>CM057466.1:8762500-10012500 GCA_030035585.1 Dugong dugon
CAAGACCATTATTGGGGCATTGTGTATTTTGAATGCCTTCCACCTAGGGGGCTCATCTTCCAGCACTATATCAAACAATATTCTGTTATGATCCATTGGGTTTTCATTGACTAAATTTCAGAAGTAGATCACCAGATTTTTCTTCCTAGTCTGTCTTAGTCTGGAAGCTCTGCTTAAACCTGTCCACCATGGATGACCCTGCTGGTATTTGAAATACCAGCAGCATAGCTTCCAGCATCACAGCAACACAAAAGTCACCATAGTATGGCAAACTGAATGACAGGTGGTGATGTCCATCTACACAGGCAGTATTTCCCATTCTATCTATGTGAAAATATTTGAAGATGTGTAGTTCCCCTTTCTCAGCTTGTGATAGTTAAGATTGTGTGTCAACTTGGCTTGTCCGTGATTCTCAGTAGTTTGGCAGTTACGTAATGATGTAATCATCTCCATGATGAGATCTGCTATGCGCAGCCAATCAGTTGAAAGGGAATTTCCTTGGGTGTGTGGCCTACATCCAATATATACTGACTTTCTGGCAAAGCTCACTGGCTTTTGCTTGCTCTGGATCCTGCATCTGGCTCATCATCATCTGACCTCCAGTTCCTGGGACTTGAGCCAGCAGCTTGCTCTCTTACCTGACAATCTTGGATTCATCAGCCTCCACAACCCATGAGCCAGCAGCCTGCCGTCTGACTTACCAATCTTGGATTTTTCAGCCACTGCAGCTATGTAAATCAGGAGAAACCTCCAGCCTGACGCCTGACCCACAGACTTGGGACTTTCCAGCCTCTACAACCACATGAGTTGTTTCCTTGGTATAAATCTCTCTCTCTCTCTCTGTCTTTCTCTGTCTCTCTCTCTATGTGCGTTGTTTTAGGTGCCGTCCAGTCAGTTCCAACTCATAGCGACCCTATGTACAACAGAATGAAACTCTGCCTGGTCCTACACCACACACACACACACACACACACACACACACACACACACACGTCACTGGTTTTGCCTCTCTAGAGAACCCAGCCTAAGACACACCTGTTCTGTGTCGAGCAGTTTTCCTGCATTTGGTCTTAGTAATGTTCTCTCTTTCTTTAAAGCAAATCTTTCCCATTTTTGTACAGTATTCTGTCTGTAAGGCTCTCTTACCTCTAATTCCTTCTTTTGTCTAGAGTAGCCATGAATTGAGGGTACTGCTTTAAACAAAGCTGTCTTCTACATTATTCTCAGACACCTGTTAATCATTGCCTCTGCTTTCTGTCCCTGAAGATAGAGTACCTTTCCTGGATACTTAACCGCCAAATAGTAGCAAAGGTAGTAATTAAAGTAGAATCCTGCTTTTCCATCCCTTTTTCCAGGTGCTCAAAGAACTAAAACAACAAACAAGACAGAACAGTGGACAGAAAAGGCCACTCAAATATTCTTTTAAACTCACTGTCTATCTCTGGGTTTAAAAAAAAAAAAAAAAAAAACTTCTATGATCCTTCACCATATTGAAATACCACAAAATTCAGAAATCGAGTACAATCATTTCCTTGTAACAATAAGGAAAATGAGACAAAAGAAGTGATGAGCTCTCTCCATCACCTGGTTCTCACGTGATATAGCCAAGTCTTCAGCCACATTCTCTTAAATCCTATTCCACGGCTTATGAATTACTCTAGAGTTCTACTGTCTGGATAGAATAAATTACCCTAAACCTCATGTCAGCCCTTAGCTTTCTATCTTTCCTGTAAGTTATCAAATAGAGTCCTACTTAGGAGATTTAGAACAAAAAAGAACTTCAGTTCTCTCTATCAATACACGTGCTAAAAAAAAAAAAAAAATCCATCTGGCTAAGAAAATGGCCACTGGTCTGCTAATCTAACCATATCCAGGAACAACCTAATGTGAATGTAGCATATATTCCTGTTTTCCAGAGTCTATGTAACTGCAATGCAATGTATATATCATATTGGAAAGAAAAGGCAGAGAAAGTATTTCAAAAGCATCATTTAAAAAAAAAAGACTTCAGTTAGCATATGGTTTTAGTTATAAGTTTAGTGAAGGTTTGGATGTTGAGTTTTTTTGTTTATCTAATTTTCTTGAGATTGGAACCTCTTTAAGCATAAGCGTTGCCGTTGAGTTGATTCCGACTCACAGTGACCCTATAGGACAGAGTAGAACTGCCCTATAGGGTTTCCAAAGAGCGGCTGGTAGATTCGAACTGCTGACCTTCTGGTTAGCAGCCATAGCACTTAACCAATGTGCATCAGGGCCCTTCTTTAAGCATAGGCCTAAAGAAAACTAAAAGTAAAAATGATCCCATATATATATATTTTTGTTTTGTTTTGTTTTGTTTTCCTGGTTACTGAGTCATCTTTCCATGGATATAGGCAGGTAACTTAAGTGTCTTAGGAGGAGGAAGACCCATGACAAATATTCTAGATGAAAACAAATGTAGGCTATGGAACATCATTTTAAAGTAATTCAATTTGTCAATGATTTCCTTTATGATTAAGACTTTTTGTGTTTTATTTAAGAAATCTTTGTCTTAAAATATTCTATTCTTTTTAGCATTTATACTTAGCGGTATAATGTACCTAGAACTAATTTTTGTGTATAGTATGAAGTATATCTGAAAAAGAACTCATATCCATAATATATAAATGACTCCTAGAAATCCATAAGAAAAAGGCAAATAATTCAATAGAAAAATGGGCATAGTACTTGAACACTTTGCAAAAGAGGATATCTAAATATTGATAACACATGAGAAGGTGTTCAAATCCTCTACTTAACAAAGAAACTCAAATTAAAACCATAAGATGATACCGTTCAACAAACTAAACTAAAAAAACACGGACACTGCCAAATGTTGACAAGGACATAGATCAGCTTCTACTCTTTTATGTGCTGGTAGGAATATAAACTGGTCAAATCTCTTTCAAAAATGGTTTGGTAGTAATTACTAAATTTCAACATATAAATACCTTATGACCCAGCAATGGCATTCATTTCCCCAATGGGAGTACATACACACATTCAGCAAAATACACGTACCAGAATGTTCACAGCAACCCTATTCATAACAACATATAACTTGAAACAACCCAAATGTACATCCATGATAGGATGGAAAAATGAAGTGTGATGTATGTATACAATAATACACAGCAACGATACATGCAACTGCATGGATGAATCTTACAAACATAAATGTTAAGCAAAAAAAAAAAAAAAAAAAATCCAAAGATAAAAGAGTACATAGCATATGAACCCATCTATATAAATTTCAAAAGCAGGCAAAACAAATCTACATTCAGTCTCCTTTTGAGCATAAGGCAGTATGTACTGTCTACACATTTTGAATTAAGGAATGGCCAAGTAATTTGATTGGGCCAATGGAATGTGAACAGAATTAAGGTGTGTCACTTCTGGAAGCCTTAACCCACTGCCATCAATAGCGACTCATAGCAACCCCACATGGTTTCCAAGGCCATAAATTGTCTACAGAAGCAGACTGCTACATCTTTCTCCCACAAGCTGCTGGTGGTTTTGAACCCCAACCTTTCAGTTAGCAGTTGATCCTTTTAACCACTGAGCCACCAGGGCTCCTTTGGAAGCCTTAAGAAGCTGTATACGTGACAGATTCCTTTCCTCTTGCCACATTAACTGTGGAGATAGTCGGAGATTGTCAGAGAATGTGAAGATCACGAGATGGATCCACCATCAGCCTGGGTTCCCGACTGATTGCAGGATGCAGAGTTACCTCACTCCCCCCACACTGGACATGTAGCTTGAGTACAAGTCACAATTTCCATTGCCTTAAGCTGCAATGAGTTGTTTTTGCTTGTTTGTTTATTTCCACGAAAGAACCTAGGCTAACCTGACTAATAGATTTTTTTCTTCCAGAAATGAGGTCAAGTCAATGGCAGCATATGTTGCAGAGAGGTCAAAAATGTTATGAGGATAGGGAAGAAAGGCCATAGGCTTTGATGAATAAGAGATTATTGATCTGGAAGGAAACAGTTAAGGTAGAATGTTGTTGCTAGTTGCTGTCAAGTTGATTCCCACTCATGGCAGCCCCATGTATGCAGAGTAGGACCGTTCCATACGGTTCCCAAGACTGTGACCTTTTGGAAGCAGATCACCAGGTGACTCTGGGTGGGTTCAAACTGCCAACCTTTTGGCTAGCAGTTGAGCTCTTAGACAAAATACAGATTTTAGAATTTGACGAGAATATGGGTATTAAGGAGGCAAAGGAAGCAGGTGTAAGACTACTGCTGCTGTGTGCTGTTGAGTCGATTCCAGCGCACAGTCACCCCATGTGACAGAGCAGAACTGCCCCATGGGGTTTTCTAGGCTGTAACGCTTACACAGAGCCTTGGTGGAGCAGTGGTTAAAGCGCCCAGCTGCAAATTTAGAGGTCTGCAGTTAGAACCCACCAGCCACTCCTGGGGAGAAAGATGTAGCAGTCCGCTTCTGTAAAGGTTTACAAACTTGGAAGCCCTAGGGGCAGTTATACTCTGCCCTATAGGGTCACTATAAGTTGGAATAGACTCAAAGGCAATTTTTTTTTGATCTTTACAGGAGCAGACAGGCGGGTCTTTCTCCCATGGAGAAGCTGGGTGGGTTCAAACTGCCAACCTTTCAGGTAGCAGTCAAGTGCTTAAACATTGTGCCACCAGGGCTCCTCGTAAGTGTAAACTACTCATGTGATAAATTTGGCAATTAAAGAAGAATAGGGATTAAAGGAAAAGTAAGTGTCCTTTGTATTCCTGTCTTGTGGATATTACCTGCCCTATACAATCTCCAACAGGGATCAACGCTGCAATTCAGTCTTTTCTGTTCCTACACTCAGGAGTCTGAGAACTGCTAGGAAAAATCAGGTAGTCACACTAATACAAGTTCTTAATTTGCAGAATCACTGGGATCTCAGCAATCCTTTTCTCTGAACTCAGTTCTCTCTCCCATTTCCACATCAATTCTTCCAAACTTTGTCATTCACCTCTAGCCTACTGAACTGCACACCACTCAATCTTAATAGGGAAGCTGGCCTCCTGAAGCTTCAAGAGCACTGAAGCTGTAGGGTATTCTCTGCCTTATATTCCCATGTCAGCTCTTTTATTAACTCAAACTCACCCATATTCATCTTTATCCCCTTTCTTCCAGTCTCATAGGATGACGTGTAATTTCTTCTGATTAGGTGGTCCCATTGCTAAACCATCTAGAGCTGCCTCTTCTGGGATCTTGCCCCACTTTGTAGTCCTCCTCTTTCCATTGCATTCAACTTACTTTCTATTGATTCCTCCCCCCTTTTAGTCTATGAATATGCTATAAACCTTTCCTTGAAATTAAATCTTCCTCTAGCTACCATTTGGTGCCCAGTAGCACAGTGGTTAAGAGCTTAGCTGCTAAACGAAAGGTTGGCAGTTTGAATCCACCATCTGCTCCTTCAAAACCCCATGGGGCAGTTCTACTCTTCCCTATAAGGTCGCTATGAGTTGGAATCGACTCAATGGCAATGGTTTTTTTTTTTTTTTTGGCTAGCTACTATCTAATCTTCATTTCATTCACAGAAGAGAATATACTCACTCCTGAACCCACTGCAATCTGACATCTTCTTACTACAATCTGACATCTACCATTCTACTGAGGTATTTTTGTAAGTGCTAATATGCCAGTTTTTTTTTTTAACACATTGCAGGGTGAGGGAGCAGTTGTTGACCAACAAATGTAGAAGGTGTGCATTATTTGTGTAAAAATACAGTAATGCTCAAGGTAGACATTTTTTATTAGTTAAACTAAACTACTGTTTGTTTTTAAGAAGACTTCAGGGGATATTTTTGGTTTAAGGTTTACCTGTTGTTGTCTTACGTCAAAGAACTTAGGGTCTTACCACTTCAGTGCATGCGGGTCTGACTTCCTACTGCCAGCATCTTCATCTCTGTTCACAGCAGGCCAGAAGTAGCAGGGAATTAACATCCTCTGTTTTCAAACAATGACTCTTGAGAGCCGGTTTACAAATATTCTACCCCCCCCCCCAAACCCAGTCCTACTGGGTATGATAAATTTAAGGCATGTGCTCTATACTGCCTTCCAAACTTCCTCAGCAGGGTTAAGCAAAGCTCCAGTTCCCCACAGAGGTAATTTGCTTGAAAATGTGCCCCTTATTGCTGAATTCCCTTTCCTGTTTCACGTCCACTTTCCCCAAAGGCATTTTCCTCCCCTCCCAAACGAACTACTTACACTTGAATTCTCATCTCAGGGTCTACTTCTAAAAAGATAACAAAACCAAAAAAAAAAAAAAAAAAAACAGCCCTCACCTGAATATATCATTAAACATTTGATTTGAGTTAGTAACTATTTCTAGACTCTAACTTAATTATTTCTACCTGGTTTTGCACTTCCCTCATCTCTCGCTGGGGCTATTCTAAAAGCTTCCTATTCATGTTTCTGCTTCTAATTCCTCCCACCTCAAATCTATTCTCTACACTGCTGGGACAGTGAGGCCTTTAAAAAGTAGATCTTCCTGTGTAATTTCCTTAACTAAAACCTTTTAATGTCTCCCATCACCTACAAGGTAAAGCTCAAGCTTCTGATCATGAATGTAAAATCCTTTATGATCTGATTCTACCTACCTGTTCAGCCTCATCTCTCCTACCTCTCACTTCATATCACAGCAACACCAATTGCATTGTACCCTCACTCTCTCACCTCTGTCCTATTGCATGTATCTGGATATCTAGATCTCACCTCTGTCCTCTCCTATCTAGAAAGCCTCCTGTCCTCCCATTAACCTTTGCCTCCGTCCACTAGCCTCTACGTTTCAACTCAACATCTCTTCCTCCAAAAACTACTTTATCACTTCCCAATACAAGACTAAAGTCCACATACTATCACAATACTATATTGTTGTTGTTGCTGTTGTTCGTTGCTCTGCTATCAAGTCGGCTCCCCCTCATGGAAATCTTACATATAAGAGAAGGAAATGTTACCCAGTTCTGTCTCATCTTCACATATTATCTATTATTCCCACATTAGATTATAATTTTCTATTTATGCCTGGATTATTGCAGTTGCCTTTTTACAGATCTCCATGCCTTGAATTTCTTTCTCTTTTCAATCCAAATGATACATTTTTACCAATGTCAATTTTCTAAAAGACAGTTAATAGAAAGCCCCAGCCAAACTGCTTATCTAACCCCACATCCAATCCCTCCACTTTGATCTTATGTTCAACTCACGCCAAATTAAATTATCTTCTTCCCTCAATGCTGTAGTGCAAGGCTGACTTATGCTTCTATACGTTTGTACATGCCTCTCACTGGAAAGGATCCACCCCCACCAAGCTTTTCATAAAACATCACTGCTGTATGGAACATTCCCCAATTATCTCCCCACCTCACCTGTTAGTAATTTCTCTTGGCACTTGGAACAAGCAATTGGATTTCATAAAAGCCAGCTGCTGTAAACGCTGACTCATGGTGACCTCATGTGTGTCAGAGTAGAACTGTGGCCTATAGGGTTTTTAGTGAATGATTATTCAGAAGCAAATCACCAGGCTTTTCTTCAAGGTGCTCTGGGTGAACTCAAACCTCCAGCCTTTCACTTAGCAGCTGAGTGCATTAGTCATTTACACCACCCAGGGACTCCTGAATTTTCTTAGCACTTGGAAAATATTCCCTTCTTAACCACATTGCCTTGGAATTATTTGTAAGCACCTTAAGGGAAAGGGTTCTCTTTCTCCTCTTAGCTCAATATCTGACACACTCAATAAAGGGTCGATGAGAATGAAGAAATTAATGAATAAATTAATGCATAGGACAAGTAATTTTTAATCAAGATAAAGACAATCACAGAGAATCAAGTGTTACGTTCTTGTTCAGAACGTGGCTGAGTCTTAGAAGCATCTTTGTCCTCCTAGTGACAACACAATTGTCACCATCAAAACCAGAAAGTAATCTTGAAAACAAAAGATAGAAAAGAGGACATTGAGGCTAGAAATGGAGAAAGACAGCGGGAAGAACATCAGGCAGGTAAAACAGAGATGGGGAGAGAAAACCGGAAAGAGAGGACACTGCATGTGACATCCTTATCAATCCTTGCCTTCTAGAGCCGAGAAGTCAGATTCCTACATCAGTGACATAACTTGGTCCCATACGTACAATGCTCATATTCTGCTTCAGCTAAGAATACCTGTGATCAAAATAACTTAAGCAAATAGCGGTTAAGCCTCACTTCCCCTCTGCAGCACTTTGGTATCAAATCACTGCCCTCCCTATGCCACCAGAGATTTAAACTATTAACCCTGAGAAGCTCCACATTGTGTCAAATCACAGAAAGAGAAATAGGCAAAAGCAATAAGGGACTTAAGTCTCCAGGGTCTCAGGTGGAAGGCGTATTTTCCAAAATGAAAGTAATTATTTAATGGACTACAGCCACTGGATGGTCACAGCAACGGCCAGATGGATGGTGAGGCATCGTAGCCCCTCTTTTGGGTGAGGTTTCATGCTCTGAAGACCTGTCCGCTACAAATAAGAGTATGTTCTGATTCCATTCAGTCTGAGAAGTGTGAGCTATGCGCAACTCCAACCAGAGCTAGAAATTCAGTAAGACAAGCCAGTCACTTACGTTTTGCAACAAGGGGTGTTGAGGTTTAGAAAAAGATCACGCAGGAGTGACATGGAATATAGATTTAACTCAAATACTGACTCTTGGCTCAAATCTGGGCCAACTGGCAGATAACGCAATTGTGAAAACGTCTAGTGTGCTAATAACTGGACAACAGTGAAATGGTACTGCTGCTCCTTCTCACTATCTACTCCTGTGCCTTCACTTCATTCTGTCCCCTTCCAGAAAGAACTCCAAAAAACCTCACTACAGTTAAAACCTAGCCCTTCCCCGGCAAGTTCTGAGGGTCTCTTCTCTCATAACTTTTCCATTAAACATAGTCAATAAAGGAGAGTCTTGAAAGATAGAAGAACATCTGTCTAGATACTTTCATTAATCAAAGAATAAGAACGTCATTTCCCCAACCCTCTGAGTGACATATCGTTGCTTCATCTCATAGCCCATCTCCTCTCCTCCTTTGCCCTGTTCTCTCTCTGTCTCTCTATCCCTGTACTATAAGGATAATAACTTCCTCAGAGCCATCAGACACATCAAACCTTGGTAGCAGCCTGAACAAGGATTTTTTTTTTTTTTTCAAGGCAATGTCTGAATATGACAAATGACATTAGCCCCATGTTTGGCAGTGTTGCTGCCAAAGCCAGGCTTGATATTTACAGTATGCTTTCTACAACCACAAACATCCTTCCAGGTGTCATGGGGTGGCATGTCACATGGAACATGTGCAATTAATCTCCTATTGTGACATTTATCACCTTTCTCCTCAGGCAGGCCTCTCCCAGGGATGGCTAAGTAGCCACTGCTGGAGTTGCCCCCTATTAGCACTCGCCACATGCATGTGTTACGGATTCTGGCACCAATGCAACATTCTACTTGAGGCAGCAGTGCCATAAAGTAGCAAGCCCTGAAAAAAGGCTCAAATTTAATAGGTCATGTAGCAAAGCCTTTCACCAGTGAAATAAAATATTCAATGCTTGGGAGAGACGCCGGCCTCGGGGAATTGGCTGCCATTAGTTTTAAGCATTATATAAATTTCCTTTAATTTAGCTCTAACATGACCATTTATATCAAGACTTGATACACTGAAATTGCAAAAGTAGGAGTTTCAAAATGGGAAACTGTGGGTTGTAATCTCTACAGTTACCAGAATCAAGTCAGTGCTAACTTACAAAATGACTTGGACAGCTCACTAAAGTTTATTGAAAATATTAAAATCTAGATTTCTGTAATTAGCTAATATTTATATACTAGACCCAGATTCCAATTCCAAGTCCTATCCTTCTTGTGGCTGGTGCCCAAGCCAAGGCCCAGAGCCAGACACCTGCATGCTCCAAGTTCCTCTGCCCAAAAATATGAAGATCACATACTTCTGACTTCCCTGTCCCAACTCCATCATGGCACTGCAAGATGTCAACTTTGTCAGCCAGCCAGCCAAGTTCACTTCTTAATCCTGGCCTGAGCAACCACTTAAGCAGTTGTTCCCAACCCTATCTCTTCAATGATGCTGACATACATAAAGGTTGGCATTTGCTTGTGATACACCTTCATGAACAAAGACAGGACTAAATTTAATTGTCATATGCCAGCTTTAATGCCACTTTTTCTCTAATACTCAAGAAAGCATATAAATGAGTTAGAATAACTTTATTAGAAATATTATTGAATCCTCTGAAATAAATATAAAAGTAAATCTTTCACATATGTTAGTATTTCACTATGAATAACAAGATGCAACAAAATTCACAATTCATCAGCAGACTAAGTATGTCAAGACCCCGTGGTTGCTGCCTCAATCCCCATTATAATCGTATTGTATGCGTTTTATACCAGGCACAGTACTGAGGGCTTCATGTATTACATTTAATCATCATAGCGACTCGATGAGGTCAGCGCTACTGGATTATCTGCTCAAGGTCACACAGCTAGTCAAGTTTTTGATGCAGGGTGCAAATTCAGTTTTTTCCTACTCCAAGACCATGTTCAAGCACTATGTTATAAATAAGTCCCTGCATCATTTATCTTTTGAAGACTTTGGTTTTCCCCACTGGCAAGAGAATCAAGTCTAAATTTCTTTGTCTAACATTCAAGGTACTTCAAAATATGATCTCATCCTATATTTCTAGCCTTATATACTCCTCATATTTTGAGACCCAGGTCAAATGAATTCTTTCCAGAGTCTTCTCTGGAAATTCCACAGAAGGGATTGTCCCCTTCTATATCAATAGCTCTCAACCATGACAAACTTGCCCCTCCAGGGAATATATGGCAATGTTTAGAGACATTCTTGTTATAATTGGGAATGGAGTTGCTACTGGCATCTAGTTGGTAGAGGTTATGGATGCTGCTAAACATCCTACAATGCACAGGAAACCCCCCTCCCACAACAAAGAAGTACCCATCTATCCCAAAATGTCAACTGTGTAAGACTGAGAAACCCTGGTCTATATGATGATAATGCTGTCTTTGTCATTTCCTTATGCAATTTAACACTTTCTTCCTAACATTACATAATAAGCTGGATATTCCTGGAGACCAGCGACAGCGTCTTACACAATTTTGTATTCTGCATTCCTGTCTCCAATAATGACTAACAGTTCCAGGTTGATAATAGATGCTCAAACAAATGTTGGTGGACTGGAAGACTGGTAGTCACTCCACTGACATTGGATGCTTTAGGGTAAATCCTTTAATGCATGTTAGAACAGATATGTGCAACAATGCCTGCACCACAAATCCAATACTTTTTGGAGATGGAGAACACAGGAGAGAAACAACAATCTCATTTTAAAGACATAGATAATGAGAAGCAGAGAAGTAAAGTGAATTGGTTAAGGTCTCAGAGCAAGTAGTAATTTCTTGGTCCTCAGTCTGTGCTATATATTAAACAAAAGCCAGAACTGTATAAGAAATGGATCAAAAATGGAAGGCATCTGTTTGAAAAGTAAACTTTCTCTTTTACCAGGGGAGCGAAAACCTCCTCATGACACGTGTTAAGTGCGTGAGGTTTTTTTTTTTTTTAATCATAAACATGCTATGCATCAGTGCTTCCTCTAATCATACTGACAGTGGCGATCAATGCCTTTTACAGAGATTTGCGGAAACCACAAGGAGTGAAGCGTTGCTACTATAGAGATAAATGTCCTTGAAGCTTCTCAGCCCTAGCCCACCACTAAATGCCTCCTTGGAGAATGCTTTATTTTATCCCTAGATTATTACTGGAATGGGGCAGTGGTTCAGCACTGACTCAGAAAAGTGTCGGAGGTACTATATCAGGACCTCAGTTTATGACTCATGTAAAAGACAGCTCCTTCCTGAATTTTCTTTATTATCTCTTGTCCCAGTGCTAGTGACTCTTCATCCAATTAGTCCATGAGAACACTTAAGTGACACAATGGGAAATTCTTTAATTATATATGTGTATATATATATAAAATTTGAACATTGATCTAGGTTGTGTTGTCTATAGAAATTAAGGTTGGCACCTCTTTGGCTGACCCCATTCACCTACCTCTGTTAATAACTAGTTCATAGGGGCTAACAAAGGTACTTCTTAATAGTATGAAATTGTCACAGTGTAGTGTGGATATGAGCCACAGCAAACAATTCCAAAGAGTTTAAAGTGTCTCACTTCAAGGGGAATGCCTGCTATTGTATCCTCCACAGCTTGTGCTCAACTGAGAGAAACCAAGCAGAGGAGAATGCCACACCAGTCCAAGACGAAGTCTAGATGCACTCTGTGCCGATAAATAAACAGTTACAAATAATGGAGCAAGAATAAACCTGCTGTTTTGACACAGTTATCTTGAGGCTCCAGATCTTTCTTCAGATAGGACACCACTGGCTTCCCGAGTTACACAGAGACAGTCTTCCATTAGTGTTTTTCTGGCCCAAAACAATATGGAGATGATCCATTGTCTTACTCAAGAGAGACTTGTTTTGTCTTTCCAACCTGGCTATGGACACATGTGTCAGGGTATTGTGCTGCATACCGCATTTGCACACACTGCACCCAGAAATAAACCAGAGTCATTATCTAACCCCCTCCTCTCCCACATGAAATAAACTCACATACAATATTAATGGCTGTTAGACCCAAGACCAGAAACGTAGGAATCTCTTAGCATTTCATAATGATTTCACTTCCCTCCTTTTTCAAAGCCACAATTAAATCCCAGAGGAAAAATTATCTTTTGTGGATAATGCAAATGGTGTTTTTTCTAATATATGCATAGATTCATAATGATATTACTATTATTAATAGCAACAATAACGAATAATCTTGCAACTAGAAAATAAGTAGGTAGCCCAGATTTTACAACCCTGTTAAACATCTCTGTGTTTTATATGTTGCATATTATTTTTTCTTTATGAAATGACCTAAGTCACATATGCACTTTTATAGCTTCCTAGAGATATAAGAAAATAGAGCTATAACTTTCACTTCCTCTCATGTTTGATGTGTATAAGAATGCATATCAAATATGTATACTTATTGAAAAACTTTCTTTTGTTTTGAATCTTTGATCTGAAGAATTGATATATTTTCTATAAGATTTAATTCAGGAGGACCGTATTCCCTTCCACAGACATTTAAACAAAAAAGGAAGAAATTAGCACCCCTATGTCTACCGAAATGAAGCTATCCACAAATGGTGTGTGGTTTCTTAAATGACTTTTTCCATTGACTATTCCAAATAGGGTTGTCTAAAACTAACAGCACGTAATGTTAGAAGACTCTAGAACTAATACTGAAATCATAGTCTAGTATGAAACAGTCAACTTTTTGAGAGTATTCAAAAGATACGAGTGGATATCTCACTTTGAGGTGATTCCCAAACACCACTTTAGTAATCTCCTAAAAGTCCCTTGCTATACTAGAGACCATCAGAGAGAAGGATAGACTGGAACCAAACAGTATAAAACAAAACAGGATAGAATGGAAAAGGACCATAGTTTTGTAAATATTTGACATTTACAAAAAGGCAGGTACTCGTCTCAAAGGCCCTATCTGTATAACACTAAATAACCCATGGCATTGTTTGGTTGATATGTCCAAACATAAGCATTTGCCAGATATCTAGTTGTTCCATTATTGTATAAGCAATAACATAGCATGGAAAAAGAGCCAATACATTTATCACGATCCTCAACTGGATGGAAAACTTACTGTACAAGTTTTCTATTAGTTATTTTAACATTTGCGAAGTCAACAGTGTCAGATAAGATTTGGCCTTTTACCAACATCATGACAAGTTGTTCTTGGTGTTTTCCACTGGCATGACAATATGGATTCTGCTTCCTGAAAGTCAGATCAAGTCAGAGTCAGCATTAGAAAGAGCATGGGAATGTGCTAGCAGTGTCGGAGGGAGCTCATTGGATGGCTCAAGGCTAGAAAATCCTGAGGTCCTCAAGTGTCGTTACGGTGACTTCTGAACTTACCAGGTTATGCTTTGAAAGGTTTATTCCAGTGGGTCTCAAAATTCATCATGCATTAGAATTACCTGGAGGGCTTGTTAAAACACAGTTTGCTGGTCCCACTCACAGAGTTTCTGATACTCTAGGTCTGGTGGGTCTGTGAAGTTGCATTTCCAACAAGTTTCCAGGTAATGCCTATATTTCGTAAAAGCTACATTTTGTGCATCTCTGTTATGTTCAATTATAAGAAGATTTCCAGAAAAAAAAATATTGTCTTGGATTTTACAATAATTAAACCCCATCTCCATGTTTTAAAAAAATACCACCACAATCTAGAATTAAAAATTACACATTTAATGAGTTACGTTTTTCTGCTTGATATCAAACATTCACATTTAAAAAAAAAAACTAAATTCATTGGTATAGATGCTCACACTGGCGATGCCCTACTCTACAGATATGGACTTTGGTTGAAGAACTTTTCATTCTACTGACAGATGAAAGAAAATACAGGCTTATAGCTTCATCCTTTATAATGTCAGTTTCTTTATATGTTATAGAAATATTATGACCAGTGTGCAGAAAGAATAGATTATATATTTGACATCATTTGGTTTTTAATTTAACAGTTTCACAGAACTTCTCTTCACAGTATATTTTATTTAAAATAAATATAAATCTATAAAATGCTTACTTATGTGCATGGTACTTAGGCTCTTTGGAAGACTCTCTATGTCCCTCCTTCTGTTGAGTGCCATTATTTATCGCCTTGGTCTTCCCTTAAAATGGAATTATCTCAATTCCTTGGCATTTCACTCAAGCAATACTTAATGAGCATCCTTTACATTGCAGGCAGTTTACTAAAAGATGGGGAACAAAATGGACCAAACTACAAGGCACCCCCCTAAAGCTACTTATGGTCTAATGGGAAAACTGAACAATTAAAGAGGCATTCCTACTATGGCGCAGTAAATACTGAGACTAAGACTTGTTAAACCTTTCTGGAGGCCATGATACCTGACACAGATCTTGAATTACAAGTCGGAGTTGGCCAGAAAACATGATGGGACTAGAAGTTTCTAGCAGAGGGAGCAGCAGGTCAAATGGCTCAAATCATGGTAGAACATATTGTATCAAGAAAATTCATGTTCTTCAATAATGACTGAAGGAAAAAGGTGTAGGTAGATGATGAAAATAGTGAGCTTACCTGGTAGTCAAGCCCAGTAAAGAAGGACTTTGGAAGTCATCTAAAGAAGCTTAGGTTTTCACTAAGGCAATGAGAATTCACTGAAGTATTTTGAGAATGGAAGGATCAGATTCGTTTCAGAAGGAAAAATCTGATATTTTTTTAAATTGATAGGGCAGTGGTGGTTCAGTGGTAGAATTTTTTCCTTCTATGCAGGAGACCCAGGTTCAATTCCTAGCCAATGCACCTTATTTGCAGCCACCACCTGTCTGTCAGTGGAGGCTCGCATGTTGCTGTGATGCTGAACAGGTTTCAGGGGAGCTTCCAGACTAAGAGCTTCCAGACTAAGACAAACTAAGAAGAAAGGCCTGGTGATCTACTTCCGAAGATCAGCCAGTTAAAATGCCATAGATCATAGTGGTCCGATCTCCTTGTACATGGGGTCTCCATGAGTCAGGGGGCTGACTCAACATCAGCTAACAACAATAACAACCGTCATTTAGTTCGCTGAATGTGCCATACTTTCTTTGGGTACCTACCTGAAGCAAACAAACTAAAACTTGTAAAAATAAGTGGAAACTTAGGATGGCCATCCACACAACATGCCTTTACATGGTCAAATGCACAGAAGTTCAATGGCCACTGCTTTGTTGGTTTGGTCTTTCAATTTTAATCAAAGTGTTTTGTGAGGCATAGCTTCCAAGTAAGAATTTCAGGGTTGGATACACTAGTCCAGCCAAGGCCTGCGTCATGTTGTCTGTTTCAGAAGGGCTTGCTCTCATTCACTTCTCACAATACCATCTTTGCTTTTCACCACTACAAAGACAGTAGAAAGGGATGTGCTGACTGGTGGCCTAGTTGTTATTCACTATGGCGCCTATAGATTTTTCTACCAAAGCCACACAGAACTGTCTTGCTCTGTCTTGTAGTTTTATACTCAGAATTTCCTCCCCGGGCATTGTGCGCTTTGTTCTTTCTGCACATCATTCTCCAGGTTCCTGACCACTGACTAAATTCACATCATTTGGGATTCTCACCTTTTCCTTTAGGATGTAGCTTACCCACGCCTTGCTGTGCTGGCTTCTTACAGTCATTTCTGTCTGGTTGTTCTACCCTTTCCATTCCCTGTCTCTTGTTTTCACCAAATTAAATTCAATAAATGTATTTTCTTAATGTTTGAAACGTTGTACTAAAAGCATGATAAAGGTATTTTGAGTACAAACCTTAAACGTAAAGCAAAAAGAACCAAAATTGTCTGAACTTTAATGCCTTTTCCCTTTTTTCAAAGAAAATTTAAAAAATGAATACCTGGAATGTTCTATAATACCTTGAAAGAAGCGATTTAATAAAAAATCAGAGTGCTTCTAGTTAAATTAATTCCCTCGAGACCCACATTCCTTCCAAATTGCACACTTCAAAACTACAGAGCCAAAGAACTTTCGATACCCTCTGAGAACGCCTGAAAGAAGGGGGAAAAGGGCTCATGAAAGTACAAGCTAATTTATGGAGAGAAAAGGGAAAACGGTGAGAAAGTTTCAGTTAATCTGTGATTGATTTAACACTTATGAACAACTGTTAAGAGAAAAAGCAATATTACTACTTAATTATTTAGGAGCTATTGAAGGGAACATATTGTATAGTGCATCAGCCCTATAGCCCACATGAAGGGTGGATTTAAACTCAGTAGGAGGTTACTAGCTTGAATAACTAAAGTGTGATATACCACAGGGACACCCTAATTCCAAGTTTAAAGGTGCAGGAATAAAAATACACAAGGAAGAAATGGTTACAGATTATAAATTGGACAAAATTTTAGATACCTGGACAGCCTGAAGTCATTGTCAAAACTGGGTTATGTTTGAAATGATTTGAGTGCAGAGTGACCCACTGCTTACCTCTAAAATAACAGATCTGCCAGGTCTTTGTTCCTAGATAAAAGGGTGATTCCATTTGATAGAGACATTGCGGTATTTAAACAAGTCTAACCCACGTTGTGGTTTCACAGGAACCAGCGTAATTACAGAAATTATTTGTCAAAGATATATTCTGTAAAACTGTCATATCAACTGATAGACCAAAGGATGAACTGGATGCTAAGGCAGGATGACAATTACCCCTTATAAATAAATGGGACATGATTCTAACAATAGTCACTGTCTTCAGTTTTGCTGTTGATTTGGAAATCTCTGTCCTCTGTATGTATATGTGAAGGTGTTAAAGCCTTCTATGCCGCCTTCTGATGTTTTGCTTTCCACTTGTGTTCTAGCTGAACAAAGAGGAAAGAGAATTCACTTACCACTGCATGTTAGGTTTGTGCAGGAACTTGCACATGTGTGTACGTGTGCACGTACATGTGAGTATGTACGCATAACCACCACCACACACACACACACACCCTCCACCTGCAAGACTCTGCAGCTCCCCATCACTCCCGTGGCATACCACATAGTTGCACTGTACAGCACTGTATATCTGAGAAAATCCATTCTCCAGCTTTGCTCCAGCCCTACCTCCTGTCTCCTCGTTTTGAAGTCATCACTGTCACTTTGAAACACAGCAACTTTCTCTCCCTTGCTGTATTATGTTGACTGCCCGTTACGGATTGAACTGTGTCCCCAAAAACGTGCGTAAACTTGGCTAGGCCGAGATTCCCGGTATTGCGTGATTGTCTACCATTTTGGCATGTGATGTGATTTTCCTACATGTTGTAAATCCTACCTCTGTGATATTGATGAGGTGGATTAATGGCAGTTATGTCAATGAAGCAGGACTCAATCTACAGGACTAGGTTTTGTCTTATGTCAATCTCTTTTGAGATGTAAAAGAGAGGAGCCAGCAGAGAGACAGGGGTCCTCATACCAACAAGAAAGCAGAGCCAGGAGCACACGTCCTTTGGATAAGGGGTCTCTGCACTGGAAAGCTCCTAGACCAGGGTCCTTTGGATAAGGGGTCTCTGCACTGGAAAGCTCCTAGACCAGGGGAAGATTGACGACAAGGACATTCCCCTAGAGCCAACAGAGAGAGACAGAGCCTTCCCCTGGAGCTGGCACCCTGAATAGGGACTTCTAGCCTCCTAAACTGTGACAGAATAAATTTATCTTTGTTAAATCCATCCACTTGTAGTATTTCACTGCCCATCTAGCCATCTTTACTCTTAATAACAGTAACCATGTTCTCTAACCATGATAGAACACATAACAATCGAGACTCTGTTTTAAACACTTTACATGCAATATTATTCTAATTACTATATTAATTGATACTGTTATCCCATTTTTCAGATGAGGAGACAAAGGTTGAAACATGTTAAGTAACTTGCCTACAGTCCCAGAACTAGGAAATGGTGGAGTAAGCTGGAAGTTAAGTCTCTACTTCCAGAACCACATTCTAAGCAGTGTATATTGATATACTTTCACTGTGACTCAAGAGGCAGAGAAGCAGCTGACATTAGCACTGTTGCATCTTAATATAACCCCCCCCTTATCGCTGGTTCAGAATTAAACTAAACACAAACCTACGATCCCCTTTGTTGACATGAAATGGTCACTATATATGTATCTTTTTTCCTTACCCATAAATGGATATTTTGTACTGTAAAGTATCCTCCATGCAAATTAAGTAGAGCAGAAAGCATGCTAATAGACCCTCAGGTTATCATTTTGGCTAAGAATTGAGGAAAATATGCAAAGGAACATGAAATGCTTTCTTTTTTCACATTTCTTTATATAGGGACTTGGCTGAATTTTAGAAACGCATATTAAAAATTTAGGATTGAACACTGAGAGATGCGAGTTCTATTAAAAAGTAAACCAAATGGCTTCAACCTTGCAAGGTGAGGTCTGGAGGAAATTGAGAGGCCATTTTGCTGCAGGGTGGTGAGAAGAATGGCTGGGACTTCAGTTGCTGGCGGCTTTCTTCAGACCGACCTTCTTCCCCCTCCTAGGGGATGTTAGCGTGTCCAGAAAGTGCATACAGGGTGCTCCCCAGCCCCAGGCAATATCTGAAATTTTCTAAACCACAGAAAGCTTATCAAAAGGTGCACAGAGCCACCCCTGCTGCTACCAATTAAACTGTCATCAATGAAGACTACAGGGACAGCTTCTCCCCAAACTGAACATGGCACGCCGAAGTCAAGCTCTACAAATATCTCCGTCGCTCCTGGGCATTGTCGTTGCCCTGTTCCTTGGGGTTTCACCCTCTCTGTCAGTTCACGGCAAGCCCTGGAAAGCTCCTCAGTTTCATTCCTTACATCCTTCTGGTTTCACTTCTCACGTCCAGTTGCACATCTAAATCGCACACAGTATGCTACAACAGAAGGACTACGGGCTTCGAAACCTGGCTTAAATGCATGCTCATCAGCTGTGTGTACTTCCCTGATTTTCAGCTTTCCGGCTATAAAATGGGAATCATAACAAAACCTACCTATTAGGGTCGTTGTGAGGATTATAAATTTGATAATACATTAAATACAGTAAGTGCATTGTCTGGTATATTATAAGCTCTAAACAAATGGTGGCAAGCATTATTATCATATGGAAACCACAGATTACAGTAGATAGTCCATTAATTCCTATCTCTCCATAATTAGAGTTACTAGATTTATCTTCCTCACAAAAGTATACCCGCTGCTGTGGAGCTGATTCCCACTCATAGCAACCCTGTAGGACAGAGGAGAACTGCCTCATAGGGTTTCCAAGGCTGTAAATCTTTGTGGAAGCAGATTGCCACATCTTTTTCCCACAGAGTGGCTCGTAGCAGAATTTTTGGTCAGCAGCAGAGTGCTTTGCTTTAACCACTGCACCACTAAGTCCCCTCACAAAAGTATCCCTGTTGCCATCGAGTCGATTCCGACTCATAGTGACCCTACAGGACAGAGCAGAACTGCCCCATAGGGTTTCCAAGGAGCGGCTGGTGGATTCAAACTGCCGACCTTTTAGTTAGCAGCCAAAAGTTTAACCACTGTGCCACCAGGGCTCCCACAAAAATATGCATACACAATTCACTTTGGGTTCTTTCCTCTGTCTCATCAGCCCTATAGCCAAGAAATTTATCCTATACACTGCCACACATAATTTTTCCCAAGCACTTCTTACTTAAGACCTCTAAGTGGCTCAAGAAAATCTTAAAATTTCCTATGGTCTTTCAAACTAAATATAAATCTCTCTGCTCTTCACTAACACACCTATCCTGCCTGTCTTACCAAATCTTTCTCTTCTCTCCCACAGACACTCTATTACAGGGAAGCCACGTATGCCTGCTATCCCAGGTATACTTTACCGGTTTCACCTGCAAGCTTATGAATGTCTCCTTGTACCTCACCCCACCCGGGGCAGTGCGGGGGGACGACTCTGTTTTGTTGCCATCAATTCCTGTTTCTCCCCTTTTACAAGGCCACGCTCCCTTTCCTTGAAGTCTTCCCAAATTAACACCACTCAGTGCTGATGAGTTCTTCAATCTATATCTACTCAAAGTGTCTGCTTTCAGTTTGCATTTTATTGGTTTGGTGTACATTGCTTTGCTTGGGAAAATTTATTCAATATTTGTTTACCCTTTATGATAATAAGCTCTCTGAAGTGAGGTAACAAACATTTTATATGCTATCTTCCTCAAAGTTAGTGATGGTATCAGGATACTGGAATAAACATTCATAGCTCTACTGTTTTATAGTGTGACTGATATCAAAGCAAGAAGGTACATAGGAGATTATATATTCCTTCTGTTAGCCTCATGCCACTCGTATTACCACCGCCTACTGGAAGAAGCTGGAATTGAAGGAATGCTGACATTAATCTCTAATGCTGTTAGATACATCTTTGGTCTAATAAATAAATCCTAGCACTGGCTGGTTGGAACATGCAGCTCATTTACTGGTGTTCAGAACCCAAATCATAGCAGTTTCCCTCTTTCATTCTTTTCTAACAATGTTGCTATGGAAACTACATTGGGTTTTCACTCCATCTTCATCAGGCTACTACTGCTCAGAAGCCAGGGAGGGAGAGTCATTGATCAGCGATGCAATGAGAAAGACACTGGGGATAGAAGCCGGTCGGGGGGACCATGTATCCTCAGGACACTGGATCACAGCTACTCCTTCAGCAAAGACAGGTCTATTTGACCATCCTTTAGGAGGATATAATTAAAAACCAGTCTGGGCCAGCCCTTACACTGCACAGTGGCAACATGGATCACCAGAAACCAATAGTGGCATGTCAAAGAAGGTGAGAGGTAGCCAGAAATGGCCCCACACATATTAAATGTTTCTGCTCTATGCCGCTGTCAAGCAAGAAATTCATTTGGTGATTTTAGCCAGAGAGATTTACTGACCACAGGTTGAATTCACTTTTCATGTTCTTAGGTCACTGGGGGCAAGGAAGGTTGGTCTCTCCTTCTCTCCTATAGTTTTCTTTGTGGCAGGGACTTTTAGGTAGCTTCATTTATAGATTATAGGATGCAGCCAGGCTGAGGAAATTATGAACTGTAACTGCAAGTCACTCTCACTCCAGTTACAGCAATGAACGCTGATAACATTTCTGCTGCAATATCCTTTTCTACGTGACCTCCCAGCTTTAAAGGTACCACTGTGTTTTTAATTTTTCTACATGTTTTTTATTTCCTCATACATTAGGGGAAGGCAAGATGTTGGTGCCTACAGCATCCTAAAAACGCCTGTGACACGTATCAGTAGTGGGCTTCCTTTTCCCAACTTGGAAGATTCTCCTAACCATTTACCAGGCTCCTAATGTTTCCCAGGAGTGACCTTGCCAGCTTGCAAGGCATATGGCAAGTAAGGAAGATGTTCTGAGAATATGGGGCTAAATGACTGCACACACTTGTCTCTCATCCACACCATCAAATCCTTCTTGCTTACTCTGTTCAGATTCTTGCTCACATCTGCCAACTGCCATTTTCCTTTACTTACAATTTCATCCTTCCCTCACTTCCTTTAACTTTTATTTAATTCCTCTATCCAATGGTGTTATGAAGGGTTCAGACCTTGTTATCACAGAGCATCCATTTACACCTCATCTCTGCCACATACTACACGTGTAAGCTTGGGCAAGTTACTGAACTTCTATTGGTTTCCATTTCCTTGTTGAGAAGAAGGAATAATAGTACTGTATCATGTACTGGAGTCCCTGGGTAGTGTAAATGACTACTGTGCTCAGCTACTAACCATAAGCTTAGAAGTTCAAGTCCACCTAGAGATGCCTCAGAAGAAAGGCCTGGCAATCTACTTCCAAAAAATTAGTCATTGGAAACCATATGAAGCACAGCAACCAAAATGGAAATACAGAAAATGTTAACACAATGTGGAAGATACAACCAATGTCATGGAACAGTATGTATAGAAATTGCTAAATGGCAACGTAATTTTCTGTGTAAACTTTCACCAAAACTCAATAAAATAGTTACTTTAAAAAAAAATCCTATGGAGTAGAGTTCTACTCTGATACACATGGGGTCACCATGAGTTGGAATCAACTCAACAGCAACTAGTTTTGGTTATGTGCCAGGGCTGGGGATACAACAGTGGACAAAATAAAGATGCCTGCCTTTGTGGCACTTACATTCTAATAAGACTGATCATAAATGTGACAGATAAGTAAATTATATAGTCTGGTAGATGGTGATAGGTACTTCAGTCCAAACCAAATCTATTGCCGTCGAGTTGTTTCCAACTCATAACGACCCTATAGAACAGAGAAGAACTACCCATAGGGTTTCCAGGGAGTGGCTAATGAATTTGAACTGCCGATTTTTGTTGGCAGCCATAGCTCACCATAGCTCTTAACCACTGCCCTACCAGGGCTCCAGGATAGGTACATGAGGGAAATAAAACAAAATAAGGGAATGAGGTTTGTAGTTTTAAAAAAGCAGTCAGCGTGGGCCTCACAGAGATGACATCCAAGCCAGTTACAGGGAGTAAGGGGAGATAGTGACTGTCTTGTGAGGTGGCATAATCACCATAGACTCTAGCATAGTTCCCTGTGCATGGTCAATAGTCAACAAATGTTGACTGATTAAAGTGGAAGTCAAAGACTTGGCCAAAACCACATGCTAGACTGACTGAAATCATTTAAGAACAGATGTATCTTTGGTACATCAAAGTTATCGTTCATACTGAAGTCTCAGAATGTCCCATGATTACTCCTCAAGAAACACTGAATTCATCAATATAAACACAGTGGAAGTTATTCAAAATGACTATCACCATTAAAAAAAAAAAAGAAAACAGAGAACCATGCCTCAAGAAACTGACTTTTACTCTCTATTTTAAATCCAGAACCAGCATTTACTTTCTACAGACATGTGTATCAATTGGACTTGATTTCTGCCATGAAGAAATTTTACCTGCCATGATAAACACTGTGTTTATCAGGAGAGATCCTGCCTTTTTATTTAATTTTAGGTCTAAAATGACAAATCCACTTCAAATGTGTACTTGCACGTACTTCAAACTGTTCATCAATAATAAATTATATTTTAACTTACATGCAAAAAAAAAAAAAAAAAAAAAAGAAAGGAAGAAGACCATATGGAGCACAGTTCTACTCTGAGACACATGGGGTTGCCATGAATCAGAATTGACTTGACAGCAACTGAACTGGTCATATTACGTACTAGTGTCATATAGTACTGTAAGATTATTATAATAATACTTTAAAGAATACGGCAAACTGTCCATCAGACAGAACAAGTTTAGTAAGCATTAACTTATACTTAATTCATTTAGATCCATTCCCTTGTTCTGGCCTTCTCTCATTCTTCTTTATCTCTTTAGTCTGTGATCACATTGTTAAACATGGTTGATTCAAATTTCATTTAATAAGTTAAAATTAGTTAAGAAGAAGAACAACAGTAGCATCACATATAGAGCTAATGACACAGGAGTTGAAATCATTTAGATTTATTCCAAGATTCAGTCAACCAGCTGTCCAACTTCTTATCCAATCTCTCAGAGAGACTTGGTATACTATACCCGAAGTATTCCAAATAAGGAGTAAGATCCTCAGAACTTGACTTTTCTACCCTTTCCTATTTCCTCCTCTTCCTTCAACCACCTTCTCCCCTGACAGTTCAAAATTATATACCTAATGAACCACCATAGACAAACTGTGTAATGTATATTATTTGAACTGTTGTGAGCAGATATAGTATTTGGAAATCTATACCCTCTCCCTCAAATCTGGTCTAGAAACAGGAGGACTACAGGAGCAGGCAGAAAACTCTTCCTAGTTGAAATGATATCTAATGTAAGACTTAAATTATGAACAGTAATTTGGTGGGTGAATATGGGATGATGTTAGAAATATGAGATGGGGAGAATCTTGGAAGCAGAAGAAGCAGCATGCAGAAAAATCCTAGTAGCAAGATAGCCATTGCACACTCAAAGAACTAAAGGAAATTCAATGCAGTTGAGTTTTGGGGGAGAAGTGATAACTGAGAGTGAACTGAGTCAGGATTCTTTAGGGTCTTTAAGGTACAGTAAGGATTTGGATCTTTGGCCTGATAATGAATGTTTTTAAGCATAGGAATAATATGTTCAAATTCTTAAAATATAGTAATCCAGGAAGAAGATAGTGAATGCTTAAATTAAGACTGTTGTAGCAAGGATGGACAGAGTGAATGGATTCAGGAGATACTGAAGAAGTAAAATTAACAGGACTTGGTGGTAGACTAGATTCCTAAGAACAGGCACTGAGCCTTGTGCGTCTTTGTATCCCCCAGTGTCTGCCATGGTATTTTAAGTGCAGAAGGGACTTGATAAATATTTGTTGAATGAATGAATAAATGAAGCCTCTAAAGCTCCTCTCCCTAGAAGAAATATGAATTACATTCATGTTTCATTTATAAGGAATGTGATGAATGCTGAAAGCAGAAGCAGAGGCCTTTCGGCATCAGTCTTGTTGAAGTAACTAGTAAGTAGGAATCTCAGAGCACTGCTGTGTGCAGCCCCAGGGGACCATGGCTGGTTTGAGGCCAAGAACTCAGGGCCTCCATCACAAAGACAGCTGTGGTAATACCAGGCGGTGGAGGAGATGAAAGGGCAACAGGAAATCTAATTCCAGTGTTTTGTAGTATAAGACAGATTCCTGGAAACAAGGCCAGCTTCTGAAATGCTACAATTGCCCATATCAGAGGGGGATGTGTCACATACAAATTCTCATACTACTGTGAAAAAATTGAGATGGGCTTGGGAGAAGGCAATGAGATGGGTAGTTAACCCCACACCTTTTTTTGAAAGCCTAAATCCATCCTGGTCAGCTTAACAAGGCTTAAGGACATAACTGATCATTCCACCCTCCTCTATAGTATATTTTCTTCCCTCTATTCTACTTCACTCCCTCCCTAGCTCCTCTTTCTTCTATCCTTCTCTTCTCCACTTTGCTCTCTTCTCTGTTTTCCCTCAACATCTCCTCACTCCTAGCACAGTATCAGAGTTAGGGTCAAGGAATGAGTCAAGGACCAGACTAAATTCTACCTAAATTGAGGTAGGGGGAGATAAAGCATGTTTTCTTTCAGCTAAGCCCCCCTTCTACTCATTTTCACAACACACACCCACACACGAACATATACAGTGGCACCAGTAATTGTTAGTTGATCACCGAACATTTATATCTGATGTTTCTTCACCCTTGTTGAACAATAAAGTGTTAAGAAAATGATAGTGATTCTAGATGCAATGTTATACAGCCATCAAAATTCTGTTTGTAAAGGGATTTAAAAAGACGGGAAATGCTTTTGTTATCATGTTAACATGGAAGAAAGTCAAAAAACATAATTATATTTCAATATGATCTCAGTTAAGCAAAATACATATTTAAGTACTAGAAAGTCATACGCTGAAGTGTGTTAGCAGTGATTAACTTTGTATAAGATTTTAATTTTCCTTATTATACAGTTCTGTATTTCCAATTTGTCTACAGTGAGCATAGTTAGTTCCATTTTGGGAAAATATTTTTTAAAAAAAGTATGAAGAAAATACCGTGCAGTGTGTATGTGTATAGATGTGTGAAGAGAGGAATATTTTGAATGACTTTATCGAAGTTCATAATAAGATGTGACTTGAAGAGAGTACGAGATTTTTAGGTGCAGGGTGGAAGAGGCACTGAAGAGTGTTAAAAGATCTTTGGCTAACCCTGAGTTCAAAGGAGATGTGTTAAGCCCAGAACATCTAAGTCTTAGAATCATAAATAAAGCCAAGTGCTCCTTGCTTAGAAAACATTCCAGCCATCTTGTGAACTGAGTCAATTCCATAGCCCCAAAAACGAGCTAAGAGTACCATGCTGTACTCAAGATTTCACTTTTTAGCTCTGTATTGGAAGTTGTCCTTCTCTAATAGGGATATTTGGTGTCAGCTCATGTATGTATTTGCTTATCTATTTATTCATTTATCTATATTTGGGGAGCTTATTTACCTCTAAAATCCTTTGGTTCTTCCTAGGTTTTGTTGCTGTTTTGGTTTGATTTCATTTTAAATCTTTTGGTTGTATCTACTGTGTGTGTACCTAAGTGCATAAGTGTCCATATATGTGCATAAGTGTGTGTTTGTGTGCATAAATGTGCGTGTCTGTACATGTACATGTTGCTTGTTTGTTTTAACGGCCAGTATGTCCTTAGCTCTCAATCCTGAAGAGACTGAGGATAGGTGGTGTACCGTGGCCTTTCAAAACCTATGATTTAGAGTTAGATCTGATTCCAAATCTCGGATCTGACAATTATTAAGTGTAATACTTTGGGCAAATTACTTAGCCTCTCAAACCTGAATAAAATTTAGATAATAACATTATTGATCTCATAAGATTGTTGAGAAGATCATTAAATAATACATTAAGTTTGCATATAGTAATTGTTCAATAAATATTAGCACTTATTTTGATAATCTGAGTGTCTACAGTGGACACTGGCCAAGATATTGTCAGCGGTAAAGAACAGTGAGAAACCCAGAGTCACTGATCTTGTTTTACCTCTTGAAGATGATGAGAATGGGGGAACACTATAACTCATGATTCCATGAATTAAGAAAAAATTGCAGAGACTTAAGCTATTTCATCCTCCCGCTCGCTGCCTCAAAGCATTCACAGATAGGGCCGGACCAGTAGTCATGATCTCGTCAATATGTACAGAATGCATGTGCAATTGTCTTACCACGGTTAGTGTTCTGCACTTCATCTGAACTGATCTTCTGCAGTGGAAAAATATGTTGAATGTTGTGAAAGTGTCACTGCCATCTTCATGGATTCTAATCTGTTTTAATAATCATAGCATAATGAAACTATTTTCTGCCTAAAATTTCTAAGAGGAAAGTGGTTCTCTACGATTAAATGCCCCCTTCAGATTTGAGAACTGAGGCACAGATACTTCCAAATGATGCTAATATAGTGTCACTCACTCCAACATATTAATGAATTAATGTTCAGCTCTTTCTAAGGGGAGAGTGGGCAAGGTTTACATGAAAAGAAATGCTTCTGGGAATGGGATCTCAGGCGTCTTGACAGTGGGATAGATACTACTTAGTGGTAGAAAAGCTTTCTGTCATCTCTCAAATCAAAACTTCCCGCTCCTGAAAGGCCCATTCAGATCATCCTAGATGTCACACAGAAAGGTAAGACAGGCTCATCAGCAATGAAGTTCTAGAAAGTCTACTAGCACAGAAGGGATTCCTGCTGCAACACAGCTCCATTCTACTGGGCAAACACAGAGAATGGCTGGTGCCTGGATACAGCAGCTTGACTGTCGACAAGGTCAGAGGAAGAAAAGAGATTGGTGACATGCTAAAATACAACTTCAATAATGTTGCACCTTTGTGAGATTTTGGGAAACTACAGTAGCAACATACAACACGGGCTGACTTAAAGCAACCCCAGAGACAACGTGTCTTCTTCTCCAAGTACGCCCTGTGACCAGGCAAAGAGGCCACACACTAACAGTGGAGACCGTCCAGAGAGCTGCTACGGTCAGCCTAGCAGTAAAGCAGTCTACTCTCATGTATCGTATAATAACAAAGCCACAGCCCATCTTTCCGGGCTCAGTTAGAAATACTAACAACAATAACAACCAACATGTGCACATGCACATGCACACACAGCCAACAGGTACTTTTTTTAAATGTTAAGGGCAGCTGGATAAACTTGAAATTTCTTTTCTCTCACTTACGTCCCAGTGAATTTATAAACATGGTTCTTTAAAACACAGTCCACATTTCTCTCTCAGTTCATGGTGATTTTAAGGCTTTTGAACAGCTCCTTTTTGTATTGAAAGCTGTGTACTACCCTGAGCGGCATCCATGAACCCGCTCAAAGACATCCCAGGGTCATACCTTGGGTCTCCCAGGGACGAGTGCGTCTGAAGGATGAATGTATCTTTTAGTGCCTGCTTTCTAGCAAAATGTCATGCCACTCCGTACAGACAGATCTGAGGAATAAAGTTGTTCTGAGTGAGGAATCTGTGAGCTCATCTGCTGGGAGTTTTAATAGGCCAACAAATTCCCTCTTGCCAAAAAAAAAGCTTACATTCAAGTATACTCTTAGAATTAATTTTCCTCATAATAACGAAATTGAACCTACACACACACACACACACACATCTTTCTTTTCCTAGGAAGAAAAGAAAAATGAAAACTGGGAGCTTCAGGCTTCCAAGTTAACTATCTCCCCATTAACATTACTGAGAGAAAGGGGAAAAAAGAGGAAACAGTACAAAAAAATGAGAATCAGTTTTTAAAAGATAATAAGACGTTTTGATCCCACTCGTGTACACTGAGACACCTAATGCAACACTCTAACAAGTCCTCCCAAAATCAGATGAGAGCACATGCTGCAGTTTCTCAGCTGCAGTCTAAGTTGGTGAGAGTTGTGATAAGAGAGGTGGCAGCAGGAAGGCCTTTCAGAATAGAAGAGTAAGAGATTGGCTGCTGGAGGATGGAGAGACAGAGGACAATGACTGCGTGGTGACCGAAGTACCTCCTCGCCACCTCACTACTATTCATGAGAACAAATGCAGAGAAGAATTGATGACAACTGAACCATGGTGCAAAGGAGATTAATCTAATGATATGGGAGTTAAAAGGTAAGCAAGGTGCAAAGAAATGGCATAAACCAAAACCAAACCCAGTGCTGTTGAAAGATATGGGAGAGGTGGTGGCAAATAAGAACTTGGAAGCTACTTGGGACAGTGAGCAGGACCTTGGGTGGCACAAATGGTTTGTGCTCAACTACTAACCTAAAGGAAGGTGGTTTGAACTCATCCAGAGGCACCACAGAAGGTCTAGCGATCTCCTTCCATAAAGTTTGCAGCCAAGAATGCCCTATACAGCAGCTCTACTCTGTAACACATGGGGTCACCATGAGAGGAATCAACTCGACGGCAATGAGTTTGGTTGTTGTTTTTTTTTTTTTTTTGGAGGAGGAGTTGGATGCCCACTCTTGGGTGAAGTACTGGGCAGGTCTGACCATTATCATGGTACCCTCTGATACAGCCATAATAAAACATCATAGGGTGGCAAGGTTTAAGCACCAACACAGTATTCTAACAAGCTTGTATGGTTCGCACAACATGGAGGATACCAAAATTTAATGACCACAGAAACATTATTGCCAAGTTTGTTCTTTTATTCAGCAAATTTTAGTTGAACACTCTATGTGCCAGTTGTGCTCTAGTAAAACTATAGCAAACAAGACAAGTCTCTGCCTCTTGAGATAACTTCCTGTTTGGAAAGACCAACAATACAAACAACGTATCAGGAAGTTATGAACGCAAAGAAGGAAAATAAAGTTAGGTAAGGGAATAGAATATGGTGCTGTGCTAGATGGGATGGTCAGACTTCTCTGAAGTCATATTAGAACAGAATTGAATAAAGGAAAGAACGAGCCAGATGCAGATGTCTAGTGGGAGAGCATTCCAGGCAGAGGGAGCAGCAAGGGCAAAGGATCTGACGAAATCATATGCTTGGCATTTTCTAAAAACATCAAGGAACCTAGAGAACCATATGAGAGAGAAAATAGTGGGAGAAAGCTAAGTCAGAGAGGCAACCAGGGGCAAGACCATGAAGAGCTTTGTTGGCCAGGTCCTAGGCACTTTATTTTATTCTAGATGTGACGGGAAGCCATGAAAGGGTCAAAAGCTGTTATAGCATTTACACTGTGGTGGTTAGTGGGGTACCATATGCCATTTTCACCAGCCGTCTATAAGTCTGTTGTACTGTGGTGGCTTGCGTGTTGCTATGACGCTGAAAGCTATGCCATTGTTATTTCCAGTGCCAGCAGGATGACCCATGGTGGACAGGTTTCAGCAGTGCTTTTAGACTAAAACAGAGGAGGAGAGTAGGAAGAAATCCCTGGAGATCCACTTCTAAAACTCAGCCAATGGAAACCATATGTATCACAACAGAATGTTGTCCAGCATAGTGCTAAAAGATGAGCCCCCTAGTTTGGAAGTCACTCAAAATATTTAGTGGCCACAACAATGAACTCAAGCATATCAATGATCATGAAGATGGTGCAGGAATGGCCAACATTTCATTCTACTATACATAAGTTCCCTGTGAGTCAGAGCCAACTTGACAGCAACTAAAAAAAAATATGTCATTTGAATAATTCCATAAAGTTTTTATCATTATTGTTAAAGTATCGTCTTTATAACCCAAAACCAAACCCTTTGCTGCCAAGTCAATTCTGACTCATAGCAACCCTATAGGACGGGTAGAACTGCCCCATAGGGTTTCCAAGGCTGTAATCTTCACAGAAGCAGACTGCCACATCTTTCTACCATGGAGCTGTGGGTGAGTTTGAACCATTGATTTTTTGGTTAGCAGCCCAAAGATTAACCACTGTGCCACCAGGGATTCGTATCAACTCTTTATAACAACAACAACAACAAATAAAAAAAAAAACCATTGCCTTTGACTCGATTCCAACTCTTAGTGACCCCAAAGGAGAGAGTAGAACTGCTCCATATGGTTCCCAAGGAGCAGCTGGTGGATTTGAACTGCCGACCTTTTGGTTAGCAGCCATAGCTCTTAACCATTGTGCCACCAGGGCTCCTCAAGTCTTATAGTACATATTAATTAATTAAAACCCATTTTGTTTTAAAAATATTTAAGGAGGCTAGTAACAATCTATGGGGCTACCTTGCAGTGAGTAACTTCACCAATGTGCAGGCTCTAAGTGGATGTTAGTAAGGAATAGGAGGTTCCCTTGGTAGAAATTTACATAGATGATGAGAAAAACCACAGATAATTTGAGACAGATGATGCTGTGCTGACATTAGGCAGAGTGTCCGCAAGAATTTAAAAAGATGAGCAATGAAGATGCCTTTTAAAAGTTGAACTGTTAAATGAGCAAGGATCATGCTACATTACCGTAAAGAGATAGGATGGCTTCTGGGTCACAGCAACCTCTCCTCTGAGAATTAACATATCTAAAAAAAGAAATGCTGATCCAAAGCAGAGATTGGTCACCTATGACACCTCTGAAAAAGGAAAGTCACAGAGGCACATCCTGCTCCCATCCAGGGAGGGGACATTCTGGCCTGTTGGGCTGCTGAGAATGTGTAGATGGTGATGGATGTATGCTGTCTTTAGAGTCTGATGCGACTAAGCATTTGAAACAAGCATCTTGCTCACCAAGCAACCTTCTGTTAATGCGGCTCCCCGTGGAGCTTGCCTACAGGGCAGGAATTCACTGGTCAGACTGATGCAAATGTCTGGTCCAGTTAACAGTAATATTTTTCACTGCAAATTAATACAGTAGTTTTCCAGTTTAAATGCTTCTGCCTTTGTGAGTTGGTACAAGTCAGCCCTGCGGAATAATCAGCTTGGAGCATTAACCCGACCAAGTGCTGAGCCCTGCGATGCTGAGGTCTGGACTCCAGCTGTAATGAATTCACCTGGAAATGCTGCCCTGCAAGGTCTCTTGGCAGCTGGCCTTCTCCTGGGACACAGTGACCTTGCGGTCCCTTACATTTGAAATGTTGGCATACGCATTCCAAGACTGACTTTCCTGGGAAAAGTCACCACCCGGGCATCTGTACAAGGAGTTGTAAGTCATGATCAATTGAATATTGAAGAAATGTTTCTACTGGTGGGAAAAGAATTTTAATTATGTATACTATGGACACACTCTTTAAATATGATAATAATAGCTAATATTTATTGATTTATTCAGCACTTTCTAAGTGCCAGATCCTGTTCTAAGAATTTTAAATATTATTTGATTTAAGTACTATTAGTATTCCCATTCTGGGGACTTGGGAAACATGAATCAATTTTCCCAGGATCATACCTTCAGCAAACAATGGAACAGTGATTCGAACTCAGACCTATTATATGCTAAGAAAGAATGGTCTCTGGAGTCAGACTGCGCTGTCTGGAAACCCAGCTCCACCACTTAGTAGACTTTGACCTTGGATTAGGAAACTCAAGCCCTCTAAATCTGTTTGTCTCTAATGCCTATTTCATAGGGTCATAATAAACTTCAAAATGACATTATAAAACTAAAGCACTTAGCAAAGCAAGTGCTTAGTGCTATATCTTAAACATGCATATTAAGAGTTCAAGAAATGTTAGCATTAGTATTAATAGTGTTAAAATATTTAATGTATGGGGTGTAATAATATATACCCAGGTCAGTGCCCAGCTATACCCTCTTGTGAGTATCTTTCTCACTCCAGCTTTGTTGTTGTTAGTTGCCATTTTATAAATTACAACTCATGGTAACCCCATGTGTTTTTCAGAGTAGAACTGTGGTCCATAGTGCTTTCAAGGCTGTGGTCTTTCAGAAGCAAATCACCAGGCCTGTCTTCCATGGTGGCTCTGGGTGGGTTCCAACCGCCAACATTTCAGGTAGTGGTTGAGCACTTTACCATTGCTTCACCCAGGGACTTCAGTCTTATGCCTCTGATATTCAGTAGTATAACTTGTCTGTAATTTAATGTAAGATACTGTGTCCGTCAGTCTGTTGTACTGTGGGGGCTTGCCTATTGCTGTGATGCTGGAAGCTATGCTACCAGTATTCAAATATCAGCAGGGTCACCCATGGTGGACAGGTTTCAGCTGAGCTTCCAGACTAAGACACACTAGGAAGAATGACTCAACGGTCTACTTCTGAAAAGAATTAGCTAGTGAAAACCTTATGAATAGCAGTGGAACACTGTCAGATATAGTGTCAGAAGATGAGCCAACCCCAGGTTGGAAGACACTCAAAGGATGACTGGGGAAGACCTCTCTCTTCAAAGTACAGTCGACCTTAATGATATGGATGGAGTTTAGCTTTTGGGACCTTCAGCTGCTGATGTGGCATTACTCCAAATGAGAAGAAACAGCTGCAAACATTCATTAATAAACAGAACATGGAATGTAGGAAGTATGAATCTAGGGAAATTCAAAATCATCAAAAATGAAGTGAAATGCGGACTTCTGGCAAAATGGAGCTCTAGGCAGAAGCACCATGCTGTCCCTCCAAAGCAAAGACCTGAAAAACTAAGCCGAACAGAGAAAACAACAATCCTGAAACCCTAAAACACCAAATGAAGAGATAAAGAACTCAGCCAAGCACCAAATGGAGTGAGGAAACTGACAGAGAACGGAGAGTGAGGAGAGATTAATGCAGAGGTCCCCTACCAGCTAATGCAGCACGGATCCGCCATCTTGCACTCCTATCAGAGACCAGCAAACAGGGGATACAAGAAAGCAGCTTCACGGAGCTTCCAGTGGGAGACAAAACAACCAGTAATTTGTGATATATGTTTTCCCACCCCCAACCCTTCTTCACCCCCACTCGGCCTCCTCTGCTTCCCGCGGCCACAATCTCTTGTCCAGGAAACACCGGCTGCTTGGATTCCACACACCCAAATGGTCCGGCTCTCTGAGTGCCATTTGTTGGCTGCTGGTGTTGATTTTTTTTCTGCTTCTTTTGATTTCTTCCTTACCTCTCACCACCTCCCCCTCCTTTCACTCAAATACCTGGCACCGTGCGCCATCTTTGCGTCTTCCTGAGGGGCTGTGGAGCTCCATTCGAGTGTGAAGCTGCTTCCCGGTCTGGACTGCCGTGCTGGTGAGATCCCGGGGCTTTTGTTCGTTTGTTTGTTTTCTTTTCCTTTTCTTGAGATGGGAGCCCTTTCTGGCCAGGCGGTGCTGCATGGCAAGGAGACTACCCCTTCGGTTTGCACAGACTTACAGAGGGATCCCTGAGGGCATTTCTTTTTTTGTTATTTTTTTTTTGTTTTTTTTTTTCCATTTTTTTGGGGGATTATCTTGTTATTTTTTTTCTTTTTCTTTTTTTTTAAATTTGTTTTGTTTTCTTTTCCCTCTTTTTCCCTTTTTGTCTTTCTTCATTACTCAGTTTCTCGTCTCTCTATATTTTCCTTCTCTTTCTATTCCCTGAATACCTGGCGTTGTATACCTCTATGCCTTCTAGCCAGGCTGTACTGCAACACCTGAGAGCGACTTCCCCAGACCTCATAGCTGCACCAGTGGGATACCTGGGAACTTTGCGGTTCTTTAAGCTTTCCGGTTTTTATCTATTCATTCTTTCTTTTCTTCCGCTTCCCTTTTTAGTTTTTCTCCATTTCATAGTCTCTCATCTCTTGAATTCCAAAGGCAGGCTCCGCTAGCACTCTTTTTTGTTTCTTTGTATGTTTTTGGCCCTGTTCCTCTCTCCTCTCCCCATATCCATCCTAGCTCCAAACATAAAAATCTTCCCACTACATCCTACCTACCTGCACCGTGTGGTTAACAACACACCACCAAGCAGCACTGTCACGGCCTACTGGAACCTGCCCTGCACTGATTAACGGCCCACCCTGGTGGCTGTAGTAAGTGCCACAAACAACCCATCCCAGAAACTTCTCTTCAGCTAGTCCTGCTCTGCCGTACCTATGTGAGTGACTGACCCTGCCAACTGGAGAAGGAGGCGAAAAGTATTGTGCCCACAGACGAGCAAACAACAAAGAACACACAGTCTGCCTGCTCATAGTCAAATTTTTTTTTTTTTTAAAGGGACGAAACAAACAAATCTACAATCAATAAACGAGAAAAATAGCTACTGAATGTCCCAAAGACAGAAGACAATAACAAAACATTTACAAAAACAAGACAGGATGGTGCCAGCAGGCGTACAAAAGAAAACACCAGATGACTCTCCTCTGGAAGAAAATGCACTAGAACTACCTGATAGGGAATTCAAATCTCTAATACTCAGAATTTTCCAAGAACTGAGGCAAAAAGCTGACAAACATGAGGAAAAAATAGACAAATTCATGGAAAATACGGACAAAACATTGGAAAAATTCAAGAAAATAATGCAGGAACAAAATGCCAAAATAAATTAACAACAAGAAACTATACAAAGACAACAATTAGAAATCCAAAAGATAAACAACAAAATTTCAGAAATGGATGGTGTCATAGAAGGGCTGAGAAGCAGATTTGAAACGGTGGAAGACAGGATCAGTGGAAATGAAAACCAACACTTATATACAACTCTGTTTCAGGAAAACTTAGAAAAAAGAACAAAGAAAAATGAAGAGAACCTAAGAGTTATGTGGGAAAAAATCAACAGCAAAAATTTGCCAGTGATTGGAATCCAGAACAGCGGGAGAAAACAGAAAACACAGAGAGGATCATTGAAGAACTGCAGACAGAAAATTTCCCCAATATCATGAAAGATGAAAATCTGGCCATCCAAGAAACTCAACAAACCCCATATAGGAGAGACCCCAAAAGAAAATCACCAAGGCATATCATAATCACACTCGCCAAAACCAAAGAATCTTGAGAGCAGCTCATGAAAAACAAGAAGTCACATACAGAGGAGAAACAATAAGACTAAGCTCAGATTATTTGGCAAAAACCATGCAGGCAAGAAGGCAATGGGATGACATATATATATAATCTTGAAGAAAAAAAAATTGCCAAGCAAGAATAATATATCCTGCAAAACTCTCGTTCAAATTTGATGGTGAAATTAGGTCATTTCCAGATAAACAGAAATTAAGGGAATATGTAAAAGTCAAACAAAACTTACAGGAATTATTAAAGGGAGTTCTTCGATCTGAGGACAAACAGCTTCAGCTTACAGGCAGAATCTAGGATGCGGGATCGTACCAGCCAGATAGCAATATAGGAAATGACCTCGCGAGGACTATCCAAAAACCAAAAGGAATACAACAGGGAATCAGAGCAGCTAATCAGTAAATGACAACAACATCAGAACAATAAAAGAGGGAATAAATGGCATAGGTGTAGAACCTTCTAATGGAGAGGAAGGCAAGGTGATACCAAGTAATGGCAGACTGCTTCAAACTTAGAAAGATAAGGGTAAAATTCATGGTAACCACAAAGAAAGTTAACAAACATACTCATAAAAAAAAAGAGGAAAAACAAAGTCTGAGCAAAAACAAAACCTACAAAAACAAAAGGAATAAAAAAAAAGAAACCACAAACAAAAGTAACTCAGCACAAGAGAGTAAGAAGAACAAAGAAAACTTCAGCACCACAAAAAAAAGCACTACAAAATGACAGCAACAAACTCACATCTATCAATAATTACACTGAATGTAAATGGACTCAATGCACCCATAAAGAGACGGAGAGTGGCAGAATGGATAAGAAAACAGGATCCATCAATATGCTGTCTACAAGAGACACACCTTAGAAACAAAGATGTGAATTTATTAAAAGTCAAAGGTTGGAAAAAAATATATCAAGCTAACAACTACTAAAAAACAGTAGGAGTGGAAATTCGAATCTCAGATAAAATAGACTTTAAAACAAAATCTACCATAAAAGATAAAAAAGAACACTATATAATGATTAAGGAGACGATCCATCATGAAGACATACCCATAATAAACATCTATGAACCCAATGACAGGGCTCCAAAATACATAAAACAAACTCTAACCACACTCAAAAGAGAAACTGACAGTTCCACAGTAATAGTAGGAGACATCAACACACCACTCTCAGTAAAGGACAGAACAACTAAGAAGAAACTCAGCAAAGATACAGAAGACCTAAAGGGCACATTCAGCCAACCTGACCTCATAGATATATATAGAACACTCCATCCAACTGCTGCAAAGTACACATTTTTTTCCAATGCACATGGAACGTTCTCCAGAATAGACCACATCTTAGGCCACAGAGCAATCCTCAACAAGATCCAAAACGTTGAGATAATTCAAAGTATCTTTTCTGACCACAATGCCATAGGGTAGAAATTAACAATAGAAAGAGCAAGGAAAAAAAATCAACTACATGGAAACTGAATAATACCCTGCTTACACATCACTGGATAATAGAAGAAATCAGAAATGGAATCAAAAAATTCCTAGAATCAAATGAGAATGAAATCACATCATACCAAAACCTTTGGGACACAGCAAAGGCAGTCCTCAGAGGACAATTTATAGCAATAGATGCACATATCAAAAAAGAAGAAAGGGACAAAATCAAAACATTAACTACAGAACTCAAACACATACAAAGAGAACAGCAAAAAAAGCCCACAACCACTGGAAGAGAGGAAAGAGTAAAAATCAGAGCAAGGATAAATGAAATAGAGAACAGAAAAACAATAGAAAGAATCAACAAAATCGACAAACCACTGGCCTCACTGACAAAAGAAAAACAGGAGAGGACACGAATAACCCAAATAAGAAATGAAATGGGGGACATTACAACAGACCCAGCTGAAATAAAAAGGATTATAACAGATTATTATGAAAAACTATACTCCAACAAATTTGAAAACCTAGAGGAAATGGATATATTTCTAGAAACACATGGCCTACCCAAACTACAACAAAGTGATGTTGAAAATCTGAACAGACCCATAACCAGAGAAGAGATTGTAAAGGTAATAAAAAAAGCTCCCAACCAAAAAAAGCCCTGGCCCAGATGGCTTCACTGGAGAATTCTACAAAACATTTACAGAAGAGCTTGTACCAGTACTATTCAAGCTATTCCAGAGCATAGAAGAGGAAGCAACACTTCCAAATTCATACTATGAAGCCAGCATAACACTGATACCACAACCAAGCAAAGAAGTCACAAAAAAAGAAAATTACAGACCAATAGATTTCATGAATATAGAGGCAAAAATTCTTAACAAAATTCTAGCCAACAGAATTCAGGATCATATCAAAAATATAATACACCACGACCAAGTACAATTCGTACCAGGTATGCAAGGATGGTTCAACATTAGAAAATCGACCAACGTAATCCACCACATAAATAAAAGGAAAGAAAAAAATCACATAATTATCTCAACTGACACATAAAATGCGTTTGACAAAGTCCAACACCATTTCCTGATAAAAGCTCTGAATAAAATAGGTATACAAGGGAAATTTCTCAACATAATAAAGGGCATCTATGCAAAACCAATGGCCAACATCATTCGTAATGGAGAGAGGCTGAAAACATTCCCCTGGAAAACAAGAAAAACAAGGATTCCCCTTATAACCATTCCTATTTAACATTGTGCTGAAAATTCCAACTAGAGCAATAAGGCAAGAAAAAGAAATAAAGGGCATCCAAATTGGTAATGAAGAAGTTAAACTGTCCCTGTTTGCAATAGATATGATACTATACATAGAAAACCCTAAAGACTCCATGAGAAATCTACTGGAACTAATAGAAAGATTCAGCAGAGTAGCAGGATACAAGATAAACATTCAAAAATCAGTTGGATTCCTATACACCGGTAAGGAGAACAATGAAAAGGAAATCAGGAAAACAATACCATTTTCAATAGCCCCTAAAAAGTTAAAATACTTAGGAATAAATCTGACCAGGGATGTAAAAAACCTATACAAAGAAAATTGCAAAACACAACTGCATGAAACCCAAACGGATCTACATAAATGGAAAAGCGTACCATGCTCATGGATAGGCAGACTCAACATTGTGAAAATGACAATTCTACCCAAAGCAATTTACAAATACAACGCAATACCAATCCAAATACCAACCACATTCTTCAAAGAGATGGAAAAACTAATCATTAACTTTACATGGAAAGGGAAGAAGCCCCGAATAAGTGAAGCACTACTGAAGAACAAGAACAAAGTTGGAGGACCCATACTACCTGACTTCAGGACCTACTATACAGCTATGGTAGTCAAAACAGCCTGGTACTGGTACAACAACAGAGACATTGACCAATGGAACAGAATTGAGAACCCAGATGTAAATCCATCCACCTACGCTCACCTGATCTTTGACAAGGGCCCAAAGTCCATCAAATGGGAAAAAGACAGTCTTTTTAACAAACGGTGCTGGCAAAACACGATATCCATCTGCAAAAAATGAAACAAGACCCATACCTCACACCGTATGCAAAAACTACTTCAAAATGGATCAAAGACCTGAATATAAAGCCTAAAACTATAAAGTTCATAGAAGAAAAAATAGGACCAACACTTCAGGCCTTAATAAACAGCATTAACAGGATACAAAGCATAAACATCAACGCACAAACCACAATAGATAAGCTAGATAACTGGGATCTTCTAAAAATCAAACACCTATGCTCTTCCAAAAACTTCAGCAAAAGAGTAAAAAGAGAACCTATAGACTGGGAAAAAATTTTTGGACAGTACAAGTCAGACAAAGGTCTAATCTCCATAATCTACAAGAAAATCCAACATCTCTACCACAAAAAGACAAATAATCCTATTAAAAAATGGGCAAAGGAAATGAACAGACCCTTCACCAAAGAAGACATTCAAATGGCCAACAGACACATGAGGAAATGCTCACGATCACTAGCCATTAGAGAAATGCAAATTAAAACCACAATGAGATACCATGTCACCCCGGCATTACTGGCACGAATCAAAAACACTGGAAATATCAAAAGTTGGAGGGGCTTTGGGGAGATTGGAACTCTTATGCACTGCTGGTGGGAATGCAAAATCATATAACCATTTTGGAAGATGATATGGTGCTTCCTCAGAAAGCTAGAAATAGAAATACCATTCGATCCAGCAATTCCACTCCTAGGAGTATATCCTAGAGAAATAAGAGTCATCCCTCGAATAGACATATGCACACCTATGTTCATGGCATCATTGTTCACAATAGCAAAACGATGGAAACAACGTAGATGCCCATCAACAGGATGAATGGATAAAAAAACTATGGTACATACACACAGTTGAGTACTATGCAATGAGAAAGAACAATGAATCTGTGAAGCATCTCATAACATGGATGCAACTGGAGGACTTTATGCTGAGTGAAATAAGTCAATCACAAAAGGACAAATATTGTATGAGACATCTATTGTAAAAACCCATGAAAAAGTTCACACAGAAAATTTAACAATCTTTGTTGGTTACCAGGGATGGGAGCAGTGTGTGTGTGGGGGGGGGGGGGATGGAATACTAAATAGGCAATAGATAAGTGGTATCTTGGGTGAAGGGTGAGACAGTACACAATACAGGGGAAACTAGCACAACCTGTACAAGGAAAGGTCATGGAAGCCCCATTGACACATCCAAACTCCCTGAGGGACTGAATTGCTGGGCAGAGGGCTGTGGAGACCATGGTCTCAGGGAACATCTAGCTCAATTGGCATAACAGCTTATAAAGACAAAGTTCTACATTCTACCATGGTGAGTAGTGTCTGGGATCTTAAAAGCCTCTGAGCAGCCATCTAAGATCCTCCATTGGTCTCATCCCTTCCTGAGCAAGGGAGAATGAAGAGAACAGGATATAAGGAAAAGATCAGTCTGAAGGATTAATGGACCATAGCTACCAAGGCCTCCACCAGACTGAGTCCAGTACAGCTAGATGGTGCCTGGCTACCACCACTGACTGCTCTTACCAGGATCACAGCAGAGGGTTCTGGACAGAGCTGGAGAAGGAAGTAGACCATAATTCTAACTCACAAAAAAAAAGACCAGATTTATTGGCCTAAAGGAGACTGGAGAAACCCCGAGAGTATGGCCCCCAGAACCCTTTTAGCGCAGTGGTGAAGTTATCTCCGAGGTTCACCATTCAGCTTGGGAGTGGACAGCCCCGTAAAACCAAATGGGCCTAATGGGACCATTGTCCATTGACAAGGGCCAGAAGGCAGAAGGGGACAAGGAAGCTGATGATAGGGAACCCAAGGTTGAGTAAGGATATTGTTGATGTGTTGTGAGATTGTTAACCATTGTCATAGGGCAACATATGTAGTAACTGTTAAATGAGAAACTATTTTGTTCTGTAAGCCTTCATCTTAAGTGAGAATAGCAGCACAACTGGAAGAGCATAGTCAATGTTACTGAACTGTGCATGTAGAAATTTTTGAAATGGTGTATCTTTGGCTATGTGTATTTTCACAAAAAAAAATAGGTTGAGAAGTTAGAGGGTTGACATGTTGTGGGGTTGTTAACCAATGTCATAAAACAATATGTGTACTACTGTTTCATGAGAAACTATTTGTTCTGTAAACCTTCACCTGAAGTACTATTAAAAAAAAAAATGAAAAGGAATGCATAAAGATCGATATCCTAGGCATTAGTGAGCTGATATGGACTGGTATTGGCCATTTTGAGTCGGACGATCATATGGTCTACTATGCCGGGAATGCCAACTTGAAGAAGAATGCATTGCATTTATCATCAAAAAGAATATTTCAAGATCTATGCTAAAGTATGGTGCAGTCAGTGATAAGATAATATCCATTCGCCTACAAGGAAGACCAGTTAATACAACTATTATTCAAATTTACAGACCAACTACTAAGGCCAAAAATGAAGAAATGGAAGACTTTTACCAGCTTCTGCAGTCTGAAATTGATCAAACATGCAATCAGGATGCAATGATAATTACTGTTGATTGGAATGTGAAAGCTGGAAATAAAGAAGAAGGATTGGTAGTTGGAAAATATGGCTTTGGTGATAGAAATGATGCCGGAGATCGCATGATAGAATCTTGCAAGACCAATGACTTCTTCATTGCAAATACCTTTTTTCACCAATAAACAGCAACTATACACACAGACCTTGCCAGATGGAATACACAGGGATCAAATTGACTATACCTGTGGAAACAGTTGACAGAAAAGCTCAATATCCTCAGTCAGAACAAGGCCAGGGGCCGCCTGTGGAACAGACCATCAATTGCTCCTATGCAAGTTCAAGTTGAAACTGAAGAAAATTAGAAGAACTCCATGTGAGTGAAAAGTGTGACCTTGAGCATATCCCACCTGAATTTAGAGACCATCTCAAGAATAGATTTGATGCATTGAACACTAAAGACCGAAGACCAGACGAGTTGTGGAATGACATCAAGGACATCATACATGAAGAAAGCAAGAGGTCATTAAACAGACAGGAAAGAAAGAAAAGATCAAAATGGATGTCAGAAGAGACTGAAACTTGCTAAAGCAAAAGGAAGAAATGATGAAGTAAAAGAACTGAACAGATTTCAAAGGGCGGCTCAAGAAGACAGAGTAAAGTATTATAATGACAAGTGCAAAGAGCTGGAGACAGAAAATCAAAAGGGAAGAACACACTCCGCATTTCTCAAGCTGAAAGAACTGAAGAAAAAATTCAAGCCTTGAGTTGCAATAGTGAAGGTTTCTATGGGGAAAATATTAAACGACGCAGGAAGCATCAAAAAAAGATGAAAGGAATACACAGAGTCATACCAAAAAGAATTAGGCAGCATATGATCAGGAACTGACGGTGCTGAAGGAAGAAGGCCAAGCTGCACTGAAAACATTGGCGAAAAACAAGGCTCCAGTAATTGACAGAATATCAATTGAGATGTTTCAACAAACGGATGCAGTGCTGGACGTGCTCACTCATCTATGCCAAGAATTTTGGAAGACAGCTACCTGGATAACCAACTGGAAGAGATCCATATTTATGCCTATTCCCAAGAAAGGTGATCCAACCAAATGTGGAAATTATTGAACAATATCATTAATATCACATGCAACTAAAATTTTGCTAAAGATCATTCAAAAGTGGCTGCAGCAGTATATCGACAGGGAACTGCCAAAAATTCAGGCCAGATTCAGAAGAGGACGTGGAACCAGGGATATCACTGCTGATTTCAGATGGCTCTTGGCTGAAAGCAGAGAACACCAGAAAGATGTTTACCTGTGTTTTATTGACTATGCAAAGGCATTCAATGGTGTGGATCATAACAAATTATGGACAACATTGCAAAGAATCGGAGTTCCAGAACACTTAATTGTGCTCATGAGGAACCTGTACATAGATCAAGAGGCAGTTGTTTGGACAGAACAAGGGGATACTGTGTGGTTTGAAGTCAGGAAAGATGTGCGTCAGCGTTGCATCCTTTCAGCGTATCTATTCAATCTGTATGCTGAGCAAATAATCCAAGAAGCTGGACTATATGAAGAAGAATGGGGCATCAGGATTGGAGGAAGACTCATCAACAACCCGCGTTATGCAGATGACACAACCTTGTTTGCTGAAAGTGAAGAGGACTCGATGAAGATCAAAGACCACAGCCTTCAGTATGGATTACACCTCAACATAAAAGAAAACAAATATCCTCACAACTGAACCAATGAGCAACATCATGATAAATGGAGAAAAGATTGAAGTTGTCAAGGATTTCATTTTTTGCTTGGATCCATAATCAACACCCATGGAAGCAGCAGTTAAGAAATCAAAAGACAAATCTGTTGCAAAATACCCCTTTAAAGTGTTGAAAAGCAAAGATGTCACCTTGAAGACTAAGCTGGGCCTGACCCAAGCTATGGTATTTTCAATCGCATCACATGCATGGGAAAGCGGGGCAATGAATACGGAAGACCAAAGAAGTGATGTCTTTGAATGGTGGTGTTGGCGAAGAATATTGAGTATATGATGGACTGCCAAAAGAACAAACAAATCTGTCTTGGAAGAAGTACTACCAGAATGCTCCTTAGAATCAAGGATGGCAAGACTACGTCTTACATACTTTGGACATGTTGTCAGGAGGGATCAGCCCCTGGCAAAGGACATCATGCTTGGTACAGTAGAGGGTCAGTGAAAAAGAGGAAGACCCTCAACAAGATGGACTGACACAGTGGCTGCAACAATGGGCTCATGCTTATCAACAATTGTGAGCATGGCACAGGACTGTGCAGTGTTTCGTTCTGTTGGTGCATAGGGTTGCTATGAGTCAGAACCAACTGAACGGCACCTAACAACAACAACAACTTGATTTATTTATATAAGCCTTATTCCAAAAAATTGAGTCTGGTTTCAAAATATACTCACATTAATAGTATGACAGAAAAGAGTAGGAAAAGAAAATAAAGGGTAGTGTGCCATATATTCCTATATGTTTGTTGAACTTGACATAGTATTTGGCTCTGAACTTCCTAGAAGTCAAAGTAAATGGGACAAAGTGTCCAGTTTTAAATTTTACAGTGTCCAACCGATTAAAATAAAGCTCTTTCTCATAGTTCTCAGGACTGAGAGAACTTATCCACATGGGTCTCATAAAGGGAGTACCATGCAATATAGCACCCTTGACAAAGCCCCTACAATATTTATAACAACAAACCTCAATAGTTTTAAAATACGCATACTGCATTTCAAGAATCTGAAGTGTCAACTCAAATGTATGGCCTCCCGAACAGCGTGACAAGGGAAAGCCTGACTGTATTGTACCCTTGACCACAGATTCCAGGTGCTTCAGTTCACCACAAGCCTACTGCGTTGTCCTGCTCTTGCACAGATTTCCCTCTGCAAAACGCCAGACTGTATTTTCCCTCTCATCAACTTTTATTCTAAATACCCTGTGCTTTTTCCCATTTCATTTCGGGTTATATTTTCCAACTCTCTGGCAAGCTGGAGAAGAGGTCAAAGTCATTCATCTGGAATCATAAAAAAATACTCCGCAAAACAGCAAGCTTACTATTTGGAAGTAAATGGCTGGAAGATAGCAAGTGCCTCTGGAACTGGAAACCCTGCCTTCACACAATAAATCAAAAACACTTAAGTTAGTACCTTGGGCTTTCATGGCCTGACTGGCAAAAAATTGAAATAAAAAATAAAAAAGGTAGTGATGAAAAATAGAAAATGGCAACCTCCACATCCAATATTGTAAATCCATATCCAATGTTGTAAAAACATTGGGAGCGTGGTCCCAGTTGGGCTTCGTATTTGCTTACAGATGCCACCCAAGCACATCCTACATCAGCAGCGAGCTGGGCCTCCCTCGCTCTGCCCCTTCTCAAGTCCATGGCCTTTCATTCCTCCCCTCCTCCCTGTCTGTCTCATTCCTTTGTTCAGCCTGGTATCAAGTCCACCTTCACAGGTTACACTCTCAGTTGCTTTTCAAACCACTCATCCTAACCTCCACCTCCTTATTTGTCCTCTGTCTGACAAAGTATGTCCCTGTTCACAGCGCTGGAAAGACCAGAAGGGCCAGGGCCAGCCTAGCACGGAAAGGTCATTTTCATACTGTTTTCTGCACCATCTCAAGTAGGAAGTCCCATGGTTCTTATAAAGGCAGGCTGTCCTTTTACATGACTTTTCCAGATTTAGCTTCAATAAAATAATGGAAACCTTACCTTAGACATTTGAGAACGGCATGTTGTCTGATTGGCCTGATTTTGATTACAAATCATATGTTCTGCTCACCACTCAGCACCTGGCTGACAATCCTCAAGTCCAGGTTTCCTTCTTTCTGCCAGGGGAAAGGTTAACTAAGCAATATTGTGTTCTGCCTTCCCACACTTCCCCTCTGTGCTGTTCACCTTCAGCCAGGGCACTCTGTTCTTGGGAGAATTCTTACCAGCTGAGGGGTGACTTTCACCTTGGCTGGACATTAATAGTGATCAGAGAAAGAAAATTATCTGTTTACTAATTCCCTGAGTAGTGCAAATGGGTAAGTGCTTGACTACTAGCCAAAAAGTTGGCGGTTCAAACCGACCCAGAGGAGCCTCAGAAGACAGGCCTGGTGATCTGCTTCCAAAATATCTCAACCCTGAAAACCCTTTGGATCAGTTCTACTCTGTACACGTGGGGTCACCATGAGTTGGAATCAACTTGACACCAACTCACAACAATTGAATGCAGCACTCTTTGTTTATGAAGACAAGGTAGGTGAAAGTCACCACCGCTGGGGGCTGAAAGTGATCATTTCATCTTTTCTGGATGTTCACAAACCACTACAACTTTCCCGCTGTTCATGAAGTGTCACTTCACATCCAGCGGAGTAGAGGTACTGAAGACTCTTGGCCAAAGACCTCTATCAAGAGCTTAGTAATTGTATTTGTAGGCAAGAAATAGTTCTGGCCCAGGAATAGAAAATTTGAAGGTGATATTTTTCCTCTGGCAAATGAACATATATTCCCTAGTGACTGGGAAAGAATAAAGTTGCATAATTTTCCTAGAACTCCTAAGAACGGAGAGTAACTATTCTATTCCTGGTTTCCCCAATGATAAAACCGCAGAGAGTGATGCAGCAGTAGCTTGCTCAAGGTCACAGAAGTCTGTCAAAAGTTTCCACAAATAATAACCACACAAAACAAGAGATTTCAGATGTCCAGTCTGGTACAGGACCACGGACAACCACTGTCTCAGATGCAGTGTCCTTTGCTGAAGCCATGGTGGGGGAACCAGTGTGTAAGACAGAGTTCAAACAGTAGTAGACAAGAAGTCCCAGCAGTATGAACTCAGAGTTCTCAGTGCATCCACTGGCTCTGATTTAAGGTGGATGGCAGTATCTCTCACTGAGAGGAACAGCATTTCTTGCTGCTTTATGTACTGAGCTATTCCTGCCATGACATATCAACAGGATTGGGATGTTGAGGATTTACTGGGAGTGTTAATAACTGCATGTGAGTAAGGTCCCTGCTCCTCATCTGCAGCCCGGGGGGAGCCCTGCTAAATGGAGCCGGTGTATATTCTCTTTTGGACAGGGAGCTCATATTTAACCCACAGCTTTGTCTTCCCTGACTGCCTGCTGAAAAATTATGTTTTTAGTAAAATAAATATCTAACACATTTCCTAGTGTCTGAATTTTCAATTAGTTTGGTCAGATTCAATAACCAGTACTGTGAAAGCAAAGTGTAAGGCAGCATTCTTTTGTAAAAAGTAAGGTTTTTTTTTTTTTTTTCTAAGCATTCTTTTTTGTCTGTCTGTTTATGTGAGTTGTTTCTTATAATTCACATTCTGGCTTTGTTTTGAATGTACAGATACACACATTTTCTGCTTTCCGAAAAATCTGAAATACAGATTTTAAGACATAGGAAACATCGACATTGTTGATATTAGGAAACCTACTATCACCAGGATTCGTCTATGTCCATTTAGCATTCTTATATCTTTTGCTTCTCTGACTCCTTGCCCAAAGCTAGCTTTCCAAAGTTTTAAGAAACAGTAAAAATTGGATTTACTCCATCTTACTCAAAACAAAATTGACTACAACTAAATCTATTATGTATTAATTAGATATAAGTTGGGAGCTTCTATCTACTTGGTCCCCAAACCATGGAATATATCAGATTTAAGTGCCTCTGGGTTTTGTTATAAACATTTTCAGAAGAAGCCAACTGTGGTTAAAATTCACAACCTGTAGGTACTCTTTATATCAGATATTGCAATTGCCTGGAGATATTATTTTTATGGGCATTCATTTATTTCCAATTTCCGCAACATTCTGGGAAACTTCTGTAAGAAAGGCAAAATGTAAAACTGAAATACATAGTGACATTTATTTCCTGCCCCTTAATGTTTATAAATGGCAATATGTTCTTCTTTGTACTCTAAATTTTTTGGCATGTATAATTGCACTATTCCTGCAACACAGGTATATTTCTCCTTCTCAGTATATTGTATTTGTTTATACGATCTCCTGCCAGTTAGGTACAACTAGGAAAAGTAAGTCTATAACCAACATTACTAAACTGTGCTTTATAATGGCTGAGAGAGATGGAATAGGAAAAAAAGAAGAACATGAATTGAAGACAAGCAAAATACAAGTATACTTGCATTTAAAACCCAGGTAGCCTCATGTTAGTACTGAACTGTAATCTACTCACTCCCTTTTACAGAAGAGGAAATTTAGGTACAGCGGGGTCTGTTTAATGCCTCAGAGTTAAAGGTCTGTAAGTATCTCAAACTACCAGGCCAGTGGTGGTTTTCATGTTGCCGACCCAGAAACCTGGGCCGGAGGCAACTACTCCTTTCAACATAAGTTCTCTTAGCTCTGGTTCCAGTATCCTGTTTTGCATTTAAAATCTACATTCATCTCCTAGTGTCTTCTCTTCCCACCTTTGAAAGGCCCCTAAAATTTTCCTAAGACCCTGTCAGCCTCCCTCTTCTAGCACTTTCCCCCTTGTATCTTCCTGCTTCACCACTTGAACAAATACCTAAGGTAGAAGGTGGCTGAGGCTCTGGAGAACACAGAACCTTGTGTTATTTACAGTGCCTTCTACAATGTAGGCACTCTGGTGTCTCAGTGTTTAAAGTGCTCGGCTGCTAACAAAAAGGTCAGTGGTTCAAACCCACCAGCCACTCAGTGGGAGAAAGATGTGGCAGTCTGCTTCCTTAAAGATTTACATCCTTGGAAATCCTACAGGGCAGTTTTATTCTGTCCTATAGGACCACTCAGAGTTGGAATCTACTTGATGGCAGTGGGTTTGGATAGTTTTAATTTTTTGGTTCTACAAAGTAAGCAATCAAGTATTGACTTCTTTTTTGTTGTTGTCCTTTAAGTAAAGGTTTACAGAGCAAATTATTTTCTCATTAAATAATTAATGCACATATTGTTTTGTGACATTGGTTGCCAACCCCGCAATGTGTCAACACTCTCCCCTTTTTGACTTTGGGTCCGCATTTCCATTTGTCCAGCTCTCTCTCCTCCCCTCTCCTGCCTTTTCATCTATGCCCCTGGGCTGGTGTGCCCATTTAGTCTCATATACATGGTTGAGCTACATGTATTATTATTTGTTTTGTGGGCCTGTCTAATCTTTGGCTGAAGGGTGAATTTCAGGAGTGACCTCAGTACTGAGTTAAAAAGGTGTCCAGGAGCCATACTCTCAGGGTTTCTCCGGTCTCTATCAGAGCGGTAAGTCTGGTCTTTTTCTGTGAGTTAGAATTTTGTTCTACATTTTTCCTCAGCTCTGTCCGGGACCCTCTATTGTGACCCCTGTCAGAGCAGTTGGTGATGGTAGCCAGGACCATCTAGTTGCGCTGGACTCAGTCTGGTGGAGGCTGTGGTACTTGTGGTCTATTAGTCCTCTGGACTAATTTTACCCTTGTGTCTTTGGTTTTCTTCATTCTCCCTTTCTCCAGATGGGGTGGGATGAGTAGAGTATCTTAGATGGCTGCTCACAAGCTGTTAATACCCCAGACATTACTTACCAAAGTAGGATATAGAACATTTTCTATGTTATGCCAATTGAGCTAGATGCCCCCTGAGACCATGGTCTCCACTCCTTCGCCCAGTAACTCAGTCCCTCAGGAAGTTTGGATGTGTCTATGAAGCTTCTATGACTTTGTCTTGGTCAGGTTGTACTGTCAAGTATTGAATTCTAAATAAATGTACAAATTAACAGATTAAAGGGGGCATGAGATCAAAAAACTACCCAACAAGAGAAAATAAGTAATGAAGCATTCTTTATCTTAGCCAAACACAGCCATACTTAGATAAACCTAACAAATTATCCAGAAAATTCTGCTACATGGGTTGGGAAGACAATTCTGTCCACAGCACCAATCTCCCTGTGTCCAACACAACCATCTTGCATTCCAAGCACCAGGTAGAAGCATAGAGAGGATTGAGTTTACATAGACCATTAGAAAGCAGTTCAAAACAGGCCACCATAAAGATCAAACATCTATCAGTGTTGGGATGTCTCGGTATATGTGATGAATGCATTTGCAAATATCAATGTGAAGTAATTTCCTTCCATTCCTGGAGTGCTCCAAATAAATTAGATTTCCCTCTAATCATATCTGTTGCTTGTGTGTGAGAAAGAATGGTTTGTCTGCCTAAGACATATAATATGTACTTGGAGGGTAGAGGGCAAAGAGCCTTAGTAGAAAGTTACTGCATACTATCAGAGTGGGGCAGGGCACAACGAAAAAAAAAGTCACAGGATACTTCTCAAGCAAAGACTATGCAAAATGACATCCAAAACGCTGCTGTGAGGAATTGAATATTACAGGGCATATGCAATTCACCTGTCAGATATAAACGAGACCTTAATCGTGTCGTCCACATCCACTAAACCAAACCCGTTGCCGTCGAGTCAATTCCAACTCACAGTGAGAGGGCATAATACTGAGAAATGGTTAATCTGTGCCAACTATTTTAAAGAAACAAATCCGATTTTCCATGCTATTAACCCAATATATCCACATCTAGACCAGAAAAGAAATACATTAAGATACTAGAAAAAAAATTAAACTGAAATATGGTTAATAAACTGGCTAAGCATAGCTCTAGCCCATAACAATCAAAGATTGTTCTGATCATTTTAAATTAACACCTAGTCATAAACAGTGTTAAAATTCAAAAAAGAAACAAGTATATACAGTCTGCTCTTACATATATAAAGCTTCCTTAATGGTAACCTGGCTTGTAAAAGACGCTGTTGGTGAACTACCCAACTTCCCTTAGGACATAGCATGTAAGAACATGCCACCATGTCCTACTGGAAGCCAATACGACTCTCCACTTGAAGGCCTTCTCTTGATTTTCATCTTGCAAGCTAGAAGTACTAATAGGTTAATGCCTTGGAAACAGCTCCCAGCCAGTGACCGATAGAGGTTGAACGACAAATACTCAGCTTCCTTGCCTCTTAAGTGGGATGACTCTGAGACTCGTTCCTCATAATCTCTCAGCGTACCCCAGTGAGACTGAACCTTCATGGTACATAACACATCCTTTATGGGCTTCCTTCCCTTCCTGATCATATTTCCCACTCTACTACCCATTTTTCCTGAGATTATTGCCCAAAAAACGACTTGCGCTGAAACCTTTGTTTCAATTCTGCTTCGGGGGAAACCCAACTTAAGGCACCAAACCAAACCAAATCAGTTTCCATCTAGTTGATTCCAACTCATGGCAACCCCATGCAGGTAAGAGTGGAACTGTGCTACACAGAATTTTTAATTACTGATTTTTCAGAAGTAGATCTCCAGGCCTTTCTTCCAAGGCATCTCAGGATAGACTCGAACCACCAACATTTCTGTTAGCAGCCGAGGATATTAACCATTTGCACCACTCAAGGATTCAAAGTTAACGTACAGTCTATTCACAACTCTGCCAAGAATAGGAAAGTAAGCTCAAAAAGGCCTAAGAATTTCCAAAAGAAGATCATAAATTCCTTTTATTAATGCTCAAGCATTTAACCCACAATGAGAGTGGCAGCAGTAGGAACACAAGGAAAGAAGCATAAAAACTACAAAAAGAGATGCAATTTATGAAGCATTACTGTAGGGATAATCAGGCTTCAATAACCTGATAAGTCCTGAAGGCATTAATATAGTATGGTACAGTATAAAGTATCTCAGAGTACAAATCCTGTTTATACCAACGGCAATCAAAAAGTTCAGTGTCAACTGGTGTACTCTATTTAAGAATGCCCCGCACGTCTGTCAGTTTGTCGTACTGTGGTGGCTTGCAAGTTGCTGTGATGCTGGAAGCTATGCCACTGGAATTTCAAATACCAACAGGGTCACCCATGGTGGACAGGTTTCTGTTGAGCTTTCTGACTAAAACAGACTAGAAGAAGGACCTAGTGGTCTACTTCTGAAAAAATTAGCCATTGAAAACGTTATGAAAAGCAGTGGAACATTGTCTGATATAGTGCTGGAAGATGAGCCCCTCAGGTTGGAAGGCACTCAAAGCACAACTGAAGAAGAGCCGCCTCCTCAAAGCAGAGTCAACCTTAATGAAGAGGACGAAGTTAGCTTTCAGCACCTTCATTTGCTGATGTGGCACTACTTAAAATGAGAAGAAACGATTGAAAACATCCATTAATAAAAGGAACATGGAATATATGAAGTATGAATCTAGGAAAATTGGAAGTTGTCAGAAATGAAATTGAACACATAAACATTGATATTCTAGGCATTATTAAGCTGAAATTGACTGATATCAGCCATTTTGAGTCAGTCAATCGTATGGTATACCACACATGGAATGACAAATTGAAGAGGAGTGGGGTTGCATTTATCGTCAAAAGCAACATTTCAAGATCTATTCTGAAATGCAACACTGTCATGATAAGATAATATCCATACGCCTACAAGGAAGACCACTTAATACGACTATCATTCAAATTTATGCACCAAACAGTAATGTCAAAGACGAAGAAATTGAAAATTTGTACCAAGTTCAGCAGTCTGAAATTGATCAAACATGCATCAAGATGTATTGATAATTACTAGTGAGTGCAGTGCAAAATCTGGAAACGAAGAAGAAGCAGTATTTGGAAAATATGGCCCGGGTGATAGAAACAATGCCAGAGATGCATGATAGAATTTTGCAAAGCCAACAACATCTTCACTGTAGATACCTTTTTTCAACAACATAAACAGCAACTATACACGTGGACCTTGTCACATGGAATACACAGGAATCAAATAAACTATATGTGTGGAAAGACAATGGAAAAACTCAATATCCTCAGTCAGAAAAAGGCCAGGGGCTGACTACGGAACAGACCATTAATTGTTTATACGCAAGTTGAAGTTGAAGATGACGAAAATTAGAACAAGTCCACGAGAGCCAAAAGACAACCATGAGTATACTGCACCTGAATTTAGAGACCATCTCAAGAATAGATTTGACTCATCAAACACTAATGACGGAAGACCAGACAAGTTGTGGAATGACATCAAGGATATCATACACAAATAAAGTACGAGGTCATTAAAAAGAAAGAAAAGACCAAAATGGATGTCAGGAGAAATTCTGAAACTTGCTCTTGAATGTAGAATAGCTGATGCGAATGGAAGAAATGATGAAGTAAAAGAGCTAACAGAAGATTTCAAAGGGCAGCTCGAGAAGACACAGTAAAGCATTATAATGAAATGTGCAAAGACCTGGAGTTAGGAAACCAAAAGGGAAGAATATGCTCAGCATTTCCCAAGCTAAGAAAACTAAAGTAAAAATTCAAGCCTGAGTTGCACTATTGAAGGATTCTTTGGGGGAAAATATGAAACGGCACAGGAAGCATTAAAAGAAGATGGAAAGAATACAGAGTCACTGTACCAAAAATAATTGGTTGGCAGTCAACCATTTCAGGAGTTACTATATGATCAAGAACTGAGGGTATTGAATGAAGAAGTCCAAGCTGCACTGAAGACATTGGTAAAAAACTGGCAGAATACCAACTGAGATGTTTCAACAAACAGATGCAGCTCTGGAAGCGCTCACTCGTCTATGCCAACAAATTTGGAAGACAGATACCTGGCTAACTGACTGGAAGAGATCCATATTTGTGCCCATTCCAAAGAAAGGCAATCCAAAAGAATGCAGAAATTATTGAACAATGTCATCAATAACACACACGTAAAATTTTGCTGACGATCATTCAAAAATCTTTGCAGCCAGAAATTCCAGCTGGATTCAGAAGAGGACATGGACAAGGATGTCACTGTTAATGTCTGACGGAAGTTGGCGGAAAGCAGAGAATATACCAGAAAGATGTTTACCTGTGTTTTACTGACTAGGAAAAGGCATTCGACTGTGTGGATCATAACAAATCATGAATAACATTGCAAAGAATTGGAATTCCAGAAGACTTAATTGTGCTCATGAGGAACCTGTACTTAGACTAAGAAGCAGTCATTCAAACAGAACAAGGGGACACTGTGTGGTTTGAAATCAGGAGAGGTGTGTGTCAGGGTTGTATCCTTTCACCATACGTATTCAATCTGTATGCTGAGCAAATAATCTGAGAAACGGGATTATATGAAGAATGAGGCATCAGGATTGGAAGAAGACTTATTAACAACCTATGATATGCAGATGACACAACCTGGTTTCCTGAAAGTGAGGAGGACTTGAAGCACTTATTGATGAAGATCAAAGATTACAGCCTTCAGTATGGATTACACCTTAACATAAAGAAACCAGAAATCCTTACTACCAGACCAGTCAGCAACATCATAATAAATGGACAAAAGTTTGAAGCTCTCAAGGATTTCATTTACTTGGATCCATAATCAATATCCATAGAAATAGCAGTCAAGAAATCAAATAAAATGTTGCATTGGGCAAATCTGCTGCAGAAAAACTCTTTACGTGTTAAAAAGCAAAAATGTCATTTTAAGAACTAAGGTGTGCCTGACCCAAGCTGTGGTGTTTTCAATTACCTTGTACGCATGCAAAAGCTGGACAATGAATAAAGAAGACCAAAGAAGAACTGACACCTTCAAATTATGGTGTTGGTGAAAAATACTGATTATACCATGAACTTCCAGAAGAATGAACAAATCTGTCTTAGAAAAAGTACAGCCAGAATGCTGCTGAGAAGCAAGGACGGCAAGACTTCATCTCATATACTTTGGACATGTTATCAGGAGGGACCAGTCCCTGGAGAAGGATATCAAGCTTGGTAGAAGGTCACCGAAAAAGAGGAAGATTCTAAACAAGATGGATTGATACAGTGGCTGCAACAATGTGCTCAAGCATAACAACAATTGTGAGGATGGCACAGAACCAGGCCATGTTTCATTCTGTTGCACATAGGGTCTCTATGAGTTGGAACTGACTCAAGAACTGAACAACAACACCATTTAAGAAGGCAGGGGGTGCATAGTACAGTTTATAAAAATTAACAATAAAAATTTTCAAAATGAGTAGTTCTTATCTACACATCAAATTTCCATTACTTGAGACTTCCAGCAAAATGGCGCTCTAGGCAGAAGCTCTATGCTGTCCCTCCACAGCAAAGATCTGAAAAACTAAGCCAAACAGAGAAAACAGCAATTCTGAAACCCTAAAACATCAAATGAAGAGATAAAGAACTCAGCCAAGCACCAAATGGAGTGAAAAAACTGACAGAGAATGGAGAGCAAGGAGAGATTCACGCAGAGGTCCCCTATCAGCTAATGCAGCGTGGATCCGCCATCTTGGACTCCTATCAAAGACCAGCAAATAGGGGGTACGAGAAAGCAGCTTCACAGAGCTTCCAGCAGGAGACAAAACAACCAGTAATTTGCGATATATGCTTTCCCACCACCCATGCTTCTTCAGCCCCACTCGGCCTCCTCTGCCTCCCACAACCACAGTCTCTTGGCCTGGAAACACTGGCTGCTTGGATTCCACCCGCCCACACTGGCCGGCTCCCTGAGTGCCATTTGTTGGCTGCTGGTGTTGGTTTATTCTGCTTCTTTTGATTTCTTCCTTACCTCTCACCACCTCCCCCTCCTTTCGCTCAAATACCTGGCTCAGTGCACCGTCTTTGCATCTTCCTGAGCAGCTGCGGAGCTCTGTTCGAGTGTGGAACTGCTTCCCTGTCTGGGCTTCCATGCTGGTAGGATTCCAGGGCTTTTGTTTGTTTGGTTGGTTTGAATTGTTTGTTTGTTTTCTTTTCCTTTTCTTGAGGTGGGAGCCCATTCTGGCTGGGCGGTGCTGCGCAGCTTGGGACCTACCCCTTCAGCTTGCCAGACAGGCAGGAGGGATTCCTGAGAGGGCATTTTTTTTTCTCATGTTTTTTCTTTTCTGATTTTTGTGGGCTTTTCTTGTTCTTTTTCTAAAATTTGTTTCATTTTATTTTCCCTCTTTTTCCCTTTCTGTCTTTCTTCATTACTCAGTTTCTCATCTCTCTATACCTTCCTTCTCTTTCTGTTCCCTGAATACCTGGTACTGAATATCTCCACGCCTTTTAGCCAGGCTGTACTGCAACACCTGACAACAACTTCCCCAGAACTGATAGCTGCACCATTGGGATCCCTGGGAGATTTGCTGTTCTTTTTCCTTTCTAATTTTTATTTATTCATTCTTTTCTTTTTTTCTTCTTCTTCTTCCCCTTTTTGTTTTTCTCCATTTCATAGTCTCTGAAATCTCCACTCCAACGGCAAGCTCCTCTAGCACTCTTTTTTGTTTGTTTGTATGTTTTTCCCTCCTGTTTCTCTCTCCTCTCTACCATATTCATCTTAGCTCCACATATAATAATCTCCCCCCTTTCATCCTGCCTACCTGCACAGTGTGCTTAACATCACACCACCAAGCAGCACAGACACGGCCTACCGGAACCTGCCGTGCACTGATTACCGACCGCCCTGGTGGCTGTAGTAAGTGCCACAAATAACCCATCCAAGTAACTCCTATTCAGCTAGACCTGCCCTGCTGAACCATATCTGAGCGACAGACCCTGCCAACTGGAGAAGGAGGCAAAAAGTATCATGCCCACAGACGAGCAAAAAACAAAGAACACACAGACTGCCTGCTCAGACATAGGCAAATTTTATAAAAAAGGACAAAAAAAAAAAAAAAAAAAAAAAAAACCCAAATCTACAACCAATAAACAAGAAAAATAACTACTTAATGCCCAAAAGACAGTGGAAAATATCAAAACATCTACAAAAACAGGACAGGATGGCTCCACTTGGTGTCCAAAATAAAACACCAGATGACTTTCCAGTGCAAGAAAAGGCAGTAGAACTACCTGGTAGGGAATTCAAATCTCTAATTTTTGGAATTATCCAAGAGATGAAGCAAAAAGCAGACAAAAATGATGAAAAAATAGACAAATTTATGGAAAAAGCAGACAAATTCATGGAAAATACAGACAAAAAAATGGAAGAATTCAGGAAAATAATGCAGGAAAAAAATGCCAAATAAATTCACAACTAGAAATTATACAAAAACAACAATTAGAAATCCACAAGATAAACAACAAGATTTCAGAAATGGACAGTATCATAGAAGGACTGAGGAGCAGATTTGAAATGGTGGAAGACAGGATCAGTGGAATTGAAGACAAACACTTGGAAACAACTCTGTTTAAGGAAAACTCAGAAAAAGAACAAAGAAAAATGAAGAGATCCTGAGAGTTATGTGGGATACAATCAAAAGCAAAAATCAGCGAGTGATAGGAGTTCCAGAACAGGGGGAGAAAACTGAAAACACAGAGAGGATCATTGAAGAACTGCTGACAGAAAACTTCCACAATATCATGAAAGATGAAAAGCTGGCCATCCAAGAAGCTCAACGAACCCCATATAGGACAGACCCCAAAAGAAAACCACCAAGGCATATCATAATCACACTCACCAAAACCAAAGACAAAGAATCCTGAGAGTAGCTCATTAAAAACAAGAAGTCATATACAAAGGAGAAACAATTAGACTCAGCTTAGATTATTCAGCAGAAACCATGCAGGCAAAAAGGCAATGGGATGACATATATGAAACCCCGAAAAAAAAATTGCCAGTCAAGAATAATATATCCTGTAAAACTCTCATTCAAATCTGATGGTGAAATTAGAACATTCCCAGATAAACAGAAATTAAGGGAATATGTAAAAATCAAGCAAAACTTACAAGAATTCTTAAAGTCAGTTCTTCGATCTGAGAACAAACAACTTCAGCTCACAGGATGAATCTAGGATGCAGGATGATACTACCCAGATACCAATCTAGGAAATGAACTGTCAAGGACTATCCAAAACCAGAAGAAATACAACAGGGAATCAGAGAAGATAATCTGTAAATGACAACAATATCAGAACAATAAAAGAGGGAATAAATGGCGTAGGTATAGAACCTTCTAATGGAGAGGAAGGCAAGGTGATACCAAGTAATAATAGACTGCTTCAAACTTAGAAAGATAAAGGTAAATTTCATGGTAACAACAAAGAAAGTTAACAAACATATTCATAAAAATAAAGAGAAAAAACATAAAGTCTCAGCAAAAACAAAACCTACAAAAACAAAATAAATGAAAAAAAAATCCACAAAAAAAAAAAATTAATTCAACACAGGAGACTAAGGAGAACAAAGAAAACGTCAGTACCATGCAAAAAAGCACTGCAAATGACAGCAACAAACTCACATCTATCAATAATTACACTAAATATAAATGGACTCAATGCACCCATAAAGAGACAAAGAGTGACAGAATGTATAAAAAAAAAAAAAAGGATCCATCAATATGCTGTCTACAAGAGACATACCTAAAAAACAAGGACATGAATTTATAAAAAGTTAAATGTTAGAAAAAATATATCAAGCTAACAACTACCAAAATAGAGCAGGAGTGGCAATACTAATCTCAGATAAAATAGACTTTAAAACAAAATCCACCATAAAAGACACAGAAGGACTCTATATAATGATTAAGGGGATGATCCATCATGAAGACATAACCATAATAAACATCTACGCACCCAATGACAGGGCGCCAAAATACATAAAACAAACTCTAACAACACTCAAAAGAGAAATTGACAGTTCCACAATAATAGTAGGAGACTTCAACCCACCACTCTCAGTAAAGAACAGAACAACTAAAAAGAAACTCAGCAAAGATACAGAAGACCTAAAGGGCACAATCAGCCAACTTGACCTCATAGACATATATACAACAGTCCATCCAACAGCTGAAAAGTACACATTCTTTTCCAATGCACATGGAACATTCTCCAGAATAGACCACATCTTAGGCCACAGAGCAATCCTCAACAAGCTAAAAAATGTTGAGATAATTCAAAGTATCTTCTCTGACCACAATGCCATCAAGGTAGAAATTAAAAACAAAAAGAGCAGGGAAAAAAAATCAGTTACATGGAAACTGAATAATACCCTGCTTAAACAGCTCTGGGTAATAGAAGAAATCAGAGATGGAATCAAACAATTCCTAGAATCAAATGAGAATGAAAACACACCATACCAAAACCTTTGGGACACAGCAAAGGCAGTCCTCGGAGGACAGTTTATAGCAATAGATGCACACATCAAAAAACAAGGGACAAAATCATAACATTAACTACCGAACTCAAACAAATAGAAAGAGAACAGCAAAAAAAGCCCACAGCCACCAGAAGAAAGGAAATAATAAAGATCAGAGCAGAAATAAATGAAACAGAGAACAGAAAAACCATAGAAAGAATCGACAAATCGACAAACCAGGAAAAACAGGAGAGGACGCAAATAACCCAAATAAGAATTGAAATGGGGGACATTACAACAGCCCAAACAGAAATAAAAAGGATCATAACAGAATATCATGAAAAACTATACTCCAACAAATTTGAAAACCTAGAGGAAATGGATAAATTTCTAGAAACGCATGGCCTACCCAAACTACAACAAAGTGATGTTGAAAATCTGAACTGACCCATAACAAGAGAAGAGATTGAAAAGGTAACAAAAAGCTCCCAACCAAAAAAAGCCCTGGCCCAGAAAGCTTCACTGGAGAATTCTACAAAGCATTCAGAGAAGAGCTTGTAACCAGTACTACTCAAGCTATTTCAGAGCATAGAAAAGGAAGCAACACTTCCAAATTCATTCTATGAAGCCAGCATAACGCTATACCAAAACCAGGAAAACATGCCACAAAAAATAAAATTACACACCAATATCTCTTATGAATATAGATGCAGAAATTCTCAACAAAATTCTAGCAAACAGAAATCAGCATCCTATCAAAAAAATAATACACCACGACAAAGTAGGATTCATACCAGGTATGCAAGGATGGTTCAACATTAGAAAATCAATCAACGTAATCCACCACATAAATAAAAGGAAAGAAAAGAATCACAGGATCATCTCAACTGACACAGAAAAGGCATTTGACAAAGTCCAACACCCATTCCTGATAAAAACTCTCAATAAAATAGGTAGAGAAGGGAAATTTCTCAACATAATAAAGGGCATCTATGAAAAACCAATGGCCAACATCGTTCTTAATGGAGAGAAGCTGAAAACATTCCCCTTGAGAACAGGAACAAGATAAGGATGCCCTTTATAACCACTTCTCTTTAACATTGTGCTGGAAGTTCTAGCTAGAGCAATAAGGCAAGAAAAAGAAATAAAGGGCATCCAAATTGGTAATGAAGAAGTAAAACTGTCCCTGTTTGCAGATGATATGATATTATACATACAAAACACTGAAGACTCCATGAGAAATCTACTGGAACTAACAGAAAGGTTCAGCAGACTAGCAGGATACAAGATAAACAGACAAAAATCAGCTGGATTCCTATACACCAATAAAAAGAACGATGAAAAGGAAATCAGGAAAAGAATACCATTTATAATAGCCTCTAAAAAAATAAAATACTTTGGAATAAACCTAACCAGGAATGTAAAAGACCTATACAAAGAAAACTACAAAACACCACTGCAAGAAACCCAAAGGGATCTACATAAATGGAAAAACAGACCATGCTCATGGATAGGTAGACTCAACATTGTGAAAATGACAATTCTACCCAAAGCAATTTACAAATACAATGCAATCCTGATCCAAATACCAACAACATTCTTCAAAGAGTTGGAAAAACTAATCATTAACTTTATATGGAAAGGGAAGAAGCCCTGAATAAGTGAAGCACTACTGAAGAAGAAGAATAAAGTTGGAGGACTCACACTACCTGACTTCAGAACCTACTATACAGCTACGGTAGTCAAAACAGCCTGGTACTAGTGCAACGACAGATACATTGACCAATGGAACAGAATTGAGAACCCAGATGTAAATCCATCCACCTATGGTCACTTGAATTTCAACAAGGGCCCAAAGTCCATCAAATGGGGAAAAGACAGTCTTTTTAACAAATGGTGCTGGCAAAATTGTATATCCATCTGCAAAAAAATGAAACAGGACCCATACTTCATGCCATATACAAAAACTAATTCAAAATGGATCAAAGACCTGAATACAGAGCCTAAAACTATAAAGTTCATAGAAGAAAACATAGGACCAACGCTACAGGCCCTAATACACAGCATCAACAGGATACAGACCATAACCTTCAACACAAAAACCCCAGAAGATAAGCTAGACAAATAGGATCTTCTAAAAATCAAACACTTATGCTCTTCAAAAGACTTCACCAAAACAGTAACAAGAGAACCTACGGACTGGGAAAAAAATTTTGTACAGCACAAATCAGACAAAAGTCTAATCTCCATAATCTACAAGAAAATCCAACACCTCTACAACAAAAAGACAAATAATTCTATTAAATAATGGGCGAAGAAAATGAACAGACACTTCACCAAAGAAGACATTCAAGCAGCCAACAGACACATGAGGAAATGCTTGCAATCACTAGCCATTAGAGAAATGCAAATTAAAACCACAGTGAGATATCATCTCACCCTGGCATTACTGGCACGAATCAAAATCACTGGAAATAACAAATGTTGGAGGGGCTGCGGGGAGATCGGATCTCTTATGCACTGCTGGTGGGAATGCAAAATGATACAGCCATTTTGGAAAACGATATGGTGCTTCCTTAGGAAGCTAGAAATAGACATACCATTTGATCCAGCAATCTCACTCCTAGGAATATATCCTAGAGAAATAAGAGTCGTCACTCGAATAGACATATGCACACCTATGTTCATAGCAGCATTGTTCATAATAGTAAAACGATGGAAACAACCTAGATGCCCATCAACAGATGAATGGATAAACAAACTATGATACATACACACAATGGAGTAGTATGCAATGATAAAGAACAATGATGAATCTGTGAAGCATCTCATAACACCGATCGAACTGGAAGACATTATGCTGAGTGAAATAAGTCAATCACAAAAGGACAAATATTGTATGAGACCTCTATTGTAAAAACCCATGAAAAAGTTTACACACAAAAAGTAACAATTTTTGTTGGTTACCAGGGATGGGGGGGTGGGTAATACTAAATAGGCAATAGATAAGTGGTATCTTGGGTGAAGGGTGAGACAGTACACAAATACTGGGGAAATCAGCACAACTTGTGCAAGGAAAGGCCATGGAAGCCCCACAGACACATCCAATCTCCTTGAGGGACTGAATTGCTGGGCGGAGGGCTGTGGGGACCATGGTCTCGGGGAACATGTAGCTCAGTTGGCATAACACAGTTTATAAAGACAATGTTCTACATTCTACCTTGGTGAGTAGAATCTGGGGTCTTAAAGCCTGTGAGCAGCCATTGAAGATATTCCACTGGTCTCATTCCTTCGGGCGCAAGGGAGAATGAAGAGAACAGGATACAAGGAAAAGACTAGTCCAAAGGACTAATGGACCACAGCTACCAAGGCCTCCACCAGACTGAATCCAGTACAGCTAGATGGTGCCCAGCTACCACCACTGAATGCTCCGACCGGGATCACAACAGAAAGTTCTGGACAGAGCTGGAGAAGGATATAGAACAAAATTCTAACTCCCAAAAAAAAAGACAAGATTTACTGGCCTAAAGGAGAGTGGAGAAATCCCGAGAGTATGGCCCCCAGACACCCTTTTGCTCAGTGGTGAAGTCACTTCCGAGGTTCACCATTCAGCTGGGGATTGGATAGCCCCATAAAACAAAACGAGACTAATGAGCCACAGCAGTCCAGGGACAAGGGCTAGAAGGCAGAAGGGGACAGGAAAGCTGGTGATAGGGAACCCAAGGTTGAGTAAGAACAATGTCAACGTGTAGTGAGATTGCTAACCATTGTCATAGGGCAACATGTGTACTAAGTGTTTTATGAGAAACTATTTTGTTCTGTAAACCTTCATCTAAAGTGACAATAGCAGCACAATTGGAAGAGCAGAGTCGATGTCTCTGAACTGTGCATATAGAAATTTTTGAAACGGTGTATCTTTGGCTACGTATATTTTCACCAAAATAAATAAATAAATAAATAAATAAGCAGGTCGAGAAGGGAGAGGGTTGACATGTCATGGGGTTGTTAACCAATGTCATAAAACAATATGTGTACTACCGTTTAATGAGAAACTATTTGTTCTGTAAACCTTCACCTGAAGTACAATAAAAAATATAAATAAATAAATAAATAAATCCCATTACTTGGAAAACATATCAATGCGAAATATCCTACTTTCCTGTGACTGAAGACAAAGTAGATGGCATAATCCATATCTGGCATGACTTAATTGAGTCGAGTTCAGCAAACATAACCTGGTCCAACATTGTACCTTTAAAGTAGAAAGTTACCACTAAGATGGGAAGTTGTAGAGGAAGGGACCAAGAGTTAGGCAGAATATTCAGCTAATATTTAAATGAAGTATATATTACGCTGAATTTTTCATGATTTCTTTAAGAGCTATCCTATACATTTTAGCATGAATCTGAGCTTGTATCTTTTGTTTTATGTGCAAAACAAAAAACAAAAACAAAAAAACTAACTCATTGCCATCAAGGTAATTCCGATATATAGCAATCCAATAGGACAGAGTAAAACTGTCCCACAGCGTTTCCAAAGCTGTAATCGTTACATAAGCAGACTGCCACATCTTTCTCCCATGGAGCAGATGGTGGGTTCAAATCGCCAACCTTTCAGTTAGCAGCTGAGCACTTAACCAGTGTGCTACCTGGGCCCCTTGTTTTATGTACCAGCTGAACTATACTCATATGTTAGTAGATGAAGCTTAAGTAGTGAGAGCTGACGAATGTCATGAAAGAACTCAAGCTATTAAAATATCTCCCCATTGAACAGTAGTTGACATTTTGAATTCTGCAACCTGCAGTCTATATATTTGGTTTAATCGCTGTTGTGTTTCATCTTATGAGATGAAAATATTCCTGAGGCGAGTATCACTTTAGGTCACTCACACCCTACTGTGAATAAATAATATTGAAAGCTTTGTTCACTGACAAAAGGGACTTCCAATCAAAGAAATCAGGGGTAATACAAAGTAGTGATACAGTGATGGGAATTATCTTAAAACAATTTTTAAAATGGGCTTCCTTACAAAAGCACCGAAAATCATAATAGGCTATAAGATCCTGGCTGAAAATCAGGAGTGCAGATGCAGAGCAGCTTTTCAAAAAAATAAAACAAGACATCAAAGATTTAAACAAGTGCAGAGCCTGAAAAACATCTATCAAACTGTGAGTGAAAGTACTTTGATCACTTTCTGATATATGCAGAGCTGTGTGTGTTCACCTTGCCTGGCTCAATTTCTATGTCTTTGTCCAATTTCCCACCCCAAATCCTATATTCTGGAAACTATTCTATACTCATGGACTTGCTACAGCTCCACAGAGCTTGTCCTACAATAGATGACCTTATCCCTTCTGTGACTATGACCTTTATGCCCAGGAAAATTTCTGATACCACTACACATGACTGGCCTAGGCAGACAAATGGCCTGGAATATTACCAATAGCCCAGAATAACAAAAACATCAAAGAGGTGACCAGTCCCACAAGATCAAACAGTGTTGTAGCAGGACTCAGATTAAGATGGAAAGTAAATTTCAGGTGTCCATCCTTATTATTTTCACAGTGTTAAGGTAGATGTTCCTGATGTAATTTGTATCTTCTTGAAATAGGTTAATAAAATAATTCAAAGTTTTCTGAAGGGCATACTCTGTGTCAAGCATTATATTAGGCAAAGGAGATGGAGTAATGGACAGGTCACAATTTCTGCCTCTAAATTGCAGGGAATTCCAGCATACAACATTGTAAAACTGAAAATGAGTGACTGGTCCTCCATGGCTCAGGTAGACAGTGTCGGCTGAGCCACGGAGCTACTTTAGAGTTCAGCTGTGGCTTTCTGACTGCCATAGTAGTGATTGGAGCTATCAGTCAGAGTATTTTCTGACTTGTTTCCACAAACTCTGACCTGAAAGACTAGAAATCCTGCCAATAACTCACCAAGGAGGGAAAAAAGTTCAAGACATGTCTGTGCTCCTTTTAATCAGCTCAGAAATCTGGCAACCAGAAACCCTGATGCAGAAAAGACAAAATAAAGTCTTACTTAAAATATTGTGGGATCTGCAAAGAAAAAGAGCTCAGCACATAAATGAAAGTGGAGCAAAGAAACCATCAACACCACATACCTACAAAAATAAGCTTAATACAATGGCAGCGATAACTCACACATATCAGTAATCACACTGAATGTAAATGGATTAAATGTACCAGTAAAGAGAAAGAGAGTGGCAGAATGGATTAGAAAAAACAAAAAAAACCACCTATCAATATGCTGTCTAGAAGAGACATACCTTAGACACAAAAATATAAATAAATAAACTAAAACTCAAAGGATGGAAAAAAATATATCAAGTAAACAATAAACAAAAAAGAGCAGGACTGGCAATATCAATCTCTGACAAAATAGACTTTAAGGGCTTATATAATAATTAAAGTGTCAATCCTCCATAATAAATATATACACACCCAGTGACAGGGCTCCACAATAAATAGAGCAAACTCTAATAGCACTGAAAAGAGAAATAAACAATTCCACAATAATAGTAGGAGACTTTAACATATGACTTTTGGTGAAGGACAGAACTAGAAAGAAACTCAACAAAGATACAGAAAATCTAAATACCACAATCAACCAACTATACCTCATAGATGTATACAGAACACTCAACGCAACAGCAGCAAAGTACACATTTTTTTCCAATCCACGTGAAACATTCTTCAGAATAGATCACATTTTAGGCCACAAGGGAAGTCTCAATAAATTAAAATACATTGACATAGTACAACGCATTTTCTCCGATCACAATGCTATAAAAGTAGAAATCAATAACAGAAAGTCCAAGGAAAAAATTCAAATACATGGAAACTGAATAACATCTTGCTTACAAACCTCTGAGTAACTGAAGAAATAAAAAATGAAGTAAAAAATTCCTAGCGTCAAACAAGAATGAAAACACAACATACTAAAATCTTTGAGACACAGGAAAAGCAGAAGTTAGAAGGCAACTTACAGCTATAAATGCACACATCAAAAAAGAAAAAAGGGGAAAAAAAATCAAAGCATTAACCCTACAACTTGAACAAATAGAACAGGAAAAGAGGCCCAAAGTCACCGGAAGAAAGTAAATAATAAACGTTAGAGCAGAACTAAATGAAACAGAGAACAGAAAAATAATAGAATCAACAAGAATAAAAGCTGGTTCTTTGAAAGGATCAATAAAATCAACAAACCACTGGCCAAACTGACAAAAGGAAAACAGGAGAAGATGCAAATAATCCAAATAGGAAATGAGATGGGTGACATTACAACAGAACCAACTGAAATAGAAAGGATCATAACAGACTACTATGAAAAATTATACTCCAACAAATTTGAAAATCTAGAGGAAATGGACAAACTTCTAGAAATACACCACCAACTAAACTAACACAATTTAAAGTAGAAAGTCTGAACAGATCCATAACAAAAGAAGAAATTGATGAGGCAATAAAAGAACTGCCAACTAAAAAAAGTCCTGGCCCTTATGGATTCACTAGGGAAGGCTACCAACATTCAGAGAAGAGATCACACCAATATTTATCAAACTATTTTAGAGTATAGAAAAGGAAGGAATTCTCCCAAACTCATTCTATGGAGTAAGCATAACCCTGATACCAAAGCCAGGCAAAGACACCACTAAAAAAGAAAATTATAGAACAATATCCCTCATGAACAGACACAAAAATTCTCAACAAAATTCTAGCTGATAGAATTTAATAATACATCAAAAAATAGTATATCACTACCAAGTGGGATTCATAGCAGGCATGCAAAGATAGTTCAACATTAGAAAATCATTCAGTGTAATCAAGCACATAAATAAAACAAAATAAAAGAACCACACGATCATCTAAACTGACAGAGACAATGATTTGATGAAGTCCAACAGCTATTCCTGACAAAAAACTCTAAGCAAAATTGGAAGAGAAGGAAAATTCCTCAATATAATAAAGGGTATTTACACAAAACCAACAGCCAAGATTATTCCCAGCAGAGAGAGACTGAAACATTATTCCCAGTAGAGAGAGACTGAAAGCATATCCCTTGAAAATGAGAACTAGACAAGGATGCCCCTTATTACCACTCCTACTCGACAATGTACGGGAAGTCCTAGCCAGAACAATTAGAGAAAAAAAGAAAATAAAGGGTATTCAAACTGACAAGGAAGAAGTAAAACTATCCCTCTTCTCTGATTATATGATACTACACATAGAAAATCCCAAAGACTCCACAAGAAAGCTACTGGAACTAATTGAAAATTTCAGCAAAGTAGCAAGATACCAGATCAACACATAAAAATCAGTCGGATTCCTCTACATCAACAAAGAGAGCTTCAAAAAAGAAATCAGGGAAACAATACTATTTATAATAGCCACTCAAAAAATAAAATACTTAGGGATAAACCTAACCAGGGACATAAAAGACAAAGAAAACTACAAAACACTACTGCACAAATGGAAAAACATACAATGCTCATGGATAGGAAAACTTAACATTGTGAAAATGTCAATACTACCCAAAGCTATCTATAGATATAATGCAATCTCCATTCAAATCCCAACAGAAGTCTTTAACCTGATGGAAAAACTAATCACAAACTGTATACGGAAAGGAAAGAGGTCACAGACAAGTAAAGCATTATTGAAGAAGAACAAAGTAGAAGGCCTCACACTTCCTGATCTCAGAATCTACTACTCAACCATGGTAGCCAAAACAGCCTGGTACTAGTACAAAGATAGACACCCAGACCAACAGAACTGAATTGAGAACTCAGAATTGTCAGCTGGAAACCCTGGTGGTGTAGTGGTTAAGAGTCAGCTGCTAACCAAAAAGGTCGGCAGTTTGAATACACCAGGCACTCTTTGGAAACCCAGGAGGCAGTTCTGCTCTGTTGTATAGGTTTGTTATGAGTCGGAATTGACTCAATGACAATGGGTGGGGTTTTATGTCAGCTAATCTTTAACAAAGGACCAAAGTGCATTAACTGGGGAAAAGATAGTCTTTTTAACAAAACTGGAAGTCCATATGTAAAAAAATAAAACAGGACCCATACCTTATACTATACACAAAAACTAACTCAAAATAGATAAATAACCTAAATATAGAAGCTACAACTATAAAGATCACAGAAGAAAAAATAGGACAACCTAGAGGCCCAGATACATGACATAAGTAGTATACCAACAATAACTAAAAATGCATAAACAGTGGAAGACATAATAAATGAATGGGACCGCCTAAAAATTAAATACTTACGTTCATGAAAAGACATCTCCAAAAAAGTAAAAAAGAGAACCCAGAGACTGAGAAAAAAATTGTGGCTATGACATATCCAACATAACCAATTTTAATATCATAAAATTTATAGAAAACTTCCAACACCTCAACAACAAAAAGACGAACAATCCAATTGAAAAATGGGCAAATGACATGAATAGACAGTTCTCCAAAGAAGATATTCAGGCAGCTAACAAACACATGAAGAAATGCTCATGATCATTAGCCATTAAACCAAAAGAAAAAAAAAAAAAACAAAAACCTGTTTTCATGGAGTTGATTCCAACTTATAGTGACTGTACAGAACAGAGTAGAACTGCCCCATAGGGTTTCCAAGGAATGGCTGGTGGATTCAAACTGCCAACCTTTGGGTTAGCAGCCATAGCTCTAAACCACCGTGCCACCAGGGCTCCAATTAGAGAGATGCACCCAGACATCAATGGCACTAACCAAGAAGCAGAAAACCACAAATGCAGTGAGGAGACTTGAACTCATACACTGCTAGTGAGAACATAAAATGGTACAACTACTATGGAAAACAATACGGCACTTCCTTAAAAAGCTAGACCTATGCACACCCATGTTCACTGCAGCATTATTCAAAATAGCAAAAAAGAAAACAATCTAAGTACTCATCAACAGATGAATGGATAAACGAACTGTGGCGCACATACACAGTGGAACACTATGTAAAGTTAAAGAATCTGGGAAACATCTCACAGCATGGATGAATTTAGAGGACACTATGTTGAATGAAACAAGTCAACTACAAAAGGACAAATACTATAGGAGACCACTATTATAAAAAAAACAAGAAAAGGTTTACACACAGAAAAAGACATTCTTTGATGGCTACCAGGGAAGGCAAGGGGAAAGAGGGTAAATTACTAAATAGATAGAAGACACAAGGTAATATCGGTGAAGTGAAAGGCAATACACTATACGGGAGAAATCAGCACAACATGACATAGGCAAGCAAAGACACTGAGAGGAACACAAGAACAAAGGGTTACTATGGCAATTACTTTAACATAGACAACCCTGCAACAACAGTATTAACAAACAATAATTTATCAAAGAATACACAGGTAGATAGGTGTGCTAAAGAGTCATGAGAGGATGTAAGGGAGTACACCCACCTGCAGATATAAGTTGGGTTGTGACTATCTGTACATACATATTTGTAGATGTTGCATGTATACTCATATAGACAATAGAACACACTAGGGGTACAGTCATGGAAAACTTCTTATGCACAACCAAACACCTCCTGGGACAAAGATACTAGGCTTGAAGGCTGAGGACCATAGACTCAGGGACATCTACATCAACTGGCATAACATGGTGCATAAAAACAATGTTCTATATCCTACTTTGGGGAGTAGCATCTGGGGGTCTTAAAAGCTTCTGAGCAGCCACCTAAAATACAGCTAGTTGTCTCTTCCAGTCTGGATTAAAGGAGAGTGAAGAAAATCAAAGACTGCAATTAGTACAAACGACTAAAGGACCACATGCACCACAGCCTACACAACCCTGAGACCAGAAAAACAAGATGGTGCTGGGCTACCACTACTGACCCCTCTGACCAGGATCATAATACAGGGTCCTAGACGGAGTGAGGGAAAAATATAGAAAAAAAAATCAAATTCATAAAAAAAGACCAGACTTACTGGCCAGATAGACTGGAGGAATCCCCCCAAGACTATGGTCCTACGACACCTCTCTGACTTGGAACTGCAGCCATTCCTGGAAATCACCTTCCAGCCAAGCAATAGACAGGCCTAAAAAATAAACATCCAAAAAGAACGTGCTCCATAGAACAATCAATTATATGAGACCAAAAGGGCAACATTTCCTCAAAAGTATAGAAGAGAAGGTAGGAAGGGGTAGGAAAACCAGACCAAAGGAAAAGGGGAACCCAGGGTGGAAATGCAGAAAATGCTGACACAGTGTGGGGATTGCAACTAATGTCACAGAATACTTTGTGTACAATTTGTTGAATGGGAAACTAATTTACTCTGTAAACTTTCACCTAAAACAGAATAAAATATTAAAAAAAAAAAAAGAGTAAACACCTATACATCTGTAGCCAATTGATTTTTGACAAGGTTTCCAAGTCCACTCAATTGGAAAAGAATAGTCTCTTCAGCAAATGTTATTGGGTCAACCGGATATCCACGTACCTCACACCATATGTGAAAACTAACTCAAAGTGGATCAATGACCTAAATATAAGAACTAAAACCATAAAACTTTCACTCATAAAAATTGGGAGTAAAGCTTCAGGACCTTGTTTATGGCAACGGATTCGTAGATATGACAACAAATGCATGACCAACACAACAACAAAAATTATAAATTCAATTTTGTTATGGATTGAATTACGTCCCCAAAGAATATGTGTTGTAAATGCTAATCTATGCCTGTGGCATAATCCCCTTTGGGAATGGGTTGTTTTTGTTATGTTAATGAGGCAGGATTAATGTACGGTATGTCTTAAATCAGTCTCTTTTTAGATATAAAAGAGATTAAACAAGCAAGGGAATAGGCAGAGATGGGGAAAGATAGATGTCAGGCCACATGGAGATTGCCAAGGAACTGGGAAAGAGAAGCTGAAGAGATAAGGACCTTCCCCCAGAGTCCGCAGAGAGAAAGCCTTCCCTTATAACTGGCAGGCTGAATTCAGACTTCTAGCTTCCTAAACTGTGAGAAAATAAATTTCAGTTTGTTAAAGCCATTCACTTGTAGTATTTCTATTATAGCAGCACTAGACAACTAAGACAGGCTTCATCAAAATTAAAAACTTTTGTGCATCAAAGAACTTTATCAAAAAAGTAAAGAGAACCTAGAGAACAGAAAAAAAATATTTGGTAATCATATAGCTAGTAAAGGTTTAATATCCAGAATATATACAAAAACTCCTACAACTCAACAACAAGACTAACAACACAATTAAAAAATGGGCTAAAGACTTGAATAGACATTTCTTCTTGGAGACATTTATCCAAAGAACATAGACAAATGGCCACCAATAAGCACATGAAAAGATGTTCAACGTCATCAGTCATTAGGGAAATGCAAATAAAAACCATAATGAGACACCACTTCACACCTGCTTGTTGTTGCTGTTGTTAGTTGTCATTGAGTCAATTCCAACTCATGGTGACCCCAAGTGTGCCGAGTAGAATTGCTCCATAAGGTTTTCAAGGTTGTGACCTTCTGAAGCAGATTGCCATGCCTGTCTTCCAGGGCACCTCTGGGTGGGTTCAAACTGCCCATCTTTTGGTTAGTAGTCAAGAGCTTAGCCATTTGTGCCACACCCATTAGGATGGCTATTATCAGAAAAATGAGAAATAGCAAGTGTTGGGGAGAATATGGAGAAACTGGAACACTCATCCGATGCTGCTAGAAATGTAAAATAGTACAACCTCTGTGGAAAATAGTTTGGTTATTCCTCAAAAAGTTAAACCAAGAATTACCACATAACCCAGCAATTCCACTCCTAGGTATATACCCAAAAGACATAAAAGCAAGGATGCAAACAGATACTTGTACACCAATGTTTGCTGCAGCATTAGTCACAATAACCAAAAGGTGGGAACCCAAGTGTCCATAACAGGTGAATGGATAAACAAAATGTGGTGCATACATACAATGGAATGCTACTTAGTCATAAAGATAATTGAACCCCTGATACCTGCTAAGGTATGAATGAACCTTGAAAACATTATGCTAAGTGAAACAAGTCAGACACAACAGGACAAATATTGTATAATCCCACACATACGACATATCTAGAAGAGGCAAATGCATAGAGATAAAAGGTTATTAGTTTTTAACAGGAGCTGGGGGAAGGAGGAAATGGGGAGTTATTAAGGGGTACTGAGTTTTTGGGGTGATGAAAAGCTTTTGTCAATAGATAGTGTTGATGGTAGCACACCATGGTGAATGCAATGAATGTTACTGAAGTGCACACTTAAAAATGGCTAAAATAGCAAGTTTTCTGTTATATATATATATATATGTATGTGTGCATAACTATGATAAAAAACAAAGAAAAAAGAAAAAAAAAGTAAATGAAAAAGTTCTTTCTTTACCTGTCAGAAACGTAATAGTTTCATTTTCTTCTTCTTGAACTGGTATTGCAATTTCACTTCTTTCAAGAATTTTATCCTGTTGTATATTTTTATGCTTTCTAATTTATTTTTAAACTGATCATACTTCTCTGCAATAAAAATAAATTGACTCCCCCCCAAAAAAAGAATACTGTGGGAAGCTGACTCTAGAACTCTGGCCAGCTCCCTGGTGGGCCAGGGGAGGAGGCTAAGGTGAATTCTAGCAAGAAGCAGCTCAGCTAGTGTGTTCTATTTGAATTCCCGTGTGCAGCTCCCATCAACATGTGCTGATTTGCACTGAGGCGAAAGGCGCAAGAATGGGCAGGCTGTTAACCATTGTTGAGTCTTCTGGTCATTTTGGCAATTCTTTCCTCCTCAGTTGTGACAAAGGGCACTCCTAAGAGGCTTTGGCAGGCTTCCAGGCAAGTTCTGCATATGTGTTGAAGAGGATGACATACCATGTGAGCACACTTTAATAACACTCTGATTTTTATCTGTAATTCTTATTAATCCCACGTTCTCTCATTTGTCAAAGAAATGAATGCACTGGATATTGCACAATGTGCTCCCTGTGGGTTCAAACTTTTATTTCCCTTTTCAATTCATCTACCCACCGCCAGCCCTAAGACAAGAAGCCCTCACTAGAAGCTCAAACATGGATGGGGGTGGGGTCCTCCTTTCTTCTCACACCCATAATTCAAAGACTTAGTAGGAAAAGGTATTAGAGTCTCTTTCCTATTCCTCATGGCTAGCCTTGAAATTATACAAACCACCTACTGTGCTAGATACTATTGAGAATGTAAATAAATACATGGCACATTTTCTCTCCAAACACGTGTATTTAAGTAAGGAAGGCAACATGCAAATATTTACAAAAGAAAAGAGCAATGCAAGATTTCATTATCAAGTTAAGCAAGCAGCACACTTAACATGCGTGCACACACACACACACACACAGATGGTGGAAACAAATCGTGTGGTGGCCTTCTACGAGGACAGAGAAGTACCTGGAAGGATTTATGGAACAGAGCTGAGTTTTCAGGAAGAGGTAAAAACACATTTAACAGGGAAAAGAAAGGGTATGTCAAGCAGGTTGAGCACAGTGAGTAAAATCCAATCACATTTGACCCCTTTCACAAAATAAGCCTGGAATTTTGGAGAGTTTTATTTGCTTTTTAAAAACCACATATTTCTTAACATCACACCACGCTCCTCTGGAAATGACTCATTGCACAGCCCTCCCCATAGTGCATCCAGGTAGAGCTGCCACTGATGCCTCCCTCCAACCCACCTCGGCCACTTGGGACAGAATCGCCTGCGTGTTCCCTGTGTGACAGACAGGATGGACAAGATGTCACCCATGACAGCCCTAAGTGGAGACTTTCAGACATGAGTTGTTAATCCTGACTTCACTGGCCTGCAGTTTGATTGCCTGGGTGATTAATGGAATTCTCACGACAGTTTTATAGCATGTTTCCTCTTTTTTTTCTCTTTCACTTTAATAAAAGTGGGATTACCCATTTTCATCATGCTCTATCTGACGAGATGGCCAAGTAAAGAATAAAAACATGAAAAGTAACGTCAGTCTGGAGGAGGGGGAAGACAGAATAGCCTATATCAGTTTCAATTTTTTTTTTTTTTAAGGTCCCAGCATATGGCTTTGTCTAAGATCCTTAATTTGCTGCCAGCATGTGGGTACAGAATGCCTTTGTGTATCCGCCTCCTTGTCTAGGAAATGAGGCTAATAATACAGATGTAACCCACAGCAGTGCTGTAAGGATTAATTAATATAACTTGATTCTTAAACCTACTACAAACACAAAGCATGGTATGAAGTTACTTGGCTAGAAAGTAATAAAGGCAGGCCCCCAAAGCACCATGATGCTGCTGATGTGGGCTCGGAGTCCCACCGTGCCTCCCTTTGAGCATTCAGAGCACAGCCCTCTTTGTGGTCTCAGCATGGAAACCTTTCCCAAATCCCAGGCCTGGAGTGCTTCCCTTCAGAGACTCAATACCATCACATGCTTCTCTATGCTTCAACCTGCACCTGCTGTCTCTTTGTATTTTAGTTCATCTCAGTTGCTAGCTTTTGATTCCACCTATTTTATATTGATATTTCCCGTTCCAATTGTCTCAGTTGAGAAAATGTTATTTCTACAGCAGAGAGAATTCCAATCACTCCCTACCCAGTAATGAAGGCTTTGCTGCTGCCCCTCCTCCCCCCCGCCAACAGTGATTTATTGGGTACTGTGAGAAAAGAAAGAAGCCTGGTGACACAGGGGTTAAACACTTGGCTGCAAACCAAAAGGTCGGCAGTTCAAACCTACCAGGGAGAAAGACGTGGCAGCCAGCTCGTGGAAACATTACAGCGTTGGAAACCCTATGGGGTAGTTCTACTCCATCATACAGAGTCGCTATGAGTCGAAATCCACTTGACAGCAACAGGTTTTTGTGAGAGAGGAGAGACTACATTCTCTGGGAAGTGGATCCACAACCAATAAGTATGACATTTGGCTCAATTAAAAAATTAAATTTAACAAAAATAAATGTTTATGATGTAGGTTTTTTTTTTTTTTCCCTGAAAAATACCATGTTAGTCATTGTACAGAAGGCAATAAGCCCAGCCCTCTGCTCTCAAGGAGCGGAGAGATATGTACATAAATAACTATAACATAAGCATGCCCATACACAGTCCTAACTCATGGGGACCCTATGTGCAACAGAGTAGAACTGTGTCCCATAGGGTGGTTTTTCAGAAGTAGATTGCCAAGCCTTTCTTCCAAGGCACCTCTGGGTAGAATTGAACCTCCAACCTTTTGGTTAGCAGTTTAGTGCATTAACTGTTTATACTACCCCGGAACTCCCTCGGCGTAACCATGTTGTTGTTAGGTGCCCTTGAGCCTGCCACTCATAGCGACCGTATGTACAACAGAAGGAAATATGGCCCGATCCTGCTCCATCCTCACAGTTGCTATATTTGGGCACATTGTTGCAGCCACTGAGTCAATCCATCTCACTGAGGGTCTTTCTCTGTTTCACTGACACTCTACTTTACTAAGCATGATGTCCTTTTCCAGGGACTGGTCCCTCCTGATAACATTTCCTAAGTACATGAGACAAAGTCTCACCATCCTTGCTTCTGAGGAGCATTCTGGCTGTACTTCTTCAAAGACAGATTTGTTCATTCTTCTGGAAGTCCATGGTATATTCAATACTCTTCTCCATAATTCAAAGGCATCAATTCATCTTTGGTCTTGCCTTATTCACTGTCAAGATTTGCCAGGCATATGAGGCAATTAGAAATACCTTGGGTTAAGCTACAACAATAAAAAAGGAGAAAAGAAATACCGCGGCTTGGGTCAGGTGCACCTTAGTCCTTAAAGTGACATCTTTGCTTTTTAACACCTTAAAGAGGTCTTCTTCAGCATATTTGCTCAATGCAATACGTTGTCTTATTCCTTGACTGCTGCTTCCATGGGCATTGATTGTGGATCCAGATAAAATGAAATCCTTGACAATGTCAATATTTTCTCCATTTATCAATGTGTTGCTTATTGGTCCAGCTGTGAGGATTTTTGTTTTCTTTGTGTTGAGGTGTAATCCATACTGAAGACTGTAGCCTTTGATTTTCATCAGTAAGTGCTTCAAGTCCTCTTCACTTTCAGCAAGTAGGGTTGTGTCATCCGCATGTTGTATTGTTAATGAGTTTTCCTCCAATCCCGATTCTGTGTTCTTCTTCATATAGTCCACCTTCTCAGATTATTTGTTCATCATACAGTTTGAATAAGTATGGTGAAAGAATACAACCCTGACACATACCCTTCTGAATTTTAAACCACACAGTATCCCCCTGTTCTGTTTGAACAGCTGCCTCTTGCTCTATGTACAGGTTGCTCAGGAGCACAATTAAGTATTCTGGAATTCCCATTAGTTGCAATATTATCCATATTTTGTTATAATCCACACAGTCATATATCTTTGCATAGAAATAAAACACAGGTAAACATCTTTCTGGTATTCTCTGCTTTCAGCCAACATTCATCTGATATCAGCAATGATATCCTTCTTTCTATGTCCTCTCCTGAATCTGGCTTGAATTTCTGGCAGTTCTCTGCCAATGTACTGCTGCAATTGTTTTTGAATTATCTTCAGCAAAATTTTACTTCATGTGATATTAATGATATTGTTCAATAATTTTTGCATTCTGTTTGATTCCCTTTATGTGGAATACACATGAATATGGATCTCTTCCAGTCAGTTGGCCAGGTAGCTGTCATCCAAATTTCTTGGCATAGACGAGTAAGTGCTTCCAGCACTGCATCCATTTGTTGAAACATCTCAACTGGTATTCCTTAAATTGCTGGAGCCCTGTTTCTTGCCAATGCCTTCAGTGCAGCTTGGACTTCTTCCTTCAATACCATCGATTCTTGATCATATGCAACCTCCCGAAATGGTTAACATCAACCAATTCTTTTTGGTACAGTGACTTTGTGTATTCCTCCCATCTTCTTTTGATGTGTCCTGCATAGTTTAATATTTTCCCCATAGAATCCTTCAACATTGCAACTCGGGCTTGAATTTTTAATTCAGTTCTATCAGCTTGGGAAATGCTGAGTGTGTTCTTCCCTTTTGGTTTTCTAACTCCAGGTCTTCACACATGTCATTATAATACTTTACTTTGTTCAGTCTTCTGTTCAGCTCTTTTACGTCATCATTTCTTCCTTTTGCTTTAGCTACTCTACTGTCAAGAGCAACTTTCAGAGTCTCCTGTGGCATTCATTTTGGTCTTTTCTTTCTTTCTTGTCTTTTTAATGACCTTTTGCTTTCTTCACGTATGATGTCCTTGATGTCATCCCACAACTCATCTGGTCTTCGGCAATTAGTGTTAAATGCATCACATCTATTCTTGAGATGGTCTCTAAATTCAGGTGGGATATACTCAACGTCATATTTTTGGCTCTTGTGGACTTGTTTTAATTTTCTTCAGCTTCAACTTGATCTTGCATATGAGCAATTGATGGTCTTTTCCGCAGTCGGGCTCTGACCTTGTTCTGACTAATGATATTGATCTTCCCCATTGTCTCTTCCACAGAGGTAGTCAATTTGATTCCTGCATATTCCATCTGGTGAGGTCCACATGTATGGTCCCTGTTTATGTTGCTGAAGAAAGGTGTTTCCAGTGAATAGGTCGTTGGTCTTGCAAAACTCTATCATGCCATCTCCATCATAAGTCCATATTTTCCAACTGCTAATCCTTTTTCTTAGTTACCAACTTTTGCATTCCAACCACCAGTAATCATGAATGCATTTTGCTTGTATGTTTGAATAATTTCAGACTGCAGAAGTTGGTAAAAGTCTTCAATTTCTTCACCATTGGCAAAGTGGTTGGTATGTAAATTTGAATAATGGTCATATTAACTGGTCTTTCTTGCAGGCATTTGGATGTTAGCCTATCACTGTCAGCATTGTACTTCAGGATAGATCTTGAAATGTTCTTTTTGACAATGAATATGACACCATTCCTCTTCAATTTGTCATTCCCAGCCTAGTAAACCATATGATTGTCTAATTCAAAATGGCCAATACCATTCCATTTCAGTTCACTAATGCCTAGGATATCTATCAAGTGTTCCATTTCATTTTTGGTAAGTTCTAATTTTTCTAGATTCATATTTTGTACATTCCATGTTCCAATTATTAATGGATGTTTACAGCTGTTTCTTCTTACTTTGAGTCATGCCACATCATCGAATGAAGGTCTCAAAAGCTTTACTCCATCCACATCATTAAGGTTGACTCTACTTTGAGGAGGAAGCTCTTCCTCAGTTGTAGTTTGAGTGCCTTCCAACCGAGGGGCTTATCTCCCGGCACTATGTCAGACAATGTTCTGCTGCTATTTATAAAGTTTTCACTGGCCAATTTTTTTTTTTTTTTTTTTTTTGAGTAGATCTCCAGGTCCTTCTTCCTACTCTGTCTTAGTCTGGAAGCTCTACTGAAATCATCTATTCATCTGTCAATTTGTCAAACTGCGGTGGCTTGCATACTGTTGTGATGCTGGAAGCTATGTCACTGGTATTTCAAATATCAGCATAACCACAGTGCTTTAAAAAGAGATGTAAGCAAAGAGAGAAGAGATAGATTTTAGCTAAAAGAAAAGAGGGGTAGATGGAAAAGAACAGATAGAAGAAAATATCCATACATCTATAGAGACACTGGTATATTCCCAACAGGATATTAAATGTTTCTACATAAATTACCTAATTTAAACTTTATGCTTGGTCCATGGGGTAATAGTATTTTTCTGTATATAAAGATGTTAAAACTTAGAGCAAAAAAATTAAGTAACTTTCTCAAGTTGTCAATGTCTACGGTTTAATGTAAGGTCAAGATGCCTTGAGGATAAAGCAATTAAATTGAACTTTGAAACAAATATATCTACTATACTACACACATTTACAATATAAAATCTGCAATCCTACCAGTAGTTCCAAACCTAAAGCTATGCAGAACTATGCAAGAAATGTCACATACAGAAAATAGTCATAGAGAGTATATAATCTTTGAGTGGACGGCTAAGAAAACCTTTCTTTTGTTAGCATTATGTTAATCCATGTAAGTAGTTGCACGGTCAGCAAGTGGCCACTTGGAAGCATGTTCAAAAATAGTGTGACATCAAGCAGGGTCACTACTTTTCTATTACCTATATGAACAAGGAATTTGGTATAGCAGCATCCCCAGGCCAACAATAAAGGCAAGCAGCAAAGGCTCAGTGAAAAAACTTCACCCATCACTGGAAACCATTGTCAACAGCTAAGTGTCAGAGACCACAATTTTTTAAAAGGATGTGAAACTGGAATGCATTCTAGGCTTTGGTACTAACTGGATAATTTATAAGGTAGGATTCAATGTTAAAGACAGTCAGTCTTAGCTAAGACATAAGGACAGGGTGGCAAACGTCTAATCTTTTAGATTGTTTAGTTAGCTTAATTTTCCATTAAATATCAAATCAGCAGCCTACTTTCTATTTCAGAGCATATAGGGCATCTGACATTCTTACCAGCTAGGATTTCCCAAAGGGTTTAATGGGTTTGTGTAATATTTGTACTAAGTAATATTATCATTATCATAAATGTTTTATAATTATTTCTTGGGATTAATGAAAGCATGTTGTATTATTGATGGATTAAGTACAATATTTATGAAACAGTGATAGGATTAAAGAGAAATAAATATGTATATCTTTCTGTGTATGTAAATAATAAATATTAATTCCCTTCATCAATTTTGTGCAAACTGGTTTAGATATATGATATCCTTAGTACAGACTAATAACTTAATAAATACTTCCATTATCTGCTATGTATTTGGGGCTGTGTATATAGTGTTGTTTTTTTTTTTTTCTTTAATCTGCAAGCTGAAGGACTTTGTTAGAGTCCTTGAGGAGTGTGGAGAGGGCAAGGTTCTGGGAAATGGACCAAAGCAATCACGAAAATGTGTTGGACTTTTGGAAAATAAACAAAATGTACCCTGTAGGCTTTAAAATGAAAGGAACATAAATTTCCATCCAGACCAGAACATACATCTACATAACAAACACTCTATCATGTGCATACAGCTGTTGGTTCATATACATGTACATTATTTATACTATAGTGGCTTTTTTCAATTGTCTCATGTGCATGGGAAAGCTGGACAATGAAAAAAGAAGAGTAAAGGAGAACTGGCAGATTTAAATTATGATGTTGGTGAAGAATATTGAATATATCATGGACTGCTAGAAGAATGAACAAATCAGTCTTGGAGGAAGTACAGTCAGAATGCTCCTTAAAAGCAAGGATGGTGAGACTTCGTCTTGCTTACTTTGGACACATCATCAAGAAAGACCAACTGCTAGAAAAGGACACATGTTTGGTAAAGTGAAAGGTCAGCAAAAATGAGGAAAGCTTCCGTGACATGGGTTGACTTGGTAGCTGCAACAATGGGTTCAAGTATACCAAGGATTGTGAGGATGGCACAGGACTGGGCAATATTTTATTTTGTTATTCATAAGGTCACCATGAGTCGGAGTCAACTCGATAGCAACTAACAACACGAACAAGTGGCTCTTCAGGTCTTTGATGTGTGTGTGTGTGTGTGTGTGTGTGTGTGTGTGTGTGTGTGTGTGTGTGTATGTATGTTTCTCCATCCCATTTGGTTGTATAAGCTCCCTGCAGATAGTATTGATAAAGTATCAATTCAGTGTGACATACTGTCAAGAACCCAGGATTTGGAGATAGAAGACTTGGCCTGAATATTGGGCTCTGCCACTTACTGACTGAGAGATACATGTCATTAGCTCATATTCTCTTGTATCATTTTCAATAACTAGGTCAATCCTTTACGACAACAAAGGACTTGGTTTTGATATAAATACAAAGCAATTTCTCCTACAAAACTGCAAACTATACTGCATTTCACGGCTAAGATATGAAGCTTCAAGAAACATATGTTTGTTGATGAGGTTGTAAAGAAATTTCATCAGTGAACTGATGTAAGTCACTTTAGCAAATAGATTCATAAGAGACTACTGATGTGATGACACAGTTGTAAATCATAGCACCAACTTCAGCCAGCATAGTACGTTGTTTTTCCTCTGGGTTAATTTATTCTAAGTTAAAGGATAACGGTTTGGCAAATGAAAATAAAAGAAATCTCTACTTTCTATTCCAGTCTATGAATAAATAGGAGACTGAATAGCATAACCTTCTGAATTTCTCATTTGATTAACGTGATCAATTTAATTTATGTTTTAAATAAGCTTGTTTCTAACACACTATCCTCTTTTCCTGTGGGCAAAGTCATGGTCAATAACCCTCATAGTTCATTATCCTAGTCCGAATAGATTTGTTAAAAATGGAATAATGTCAGATAAGAAAAAAAATTTACATAATTAGATTGGGAAGCCTTTGTTGAGTAGCTAGGTTGTTTTTTGCCCAAAGTAAGCCAGACGTTGCAGATTTTTCCAAAGTTTGCCAGGGTAACAGGTGGATGTGTAATGACATGCACAGATGCTGTGAGTACAGGAGGCATCTCCGGGTCACCCCAGAAGTCTGAGCCTTCACCCCAGGCATCCTAAGGTGCAGTCTTTTCAAACCTTCACCTGTCCCAGAGGACCCAGAATGCCCATGACCCCAAGTTTGCTGTAGCATCTGCTCTTCTTGTTTTGCACCAGAGCGAATGTCATGAAAATTGATATGTTGCCAGAACAATATGACAATACTGTTTCTTAATGAAAATGATCTGTAAAAAGTCTGCCAATGCAAGAAATGTTAGTTTAGTATATTCTTCTTTAATCACTTATGCTTTTTTGCTATTTCTGGGAAATATTGCTCAGGTCAGTGCCATATTTATCTAAGCAATTTTAAGCCCTGCATGTATTGCCAATCTTTTTATAGAGAATAAATCCTCTAATTCAGACCACAAAAGTTATTTCTAATCAGTTTACTTGTGTCCCATAGCCACTCAAGTTGAGAAGAAAAACAACATCTAAGCACACAGCATTCCTGATTAAGGGTACCCAGGCAACAGGACAGATGAAAACAGGCACAAATCAAGTTCAAGAGGCAGAAAATGGAGCAGTTCTAACTTGCAGAAGGATGGTTAGATGATCTGTGCCTATGTTACCTTTATTCATCACCATAGTCAACCTGTAAGTTCACTGAGATGGGTCGAATTTAGGAAGTAAGAGTTAGGTCTTTCTGTCTGTAGACCAGGTCATTCATTCCCCAAGGGAATGAAATCTTAGCTGCCTGGGGGTGCATGTTAGCTTTTCTGTGATAACTGTTAGTGAAGAAATGCAATTCTATAACTAATCACCATGAAATTTTGTGACTAGCTTTATAAATATTCTATAATGCTAAGTAACAACTAGTTGAGTGAAACAATATATATATATATATAGCTGTATAGCTACACAACAGTGGTTCTCTGAACGTGGTCCTCAAACCAGCACCATCGGTACCACCTGGAAACTTACTAGAAATGCAAATATTTGGACCCCACCTCACACTGCATCAAAAACACTAGAGGTGGGACCCATCAATCTGTGTTTTAATGAGCCCCACAGAAGAGTTGCAGAGGAAACTATACTCAGAGGCAGATTATCCTAGCCTACTTCCATATAGAAATTAACTTAACCTACAGGTCATTGGAAAATTAAGTTAAAGATAATAATCTAGTCCTTGATCATATCTGTTGATTGAAATATTGTACTTTTTTTCTCTACTAATACATTTAGAAACTTCATTGATACTAATATTCAGAACGTCAGCTGATTTTGGTTTACTGGTTTAATTGTATCATAAAACTAGTTAAATATTTTAAATAGCAAGAATATAAGGCAGGTGCTTTAATGTTTTATCTAGCTAAGACAGAGCCAGCATATCTTGGTTTTCACAAATCCATCACATTTTCTACCAAAGAAAAGAATGAAAGATACTGTAAAGATTTTGCAATAACAGATTAACTATCCAGGAATATTGAGGGGCTGGTGTGACTTAACAATGAAATAAGGAGTTTTTGTTTTTATAAGTCTCCAGTGGAGGTGACCTGGAGAACTACAAGGCAGAATAATATTCTCACCTTCTCTTCAGGGTTGTAACTCTTAGGAGCAGCTGAAAACTAGTGTAGAGACCTCTTGACACTTTCGTTTTCCCTTCCATCTTTCTCTTCTAATTGCCCTTGGACATATGAATAACCACTGGGGCATAAAAAAAAAAAAAAATCCCACAACCTCCAAGAATGAATGACTTCTACGTCATAGATAACAGTGTTCTGAATTCCACAGTGCTGGAGCCAAAAACTGCAGGAGGTAGGAAGTACAGGATGGAAAGTGCTCACTCAGAGGCTGACAGCTAGTAAATAACAGAGCTAAGGCAATCAGGGACATGCTAGTCAGAATTGGGAGTGAAGAAAGTAGAGAAGTAAGCAAGCAAGCAAGCAATAACAAGGTAGTCAGAGCTGGTGAGGTCAGGAGACAGAGGGAATGAAAAATGGGAAGGATGAGTATCCATTAGGGAGAGAAAAAACCATCTCACTTCTTTTAAATCCTACTGGAAGTTCTGTTCTGAAGATTTTAAATTTAGATTATTTTACAAGATACTGGTAGGTTAATAAATATATTTTTTTCATTTACGTACTAAACTTTCTAGTTCAAGTAGTTATATACTTCAGTTACACATATATTTTTGCTAAAACTTGGTGTTCTGTGCTGGTTATTGATGTTGTTAGGTGTCCTCGAGTCAGTTCCGACTCATAGCAACCCTATATACAAAAGAACGAAACACTGCCCGGTAATGCGCCATCTTCACAATTGTTGCTATGTTTGAGCCCATTGTTGCAGAAACTGTCGATCCACCTTGTTGAGGGTCTTCCTCTTCTTCGTTCATCCTTCATCTTTCCAAACATGATGTCCTGAGGGACTCTTCCCTCCTGATAACATGTCCAAAGTACGTGAGACGAAGTCTCGTCATCCTTGCTTTCAAGGTGCATTCTGGCTGTACTTCTTCCAAAACAGACTTGTCCATTCTTCTAGCAGTACATGGTATATTCAATATTCTTCATTGACACCATAATTCAAAGGCATCAGTTCTTCTCTGGTCTTTTTTATTCATTGTCAAGCTTTCACATGCATACGAGGTGAATGAAAATACCATGGCTTGGGTAAGGTGCACCATAGTCCTCAAAGTGACATCTTTGCTTTTCAACACTTTAAAGAGGTCTTCTGCAGCAGATTTGCCCAATGAAATACACTATTTGATTTCTTGACTGCTGCTTCCATGGCCATTGATTGTGGATCCAAGTGAAATGAAGTCCTTGACAACCTCAAACGTTTCTCCATTTGTCACAATATTGCTTATCGGTCCAGTTGTGAGGATTTTTGTTTTCTTTATGTTGAGGTGTAATCCATACTGAGTTCAGTGCTTTGCTACTTTATATCCTTGACTTTTAGAACATTGGTGTTTATCCTGAAGTAGCTCATTTTGCTTAAAACACCTCAATTCCTCCTCCTACCTAGGCAGGAAATACAAAATGTCAATACGTAACTTTGGCCTGGAAGGAAAGCTATGTGTTTTGCTTTTTACCAGGTTATGAACTGCAAAACTGAGAAATTTCAGTGGCCTCGTCTGTCCTTCCTTCTTCTGCACATCTTGAACACCCAAATGTCCAAGTCTGTTCAACCCTCAGTCAAAATAATCAAGTGACAAGTGATAGATTAAATATCAAATAATCACTCTTATTTGGTTATCTTAATGACTAAAACAATATAATTAGGGCATTTAGATATTTCAGTCATTAAGTTAAAAAAAATCAGATCAACCATTCTGGAAGTGATGGATGGGCTCTGTGTTTCCCTAAATCAATTTAAAAGCAAATATTTAGTTACAGAATGTAGACTTGATCCATTCCCAGATCATTAAAGTTGATGGTGACCTCAGAAATGACAAGGTCCTTATTTTACAGATCCAGAATAGGATGAAGATCAAGATATGATAAACAATTTTTTCAAAGGTCACTCAAATACTTAGTGACAGAATTAGAACTCAAGGCTTCTTGTTCTGGGGCCAATCTTCTTTCCATTTTAGCCCAATATGAGTTAGGATAGAGTAAAATGAAGCTATAGGGCAATTATCTGATAAATCTGATGGATGTATAAAGACAAACAGGGATAATGATGGCCAGAAAATCCAATTTAGGTCCTAAATTGCCTAGATGGACTGTCTACATTGACCAAATAAACTGGATAATGGCCAAAAATGCACTCTACATTGTATTGTGCATCCATAGCCTATGAAGCACTTCATTGTGCTTTTGTAATTAATAGGAACACCCACCCCATTGAGATGACTATAAAGTACAAATCTGAATGGATGCATCTTCCATCAATGAAGCAGACTTGAAAGTTACCCCAAATCTCTTATTTTTTGGTAAGTCCAGTGAAAATGCCATATGAACTAAATACATGAACATTAGTATTTCTCTGCAATCATGCTGTCTCTGTCCAGATCTTTTGTTTCATCAAGGCTATTATTCCTTCAAATGAATCAACCATAATTAGGCTCAAATTGTAAGATGACAAGATTACAAAGGCCTCATACCAAAAGCATCAGTAAATCTGGGTCATTTTTTACTTCTTTATAAAGATTATGTAGGCCTGAGTTATGAACTTAAGATAAGCATTGCACTTAGGATGGTTAGTCATGGATGGTAAGCATTAGAGGAAAGGGACTTTCAAGCAATCCTTTCAAAAAGTTTCCTACAACATGTCGTGTTTTAAAGTAAAAACCCTGCCACTTAAATTTAGAAAGGTCTGCCTGAACAAAGTCTCAGCTTACTTATTTCAAAAGTAACATGCTTCACTCTGATTTTGAAAATAACTGGTTGAGAACTTTCTGTGTCTCCATCTGTGCATGATGACTGGAAGGTGAGAAGATAGATCTGAGAAGAGATGAATCAGTAAGCAGGACACAGTGTGGTATAGTGGAGACCCTTCTGGCCTAGGAGTCACAAAACTGGGTTCTAATTCAGCATTTCTAAACCAGCCAGTTTACTTCAGACAATTCACTTTCTCTCCAGACTTTAGTTACCCTATCTCTAAATTGAGAGAGTTGAACTGGACGAATTTCCAATGTTACCCGCTATGACTGTTCCCTACATCCCAGGCCATGCTGAATAATCTGCCTGATGTGATGACATTTCATGGTCCTTTAGCAGTCATTCTGGCAGTCGTGGATGTACTGGTCCTTCACTACAACCCCAATAAATAAGTGACACTAATCAATAAGGGAATTGTGTAGGCTCTACTGAGTACAGATATGGCTGGTGAAGATGACTAAAACTTTTCAAATTTGGCCAGTTGCCCATTTCCAGGGCCAAGAAGAAGCCCTCCCCAACCTAAGAAATAATAGTGATCCAAGAGATTGATAATAGATGGAGTACAAAGGTGAAAGTTGTTGAGTCTTTACACAAGTGAGGGGGGAAAAATGAGAGGAGAAAGCATCTAATACAAGAGCAGTGTAACTCATATAATTTTAGTGTTCTTGTGGAGTACAATTTATGCTGAAGCTGAAAAATCTATATCCAAATTAATAGGTACAGAATTGGCTCAGAATCTGAAATTACCTATATGCCTTAAAACGCAAGTGACACGAAGGAAGGAAACACATAGGTGCTCGTTGTTATTCAATCTTACTTCTCACTAACCTCACTATTAATGGGAAGGCCTCTCAGAGCTACAGAAAGAGAGGGCCTCCAGAGCAACCTCATCTGAATACCTTTCTAATAGCCAAAGATTTGCCTGGATCATCACGCACATCGTTCACAGTCTGTCTGCTCTCTGCCACCTAAAACCCTGAACCCTAGAAAATATTTCCCCTGGAAGATTTCAGCAACTGGAAAGGATATATATATATATAAAAAAAAAAATGTTCTTGAGGATTTTTTTTCTTTTATGAGCTGAGTAGGAGTTACACGCAGTCCTAAAATGTACCCTATTGCTGTTGCTCCTGGAGGAAGCATGATGGAGTGGAAGAAAATTAGAATTTGGAGTCAATCATTCTTGATTTAAACTCTTAGTTCTGCCATTTCCTTATGATACGACATTAATAAATTACCTAAGTCCTCTGAACCTCAGATTTCAAGTCAATTAAATGGGGCCAAAAATGTCTCCTTTAAAAGTGTATTCCAATTTCTTAGAATAGTATGCACCTGTATCAAACAGTATCAGTTGCTATCTTTTGAGTCATCACTAGTAATCAGCTGCAAATATGTTAGCTCATTTAATCCTCAAAAGACCTTTGTTGATGTTGTTTTTGTTGTCGATTCCGACTCACGGAAACCCCACATGTGCAGAGTAGAATCGCTCCGTAGGGTTTGCCAGGCTGTTTCCTTTTGGAAACAGATCGCCAAGCAGGTCTTCCCAGTAGCGTCTGGGTGTGTTTGAACTGCCAACCTTTCAGACAGTAGTATAGTGCTTAACCATTTGAACCACCTAGGGACTGTCAATATCATTAATTCAATTTTACAGGGAAAGAAAATAAAGCCTGGAGAAGGTAAGAGACTTAGCAATTATCACACAGCTATTAAATAGTGGAACAGGCATGTAACCCAGGCCTTTCTAACCCCAAAGCCTATGCTCTTTCTTCAAATTCGTACTGTCTCCCACTGATGGTTTCCTCTGTCTACCAAGGTCTACTTTAGTTTCTGAGCTGTAATAATAACTATGGCATAGGGACATGGGGCACCTCAGTCTCACCATTCAGGAATCACATGCCCTCATTAGATCCAAAAGGCTGTGTTCTAAGGCTGATCCCCAAGCCCTGATTCCAGTACTCCTAGTCTGCCATGCGTTTCGCCTCAGACACTAAGTCTGGCCATCTGACTCAGTTTACCTGCCTATCCCTAAATCCTACTCAGTTTTGAGCTTTTCCCTGCATCCCATTCCACTTACCTGTCGATATAATCTACTTATTTCCTGCTGTTTTTCCTACTCCTGCTCTGCCCCAAACAAACCAGGGTGCACATAATCAATATTTCTCAGCCCTTTTGCAGAGTCTGGCCATAACTAAGAGAATGATCAAAATTTCACTGAGACCATCTACATGAATGAACTGCTGCCAGAGCCTGTCCCACCGGCCGCACAGAACGCTCAGATGGCAACAGCTACATGAACTATGTCCGTTCTAAGATTTAAATTTGACATGCACCTTGAACATGTAGATGCGCTCAGATTCCGTGAACAGGCATCTCACTGTCTCTCTCCCTCACTCCCTGACAACCCTTTTAACTTCTCCAGGATGCTGCTCCCCAGGGAGAGCAAGAAACCAGACCTGTGACCTTAGTAACCTGAAGGATGTGGATAACTATGCCTTAGCCAAGAAGCTTCCTCACCTTTGGTCAGGGCAGGCACTCCTTTCAAAGCAAGACTCCTCTGGAGACTGGAGACCCAGGATGGAAACATCTGACTGATGAGAGCATTGAGAAGCAAAGAGAGGAAGAACTGCTGATGGCTGGGTTTGGACATTTGACAGATTTTGATTTTACATAAGTGCTTTGTTACTTGTCAAAAGGTCTGTTTACTCTAGCTAAACTGAAATGGGATATAAAAAAATCTTTGCTAGAAAAATTTGCATGTTTCGTCTACAAGGCATATTTCAACACTTAAATCCAGGAAGTTCCTTTATAACTTGGCATAATTTGCTGCAGCTCAACATGAAGGCTTCTAAAATCCCATAGGAAAAATGCAAAGAGAATGCATGCAAATTAGGGGGGTTGCAGAATATGAGGGAATAGAAGGAAACGAGGTTTTGTCTTTCCTTTCCTCCTACCAACCTCTCTCTCTTTGCTCATGTCTGTAAAATATAAATATCAAGAGAATGTCAAAAAATGGGAAAAGATCACCTGTTAATGGCCATCAATTTTGCCTGCTCTGACTAGGAGAAAGCTGTAAGTTTGGATTATAAATTAGCAATCTGTATACTACAAAGTTTTCACTGAATTGAGAACCTTCCAAACATGTTAAACAAATGAACTTATGTCCAAAATATTAATAAAATGATTTTTTACATAATTATTCTGCAAATATACTCATTCTCTTATGATATTTATCAACTTCTACCCTGAATTAGAGCATTTGTAAACATATTGCCTCACCTATTAGATGCTATCTTTTTGAAGGTTCGGTCCATATCATATGTATTCTTTTTCTCCCCAGACCTAGAAGTCTAATATACAGTAGGTTTTAAAGAAAATAATAATAATAATGAATATGGCAGAGATTCAGTGCTCACGATATTTGGGTTCACTCTTTGATGGTATGGACAGGTCATTAGGCAGTGGCTGCCCATCCAAAACTACATTCTCAAGTGTATCCTCCCAAAAAAACTTACGTGTGTCTATTTTCTATAGTTATTTCAATCATTTCAAGAGGTAGCATATTACAGGAACCGATGGTACTGAAGGAAGAAGTCCAAGCTGCACTGAAGGCATTGACAAAAAACAAGGCTCCAGAAACTGCTGGAATATCAATTGAGATGTTTCAACAAACGGATGCAGAGCTGGAAGTGCTCACTCATCTATGCCAAGAAATTTGGAAGACAGCTGCCTGGCCAACCAGCTGGAAGAGATCCATATTTATGCCTATTCCCAAGAAAGGTGATACAACCGAATGTGGAAATTAGTGAACAATATCATTAACATCACATGCAAGTAAAATTTTGGTAAAGATCATTCAAAAGTCGCTGCAGCAGTATATCAACAAGGAACTTCCAGAAATTCAGGCCAGATTCAGAAGAGGACGTGGAACCAGGGATATCATTGCTGATTTCAGATGGCTCTTGGCTGAAAGCAGAGAATACCAGAAAGACGTTTACCTGTGTTTTATTGACTATGCAAAGGCATTCAACGGTGTGGATCATAACAAATTATGGATGACAATGCAAAGAATAGGAATTCCAGAACACTTAATTGTGCTCATGAGGAACCTGTACATAGATCAAAAGGCAGTTGTTCAGATAGAAGAATGGGATACAGTATGGTTTAAAGTCAGGAAAGGTGTATGTCAGGGTTGTATTCTTTCACCACACCGATTCAATCTGTATGCTAGGCAAATAATTCCAGAAGCTGGACTATATGAAGAAGAACAGGGCATCAGGATTGGAGGAAGACTCATTAACAACCTGTGTTATGCAGATGACACAACCTTGCTTGCTGAAAATGAAGGGTACTTGAAGCACTGACTGATGAAGATCAAAGACTACAGCCTTCAGTATGGATTACACCTCAACATAAAAGAAAACAAAAATCCTCACAACTGGACCAATAAGCAACATCATGATAAATGGAGAAAAGATTGAAGTTGTCAAGGATTTCATTTTGCTTGGATCCACAATCAACACCCATGGAAGCAGCAGTCAAGAAATCAAAAGACACATTGCATTGGGCAAATCTGCTGCAAAAGACCTCTCTTCTTAAAGTGTTGAAAAGCAAAGATGTCACCTTGAAGACTAAGGTGCACCTGACCCAAGCCATGGTATTTTCAATCACATCGTACGCATGCGAAAGCTGGACAACGAATAAGGAAGACCGAAGAAGGACATTGATGCCTTTGAATTGTGGTGTAGGTGAAAAATATTGACTATACGATGGACTGTCAAAAGAACAAACAAATCCGTCTTGGAAGAAGTACAACCAGAATGCTCCTTAGAAGCAGGGATGGTGAGACTTGTCTTACATACTTTGGACATGTTGTCAGGAGGGATCAGTCCCTGGAGAAAGACATCATGCTTGGTAAAGTAGAGGGTCAGAAAAAAAGAGGAAGACCCTCAACGAGATGGATTGACACAGTGGCTACAACAATGGGCTTAAGCATAACAACCATTGTGGACATGGTGCAAGACCGGGCAGTGTTTCATTCTGTTGTACATAGGGTTGCTATGAGTCGGAACTGACTCGATGGCACCTAACAACAGCAACGACAACGATTTTCTATAGCAGCTAGAGTATTCCTAACTACTACGATGAGTATATATAACTCAATTAATTTACAAATTAATTAATTGATTGACAGCTGAGTGAATGATATTATTATCAGATATTAATGATTTCTGATTATCTCAGCAAAGGAATGAAGACAGAATCAGACTTATGAATCTAATGAAGCTCAAGATTCAGGGCCTTTCACTAGCATGGCTCCCTCCTAAAGTCCTGGGCAAGACGCTAGCCACATGTTCACAGTTTTTGTAAACTTTTCAAAAGTAACTTCTTTTCCTCCCTTAGAAGAAGGCCCCCAACATTATCAAACCTCAGAGTCCACAAAAATTGACTCTGCGCCTGGTTCAAGATAAAAGAACATGGTGGTATATAATGCATAAAGTATGAGATTTATATTTGTAATGCACAGCAAGTCGATCTTTTCCATTGAAGTTGACTCTTTTATTTATAAAAATGTCACACAACCTAAAGCAGCCTCTAATTTATTGTCACATTTTCTCTCATTAGTTTTTCTATGATGCCTTATGCAGAAAGAATTGCCTCATTAATAACTTTGACCAACTGCTTTTGCAAGATGTTTGTTATTTTTCCCTTTCCCACTTGACAAAGCTTAGAAATACATGGAAAAAATATCTTTATTATGACAGTGCTAGGTTAGTTTTAATAATGAGTCAACTGTGGGAGTTTTAAGCATTTCCAATAAAAGTATCTTTGAGTGTAAATATACCCTGCATGATACCCAAATTAAACACGCAGCCACACACAAATGACAACATACTTAAAAAAAAAAAAAAAAACCTCTCGATGGAATGTTCAGGAAAGAGAAAAAATAATCAGTCAGAACACTTGTTTGTTTGAATTCAGCTTTTACATATTTAATATTTTGATTAAAGCAATTATAACCAAAAAATTTACTCTCAAGAAACAAAATTAATCTTGGAATTTTAAAAGCAGCATACCCATGGCAGTGAATAATTCCCAACAGCAAAACAGAAGACAAATCAAGGGACTAAAGATAAGAATAATGTTGTTTATAAGACATCATTCACGCAAACAGTTAAATGTGCATAACAAAAGTTGAAGATAGCCAACTCTATGTCTTCTAAAGTGAAGAAGTTTCCATAAAATCCTAGACATATTCACAGATGTACACAGAGTTCACATCCTAATGAGGGAGCTTTTTTCAGGAGTCACACAGTGGTGGTGTGCTATCCATACATAAGTAATATGGGCAACAGCTGTAACTTGTTTTCATCCCAAAGAATTCACTTTAACAGCTGAAGATTACAACATTGAACTTGACATTGAGGAAACCACAATTACCAAGTTTCATTTCCAAGAAATTTCAAATAAGCTTTTAGGGAATAAATAATTTGAATCTCTACATAGGAATTTCATGGGAGGGAATATTTTTAGTGCTCATGACCACAAAGGTGCATCTTTATTATGACGCCAGCACCATTATCTAAAAGAACAAAATATTTTCCCTATATCTAATTTAGAACTCCCTTCCTTTTAGCATAGGGCTTTCCAAGGCCGTTTGATTATGCAGTGATTACCATTCATCCCAAAGTTGCTTCCTCTTTTACGCTTATTTAAAAGACACTTTTGGGATATGAAGACTCCCATAATTTGACTGTCAGCTATCAGTTGAATAAACTGTTTGACTGAGACCTTAAATGCAATTTAAGAATATTCCCTTACTATGTACGTACAGAAGCCAGTTGGTGAACATTAACTGTAACGTTCATACGTACTGGTGGCCTTTTACTCTCCACAGCCTCCCCATGTCCTTGTAGCCCAGAGATATGTCAATTGAAACAGCCAGATAGTGGTTAGGATTTCTTCCTAGACTCTCCTGTCTATAGTAGACATTTGCTCGGTGTTCATGGACTTGATATATGGCTGTAGAATCAAAGACATGCATTCATCATAAAAGAAGCTAGTGTTTTATCTAGAAGCTGTAATTTTGACTAGTAAGTACAACGGGAAAAGAACAGCACCCAAGAGAAGAAGGGAAGGAAGAGAGATAGGGAGCTAACAGTGGGTAATCTGAACAAAGGATTATGGAATATTGCACAGGAGTTATTTATCCAGCATCTGGACTACAACCATGTTATCTTTTCATTCTCAAACCCCTCTTACACCTTTTAAGGACCTGACCTACTACAAGACCTTACACAGAGTAGGTGCTCAGTCAATATTCCTCACACTAGGCCACACCAACCACCTGTACCTTTCTTGCTTAGGCATGCTGTGAAAAAATATGACTGTGGATGAGGGGTACACACAGGAGAGGCATGTCTTCCTTCACTATTGTGATTGTCTTTCTTGGTGACCCATCTTCCCTGTGTCCAGACTTTGGTATTCAGCTTGAGCCCATTGGAGTATCTGGAAAAATTTATTTTTTTACATCCCCTGAACAAAACCATGTTCGTTTTCCAAGCTGGAGTCACAAGAGAAATATGAAAGCTAACTGCACACAGTATAAATAAACATGGTATGGGAATACAAGAACGAACACAGCGGCCTGACACAGACGGGAGAGACAATCCAGCATAATAAATAGTAAGTTGTGCTTTGCCTGTGGCATTTTCTGGCTCCATCAATAATTATATAATACAACAGTCACTGATTTCTCAGCCCTGGATCAATAATGGCTTTCACATCCCATCCAGAGCTGGCTGTTGACCAAGGTGCTTCCTCAGACCCCCACCCCTTTCATGGCAAAAATCGATTCTTGCATAACTGCTTGTGTGCTTAGAATGTCAGCCACAGAGCTATAGAAAAATTTGGAGTTTAACAGCACTGCAGAATTCACAATGATTTCACATCTGCCCCCACAAGCCCATACAACTCAATCAGTAGCTCCAAAGGAAAGTCCCCAACCCAGAAGATATAATATAGCGGGGCCTTCCAGAAAACAATAGCTAACACAAACATGAAGCACACTAATAGGCTCAGAGAAGACTGTGGCAGGATACCAGAAGTTTCATGTGTCCTACAATTGGTATAGTCCACTTCTAACAGATGAGCTGATAGTGTAGCATTTTAAATGCTTAGTACGATGGGAAAATGAGCCCTCTGATTTACGGCCCCAAAATCTTATAGGGCACCAAAGGGTGATTTCATCACATCATAAAATTCACTTTACAAAATGTAAATAGACTCCATTTCTTTATGCATAGTGGCATATTTTCAAGCCTGAATATTCTCTAAAATACCCTAGCTGTGCGTGCTCAACACAAAAGGAAGAAGAGATTTAGGAATCATTATCTTAATCTGATCAAGGCAGATGGCCAACTTGATAATGCAGATGCAAAAGTAGATTTGGAAAAATTGAATTATCCAATTTGATTGTCCGACTTGATTTAGTTAACTAGACAATGGCCTAACACCTCTTCACTAGTAAAACCCTACAGCGCTAGTACATGAATGAGGGCAAAATCTTGAGGTAGCTCCTACTATACTCTGCTGTATAGGATCACCCTAACTGGTAGCCACAGAAATGTCAGAGGGCTGGATCATAGGCATTAACATCCTTCATTCTGCAGGAAAAAAAAATTGGAAATACTCAGAGAAAATGACTGAGTTTCCCAAGTCAGGAGCAGCCCTGCATCTCCTGGGTTCCAGACAGGTGTGCTATGCACTGTGCCAAAACTTTCTGCTAGGCTGACAAATACATTTTTGGGTCCTAGGGGTCAGGACCCTAAATTACCCCCTCCCCCCTCCCAATACCAAAATCTTTATTTTCACATAGTTTGTATGAAATACAACTGAAAAAGGATGAACCTGATAAATATACTCACACTGTGGCATTATCAGGGTAGTATCTTCTGTTCTTCTCTCCACCACCTCCCTTCCAAATAACACAAGGTTCCCCCATCTTAGTTTATGGCAACTCCATCTTTAAATCGCTCAGACCAAAATTTCTGGACTCTGTATTAGTTTCCTATTGCTGTTGTAACAAATTACCACAAACTCAGTAGCTTAAAACAATACAAATTTATTTCTTACAGTACTGGGGGCCACAAACTTTATTTCACTGGGCTAAATCAAGGTATTGGCAGGGCTGGTTCCTTCTGGAGTCTCCAGGGGAGAATCTGTTTGCTTGACATTTGCAGCTTCAGAAGGCAGCATGCATTTCTTAACTCGTGACATCACCCCAACCTCTTGCTTTTATAGTCACATTTCCTACTTCTTCTGTGGTCAAATTTCCCTCTACCTCCCTTTTATAATATGTAGGGCCTATTAGGATAATACACGATAATATCTCTATCTCAAGATCCTTACCTTAACTGCATCTGCAAAGTTCCTTTTGTCATATAAGGTAACAGTCACAGGCTCCAGATGTTAGGACCTGGGTAGATTTAGGGGCCATTACTCAGCCTACCACAGACTCACACTTTACTCCTCTCTTTCTTTATGCCTCACATCTTACAGGGCATCAAAAGGTGATTCCATCATATTGTCAAATTTAGTTTTCAAAATGTAAGTAGGCTCCCGTCACATGAATAGATACATGCACACCCATGTTCATTTCAGCACTGTTCACAATAGCAAAGAGATGGAAACAACCTAGGTGCCCATCAACAGACAAATGGATAAACAAATTATGGTATATCCACACAATGGAATACCATGCAACGATAAAGAACAACTATGAAGCCGTGAAACGTAACTTGGAGGAATCCGGAGGGCGTTAAGCTGAGTGAATTTGGTCAGTCACAGAAGGACAGATATTGTAAAACACCACTATTATAAGAACTCAAGGAAAGGTTTAAACACAGAAGACAACATTTTTTGATGGTTACGAGGGTGGGGAGGGAGGGTGAGGGTTATTCACTAACTAGATAGTAGGTGAAGGGAAGTCAGCACAACAGGACTAAACCAAAGCTTAGAAATTTCCTGATTACAATCAAACACTTTGAGGGACAGAGTAGCAGGGGTAGGGATCCGGAGACCCTGCTTTCAGGGGATATCCAGGGCAATTGGCATAACAAAGCTTATTAAGAAAATGTTCTCCATCTTCCTTTGGTGAGTGATTCTGGGGTCTTAAAAGTTCGCAGGCGGCCATCTAAGATGCATCAATTGATCTCAACCACCGGAACAAAGGAGAATGAAGAACACCAAAGAGACAAGGAAAGTATTAGCCCAAAAGACAGAAAGGGCCACATAAACCAGAGATTTCATCAGCCTGAGACCAGAAGAACTAGATGGTTCCTGGCTACCACCAATGACTGAACTGACAGGGAACACAACAGAGAGTCCCAGATGGAGCAGGAGAAAGGTGGGGTGCAGAACTCAAATTCTAGTAAGAAGACCAGACTTAATGGTCTGACTGAGACTGGAGGTGCCCCAAAAAGCGTGGCCCCTGGTCTCTATCACCCCAGAACTAAAACAATTTCCAAGGCCAACTCTTCAGACAGGGATTGGACTGGACAGCGGGACATAAAGTGATACTTGTGAGAAGTGTGCCTCTTAGCTCAAGTAGATACAAGAGACTAAACCAGCAGCTTCTGTCCAAAGGTGAGATGGGAAGGCAGAGAAGGTTAGGAGCTAGTTGAATGGTCATGGGGAATCAGGGGTGGAAAGGAGGAGTGTGCTGTCACAGTAAGGGGAGAGCAATTAGGGCCACATAACGATGTATGTATAAATTTTTGTATGGGAGACTAACTTGAAATGTAAACTTCATTTAAACTAGAACAATAAAAAAAAAAAAAAATTTCCACAAGCCCACGCTGAGAAGCCCCTGGGTAATAAAATAACATCTGTGGAACCAGGATGGCGCCACTCCCGGGCTTCCTCACAAGACCCAGGTCTGGCCAGATCAGCAGTGTGTGCGAGGCCTTCACTGCCAGCTGCCACCCCCTGCGTGGCCCCCACCAGGCCATGCTTGTGTCATTGGGTTTGGGGAGGGAAGGAGTCATTTACTGGGCACCTAGTGTATGCTGGGCCCTGGGCCAGGTGCTTTACAGACGTCATTGCTTTTCATTCTTACGAACCCCTTTGAGACTTGTTCTTTCATCCTTGTTTTTCCAGTTGAAGAAGCTGAATAATTGGCCTAAGCCACCCCCGTCTGCCTGGTTTTATAATCTCTCCTTTTCCTGTCCCCATGTTGCAAAGCAGTCTTGAGTGAAAATTACCCAAGGCTCCCTTATCCATTAAGCAGAATAGATGAATGTTCAGAAATGAAGGCAATGGGTTACATTTTACCTAGGACTGCTTTGAGGGGGGTGGTAATATTGAAAATATAAATTCCACAATGAGGTAAAAATTTTTCATATTAATTTAATATTTTAAGGACCTTACAAACATTGATGATTATTGATGTTTCTAAAAACCAGTAATAAACATGGATTGATTAAATAAAAAGTTAAACAAACAAAAAAATGTAAGTAGGCTCCATTTCTTTATGCATAGCAATGAATGTAATTTCAAATAAATAAAGACTGCCAGCTCCACCTTCAGTATGTATCCAGCATTTGATCATTTCTCATCACTTTCATTGTTTACCACCTTGGTCCAGTTACCATCGTACCTGGATTAGTGCAATAGATACCTAACTACCTCTACCTGATGTGTCACTGCTGCTACCTCCACTTTCCCTGTACTCACCGCCACCCCACCCCCCAGGTATTCTCATCGCCACAGCTGAAATTGTCCTTTTAAAACTGTGATCAGAATATGCCACTTTCCTCTTTAAAACCTTCCAATGGCTTTCCGTCTCACTCAGAGTAAAATATAATGGTCTGACCTCCTCTGCTATTGGACCACTTGTTCACAGTGTGTCCACCATACTGACTTCTTGCAGCTCCTTGAATAGAGCAAGCACCCTCCAGCTTTAGCACTTTGCAATAGCTGTCACTTCTGCATGGATCACTTTTCCCTTATATTCACATGGCTGGCCCCTATATTTCCTCCAAGCTTCTGCCTGAATACCATCTCCCCTTGCTTTTCTTAAAAAATGAAACTTCCCCTAATTGCCCCTTTCACCAGCACCCCAGAATTACCTACCTTATTTTCTCCATTACATTTAACAACTCCTAACTAACTGGTGGCACAATGGTTACGTGCTGGGCTGCTAACCAAAAGATCTGTGGTTCAAGCCCACCCGTCACTCTGCAGGGGAAAAGACCCGGCAATCTTCTCCCATAAAGATTATAGCCTAGGAAACTCTGTGGGGCAGTTCTTCTCTCTCTTCTAGGGTTGCTATGAGTCAGAATCGACTCAAGGGCATACACCAACAACTACAACAGTATACTAAGTATGCAGGCATTGGTGGTTCAGTGATAGAATTCTTGTCTTCCGTGTGGGAGAGCCAGGTTCAATTCGCAGCCAGCGAACTCCATGCACAATCACCACTTATCTGTCAGTGAAGGCGCGCAGGTTGCTATGATGCGAAACATGTTTCAGTGGAGCTTTCAGACTAAGAAGGTCTAGGAAAGAAGACCTGGAAATCTACTTCTGAAAAATCAGCAATAAAAACCTTATGGAGCACAAAAGCCCAATCTGCAGCTGATAATGGGGATGGTGCAGGACTGGGCAGCGTGTTGTTCCACTGCGTATGGGATTATCACGAGTCTGGGATCAACTCTACAGCAGCTAACAACAGTATACTTTGTAACTTACATATTCTTTTGTGTATTTTCTCTCCTATCAGTATGTGTGAGCTCTGAAAGTGGGGAGTGGGAGGAAAGCTGTTTGCTTTGCTCACCGCTACAACCCCAGTGTCTATTATAGCGTCTAGCACATAGTGATCATTTGATTAATATTGGTTGGATAAATGAATGACTGATAATATAAATGTCAGATTCCAGGGTAGGGAGGTAGAACAAAGCAAGCCTTCACTGTAACCTGTTTATCATTCCCAGAGGCATATTCTTTCTCTGACAATGCATAAGGCTGTTTCAAGTTATAAAGTCTTCCAGGCAATCAGGTTTCTGGTCTCAAATGAATGTTGGAGATGTGCTGATGCTAAATAACGTTCCTAGGCTGGAAGAAAATTGGGGGATGGGGCATGCTGCTATCTCTCCTTGCAATGTAATTGTTGCAAATTCATGAGTCACTCTTTACTATGCTGCTGCCACCCCAAAAAGCTTGAGTAAGAGTCAAGGGGTTCCTTTCTGTGAGCACTTTCTGCTCTAGAGACCTGAGTGGGTTAGAGGAAGGAGAGAATGGGGAAAGTCAGAGCGTCTCCCTAGGGGAGAATGTGTGACACCTGACTTCCTTCCTTCCCTTTGTTAGTCCCTCAAGGACTGAGGCTTTTATCTCCCTCACTCCTTTACCTCTTTCCCTCTGCCATCTCTATGTCTAGAAAAGGTTAGGAATGAGATGAAAAGGACTAAACGATACTTTATGCTGGGATCCGCACTGGATATGGCCATTTTTCAGGGCCCTACCAATGTGTCCAGAGACTTCAAAGTTGAAAAAATTTCCAGAAATCATGAAAAATTCAAACAATTTTATGACCCCAGTGCAGGCTAAGCCCCACTCCTAGGCAGCTGAGCTGGTTGTGTTGTCTGGGAGGAGGACCCAATCACCACGGGCTGGTCAACTGGGCAAAGAACGAACGGTGAATGTAATCGTCACATGGTGGAGCTGTCTGACAGAAAGGGCCCCCTTGCTCAATATGCCCTCAGTCTTTCTTCATAAAAGCAGCCTGCTCTATAAAACCCCATCTTTTGTTTTTATTTTCTTCTTTAGGAATGCGTAACTGAACAACATCAACAAAAGGAGCACCAGCAAAAAGAAAGTAGTTACTATAAAATCAAAACTAACCCCACTGCCATCGAGTTGATTGCGACTCATTGTGACCATATAAGACAGAGTAGAACTGCCCCACAGGGTTTCCAAGACTGTAATGTTTACGGAAGGGAGAGTGCCAGTGCCACATCTTTCTCCAACAGAGCAGCTGGTAGGTTCGAACTTCTGACCTTCAGGTTAACAGCTGACCGCTTTAATCACTGCGCCACCATGGCTCCTTATAGTCAGCAGAAAAGGTTATATTTTATGCACTTTAACTTGCTACCTCAGAGAAGAAAAGCACAAGTTGTATCTGACCCTAGCAACTCCCTGCAAACTTTAATTACAGCAGTAGGAAAACCTTACATGTACAAGGGAATTAAAAAGAAACTATTCCTTGGGAAGAGATAGGCTGAAGTGAACTGTATCTTTGTTCCATGAAAATCCACAAATGAAATCATTGTTAAGGAACTTACCAAATAAGAAACAAATAGTGATAACAGTGAAAAAAGGAAAAGGAAAAAAAAAAATCTTAATCAGGATTGGTAAGCATAATTTTAAAAAATGTTTTGGTTATCAGGGTTTATCTTTGTCTCATTGACAAGGCAGAGGAGAAGAGATAGTTGAATAAAATAAACATAGCAACTTTTGTCTCATCTTGAGAAGGTAAAGAGCCGATCTTCAAGCTAAACAGAAGGGTCATTATCTTGTTAACAGCTTCCTGGACCATTGGGCATGGTCACTGAGCCGAGTTCTGTCTGATTGAGACTTCAATGCTGGGGCAGATATGCAGGTCTACTCTTGAGAAGATGTAAGCACCATGTGCACCAAGCATTCAGCCTCATTGCCAGATTTACCCTGAAAGAGTCCCTCAAAGATAGAGCAACTCAGCAACATTTTTCTCCCCAGGAAATAGGGAAGTTGGTGCCATATTGGACCTTCGGGGTAAAAAATATGTGTGGAGTAAAGTTCTGGAGAAAAAGGAATTTTCTCTTACCCTTCTCTATCATGGCTTATACTCATAACAAGCTCTTCACAGCAGATGTTACAGAATCTCGACTCTAGCTCAGGCAGAAAGGTACACTGAAACAGATTTATCTGGCTGTGAGGTGAATGAACGTTTGTCAGGCACGAGAGTAGTCCGTCGAATTGCATGCTATACTTCAAATTTATCTACTGAGCTCTAAGGAATGCCTCATTTCCCAAGTAGAATGGAGTCAGCAAAACAAGCATTTGTTATATTTGTTATAATAATAATAGATGGATAGACGGACGGATGATGGAGGCAGCTTCTCCTCATTCATCCCTTTATTCCCTATGATAACTGAGTTATCATTGTAGGACTTTTTCATAAATCAAAAGGTTGCTGAGCTCAGTTGTGTAGCAGGATCATTGCCGTCTGTGTCCTTTTGTATACTGGTAAAGGTAAAATTCTGCCTGTGCCACTCCTTTTCTCATTACCCAGATAGCACTTAGATTTATGGGTGTAGTTCTGATGGTGCATATCAAGTGCCAAGAATGCTCACAGCAAATCTCTGATGTTCAAATACAAGAGATTCTAGTATTTTCTACTGAAAACCCTTTGGGTGGTTTGGTGGAACAGAGCAAACATGCGCCATGGTGTTGGTGACACCAGACATGAATGCCAACATAATCCTTCACCCTTGTAGTTAAGTGGGGAATATTACTACTTATCTCTGAGCCTCAGTTTCTCCATGCATAAATATGGCAACCTCATTTCAGAGGGATTGGGGAGATTAACTGAGATGTTTAAAAAAAGGCTTATCAGGTATCACAAGTGCTCAATAACTAACCAAGTATCATCATATTATGCCCTCTGCCTGAACACAGGAGAGATGGCAGCAGCTAGAGTGTGAGTTTCATTTTCTACATTTGTAACTGAGTACCTATGCTATCCCTTCTGAACAGCATCAAAATCTGATAATTCCTGAAGTTCAAAGTCACGAAGAAGGTTCAAGGAAGTCAATCAAGTCCAAAGGCTATGAATGCCTCAGGCTCATGTTGTTGGGGTGGAACATCAGAGAGTAATGGAGGTGGACTCAAGCTCCAGGCTCTTCGTGCTGTACTTATGTATGTGTCCAGACACTCCCCAACTGTGCACTTCTGCCTAGATAATCTGGGATATCACATTCTAAGACCAAACCCTATCATCAGGTAAACTGCCACTTCACCACCAAAAAGGGGAGGTACATCTTGTTAAAGCAAAATTCAAAGTCCCACAAACCCCTCCACACACAAAATTCAACCAAATGGTACAACTTTACTTGAATTGCTTAAAAGAGAGGTCATTAATTCAGGGATCACTGGCTCAAAAATGATGGTGCCTTGTATCAATCTGGAGCTCTGTTGGCGCATTGGTTAAGAGTTTGGCTGCTAACCAAAATGTCAGCCGTTCGAATCCTTGGAAACCTGATGGGGCAGTTCTACTCTATCCTATAGGGTGGCTATGAGTTGGAATTGACTCGAAGGCAACGGGTGTATCCATCTAGTTAAGGAGCAGCTGAATATTCCTCCCTTCTAAAGCAGCATAGGCTGTGGAGTAAGACATACTGAAAATTAACCCTGGATCCACCACTTATTGGCTGGATTATGTGGGGTAAGTCATAAAACTACTCTGAACCCAAGTTTCTTCATCTCTAATAACACAAGGAATAATCACGTCCACTTTGCTGTGTGTGGTGAGGAATAAATAATAGGTAAAGTCCCTGCCATATGGGAGACATTCAGTAAATATCTGCAGCTAGATCTCTTCTTATTCTACACTGTGAAAACTTCCTCTGAGAGTATGTCTGAGAGCATACAGTCGATAATTACACTGGTTTACGTTTATTGTTCATATTATCTTCATTTGGGGAGGCTGTTTCTAAATGTGAAGATTTGACTTTGCACCACGATACTGGAATCTCCAACACTGATGAAAGACTCCTTATGTTGATAACCCAGATGCCCTCATGCATAGTATGATGTTTTGCGCTCAGAAAATACTGGAATCACACATCAGTATCAGTGTTCTATCTTTGGAGGGATGCTTACCAGTCTCTTTCCTGGATAATTTTTTTTTTTTTGGGGGGGGGGGAACTCAATACATTATGTGTATTTAAAACCTGTTAAGAGAGAGACTAGTACTGTAGCAGTTTAATACTGGTACAGAATGACCAAATGAAACATAAGATAATTTGTAACAACACGGTGTTTATTTGCCACACTAAAATTTGACCTAAAACTTTTTCTTAATTTATAAAATATTTATTAAACTAGCATAAGATTAGACAAATGTGATTACCTTTTACAGCATCTGTTATAAGAAGATCAAAGTAGTGTTTTCCAAAGTAAAATGAGAAACACAGTAGTGAAAAAGCCTTGAAAACCACCCTGAGAGAAATAAGCACTATCCTAGACAGGAAAAAAATCAATACAGGCTTGGTTTTGTAAAGGGTGTCCTTATGCTTGCATAGATATGTATATGTGTATGAGTATTTATATTGCAATATAGTAAAATTTAAAATTAATAGAAGATACATTATATTTAACATACTTTAAATATAATGTTATAGAAAAATCTATCATCTTAAGTATATATTATGCTCAACATTCATTATATTATATTATAATGGTATGTTGTAATATACTGAATTAAGCACATTTATATCTTGGAAAGTCACAGCACTTCATTTATCCTAATTCGTCTGTCCTTTTTTTGTCCCACAGTTCACCCTCTTCCATCTCGTTATTCTGCAAATGTCTGAAAAACGCTGACTTCAGACATTTATAAACAGCCATCTTACGGTCACACTTGTTCCTTTCTAAACTTGCTGCTTCACACCTTCCGTGGGACAGGTTAATGATTATTTCTGGTTTTAGATGCCATCTGTTATAACTTCTGTTGGGCCAAAGATCCTGTTTATGTCAACAAATTACTTAATTAAGCAAACCAGGTGACAGAAATGATGAGTTTTTTGAAAATGATCTGGATGTTCATGAAAACTACATAATTGAATACTACGCTGTATTTTGAAAGAAGGTAGAGGAGACTGGAGGCAGCGTAGTGAGAGAAGGGGTGCAGTTAAGAGAGAAGCTGCAAGGTGTCCTCGGAGTTGAGAGAGAAAGTGACCTAGTATACAGGTGGAGGGACTGGCTTTAGATCAAAGGACTGACACCTCTCCTTCTGCAAGTAGAGGAAGCGAGAGGTGGGACACATCCTAAGTCCTGAGCAAACACTAACTGAGTTCTCCCTGTGCACCAGGTACAGGATCCCATACTATTTGACAGGCCACTGAGATGAAAGGTATCTCAATGTCCCTGTGCAGCTACAGAGTGGCTTCCTCAAGTCCACATTTACTTAACACTGAACTTGACTTCATATTACTCAGCCTCACTCCTGAAGTACGACTTCTCTTTCAGTGGATGACTTCATAATGCCCTTGCATATTCTGCAAGGACAAAACTTGAAATTAGAGCAGTCCTCATATACCCCTTAAAGCCTCATTTTTTAAAAATTATATTCATAAAATATAATTTAACTTCAATTGAGAAAATTTGCAAATTCTGAAAGTTTACAAGCAGTGCTTCATGTTTGTGAATTCATAGCTCCCTTGGATTTTCTATAATTCTTGTAATATGCAAGGAATAGACAGTAACCATTATTGTAGAAAACCCTTGGATATATATAATTCTAATAATATGCAAGGGATAGACTTAAACCACTGTATCAAGCCTACTTATTCACAAAAATCAGGCTTTCTATATTGAAGAGGAAGGACTCTCCTTGTTTCAAAACAAACTTCTAAACGTGACTTCTTCAAAAAAGGAATGTGTTAAATGAGTTAAATAATGCTTACTTCAGCAAAATGTTCCTGGTATAGACACACTTATGGCCATAATTTCAGTTATAATAATTTTAGGCATACTTACAGCTCTGAAAAAACTGCCATTGGCTTATTGGCCTCCGCGACACCTGGGGGTAATACATCATGGGCCTCAACCCCAGGTAAACGCAAAAAACCAGAATGTTTAAGTCCTAAGTGATGAATGGTGAGATGGCTATCACTGGAAATTTTAATAAAAATGTGCTATGCATGAAGTCTGTATTGCAAGAGAGAAAAGTGCTCTTGTGCATACTAATTGAAAAGCATTATGTTTATAGGCTGGGAAAAATGAAATAAATACCTGCATTGCCAGTCTGCAGATGGGTGGAACATCGATGTCTGGAATTCCTAATGATGACCATAGCGCACTAAGGAATGGATCACGAGACGGGAGAGAAGAGGAACGAAGTAGCCAGAATGGGCTGTGCTGCCGCATAACCACCTTCCTGATTAATCCATAAGAAATGTCTGTGATTCCAATGCATAGGGTGATTATATGTCTTGGTTTATCCTGGACACTCCTAGTTTATACCTCTGGTCCCAGTGTAATCATCGATAGAGCTCCTTTTCATTCTCAGAAGTACCTCAGCTTGAATGATAAATCATATGGTCACCCTACCAGTAAGCCATCAGGCAAATGACTAAACTCCCTTCAGAGTACTCTGACATTAAAAGGAATGCTAGCTGTTGCTGTCATTGCTATTATTTAATTCCAAGCAAAGAGCAATGGGTTGTTGCAGACAGAAATCGATAAAAGGCAGTTCTATAAGCCTTCAGGAATGAGAATAGAACCTCCATGTGGGGAGAGGACTTTAGAAGTGAGTAGCATTTTATGTTCACTAAGACATAGTTGATTGTCCAGACTCCATGACAGTACTGTGGCTTTGGTTTAATATTTAACTAGTAAGCAAAATCCATATCTATAAAATCCATAAAGGCAGTGAAAGGCTCGTGCCTCTGTTCAGACTCCTTCTGCCTCCCTAACACAAACAAATTGTGATTTTCCAATTGTTCAATGCACAGCAATCTTTTTTATTAAGAACTTATTACATTTTTAGTCTCCTGCTTTTCACTATGGGATACAGAAGAAGTCATAATTCTAGCCCTTAAAAGAGTTCATATTTTAACTGATGATTCAAGACTCAACAATGAGACGATAAGCGTAAAACCATGTGGCATTAACTCTCACAAATTATTCAAAGAGAACCATTAAAATATTAAGTAAAGGGTTTATTGAAGGATGAAAGCTTGAATTTAGACCGAAAGGATGCAGAGGAATTCAAAAGTTGGAAAGGAACGCATAGGAAAAAAGAGTAATGTGTGAATAAACCTAAGTGCAGGGGTCTGTGGCTAAAGTCCATTTTGTTTTAAAGGGAAATGGAAAATATAATTGGATAGCCATGGTGAGGTCATTTTCCAGATACCTTAGAAAATTTGGGTAAGAGTGCTTACATCTGATATAATATATGGTGTCATACTGAAATTATTCAAATATGCCATCCCCATTTTAGTAATGGTTTTTCTATACTGCATTCTGAGTTCATGTCAATATGACAAACAGCGTTAGGTAGGAAAAATATCCAACACCATGTTATTTTCAGTCCTAAACAACAGCTATAGTGAACGAAATGTATATGATACAATAAAATGTGCATTGATCTATGACTAAAATATTTCAAAATATTTCTTTGGATACACAAAGAAAAATGTGCCCTTAATCTAGGCTCAAATCTCCTACCTTTTTCTCCTTACTGCTCAACATCATGTACCCAGATGGTAACTTCAAGGATTCATGGATTTAGGCATTTTTCCATAGGCACAGGTTGTCACATTAATTCCCTGTCTTGACCTTCTCTCACAGTTGCATTGGTCAAGACTCTCTGGTTCCATGCAGATATTTCCAAGTAAACCTATCTGCCTCCATCACTAATATCTCTCATCTAAGACAGCAGCCAACACTTCCTCCTCAGATTCTTGAATGCTGAGTGTAGGCACAGTTCAGTAACTTGAGTCTGTCTTCTCATTCTTCTTTTCACTGTAAGGGCAGGAAACTATTTTCTCCCACTACCATCATTATGTATTATTATTTAGCATTTAAAGAGAAACAATAGTTTATTATAGAAGAATATGAATTTGTTTCTCGTAGCTGAAAGCAGATAATGGCCACAAAAAATAGAAGCATTAGTACTAGCCAATGGGATTAAAAATAAGAAAACTAAGTATATGTAAAATTTTTGAATAAAAAAGATAATAAGAGAAAACAGACTTCCTAAATAAATTAGGCAGGCATGAAATCAATGACTACTCAGCAATGGCTAAAATACTGAATTCATATTTTTTATCAGTAAATGAAAGAACAGTGGACAATTAGGAAGTAATGAAGACACTGCTAAAATAGCTATTGATGAAAGGCTGGTAAGAAAACACTTGGAGCAAGTGAACATTTACAAATAGGAGTTCCCTGCTAGAATTATTGAACACAGTACAAGGGGATAAACCAGGGAGAATAACTGAATATATTTTTGAAAGTGAAATATGAGGGCAAAGGGAAAGCAGAATGCTATAAAATTTTGAAACGGAATTACTGAGCTAGTCTACCACAGAAATAGTGGACGAGATCTAGCTCTCTGCAAAATTATTAAATAGTCCAAAATGGTGTCTCGGACCCCTACTACTTCTTTCCACGGTCATCCTTTGCCCACTGTCCCTTTGCCCTGACTCAATTCCCTGACCTCTGCTCTTCTGCTGTCCCTACTAATTGGGCCACCAAGGCCACCTTCCCCACCTAGGCAAGTAGAGCTGTTATTTTGTTTTGTTTTTTTCTCCCCTAGACCTGTCATCCATTAAGATATTAGCTAGGTATTCTGTTAAAGTAACCCGAGAAATTAACCTAGTTCAATTCAATAATTTTTACCTGATGCCTACTACATGTCAGGCATGTGGAGGATGCAGAGCTGAACCGTACAGGAGCACAGCCACCAAAAGAGTGTACAGCTAGTCAAGAGATGTGCTCATCTTAGTTTAGGCCCCTGGGACAGCGTTTGACATTCTTCTTCTCCCATACTTCAAGGTATCTTTAACAGACTGCCACCACTTGTCCAAATGGCTGCTCTAAGACAGTTTGGCCTAGAGACATTGTTTTGGGGGGAGGAGATACGATTCGTGCATTCATTCACATCTCAGCTTCCATCTATTGTTCTTCCTTTACTCTTTATTTTTCACAGATTCTCTCTTGTTTGCTTGTTCTTGAATCTCACTCCCACTGCCTTTTCTTATCATCTGTACTTGCATTGCAATTCCGGATGAAGGAGTAATGACACATAGTTATATGATTTTCTTAGTCATACATTTTAAGTGACCAACACCAGGTTGGTCACTTAAGTGACATTCACTTGTCACAACAGGATTTTCTAGGAAAAACTCCAAGCTTATTCATAAATGACAAAGAAATTTTGAATATGAGACATGAACAAGATGGCAAAATAAATACTTAGGAAGGAGTCTTGGCATGCTGAAGTTGGGAAAACAGCTCAAAGTAAACAATAGTTTTAAGTGGAAAATATTAGAACAGGAGCAATAAGTACAAAACTCTTTTAGGGATGGAAACAGTTCCATCAGGCTCTGCTTGAAGACTTCTGTTGTTCATTTTTTGAATTTGGCAAATCTCATTTACAAGGTAAAAGAGATATTTCTTCAGAAGAACAAAATGCATAGTTATTCTTTACTCAAAGTAGGTGTATATATGTGTGTTCTCTTTCAAACGGCAACTTAAATCTATCAGTCAAATCAGTCAAACATCCAAGAAAAAGGGATTTACACAATTACAGCACTATGGGTAAGAGAGGTCCAAAAAAAAAAAAAACTTGAAAGCATATTCTCTCCACTCCAGTAATTTACAACTCATTGAACAAATTTTTGCTGTGGCAAGACCGATCAACAAATAATTCACTGAAAAATTATGTGAAGTATAAATACTATAGAAGAATGGGACTAGTTAAGCACAGTTCCATTGATACAGCAGATTTTCACAAACTATTTGTAAAATGGATATGTCAACAAATGAATGAATGAACAGGTAAGGGTTATTGGGTTTGGTCTTGAAAAATGGGTAGGCTTTGATTAATTAGGGATGAAGAAAGAGTGGTTTCCATGTATATGAATTTATCAGTGCAGAGGCTATAGTCAGAAATGAGAACGGAGGTGGGGGATGAACTTGTGAGTTGCCAACACAAAAGGAACAAATCCAAATGGAGGAAAAGTTCTGAGGGCATAAAGAGTATATTTATATTAATCATTTATTTATTCTAGACACTGAAAGAGGCACCACAGGGCTATGAGTTCCTTCACCTACATCAATCTCATCTATAGATTACGCAACGATCCTTTACCCATCCATCCAAAACCTGTTTACATTTTCAATCTGTCCACCTTTTGATGTAACACGTTCCTTCAATTTACATCTTGATAAGTAAACTTCTGTGGTGCTGTGAAAAAGGAACAAGACTTAGCGTTAGAAAGCCCATGCTTGAATCTTGATCCTTCACTATTTGTATGCCCTTAGGAGAGTCATTCAAACTACCTTACCTTCTGAGTCTTCATCTATAAATCTACTAGGAAAAAAAAACAAAAAACAAAAACTAATTCCTGTACTTCTACATCCTAAGTAATTATAATATCAAATGAGATAAGGGAAAACAATTTAAACACTAAAAAATTTTACAAATATTATTTGTGTCATTTAAGCTTTGACAGTTGCTATTAGTAGCCTATCCTTACTGACATTCTCTGAATATTTTACAGATTTTGTATTTTTTTTTTCCTGCTTAGATTCAATGATTAAACTGACTTCAGTGTCCAGAAGGAAGGCTGATACATACTATGCACTCAATTAGATTAGTTGACAAACTGACTAAATACCCCACATAATGATATATCCCACCACTCGTCTGTTAGTTTATTGTATTGTGGTGGCTTGCGTATTGCTGTGAAGCTAGAAACCATGTGACTGGTATTTCAAATACCAGCAAGGTCACCCATCGTGGACTGGTTTCAGTGGAACTTCCAGACTAAGAAAGATTAGGAAGAAGGAACTGGCAATCTACTTCTAAAAAACTTGGCTGCTGAAAACATTATATACCAGTGGGACAATTTCTGGTATAGTGCTGGAAGATGAGCCCCTCATGTTTGAAGGCACTCAAAATATGACGGAGGAACAGATGCCTCCTTGAAGTAGAGTCAACCTTAATGACACGGACAGAGTAAAGCTTTCAGGACCTTCATTTGCTGATGTGGCACGATTCAAAATGAGAAGAAACAGCTGTAAACATCCATTAATAATTTACAAAGTATGAATCAAGGAAAATTGGAAATTGTCAAAAATGAAATGGAATGCTTGGAGATCGATATCCTAGGAATCAGTGAGCTGAAATGGACTGGTATTGGCCATTTTGAATTAGACAATAAGTAGTAGACAATAAGTAGACAATAAGTAGACAATAAGGTCTACTATGTTGGGAATGACAAATTGAAGAGGAATGGTGTCACATTCAACATTTAGATAGAACATTTCAAGCTCTATCCTGAAATACAACAGTATCAGTGATAGGATAATATCCATATGCCAACAAGAAAGACCAGTTAATACAACTATTATTCAATTTTATGCCCCAACCACTAATGTCAAAGATGAAGAAACTGAAGATTTTAACCAACTTCTGCAGTTTGAAATGGATCAAACATGCAATCTAGATGCATTGGTAATTACTGGTGATTTGGAATACAAAAACTGGAAACAAAGAATAAGCATCATTAGTTGGAAAATATGGCCTTGGTGATAGAAGTGACTCCAGAGATTGCATGATGGAATTTTGCATGACTGACAACTTATTCATTACAAGCACCTTTTTTCAACAATATAAATGGTGACTATACACGTGGACCTCATCTGTTCATTTGGAATAAACAGGAATCAAATTGACTACATTTGTGGAAAAAGATGATGGAGATGCTCAATATCATCAGCCGTAACAACACCAGGGGCCACCTGCAGAAAAGATCATCAATTGCTTGTACGTAAGTTCAAGCTGAAGCTGAAGAAAATTAAAACAAGTCCATGAGAGCAAAAGTACGACCTTGAGTATATCCCATCTGAATTTAGAAACCATCTCAATAATAGATTTGACACACTAAACTCTAATGATTGAAGACCAGACTAGTGGTGGGATGACACCAAGGACATCGTACATGAAGAAAGCAAAAGATCATTAAAAAGACGGGAAAGAAAGAAAAGATCAACATGGACATCAGAAGAGACTCTGAAACTTGTTCTCAAATGTAGAGTAGCTAAAGCAAAAGGAAGAAATGATGAAGTAAAGGAGCTGAACATAAGATTTCAAAGGGCAGCTGGAGAAGACAAAGTAAAGTATTATAATGAAATGTGCAAAGACCTGGAGTTAGAATATCAAAAGGAAGAACACGTTCAGCATTTTTCAAGCAGAAAAAACTGAAAAAAAAATTCAAGTGTCGAGCTGAAAGAAGGATTCTACAGGCAAGAAATTGAAATACGCAGGAAGCAGCAAAAGAAGATGGAAGTAATACACAGAGTCACTGTACCAAGAAGAATTAGTTGACATTTAACCATTTGAGGAGGTAGCATCTGATCAAGAACTAATGATACTGAAGGAAGAAGTCCAAGATGCACTGAAGGCACTGGCAAAAAACAAGCCTCTGGGAATTGACAGAATACCAACTGAGATGTTTCAACAAACGGGTGCAGTGCTGGAAAAGCTCACTTGTCTATGCCAAGAAATTTGGAAGACAGCAACCTGGCCAACAAATTGGAAGAGATCCATTTGTGCCCATTCCAAAGAAATGGTTCAAATTGATCCAAACAAATGCAGAAATTATCGAATAATATCATTAATATCACATGCAAGTAAAATTTTGCTGAAGATAATTCAAAAACAGTTGCAGCAGTACATCGACAGGGAACTGCCAGAAATTCAAACCAGAGTCTAAAGAGGACATGGAATGAGGGATATCATTGCTGATGTCAGATTGATCTTGGCGGAAAGCAGGGAAAACCAGAAAGATGCTTACCTGTGTTTTACTGACTATGCAAATACATTAGACTGTCTGGATAATAACAAATTGTGGGTAACATTGCGAAGAATTGGAATTCCAGAACACTTAATTGTGGGCATGAGGAATCTCTACATAGACCAAGAGGCAGCTGTTCAAACGGAACAAGGAGACATTGAGTGGTTTAAAATTAGAAAACGTGTGCATCAGGGTTGTATTCTTTCACCCTACTTACTCAATCTGTATGCTGAGCAAATAATCTAAGAAGCCAGACTATATGAAGAAGAACAGGGCACCAGGATTTGAGGAAGACTCATTAACAACCTGTGATATGCAGATAACACAACCTTGCTTGCCAAAAGTGAAGAGCTGCAGAAAAATTTAGAACAAAATTCAAACCCACAAAAAAAAAGACCAGACTTACTGATCTGACAGAGACTGGAGAAGCCCCTAGCGTATGGCCCCTGGACACTCTTTTAACTCAGTATTGAAGTCACTCCTGAGGTTCACTCTTCAGCCAAAGATTAGACAGCCTATAAAACAAACAATACATGTAGTTCAACCACGTATATGAGACTAAATGGGCACATCAGCCCAGGAGCAAGGATGAGAAGTCAGGAGAGGACAGGAAAGCTGAATGAATGGAGATTGGGAAATCAAGGTAGAGAACGGGGGAGTGTTGACATGTCATGGGGTTGGCAACAAATGTCACAAAACAATATGTGTATTAATTGTTTAATGAGAAACTAAAATGCTCTGTAAACCTTCACCTAAAGCACAATTAAAAAAAGAGAACTTGAAGCACTTACTGATGAAGATCAGAGACTACAGCCTTCAGTATGGATTATATCTCAACATAAAAAAAAAAAAAAAGGAAAAAAAACTTCACAACTGGACCATAAATAACATCATGATAAATGGAGAAAATATTGAAATTTTCAAGGATTTCATTTTACTTGGATCCACAATCAAAGTCCATGGTAGCACAGTCAAGAAATCAAACTACATATTGCACTGGGCAAATTTGCTGCAAAAGACCGCTTTAAAGTGTTAAAAAGCAAAGATGTTACTTTGAGGACTAAGGTACACCTAACCCAAGCCATTGTATTTTCAGTCGCTTCATATATATGAGAAATCTGCACAGTGAATAAGGAAGACCAGAGAAGAATTGATACCTATGAATTATGGTTTTGGTGAATAATATTGAATATTCCATGGACTGCCAGAAAAACAAATCTGTCTTTGAAGAAGTACAGTCAGAATGCTCCTTAAGAGCAAGGATGGCAAGACTTTGTCTCACGTACACTGGACGTGTTATGAGGAGGGACCAGTCCCTGGAGAAGGACATCATGCTTGGTAAGGTAGAAGGTCAGCAAAAGAGAGGGAGACCTCAATGAGACGAACAGACACAATGGCTGCAACGGTAGGCTCAAGCATAGCAATGATTGTAAGGATGGTGCATGATCAGGCAATGTTTCGTTCTGTTGTACACAGGCTTTCTATGAATCGGAACCAACTCGATGGTACCTAACAACAACCACAATCATATATCATTTAATTCAAGATTTAATGTTTCTTTGTGTTTATTTTCAATATCTTTCTTGATTTATCAATATATTCAAGGGTTATTATCAAAGAATGGTCTATAAAAATGTCTGTATCTTTTATTGAATTAATGGATAACTCACATTATTTTTCTATAAGCATACCTTTTATTATTTTTTCCTAAATGAATTACCTTTTATTGCCCACACTGAATATCATCTATCACTTTTCTGCCCACTCACGCAGGCTGGCAAGTTCTCCCTGCAGTTTATCTCCATCTGCTTGGCATTTCACTACCTGGAAGAGCTTAGTGTCATCTGCAAACTTGGATAATTCACCATGTATTCTCTCTTCCAAATAATTTATGAAAATGTTAAATAAGACAGGTTCCAGGACCAATTCCTAAGAAATCAAACTGTTTTTACTTCTCCTTTCAAAGGAGTTCTCATTTATTTCTAGACTGTTCATGTTGTTCTCTCCCTGTATTAAAATAAGCATTGTATAATCACTATATATTGGTAAATGTATATGTTTCCTCTTGGGATTAAAGTTATTTGAAGTTTGGGGATACAAAATGATCCAGAACATGTCTCCTCTATAAAACTCTTAAGCACCTCGGGGGCTAGCCAACTTGAACAGCAATGGGAAAGCTGAATAGGTAGGACTCTGGGTCCTTCGGACTCAATTTCCTCTGTTTTTATTGTTGGAAATGTCAATCTTTAATGCATTGGTAAAGGCGTTTCTGTAAAAGAAATCATAGTTTTAAAATCACTAGCCTAGAGAGAAAGCTTTATAATCCAGGTCCCAAAATCTGTGCTTTGCTCTGTACTCATCTATGTACCACCAGTGCATCCTGACCTAGCCTTGATGAGGTTCTTTGTCCCTAACCTGTAAAAAGCAGGGAAAGCAGTATCTGCCTTGTCTCACTTGCAGGGGTTGTGAGAATGAAGTGATAAAATATATTTAGACGTGTACTGTAGCCTTTATTAAGGGGTAAGGACTTATAGAAGGGAGCAATGGAAGGGTCAACGGAAGTGAGAGCATCAGAGGGAGAATGATCCAGATAGCAGAATGATACCAGATAGAGGGAGAATGAACTGGGAAAGGAAAAAAAAGAATGGCAGAAATCAGCTGATGTAATGAGAACATAAACATAGCGAGGACCTACAGTGTCTACAAAATCAAAAAAGAGAAATAATGGGAGTGAGGGTGTAAAAGACATGGAAGGACATTATGGCCGGAGTGGAATACTAGACGGAGTTCAATATTCTGGAAAGGCCCTGGTAAAGGGTGACTAAAGTGAAGTTGAAGTGAAGGATATGGGAATGAGGAAATCAAGGTCTTGTAAAACTAGGGTATTTTAAGGGTTGTCCAAAACTGAATTTATCTTTTCAAGGGAGGTAGAAAAGAAAACAAGTGAGTTTGGTCTCAATGTCTTCAAAACTGAGGGAGATCCATCAAGAGATTCATGGATGGCAAAGCTGAGGGGGGTAGACAGTAACATTAACTAATGGTAAGAACCTCAAAGGAAGACCTCAATCAGGAGGATGGAAACAGCAGAATGGAATCCAGAAGTTCATCCATCTTTGGTCCATGGACCCCTAGGGAAGAGGGTGCAGGGTAATCTCTGTAGTCAGAGGAGAGTCTAATTTTCAGCACGAAGATGCAGGTATACAAATAGTTCCACTATTAAAGTTTGAGAATATGGAAGATATGGCTTACTAGAGTACGTTTCCAGAGGACACAGCCAGAAAAGTTGGAAGGAGTTATAGCAAGGCAATACAGAGAGCTATGTTAAGGCAAACAGAAAGGGTAAGAGAAGTAATCTGTGACCAAAATTTGAGAGGTTAAAGCATGTTTACCTGACTGGCCAAAATATATGTTTAATTCTGGTATAGGTGTTGTGACTGTAGTGCACACTACACGCCCTAGCTTCCATCTGCCTTTGTCTAAGAGAGTGGTGATAGTTGCTTCAAAGTTTTCAAAGGGGGATCAAGAACCCTACTGCTCTAGAAAGAAGGCTGTCCAAATCTAATCTAAGTACACCAAAGAAATGTAATCTCACCACACTAGTGTCCAATTTAGAGGCAGTTTCTGATATGAGTGGTCCATATATCCCAATTTAATTCAAATAAATTTAAATTATCCAAACTTTATTGGACACCACACACACACATACACACACACACACACACACACACACACACACACAAAGGAACAGTGCTCCTATAAACTAATCAACTCTATTTATTCTAGCTTTGTTCTAAGGTAATAAGAAATTTCCTTGTTTAACTTTTTAAGATTGGAACTAAAGGGAGCAGTCTTAGTTTCTTCTATAGTACATAGATGTCTTCCATCTTTCCAGGTTCCAAGTTAGAACAATTTTTCTTCATGCTCAAAATTTATGAGGAAACTGAGTCTCAAGACAGATTAGGTGGCTAGTAAGCCATGGGTCTGACATTAAAATCCAGGTCTCTGACTCCAAAACCAACAACTCTCTGTGGCCATTAGCTCTACTTCTTGTCTCGTGCTCACTGAAATGGCAGCAGCCTCTGCTATCCTGCTAATCATACTATGAATAATAATAATAATAATAATAGCTGCAGTAATTGACCAAGTTATATGTATTTTCTTCATGGTGTTGCCAGAATACATCCCTTGAGACCGGGATGGGTTTAGTAAAATACTGGCCATTTAGCTGCCTACCTCCACTACCAAACAAAAACCAGCAATTCATTGCCATCAAATGGACTCTGACTCATAGTGACGCTAAAGACACAGTACAACTGCCCCATACGGTTTCCTAGGCTGCCATCTTTACAGAAGACTGCCACATCTTTCACCCACAGAGTGGCTGATGGATTTGAACCACTGACTTTGGGTTAGCAGTCGAGTGCTTACCCATTGTGCCACCAGGGCTCCCCTCTCAAACAACAAACAAAACAAAACAAAACAAAACAAAACAAAAAAAAGGATATTTTAAAAATAAAACCAATAAACAAACTGATCTCTTAAACTACTTCATAATGCTTTTGTTTTAATTTTGTTGTTTTGTTTCACTATGAACAAAAGGCATGGTCACTGTAATACTGGAGACAATATAAAAATGTATAAAATGTTAGTGCCCAACTACTTTGGGCATTTTCAGTTTTTTACTATTAAAAAATGCAGTAATAAATATCCTTCTGTGTATTATTTGCATTTTAGTGTAACTACAGATATTGATGATTAAAAAAAAATTATAGAAGTAGGGCTGATGAGTCAAAAGGGTATGTGCACTTAAAATCATGATAGGTATTTTCTAATTGTCCTCTAAAACTTTTAAAGGTAACTTTTATTTTATTACCTTCCCTATCCCCATCTCCTAGTACCATCTCACAGATTCCACCCAGAACAAAAAGCTCTACCAAATACGAAATGGTACTGCCCACGTTGTGGTAAGAAAGAATCCACACTAAAGATAGATTCAGGACATTTCACCTTGTTATAACAGAAAACATAATTCAATTAAAATGTTATTTGTACCTCGATTTCTGCTTAAAGTAAATATTAAAGCAAAAATCCCACCCTCCTGCTGTACTTACACAAGTATATCTGAAGGGCTTAAAGTGAGTCCTAGAAATAACCTGTCTCCACAAACCTTGAAATGGTGAAGGTTGATTCATCACAACCAATCAATAAGCTTAATAAAAGTGAGACAGAAGTGTGGATCAAAGCTGATAAGGCACTATGTGTTATACCAGACACTATTAGTAAACCACCCCCCCCCAAAAAAAAACCAAAAAACCAAACCCATTGCTGTTGAGTTGATTCCGACTCATAGTGACCCTATAGGACAGAGTAGAACTGCCCCATAGGGTTTCCAAGGATTCTAAACTTTGGTTAGCTGTTGAATGCTTAACCATTGCACCACCAGGGCTCCAATTAGCAACCCACCCAATATCTATTCTGGCTTCTTCCTCCTAACAGAACCATGATTATGCTCAGGGTAGCTATTTGTCACCCTATGCAACTCTCTGGTATGGCCATGTGACATAGTTCTAGGCACAGAGAAGTAACAGATGTCTGCTGCAGACTCTAACAAGTCATTTGCTTTTGCTGATAGAAGGGATAGAAACCAGTTGCGCTGATATCTCCCATCCAGTCCTCTCTACCATCATCACCTTCACCTGCTTCAAATGTGGATGTGATGTCTAAAATATTGCAGTGACTTTTGTATCCTTAAGGACAAAAAGATGAAACAAATGCTAAAACTGCAGAGATGTTAGCCCCTATGTCCTCAAGCACGGGATTCTTGATACGGGACCTAGATATATGTTGGCCTTTCCTGTGGAAAACAGGGGTTCAATTCCAAGCCAACACATCTCATGCAAAGCCAACACTGGTCTATCAGTAGTGGATTGTGTGTTGCTTTAATGCTGAACAATTTTCAGTGGAGCTTCCAGACTAAGATGAACTAGGAAGAAAAAAGCCTGGCAATCCACTTCCAAACATTAGCCAATGGAAACCCTATGGACCAAAGTCATCTAATCCGCGACCAATCACGCAGATGACACAGGACTAGGCAGTGTTTCATTCTGTCGTGCATGGGATCATCATGAGTCGGGGCCAACTTGACAACACCTAAAAACAACAACAAGATCAACCATGTAAGCTAGTATATTTTTTTGTACTTGAATCTGCAGACATCTCTAACTATAATTATATAGCAATAACAACGTAAATACAGTCAGTGATATTTTGAAGTTTCAAAGTCAATGAACTCTTAGAAGAAGGTTTCAGTAAAGGAGGTAAATTATCGTATTAGAAGGTTGCTTGTAGCCTTTGGTTGGGAAGTAGCATAACTAAAAGAAAAGACACTGAACTTTGGAATATGACATACCTGAATTTACATTCCATTTCTGTCATTCTCTAAGTGATAGGGTGCAGGGGGAGGAAACTGGTTTCCTTGTCTATAATGTAAACATAATCAAAGGGAGTTTATAGACTTGTGCTAAAGGTTACGTGTGATGTCCCCACACAAGGCAATTAATTCATGTTGGTTACCTTCTCCTTTCATTCAACATGCATAACTTTGTAGAAAAATCAGCCTTGGGCAACTATCTAGGAAGCCATACAATTTCACATTCTTTACTTGTTTATACCAAAGAGGAAAATGACAAGAAAATAAGCTGATATAGGACTTTTTCCCCAAAAAGCTATATATTTCAGAATGTGGTATGGGGAGAACAGTAATTCAACTCAGCCCTTAAACCTTCTAAAGCTTCAGCCCCAGAAAATGAAAAAATTACAGTCATCAAGAAGGACCATGAGATTTTGCAAGATCCTGACTTAGCAAAGAAGGATTAAATTAGGTTCATTCTACTGTACTCATGAATGAAAGAAATGTTAGATAAAATAAATTCAACATCATTGGTTAACTCTCTGCTGTCTAGAGCTTCATGTTGTTGTTAGCTGTCGTAACATTGCCCGGTCCTGTGCCATCCCGTGATCAATTATGGATCAGACCATTGTGATCTAGAAGGCTTTCCTTGGCTGATTTTTGTTTCTTCCTAGTCTATCTTAGTCTGGACGCTCCACTGAAACCTGTTCAGCATCACAGCCACATGCAAGCTCCACTGGCAGACAAGATGTGGCTGTGCATGAAGTGCCTTGGCTAGAAATCAAACCGGCGTCTCCAGCATGGAAGGCCAGAATTCTACCACTGAACCACCAATGGCCCCACAAACTCCATGAGAATGACTTCATTAATGTTTCACTGTTAACTAAGATCCTACTGAGGAAAATAATACAGATTTGTGAAGAATGGGATGATCATTCACATTTAAAAGGATGAATCCTAGAGCTATGTAAGGTTGGTAGTTTCTCTGGTTTATTTAAAATAAAAACAGGTATTTTCTAAGTGCTGTCATTAAGAACCACACTTGTGGAATAAATTAATTAATGAATGAATATGGTTAGAGTTACCAAAATGTACTTAGAGTTAATCAGCAAGACTCTATTACAATATTTCTCAGAGTGCGTTTTCAGAAACATCAGGCCGTCAGATGCTTTGGGAAAATTTCTTGTGGTTAAATAAATTTAGAAAATACCATATAATATGTGGTCCTATTGGAGATATAAACCGTACATTAATATGTTGGAGGCTCTGACAAGTCTCTCTATGGTAATTGTTTGACATTTCCCTTAGCCCAAAGCCCAGAATTTTTCCAAATGTCTTTGATCATGAAAACTCTTCTGCTAGTAATACCTATTAACCTCCTATACAAATAGTATCTTCTAGAGCACACTTTAGAAAATGCTGATCTCTTGATACAGAGTGTGGTGGCCATACAACAAAATTATAGTGATATCCGTAAATGCAGAGAAATGTGAAACATATTATGCTATCCATTCAGTCTGGCTATGCAGAAGATCGGTAATTATCTGACAGAAATTGTTTACATGCAACCTGATTAAAGGGAGACAGACTGATGTTGAGTCTTTTCTTTTTTCTTTTTTTTTTTTTTCTGGCACTATAATCGTATACGCTATTGTTTTTATCATGTTATTTAGGGGGAAATGTAAGCATACATATGTACATATACATAGGCAGCTTAGGTATACTGGAAAACAGCACTTTTTAGTTCAAACATTTTTGAGAACTTTCTCTGTGCAAGGCATTCTGTTGAGAAAAGAATAGAACATATGGCTTTGGTGTTTTAGAGTCCAGCATGGAAGAGAGAGGTAGTTAAAAAAACAAAAATTCCAAAACAACATGTTCCTCCTGAAATGTAACACCCTCTCAGATTTAAAAAGATCACCAAGATGGAAGCTTTAGCAGAATCTGGAGTGGGTGTGATGTCAATTATCTTTGAAGTCTACTTTTTCATTTGCTAATTTGTAGACAGAAGTATGGTAAAGGAAGATAATATGTATGAAGAGTTCACTCACATGAGAATTGCTAAGTAAATTTTGATGTGGAAATCGGCTATAATACTGTGCTACATGATATTATTTATTTGATGATTTTACGTTATGTAACAATTACATGCTGATTGCCTACTATGGGCCAAGAAGCAAGCTAGATAGTGAAAAGACTTCTTCCTTTCTTAAGATTAGCTTATGTCATCGGAGTTTGGAATCTAATCAGGGAGACAAGATATATGCCCATAAAACGGCAACCACACAAGGGAGATATGATTACCCACCACAGTAAATGATGACTGACAAGGGTAACAGGTGCTATAAGAGGATTAGAGAAGAAGAAATCACGTTTCACTATTTTCACGGATACAAAACATCCTAAATCACAAAGTTAACTTGATTTAAGTGGATTTAACTTGTCATTTCGATTTTGCCTGTTTAAGGCTTTATATAGAATTGGGATACTTCTCATCTTCTTTCCAGCTTGCTCCCCAGGTAGCCAGAGAGAGAACAGAACAGGCAGCACTGTCCCTGCCATCTGCCAATGACTCTTACTGCAAATCAGGTGACAGTGTGTGTGTGTGTGTGTGTGTGTATGTATGTATATATATATCTGCTACCCTATTTGTATTTGCATTGGGGATGTATATTTTGAGGTTCTCAGATCGAAGAAACTATGAAAATACCTTGTCTCATTATCTAAACTTTCAGTCTGAGGTTTAGCCATCCCTGAACAATCATGGCCTAGCGTGGAAAGTAAAGATGTATCTACATAAGCACAAATTGTAACAATAACACTTTGCATTTCTGAAATATCTTCTATTGAAATAACTCATTCTCAGCAATGTTTACAAGCATTAATTTAGCCTCAAGAGAAAGATAATTTGCAAGAAATAGGTTAACTGTCTGGTTTGAGTAAGCACAGTACCTCAAGTCGGTATAAAATACAGGCTTTCCCACTCCTAGGCTAGGGGCTTGGCACAAGCTAAAACTACCCACTTCCTTTTAAAAATGTGCTTTCAAGTACCAACTGACAAACTATCATTAATAAATTACAACGTGTCATTATTATATATGGAAAAATAATCCATAAACTCCTGTTTTATGGGACTCTGTTATTGCTATCATTCAGAAGGTTTCCCATGGCCTGGTAAAGTTCTTTCTGTGTGTCAGGAATCATTGAGGTGAGAATCATTCTAAGGAAGAGAATAATACTCAAATGTAAAAAAACATACAATAGAGGATTAGAGAAAATGTGAAGAAGGTCAGAGCACATCAGGGGAGGACTTGCTTCAGGAAAGTCTGTCCTCCAGCTTCTTAACGAATGTAGTGAGTTGTCAATATATGATAGATTAAAACAGGACAACAATGCTGGGGTAGATAAACAAAACATTGGTATCATTCCTGTCTCCCCCCGTGCCCTTTCTGAAAGCCAAAGGAATTAGAACCTCCCAAAGGAGACAGAAAGTTTAGGTCTGTGGGAGGCTGTGATAGAGAGGGACTGACAAACGTCTTCAGCACTTGGAAAACTGAATCATTTGATTTTTTGTTCAATCATATAAACATTTATTGAGCACTGCCATAGCAAAGTGCAATATTAGGTGCAGGGGCATAAGCCCTCAAAAAGGAAAGTCAAAAAAAAAAAACAAAGAGAGAGAGAAGTATAAGTATATTCATTCTTTTGGTACATCTGGAGCATCTGTGATACACCTGGCCAGGGGTCCTCAAAAGTGGTGATGTGATGCTTTGGAGGCACTAGATGGGGAACTTTGGAATTTAGTTGGGTGTTTTTTGTTTGTTTGTTTTTGCTATTGTGCGTTGTAACTTTCCCCAATTTTGTTTCATTGTTATATTTCCTTTTTATTGTACCTTAGGTGAAGGTGTACAGAACAAACAGTTTCTCATAAAACAGTCAGTACACATATTGTTTTATGACATTGGTTAACAACAGCCAGGGGTTTTTTGGTTGTCCCAATAGCTGGGGAAACTCCTGATACTTACTGAGGAGGATCCAGGGACACTAGACCTACTGCAATATCCAGGGAAATCTCACCAATGAATAATTGTCCCAATCCTGCATGACTTTCCAGTATCCCACCCAACAGCAGTGTAGATGAGAAGTTGGTTTAAAATTATTTGCGCTTAGAACCTAAATCCATATTTTATATTTTACACAGAGAGTGATTTGTACAGTTTTGAGAGACACTTAATTCTCTACATACAAACATCATATTAATCAAAGAAAGATTTTGCATTGTCCAGTTCAACTTTACCAGTATGTGGTCACTATTTTGGAAAGCCACATAATCAATGGCAATAGCATGACACTTGAGTGAACACAACAATGTGCTGTGTCATTCTACATGTGCACTGCCCATGCCCACGTGATGCCATCCATTCATGTCAACATCTGTCTACCATATCTTCTCATTTAGCCATGCTTGAGCATTTACATATTGATGTACATGATATCTTATTATAACTACTTTCCCTTTATTTCTTTTCAGTAAAATTACGTGTGTACCTGTACTCATTGCCATCGAGTGGATTCCGACCCATAGAGACCCTATAGGACGGAGGAGAACCACCCCTTAGGGTTTCCAAGGAGCAACTGGTGGATTTGAACTGACAACCTTTTGGTTAGCAGCCTTATCACTTAACCACTGTGCCACCAGAGCTCCATTATGTATGTAGATACATTATAATTTTAATTCAGAACAGTAAAGGTAGCGCCAGGTCCTTCTTCCTAGTCTATCTTAGTCTGGAAGCTCAGCTGAAACCTGTCCACCACGGGTGACCCTGCTGGTATCTGAATACCAGCGGCATAGTTTCCAGCATCACAGCAACATGCAAGCCCCCACAGTATGACAAACTGACAGATGTGGGGGAGTAAAGGTACATTATGTATTAATTGTAATAAATGATATCACATATTATTTGTTATAAATAATACTGCATATTTTTAGTTACAAACAATAGGGTGAGTCTGTGCTAGACACTGGAGGTAACAGCAGGTGGGAGGGGAGACAGTCCCTCCTCTCATAATGCTTGTAGTCTGGTTTAAAAAACAGTTGTCAAGCCAACAAGCACACAGATAAGGCACACAAATTTTTCTAAGTGTCATAAAGGAAAGGAAGACGATAAATTGAAAAAGAGAATAACAGGGAAGGACATAATTTGAAAGGTACAGAGTCAGAGAAGACTTCTTCAACCAAAAAGAATGACCTACAAGATGTGGAGGAATTATGAAAAGAAAAAGGAGGGGAGCAATACAGGCAGAGGGAAGAGCAGGTATAAATAAATACAATCACCGTGGGTCACAAGAAGAGGGTTAAACCACAGCGTAAGAAGCAGCTATTCTATGTCCCTCATTCATTCTTCTGTGCATAATTCCTCCATCTTCCTGAGTGCATTTTACTCTAAAACGGATTCAGACCAATGCTCCAGATCTATTTAATGGACCCCAAATTTCTCCTGAGGAAGAAGAAATATAAAGTGTCACTAGAGTGTATGTACCTTGCTTAAATGCCTTGAGATAGATTCAAGTATTCCAATATTTTCTCTAGGTGAATGCCATCTGAATTGACAAATTGGAATTTCTACTCAGCACTCCACATTTAGCATGGTCTTATCTAAACGGTGAAGCAAACGGCTTCTTGCCTGAGGGTCTGAAAATAACAAAGCCAAGCAATACAGGCCCAGGGCTCCCCTTGGATCACTCAATCAAAGAAAATACTAAGTAGTGCTGTTGTCATAACTAGCATTGTGGGGACACTTCAGTGCGGAGAGAAAGAACAGGAGGCTAATTCCTATTCTCATAATGCAACGAGTGGAGAGAAGTCATGGAGTAGGGTTTGTCTTATAAACTACAAACATGCAGGAGGTGACTCCGATCAAACTCTATGAGATTTCTTTATAAGAAGTGTTTACATGAAAGGAAACCAGCTATTCCTTGAGGCCAGTTATCTCCCTCTTTTGGAATCTCTCACTCACTTGAGGTAGAAGCATGGGGAAAGTCGAGTCAAATGAAAACCTGTCTAAGAATCCCCATCCTAACTGTGGCTTAATTCAGAAAAACTGGGAAGAGAGCAAACTCTCAGATTCTCCTCCAATTCCTTTTTTTTTTTTTTTTTTTGATATAACTAGAAGGAAATGTACCTTTATCTGACTTTGAGTTGGAAAGAGTCTTTAGGGCAAGATGTAACTAATATTTAACATATCTGACACATAGCCTAGTTGGGATGGAGGGCCTATTCTCTACACCTCCTTCACTGACACTGTTCACCTTTCATTAGTCAGTGGATCACGTTCCTTTTCCCCTAATATGTCAGGAGAAAAAGAATTAGAACCTTGATCTATTTCTTTGGAAAGACTGCAAACCTTTGCTTTGAAAATTAATCCTAGGAGACATGGAATTGCTCTCACACTTTCCAATTTGGAGAAAAACTTCATGGTTGACTTTAAAACATAAGGGTTTTGAGTTGTATATAGATATAGGTCTGGGGAAATATTCTCTGTTGACTGGAATTCCAGATCATGAATTTCTTTCTGAAAATATTCAGTCACAAAAAAAAAAAAAATGGTTAAAATTCTGCTTTTTATAGATGTTCCGTAAGATTAATTCCTTTTCTTTTTTCCTCATAAACTGTGCTGCCTTGTGTTTAATATTTGTAAAATAAGAAGTGTAAATTCCAAAGTTCTAGTCTATAACTCCAATGTGGGATCCAACCCTATCCATAAAATAGCAAATGCCTACAGATAGGAAAGAAAATTAAATTACCGTAAACTTTCAGAGTTTTAAGAAGCCCCTTAACTTTAAATGTAAATACAGCTGTGTGAATCTATGCTTGAGGTCAGGGTCAGCTGGCTGCTTGGAGAGCCCCTGGGCTGGAAAGCTTGGGTCAGAGTAGAACTGTGCACCATATCGTTTTCAATGGCTGGTTTTTCATAAGTATATAGCTGGAACTTTCTTCCAAGGCGTCTCTGGGTGATCTCCAACTTGCAACTTTTCGGTTAATAGCCTAGAGTATTAACCATTTGCACCACCCAGGGATTCCACTCTCTATGCAGAATGCTGATATTATTTGCAAGTCCTAAATTATAAGGTTTCTAGATTTTGAGGCTTAGTTAGAAAATCTACATTTGGATCCCTACTATTAGATCCTAGTGACATGGAAGTTAGAATGCAGAGCTTGGGGTAAAGATGTGGATTACATGGTCTTTAGAGTGGGCAGTGAATAAGGCCCAAGAGTGAAGACACTTGGTTCTTCATATTAGCAGGACCCCAATCCAAATTGGCCTCCTAAAGCCACCAAGAGCATTTCTGTGGGAAATATATGGGGAATGGGATTGGGGACCTCTATCTGCTTTGCCATCTGATCTATCTTTATGTCAGTCTTGCTAACACCAAGAGTACAAATCAAAATATATCATTTATTTGTTGTCTCATTAAGCTACAGGGATCTTGGTTTCTCACAATGTGAATGTAAATTTTTCTGCAGAGATAATCCTACTAATGTTCAGATTGTCTGGGATGGGAGTGCATCACCACAAGAGAGGTTAAAATACAATGCTCTCTATAAAATGCAGTTCCACTCAGCCTTTCCATTCCAGGTTTCAGGTCAGGAACTGTCCTCATTAACGCTGGCTAAGTGATCGCCAATCTCCATCCCTGTGTATTTTTATCGTATGTTCAGCCAGTCACATAACTGTGATTATGCATTCTTACAAACACCTGATCAATCCGAATATTTGAGGTGGGCCCCCCATACCCAGGGTGCATCAATATACCTGATGGCATTCACTGAGAGGGTCTGTTAATTCACAGTTTTCCACCTTGTTCTTCGTTTGATGATCCCAGGAACTTTCTGCACTAGCCTCCAGGCAGTTAAGTCTGAGTTGCCTGCAATGCATGCATATCCTTAAGGCTAAATAAAATTGAAAAGCATCTGTTTAAAATTCTCCAAAATGTCATGAAAAGCCTATACAATTCATTCCCGAAAATGAATATGTTAAAATCCACTGTTAATGTGTACAGCAATCCACCAAAGCACCATCTCTGGTCACATTATATTCTGAATCTTAGCACAGAGGCCCCAGATTTGCTTTGGACTGGCATGTTTTTACAATATTCGGATTGATTTGATACTTAGGAGACATTAATACTGCTTAAAGACCCCTCTCACAAGGCTTAACCTTATGGAGTCTGGACAGCGATGAGACACTGCTTTAAAGTAAAAATCTCCCAACTCCTCAAATTTGCATAAACCACTGTTAAGATCAGAGCCAAAAAAACTGGTGAAATCGCTCTATCCACTGAGATTCTTCAACTAGAAAATGCATTGCCTACAACTATTCCAACATGGTTTTCTTCAGTATTTACTGCTTTTGAAAGGATAGCAGAGAAAGCATCAGTAAATTCCTATATACCTCACTAAAACTGACCAATACACAGTTGTGGCTAATATATTTTTTTAACAGGATAATAAATGATTGGTTAATTCCTTCTGAGACTATAAAGAATTCTTTTGTTATTTAGCAATAGAAATAAGCAAGAAAAATATCTGAAGATCCTCACCTTCATGTTAAAATCAGACCCATCAGTTCCTAAATAAGTACCACGGACATCTACAGGGTGTTAATTTCTAAGGATAACATGGATTGCTGTCTTGGAATTGATGAAGACCTAACTAGGGACCAATTTTGTTCAATATGTTCAGTGATCATCCTGGGAAATCAAGAAGAAACCAGGAAGAAGTTATTAAATACATTCTGGGGTCCTGAAATACTATCCCTGTTCAACAGATGGTAAATGAGTTCAGAGGTCCTGGTTGCAGTCATTCAGGAATTGCTGAATGCCAATCATTCTGCTCCAGGAGCAACCGCACAGTTAAGATATACAGGAGACCATGGGCCACCACTTAGCCAACACAATGCTCACACTGACAGTCAGCCTAGAGGCACTTGGATCTGTAGGAAATCTAGCAAAAGGGGAATTTTGTGAGGGGCATCATATTGAAAACAATCCTGACTTCAGCTTCAGTCTACTGATGGCATTATTTTATATAAGAAAACCAAATAAAGTATTTATAAATGGTAGGGATGCAACTGGGCACCATAGGTCATTAATTTACAAATACACAGTTTGATGATAGTTTACAAGTTACCTCATAATGACTCTACTCTAATTAACTCTACAGCCACTAGAACACAACCCACCTCTAGAACACATTTATCAGCATCTTTTCTCAGAACACCCAGGTCAATATTGATGAGTTCCCAGCATGGAAATCCCAGAAGCATCAAAGCTCTTATTCCTGAACTTCAGCTCAGGTTCTGAAGAAAGGACAAAGGGAAGCCTATGAGCAGTCACCCCATGGTTTGTATGTGGCCAGACAAGGGGGGTGGGGTGAGAAAGCATTAGCAAGAACAGGAAAAATATGTAAAGCAAACATGCAGCCAAGCAGCCTGGCTCTTGAAAAGAATAAGATAACAAATCTTAACTCCTTTAGAAACAATCAGTCTGGTGGGTTTTGGGTTCCTCTGTTTGTTTATCAAAGACAGTATGTATAAAGTGAAAAATGGAGCAGGAACAAACAAATATACATTCACCTACTCTTACTCTGCCAGATACCTTACATCTTTTCATGCACACAGCAACGCTAGAAGGGACGGTATTCATATGCCTTCTTAGGAAACAGTCTTTTTTTTTTTTTTTTTTTTTTTTATATATATATATTTTATTGTACTTCAGGTGAAAGCTTACAGAGCAAATAGTTTCTCATGAAATAGTAGTACACATGTTGTTTTTTGACATTGGTTAACAACCCCACAACGTATTAAGCCTCTAAATTCTCAACCTTTTTTTTTGATGAAAATTACAGATGGCCAAAGATACACCGTTTCAAAAATTTCTACATTCACAGTTCAGTGACATTGACTACGCTCTTCCAACTGTGCTGTTATTCTCACTTAAGATGAAGGCTTACAGAACAAAATAGTTTTTCATTTAACAGTTACTACACATGTTGCCCTATGACAATGGTTAACAATCTCACAGCACATCAAGAATATCCTTACTCCACCTTGTGTTCTCTATCACCAGGGGGCTTCCTTGTCCCCTTCTGTCTTCTGGACCTTGTCAGTGGACTATTGTACCTCTTTAGTCTCATTTGTTTATTTATTTATTTATTTTTATTTTATTTAAACACCATTTCAAAACTTTTTACTTACACATTTAAGTGATATTGACTATGCTCTTCCAATTGTGCTGCCATTCTCGCCCAAGATGAAGGCTTACAGGACAAAACAGCCTCCCATTTAACAGTTACTACAAATGTTGCCCTATAGCAGTGGTCAACAATCTCACAATACATCGACAGTGTCCTTATTCAATTTGTGTTCCTTATCATCAGTTTCCTACTCTCCCTCTGCCTTCTGGCCCTTGTCACCAGACTCCTGTACATCGTTAGTCCCATTTAGTTTTACTGGGGTGTCCATTCCCAGGCTTAACATCGAACGTTGAAGGTAACTTCACCTCTGAGCTGAAAGGGTGTCTGGGGGCCACACTCTCGAGGTTTCTCTAGTATTCTTTAGGCCAGTATATCTGGTCTTCTTTCTTTTTTTTTGGGGGGGGGGAGTTAAAATTATGCTCTACATCCTACTCCAGCTCTGCCCAGAACCCTCTGTTGTGATCCTGGTCAGAGGAGTCATTGGTGGTAGCTGGGCACCATCCAGCTGTACTGGGCTCAGTCCCGTGGAGGCCTTGGTAGCTGTGGACCATTAGTCCTTCGGACTAATCTTTTCCTTGTATCCTGTTCTCTTCGTTCTCCCTTGTTCCCGTAGGGATGAGATCAGTGGAGTATCTTAGATGGCCGCTCATAGGCTTTTAAGACCCCAGACACTACTCACCAAGGTAGAATGTAGAGCATTATCTTTATAAGTAGTGTCATGCCAATTGAGCTAGATGTTCCCCGATATCATGGTCCCCAGAGCCCTCCGTCCAACAACTCAGTCCCTCGGGGGGTTTGGATGTGTCTATAGGGCCTCCATGACCTTTCCTTGTGCAGGTTGTGTTAGTTTCCCCTGTACTATGTACTATCTCATCTCTCACCCAAGTTACCACTTACCTATTACCTATTTAGTATTTCCCCCCCCCCCCCCATCCCTGGTAACCAACAAGGATTGTTACATTTTGCATGTGAATTTTTTCATGGGTTTTTACAATAGAGGTCTCATACAATATTTGTCCTTTTGTGATTGACTTATTTCACTCAGCATGATGTCCTCCAGTTTCATCCATGTTATGAGATGGTTCACCGATTCACTGTTCTTTCTCGTTGCATAGTACTCCATTGTGTGTATGTACCATAGTTTGTGTATCCATTCGTCTGTTGATGGACATCGAGGTTGTTTCCATCGTTTTGCTATTGTGAATAATGCTGCCATGAACATAGGTGTGCATATGTCTATTTGAGTGAGGACTCTTATTTCTCTAGGATATATTCCTAGGAGTGGGATTGCTGGATCGAATGGTACGTCTATTTCTAGCTTTCTGAGGAAACGCCATATCATTTTCCAAAATGGCTGTATCATTTTGCATTCCCACCAGCAGTGTATAAGAGTTCCCGTCTCCCCACAGCCCCTCCAACATTTGTTATTTCCAGTGTTTTTGATTCGTGCCAGTAATGCCGGGGTGAGATGGTATCTCATTGTGGTTTTAATTTGCATTTCTCTAATGGCTAGTGATCGCGAGCATTTCCTCATGTGTCTGTTGGCCATTTGAATGTCTTCCTTGGTGAAGTGTCTGTTCATTTCCTTTGCCCATTTTTTGATAGGATTGGTTGTCTTTTTGTTGTAGAGGTGTTGGATTTTCTTGTAGATTATGGAGATTAGACCTTTGTCTGACTTGTACTGTCCAAAAATTTTTTCCCAGTCTGTAGGTTCTCTTTTAACTCTTTTGGTGAAATCTTTTGAAGAGCATAGATGTTTGATTTTTAGAAGATCCCAATTATCTAGTTTATCTGTTGGGTTTTTTGTGTTGATGTTTATGGTTTGTATCCTGTTAATGCCATGTATTAAGGTCTGAAGTGTTGGTCCTATTTTTTCTTCTATGAATTTTATAGTTTGAGGCTTTATATTCAGGTCTTTGATCCATTTTGAAGTAGTTTTTGTATATGGTGTGAGGTATGGGTCCTGTTTCATTTTTCTACAAATGGATATCCAGTTTTGCCAGCACCATTTGTTAAAAAGACTGTCTTTTCCCCATTTGATGTATTTTGGGCCCTTGTCAAAAATCAGGTGACCGTAGGTGGATGGATTTACATCTGAGTTCTCAATTCTGTTCCATTGGTCAATGTCTCTGTTGTTGTACCAGTACCAGGCTGTTTTGAGTACTGTAGCTGTATAGTAGGTTCTCAAGTCAGGTAGTGTGAGTCCTCCAACTTTATTCTTCTTCTTCAGTAGTGCTTTACTTATTCGGGGTTTCTTCCCTTTCCATATAAAGTTAATAATTAGTTTTTCCATCTCTTTGAAGAATGTTGTTGGTATTTGTATCGGAATTGCATTGTATTTGTAAATTGCTTTAGGTAGAATTGCCATTTTCACAATGTTGAGTCTGCCTATCCATGAGCATGGTATGTTTTTCCATTTATGTAGATCCCTTTGGGTTTCATGCAGCAGTGTTTTGTAGTTTTCTTTGTATAGGTCTTTTATATTCCTGGTCAGATTTATTCCTAAGTATTTTATCTTTTTAGGGGCTATTGAAAATGGTATTGATTTCCTGATCTCCTTTTCATCGTTCTCTTTACCGGTGTATAGGAATCCAACTGATTTTTGAATGTTTATCTTGTATCCTGCTACTCTGCTGAATCTTTCTATTACTTCCAGTAAATTTCTCGTGGAGTCTTTCGGGTTTTCTATGTACAGTATCATATCATCTGCAAACAGGGAGAGTTTAACTTCTTCATTACCAATTTGGATGCCCTTTATTTCTTTCTCTTGCCTTACTGCTCTAGCTAGAACTTCCAGCACAATGTTAAATAGGAGTGGTGATAAAGGGCATCCTTGTCTTGTTCCTGTTTTCAGGGGGAAGGTTATCAGCCTTTCTCCATTAAGAATGATGTTGGCTGTTGGTTTTGCATAGATGCCCTTTATTATGTTGAGAAATTTCCCTTCTATACCTATTTTATTGAGAGCTTTTATCAGGAATGGGTGTTGGACTTTGTCAAATGCCTTTTCTGCATCAATTGAGATAATCATGTGATTTTTTTCTTTCCTTTTATTTATGTGGTGGATTACGTTGATGGATTTTCTAATGTTAAACCATCCTTGCATACCTGGTATGAATCCTACTTGGTCGTGGTGTATTATTTTTTTGATATGATACTGAATTCTATTGGCTAGAATTTTGTTCAGAATTTTTGCATCTATATTCATGAGAGATATTGGTCTGTAATTTTCTTTTTTTGTGATGTCTTTGCCTGGTTTTGGTATCAGCGTTATGCTGGCTTCATAGAATGAATTTGGAAGTGTTGCTTCCTCTTCTATGCTCTGAAATAACTTGAGTAGAACTGGTACGAGCTCTTCTGTAAATGTTTTGTAGAATTCTCCAGTGAAGCCATCTGGGCCAGGGCTTTTTTTGGTTGGGAGTTTTTTTATTACCTTTTCAATCTCTTCTCTTGTTATGGGTCTGTTCAGATTTTCAATATCACTTTGTTGTAGTTTGGGTAGGCCGTATGTTTCTAGAAATTTATCCATTTCCTCTAGGTTTTCAAATTTGTTGGAATATAGTTTTTCATAATATTCTGTTATAATCCTTTTTATTTCAGTTGGGTCTGTTGTAATGTCCCCCATTTCATTTCTTATTTGGGTTATTTGTGCCCTCTGCTGTTTTTCTTTTGTCAGTCTGGCCAATGGTTTGTCGATTTTGTTGATTCTTTCAAAGAACCAACTTTTGGTTTTGTTGATTCTTTCTATTGTTTTTCTGTTCTCTATTTCATTGATTTCTGCTCTGATCTTTACTATTTCCTTTCTTCCGGTGGTTGTAGGCTTTTTTTGTTGTTCTCTTTCTATTTGTTTGAGTTCTGTAGTTAATGTTGTGATTTTGTCCCTTTCTTCTTTTTTGATATGTGCATCTATTGCTATAAATTGTCCTCTGAGGACTGCCTTTGCTGTGTCCCAAAGGTTTTGGTATGATGTGTTTTCATTTTCAATTGATTCTAGGAATTTTTTAATTCCATCTCTGATTTCTTCTATTACCCATTGATGTGTAAGCAGATTATTATTCAGTTTCCATGTGTTTGATTTTTTTTCCTTGCTCTTTCTAGTGTTAATTTCTACCTTGATGGCATTGTGGTCAGAGAAGATACTGTGAATTATCTCAGCATTTTGGATCTTGTTGAGGATTGCTCTGTGGCCTAAGATGTGGTCTATTCTGGAGAACGTTCCATGTGCATTGGAAAAGAATGTGTACTTTACAGCGGTTGGATGGATTGTTCTATATATGTCTATGAAGTCCAGTTGGCTGATTGTGTCCTTTAGGTCTTCTGTATCTTTGCTGAGTTTCTTTTTAGTTGTTCTGTCCTTTACTGAGAGTGGTGTGTTGAAGTCTCCTACTATTATTGTGGAACTGTCAATTTCTCTTTTCATTGCTGTCAGAGTTTTTTTTATGTATTTTGGAGCCCTGTCATTGGGTGCATAGATATTTATTATGGTTATGTCTTCATGATGGATCATCCCCTTAATCATTATATAGTGTCCTTCTTTGTCTTTTATGGTAGATTTTTTTTTAAAGTCTATTTTATCTGAGATTAGAATTGCCACTCCTGCTCTTTTTTGATAGTTGTTAGCTTGATATATTTTTTTCCAACCTTTGATTTTTAATAAATTCACATCTTTGTTTCTAAGATGTGTCTCTTGTAGACAGCAAATAGATGGATCCTGTTTTCTTATCCATTCTGCCACTCTCCGTCGCTTTATGGGTGCATTGAGTCCATTTACGTTCAGTGTAATTATTGATAGATGTGAGTTTGTTGCTGTCATTTTGTAGTGCTTTTTTTTGTGATGCTGAAGTTTTCTTTGTTCTTCTTACTCTCTTGTGCTGAGTTCCTTTTGTTTGTGGATTTTGTGTTCATTTCTTTTGTTTCTGTAGGTTTTGTTTTTGTTGAGACTTTATGTTTTTCGTCTTTATTTTTATGAGTTGGTTTGTTAACTTTTTTTGTGGTTACCATGAATTTTACCCTTATCTTTATAATTTTGAAGCAGTCTACCGTTACTTGGTATCGCCTTGCCTTCTTCTCCTTTAGAAGGTTCTCTACCTATGCCGTTTGTTCCCTCTTTCATTGTTTTGATGTTGTTGTCATCCTTTGATTGATTTCTCTGATTCCCTGTTGTATATCTTTTGTTTTTGGAAAGTCGTCTGTAGTTCAGTTCCTAGAATGGTATCTGGTTCATGTTAACCTGCGTCCTAGGTCCTAGGTCCTGCCTGAGGGCTTAAGCTGTTTGTCCTCAGATCGAAGAACTCCCTTTAATAATTCTTGTAAGTTTGGTTTGACTTTTGCATATTCCTTTAGTTTCTGTTTATCTGGAAATGACCTAATTTCACCATCAAATCTGAATGAGAGTTTTGCAGGATATATTATTCTTGGCTGACAATTTTTTTCTTTCAAGATTTTATATATGTCATCCCATTGCCTTCTTGCCTGCATGGTTTCTGCTGAATAATCTGAGCTTAGTCTTATTGTTTCTCCTCTGTATGTGACTTCTTGTTTTTCACGAGCTGCTCTCAGGATTCTTTGTTTGTCTTTAGTTTTAGCGAGTGTGAATATGATATGTCTTGGTGATTTTCTTTTGGGGTCTCTTCTATATGGGGTTCGTTGAGCTTCTTGGATGACCAGCTTTTCATCTTTCATGATATTGGGAAAGTTTTCTGTCAGCAGTTCCTCAATGATCCTCTCTGTGTTTTCTGTTTTCTCCCCCTGTTCTGGTATGCCAATCACTTGTAAGTTTTTGCTTTTAATTGTGTCCCACATAACTCTCAGGGTCTCTTCATTTTTCTTTGTTCTTTTTTCTGAGTTTTCCTGAAACAGAGTTGTATCCAAGTGTTTGTCTTCAGTTCCACTGATCCTGTCTTCCATGGTTTCAAATCTACTTCTCAGCCCTTCTATGACACCGTCCATTTCTGAAATCTTGTTGTTTATCTTTTGGATTTCTAATTGTTGATTTTGTATAATTTCGAGTTGTGAATTTATTTTGGCATTTTGTTCTTGCATCATCTTCCTGAATTCTTCCAATTTTTTGTCTGTATTTTCCATAAATTTGTCTATTTTTTCCTCATGTTTGTCAGCTTTTTGCCTCAGTTCTTGGAAAATTCCGAGTATTAGTGATTTGAGTTCCGTATCAGGTACTTCTAGTGCATTTTCTTCCACAGGAGAGTTATCTGGTGTTTTAATTTGGACGCCTATTGGAGCCTTCTTGTCTTGTTTTTGTAAATGTTTTGATATTGTTTGCTGTTTTTGGGGCATTCAGTAGATATTTCTCTCGTTTATTGATTGTAGATTTTTTTTTTTTTTTTTTCGTTCTTGTGGTACAGCTGGGCAGATCTAGTTGAGGAGGAGCCACTGGGATGGGTTGCTTGTGGCACTCACCGCAGCCACCAGGATGGTCAGTAGTCAGTGCTGGGCAGGTTCCAATAGGGCGTGCCTGCACCGCTTGGTGATGTGATGTCTAGTGCACAGTGCAGGTAGGTAGGGTGCAGCGGGAAGATGGTTATGTGTGAAGCTAAGCTGGATACGGGGGAGAGGAGAGAGGAGGAGGAGCAAAAAGCGTACAAACATAAAAGAATGCTAGGGGAGCTTGTCATTGAAATGTACAGATGAGAGACTATGGGATGGAGGAAACCAGAAGGGGGAAGAGAAAGAAAAGGAAAGAATGACCAAATAAAAATCAGAAAAGTTAAAGAACTGCAAAGTTCCCAGGGATCCCACCGATGCAGCTATGAGGTCTGGGGGAGTCGGTCTCAATTTTCACAGCTCAGCCTGGCCAGAAGGTACAGAGGTATACATCGCCTGGTATTCAGGGATCAGAAAGAGAAGGAAGAGATAGAGATACAAGAAATTAAGCAATGAAGAAAGACAAAAGAGAAAAAGAGGTAAAAGATGACAAAACTAATCAAAAAAGGAAGAAAAATAAAATTGAGAAAAAAAAAAAAGGGTGACACCAGCAGTCAGTGCCTACAAATGGGACCCAGAGAGCCCCCACTCAGGGGCGCGAATTCCAAGAAGCCGGTAGTCTCGGGGTTAAGTGACCGTGGCCACAGGAAGCAGAGGGGCCAACGAACAAAGGCCCCAGGATCCCACCCGCACGGGAGCCCAGACCTGGAAACAGCCACACGTCCGAACGCAGCCCTACAGCCCCGCAGGAGAGAGCAGAGACGGCACTCGGAACCAGGCACCCAGGCAAAAGGAGGGGGAGGCGGCAGAAAAAGGCTCGCTAGCGGCCAGCAAACGGCTCTCAGAAAGCCCCCAGCCCGGGCGCACGGAATCCAAGCACCGGCGCCCCCCAGCTCAGGGACTCCGGCCACGGAAAGCAGAGGGGCGAACGAACTAAGGCCCCGGGATCCCACCCACGCGGGAGCCCAGACCTAGAAACAGCCACACGCCCGCACGCAGCCCTACAGCCCCGCAGGAGAGAGCAGAGACGGCACTCGGAACCAGGCACCCAGGCAACAGGAGGGGGAGGCGGCAGAAAAAGGTTTGCTAGCTGCCAGCAAACGGCTCCCAGAAAGCCTCCAGCCCGGGCGCGCGGAATCCAAGCACCGGCGCCCCCCAGCCCAGGGACCCTGGCCACGGAAAGCAGGGGTTCCCCAGCTGAGGCGGAGAGGGGTGGGTGGTGGGAGAGCGCGCACCGCAGTTTACCGGTCGTTCTGTCTCCGACCAGATGCTCTGCAAGGCTGCTCTCCCATTTGCTGGTCTCCGATAGGAATCCAAGATGGTGGATCCGCGCTGCGTTAGCTGGTAAGGAATCTCTGCCTGAGTCTCTCCTCGCTCTCCGTTCTCCTTTAGTATTCTCACTCCGTTTGGTGTTTGGCTGAGTTCTTTATCTCTTCATTTGGTGTTCTAGGGTTTCAGGATTGTTGATTCTCTGTTAGGCTTAGTTTTTCGGATCTTTGCTGTGGAGGGACGGCGTGGTGTTTCTGCCTAGAGCGCCATCTTGCCCCTCCCAGGCCCAGGAAACAGTCTTAAGATTTAAGTAATTTGTTTCAACATCACAATATTGAGAGCAGTTGAGCAAAGGAGATGAACTTTGAAACTAACTCTTATTCAAGCCCTCCTCCTCCCACCACTTAATTCTTCCCCTCCACAGAACTTGTGATAGCAACGATAATTCTCATTGGCACTAATTACTCACAGATCAAAGCAAATTATGAGGTCTGGAACTCCTTATCCAGGCTTCCTCCTTGACTCCAGTCCCCCTTTTCAGCAGCAGCCACAAAGTCACTACCAGTTAATGCCTGGGAGTTTCAGAAATGTGTTTGAAAATTATTGATCTGATCTAGTCTAATCTAATCTAATCTAATACTTTCTAATCAAGAAGGTGAGGTGATTTGCCCTTGTCCTCAACTAGCATCATAGTGCTAGAATTTTCAGTCTGGTGTCCAAGTTATTAGTCCAGTGCTCTTTCTACACTTCAAATTATTAAAAAGCAAATTAGAATTGAGCACAACTAGATGTTGCATTTAGACACGAATGTATGGCAGCACTAAGAATTGGAGCAGTGAGACCTATTTGCAAATTGGCTTAACTTTGATATCTATATATATCCATCCCATTTTAGGAGGAAAATGAGACACAGCAAAGCAATTTGCCTAAGTTTACCTAGTGAATAAACTGGTGGCAGTCTGTCTCCCCAGTCCATGCTTAAACCACCACACTATTCTGTGAACATTGAGTTAGACAGTTACTTTAATGCTTGTCAAGTAGGTAAGATTTCTAAAATTTAATTTTCTTTGATTGATAACAAAATTTAACTGTTTGAACATTGCCATTATCCATCTATATTTCATATTTGTAAATTCTCTACACATCTTCACCTTTTTTATTATGGGGTTCTGTTACATATATGTTAATATATATATTTTATACAGTATATATGAAGTATATGTGAGTATATATTCAAATAATTTATTCTAGTTTCATAACTATGAAATATGTGATATGTATATGCATGATTATAATAAATGATTTTTCCATTGTATGGATTTCTTCTTCTATTTTTAATACTTGGGAAATCTTTCCACTTTATGAAAATCAAGTTTCCCATAATCTTTTAAATGTTTAAATCTGTACTTCATTTGGAATTCATTTGCTGTGAACTGGGGAACAAAGCTCACTTTTTTCAAATGGTCAACCAATGATCCTAGAATGCCTTACTCAATTTGAACGATCTTTCCTTTCCTCACTGCTTGGTAAGGCCACCTGTATCAAATAATTCATTTCTTAAACGTCACAGAATCTGTTTATGAATGATCTATACTTTTCCCTCGATTACTTTATCTATAGCTTTTTGTTTGTTTTCTTTTGTTTTTTGAAGGCCAGAAACGCAGTGCTACAGCGCTATATACTACGCCTACTCCTACTAGTATGATGAGGACAACAACAATGATCATGATGTTCCTAGAAGGTATAGAATACTGAGCTGTTAAGAACGTGGACCCTGAAGTCAACAATGTATGCATTCAAATTCCAATGTCAACATTTTAGTAATTTAGTATCTGTAATCTTGGGCAAGTCATAGAAAGTTCAGTTTTCTCAACTGTAGGTGGGAACTGATGACAGTGTCTCAGAGATTTTATGCGGAATTAATGAGTTAACACACATAAAGCCTAGAAGATTGTCACATGTTAAGCACTATATGAGTGTTAGCTACCATCATCTTTTTATTATTCCTGACAATCTACTTAATTAACTTTAGAATAACTGTGAAAAGTTCCAGAAATTATTATTTGTAAATTTGATCAGGATAGAAGTGAGATTTGTAGATTAAGTTGGAAAGAAATGACATATTTATAACACTCATATTTCAGTTATGAAAGCAAAGAGACTTGTGTCATACTAAAGTCTGGTAATTTCTTTAATGTAAAGAATGTACTCTTCATTAAAGCCTGCTGCCAAAAATATATTTTATTTTCATCTATACTTTTTATCCATTTTTGTTATGTGGGAGAATTATTGATTTTGAATATTCATCTTATAAATAGTCAAATATCTAGAAAATATTATTGTTAGTTCTAAATGACATATTTTGGTTGACTTGAGTTTTCCAAGTAGATAATCATCCTATACCTAAACAGAGATAATTCTGTCTCTTTCCAGTTGTTCTACACTTTAAGTCTTACTTCATCAGCTAAAACTTCCTGGATCACATCAAACAAAATATTTTGCACAGCAGACACCTTCACCTAATTCTCTCCTTTAATAAAAACGCTTTCAACTTTCATTGTTAAGTGTAATGTTATCTATTGTTTTTCCTTAACCCGAAAGCGATCATAGAGAGTTTAGCAATAATCTGTGCTAAATGGCATCAAACATCTTTTTGGGATCTGCTAAGGTGAACACAGAACTGTTATACTTTGGCCAACCATAAGAGATGAGAAAATTCTCCATATTTAACTATGTATACCTAGAATAAATTCTTCTTTGTTATAATATATATTCTAAGTGCATATTGATGAATTTTCTTTATCTCTGTAGTATTCTTTTTTATACTATTTTTGTCAGGTTTTGTTATCATGGTTATGTGTCTTCATAACAGTAGAATTCTTTGTTTAACCTATAATTTTATTTTCTGGGCTTTGAAGAAGTTCACAGATTATGAGAATTAACTTTACCTTAGAATTTTCAAAGAATGTTCCTATAAAGCCACCTAGAGCAAGAGACATTTTAGAGAAAACTTTTGTACTTTGTTTTCCATTTTTCCATGTATTTCAATTCAGTCTTTGAGTGAATTTTGATGATTACAATTTCCCAAAAGAACTCATCCATTTCATTAGAATTTTCAAATATATTTGTGTGTGTTTTACAAAGTAAACTTTTACACTTTATCTCCTTCCTACCAATGACTATATCCCCTTTATCAGTTCTAATTTTGTGTATTCTATTTTCTATTTAAAATTTCCACATATTTGTCTATTATGTTGGTTGTATCTAATTTTTTAAAATAATTTTTCCATTTTCAGTTAATTCCTGGAGTCAGTTTATTATATATTTCCTCCTGCTTTTCATTTTATATTAAAAATGTATAAAATATTCTAATGAAAGAATGATTTAATGCATTTTTATAAAAATAGCCATTACCCATTCATTTGATTTTGATTAAATTTGGTTTTAATAAATGACATAAATAGTTTTAATTCAAAGGAGCCCTGGTGGCACAGTGGTTAAAGCACTCAACTGCTAACCAAATGGTCAGTAGTTTGAACCCACCGGCCACTCCACGGGAGAAAGATGTGGCAGTCTGCTTCTATAAAGATTTATAGCCTTGGAAACCCTATGGGGCAGTTCTACTCTGTCCTGTAGGGTCACTGTAAGTCACAATCGTCTTGACGTCAGTGGGTAAAATATATTAAGGTTCCAATATTGCCACTGAATATGAATTATAATTTTGATTTCATTTAGTATTTGAAAGAATATAGTCACATACTATTCAAAAACATTTCACAAATAGAACTGAAAAGACCACAAGCTCTATCAGCGAATGCATGGGAGTTACTCAGCAAAATCTCAGAATATACAGTCATCTGATAACTTTTCAGTTATCATCTTGCTTGAAGAAAGTATTTTGAACATCATGTAAACTTTAGCTATGACTAGTTACTCTGATAATACAATAAATGTCCAAATAATCATCTCCTTTGAATACTATAATTGAATAAAACATCAGACAATGTAAAATATCTACTTCTGAAATCTCAGTTGGTAGGACTTTGTTGTTAGGTGCTGTTCAGTCAGTTCCAACTCATAGCGACCCTATGTTCAACAGAACGAAACACTGCCTGGTCCTGTGCCATCCTCACAATTGTTGCTATGTTTGAGCCCACTGTTGCAGCTACTGTGTCAATCCATCTTGTTAAGAATCTTCCTCTTTCACACCGACTCTCTAATTTACCAAGCATGATGTCCTTCTCCAGGGACTGGTCCCTCCTGATAACATGTCCAAAGTATGTAAGACGTAGTCTTGCCATCCTTCCTTCTAAAGACCATTTGGCTGTACTTCTTCCAAGACCTTAGTACTCACCTTTTCAATCGTTCATTTTTTAGATGAAGAAGTTATAGCTTAAATAATTGAAGATATTAACCATTCATTTGTTCATTCATATGTATTCAGTAAGGCCAATGTGTCAGAAATCATGTTGGGATTGTACTAGGGAGGGTTTTAGAACTCAGATGAATGGCGCGTCATCACTAGACTCCAGGAGAGCTCAATGTGGTGAGTCTCGTAGAGCCACAAGTAGAGTTCCAGGGGAACACTCATCATTCCAGTTTTCTTCATTCTGTTTCTACCTGGAATTATCTTAGTCACTTGCTGACTTGCTTATTATCTCTCTCCTCACTTTTTATACCGAACTGCACAAAGAAAATCGGAGCTTTGCTCACAGCCAAATGCCCAGTGTTTAGAACATTTCCTGGAAAAAAGCAATGGCTGGATGAATTTTGCTGAGCTAATGAATGAAGGGATTAGTTGCACCTGGAGGCTACACGGTGGCTAGTAGTGCTATTGGGATAATTCTTGAGGACTGAAATCATTTGACACCAGAAGATGTGGATGTAAGGACTTCAAGACTGAGATGACAGAGCAGGAGATGTCACTGGAATGGAAGATCCTCATTACTGCTATAGTTTAAAGGGTGTAGGGAAGAGCGGTGGGAAAAGAGGCTGGAGGAGGAGGAGGGGCCTTGCATGTCAAACCTGACAGTGCTGACTTTATCCTGCTATCCATTCAGAGATATTTTACAAGAAGATGACATGGATAGGTGTGGGTTTTGAAAGAGGGCTTTGGCAGGAAAAGAACTGCAGAGAGATTATAAGGCCACACTGATGGTTACTTGTGGAACTAGAGCTGGAACATCTTTTCCACTGTACATTGTTGATCTCACAGAAGCTCAACTCACTTTTCAATTTAGTTTGAAAAACAGAGACAGCCATTCATTTGGTCAATTAAGGGCCCAATTTGGTAGGATTCCTGAGGTTTATCTATCAAATGGTTTAGAAAGGTAAAAGGAAACCATTGTAACTAATAGTTGTCAGTGTTCAGATCCCAGATGTTTAGTGACTTCAAAGATAAAGGCTTGTTAACAGTAGAGTACGGAGGTTAAATATAACAGGCTGATCAGTCTTATTGTCTCCATGGCACTCTTCTTTGAATTAATTTTAAAAAATCTTACTTTGTTATTTTTTTTTTTTTTTTTACTTTTGAAAAAAGACTAAGCCAATATAAACTATAAGCAATTGAAATAATTTTTATATCTAGGATTTATTAGTTTTTGTTGCTTTGTTTGGCAGGAGTTTGGGGTGGGGAGAGCAAGGGATATCACCCTAAAATACAACAAAAATATATAGCCCATTGAATCCGAGATAGTGTCTTTATAATCCTCTGCTTTAATTAGTTTTTAATTTATACTCATCCTCATCCAAGAGGATTTACAAACCTTTATATGTCAATTAGTTTCGGTAACTAAAAAACAATCAATAGTCATTCAGTTTTCTTTTGCAGTTATAAATTTCTTCTGAGAACATATGCACATCCACACGAAGCTGAAAAATCTGACACAGTATGAACATCTATAAATCCTATTTTGGTATCCTCCAAATTTTCTTTTTTCATGTAGCCAGTTACAATTAATCAAAATGAAATAGTTGAGCTTCATTTAAATTAGCTTAGAGTTTATTTTAAAAAATGAAATTGTAGAATTTGTTTAGGAATTATAATTTTAAATGCTGGTGTTTTGAGAAAGGGAACATTGGATTTCTGTCTCACACACACTAATGATTTATGCGAGTCAATCAAGAGTTTTAGTAGGAAAAGAATATTTGGAAGATGAACAAGAAGAAAAGTAATTAATGCCTAGATTTTCATTAATGGGCATCATCAAATTCTTCAATATCCTGATTTTTTACTTAGTCAGTGTTTTAAAATGCATGAATCAATGTATGTATAACGATTGCTTAATAATTATCTGCTAATACATTTATCTCCTTCACAATTAGGCCATGAACTTCTTGAGGGCGGGGATTTTGTCTTAGCACTGAGTTTCTAGAACTTAGTGCAATGCCTTGGACATAGTTAGCACTCGTTAAATGTTTGTTAACAAATAATTTCAGGCACAGAAACACAGTTACTCTTACTATCACATGTTTTGCACTGGAAGACACCATCAAAATCATCTAGTCTCACTCCATTTTACAGAGAAAGGAATCCCTGCTTAGATGAGATCATTTATCCTAGGTACAAAGTTAACAACTGACAGAAATAAAATTAGAACTCAGGTCTCCTGACTCCTATTCCAATTTTTCTAATTAAAAAAAAAGTTGAGTTTTGGCATTTCATCCGTGATTCCTGGAAATGACATTCAAGGTGTGCTATGACATATATCAATTCAATAACAATTTTCGGGTACCAGGGACCATGCTATCAAAGAAGTCCAAACTACAAAAGTACCTGAAGAGTTGACCACCAACTCAGTGGAATATGCCCTGCCTTTTCCCCATTCTCTTTCTCAATCAGAATATCATGGCCCTCTAAGTCACATGCAAAATGCTGCCATTTTGAAGGAAATGGAAAGAAAACTACTTTTCCTAGACTTTGACTACAATTTGAAAATAAAATTCTATAGAGAGAACATAAAATGAGATTTGTGACAAGTATCTCTTTCCTATGGCAGAGTCTGTTCCTATTTACCAAAACCTGTTCCTTCCTCTTCTTGGAACACAGCCCAGCCACATTTCCCTGTGTTTGTTGCATGACTAAGCAATTGAGTTCTGACCAATGCAATGTGATCAGGAGTGATGGGCAGGTATTCCAAGATTAGTCATAAAATAGTCCCTCGGTTGCTCATTCGATTTCAGATGGGACAGGCTTACCCTTGGAACAAGTCATGTGTTGAAGTTGTCAGAAACATCAGAAGCCTGGGTCCTGAATTACTGTGTGGAACAGAGGTGGCCTGTTAACCTGAAACTCCCTTGGACTATGAGATGCCAACTCCTATTGTATCCAAACATTTATGTATTTGGTGGTTTGTATCAAACTTATGTGATGGATGAAACTACTTCATTCCTATACGCTGAAACACTTCCAACATCTGAACTATGCAGTGAAAATGGGAGAAGACTGTTCCACATTGACTTTCACATTTGCTAGTAGATATAGGCAGTCCTCGTGTTATGAATGAGATCTGTTCCTAAGTGTCTTTAAGTCAGTTTTATAGGTAAGTCAGAACAGGTGCATACAGTTCTTCTTTAGCCTTACGTTACTTTAGTGCCAAGAAAAGGCTCAAAGCTGCATGTGCAGCAAGTGAAGGTGACTGTGATGAAGAATTTGTTGCAAGTAGGGGGTTGGTTCCAAGTCCTGATGGCACAGTGATTAAACACTCGGCTGCCAACCGAAAGGTCAGTGGTTCAAACTCACCAGCCGCTCCACTGGAGAAAGATGTGGCAGTCTGCTTCCACAAAGATTTATAGCTTTGGAAATCGTATGGGACAGTTCTACTCTCTCTCTCCTATAGGGTGGCTATGAGTAAGAATTGACTCAATGGTAGTGGGTTTGGTTTTTGGTTAGGGGTTGATTAAATCATTTAAAGTGAAGGCAAATTCACATAACGTTAAAGGGCAGGGAGGAGTTGTCTGTAAGTCAGACTTTCCTAACCCAGAGACTGCCTGTATATAAAAATCTGCACAGGCAGTCTCAGTTTAATGCCTGCCATCATAAGCTAGGTAAGGTTTCACTGTGCCTCACCCCACTGGTAGTGGTCCTCAAATTTATTGTTCATCAGAATCATCTTGGAGGCTTGTTAAGCCAGACTGTTGAGACCTTTCTCCAGAGCTTCTAATTTGATAGGTTTAGAGAGGGGTCTGAAGATTTACATTTCTTCCAGGTACCCAGATGGTGCCCTTGAAGCTTATCCATCAGAAAAAAACAAACTAACTTTGAGAACCACTGCCATAGAGCTTCTAGATTACTCCTAACCATACTTTACACTATACTTTCACACACTGCTCATATATAACTAATAGTTGTTGTTAGGTGCCATCAAGTCAGCTCCGACTCATAGCGACCCTATGTACAACAGAACGAAACACTGCCCAGTCCTGTGCCATCCTCACAATCATTGTTAAGTTTGAGCCCATTGTTGTCGACACTGTGTCAGTCCATCTTGTTGAGGGTCTTCCTCTTTTCCCATGATCCTCTACTTTACCAAGCATAATGTCCTTTTCCAGGTACTGGTCCCACCTGATATCATCCAAAGTACATAAAACGAAGTCTCATCATCCTCCCTTATAAGGAGCATTCTGGCTGTACTTATTCCAAGATGGATCTGTTCCTTCTTCTGGCAATTCATACCATATTCAATATTCTTCGCCAACACCATAATTCAAAGACATCAATTCTTCTTTGGTCTTCCTTCTTCATTGTCTAGCTTTCGCATGCATACGAGGCGATTGAAACTAACATGGCTTGGGTCAGGTGCACCTGAGTCTGCAAAATGACATCTTTGCTTTTTAACACTTTAAAGAAGTCTTTCGCAACATACTGGCCCAGTGCAATAGGCTGTTTGATTTTTTGGCCGCTGCTTCCATGGGTGTTGATTGTGAATCCAAGTAAAATGAAATCTTGGACAACTTCAAACTTTTCTCCGTTTATCATAATGTTGCTTATTGGTCCAGTTGTGAGGATTTTTGTTTTCTTTATGTTAAGGTAAATCCATACCGAAGGCTGTAGTCTTTGGTCTTCATCAGTAAGTGCTTCAAGTCTTCTTCACTTACAGCAAGTAAGTTTGTGCCATCTGCATATTACAGGTTGTTAATGAGTCTTTCTCCAATCCTGATGCCACCTTCCCCTTCATCCAGCTTCTCGGATTATTTGCTCAGCATAGATTGAATAAATTATGGTGAAAGGATACAACCCTGATGCACACCTTTCCTGATTTTAAACCACACAGTATCCTCTTGTTCTGTTGGAACAATTGCCTCTTGGTCTGTGTACTGGTTCCACATAAGCACAATTAAGTGTTCTGGAATTCCCATTAGTCACAATATTATCCATAATTTATTATGATCTACACAGCTGAATGCCTTTGTATAGTCAATAAAACACAGGTAAACATCTTTCTGGTATTGTTTGCTTTCAGCCAAGATCCATCTGATATTAGCAAATATCCGTCATTCGACACCCTCTTCTGAATCTGGCTTGAATTGCTGGAATTTCCCTGTCAATGCACTGCTGCAACCATTTTTGAATTATCTTCAGCAAAATGTTACTTGTGTGTGATATTAATGATATTGTTCAATAATTTCTGCATTCTGTTGGATCATCTGTTTTTGGAATGGGCACAAATATGGATGCCTTCCGGTTGGTTGGCCAGGTAGCTGTCTTCCAGATTTCCTGGTGTAGACAAGTGGGCGCTTCCAGAGTTGCATCCATTTCTTGAAACATCTCAGTTGGTATTCCATCATTTCCTGGAGCCTCGTTTTTCATCAGTGCCTTCATTGCAGCTTGGACTTCTTCCTTCAATACTATTGGTTCTTGATCATATGCTACCTCCTGAAATGGCTCAAGGTTGACCAATTTTTTTTTGGTACAGGGATGCTGTGTGTTCTTTCCATCTTCTTTTGATGCTTCCTGTGTCATTCACTTTTCTGCCCATAGAATCTTGAATTATGTAATTATATATCATAATTTTATTCTCTCTGCAGTAATATATCTGATGCAATATTGAAAGGGAAACAACAGAATCTAACAGCAGCTGCTTAGCTCATAGAGGAGTGTTTCTCTCTATCAAAATTGTCAAAGCAGTACAGGTAAGTCAAGTCCTCTTTATGGAACAAAAATTCATTGAACATGAGAGAAACAGATAAGATGCTGAGGTGGAAAAAATTGTAGGTCACAGTCCTTGGAGGCTAGCTGAAGGGCAATGATCATTCCTAAGGGTTTACCTGAGGGAAAAATAGAATCTCACCTTGGTACAAGCAAAGCAGACAACCAATTACCCAGTAGAAACTCCATCAGAAGTTATTACAAACAAACAACTTCAGCCATGAGAGAAAGCATCTGTCTACCATCGAGCACATCTTTACCTTCCAGGTATCACCGCAGCTCACTCATTTCACATAGCAGCAACTTTCTGACTGCTCCAGTTTGTTGGTGTTTTGTCTGCAAGGCAATGGTACCAGCATGAAGTGATGCCCCCAGCCCATCCTGGCCAGGCAGGGGATGTGCAGAGAGTGACTGACAGGGAAAGTCCTGTGCAGCAGCTATGTGATGATGTGGAGAGGGACCTACATGAGCCAGAAAGATGAAGTCGGCCTTCAAAGATCCACTGAAGCCAAACTTCAAACGCAGTGGTACAGCTGTGGATAGCTGGGGCAAAAACCTGACAGACAGGCAAGTCTTGCTTATACAGATCTAGGAAAGGGAGGTCTTTTAAAGCAGAGGCTTGGGGAGACACGGAATCTAAGAAGCAAAGTTGAATAAACATTGACAGTGCTGTAAACAACTGAACATGTCTTTATTTTGGAAAGCAAGCATAGGTTACGCATCAGTCTCTTTAACTGAATTAATGGAGAGGAATTTTTATTAGCATCTTCCAGATAGATGGAAATTTAAAACGAAAATACTGCTAAGTGAATGTTGTGGCAAAATCACACTTCTGTTTACTGATAATGAGGTATTATACATATATGGTGTTCTGTAGTTTTTCAAAGAATATGGTATAGCATTTAACCTTTATCACAACCACGTGAAGTAGGCAGTATCAGTCCTATTTTACACAGGCAAATATTCTGGCTTTAATACTCTAAATTTTCAACTTGGCCTCACTTCTGCCCAATTCTGAAATATGTACATCCTAACCCAAATAATAGATCTAATCTAATCTAAACATTATCCAAAGGAAACATACTTTGCTATTGCCCTCTGCAACACAGCAACATAAAAGTATATAAAATGGATGCCTATTTCACAGTATCACCTGAAAATGCCTTCTTACTATGGACAGACAATTTTAGACAATTCCTTGGCTCTATCAGAGCAAAGAATTTCTGGGCTGAATGCTGCCTGGAGGACTGGACCCTATTTACTCAAAAGATATATATGGCTTCTTCCTCTCTTTCACAAGATCAAATATTCTCTCTGCTATAAGAACTGGTATTAAAAAGCTGAGCCCTTGTATTAAAAAGCAGCCTCTCCAGAGTGTCTTCTTTCTTGGGGGTTACGCAAGCACACTTCACCAGCATCAGCAGCATTATAGCCATCATCATCATCGTCGTCATAATCACTTTCTCTCCCAACCATGTCTGCAAATGGCTGCACCTCTAATGGAATTCATTTATACCAGTGTCATCACCCAAGCATGTCCCTGGGTTGTGCAAATGGTTAATGTGTTTGGCTGCTCACTGAAAGGTTAGACGTTTGAGTCCACCCAGAGGTGCCTTGGAAGAAAGGCCTGTTGATCTACTTCTGAAAAACTCGCCATTGCAAACTCTGAAGCAAAATTCTACTCTGACACACATGGGGTCGCCATGAGTCAGAATCAACTCAATGGGATGGCAAATGGTTCATCTTCAAAGCAGGCATGTTTGTTATCTCTGGTTACAAGGGCCATTTAGAACCACGAGTGAAAACTCAGAAACTCTGAAGGCCTCCCAGAACGCTTGTTAGTAAATAAATATTACAACATGTCTGGGAATTCTTAGAAAGATGGATAAGCAACACTTATTTCTTTACAAAATCATGTCCCTGTGAATGATATTCTTTACTCTGAAGTGTAGTATAGCAGTTAAGAATGTTGACTCTCCAGACTACCTTGATTCAAAACCCAGCTCTGCCACTTCCTAGATTACATAAACTTCTCTGTACTTCACTTTCTTCATCTGTAAATTGAAAATAACAATAATAATAATACATCAAATTATTATCATCAAAAAAAGCACTAAACCGAAAACCAATTGCCAGTGAGTCAATTCTGACTCATGGTGACCCCATGTATGACAGAGTAGAACTGTGCTTCATAGGGTTTTCAACGGCTAATTGCCAGGTGCCTCTGGGTAGACCTGAGTCTCCAACTCTTTGGTTAGCATCCAACTGTGTTATCTATTTACATCACCCAGAGACTTATCTAAAACACTGTGTAAGTATTATTACTGTTTCTATTGACTGGTTACAGCCCTGGTTTGCAGTGTCCTTTGTTGGAGCTCAGCATCCTTTACTTTCAGATACCATGGAGCCTATTTCCACAATCTGTGATTCCATGCCCAGCAACTCTGTTCCAGGTAGATTGGTCTTGGTCTTGTGCTATTAGAATTCTGTGCTAGTTTTGGGAGGCCAATTGCTGTGAGACCATCCCTAACCCTTTTCTTACATAGGATGAAGAGTTAATTTCTAAATAGAAATCAAGGGGGATGGAAAATGGCACCATCTTCTTTCATCTATGAGAAGACAAATTCTGAGCTCTCATTTTTGTGTCAGGCATCATTTTTGAGATATTCCACTGTATTACTGTGTCCTAGAAAGGAAGCTCAGTGCTATAAAATGGGACTTCTGGAGGAGTATATTTGCCTGAGGAATTGAGAAGTCAGATAGGAAGGAATCCGACAATTAAAGAAGAGTCAGTTTGGAAAGTCTGAATATAAGGATGAAGATTAGGGGGGCAACATTATGAAGGGAAATTCTTTTGATTTTGACCATGCATGAAATGCTCTCTGATCCAACTCCTAAAACTCAGATTTGAGTCTTCCAGGTGCTTGGAAGTTGTTGGTAGTTTGGGGAGAAGGCATTTTAATAAGGAGTGAACTTGTGCTAAAAATGTTTTTAACACGAGATATTAAAAGGTCAAGATAACACTTGTTCTAATCACAAAGTGTCACTCAAATACGAGTAGAAGGTATTTTGCCTCTCTCAACAAGGTAATCAATTTATTAGAACACATATGGGTCCAAACATGAATCAGAAGAAGAAACCAAAAAGGTGTGAACAGGAGTGAACTGCAGACCATCCTCAGGAGCAAGGCACAGGATAACATGTGATAGTCAGGAAAATTAGAGAAGGCCCACAATGAATAGTCTCTATAACTTCTTCCCTGTGTCATGCTCACAGACCAATCATTGAACTCTTTCTTACTGAGCCTAAACTTAGCCACAGAATCCTTAAGAGTATGGTTCTCCTTGAGTCACAGTGATTGTCATAGATTGAATTATGTCCCCCAAAAAATGTGTGTATCTCTTTGGCTGGGCCATGATTCCTGGTATTGTGTGATTTTCCTATATGCTGTAAATCCTGCCTCTATGATGTTAATGAAGGAGGATGGGCGGCAGTTGTGTTAGTGAGGCAGGACTCAATCTATAAGATTGGATTGTGTCCTGAGGCAATCTCTTGAGCTATAAGAGAGAGAAGTGAGCAGAGAGAAGAGGGGGACCTCATACCATCAAGAAAGCAGTGCTGGGAGCAGAGCACATCCTTTGGACCGGGGTCCCTGCACAGAGGAGCTCCTAGTCCAGGGGAACACAGAAGAGAAGAAGGCCGACAGAGAGAAAAGCCTTCCCCTGGAGCTGACGCCCTGAATTTGGACTTTTAGCCTACTTTGACTGTGAGGAAATAAAATTCTCTTCGTTAAAACCATCCACTTGTGGTATTTCTGTTATAGCAGCACTAGATGACTAAGACAGTGACGAATTTGAAATATTATGTAAGATGAAATTTACTAGCCATATCTGTTCTGAGGACTTCCTATATTAGAGGAAAGGGATTTGAAAAAGATTAAAGATACCCTAACTCTATAACTACAGCCAGAGAAAATGCTGTGAATTACTATTATGACGGTTGTTTTGCTAGCTGCCATCAAATCATAATACTCATGGTGACCCCATGCACAGTGGAACAAAACACCAATCAGTTCTACAGTATCCTCATGATCAGCTGTGGATCAAACCACTGTGAGCCATAGGATTTTCACTGGCTGATTTTTGAAAACACATTTTCAGGCATTTCTTCCTAGTCCATCTTATTCTGGAAGCTCCACTGAAACCTGTTCCTCATCATAGCAACATGCAAGCCTCCACTGACTGACAGGTTGTGGCAGAGCATGAAGTACTTTGTCTAGGAATTGAACTCAGGTCTCCCTCAGAGAAGGCAAGAATTTTACCACTGAACCACCTTTTGTAAAAGCTATAAAGAGATGATAGTTTTAATCAAAACGTTCATATTTTCACCTGCTCACTCCTTCTGTGGACAGCTACATACAGCTGTTTGACTCAAATCAGTACAGGAATCAGTGGCAAACCAACTAAGATTTTATGTAAATAATTGCACTGACCCTCTGTAATAGATTGAATTGTGTTCCTCAAAAAAGAATGTGTCAATACAGGGGAAATCAGCACAACTTGTACAAGGAAAGGTCATGGAAGCTCCATAGACACATCCAAACTCCCTGAGGGACTGAATTGCTGGGTGGAGGGCTGTGGGGACCATGGTCTCCGGGAACATCTAGCTCAATTGGCATAACACAGTTTATAAAGACAAAGTTCTACATTCTACCTTGGTGAGTAGCGTCTGGGCTCTTAAAAGCCTGCGAGCAGCCATCTAAGATACTCCACTGGTCTCATCCCTTTGGGAGCAAGGGAGAATGAAGAGAACAGGATACAAAGAAAAGATTAGTCTGAAGTACTAATGGACCACGGCTGGCAAGGCCTACACCAGACTGAGTCCAGTACAGCTAGATGGTGCCCGGCTACCAACACTGACTGCTCTGACCAGGATCACAACAGAGGGTTCTGGACAGAGCTGGAAAAGGATGTAGAACAAAATTCTAACTCACAAAAAAAAGACCAGATTTACTGGCCTAAAGGAGACTGGAGAAATGCCGAGAGTATGGCCCCCAGACACCCTTTTAGCTCAGTGGTGAAGTCATTTCCAAGGTTCACTGTTCAGCTGGGAAGTGGACAGCCCCATAAAACCAAATGGGACTAATGAGGTACAGCAGTCCAGGGACAAGGGCCAGAAGGCAGAAGGGGACAGGAAAGTTGGCAATAGGGAACCCAAGGTTGAGTAAGGATAGTGTTGATGTGTTGTGAGGTTGTTAACCATTGTCATAGGGCAACATGTGTACTAACTGTTGAATGAGAAACTGTTTTGTTCTGTAAGACTTCATCTAAAGTGAGAATAGCAGCACAATTGGAAGAGCATAGTCGATGTCACTGAACTGTGCATGTAGAAATTTTTGAAACGGTGTATCTTTGGCTATGTGTGTTTTCACCAAAAAAAAAAGGTCGAGAAGGGAGAGGGTTGACGTGTTGTGGGGTTGTTAACCAATGTCATAAAACAACGTGTGTACTATTGTTTCATGAGAAACTATTTGTTCTGTAAGCCTTCACCTGAAGTACAATTAAAAAAAAAAAAGTACGCGTCAACTTGGTTAGGCCATTGTGATGGTTAAGATTGTCCGTCAACTTGGCTAGGCCATTATTCTCAGTGTTTCAGCAGTTGTATAATGTTGTGATCACCCCCATGATGGAATCTGCTGAGTGATACTGGCGGAGGCGGCGCCTGTGGCAGCTCACCCCCCTCTCAGTTTCATCTCTCTGCCTTCTGCAGGTTACTTTCTGCCCGCTTGCCCTGCCAAGGTTTTTTGCTTGTTCCAGACTCAGCAGCTGCCTCTTGTTGTCTCACCTCCAGTTAGTGGGACTTGAGCTAGCAGCTTACCTGTTGATCTTGGAATTTGTTGAACTTCTCAGCCTGCAAGCAAGAGTCTGGTTCCCCAACCTGCTGACCTTGGGTTCCCCAGCCCCTGCAGCTATGTGAATCAGGAGAAACCTCGAGGTCTTGTCTGCTGATGTTGGAATTCATTGTCCTTCACAGCCTGTGAGTGGGAGCCCCTCTCCGACCTGCCGACCTTGGGTTCTCCAGCTTCTGCGTTTATGTGAACGGGCAGAGACCTCTACCCTGATCTGTGGACTTGGGACGTTTTAGCCTCTACAGTTGCATGAGCTATTTCCTTGATATAAATCTCTCTATATATATATTTATACACTTTACTGGTTTTTCTTCTCTAGAGAACCCAGCCTAAGATAGCCATGATTCCCAGTATTGTGTGGTTGTCCTCCATTTTGTGACTGTAATTTATGTGAAAGAGGATTAGGGTGGGATTGAAACACCTTTACTAAGGTCACATCGTTGATCCAATATAAAGGGAATTTCCTGGGGTGTGGCCTGCACCACCTTTTATCTTACAAGAGACAAAAGGAAAGGGAAGCAAGCAGAGTAGGGGGACCTCATACCACCAATAAACCAGTGCCAGAAGCAGAGCACATCCTTTGGACCTGGGGTTCCTGTGCAGAAAAGCTCCTAGTCCAGGGGAAGATTGATGACAAGGACTTCCTCCAGAGCCCAGTGAGAAAGCCTTCCCCTGGAGCTAACACCCTGAATTTGGACTTGTAGCCTACTAGACTGTGAGAAAACAAATTTCTCTTTGTTAAAGCTATCCACTTCTATTTCTGTTACAGCAGCACTAGATGACTAAGACACCCTCATATGTTTCAAATGCTGTGATGGTTAATTTTATGTGTCAACTTGGCTGGGCTATGGTGCCCAGTTGTTTGGTAAAACACTAGTCTAGTTGGTGCTATAAAGTCATTACAGTTGATGAAATCAGTTGGCCTCAAGTAAAGCAGATTACCCTCCACAATGTAAATGATTCTCAATCAGTTGAAGGTCGTAAGAGTAAAAACGAGTGTCCGTTGGGTATATTCTGCCTCCAGACTATAAATAGATACTTTGCCAGAAAACTCCTACTCTTAACTCTTGTCTTCAAGGGAAGCAGGTCTGCAGGAATCTCCAGCCTATCTCCTGACTTATGGAATCTGGACTCGCCAGTCCCTAGCAATCACATGAGACAATTCCTACAAGTAAATCATATTCTCTCTCTCTCTTAGAGTGCAAATTAAGCCACAGAATCCTTAAGCGTATGGTTCTCCTTGAGTCAATCAATTACTGGAATATATATATCTCATTGGATCAATTTCTCTAGAGAATCCTAAGACAAATGTCATTGTTTATTGATATGCTTGTCGACCTTACCAACTAGTGTGTTTTTTGAAACTATCCTATTATGGATTACAAAGTAAAACTTACTCTGCTTATTGAAAAAAAATTATATAAGCAACGGTTTTGGCTATATTTCTATATTTGAGATGCCTTAAAAACTGAACATTGGAAAAGACCAGTTATAATCTTCCCTAGTCTTCTCATTGCACATGACGAAACTGAGTCCAGGAGATGCTAAGTGGCTTTCCTAAATACACACGTGTAGCAGAGCTGAAGCTGGAACCTAGCTATTCAGTTTTTCCCCCAACACCATACTGACTTGTGGATTAGTAAAGATATCTTAAGGTTCCCACCTCAGTGTAGGAAACCAGTTGCTAACAACCCAGTTAGGAGTCTGTAGCAATCACCTGAAAAAGGAGATAATAGCAGCTACGGTAAGAGTAGTGACAATGAAAATGTAGAGAACTGTGCATACAATCGGCCCTCCATCTCCACGGGTTCTGCATCCACAGATATTTCCATAGCCTTTACGTTGTATTAGGTATTACAAGTAATCTAGAGATGATTTAAAGTATATAGGAATATGTGCATAGGTTATATGCAAATACTATAGCATTTTATATTAGGGACTTGAGCATCCTTGGATTTTGATATCCTTTGCGGTGGTGGGGGTGTGTCCTGGAACCAATTCCCTTCTCATACCAAGGGACAAGTATATTCCTGAAGTGTTCAAAAGTGCTTGGGGAAGGAGAAGGACTAATAGAAGAAGATGTAGCATTTGAAATAAGAAACAAGATAAAGTATACTAGTGTTAAAAACATGGACACATTAATTTTATGGGATGTCTGTAGCTGTGAATTCTGTACCTAAATAATAAAAATATAGCACCTCAGATATATAATAATCTATTTTATTAAGATAATAAAACTAATTTGGAAAATTAAATTCCAGCTTAGACATTAACAATGAGGATTTTTGATTACTTAATGCAAACTAGAAGAAAACAATCAACAACATTTTTTGGATGATTTTGATGGATAGGACAGATGGTTCCAGAAAGAAGGAGGAGGTAGCAGGTGGGGAGAGTAGCTTTAGAAACTAGTCCAAGGTAAGCCATGTATAACAAAATTCAACCCACACCCCGGTGGTAAAGGGAAATCCAAAGAAATCAATCACACTGTTATTTAATTTTAGGAAAGGAAACAATGGCAAAATGACATCATTAGCAAAGAAAAACTAAAAATAAGTGGAAATTACCCATGAGCTATCTTAACGTTCTCTAGAAACATCTCAAAGAAATCTCAGAGTAAATGTGAGTTCAGGGGAAAGACAGAGAGGACTTGAGATTGAAAAAAGCCCTTTCTTAGAAACGGGTAAAGTGCAAGAGACATTCAAAGGCTGAAGAAAAGTATAAAAATAAATGTATACAGAATATAAATAGACAAAACATACAAGAAAAACCATAACGTGTAATATTTCAAGAATAGAATTATGGGAGTCAGAAGAGAAATTGAAGAATAGTATGTAAGACAGTCTCTAGAGCCAAACATAAGTTCTTTACGTGTGGGAAAAAGCGGGCATCAGTGGAGAATCGCTGAAACCATCTGACCACAAGAGTGAGAAAGCATGCCCAGGGTGAAAAAAGATCACAGCCAGGAAATGAGACTCTTTTTGTCTCAGGTTTTCTCAAGGTTGTTCACAGTTCTGTGTTTTAAAGGTATAGACAGACCAAAGAGTGATCTTTGAAAACTAATTGATGAACCAAATGTAGACAAATTATGCATGCTGGATGGCATCCATCTAGAAGTTCTAAAAGTAACTCAGAGGTGGAAACTTGAGACTGTAGATCAATGTGGCCATGCTTTTCAACTGCCACATTCTAGGCAATGTGAGATTTGCCAGAGAAATTTCCCCACAATCAGGCATCCATGAGGAGCCAGGTGAAACCCCTTTTCATAATGAAATTTAATCTCAGGGAAGAGAATGACACTAATGATGACCGGCCCCTGCCAGAGGCGGCCCCGTGGAAAGGAAACAGCACTGGGCCAGGAGCAAGAGCATGGATTACTATACTGCAGTCTTACCTATGACCCCAAAGTAGCGCACCTTCTGAAGTCCCAATTGCCTTGTATTTTGAAAGGGGCATAGCAAGCCCTAACCAGATGATGATGTAATAGTAATAAATAAAAGTAAGGATTGAAGGGGGTAACATAAACATGCCTGTCAAATAACATCAACAACTACTGAGATTTTTAGAGCTTTCACTACACTGCCAGGCATTGTACTAGATGTTTTCCATGCAGTCTTCACATAGCAGGTGCTCATTAAACTTAGATTTCTTTCTTCCCCACAGGATGGTCTTGGGGCCCCAAAAAGATACTGTTTATGAAAGCAGTGCGTAAAGCATAAATTGTTGTGAGCACATAAGGTCCCTATGAGAATATCATAGGATCTATTATAAAGGGTGAACCATGAAACCCTCCACCGAATATAAGCTGCTGGAGGAATACCAACACGGTTTCTGTGAGGTGAGATAATGTGTAATTCATTTGCTTATCAATTTCCTCTGTTTGTTAAAACCTCTTGGGTCATGAATCCAGAAGAAATTAATTGTGGATGGCCTCAAGTAATATCTTCCTATGTTCAAATTAAAGGTCTTACCAATAATTATGAATAGGGTATTGATGTATAAATCATGGCATGGAACACTATGCAGCCATAAACGAAGATGTTGCCGGCAAATAGTTAATAATAGAAAAAAAAATTGTGATATGCTAGTAAGAAGAAAGAGTAAATCATAAGGTATATGTAAAACACAATTCTAATTTTGTAACTTACACATGCCTTATATATGCCTATGGGCATGGAGAGTCTAGAATGATATACAACAAAAGTTAATAGGGGGTTCTCTGGTTTGGAGAATATGATTAATTTTTCAATTTCTTCCTTGTGTTTCTCTGCATTTTCTCATTTTTCTACAATGAACACATTAAATTTGTAATGAGAAGTTTTTTTTAAAATACAAACGCTTCTTTAAACCATATCAGGGAAAAGTGTAGCTTCACTCATTCTAAGAATATAAAAAAGCAAGCTTTGCTTTGGAATGCAATGGGAAGTACTTCAAAGTTCCTTCAGTGTTGCCAAGGTTTATTTAACAATATTTTCTCACCATATATTATACAAGAACAGAACGAAACAGATGGTCTACATCGGAAATCCAGCAATCTAGGAAAAGCTATCTTCACTCTACCTACTTGTCATATACTACGTACTATACATTACACAATACACACAACTCCTTATGTGCCTCATTAATAGCATAATATTCAAATCTTACACAAATCCCATAAGTCAAAGTCATCTGACAGAACACATACACACATACGTGTGAGTCTGCAGAAATAATATGGTAGATACATTTGTACTCATCATATAACTCTAGTGACATTAAAAATTACATTCTTGCTTCACATATTTTGTAGATTTTATACAGAAATACAAGTAGCTTGGTACTTGTAATAAACAAAGACAAAGCTTGGATTTGACTCTGTATTATATATGCAAATGGTATCTTGGTATCAAATTATTCTTCCAAAAGCAACATTTTCTTTATGTCACTTCCTTCCTGGACCAATCAATGGCCCTTTATTTCTTACAGGATGAAGTACAAATGGCTCAGCCTGGCATGTGAGGTTCGCCAGGCTTCTTTGTCAGTACTTCCCAACATGAACACTTAACTCCACTCAGCCGAAACCCATACTACAACCCAAACTCAGAAGAGTCATTCTTTCCTCTGTTCCGTTGTCTCTGCCCCCTCCCCACTGGAAACATCCTCTGCTTTTTATCTTCCCCTATAAATCTTCCTGTTCTTCAGCATCAGGCTTCAGCCCGTGCGTATGATGTCTAACATCCCCATCCTCTGGTTTCTCAACTTATTTTCTTCTCTTTTACACTCTATCACATTTTGCCTATTGCTCTTTAGGAAATTGTTTCTTAAGAATATCAGTTAATAAATACATATTAAATTAAGCTCAAATTACAGTTGATAGAAATAAGGTATATAATATGTGCGAAAAAGAATTAATTTTTACTTAATTGTGAATAAACGGTGCTGCTGCCTATTACAAGAGTTTGGTTCCTTTTTTTTTTAAAATTTGGCCATAAAGACAGGTCAGCAAGACCCTCTTCTTGAAAAGACTTTGTCGGGAATTAGTTTTTACTGTATAAGGTTGATTGTAATAAAATTGCGTGTCTTTAAAAATAGTATTTAATTCAGCCGTCTTGCTAATTAAGACTACAAATCTCCCAAATCAGAATAAAATCATAGAGCAGTATAATTTTTTTGAGTTCAAAGAGACCTTAGAGATTATTTCCAAAATCAGAGAGTAACTGGCCCTAGGCCATGTAGGTGACTGGTCAAGAAATAATTATTATATTTTTTAATTCTACAAGTCATTCTCATTTATAGTACTACATGGGGTAGGCAGCGCAGCGTAAGGAAAGAACCTGGATTTGAAAATAGAAAACCTGGCTTTGAGTTCAAACTCTGACTGTTGGCAATACTTTGACTTGTTTTAAACCTCTTTTTCCAGCTATAGAGTAGAAATAATAGCATGAGGCCTTACAGGGTTGTTGGATAGGTAGGTAATATATATGCTAGGCCATTTTAAATTGTAAACTTCAAATCCTCCACCTAAACGGCAATGCTAATGAACCCCCCCCTCAATCCAGCCTGTGAGCACTCCCTCAGGATTCTGACCCTGAGTCCCTCTTCAATGCCTTCACTCAATCTCCAGTGGCACAGCCTTAGTCCAAACCACTATGATCTTTCTTCTTGTTTTGTAACAATCTCTGAACTGGCTTTTCCTCACTCAGTCTGACACTCCCAATCCTTTTTCCACACTGCAGCCAGAGGTCTCCTGTGGCACTTTCGATACCTTTGCTATTCCCTCCTTCTTTCCCCAAACTACATTCCAAATCCTTGCAAATGCTTCTCCAGGCGTCACCACTTTAGACCTAGCTCACCCCTCGAGGCTTACCTTCTGTCATTTTCTCTTTTGGTCTTTGTACCCCTTCTATTCGTTGAGTTCCTGGAAGATAACTATTCTCTTTAGCACCTTGAGGCCTTGGCAAGACTCTCATTTTTGCTGTCAAACTTCTCTCTACCTCTTTCTTCTCATAGTTAGCTCCTATCCACCCTTCACACTTGAACTAAGCATCAAATCCTTAAGGGGAAGCCTTTCCTTATTCCCGAACTAAGATAAGTCTCCCTAAAATATATTCTCATGGTACCCTAAACTATCCTTCAATATCTTTCATTACCATAGTAATTAATTTATCATCTTTTAACAGTCTCTCTCCCTTGTTACAAGGTTTATGAAAGTATTCACTTGGTGTATAATTCAGGTTTAATAAATATTTGTGGAAGGAAGGAAAAACGGACAGGAGGGAAGAAGGGAAGGAGGGAGGGAGGGAAGAGGGATGACAGGAAGGGAGGAAGGGAGGGAAGGAAGCAGTGAAGAAGCCAGAGAAGGAGGGAGAGAAATTCATTACTATTCTTGCATATTCAGCTCACTTTCCTACACTCTGTATCTTGTGTATACCCCAAGTAGCTGATATAACTACCCATTCTTCATACTGCACACATCATAAACACAATAATAATTTAAACCCACAGAATGCCCACTCTGCTTCTCCCTCTTCAGCACAAACCACATTACTGCCTAATGGGAAAGATATGAAATTAAAATTTCAGTAACAAAACCATAGTTGTTACTAGGAGCCGTTTTAAGCCTGCATCTGATATGGCAGCACAGGTTTGGGTCAGGTCAGTGGGATTAGTCTTATCTGTGCTATGGGAGGCAGAAATCACTAGGCAGCTTCCCTCCATTCCTGTTCAGACACAGCATACTCAGTGGAAAGCTGGATTGGTAGCTGGCTGCCTGGACCAGCTTAACACAGCCAGAACCCCCTTGGGAATTCATCAGGGGCAGCTAATCTGGGTTTCCTCCCAGCAGCTGGCTGCTCTGCTCAGGAGATAGAATCACAAATCTCCTCTCCTGGGAGCAGGATACAGCTTCTGGGGCTCTGAGGCTGGAGGAAGAGATTACAGGAGGAGGAGAGGGAAACTTCTCAACTGCCCACCCATGGGAGTGCACAACCGCCTTCTCAAGGAGAGAAAGGAAGGGTGCAGGTCCCTGAATCAGGGAAGACATTTTATACCAATTCCTCTCCCTTCCTCAAAAACACCTGGCATTCATTCAATTGAAGAACTAAGTTGTATTGTTGGTTTAAATGTACCCAAGCCTGCGCTTGAAATGAGGATACAAAATTGGCCTTTGACTCAACGGCAATGGGTTTTATAGAGAATCCCTTAACATCATTGATATTTCAACGGAAAACAAATCAACAATGCAAGTATATTTCCTTACATAACTACCTGTTTTTGTCTGACTTTATATATATGTAACTGAAATAAGAAGGGAGTAACAGAAGGGAAGGGATGGAGGTTATTTGAGCAGCAGAGTTCTGGTCTGCTGACACCCTCAGCAAGATTCATTAATCTTGGAGTTTCTCACTCTCGTTTACTAAACAACAGTGATTCACACAGAGTTACACAGCCACAGTGGCAAAGTTAATTAGATCCCCTAACATTTCTTCCTTCCTTCAGCAATTTCTCAGTACTGTAAACTCAGATATTAAGTGAGGTGCTTGTAGGCTATGAAAAAGAGAAACAAACAAAGGGTGGTTAGCATAGAATTAAAAGTGGACACTTGTGTTTTCTCTCAAATGTTTTGTGTTTTGGCTTAAGCCCTTCGAGTGAAGCAAAAAGAAGGCAGAGGCAGCTTATGCAACCCCATATCAATACTGGTATCTCCCCTCAGCATTAAATTAGCACTGGGAGCTCAATATGGCTCTCACCCAAGTCCAGAGGGAGAAAGAAAGGATGGAAGCGAGGAGAAAGAGATAGCTAGGAACACTGGCAAACTCTGTTCAGTCAGTGGCAAGCGGCCAGACAATTCCTATTAATTTAACTCTTTATCTGCTCTCGCAGAAACAAATGATCCATCTGCGTAAAGCTTTGCAACTTGCAGAGTATGCATAACCACATATGACAGGCACCGTTACCCAATTCGGTAAACGAGGAAACTGAGACTTCCATGAGATGGGCTACAGTTTTTCTTCAGGAAATTATTAGTGGATTCAAAACCAGTATCTAGGTTTCCTAGTGTAAAGCTCAGTGTTCTTTCCACTTGACCACCCTCCCTGCTTAGTGTCCCGATTAGCACTGCTTCTCTTGGCAGCTCAGATGCTTTGAAATAGTAAGGAATAATGGACAACAGAATAAAATCATGGGTGGTGGAGGGGTGATGGTACGAAGGGAACGATAACACCAGGCAACATTTCTTTATTTCTTATTTCAAATATGCCATGGAGGGAAGAGGGGTATACAGTGATGAAAATATATGATGTAGGCAAACATGATAAACAAAGTCTCTAGAGTATAAGCATTGTATGTGCCAGAAAACATGGTTGGGTTCAGGATCTGACCAGAACTGGATTAAATGAACCACAACCTACAGGGGCCCACCTGTGGACAGCAGTTATCAAATGAAAGAAGAAAAAAAAAAAAAAAAAAAAAACCCTAAAGCTTTTGCTGAGCAACTGCTTCAACTTCTAGACTCTACGGCACCTTTCTAGATTAATAAACTACTCTCACAAAAAGGTAAAGAACTCCCACAAAAAGATATTTGCACCTCTTTTTAGCAGCTTTGATGGTAATTTGAACTGCCAGTTTCTATTACAATTAATAATCACCATCAAAAGATTAAAACAAGGTCTGTTCAACCACCTATAAAATCTAGAGAGGAAACAATGACACTCAACAAACAGTAAAGACTATTAATGGTTGTATTACTTTTAAACAAGTGATGTGAGACATTTCCTTAGAATGTAAGTTCCTCAGAAAAAAAGGAACTTATTTCTTCTGTATCTCAGAAAAAGAGAGGCCTCACTGCAGTCAGTGCTCACTCAATCGTTGCTAGGTACTGAAAGTGACGTGACAACGGAGATAACATCAACAGAAAACTACACCTGATGGAAGGTGCATTAGCTCTTTTAAGTTATTTAGGTAAAGTTATAATATTAAATTATGATATAAACAACATGTAACTTAGATTCTAAAAGAGTATTTCTTGAAGGGCCTGATTTTTAGTCTCTGTCAGAGAGACCTGTCCAAACCTGTGGAGGGGTTTCACCTACCCATCTGCATTTGAATTGTTTGCGGGGAGGGGGTGGAGAGTGCCCTGTGAGCATTTAGGCACAGCTCTTGAAAGAAGTTCTTTAAGGGACCTTTACAGTGGGTGGAGCAGAGAGGCTAACATACTGGGCGTTTCTACCCCCTCCCTGAGCAGCTGCTTGGGGCTCCTCCCTCAGGGGTTGGCCGCACTGCCTTGGATGCAGTATAACTACACTCGTCTCTTCTTCCAGCCACTGAGCAGTCCAAATCTGGCTGCAGGCAGAAGCCAAGGCGACCTTCATGTCCAGATGAACCAGAGATGGGGGTGGAGTGGGCCAAGTGGAGCTCATTTTTTCTTCTGTCCCCAAAGGGCATACAGCTCCTGCCATCCCAGATGCCAAAGGGAGAGAGCAGAGCCAGCCTCAGAGTTAAGCAGGGTCTACACTCTGGCTCTGGTGCATGAGAAGGAAGTGGCAGATGCCAGATGACAAGGAGACCGAGCCAGATCTGAGCCAATGGAACAGGAACCTCAGACTAAACCAAGCCCCAAACGGAGAGCCCTGAATAGTTTTTTTGTTTATTTGTATGTTTGCTTGTCTCCCTTTACCTTTACAAAATTCCATTTGAGCTCTCATCCTCTGGTTTGCTCAAGGTTACAGGTAAGCATGATAATAACAGTGCAATTAGGAACATATAGAACACTTTCTTCTGGGAGACTCAAGGCTCTTAATCAAAATAGTTGTCACTAATATATAGCACTTCACAGATACCAGGACATCGGGGTTAAAACCCATCTGGGCCTCTATGTAACCCTCTCTCCAGTTTTTCATTGGTCAAAAGTTAGTTGTCCTTACCAGTGCTACCAGGATGTTGCATGAAAGGATATAATCATCTATACCAAAGTACTCAAAGATGTTTGGAGAAAGAGCACAAGAAAAACTATGGGCCATTTTATTTATACATATAAACATATCTTAGCTAACACATCTTGTATGATCTATTTCAAAATTATAATGATCCTTACATCATCTCTCAGAAACAAAACATAGTTATTGTTGAGAAAAGCAACAATATTAGTCTGAATTTCCCATGGCCTCAAAACAATGACTTAGATTGTACATCTGAAGGGCCAGTCCAAACAGTCCAAATTCTGCTGTAAATATCCCTCCTCCACAGCTCCACCCACCCCCAAATACTCACATTAAACATCTTTGAACAAATGGAATCTAATAAAAACTGAACACCAAGAACAGCATTCTGTGGATCCATGAACATAAACATAAGAAATAGCAGAACCAGTTGCATTTCAGGAGGGAGACAGTAATGTAGGGAAGGGGCTGATTCAAATGGCCCCTTTTGAGAAGCGTGTGTGTGTGTGTGTGTGTGTGTGTGTGTGTGTGTGTGTGCACGTGTGTAAGGGGAAGAGAGTATGTTGTGAGGCAGCCAGTCCCAGACCTTCCATGATGATGGCAGAAGAAGAAAAGAGGGTGTATGACAACAGTATGCGAGTGACCCTCACGTTTCTTAACCTCATCTGGCCGCCCTTCCTTCTCCTCCTACTCCATCACTCAAAGTTACAGCTCCCTGGTCTGTGCCAGTCATCAGGGAGACCCACAGTCAGAGAACTGTGGCCACTTTCCAAGATTCACTGAACTCTATTTAGCAAACCTTTGGAAACTCCTCATTTGAAAGAACAATATTCCCTTGGAGGAAAAACTATCTACTTTGCCCAAATGATACCAGATACTCTATTTCAGAGAATTGCTGTTACAGTTAACTTTGGGGTTACTAAAGAAGACTGTAGGGCTTTTTTTTTTTTTTAATGGAAGATCCTCTGAAATATAATTATCTGGTTTGGCGCTCCATTAGACCTTCCCTACCCTTTAGAAGTGCCATCTAACATCAGCACAGCACACTGATCTGTGCTTCACTCCTGCGACCCCATGGCTATTTAATGAATATTCCACAGTTCTATTTAAACTTAAGAGAAGCCTGTATTAGTGACTTCATTCTTAGTATTTTATCTGAACAGCTAAGTTCCTGGAGTTAAATGGAATAGGAATGGAAGGGATTAACCTCTGCTGTTGGCATAGTACAGTCAGGATGCTAATGTCTTAGTATGAAAAAAGCTGAATTGCAGCAATATCTGAAATCACATAGAAAATCCTGAGAGCTTTGCAGGAAAAATAAAAATGTGAAGGAGTAAAATGTAAAATGTCAAAGCTAGTTTGGGATTCTGTTTTTCATGCAGGCATACTTAGTAGAGGAATTGTGTATTATAAGACCCCAGGAGGAATGGACCAGTGAGTTTTGAGACGAGGAAGTTTTTAGGACCTGTAACTTGTAATTGTGTTATGGGTGAGGTCCACCTGGTCCCCTAAGGGTATTTCAAAATGTAACTTCGACATATAATTTATTCACTTGCAATACCTCAACTAGTAAACAGCCAGTGAATCTATTCTCTTTCCATTTGGCAGAAGGGCTCTAGAGCTACCCGAAATATCCCCCAGCAATGAAAAATGAAACCCACAAATGTAACATTAGCAACCAGCTGTCAGAAGAAAATTAGGAGTAGGATTGCCAGTCTGGTCATATCATGCTGAGTGTTCATGAGAGGCACTGTGTATGTGTGTGTGTGAAAACATATTTGTGCAAATGAAGAGACTTGTGTTTGCACTCGCATGAGACATGTAAGAGGGTGCAGTTCCTAATGATGGCAGAATGCCCCACACATGAAGTAGAACCATCAGTGTTAGAGCAAAATAGCACAGACCATCTGTGGCTAAGTGTGCAAGGCTCCGCTCATGGGTGGGATAACATATTTTACGTTAGAATTACTTCCCGTATAGTAGGTATGGTTTACATATGTGTGGGCTCTGGATGTCAGCTTGTAAGTGAAATGCACACACTGTGTATGTGTTTTCATTCTTAACCGTCACAAATTCATTTCCCAACCTCCCCAAAACATAAAGAGCTAAAGCGCTCTTCAAAGTAAACACCAAACACTAGCTATTTAGTCCTCCAAAGATGAAACACGCTGACCATTCGGAGCTAGCATAGCTATTAACCCGTGAATTCATTCTCTCTCTCTGTTGCCACCCTCCCCCCCCCCCCACCCCCGTTTCGGCTCCCCTCAACCTGCATCCCTCCCCGATCTCAGGCAGAATCAGTAGGGGTTGTTTGCACAGAGATGCAAGTACCAGGTGCCTGCCTAGCGGATACCCAGCCTCCTCCTAAACTTAATGCCAATTCCCTCCTGAAAGAGGAGGAATGCAGTTTGTCAGCACCGGGGACGCGGGGACAGCGAACACCAAGGCGGCGCTTGGAGTTTACAGAGGAGCAATCCCAGCTCCGCTGCCGCCACCCCTTGCACCAGCTCCCCCCAACACACACACACGCACGCACGCACACACACACACAGGCACACTGTACCCCCTCCCCGCCGGTCCTGATCTCCCCACCAACAACCTCCACCCGAGAATGCAGCAAGTCGGTCCGCGCACTCCCGCACACCCCGGAAACCAGTCTGGGCACCAAGCCCGAGGGCAGGGAGCGCACTCACGACTTGTAAATAAGCCCCGGGCCGTCCATATTCGAAGCGCTCGCCGCTCCAGCCAGCCGCCCCGGGCAGCGGAGGGCCGGGGGCGCGGGGCTCAGGGAAGCCTCTACCTACCTTGCAAGGAGAAGAGGAACAGGAAAAAGCCCAGCATCCAGACACTGTGCAGCCAGTAGGTCCTCATGTCGCCGCCTGCGCGCTAGCCTCTTCTGCTGCTCGCTCGCGCTCTCTAGTAAAACGCGCAGCTCTTTTCCCTTGGTGTCCCTCTGGGCTCTCTTGGCTTCTACAACCCGGGCACTGGAGGCTCCTGCCGCACGACGGCCGGGTCCCACAGCAACGTCCCTCTCTTCCTGAAGCGCGCGAGCAAGGGTCCGGGCTGGACGCTTGCAGTCTGTGCTTGGTGTAAACACAGTGCGTTCCTTTTCCCTCTGGCTCTCCTCGCTTCTTTACTACCTTCCTCACCCTCACTCCCCTGCAGCTCCAACTAAATGCGGCTGTACTTAAACAAGCAGCGCCTTATAGGACTGCGAACCCAGTCGAAAGGGCCCAGCTACTGCCATCTAGTGCGCACATGCTGGTATCGCCGGGGACCTGCGCTTACTTGTGTGTCTCTGCGAGGTCCATCCCTTACCGCCCAAGTCCCCTTTGCTCTAAGCAAACATAGGTAAGGCTCCTGTCTTCCAAAGTCCTTCACTTGACCTCGCTGTCTCGCAGGTCCTGATTATCTCCTTTTCACGAGGAAACGCTTGGAACTTAATTACCCCATCCCTTTATTATCCCATTGCTCCTTCTGTCTCTCTTTGAAATCTCCATTCTTTCCTCAACCGCTCAAGAGAAATGTACTTCCAAATGTGACGATGACCTCCATTTCAAAAATCGTTGGCCGTTTGAATTCCACCTGACTTTTATGCCGCATTTCACAATGCTTACCATTCCTTTCTACTTGGTTTTAAAGTCACTGAGTCAAAACAGCTCTGTTGTGTCTGACATTCCCTCTAGGATCCCTCTGAGTCTTCTGCTCTTCTTTGTTTATATTTTCTGTTATGCTTTATCATTCTTCTCCCCAAAATTTAAGCTATTTGGAAGTCAAGCATATCTGTGCTGGTTACTCCAAGATGGAGACCTTCACTCCTAAAGCTCAGGTCAGATGTCCCAGCTGGGTACAAAGCATCTCCCATCAAATGCCCCGGGATCATCCCTGAGTTGGGTGAGGAGTCAGATGGATCCCCTCTAAACAGCATTGACTGGAAGTCAGGAAAACTGGATTATAATTATTTCTCTGTGGCCCCCACTTTCTGAGTGACCTTGACCAAATCATTTGATCTCTAAATTTAATTGTTTTTATCAATGAAATGAAATAGCTGAACCACATGATGTCTTTGGCCTCTTAAACTCCAGGTGTTTGTAACATATATACCAGGTTTTTTCAAATGCAGCACCATTAACGTATTGACCAAATAAGTGTTTCCCGGGGGAAAGGGGGAGCTATCCTGTGCATAGTAGGATGTTTAGCAGCTTTCTGGGCATCTACCCACTAAATGCCAGTAAAACTAACCCAAAGTCATAACAACCCAAACTATCTCTAAACATTGCCAAAATTGACCCCAGCTGAGATCTCTGATCTGTATTGACTGTCTTTTTTGTGTTTTTTTCTGGAATCATTCTCCATTCCCAACTTCCCCATTTCTGCTACAAGGATCACCCAGTTCCACAGGCTCAAAACTTTAGAAGTGTCTTTCATTCCTCCTTCTCAAATTTCAGTCGGTAATCCATCCTGCCAATATGAATGTTTCTAAGATGTCTCTGTATATTTTTCTAGCTCCACTGCCACCATTTTCAGAATACTTATTGAACGAATATTGTGCATTATACTTTCCAAAATGCTTTCAATTATCTAATTTCAATCTCTCCCCAATGCAGTAGTATATGCAGGGATAATATTAGCATTTTCGTGCTGTAGGAAAAGGGGACACAGACAAGGTGAGTGACTTTTCCTTTGGCACACAACAGGCCAGTGACAGCAACATCAACAGAGCTGGGGCCTGACTTTAGTGCTATTTCAACCCATCTGCTTAGTGTGGGTTTTTATCCCCACACTCCTGGGTTGCTATGATAGCCCCCTAGCTGCACCTCTCCTTTATTCTCTGTGCTCTGATCCATTCTATACATTACCACCAGGTTAAGCCTTCTTAACACTTTCTTGAAGACCACCACCTGCTTATATCAGTTACAGGTGGCTCTTAAAGGTCATTTGGCTACACATTAGAACGTCCTGTTTGGGGCTTTTAAAACCTAGTGATGCAGGACCCCACCTCAGACCAATTAAATCAGAACCTTTGGGGTCTGCCCTGGCTTCACAAGACCTGAAAAGACCCCAGGTGATTGTTATCTCAACTAGGGCTGAGAAACACTGGTATAGCAGACTGAATTCAGATTGCTCATTTTCTAATTCACAGTCCTCTGAAATCTCTCCTATTACTTTTAAAAATTCACATTCTCTGTGTCTATCCCCAGTGGAGACTCTCTCTTCCAGATTGTTCGACCTTCTCTTTGTCACATGCCCTTTCTTCTGAGGCTGTTTGTTTGTTTTGTCAAGACTGTACTGCCCTTAGGAAGCAGTTTACATTGTGGTCAGAGCATGGACTTTGGGGCTAGAACTAGGGGGATTCAAGTCCTGCCTTGCTGCTGACATGCTGTGAGACCATGTATGGTCTCAAAAGGTTGTTCTAAGTATGACTCCTGAGCTATTTAATGAATACTGTCTATTAATATTATTTTTCAAGGATCAATTTAGATTTCTTCAGTGTTAATGTATATCTTCGTAAAGTTTCTCAAAATGCGATCTAAGAATTCAGATGCAACAGGATCGTCTGGGGTAAGTCACACACTAGACCTAATTATTAAAATATTTGGATGTTTAGGTCTAGGAACCTACATTTTATTAATTTCTCTAGGTGATTCTTATGCTTTCTAATAATTGACAACATCATCTAAAAACCATAAGCCCAAGCCAAAAGTGTTACATCGGGCTTTGTGAGCCCTCTGTTATGCTTAGAATGGTTTCCAACAATTCCTTAAAATTGTTTTGTTTCTCAAAATTGTTCTGGATGCCTAAGTTAGACATTTTTCCTGCAATGTGTACTTTATTGACTATAATATTTTTCTAGGTTTCTGATTGTTTTAGAAAATCAAAAATTTCTATGTTGTATCATCTTTTTCCAAACTGATTGTAAACATTCACACCTTCCAATTATCCTGTATCCTGTACAGAGCCTAGAAGAGTGCTAGATGCAGACTTTTCTTGAATGTAGCTTGCAACTGAATAATTGCTTTTTAATTAATGTGATTTTTATAAACTAAGATTATTTAGGGCCAGAGATAGCTTACTGTATTCAGATATCAATTGCTCAAATATCTTTATCAGAGTTTTCTTTCATGTAATGTATGCTTAGAGACTTTTTTTCACAAATATTCTTTCCTAGGGGAAGTAAAGTATCCCAATGTATTTCTATCCATACCATTCATTTTAGTTCAAGGACAGTGTTGAAAACAGAAAAGTGGTTCTCAAATTGACTGGGCAAATCCTTTGTAGAAATTCAATAAATAATAGACACTCGGGCCATATCCCTGGATGCTTTAATCCCAGTGTAGATGGGGCCACAGTAAGTCTGATGCGTTCACAGGGTACAGGACCCCTGAACTTGAAGATTTGTGTATCTCTGTGTGTGAGGTTTTGTGAGTGATTTCTGATACACAAAATCTTCCTCGTTCTGTGGAATTCTGCTTACGTAAGAGTGTAGATGATGTCCAAGTATTTCCTGATATCATGGTGAAGACATGCCTATCTCTACGGACATATTTGTGTCAATAAGTAGAGATGATAGGATTTTGCATCATTGGGAGGTTTGAAAAAGCTAATTTTGGTTACACAGCAACATATAACATGAAAACTGTATTAAATCATAGATATAGAAGCCCTTCCTAGCTTTTTTACTTAAGGGCATTTTGTTCTCTTCTCTACAGCTGCCTTCCACTCCAACAAAATCTCCAAGTTTATAAATCCTGTCAACTTCCATTGCTAATTCTCAGTGATGGGATTGTAATTTGCTCTGGGAAGCTTCCCTGTATTACTGTTAAATCATTTGCATTCTATCCAATGATTTGTGTTCCGGTGGGTCCAGCAATTCCTAGAAGTTTCTTTCTTTCTTTCTTTTCTTTTTTTCTTCCTTCAGTTGGATTCTTTCCCGCTGAGTAAAAGAAGCCAAAAGGAAGGGGGGAAAAGAAAAGTAGCAGGTAGAACTGTTCTCCTTCATCAATTCTTTCTTTCAGTCAGCCCCAGAATTCCCTTATCTGAGAAGAATCACCTCCTGCTCCCAAGAGCACTAGAGATGCCTGAGCTGCCTTTTCATAGTTTATTCAGTAGCCCCACCTACCTCCCCCAAAGAGTGGGAAGAATAGCTAGGTTACAATATCTGTGTCTAAACTGCTCTTACTCTGGATTATCCCTCAAAAAGTATAAAAAAACGAATTTAAATCAGCTTTCATACTAATGTCCCCGAAATAAAAGACAAGAAAGGAATACCAAATGCATGACATACTGAATCAGCAAGACTATCTCTAAATAGAACGCTTTTCAAAGGTTTCTGTGAGGTGTTAGCAATTCCTCAAAAAAAAGAAAAGAAAAAGAAATCCTTTTGTTTTAAGTACAATTAGGTTTATGTCTGTAGAAGTGCATTTTGCCCAGAGACCCTTTAGGATGCTATACTTAGGCACTGAGCCAAACAAAGTTGTTGGGTTTTTTTTTAAACAAATGGATCACCTATTTTTACCTTTTCTGCATAGACCTGCCCCCCTCCCCTTTAAACAAGAGAACTATCATACTGTAGCAGTATACAGCTGCCATTCATCGCTGCCTATATTATACTTGGAGTACTTGACTTTGGGCAAGAGAAGGTGATATGCATAATATCTTCCGTATTAGACTTTGCATTCTGGCCTGCGGGCTTCTTTTGACTGTCCCAGTGCCTGCCAGAGCAGCTTTCACAGATCTTGGAAATGACTACATAATTTATGGGGAATCAGAAAATGAAGAACCAGAATGCAGATTTTTGTGGGCATCTGAAATAAAACACGTCAGACTCTAGGCTGGAAAGACTAGAGTGGGTAATTGAGCTCATCCAATAATAACAACACCTTACAGCTGTGAAGCTACTGCACGTGCATGATCTCCTTAATACAGCAGTGAAGACTATTTCACAAAGTGGAATTTCTCTTCCGGCCTTTAAGTTATTGCACCCTGGGAGTGTACAGTTAAAGAAGGAAAACCTGGAATTTGAGGTGTCAGGAAACCAAACAGTAAAGCTTTAAGTGAAAGAAGCTGTCTGCCTGAAGGGACCTTAGCTGAGATAGGGTCATGTAGAAGGAAAAGCATGAGCTTAAGAGGAGATTGGTGTGGAGTTTTCCACTCAGTGGCTGTGTGACCCTGGGTAAATGAATTAACTTTTCTGAGTTCTAGTTCTTTCCTGGGGGCATTTTAGGAACTGTTGAAATAAGATCTACAAAGTTCAGACACATATTAGGCACTCATTGAATGCTGGTCCATGCCACACCTCCAACGACACTGCCCATCCTCTGCCTTTTCCTAATTACCACCCCCTCGCTAAATTTACACACACACACAAAAATAATCTTAGTTCTTGTTGTTGTTAGGTGCCTTCGAGTCAGTTTTGACTCATAGGGACCCTACATACAACAGAACGAAACACTGCCCAGTCCTGTGTCATCTTAGTTCTTAATGCCTGCTAAAGTCAAGCAATCATACAGCAATCAGAAACATAAAGCTCACTACCTCTGATTCCTAAGGTAGTGTTCCATCTTAGTACACAACTCCCAAGCTTCACCTAATACCCTTGCATAAAATGACACAATCGCTCCTTTAAATGTTATCGTTTTTAAACTAATTATGTAAACCCAAAGAAAACCTAAGAAGTTTCAAACAGATAAGGAATGGTTAATTTTAATACAGCCTGGGTCATTTGAGTTAAGACATTAATTCCTGGCCAATGAAGATCTTTTGTTGAGTTGGAGGGTTGACAGGTGTCAAAAACAATAAGCTATAATATCCCCTTTGAGCCAAAATAACTACTTTTCCTTTAAAAAATCCCCATTTGCGATGAAAAAAACATACCATGCTCATGGATAGGTAGACTCAACATTGTGAAAATGACAATTCTACACAAAACAATTTACAAATACAAACAACATTCTTCAAAGAGATGGAAAAACTAATCATTAACTTTATATGGAAGGGGAAGAAGCCCCGAATAAGTAAAGCGCTACTGAAGAAGAAGAATAAAATTGGAGGACTCACACTACCTGACTTCAGAACCTACTATAGAGCTACAGTAGTCAAAACAGCCTGGTACTGGTACAATGACAGATACATTGACCAGTGGAACAGAATTGAGAACCCAGATGTAAATCCATCCACCTACAGTCACCTGATCTTCAGCAAGGGCCTGAAGTCCATCAGATGGGAAAAAGACAGTCTTTTTAACAAATGGTGCTGGCAAAACTGGATATCTATCTGCAAAAAAATGAAACAGGACCCATACCTCACGCTGTATACAAAAACTACTTCAAAATGGATCAAAGACCTGAAAATAAAGCCTAAAACTATAAAGTTCATAGAAGAAAAAAATAGGACCAACACTACAGGCCTTAATACACAGCATTAACAGGATAAAACCATAACCATCAACACACAAGCCCCAAAAGATAAGCTAGATAACTGGATCTTCTAAAAATCAAACACCTATGCTCTTCAAAGGACTTCGGCAGAAGAGTAAAAAGAGAACCTACAGACTGGGAAAAAAATTTTGGACAGTACAAGTCAGACAAAGGTCTAATCTCCATAATCTACAAGAAAATCCAACACCTCTACAACAAAAAGACAAATAATCCTATTAAAAAATGGGCAAAGGAAATTAACAGACACTTCACCAAAGAAGACATTCAAGCAGCCAACAGACATATGAGGAAATGCTCGTGATCACTAGCCATTAGAGAAATGGAAATTAAAACCACAATGAGATACCATCTCACCCCAGCATTACCAGCACGAATCAAAAACACTGGAAATAACAAATGTAGGAGGGGCTGTGGGGAGATGGGAACTCTTATGCACTGCTAGTGGGAATGGAAAATGATACAACCATTTTGGAAAATGATATGGCGCTTCCTCAGAAACCTAGAAATAGACATACCATTCCATCCAGCAATCCCACTCCTAGGAATATATTGTAGAGAAATAAGAGTCGTCACTCGAATAGACATATGCACACTTATGTTCATGGCAGCATTGTTCACAATAGCAAAACGATGGAAACAACCTAGATGCCAATCAACAGATGAATGGATAAACAAACTATGGTACATACACACAATGGAGTACTATACAACAAGAAAGAACAACAATGAATCTGTGAAGCATCTCATAACATGGATGAAACTGGAGGACATTATGCTGAGTGAAATAAGTCAATCACAAAAGGACAAATATTGTATGAGACCGCTATTGTAAAAACCCATGAAAAAGTTCACACACAAAATGTAACAATCTTTGTTGGTTACCAGGGATGGGATGGGTGGGGGGGAAATACTAAATAGGCAATACATAAGTGGTATATTGGGTGAAGGGTGAGAGAGTACACAATACAGGAGAAACTAGCACAACTTGTACAAGGAAAGGTCATGGAAGCCCCATAGACACATCCAAACTCCCTGAGGGACTGAACTGCTGGGTGGAGGGCTCTGGGGACCATGGTCTCAGGGAACATCTAGCTCAATCAGCATGACATAGCTTATAAAGACAATGCTCTACATTTACCTTGGTGAGTAGTGCCTGGGGTCTTAAAAGCCTGTGAGCAGCCATCTAAGATACTCCACTGGTCTCATCCGTTCGGGAGCAAGGGAGAATGAAGAGAACAGGATACAAGGAAAAGATTAGTCCAAAGGACTAATTGTCCACAGCTACCAAGGCCTCCACCGGGCTGCATCCAGTAGAGCTAGATGGTGCCCGGCTACCACCACTGACTGCTCTGATCAGGATCACAACAGAGGGTTCTGGACAGAGCTGGAGAAGGATGTAGAGCATAATTCTAACTCACAAAAAAAAAAAAAGACCAGATTTACTGGCCTAAAGGAGACTGGAGAACCTTGAGAGTATGGCCCCCAGACACCCTCTTAGCTCAGTGGTGAAGTTACCACCGAAGTTCACTATTCAGCCTGGGAATGGACAGCCCCATAAAACCAAATGAGTCTAACAAGGTACAGGAGTCCAGTGACAAGGGCCAGAAAGCAGAAGGGGACAAGGAAGCTGGTGATAGGGAACCCAAGGTTGAGTAAGGATATTGTTGATGTGTTGTGAGATTGTTAACCATTGTCACAGGGCAACATGTGTACTAACTGTTAAATGAGAAACTATTTTGTTATTAAGCCTTCATCTTAAGTGAGAATAACAGCACAATTGGAAGAGCATATTCAATGTCACTGAACTGTGCATGTAGAAATTTTTGAAATGGTGTATCTTTGGCTATGTGTGTTTTCACCAAAAAAAAAAAAAAGGTTGAGAAGTTAGAGGGTTGATGTGTTGTGGGGTTGTTAACCAATGTCATAAAACAACATGTGTACTTCTGTTTCATGAGAAACTATTTGTTCTTTAAGCCTTCACCTGAAGTACAATAAAATAAATAAATAAATTAATTAATTAATTTAAAAAAAAATAGAGAGAAAAGATAAGAAATACAAAAATAAATAAATAAATAAAAAATAAACTGAGAATAGCAGCACAATTGGAAGAGCATAGTTGATGTCACTGAACTGTGCATGTAGAACTTTTTGAAATGGTGTATCTTTGGCTATGTATATTTTCACCAAAAATAAAAGGTCAAGAAGGGAGAGGGTTGACATGTTGTGGGGTTGTTAACCAATGTCGTAAAACAATACGTGTACTGCTGTTTCATGAGAAACTATTTGTTCTGTAAGCCTTCACCTGAAGTACAATAAAAAATAAACAAATAAATAAATAAATAAAAATTAAAAAAAAATAATCCCCATTTGCAACTGAAAAGAAAATAAACTACTCTGGCTGAAGAAATTGCTTTTGCCATTATGATGCAAATGGCCAAGCAAATTTGTTGCCCAATAAATCTTTTTGGGCATTATATAGATATAGTCTTAGAATTTGTAAAGCCTAAAGTATAAAAGCAAATAACATAAAAGGAAAAGAAGCTATAAATTCCTAATCTAGATAACACTTTTGTATGTAAGACTCAGGGGGGCAAAACACGTTCTTAACAACACTGAATTACAGGGCCCAAATGGAATTAGAAATCCCTCTGGTTTGTTCCTTTCTGTTATATTTTTACTTTTAGCAATTAATGGGGTGCTACACAAGGTCCTGATGATATGCATTGAACAAAGTGGCTTAGAAATTCTATTTCTTCATCCTCATCCCCTGTGTTAATTGCAGGCCAAGATGAGAACCGAAGAATAAACCAAACTTGGAAGATAGTTTTGTTGTTATCGTTTTTCTTGTTTTATTATGGTAAATATGTAACATAACATTTGCCGTGTCAACATTCTTCACAGGTACGATTCAGTAACATTAATTATGTTTATCATGTTGATCAATCGTCACCATTACCCACTTCCAGGTTGAGTTTTGGCTATTAACTGTGTTCCAGAGACCACAAAAGGGGATTTGGAATCAAAACAGAAAAGCAATATGAAGAAGACCTTGGAGATCGTGGAGCCTGACATTGCCTTCATTTCATTGATGAGGAAACTGAGGCACAGAAAGATGAAGTAACAACCTTCAAAGAATTGTCCTTATCTGAGAAAGGAGATCGGATACGTTTTCCAGGGCTTCGAACTGATTCATTGCGGTTTGAACCCCTGCTTAGAATTCGCATTTCCATCCCATATCTGGGGTGTACACGCAACTTCTCATCAGGGGTTCGAACCAGAATGAACCTGTTTGAAGCCCTGACCTTTTCATCCTTATCTCTATGCTTACACAGATACTTCATCCTCTATCCAAATTATTCACTAATCCTTCGACAAATCTTGAGATTTTCCCCTGCTTTTGCTCAAGCCAGTCACCTTTATTTGTCATTTATTTTCTCCAAATCTTCTGTTTATCTTTGGGAATCCTACCTTACATTCAAAGAACACCTTCTCAGATATACAGCCACGTAGGCAAGGAGCTGGTCTGTCTTATTCACCACCATGTCCTTGGGAGTAAGCATAGTTCTGAGTACCTAACATGCACTTCTATAAATATCTGATTAATAAGGAGATGAGTCTTTCATCAACCCTTCTGGAAAAACACTTGGTATACTTTATAGAAATCCTGTGATAAATCCTTAGCTATAATTGTATGTGGAGCCCCTGTGGTGCAAACAGTTAACAAGCTCTGCTGCTAATTGAAAAGTTAGAGGTTCAAGTCCACCCAGGAGCACCTCAGAAGAAAGTCCTGGTGATCTACTTTAGAAAAACCAGTCCCTGAAAATCCTATGGAGCACAGTTCTACTTTGACACACATGGGTTGCCATGAGCTGGAATGGATTTGGGCAACTGGTTCCATAATCATATGTGCATGAAGAGTACTAACTCTACTCAACTGCTAGCTTGCTGAGGGCAAAGACAATGCAAATAAATGTACCCCCTGTAAGTATTGTTTTAAACACGTATTCATAATAAACTGAATGCTGAATTAATTCATTCAACTTTAGGTTTTGAAGACTCACCTTAACTACCTGAACCTGAAATAAGTACAATTTGAAGTTGAACAAATTCAGGAGTAAATAAGGAGTTAACTAGTTGCCACAGTCAATTCTGATTTGTGGATTCCCTTATGTGTGTCCGAGTAGAACTGTTGCTCCCTAGGATTTTCAAAGGCTGATTTTTCAGAAGTAGATCTCCAGGCCTTTCTTCTGAAGTGCCTCTGGGTGGACCCGAATGACCAACTTTTCAGTTAGCAGTCAAGCATGGTAACTGTTGGCACCACCCAGGGATTCCAAATAAGAAGAAGCAGCCCTCTGTTTAGCCTTTTTGGAGTAAGTCAATTTTTAAAAGCCTGTTAAAGAGGATTATTATTTTTCTAAAAAGGTGCACATACCTTGAACACTTAAATCCTATAAATATATCTTCATTCACCACTCTTTATAGAAGCTCAAGGCCTTTCCTTTGAATAGGTCCATTATCTTTCTTGCAAAAACCTTAAGATACTTGTGAAAAATCTGAATATGGAATTTCTTCCAGATTTTTACAATTTTCCCTAAGTCTTCAACAGTTGTCTTTCCCCCCACCCCCCTTCTCCCCACACACAGCTAATTCAGCCACATTTCTTTTTCAATTCACCTTTAACAAATAGTTCCAAAACATTCAACATAGTTTTCATTAAAACACCACCTTTTTCTTTTTGCTCTCGTTGTCTATTTGGTTTAAATAGCAATTAGTTAAATTATGTAATTACAATAGCATACAAAACTAGCATAAACATGTTTGGGAAAATACTTGACACGTGGTAAACATACCATTCAGCTGATGGGAGAAGAAGAGCACAGGGTGCTGAGGCAGTCTACTAATTAGTGGGGCTTAGTCAGAATAGAGGGGGCAGGGAGTGATGATTAATTGGTGAGTTGGATAAGTGGCATTGGGTAAGAGATCTTCTACTGGAGCACAAATAAGTCAAGAGATAATTGTTCCTGTATATCTCTAATTTAATTTGACTTAGATCCACAATCAATGCCCAAGAAACAGCAGTCGAGAAATCAAATCAAATCAAACATTGCATTGGGCAAATCTGCCGCAAAAGACCTCTTTAAAGTATTGAAAAGCAAAGATGTCACTTTAAGGACTAAGGCACACCTGACCCAAGCCATGGTATTTTCAATCGCCTCATATGCACGCTAAAGCTGGACAATGAATAAGGAAGACCGAAGAAGAATTGATGCCTTTGAATTACGGTGTGGGCATAGAATATTGAATATACCACGGACTGCCAGAAGAACAAACAAATCTGTCTTGGTAGAAGTACAGCTGGAATGCTCATTAGAAGTGAGGATGGTGAGACTTCTACTCATGTTATCAGGAGGAACCCATTCCTGGAGAAGGACATCATGATTGGTAAAGTAGAGGGTCAGCAAAAAAGAGGAGGACCCTGAATGAGATGAATTGACAGTGGCTGCAGTAACCAGCTCAAACATAGCAATGATTGTGAGGATGGCACAGGACCGGGCAGTGTCGTGTTCTGTTCTACCTAAGGTCGCTGTTAAGTCAAAACTGATTTGATGGCACCTAACAACATCTGTAATCTCAAAATACATAAGGCATCTGGATATTTCAGATCAAAGAATGTTTATAACAGCAAAAAGGGATCCATGTAGGGGCCTTAGGCTATATTCCCAAACTTGGTATTTTATTAACACATAGGTGCCTGTATTTATCTGTCTATAAAAAATACCTAGGCTTACTGTTGGTTGTAGGGAGCTTGTTTAACATTAAGTGTCTATGAAAAGTAGGATTATACCATCTTTTATATGGAATTCATGCATACTTATTTTACTTTTATTATTTCAGAAATGCAGAAAGGTTATAGATAAGTCAAGATACACATAGTCATTGATCATATATTAGATAGATTAGATGGATAGATAGGTAGGTAGATAGGTAGGTAGGTAGGTAAATAGGTAGGTAGGTAGGTAGATAGGTAGGTAGGTAGAAAGAATTGTGATAGATGCATAAGTAATAGAAATAGGTAACACATAGTCACTTCCTCATGGAGGTTTACAATTTAGTGGGAGAAACAAGAATACAATAAATCAATAGCAATCATATAAGAAAAGAAGACAGAAAACATCATTATCATACTGGTTTAGAATAAAAAATATATATTCAAATAAAACTCCAGCACATCTTAGGATTCCTTGGCCAGGTGCTCTGGTTGGGCCACCACAGTTCGGCTTATGACACAGCCATGACTCCGTGCATTATTTGTAATAAATATTTGTAATTTTACTCTTTGGCAAGGACTACCTTGTACACCTTGCTGTCAGCCAGCCAAGATTTCTCTGGGAGCGTTTAGAGCAGGGCGGGCACAGGCGTTGGCATCTGTAATTATGTTGAATGCATCAGGTGCACCACTGTTATCTGTTGCTCACTTTCCATATCCAGAGCTACACATTTTCACGCTATGTGTATGTGTGTATACGACTGTGTGTACTTGTCATCATAGTGGAGTGCCAGAATTGAATTTCTCTTGAGAAATCATCATTTATCAAGTTAGACTGACTATCAGTCCAGAAATGCTTTCAAGGTCAAGGACTGCAGAATGTCCAGAAATGAGATTTCTCATGGATGGGCGCCGTAGTCTATCAAGAGCTTGATGAATGTTCTCACACCTGACCAGGCTCGGATATACTGAGCAAACTGGATTCAGATTCCTTTTTCACCTGTTACCTGGTGACAGGCATAGCCCATCTGAGCTTTCATAGCTGACTCTTTTTTCCAAATTTTGCTTTAAGGTCAACATTATTTTTCTGGTCTGTTTCACAAAATTTCTCCTATTGCCTCTGGCCCACCCTTGTGCTCTTCACTGTTCCCTCGTTTAACACATCTCTCTGGTTCTTGCTCTTTGCTGTTTTCAGTGTGTATGGGAATGTGATTTCTGAAGATCTGGACCCAATTTTATTGTAACCATATATATGATAGAGAATGGTCCAGTCTCTCCCCTGCACTCTATTGGTAGGGTGAGGGTAGAGATCATGAAAGTAGGATTTAATCCTACTTGATTTATTCTGGAGGCCTGATGGTGCAGTGGTTACAAGCTACAGCTGCTAACCAAAAGGTCAGCAGTTTGAATCTACCAGCCACTCCCTGGAAACCTTATGGGACAGTTCTACTCTGTCCTATAGGGTCACTCTGAGTTGGAAATGACTTGACGGCAATGGGTTTGTTTTGGTTTGATTCGTTTTAATCTTTTCATTCCTCACTTACTGCCTTGTTTCTTTTTAATTGACTTTTTTCCTTGCATCCTTTTTTCAAAAGTTAAAAAATGACCAAAAAAAAAAAAAAAAATGGCATGTTACATTTTGTAACATATTTGTTACATATTGATATGTAAACCTTCTAACATGAAAAAGACATACCACATGACAGAATCATTATCCTGCCCCAATTTTTTTTTTCTATTTATTTCCCCTCTCTCTAGATTAGTGGTCAAGTACATATTCACATATATATATATTTTTCTTTACCACTAACTTCCCTTAGAGTGACCTCGCCTTCCTGCTAACTCATATTATCTGCATCATTCATCTGTCTCATAAACAATATTGCCTCTGATATCCTTTTTTTTTTATAAGATATTCTTTCAGTTTTTTTTCTTTTCATTTTTTAGTAACTGAGTAAGATCCCTCAAGCCATCAGGATGTTATCCTTATAACTGTAATGACGTAGAGAAACAGACAATTCATAATTTCCCTCCCTCCTTCTTTCGTTGTAATTTTTCATGTGGTTTATCTTTATCCCCGTCTGTTACTATAAGCTCTGGGATAAGCAAAATTAATCATTGTGTGTAATAATCCTATAGTGAGTTGGCATTAGTATGGTTCATGGACAAATTCTTACTTTGATAAAACACTTCTGGTATGAAGCAGCCATCAAAGGGAGACCTGAAAGGACAGACTACAGCTAGGATATCACACACTGTAGTTCCCCTGTCTATACAGTGGGGGCTAGTGGAATCCATTTGCCAACTTCTCAGAGTGGTGACAATCTAATGAGTGATTTAACTATAATACATTTTAATGACATCTACACTTCCAAAGATGCCTTTTACTATCACTCACTTACACAGTTTGAAAAGTTTCCTTACCAAGCAAACTGTATATATTTATTAATTAATATTTAACTTGTATTCTCAATTTTATTAATCAGATAAACATATAACTACCATGCAGTAAAATAATCAGGAACTACAATATGACCTTTATTAGGTATTTAAATATATCGTAAGCAATCTACAATTACTAACTTCATGAGTTTCCAATGGGTCTGAGACCTCAGATTGGGAATATGTGTTCTATAAAAATTTAAAAGCATTATTATTTTATTATTTATCATTTTTAACAACATCAATAATAATAAACCAAATTACTTGCTCAAGAGGTCAGTGTTTTTCAGCCACTCTGTCAGTTCTTATTGGTTTTGAATTTCCTTTCTCTAGAACAGTCAATAAAAAAATGTTAAATGGGTGACTAGAGAGGCAAAATAGGACCATAAATATCTAGTCCTATTCTGCTTGCCTGTAACATGTTGTTGAGAGGTCCTCTCTCTTGCTCTACAATTGCAAAATTGCAAACTGATTGTGAAATGGTTGTCCTTGAACTGCTGAGACCAACACAAACAACAAGAACATTTTTAAAACTATTCCCTAACCATTACAAATTACTCTGAATCTTAAGCTATGCTCTCGCCTATATTTCTCATAGAATCTCTAGCAAGTGTTTGTCAACTAATGTTTAGGGAGCTGTGACTACTCCCTGTATAAATCTTTCTTCAAATCCACAGAACCTGATATTTTGTCTTTTGGTAGAAATTATGTTTAAATCACAGACAACTTCAATAAAATTTCAAAAAGTACTGAAGTGGAATTGAAGAGGATTACATTACTAATTGAAGGAGCCCTGGTGGCGCAAAGGTTAAGCTCCCGGCTGCTAACCAAAAGGTCCGTGGTTTAAACCCACCAGTGGCTCTGTGGAAGAAAAGACCTGGCGATCTGCTCCTGTGAAGATTACAGCCTAGCAAACCTTATGGGGCAGTTCTACTTAGTCATATAGGGACTATGAGTTGGAATCGACTCTATGGCACACAACAATAACATCAACAAACGTTACTACTAATGAAAAGTTACTTCAAGATAAAAAAGGCTTCCTTTGTCAGGAAAATGGTAGCTGTTTGCTAGGTTAAAGCTTCCTTCCAGTAATCCATGCACACATCATAGAAACACTTGGCATAACAGGAAAAAAATGGTTATGATTTTACCGCTGCTCATTATCACACTGATAACATTCAGAAATCCAGATCCAGGCCTTATGAATGGACCCTAGCTAAATAAAAGCAGTAACTCACAATTATGAGAAAATTTGTGAATTAAGGGAATTTTTGAAAGAAAGGAAGGAAAGGAAAAAAATATACATTGACACAAAATTGTGAAAGCTGATAACATTAGTTACCCAAATTTTGGCATCTAATCTACCCCAACAGGTTCGGAAGATGATAGAGGAACATTGTTAATGTAGGACCTCATCAGGGAGTTCTAATATTCCAATAAATAAACAGAGCAGATGAATAATTTGACTATAAAGTAGCTTATGTAAGTTACAATTTTTAAACAATTTCATATATTAGACATAAGTGGTTGGAGTCTTGTTTTCAAGGAGGTCATAGCAGCATTAAAAGAAGAGGAGTTGAAGTGAAGATTGCTTCTAGAGGGTTTGTTAATGCCACATCTCTTCCTATTTTATTCATTTTCTAGTGTTTATTTACATCTATGACAAGGATAAGGGTCAGAAAGTTGTCGTTGGGTAAGGACCGGCTATTTACACACATCTCACTCACACTTAATCAAAAATGCCTTGGCAGAATTGGAATTCAACGATAGTTTTGAAGGACAGAATAAAAATGATTTGACTGGATCATTTTGATGGCTGAAGTGGCCTACTTAGTCGTCCGTTCTCATCTGAAGGCCTAGCTTAAGTTGGCAGAAGTGGCGGCAATTGTTGTTATGAGTGCACTAGACAGTCATGCTGCTATGGAAACAGTATCCCTGAGTTTACATTATACATTAAAGAGGTCTTGGCACCAAGAGTGAGCATCTAAAGCAAGGAAGGAAGGCAAGGAATTACAGAAGGCTGTCCAGTAGTATTTAGTTTTTACTAAAGGAAGTCACTAATAGCTAGGACAGTGTTTTTTGTGGCATACTCTGATGGGAGAGGAAGTCATTGTACAGGTAAAAGCATCCAAGTAAGGATTTAGTACTCTGCTATGGCAGGAAAGTCTTGTGAAATATGTATTCTGGTCACTTATCTTCTTCCCAGAAATATACTATGAGCAGATCAAAAAGAAGGCTAATCTATTATCGGATTTTTTTTTTTTTAAATCACCTAGGACCAACTATATAAAAAATTACAAAGTGTGTTCTTTCATATTAGAGGCAAAAAAATGCAACATGAACATCGTTAAGCTCAAGGCTAAGTCTGAGAGAGATACTGAACCTTCACAGTGGGTTCCCTGACCTCGATGTAAAAGCTGGATTGCGACAGAAAATATTTCAGCTATTTTCATTGCAAAGAGAAAGGGGGTGGAGACCAGGAGCTTTCCTCTCCCTTTTTGGTGACCATTTTCAGTTAAAAAATATTTTTGATAAGAATTACAGGCTTAATAAAAATAAAAATACTGAGAAATAAAAAAAAAAATACAAAGATTATCCCGTAGCCATACTTCTCAATACAATATTCATGCAAGTTTGGTATAATTTTTCCCTCTCTTTTAACCCTCTGAATATGTTTAAGCTTCAATATTTTATAGTTCTGAAGATTTCACTCATCTTAAATCAACTTAGAAGAAAAGAAGTAGCCGGAAGGAAACATTGAGTCCAGATTTAAAAAAACAAAAACAAACAGTGCCGTTGACTTGATTCCGACTCGTGGCGACCCCATGTGTTACAGGGTAGAACTTTCCATAGGGTTTTCTGGACTGTTATCTTTATTGAAACAGATCACCAGGGCTTTCTTCTGTGGTGCTGCTGGGTGAATTCGAATCACCAACTGTTTGATTAGTAGCTGAGCACAAACCATTTGTGCCACCCAGGGTGAGTCCAGATACAATACATTTAAGTCATCCACATCGTTATGGACCACTCCTTACCAGATCCAGTTCATAACATCAGAGATTGTCACAACTGGAAGGGATCCCAGAGCTTGTCAATTCTAACTGTCTCATTTTATAAATGAAGAAACTTATGTCCAAAGAATTGAAGGCCCTTGCTGAGGTCATACATATATTGAGCGGTCAACTTAGACTTAGTACCATTTTCAAAGCAGTCTAGTGCCACCAATTTACTCTGATTTTTTTTGTATATTAAAACAAACTGCAAATTATTTCTAATCATTATGAATTTCTTACATTAGGTTGTTCTTTTCCTAGCCTTTCTACTAGTCTTTGTTTGCCTCCCAGCAAGAAAGGGATTGTAGCGTGGTGGTGTGTCCACTGATGGCCTGGCCAAATAGAAATTCCAACTGTTCTGTATGGCTCCCTGGGTCAGGAGACAGCACTCTCTCTCATGACCCTGTCTCCAGACAAGGCAGCCAAGCCAAGGCCAGAGGGGAGAATTACTTGTGCCCAGGACTGTTGAGTGGCAGGCTGTCCACAGGGGATGGATAACCTCAGTGGGAGGAGCAGGAACTCACCCTGGAAGGCACCTCAAACTTAGAATTCCTACCACTCCCTGATTCAGCATGGAAGATTCTCCTTTTTCCACAGCTCATGCCATGTTGAGTTCCTCTAGTTCCTGCCGTCAGTCTTTATTCTCCTACTCAGTTTGCAACTCATTCCTCCTCTTTTGCTTCACTTAAACTCAGTCTTACCTGGTTTCTGAGAGAGGAAAGTCCAGCCTTGAAACTCTCGAGGATTCCCTCTTGTAGTTCTTTGTTTTAACGTGATACAGGCTGAGAGAGAAAAAATAGCATTAGGTTAGTAAAGAAAAAAAAAAAGTGGTATTTTCTGTTATAGCAGCACTGGGTAACTAAAACATGCTGTAACAGTGATCTTGTGTTTGCTGAACCCCATTTCTTGTTAGGGAGCTAGGATGCAAGGATCATGTCTGAAAGGGTAGGCCAAGGTCAAGCAAGATAACATGTCCAAAATAGGCCAAGGAACAAAGGATTTCCAGAGACAAGTGTTGGAAGTAGGCAAAATTTTTCTTATAGGGAGGCCCACTATTTATCCCAACTGTCTGCTATACCCAGTATCCTCCCAAGTTGAATTTATGCTTATGAAAGTTATGCAAGTCACTAAATATGTGATCATGTACAATTGAATGAAGGTACACTTGACCGTACTTTTACTCTCATTCTCCAGAGACTATTTCATAGTGGTTGGTTATTCTCGGATATATCAAGCACCTGTTTATGGTCTGATCTGTACTTACTTTAATAGACCCCTCTCTCGCAGCAGGATGTTCTTATTTTTTACACCTGCAGCTTAGAATGTACTTTATAAAAGTCATTTCCAAGGCCTCTTGGTCACAATATCTCCCTCGTGGATTATTGCAATAGCTTCCTACATGTTTGTTTCTACTCCTGCCCCAGCAGCTATTTTTTGCATAGTAGCCAGAGTGATCCTTTTAAAACATTAATTTGATCATGTTACACCCTTGCTGGAAGCACTGCAATAACTTCCCATCACTTTAGCATAAGATCAAATCCCTTTGCCAGACCTGGTCCTTCCTTATTTTCTGCTGTGTTTTCTCACACTCATCCCTGTTTCTCTTGAGCACATGCTTGCCTCAGGGACGCTGCTGATGGGACCTTCCGTCTGAAATGCTTCTCCAGATAACCACATGACTCCCTCCTTCAGTTTTTTCTTGTCTGTGTTCAAATATTATCTCACCAATGATGTCCTCTTGAGTACCTTATCTAAAATAGCCAACACCCAACCCTTACACTTTATTCTTGCTCTTCTGCTTTATTTTTCCAAACCAACCTTTTATTATCTGATGTTATATCACGTTATATGTTTGTTTTACTATCTGAAACTTCCTGCACCACAAGAGCATGCACTTATCTGTTGAGTCACTGACACTTATTAGGGGCTCAGTAAATATTTATGAAATAGGTGGGTAAATTGTCCTGTTTCTTCTGAGGTGGCACAGATCATTTTAGGAGAACTTGCACTGGTTATTTGCTACTTACATACCATGAACCAGTGTGTTTGTAGTGAGCTTTGACAAAGTAATTTATTACTAATAATGTGACCGAGCTGATGTTTAAGTTATTTTATATGCGTAAGAATGGATTTAAGGACCATTTTTATAGTTGCATCTCCTCACATCCCCATATGCTTTATTTGAAAAGGTGAGAGAAGGGCAGGGTTATGGGGAAAGTGGAATCTCATCCACTACTCTACTTATCGACACCAAAGTCTGTTCCTTACAAGGACCATGTCACGGTCCATCATGTGTGTCTTGATAAGAAAATAAAAGGTTTAGAATCCTGTCTTCAAACTGGAGATTCCCTTACTTCAAGCTTGGTGTGAATATAAACATGAGAACTCCTTAAAATAAATCCAGAGCCTCCTCAAAATTCTTGGCCAATAAATATAGAATACACGTCACTTAACATTTCTAACATTCAATATTTCACTAAGGGATGTAATTTATAAAAATTACTTAATGTGGTTCTTAACATGTAGTATGTATTCATAAACACTATTTCTCATTCTTGTACTGTTAACATGATATTCTCCACTGTGATAAGACTAACAGAAATATTCAGAAGTTGTAAGTATTTGCTATCTGCCCTCCTTCTTGTGTTCTCCTCATGCCAAGTAGGATCCTTTTTTACTGGGAAGAGTCCAAGTAATTAGTACAGTGGGAAGAAAACTAAAAACTTAACAAAATAACTAATTTATCTACATAATGAAGGCCAAGGTTCAGGGAACAAGAAGGGCCTAAAGGAGTTAATGGAGGCTGGTTAGAAGGAGAGATTTACAGAGTTGGGAGATAAAGAGACAACACTTGGGAGTAGTGAGGAGTGGACAGTTGCCAGACATGAGAGATTGGGAAATTGGCTTTCTTGACGTTTGGGAAGCATTTTAATTGGAATACCCTTTGTGAAATTTTTGTGAAAGATTATAGCCAGGATTCAAAGTGCTTTTAATTAAATGTTGTCAAATTCTTCTTCCTTTTTTTCCCCCCCCAACTATAATTCTTTTCTGAGGCCAGCCTCAGAGTAAGAGCAAGTCAACTTGACTTTGTCTACCCCTTCCCTAAGTTTCCAAAATTTCTAGATGGAACTTGGATGTGTAATACCAAGCTGAATTTGGAGGGATTCCTGGAATTATTCTACATGAATCCCACTCGAACCAGAAAGAAAATTAAAGAGATTGGTTTGTAAGGAGGAAGAAGTATTATAAACGCATATATTGCTTCTCTTTGTAGAGGCCTGCAAAATGCTGACAAAAGCATACGTAACGCCTCATCATTCTATCACCTCAATAAATAAGGAAGCCAGCAGGAGGGAAGCTTCTGAGAAGGAAAAGGTGTGCAGAACCTTTACATACAAGGTTCTTATCTGGTGTCACAGAGAGAAAGGAAATACACTTTCACAGGATATATGACAGGTTTTGACATAGGGTCTATTTTGAAAATTTTGTGGTATGTTTTAACTGAGATCTGTCTGCTGACATTTTTGCAATAGACTATATAAAATGGCCAAATTGCTTTTAATTACTTTCTTTTTTAAGCAAGCCTTTGATAAAACTGGCTTCAAGACAAGATCCAACTAACCTGACTTTGTGCATGTTATAAAGTAATAAACATGCTTTACATTTTCTTCCCCTTTGGAATGAATCAGTTTCAGGTAAGCACTAAAAGGGTCAAATGTGCTTCTCTATCCACAGAGCCTATTACATTATGTGGCACAAAATACACAATTAATAGATTAATGGATGATTGAGTTAACAATCTGATCTTTAAAGAGGAAACAAACCAGTTGATTATTGTGGTCTATGTTGACAGAACTTGTTTATTTTGGACACTTAGAAGTAGAGACCAAGATTTTCTTTTTTTTAATTTTTTTAAATTAAATATTTTTAAAAAAATTTTATGAAGGCACAAACTGAAAAAAAAAAAACTCAAATTATGAATGATGTTTGTGCCAAACAGTGGTCAACTGAGGGACTATTCATATATTTATTATAAATTTAGTTTCTCTCCATTTTATTTCTATCCAGCCACCAGTGGAAGTGATACTTGTAAATATTTTATTGAATAGCTTTCATTTGAACATAAGCAGTAAATAGGAGAGCAGATGCTTCTGCATCTATGGGATTGCTTTGGTGATGAAGCCAAATGCCAGGGCTGCTTTGGCAAGAACTTTAATATTGGCTAGGTCTCAGGATCCACTCTCCTTATCAGAATTTATTATTGTTTTCAAGCTATCATACAATAACTTTGAAATATTTTATTAACTAGCCTGAGGACAGCCCACTTCCTTCAAATTCTCCACTATCACCCAGCATAATTTGGGGATATTTACTCAATATCCCCCCTTTCTGAACACTTGGCTTGTAAAGGTCTTCTCTCAGTTTAGCCTCTCATTAGCCTTACTCATAAGAACCCACTTCCTCGCCATCAATCTGCCTCACACCAAGCATCCTGGGCCTTTAGATTCCAGGTGATTGATATGGGGAACGCTGATCCAAGTTAAATTCCAAGTTAAACCTCCTGAGGGTTTCTGTTTGGCTTCCTCCTTTCACCTGATACAGCTCAATTGATTTGGCCTTGGGAAATTTTTATTCTATACCTGGTAAGGGCGTGATTTATTTCTGCTGGTAGTGTACTGTATCTAGTTACACAGGTTCCTAAGGGAGGTGACACAAGGGACATTCCAGCTGAATGGATTCTTCATATTCTCTGTTAAGTTTTTTCCACAAATCCCTGATCTTACCCCAGTGAGTCAGGCTGCATCATTTAGGGGTATGCCCCTTGGCAAGCTGCAGGAAACCAACTACAGTGGCTTAAACAAATAAATCTATTTTTATTAATTTAGTCAATTGCAATTTGTCAAGTTGCACTGTCAATTTAGTCACTCAACTCTCAGGCATACCTTCCCTTGGCCTTCCCATCATGGTTACAATATGGCCGCAGTGGCTTTTGCTATCATATCACATCTAACATGAAAAGGAAGAAAGCGAGAAACAGCAGCACTCCACTTGTACTTCCACTTACATCTCATTGGCCAGAACTGTGTCCCAGGTGTGTGAAGGAAAAAAAAAAAAAGGAGAGATATCCCTTCTTTCCCTCACCCCCTTTTAAAATTTGTTAGGATTCATTTATTATTTAACAATTTCCATCATTGTTTCTTTTTGAGACCCAAAGTGTCTCAATTAGAGCCAACGGGAACCTCGTCAAGCTTGTTTTTAAGTCCTCTTGATAAGTCCCTGCCAAATTTTGAGAACTTACTTCTTACTCTCTGACATAACAATACATTCCAGGCTCACCTTGATTCTCCTGCCCCAGACCTTCCACCAGCCATGTTTCAAGGAGCTCTAGTAACTTTTAGAGAATGGTGTTTATAAATCAAGATGTAGGTGTTAGGTTTGCTTATGGTGACTGGTGTACTTATACTACCGCCTTTATCACTTGACCAATCTAAGAAGGAAATATTGTTAAAATGATTAATTCATATTGATAATTCCGATTCAAATCCAACTCTACAGATTCTTGCTCTTCTTCTCCCATTGCACATTTCTAACTCTCTTTTCCCATAGCTGCCAATGTGGTTTGATAAATTTCAATATATGTATTTATTTTTTTAATCATAAAATAAACATGAAACAGTTTCAGAATAACTATACCTACACCACTGTGAACAACAAACCTATAAATTAAAGGTCCAGGTTTTCTTTTGTCCTTAGAATATATCCATTAGAAATATACAGTCAGAGTATCGTGTACAGGAGTTACTGAGATTAATTCCTTTCTTCTTCTGTGTGTTTATATAATCAATTTGACACACAATTCAGTATTTGCATTCAATCCTCAGGTTTTTATTTTGGACTTCTTTGTTGATTTCATTTTTCTTGAATATAAAAAATATTAACACTGTTCAAAAGTCAAATCAACATGAAAATATACTCAGTGAAGTCTTATTCCCTTTTATCTTCTCTAATCTGTTTCCTCCTATCTTCTGCACATAACAAAAGTATTCATTCTGTGGTTTAATCTTTCTGTTCTCCTTTGACAAAATTAAGCAGATGCATACAAACATGCACAAACACTTATTCGCCCTTCCTTCTTACACTATATAATAAACTAACTTTCTGTTTGTTCTACTTAATCCATATCACATCACAGAGATTTTTCTCATTCGTTTTACACTTGTGTATCATCCAATTCTGTGCATGTATTATCATCAATAGGAACCTTAGTGGTGCAAAGGTTAAGCGCTCAGCTGCTAACCGAAAGATTGGCCGTTCAAATCCACCAGCTACTCTGTAGGAGAAAGATGTAGCATTCTGCTTCTGTAAAGACTTGCAGCCTTGGAAACCCTACGGGGCACTTCTATGCTGTTTTATAGGGTCACTATGAGTTCGAATCTACTAGATAGCAATGGGTTTGGTTTTTTGGTTATTCATGTTGATTATCCTAATCACCTATGATAGAGCATATAGTTTCCAATAATTTGTTGTTACAAATAATGTCACAATGAATATGTTATGCAATTTGTAGATGTGTGTTTCTAAAGGAGTATACTTAGGGTAAATTCCTAGACCTGTGATTGCTGGGTCAAAGGGTAAATGAACATGTAGTTTTGTTACGTATTGTAAAATTTTCCTCCATAGAGGTTATACTATTTCACATTTATATCATCAATATAAAACAATGTATATTTCTCCACAGACTTGACAAGAAAATATGTTATTAAGAGGCAGGAAATGTAATTTTAATCACATTTATTTTAGTGTAGACAAAGTTGTGCTTGTTTTCATCTGTTTAAGGGCCATTTTCTTATATGTCTATTGCCTTTTTTTTCCTTCATTTCTTAGAATTCTTTGTATTTTCAGAAATTAGCTCCTATCCTGTGATAAATGTTTTACAAATATTTCTTCCAAGTTTGTAATTTTTATTTTAACTTTGTCTTTTTTCTTTCCAGGAAAAAGAACTGTTATTTTTATGTTGTTGAATTTACCAGTACATTTTTTTCTCATATTGAATCAGGATTTTGAAACACAAGTACAAAGACTTTGCTTACACCCAGATTATTGAGGAATCCATCTAGATTTTACTCTACACTGTGTACAATTTCTTTTTTTTTTTTTTGTATTTAGATCTTTGATTCTTTTGGCATTCATATTTGTACAATGTATGAGACTCAATACTGTTTTTCCCAAATGCTATTCAGTTGGCAACTGCATTTGTTAAAAAGTCCATATTTTCTCCAGCGATAAAGGTGCTGTCTTTATCCTACACTGAATTCTTGTTTTTTATCTTTCCCTGAATTTTCTATTCTGTTCCACTGCTTTTCTGTCCATTTACATGCCGATACACAAATGTTTCAATTGTTAAGTTTTATACGTTGTTTTAATATCTGATTTGCATGACCCCACTTGAAGCTTTTCTTCAAGATTTTGTAGCCATTTTTGCGTGTTTATTTTTCCATATAAACTTTGGAACTAACTTGAATAGCCACAAAGTAAAATAATGTGAATTTTTATATAATTTCATTAGGTTCATATATTAGCTTAAAGAAAAGTGGCATGTTTATGATGTCAAATCTAAGAACAAGGAGTGTTCTTCCATTTGATCAAATCTATTCTGTGTTTTTCAGGAGTGTTTGAAAATTTTCTGCATCGAGGTTTTACATATCCCTTGTTAATTTTTTTCCTAAGAATGTTACGTATTTTGTTTTAATTTAAATGTGATTTTCTCTTCTATTATATCTTTTTACTGATTATTGTTTGTGCATGTGAAGGCTATTAATTTTTCTGTGTTATTTGTTGCATCTTGTTAATTATAAAATATTTATTTTATAAATTTGTTTTATAATTTATTCTCTTGAAATTTTCAGAAAATGCTGTCATATTGTTTACAAATGGAGATAGTTTTACTTCTCCTTTTCCAATTTGATCAATACGCCATATGATGTTAAATAGTAGCAAGATATAAACAACTTTGCTTTGTTCCTGTCCTCAGTAGGAATGCCTCAACCATGCATGTGTGTGTGTGCATTCCTATTCCACAAAATATTTCTATCGGGAGGAATGAGTATCAAGTTTTTTCAAAGGCCTTTTGAGAAGATTTGATTTTTCTCCCTAGTGGTATTTTTATGATAAGATTTGTTAATATATTTCCACGCATTGAACCATCCTGGTTGTTGTTAGGTGCTCTGGAGTTAGTTTCAACTCATAGCAACCCGATGCACAACAGAATGAAACACTGCCCGGTCCTGCGCCATCCCTTAATTGTTGCTATGCTTGAGCCCATTGTTGCAGCCATGGTGTCAACCCATCTTGCTGAAGGTCTCCTCTTTTTCGCTGGCCCTCTGTTTTACCAAGCATGATGTCCTTCTCCAGATAACACGTTCAATGTATGTTTGACATAGTTTCACCATCCGTGCTTCTAAGGAACATTCTGGTTGTGCTTCCTCCAAGACAGATTTGTTCGTTCTTTGGCAGCCGGTGGTATAGTTGGCATTCTTCGCCAACACCATAATTCAAAGACATCAATTCTTCTTCGGTCTTCCTTATTTGTTGTCCAGCTTTTGCATGCATATGAGATGATTGAAAACACCATGCCTTGGATGAGACGCACCTTAGTCCTTAAAGTGACGTCTTTGCTTTTTAACACTTTAAATAGATCTTTTGGAGCAGATTTGCCCAATGCAATGCATCTTTTCATTTCTTGACTGCTGCTTCCATGGGCGTTGGTTGTGGATCCAAGTAAAATGAAATCCTTGACAACTTCAATCTTTTCTCCGTTTATCGTGATGTTGTTTGTCGGTCCAGTTGTAAGGATTTTTGTTGTCTTTATGTTGAGGCTGTAGTCTTTGATACTGAAGTCCATACTCTTTGATCTTCATCAATAAATGCTTGAAGTCCTCTTCACTTTCAGCAAGCAAGGTTATGTCATCTGCATATCACAGGTTGTTAATGAGTCTTCCTCCAGTCGGGATGCCCTGTTCTTCTTCATATAGTCCAGTTTCTCAGATTATTTGCTCATCATACAGACTGAATAAATATGGTGAAAGGATACAACCCTGATGCACACCTGTCCTAACTTTAAACCACACAGCATCCCCTTGTTCTGTTTGAATGACTACCTCTTGGTCTATGTACAAGTTTCTCGTGAGCACAAATAAGTGTTCTAGAATTCCCATTCTTCACAATGTTATCCATAATCTGTTATGATCCACACAGTCAAATGCCTTTGCATAGGCAATAAAACATCTTTCTGATATTCTCTGCTTTCAGCCAGGATCCATCTGACATCAGCAATGATAGTCCTTGTTCTGTGTCCTCTTCTGAATCCAGCTTGAATTTCTGGTAGTTCCCTGTCAATGTACTGCTGCAACTGTTTTTGAATGATCTTCAGCAAAATTTTGCTTGTGTGTGATATTTATGATATTGTTTGATATTTTCCGTATTTGGTTGGATCACCTTTCTTTGGAATGGGCGCAAATATGGATCTCCTCCAGTCGGTTGGCCAGATAACTGTCTTCCAAGTTTCTTGGCATAGACGAGTGAGCACTTCCAGTCCTGCATCTGTTTGTTGAAACATCTCTATTGGTGTTCCCTCAATTCTGTGCCAGGTGCTGGAGGGCAGAGGCACTCACTGGCGTGGCTGGTGACTCGAGCACGCAGCGTGCTTCAGAGGAGGGAGATGTGGGTTCCCGTGGGGATGGCGGGTGGCCAGGGTAGGGTGGCAGGAGGGTCAGGCGTCGGCAAGAGCAGCATGCAGGTTCCAGTGGCTGCAGGTGGCCTGGGCTGCTGGGCCGAACCCTGGGTGGCCGCGACCGCGCCTACTGTGAGATGGCGATTTATGCAGGCATGAACGGTGAGGGCGCCTGGCGCAGGAGGAGGAGCCCCTTCTGTGGCCACCGGGAGCCAACAGCTTCGCGCTGGGTTTGTCTCACTAAACTATGAGCTCCCTGAAAAAAGGAATCGTGTCTTACCCATTTTTGTATCCCTAGTGTCTGCACAGTTCTTGGTACATAGTTTAAGGTGAATTTTGGGACATGACCACTGCTTCACCAAGATGTGATACTAGTAAAAGTGACAGTGGAAGGTCACAGTTACGGGTTACCCTTTCTAGTGCCAAATTAAAAGGAAAAAAGAACTGGTTTGGAATAGCAATATATACAAAAGTAGCCGTAGATACAGAAATTAAGAGAACAGCAAAATCCAGTAGTTCTAATCCAAAATGGGATGAACAGCTACCGATAAACGTGACCCTGCAGACTATATAGAAATTTCGAGTTCGGAGTCATCACGCTTTAAAAGCAGATGCTGTGTGAGGAAGAGTAACAGTAGATTTGAAACAAGCTCTGTTAAAACACAATAGAAAATGTAAGGTATTTTTTTTTTTTTCCTAACTTTGTTTCTTTAAGAACTAGTTCTAGACTCTGAAATTTCCTGAAGTAAAAAAGCGGAATCGCGTCTGTCAGTTTGTCCTACTGTGGGGGCTTGCATGTTGCTGTAATGCTGGAAGCTATACCGCCGGTATTCAAATACTAGCAGGGTCATCCATGGTGGACAGGTTTCAGCTGAGCTTCTAGACTAAGACAGACTAGGAAGAAAGACCTGGCGGTCTACTTCTGAAAAAAATTATCCAGTGAACCATCTTTACTCTCTAAGAATAAAACCCTGTTTGCTTGTGATGTATTATTTTCCTCTGCGGTTGTTCATTCTGTTTGTTAATATTTTATTTAGGATTTCTGCATCAGTATTCAAAAGTGGTATTTATTTTTATTTTATTTTTATCTGCTATCATCAGATTCAGCAATTAATGTTACACTTGCCTTGTAGTAAGTAATTTGAAGTTTTCCTTTCTTTTGAAGCTCTGGGATACTTTATAGGATGAGGATCATATAGACGTTAACAGTTTCATAGAATTCCCATTTGGAAATACCTGGGCCTGGTACTTTTTGTTGGGAAAAATTTATTTTTAAATTTTCCTGTTCTCCTATGGAACTGGTCTATTTAAACTCTGTGTCTCCCAAGATTATTTTTACTTACTTGCACTTTGCTAGGAAATTTTCCATCTTACCTCAGTTTCAATGTGTTTGCAAAGAGTTCTACAAAGTATTTTTGATTATCATTTTTCTGTTTCCATAGTTAATTCTTTTCGTTATTGATTATTTTGTATGTTTCTGCTTTCTTTCTTAGTCTAGGTTCTAATATGTCTATTTATGCTCCCTTTTAATAAGAACCAGTATTTTAATTTATTTATCTTATAATTTTTATTATGTATGCCTCATTAAATTTTATTTTTATTTTATTAAGTCCTTCCTTAGTATTTTGTTTGGTTGATTTTAAACAGTTTTTACATTTTTAGGTTTTTGAGTTGGAAAATTAATGAACTTATTTCTTTTTTTTCTTGTTATTGGTATAGGCATTGGGGCACTGACATTCCTCTGAAAACGGCTTTAAATGTATGTTATAGATTTTGATATATAAAGATTTATGATTTTTTAAAATTTTGCTATTATGGTTTATTCCTCATTTTACTCTAGAAATGTTGAATAAAGAGGTTTTTCTTTTCTGTTTTTAAAAATAATTTGTAGTGAGAAGAGCCTTTGTTTTCTCCTTTATGTTTTATTATACAATTTTTAAATGTACAGAAAAGTTCAAAGAATTGTAAAGTGGACACCCATATACCCATCATCAAGATTTTAGTACTGTCAACATTTTATATTTTCTTTACCACTTATCTGTCATCTATCATTTTATATATTCATCCATGAATTCAACTTAATTTTTCAAGTGTTTCAAAGTGAATTGCAGACATCTAGACCCATCATCCTCAAACACTGCAGCATTCATATTATTACCTGGAATTCAATATTTATCATTCTTTTTTTTTTTCTTTTTTTATGTTCCTCTCTTTTTAAAAATTTTTTTTTAATTGTACTTCAGGTGAAGATTTACAGAACAAATAGTTTCTCATTAAACAGTCAGTACACATATTGTTTTATGACATCGATTAACAACCCCATGACATGTCAAGTTTATCATTCTTTTTTGCTTCATTTGTTGTAAACAAACCTACAGCAGAATTCACAAACGCACAAAACTTTCAATGAGTTTTGATAAATGCATAAATCCATGTAACTTGAACAATTATCAAGATATAAAACATTCCCATCACCCCAGAAAGTTCCCTCAAACTACTCCACAGTCAGTTTCCATCCCTACCACCACTATAGATTAAATTTTGCCTACTGTAGATCTTCGTTCAATTGGAATCATACAGCATATATTCTTTTGTGTAAGTTTTATTTCACTCAGCATAACACACTTTCAGATACATCCACGTTGTCAGATATATCAGTATGTCTCTTTTGTTTTTTTTAAATGGCCTGTGGTAGTCCACTTTACGACTGTACCAAAATTGATTTATCTATTCTCCTGTTGATATATGTTTGGATTGTTTCCAATTTTTGGCTACTATGAATAAAATGGCTGTGAATATTTTTGTGGACATATGTTTTTATTTATCTTGAACAAATACCTGAGAGTTCAACTGATGGGTCAATAGGATAGCTGTATTTTTTAATTTTATAACAAATTGCCCACACACGAAAGCAATTGTAATAGATTAAAAAATAAATAAAAATATATAAAAATTTCAAAAAATCATTTTTTTCATTAAGTTTAACCACTAAGAAAATAAATAGGCAAGCCACAGACTAAAATAAAATATTTCCAAAAATATAATAGCAAAGAACTGGTATTCGGGATATACATTTATTCTCTCAGAACTTAATAACAGGAAGACACAACACTCAATGAAAAACAGTGAAGGATTTAAACAGACAAAAGGAATATAAATGAAGGGCCAATAAGTACACAAAGAAGTGTTCAGTATCATTGGTCATCAGGAAAATGCAAATTAAAACCTAATGAGATAACCAGTTCACACTCAGGATAATGGATAAAAGTAAAGACTGAAAACACCAGTGTTGAAAATGATGTAGAGAAACTAGAATCTCATACACAGTACAATTTTTACTTCATGTTTCTGTTACAGCTTAATTATTAGGTGCATACATATCTATGATAGTGTGTCTTTATGATAACATAAATTATGAAATATCCATCTGTTTTTTGTAATATTTTTTGTAATATTTTTATTACAAAATATCCTTCTCTATATCAGTTAATGTATTTTACCTCTATCTCTGATAATATTACTCATTTTAAGTATAATTTAGCTTTTTGCTTTATTGTTATTATTTGTGTTTGCATGCTAAATCTACATTTTATCATTTAATATTCAAATTATCTGTGGCTTTATTTCAGTGTGTTTCTTATAGATTGATTATATTAGGGGATTCTTTTTCTGTCAGTACTGATGATCTCTGCCCTTTAATAGAAGGTTTTAGTTCATTAACCCTTAATGTAATTATTAATATGGTTGGATTTAGGTCTACCATTTTGCTATTTGTTGTCTACTTAGCTCATCTGATTTTGGTGCCTTTCTTTCTTCCTTCTTTTGTATTTATTGCATATTTTTATAATTCCTTTTTAATTTTCCATTTGAGTTTTAGCTATACCTATTTTATTATGTTATTAGAGCGGTTGTTCTAGGGATTACAATAGTCATCATTATATTATCACATTGTACTTAATGTATACCACTTCATATATAATGAAATAATTTGAAATTAAATATTTCCTTTTACTTCTCATTCTTTAAGCTGTAATATTTATATTACGTAAGTATGTAATATACACTCTAGAACACAATGTTATAATTTTTGCCTCAAGAATTCATAGGCATTTTAAAGAATTTAGAGAAAAATAGTCTTATATTTACTCAAATTTGCCATTTCTGATGCTCTTTAATTCTTCCCCCAAAGCTGACTTACTAAATTAAGTACTTCTTTTGGTGTTTCTTGCAGTACAGGTCTGCTGCTGCTTAAGTTTCTTTCTCTCTCTCTCTTTTTTTTTTCTTTTTTTTTTTTTTTTTTTCTGAAATTGCCTTTGTTTTGTCTTTATTCTTGAAGGATATTTTCACTGAATATGCAATTCTGGATTGACTATATTTTTTTTCTTTTTGTACTTTAAAAATATTGTTCTACTGTCTTCTGGCTTCCTTTGTTTTTGATGAGAAGTTGGCCATTCTTTGTATCATTGTTGACATATACGAAATGTATTGTTTTTCTCCAACTGCTTTCAAAGCTATTTTTATTCATTGTTTTATTTTCAAAAGTTTGACCATCATGCACCCAGGTGTTGTTGTTTTTATTTGTTTGTTTGTTCTTTGTATTTATCTTGCTGGGGTTTTCCGAGCTTTTTGAATCTTTAACTTCATGACTTTCAACATGTTTTGGGGAATTTCAGTCATTGTTTCTTCAAATATATTTCTGCCCCATTTTGTCTTCTTTACGTTTCTGTCTGAGACTCCAACTGCATATATATTAAACATTTTCATTTTCATACACAAGTCACTGAGGCTCTGTTCATTTTATTTTGCAATTGTTTTTTCTTTATTCTTCAGATTGGATAAATGCTTTTGATTTATTTCCACTTCCCTGAGTCTTTCTTTTGTCATCTATACTGAGCTGTTAAGTCAATTTATTGAATTTTTATTTCAGTTATTTTCTTTTTAAGTTCTAAAATTTATACTGAATTCATTTTTTACAAGTTTTATTCTTGTGCTGAGATTCCCTACCTTTTTAGTCATTATGAGCATACTTTCTTTTACATCATTGGGCATAAACATAGTTGCGCTTTGCAATCCTTCTCTCTTAATTCCAATATCAGAGTCATCTTAGATTTAGCTTCTGTTGATTTCCTTTTCTCTTGAGTAGGAATCACTTTTTTTTTTCTCATTTATCTAGCAATTCTGAATGTTATATTTACTGGATATTGTGATTTGTGTGTTATAGAAATAATGGCTTTGCCATTGTCTTCTTCAGAATAATACTTTTTATTTGTTTGGCGGTTAACTTGGCTGAATTCAAACTGCAGACTCTCCCCCCTGTAATGAGTAGCAGCTAAAATTTCCATTCAGTTCTTTTAGCCTTATATGGGCTTTTTGGAGTCTTCCCTTTGCAGGAATAATTCAAGAGTCAGCCAGAAATGTGGGCAGAATTTATAAACAGACATGGGATCTTTCTACCTCAGGTTTTTGCCCTTTTCAGGATTCCCTGCACCCCTTACTTTCCAACTGCAGTGGTTTCCGAGAACTCTGTTCTCTGATTTGTCAGGCCAGTAAGATTTCAGGTTTCTAGCCAAGTCTACACCACCCAGTGCAGCATGCATTAGATTGTGGCCTGCCTCCAGGCAAAAGTCATAAAAATAGGATAGTCACCCAGTGTTTTATTCTTCCTAGCATTGACTTACTCTAGTTTCTGTCCACTTTTACTATCTCTACAGTGAGCTATGGCTGCTAATCAAAAGGTCAGCAGTTGGAATCTACCAGGCACTCCTTGGAAACACTACAGGGCAGTTCTACTCTGTCCTATAGGGTTTCTATGAGTTGGAATTAACTTGACAGCAGTGGGTTTGGTTTTTTGGTTTTACAGTGCTTTTCAATAGTTTGTTGTTATTGTTCTTGTGTATAATATTTTTTTCAGAGTTTATAATTGCTATCTGTGAGACTGTGAGTCTTGTCTTGTATGGGCTACCTTCTATTACTGGAAGCAGAACTCAACCTATTTATTTGTTGTTGCTGTTATTAATTTTTAATTGTAGTACATTGTGGTCAGACATTTTTTGTAGTAATTTAAATTTCTACAGTTTATTGGTGCTTTTTTGATGCATAGTATGTAGTCAGTTTTTTTGAATGATCTCTGAAGTATTAAACAGAATGTATGCTATCTATTTGGGGGCTGTAAAATTTGTTATATGTCCCAAAGACCTATGTTATTGATTATGTTGTTTTCGTATAATATATCTTCATTATTTTTTTATTGTTATTCACTCAGTATTCTAAAAATATTGGTGTATGTCAACCCTTGTTCTTAGTATGATTTTGTCTTTTTTTGTAGCTTCTGTAGTTTCTGTTACAGAAACTACAGGTGATGAATATGTTATTTGGTGAATAGGAATTCATAACTATTATACCTTTATTGTGAATTTTGGCTTTTAGCATTGCAAAACAGCCTTCTTTTTCACATATATTGTGTTTTGGCCTAGATTCTACTTTGTCTATTATCTGTATGACAACACTTATTTCCTTATTGTTTCCATTTGCCTCCTGTACTTTTGTTAACCTCTTTATTTTTAATCTTTCTGAGTCATTTTGTTTTAGGTGTATAACTTATGCTTATATACATTTACTTTGGCAATAAGATGGTAGCATATGTGACATAAACAAAAGCTTGAATTATATTCATGTATTTGGGTTTGCCTTTTTACACCCTTCCTTTCAGCCAGAAGAATATCATCTCTCAGATAACTGCTAGTCCAAGGAAAATGAAAGCTACATTGAGTAGACTTGGATTTAACCTGAAGCTTGGAGCCAAACATAGTCTAGCCTAACTGAATTATAGATAACCTACATTGCATGAATGAGAAAAACAAAACAATTATTGTCGTAAATCAGTTAGTTTTGGAGTGGTTGTTTATGTAGAATTATTGTGACAATAGCTACCAAGAAATAAAGAACTGTTTTAAGAAAAACCTAAAATTAGTAGCAGTGGTTTTAGAACTGGGCAGCAAGTGGCAAGAAAATTCTTACAGGTGGTTACAAAAATGATGATGAAAATTATAGGAAGCAAGAAAACTGTCAACCTATGCTATGCAGTGATTAAAACTTTAGTGAAACTGTCACCCATGATAATGAGGAGAATCAAAAGTATATCTGAGGAACTTGTGTTGACCAAGGAGATTTTAAGGTAGACTGTTAAAAGTTAAAGGTGTCTACTGCAAGCTGTATTTGATAAAATTCTGTAAGAAAGGAGATAACTGGCCAGGGTAAAAATAGAATTAAGAGAAAATGTGAAGAACCCATAAATGCTATGACTTGCAAAATTGGAAACTTAAACTGTTTTTTACTTTATTAAATGTATGGTTATTAAGGTATAGCTTCAAGGAAAATAATAATTCTCTGGAACTTCCAATAAGACATAGACTCAGAATAGGACAAAATTAAATGTGTAGCTGTAACACTACTTTGGTTACCTCTGAAAGGATTAAGCAAACATCTAATAAATCCTTCCAGCTGAAACAAATGAAAAAAAGATTTCTAGAAAGTTTAAGTGTGTGTCCCTCAGAACCTGATACAACCAGAGAACCTATAACTGCAATTAAAGCAAGAACTATGTCTCACAAAAGATTTTGTTTGCAGCTTTTGGAATATGACATTGACTAGACTCGAATACATAGAGAATCCAGTTTTTGAAAGACCTGAATTGGCAAAACATCTCAAGCTTGGACTAAAAAAAAGATTGAAAGTGTTAAAGATGTAAAAAGACCTTTGAGCATCCTATTTTCTCCAAGCAGAAAGAAACTTTAAAAACCTCCTCCTCAGCTCTGAAGAAAAGCATCTTCTTGACTGTGATCTTCAGAAGTGGCTAAGGAGATTTTTAGAAGAGAAAAACCCTCCTAGATGACAGAAAAAGAACTGTGGAGATCAGTGGGCCAGGGAGCTATTTCCAGAGAGTAGAACCAGGGCTTAATCAAAGAATATTCCCTGCCCCTAGGGTGGTTGTACTTGGCAACATTTATCCAGCAAGATTTCAAAATTGCTATGGATCATTGAATGCTATGTGCATTTCAGTATTATTCTTTTAGAATAGGAATGTTTACTGTGATTTTTCCCATCCCTGTTCTATCATGCACTTTGGATTTTGGTGGGCAGTTTATTTCAGTTGGTCCATAGTGACTGGATCATACAAAACTGCGTATGAATTTAATGTAGATATTCTAATCATGGTCTTAGAGTCTGCTACCATAATTGGAAAGACTTTTGGGACCTTTGGTGAGAGGGGAGTATATTTCACATGTGAGTAATTGTGACCAACAAAGAAATTGTAAAAACTTGAATCATAGTCTCAATTCTTTACTCTCCTGCAGTAATACTATATACCCACACTCCTGTGGTGGTAGAAGGTCTGGTGGTGGGTTTGGCCATATGATTTGCTTTGACCATGGAATGTTAGTGAATGTGACACCAATAACTGCTTAAAACATTCTTTTGCACTTGAGTTTGTAGTTCTGTCTTTTACATGTGAAGAATATGCCTTGGTTAGCTTTTGAGTTCAAGGAGAATGAAACACCCATCCTTCTTGTATTGTGAGATCTAAACACAACCTGCAGTTTGAACCCAATCCCAGTCAAGCCTTACTAAGATCAGTTGAACCTCAGAAGCATGCGTATGAAATGAATGCTTATTTTTGTAAGCAAAAAAGTTTGAGATTTTGTTTAAAAACATTATTAATTATACCTTCTTTTATACCCTCTTTTACTGATGAAGATTTTGGGGATGAAGAGAATCTCTATTGCATTATTGAAAAGAGATGAAAGGGAAACAGAGTATGAAAGAAGAGAAGGTTGAATTTTTTGGCATAATAATATGATATATATTTGCAAAGAAGGCCAGTGAGAATGTGGCTCAAACAGAAGTGAAGGGATAAAACAAAGAAAATTATCCTGGAATTTAAAAAATCTGAATCTGAAAGTTAAAAGTATATACTGTTTTTCTGGAAAATTTTGAATCAAAGTCTCAAATGATCAGTGATATCCTGGTGAATTTAGTGCATCTTTCTTCATATGACTAAAATAGCATTCAAACTTTTGGAATATACACCACCATATCAATTCTAACGGGGATTCTCAGTCATAACACCCTCTCTAGTAACACCAAAAAACCCCAAACCTGTTGCCATCAGGTCGATTCTGACTCAAAGCAACCCTAGAAAACAGGGTAGAACTGTCCCATAGGGTTTCCAAGGAGTAGCTGGTGGATTTGAACTGCCGACCTTTTGGTAAGCAGCTGTAGCTTATAACCACTGCGCCACCAGGGCTCCTCTCTACAGTGAAGGTAATATCACCGAGCTAGATTACTCAGAGTACATAACAACTCTGATGACAGTGGAAGGTCCAAATATGAGAGGTGATCTTCAGGCTAATCAGCAACTTTACAATATTTTTTCGAGAAGGAACTGGGAGAGAATAGCTTTTATTTTTTGGTTGCTAATCTTTGAGAATATTCATCTAGAGCTGCTGATAATTATGATCCCAATTTTCATCAATTCCTCCCCACCATAATTCTTCAGTTGGAAATAATAGACGTTAACACATGGCACAAAGTACAGAATACATACAACTAAAAAAAACCTGACCTCATTTGAGTGCTTGGCTCCAGTCGTCCTTAAGAGTGGCTATACTTCTTCCCTTTGCAGTTCATGTGTGAGCTTTTAAATCCCTTTCCTTTTTCTCACACCCGTTCAAGTTCAGTTTTTGTCATTTCATCAAAAATTTCCTGATTAATACGTTAAACATCAAATTAAAGAAAGACTCTTACGGCATTCTGACAGGGGTGGAAAAAGCAGGTCACTTACAAGGAATAAAAATATGTCCTTAAATTTCTTGACATTAACATACTAACATTTGCTTCCAAGTATATGTAAGAATGATGTCTATAAGTTCACCATTCTGAGTATATAAAGTACAAAAATTATAAATCAAAATTTTATATTCATTTTAATCATATAAAGGTAAAGATCAACAATCCTAACATGCAAGAAATCAAGAAATTTAGAAACATAAATCTTTAAAAATCAACCTGATAAATGAATCTAGCCAAACCAAGACTGAATCAAAATTTTAAAAGAACTCACGAATGGAAACACCATAATATGAAATGATTGGAAGTAAAAATTGAACACAGTGAATTATGGAATGATTAAGTTATGGCAAAATAAATACGTGAGTTATGGTTTTTAAAATAAAGCAAATGACAATTAACTGTGAAAATAATACAGTTGTGATGGATTAGAACAAATTTCTAGCACTTGCATTAAAAGTCAAGAGGTAGGGGTAGAGAAGATATGAGAGTAGGAACTAATTTCCTCATCTTTTAAAGAATAAATTTAATAAATAGTGCTTCATTTAATACTGGTAAAATATGAAATATAGATATTAGTATATTATTTAAATTATAAACATAAACTTCAGAAGAATTAAAAATAAAAAAATATGATTTTCAGGTTAAAAGAAGGAGTAGGGTTAAAGGAAGAAAATATAGATCATATGGCAGACTGTAGAGAAAATTAAAAGAGTAAAGGGTATTACAATAAAAGTTAAAAACACAAAATAATTGCCAATTAAAGTAAAATATAAATAAATACTAGAAAATAGAATTAAGAATAAATATCCTTATAAAAATATTCACTAAGTTTATATTAACCAAAAACAAAGACAAACTGTAGCTCATATACAAGAAGTACATCTAGGTAAATGAATCAAAATATTCAAAGGAAAACATGACAAAGATAAACAAGGCAAATACTGATGCAAAGAAAGCTGACATCTTCATAGCTTTATCAAAGAGTTTGATTCAAGGCACTAATGTATTAAATGTGACAAAGAGGAGCATTTCCAATAATAAAGAATATAATTAACAGTGAGTATGTTGCTGTCATCGTTCTTTAAGCCCAAATGAACATAACATCAAAACATAAAGTCAAGACTGTAGAAAATACAAGGAGACTTCAACAGCAAGAAAATAGTAATAGGACATTTTAACTCACTTTTCTCAACTCTTGATAAAAAACGTGTAAAAATCAATGGCTTTCTTATTTAAAAAAAGTAAGAAAAGATATCATTACGCTATAGCAACAAAAATATGCAACTAGAAATAAACTCCATCACACTGGTAATAATAATATGGAACAAAATTTAAATAGCCTAAGGACAAAAAGGAAGACTTAAATAAATGTAAAAATATACCTCATTTGTGGAAAGAAAAACTAGAAGAATCCAATTTTATAAAAGTGCCTATACTCCTCAAATTTATCTATAAATTCAGTGTGGTCCCAATCAATACATTAATGAGATATTTTCAGGAACATGAAAAAAGTTGATACTACATTTAATCTGGAAAACTAAACATTTGCCAGGAAATTTTAAACAGAAATAGAAAAATGAGAGCACACTACCCTTAAAATTAGGAAAATTAAAAATAAATCTTTCTTGCTGGTGTGGCTCTACACAAGTCAATAGAATACATGGCAGCTTCCATAAATAAACCACAAAATACAGAAATGTGGTATATACAAATAATGTATTTCAAGTCAGGGGGAGAAATATATAGTATTTAATTTTTTTTCTTTGCACTAGCAAGGTAGGGTTCAGATGTAGTCTTGGATCAGTACTTACACTAAAATAAATTTGAGATGTAGCAGAAGTTTAAATTTTTAATATAAAAACAAAATAAAGGCACTAAAATGAAACATAGGGGACTTTCTTTTTTAAATCTGGAGTGAGAAAGTCCTAAAAATGACTTCATAAAAATTAGACATCTCTGTAGGGAAAAAAAAAAAAAAAAAGAACAATGTAAGGAAATACAGAAAGTATTTGCATCACTTATGACAGAGACAAAATTTCCTCAATATAGCAAAATATTTTGAACATTAATAAGAAAACATGAATAATCATTTTGGAAAATGATATGGTTCTTCCTTAAAAAGCTAGAAATAGAAATACCATATGATCCAGCAATCTCACTCCTAAGAATATATCCTAGAGAAATAAGAGCCGTCACACGAGTAGACATATGCAAACCCATGTTCACTGCAGCATTATTCACCACAGCAAAAAAATGGAAACAATCTAATTGCCAATCAGCAGATGAATGGATAAACACACTATTGTACATACATACAGTAGAATACTACACAAGGATAAAGAACAATGATGAATCTATGAAACATCTCACAACATGAATGAATCTGGAGGGCATTATAAGAGGTGAAATAATTCAGTCACAAAAGGACAAATATTGTATGAGGCCACTATTATAAAAATTCATGGAAAGGTTACACACAAAAAGAAAAAAATATTTGATGGTTACAAGGGGAGCGGTAGGGAGGGAAAAACACTAACTAGACAGTAGATAAGTGGTAACTTTGGTGAAGGGTACGACAGTGCACAATACCTGGGAAGCTAGCATAACTTTAGGTCATGCAAGCTTCATTGACACATCCAAACTCCCTTAGGGACTGAGTTGCTGGACTGAGGGCTAGGGACAATGGCCTCCGGGGACATCTAGCTCAGTTGGCATAACATAGTTTATAAAGAAAATGTTCTATATCCTACTTTGGTGAGTAGTGTCTGGGGTCTTAAAAGTTTGTGAGCTGTCATCTAAAATACTCCACTGGTCTCACCTCTTCAGGGGTAAGGGACAATGAAGAAAACCAAAAACACAAGGGAAAGATTAATCCAAAGGACTAATGCACCAAAACTACCACAGATGCCATCAAATTGAGTCCAGCACAACTAGATGGTGCCTGGCTACCACCACTGACTGTTTTGACAGAGATCACGATAGAGGGTCCCAGACAGAGGTGGAGAAAAATATAGAACAAAATTGTAATTCACGAAAAAGAAAAAAGACCAGAGTTACTGATCTGACAGAGACTGGAGTAACCTCGAGAGTATGGCCCCCGGATACCCTTTTAACTCAACACTGAAGTCACTCCTGAGGTTCACCCTTCAGCCAAATACAGTTGTTGTTGTTAGGTGCCATGGAGTCGGTTCCTACTCATAGCGACCCTGTGCACAACAGAAGGAAACATTGCCTGGTTCTGCGCCATCCTCACAATCGTTGTTACGCTTGAACCCATTGTTTCAGCCACTGTGTCAATCCATCTTGTTGAGGGTGTTCCTCTTTTTTGCTGGCCTTCTACTATACCAAGCATGATGTCCTTCTCCAGGGACTGATCCCTCCTGATAACATGTCCAAAGTATGTGAAAAGTAATCTCTCCATCCTTGCTTCTAAGGAGCAATTCTGGTAGTACTTCTTCCAAGACAGATTTATTTGTTCTTTTGGCAGTCCATCATATATTCAATATTTTTCACCAACACCACAGTTCAAAGGTGTCAGTTCTTCTTCGGTCTTCCTTATTGATTGTCCAGCTTTCACATGCATAGGAGGCAATTGAAAACACCATGGCCTGGGTCAAGTGCACCTTAGTCTTCAAGGTGACATATTTTTTTTTCAACACTTAATTTTATTTTTGAATAATTTTTTAAATTGTACTTTAGATGAAGGTTTACAGAAAAAGTAGTTTCTCATTAAACAGTACACATATTGTTTTATGACATTGGTTAACAACCCCAGAACATGTCAACACTCTCCCTTCTCATCCTTGGGTTCCCTATTACCAGCTTTCCTGACCCCTCCTGCCTTCTAGTCCTTGTCCCTGGGCTATTGTGCCCCATTAGTCTTCTTTTTGGCTGAAGGGTGAACCTCAGGAGTGACTTCATTACTGAGCTAAAAGGGTGTCTAGGTGCCATACTGTCAGGGTTTCTCCAGTCTCTGTGAGGCCAGTAAGCCTGGACTTTTTTTGAGAGTTAGAATTTTGTTCTATATTTTTCTTCAGCTCTGTCCAGGACCCTCTGTTGTGATCCTTGTCAGAGCTGTCAGTGGTGGTAGCCGGGCACCATTTGGTTGTACTGGAGTCAGTCTGATGGAGGCAGTGGTAGTTGTGATCCATTAGTCCTTTGGACTAGTCTTTCCCTCGTGTTTTTGGTTTTGTTCATTCTCCCTTGCTCCTGAAGGGGTGAGACCCAGTGGAGTATCTTAGATGGCTGCGCACAGGCTTTTAAGACCCCGGATGCTGTTCACCAAAGTAGAATGTAGAACATTGTCTTTATAAACTATGTTATGCCAATTGAGCTAGATGTTCCCTGAGACCATGGTCCCCACAGCCCTCCATCCAGCAATTTCCTCCCTCAGGGAGTTTGGATGTGTCTATGAAGTTTCCATGACATTTGCTTGTAAAAGTTGTGCTGGATTCCCCAATATTGTGTACTGTCTTGCCCTTCACCAAAGTTATCACTTATCTATTGCCTTATTTCATATTACCCCTCAGCTCTCCCATCCCTCATAGCCATCAAAGATTGTTTCTTTTTGTGTGTAAACCTTTTCATGAGTTTTTACAGTACTGGTCTCATACAATATTTGTCCTTCTGTGATTGACTTATTTCATTCAGCATAATATCCTCCAATTTCATCCATGTTGTGAGATGCTTTGCAGATTCATCATTGTTCTTTATCATTGTGTAATACTGCATTGTGTGCATGCACCATAGTTTGTTTATCCTTTCATCTGTTGATGGGCATCTAGGTTGTTTCCATTTTTTGTTACTGTGAACAATGCTGCAATGAACATGGGTGTGTGTATGCCTATTCATGTAATGGCTCTTATTTCTCTAGGATATATTCCTAGGAGTGGTATTGCTGGATCATATAATATTACTATTTCTAGCTTTTTAAGGAACCACCATATCATTTTCCAAAATGGTTGTATCATTTTGCATTCCCACTAGCAGTGCATAAGAGTTCTGATCTCCCCATAGCCTCTCCAACGTTTGTTATTTCCAGTTTGTTTGATTCCTGCCAGTAATGCCAGGGTGAGAGAGTATCTCATTGTGGTTTTGATTTGCATTTCTCTAATGGCTAGTAATCACGAGCATTCCCTTATGTGTCTGTTGGCCACTTGAATGTCTTCTTTCGTGAAGTATCTGTTCATTTCCTTTGCCCATTTGTTAATTGGATTATTTGTCTTTTTGTTGTAGAGGTGCTGGATTTTCTTATAGATTTTAGAGATTAGACATTTGCCTGACATGCAATTACCAAAAATTTTTTCCCAGTCAGTAGATTCTCTTTTAACTCTTTTGGTGAAGTCTTTTGATGAGTTTAAGTGTTTAATTTTTAGAAGACCCCAGTTATCTACCTTATCTTCTGGAGTTTGTGTGTTGTTGGTTATGGTTTATATCTTCTTAATGCCGTGTATTAGGGCCTCTAGTGTTGATCCTTTTTTTTTTCTTCTATGAACTTTATAGTTTTTGGCTTTATATTTAGGTCTTTGATCCATTTTGAATTAGTTTTCATATATGGTGTGAGGTATGTGTCCTGTTTCCTTTTTTTGCATAAGTACATCCAGTTTTGCCAGCACCATTTGTTAAAAACACTGTCTTTTCCCCATTTGACAGACTTTGGGCCCTTGTAGAAGATAAGGTGACCGTAGGTGGATGGATTTACATCTGTGTTCTCAATTCTGTTCCATTCGTCAATGTGTCTCTCATTGACCAGTACCAGGCTGTTTTGACTACCACAGCTATTTAGTAGGTTCTGAGGTCAAGTAGCACGAGTCCTCCTACTTCATTCTTCTTCTCAATAGTGCTTTACTTACCTGAGGCTGCTTCCCTTTCCATGTAAAGTTAATGATTAGAGAAAACGATAAAGATCATTGAAGAAAAAATAGGGACAACTCTAGGAGCCCTAATACATGGCATAAACACAATACAAACCATAAGTAATGATGCACAAGCACCAGAAGAGAGACTAGATAAATGGGAGCTCCTAAAAATCAAACACTTATGCTCATCCAAAGACTTCACCAAAAGGGTGAAAAGACAACCTACAGATTGGGAAAAAATTTTTGGCTACGACAAATCTGATCAGTGTTTAATCTCTAAAATCTACAGGATACTCCAAAACATCAACAGCAAAAATACAAATAATCCAATTAAAAAATGGGCAAAGGATATGAACAGGCACTTCACCAAAGAAGATGTTCAGGCAGCTAACAGACACATGAAGAAATGCTCACGATCATTAGCCATCAGAGAAATGCAGATCAAAACTACAATGAGATATCATCTCACCCCAACAAGGCTAGCATCAATCCACAAAACACAAAATAACAAATGCTGGAGAGGTTGTGGAGAGACTGGAACACTTATATACTGTCAGTGGGAATGTAAACTGTTACAACCACTTTGGAAATTGATTTGGTGCTTCCTTAAAAAGCTAGAACTAGAAGTACCATATGATCCAGCTAACCCACTCCTTGGAATATATCCTAGAGAAACAAGAGCCGTCACACGAATAGATATATGCACACCCATGTTCATCGCAGCACTGTTCACAATAGCCAAAGGATGGAAGCAACCTAAGTGCCCATCGATGGACGAATGGATAAACAAACTATGGTATATCCACACAATGGAATATTATGCAATGATAAAGAACAAGGATGAAGCTGTGAAATATCGTATAACTTGGTGGAAGCTACAACTTTTTATGCTGAGTGAATTTAGTCAGGCACAGAAGGACAAATACTGTATAAGACCACTATTATAAGAAGTCAAGAAAAGGTTTAAACACAGAAGAAAACATTCTTTGATGGTTACGGGGTGGGGAGAGAGGGTGAGGGTTATTCACTAACTAGATAGTAGATAGGAATGATCTTAGGTGAAGGGAAGGACAGCACACACTACAGGGGAAGCCAGCACAACTGGACTAAACCAAAGCTAAGAAGTTTCCTCAATACAATCAAATACTTTGAGAGACAGAGTAGCAGGGATGCGGGGTCTGGGGACCATGCTTTCAGGGGACATCTATGTCAATTGGCATAACAAACCTTATTAAGAAAATGTTCTGCATCCTACTTTGGTGAGTGGCATCTGGGGTCTTAAAAGCTTGCAAGCGGCCACCTAAGATGCATCAATTGGTCCCAACCACTTGGAGTAAAGGAGAATGAAGAACACCAAAGACACAAAGAAAGTATTGGCTCAAGAGAAAGAATGGGCCACATAAACCAGAGACTTCATCAGCCTGAGACCAGAAGAACTAGATGGTGCCCGGCTACCACCAATGTACATCCTGACAGGGAACACAACAGATGGTCCCTGATGGAGCAGTAGAACGATGGGATGCAGAACTCAAATACTAGTAAGAAGACCAGACTTAATGGTCTGACTAATACTGGAGGTGCCCTGGAAAGCATGGCCCCTGGTCTCTCCATCACCCCAGAACTAAAACAATTTCCAAGGCCAACTCTTCAGACAGGGATTGGACTGGACTGTGGGACATAAAGTGATACTTGTGAAGAATGTGACTCTTAGACAAGCATATATGAGACCAAAGGCGTGGCTTCTGTCCAGAGGTCAAATGGGAAGGCAGAGAGAGTTAGGAGCTGGTTGAATGTTCATGGGGAATCAGGGGTGGAGGGGAGAAGTGTGCTGTCGAAGAATGGGGTGAGCGGTTGGGGTCTCATAACAATGTATGTTAAAAAAAAATTCTGTATGGGAGACTAACTTGAAATGTAAACTTCATTTAATTGCATCAATACAAAAAAATACAGTTAATGATTAGTTTTTCCATCTCTTTAAAGAATATTGTTGATATTTGCATTGGGATTGCATTGTATTTGTAAATTGCTTTGGGTAGATCTGTCATTTTCACAATGTTGAGTCTACCTATCCATGATCATGGTATGTTTCTCCATTTACATAGATCCTTTTGGGTTTCTTGCACTAGTGTGTTTTAGTTTTCTTTATATAGGTCTTTTACATCCCTGGTTAGATTTATTGCTAAGTATTTTATTTTTTTAGGGACTATTATGAATGGTACTGTTATCCTGATTTCCTTTTCATAGTTCTCTTTATTGATGTATAGGAATCCAACTGATTTTTGTATGTTTATCTTGTATCCTGAGACTCTGCTGAACCTTTCTATTAGTTCCAGTAGTGTTCACGTGGAGTCTTTAGGGTTTTCTATGTATAGTGTCGTGTCATCTGAAGACAGGGACAGTTTAACTTCTTCATTACTGGTTTGAATGCCCTTTATTTTTCTTGCCTTACTGCTCTAGCTAGGACTTCCAACACAATGTTAAATAGGAGTGATGATAAACGGCACCCTTGTTTTGTTCCTGTTCTCAAGGGGAATGTTTTCAGCCTCTCTCCATTAAGAATGATGTTGGCCATTTGTTTTGCATAGATGCCCTTTATTATGCTGAGAAATTTCCCTTCTATACCTATTTTATTGAGAGTTTCTACCAGGAATGGGTGTTGGACTTTGTCAAATGCCTTTTCTGCACCAGTTGAGTTGATCATGTGATTCTCTTTTCTCGTTTTATTTATGTGGTGGATTACATTGATTGATTTTCTAATGTTGAACCATCCTTGCATACCTGATATGAATCCTACTTGGTTGTGATGTATTATTTTTTTGATATGATGAGTAATTCTATTGGCGAGAATTTTGTTGAGAATTTTTGCATCTATATTCATAAGAGATATTGGTCTGTAAATTTCTTTTTTTGTGGTGTCTTTGCCTGGTTTTGGTATCAGGGTTATGCTGGCTTCATAGAATGAATTCAGAAGTATCCCTTCCTTTTCTATGTTCTGAAATCATTTGTGTAGTACTGGTATAAGCTCTTTTCTGAATGTTTGGTAGAATTCTCCAGTGAAGACATCTGGGCCAGGGCTTTTTTGGTTGGGAGATTTTTTATTACCCTTTCAATATCTTCTCTTGTTATGGGTCTGTTGAGATTTTCAACATCACTTTGATGTTGTTTGGGTAGGCCGTGTGTTTCTAGAAATGTATCCATTTCCTCTAGGTTTTCAAATTTCTTGGAGTGTAGTTTTTCATAATACTCTGTTATGATCCTTTTTATTTCAGTTGGGTCTGTTGTAATGTCCCCCATTTCATTTCTTATCTGGGTTATTTGCATCCTCTCCTGTTTCTCTTTTGTCAGTTTTTCCAGTGGTTTGTCGATTTTGTTGATCCTTTCAAAGAACCAACTTTTGGTTTTGTTGATTCTTTCTATTGTTTTCCTATTCTCTATTTCATTTATTTCTGCTCTGATCTTTATTATTTCCTTTCTTCTGGTGGCTGTGGGCCTTTTTTGCTGTTCTCTTTCTATTCAAGTAGTTAATGTTTTGATTTTGTCCCTTTCTTCTTTTTTGATGTGTGCATCTATTGCTATAAATTGTCCTCTGAGGAGTGCCTTTGCTGTGTCCCAAAGGTTTTGGTACGAAGTGTTTTCATTTTTGTTTGATTATAGGAATTTTTTTATTCCATCTCTGATTTCTTCTATTACCCAGTGAAGTGTAATCAGGGTGTTATCAGTTACCCTGTAATTGATTTTCTTTCCTACTTCTCCTGTTGTTAATCTCTACCTTGATGGCATTGTGGTCAAAGAAGATAGTTTGCATAAACTCAATGTTTTGGATTTTGTTGAGGGTTGCTCTGTGGCCTAAGATGTGTTCTGTTCTGGAGAACATTCTATGTGTGCTAGAAAAGAGTGTTTACTTTCCAGCTGTTGGGTGTAGTGTTCTATATATGTCTATGAGGTCAAGTTGGCTGATTGTGCTGTTTACATCTTCTGTATCTTTGTAGAGTTTCTTTCTAGATGTTCTGTCCTTTACCAAGAGTGGTATGTTGAAGTCTCCTAGTATTACTGTGGAACTGTCAATTTCTCTTTTTAGTGCTGTTAGAGTTTGTTTTACGTATTTTGAAGCCCAGTCATTTGGAGCGTAGATGTTTATGATGGTTATGTCTTCTTTCTGGATTGTCCCTTTAATCACTATATAGTGTCCTTCTTTGTCTTTTATGGTGGATTTTGTTTTAAAGTCTATTTTATCTGAGATTAGTATTGCCACTGCTGCTCTTTTTTGGTAGCTGTTTGCTTGATGTATTTTTTTTCTATCCTCTGATTTTTAATAAATTTACATCTTTGTTTCTAAGGTTTGTCTCTTATAGACAGTGTATCGATAGATCCTGTTTTTTTTTTTTTTAATCCATTCTGTCACTCTCCATCTCTTTATGACTATATTTAGGCCATTTACATTCAGTGTAATTATTGATAGGTGTAAGTTTATTGCTGTCATTTTATAGTGTTGTGTGTGTGTGTTTGAGTGTGTGTGTGTGTGTGTGTGTTGCAGATGTTTCTTTGTTTCTCTAACTCTCCTGTGCTGAATTCCTTTTGTTGGTGGATTTTTTTTTAATTTCTTTTGTTTTTGTAGATTTTGTTTTTACTGAGACTTTATTTTTTTCTTCTTTATTTTGATGAGCAGGTTTGTTAACTTTCTTTGGGGTTACCTTGAAATTTACCCTATCTTCTTAGGTTTGAATCAGTCTATTATTACTTGGTATTGGTTTACTTCCTCTCCATTAAAAAGTTCTATACCTACACTGTTTACTCCCTCTTTTATGGTACTGATGTTGTTATCATTTACAGATTAACCTGTCTGGTTCCCTGTTGTAGTTCTTTTGGTTTTGAATAGTCCTTGAGAATTCATTTCCTAGGTTGGTATCTGGCTTGTACGATCCTGCATCCTAGATTCAGCCTATGTTCTGATGTTGTTTGTTCTCAGACCAAAGGACTCCCTTTAATAATTCTTGTAAATTTGGTTCGGCCTTTTCATAGTCCCTTAATTTCTGGTTATCTGGGAATGTCCTAATTTCACCATCATATATGAATTGAGAGTTTTCCAGGACATATTATTCTTGGCTGGCAATTTTTTTCTTTCAGGGTTTTATATATGTCATCCCATTGCTTTCTTGCCTGCATAATTTCTGCCAGATAATCCAAGCTGAGTGTTATTGTTTCTCCTCTGTATGTGGCTTTTTGTTTTTGTTAAGCTGCTGTCAGGATTCTTTGTTTGTCTTTGGTTTTGGCAAGTGTGATTGTGATATGCCTTGGTGATTTTCTTTTGGAGTCTATCCTATATGGAGTTTGTTGAGCTTCTTGGATGGTCAGCTTTTCATCTTTCATGATATTGGGGAAGTTTTCTGTCAGCAGCTCTTCAATGATCCTCTCTGTGTTTTCTGTTTCTCCCCCTGTTCTGGAACTCCAATTACTTGCATATTTTTGCTTTTAATTATAACCCACATAATTCTCTGGGTTTCTTCATTTTTCCTCATTCTTTTTTCTGATTTTTCCTCAAACAGAGTTGTATACAACTTTTTGTCTTCAATTTCACTGATCCTGTCTTCCATTGTTTCAAGCCTGCTCCTCAGCCCTTCTATGACACTGTCCATTTCTGAAATCTTATTGTTTATCTTTTGGATTTCTAATTGTTGTTTTTGTATGATATCTAGTTGTGAATTTATTTTAGCATTTTGGTTTTGTATTATTTTCCTGAATTCTTCCATTTTTTTGTTGGTATTTTGCATGAATTTGTATGCATTTTCCATGAATTTGTCTGCTTTTTGCTTCAACTCTCGAATAGATCTGAATATTAGAGATTTGAATTCTCTATCAGTGTCTTAGTCATCTAGTGCTGCTCCAACAGAGTTACCACAAGTGGATGTCTTTTAACAAAGAGAAGTTTATTCTCTCACAGTCCAGTAGGCTATAAGTCCAAATTCAGGGCATCAGCTCCAGGAGAAGGCCCTCTCTCTCTGTTGGCTCTGGAAGAAAGTCATTGTGATGCATCAGTCTTCCCTTGGTCTGGGAGCTTCTCTGCACAGGGACCTCAGGTCCAAAGGATGCACTCTGCTCCCGGCACTGCTTTCTTGATGGTATGAAGCACCCATGTGTCTCTGTTCACTTCTCTCTTTTATATCTCAAAAGAGATTGCATTAAGACACTATCTAATCTTGTCAACCTCATCAGTATAATCTCATCACAGTGATAGAATTTACAACACGTAAGGAAATGACATATAATCTCATCATAGTGATAGAGTTTACAACACATGAGGAAATCACATATAATCTCATCATAGTGATAAAATTTACAACACAAGAGGAAATCACATCAGATTACACAATCTTACAATACTGGGAATCATGACCCAGTCAACCCGACAGACATTTTTGTGGAACACAGTTCATTCCATGACAATCAGGTAGTTCCAGTGTTATTTCTTCTACTTGAACATCATCTGGTGTTTTATTTTGGACACCTACTGGAACCATCCTGTCCTGTTTTTTAATATATTTTGATATTTTCTGCTGTCTTTGGGACATTCAGTAGTTATTTTCTTCATTTATTGATTGTAGATTTGTTTGTTTCATCCTGCTTTTTTGTTTTATTTGGTTATGTCTGAGCAGATGGGCTGTGTGTTCTTTGTTGTTTGCTTATCTGTGGGCATGATACTTTTCACCACCTTGTCCATTGGTCAGAGTCAGCCACTCAGCTATGATGCAACAGGGCAGATCCAGCTGAAGGGGAGTTGCTGGGATGGGTTGTTTGTGGCATGTACTAGAGCCGACAGGACAGGCCAGGAATCAGTGCTGGTCAGATTCCGGTAAGCCTTGCCTATGCTGCTTGGGGGTGTGATGTTCAGCACACAGTGCAGGTAGCCAGGAAGGAGGGGGGAGATTGTGATGTGTGAAGCTAAGATGGGTATGGGAAAGAGGAGAGAGAGGAGAGAGAAACAGAAGCCAAAAACAAACAAACAAAAAAGAGTGCTAATGGAGCTTCTGTTGGAGTGGAGAGATGAGAGACCATGAAATGGAGAAAAACAAAAGGAGGGGAAAAAAAGAAAAAGGATAAAAGAAAAACTAACTAAATAAAAATTAGTAAAGGAAAGCAAAGCCCCCAGGCATCCCACTGGTGCAGCTGTAAAGACTGGGGAAGTCTCTCTCAGGCTGCAAAGAACAGACTGGCTAAAAGGGGTAGAGATGTCACACAGCACCAGGTATTCAGGAGACAGGAAGAGAACGTAAGTATAGAGAGAAAAGAAACTGAGAAATAAAGAAAGACTAAAAGGGAAAAAGATAGAAAAGAAAACAAACCAAAAAAAAGAAAAAAAAAAAAACACACACACAAAAAACCAAACAAAAAAAGAATAAAGAACTGCTCTCAAGAATCCTCCTTCGTGACTGGGCAGACTGAGGAGTAGCTCCCTAGCTGCACAGTACAGCCCAGCTAGAAGGGCTCCCAAGCTGTGTAAAGAAAAAAAAAGCAAAAAAGAAACAAACCAAACAAACAAACCAAAAAGCCCCAGGAATCCCACCAGCATGGCAGGGCAGGCCGGAAGTAGTTCCACAGTTGAGCATCGTATCACAGCCTTTCAGGAAGAAGCAAAGATGGCACATGGAGCCAGGTACTTGAGAGAAAGGAGGGGGAGGTGGTGAGAGGTATGGAATAAACCAAAAGAAGCAGAAAAAAGCAACACCAGTAACAAAAAAATGGCACTCAACTAGCCGGCCAATGTGGGTGGGTGGAATCCAAGTGGCAAAGGGCTGAAGCCCCTGCCTCCCAGCCAAGAGACTGTGGCTGCAGGAAGCAGAGAAAGCCAACTGGGGGTGAAGAAGTGTGGGGGGTGGGAAAGTGTATATTGCTGGTTACTAGTTGTTTTGTCTCCTGCTGGGAGCTCCGTGAAGCTGCTTTCCCATACTCCCTGTTAGCCAATCTCCGGCAGGAGTCCAAAATGGTGAATTCATGCTGCATTATCTGATAAGGGAGCTCTGCAAGTATCTCTCCTCGCTCTCTGTTCCCTGTCAGTTTCTTATTCCATTCAGTGCTTGGCTGAGTTCTTTATCTCTTCATTTGATGCTTAGGGTTTCAGGACTGATGTTTGTCTTTGTTTGACTTCGTTTTTGGGGTCTTTGCTGTGGAGGGACAGCATGGCACTTCTGTCTATAGTGCCACGTTGGCCAGAACTCTTTTCAACACTTTAAAGAGGTCTTTTGCAGCAGATTTGCCCAATGCAGTGCGTCTTTTGATTTCTTGACTGCTGCTTCCACGGGTGTTGATTGTGGAGCCAATAAAATGAAATCCTTGACAACAATCTTTTCTCTGTTTATCATGATGTTGATTATTGGTCCAGTTGTGAATATTTTTGTTTTCTTTACGTTGAGATGTAATCCATACTGAAGGCTGTAGTCTTTGATCTTCATCAGTAAGTTCTTCAAATCCTCTTTACTTTCAGCAAGCAAGGTTGTGTCATCTACATAACACCGGTTGTTAAAGAGTCTTTGTCCAATCCTGATGCCCTGTTATTCTTCATACAGTCCAGCTTCTCGGATTATTTGCTCAGCATACAGATTGAATAAATATGGTGAAAGTATACAGCCCTGACACATACTTTGCTGACTTTAAACCATGAAATATCTCCTTGTTCTGTTTGAACGACTGCCTCTTGATCTATGTACAAGTTCTTCATGAACACAAATGAGTGTTCTGAAATTCCCATTCTTCACAATGTTATCCATAATTTGTTATGATCCACAAAGTCAAATGCCTTTGCATAGTCAATAAAACAGAGGTAACCATCTCTGGTATTCTCTGCTTTCAGCCAGGATACATCTGACATCAGCAATGATATCCCTGGTTCCACATCCTCTTCTGAGTCTGGCTTGAATTTCTAGCAGTTCCCTGCTGATATATTGTTGCAGCCATTTTTGAAGGATCTTCAGCAAAATTTTACTTGCATGTGATATTAATGATATTGTTTGATAATTTCTGTGTTTGGTTGCATCGCCTTTCTTGGGAATAGGCATACAGATCTCTTCCAGTTGGTTGGCCAGGTAGCTGTCTTCCAAATTTCTTAGCATAGACAAGTGAGCATATCCAGTGCTACATCTGTTTGCTGAAACTTCTCAGTTGGTATTCCGTCAATTCCTGGAGCCTTGTTTTTTGTCAACTCCTTCAGTGCAGCTTGGACTTCTTCCTTCAGTACCATCAGTTCCTGATTAGATGCTATCTCCTGAAATGGTTGAACATTCACCAATTCTTTTTGGTATAATGACTCTGTGTATTCCTTTCAACTTCTTTTGATGCTTGCTCAGTTGTTTAATATTTTCCCTGTAGAATCCTTCAGTATCGCAACCCAAGGCTTGAATTTTTCCTTCAGTTCTTTCAGCTTAAGAATGCATAGTGTGTTCTTCCCTTTTGGTATTCTATCTATAGGTTTTTGCATATGTCATTATAATACTTTATTTTTTTCTTCTTGAGCAGCCCTTTGAAATCTTCTATTCAGCTCTTTTACTTCATCATTTCTTCCTTTTGCTTTAGCTACTCTACATTCAAGAGCAAGTTTCAGAGGCTCTTCTGATATCCATTTTGTCTTTTCTTTCTTTCCTGTCTTTTTAATGACCTCTTGCTTTCTTCATGTGTGATGTCCTTGATGTCATTCCACAACTCATCTGGTCTTCAGTCATTAGTGTTCAACATGTCAAATCTATTCTTGAGATGGTCTCTAAATTCAGGTGATGTATACTCAAGGTCTAACTTGGCTCTCGTGGACTTGTTCTAATATTCTTCAGTTTCAATTTGAATTTGCATATGAGCAATCGATGGTCTGTTCCAAAGTCGGCCCCTGGCCTTGTTCTGACTGATATATTGAGCTTTTCCATTGTCTCTTTCCCCAGATGTAGTCGATTTGGTTCCTGGGCAATCCATCTGGTGAGGTCCACGTGTGGAGTCACTGTTTATGTTGGTGGAAAAAAGCAATTTGCAGTGAAAAAGTCATTGGTCTTGAAAACTTCTATCATGTGATCTCCAGCATTGTTTCTATCACCAAGGCCATATTTTCCAACTACCAATCCTTCTTTGTCTCCAACTCTCACATTCCAATCACCAATAATTATCAATGCATCCTGAATGCGTGTTTGATCAATTACAGACTGCAGAAGTTGGTAAAAATCTTTAATTTCTTCATCTTTGGCCTTAGTGATTGGTACACAAATTTGAATAATAGTCCTATTAACTGGCCTTCCTTGTAGGCATATGGATATTATCTTATCACCGATAGCATTGTACTTCAGGATAGATCTTGAAATGTTCTTTTTGATGAAAAATGCAACATCATTCGTCTTCAAGTTGTCATTCCTGGCATAGTAGACCATATGATTGTCCAATTCAAAATGGCCAATACCAGCCCATTTTAGCTCACTAATGCCTAGGATGTCGATGTTTTTGCGTTCCATTTGATTTTTGAAGACTTACAATTTTCCTAGATTCATACTTCGTACATTTCGTGTTCCGATTGTTAGTGGATGTTTGCAGCTGTTTCGTCTCATTTTGACTCATGACACATCAGCAAATGAAAGTCCCGAAAGTTTGACTCCATGCATGGCATTAAGGTCCACTCTACTTTGAAGAGGAAGCTCTTCCCTAGGCCTGCTTTGAGTGCCCTCCAACCTGAGGGGCTTACTTTCCAGCACTATATCCAACAATGTTCCGACGCTATTCATAAGCTTTTAACTGGTTAATTGTTTTCAGAAGTTGACCGCTGGGCCCTTCTTCCTAGTCTGTCTTGGTCTGGAAGCTCAGCTGAAACCTATCCACCATGGGAGACCCTGCTGGTATTTGAATGCCAGCAGCATAGCATCCAGCACCACAGCAACAAGCAAGCTCTCACAGTACGACAGATGCATGGAGGAACCAAATATTAGACAGGCCCATAAAACAAAATGAGAGCAAATGTGCACACCAACCCAGGGGCCAGGACGAGAAGGCAGGAGGGGACAGGAAAGCTGATAATGGGGAACCCAAGGTGGAGAAGGAAAGAGTGTTGACATGTCATGGGGTTGACAACCAACATCACAAACCAATAAGTGTATTAATTGTTTAATGAGAAACTAATGTGCTCGGTAAACCTTCATCTAAAGCACAATAAAAAAACAAAGAAAGAAAGAAAAGATGAATAATCAACAATAAAAATATGCACAGAACACAGAGGCATTTTATAAAAATGTACACATATGAAAAGTTGTTCAGCCTCATTTATTTTTAAATAAATCATTATACATAACACTTGTTTTGACTTTTATATTGACAAGTATTAAAAAATTGTAATAGTGTTGACAAAAGTCCGGGCTAAAACTAGATACTCCCCTATACTATTGAGGAGAGTGTTAACTAGACTTTTCTAGAAGGTATTTAGTAATGTCCATCCAAAGACTACAGCTACAGCCTTCAGTATGGATTATACCTCAACATAAAGAAAACAAAAAACATCACAACTAGGCCAATAAGCAACATCAAGATAAACAGAGAAAAGACTGAATTTGTGAAGGATTTTATATTACTTGGATCCACAATCAACACCCATGGAAGAAGCAGTCAAGAAATCAAACGATGCATTACATTGGGCAATTCTGGTGCAAGACCTCTCCATAGTGTTAAAAAGCAAAAATATCACTTTAAGGACTAAGGTGTGCCTGATTCAAGCCATGGTGTTTTCAGTTGTGTCACATGCATGCAAAAGCTGGGCAATGAACGAGGAAGACTGAAGAAGAATTCATGCCTTTGAATTATGGTGTTGGCTAAGAATATTGGATATACCATGAACTGCCAAAAGAATGAACAAATCTGTCTTGGAAGAAGTGCAAACAGAATGCTCCTTAGAAGCAAGGATGGCCAGACTTTGTCTCACATACTTTGGATGTGTTATCTGGAAGGATCAGTACCTGGAGAAGAACATCATGCTTGGTAAACTAGAGGGTCAGTATAAAAGAGGAAATCCCAACGAGATGGATTGACACAGGGGCTGCAACAGTGACCTCAAGCATAACAATGAAGTTTAGGATGACCAGGACCAGGCAGTGTTTCATTCTGTTATACATAGTGTCACTATGAATCGGAACTGACTGGACAGCACCTAACAACAACATCAAAATTTTAAATGCACATACCTTAGCTCAGCATTTCCTCTTCCAAAAGTGTTTTCTACAGATGTACTGGCAAAAAGTGCCCCAAAATATCAACACAAAAATGTATGTTATCAGATGTTATGTATTGAATTAGTGTCCCCCAAAAATGTGTATCAACTTGGCTAGGCCAGGATTCCCAGTACTGTGTGATTGTCCACCATTTTGTTATCTGATATGATTTTCCTGTGTGTTGTAAATCCTACCTCTATGATGTTAATGAGGCAGGATTAGCGGCAGTTATGTTAATGAGTCAGGACTCAATCTACAAAATTAGGTTGTATTTTGAGTCAATCTCTTTTGGAGATATAAAAGATAGAAGCCAGCAGAGAGACAGGTGGATCTCGTACTTCCAAGAAAGTAGTCCCAGGAGGAGAGCGTGTCCTTTGGACCCTGGGTCCCTGGGTCCCTGAACTGAGAAACTCCTAGACCAGAGGAAGATTGATGACAAGGAGCTTTCCCCTAGAACCGACAGCGAGAGAAGGACTTCCCCTGGAGCTGGACTTCTAGCCTCCTAAACCATGAAACAATAAATTTCTCCTTGTTAAAGCCATCCACTTGTGGTATTTCTGTAATAGCAGCACTAGATGACTAAGTCACCAGAATTTTTGGAAGAATGAAAACCTGGTAAAAAACAACAACTAAATGTTTATCAATGAAACCCAAACCATTGTCGTCGCATCAGTTCCGACTCATAGGAACACTATAGAACAGAAACCTGCCCATCGGGTATCCAAGAAAGGGCTGGTGGATTTGAACTGCCCACCTTTTGATTAGCAGCCAGTCTCTTAACCACTGCTTCACCAGGGCTCTTTATCAATAAAGAACTGCTAAGTGTATCATGGTAATGGTGCACCTTTGTTGTAGTTGTTGCGTGTAGTGGAGCCAATTCCAACCCATAGGCACCTCATGTGACAGAGTAGAAAGGTCCCATTGGGTTTTCTTGGCTATAGTCTTCATGGAAGGAGATCACCAGGTCTTTCTCCCATGGAGCCATTATGGTGGATTTGAACCACCAGCCTTTCAGTTAACAGCCAAGCACTTAACCATTGTGCCACCATGCTACAGTGTTATAATCTAATGCTTTAACATTATAATATTGGATATTTCTTAAAAGAGGTTTATCTAAATATACTGATTGGGAAAAATATTTAAGGTATATTAAGTCAAAAAAAGCAAGTTTAAGTGAGAAAATACAAGCTGCAGTACTGTATTTGTGAAATCATTTAATTTGTATAAAAGTCTATGTGGTATATAATATTTTGTGTGATATAACATAGTACAACACAATGCAATATAATACAAATCTGTATACACATAGAAACTTCTTCAAAAAAACTCAGGAAACTACAGTAATCAATAAGTGGAATGGACTTTTTACTTTAGTATGTATTTCTTCTGTTTTTTGTTTGTTTTGTTTTGCCTATGAGTTTGAATTACTTTCAAGAGGAAATAGAGTATCGTATCTCAGAATTTATATTCTGGAACTGAACAGAGTTAAATTTCTGATTTCATCATTTACAGGCTGTGTGGCCTTGAGAAAATTATTAATCTCTCAGATATTCAGTTTGACCATCTGTAAAATAGTAGTAGTAGTTGTTATTAGGTGCTGTCAAGTCCGTTCCGACTCATAGTGACCTTATGTACAACAAAACGAAACACTGCCCAGTTGTAGTAGTAGTAATAATATCAATCTCATAGGGTTTAGGTTAGAATTACATTAGTTATCACATAAAATGTACTTACAACACGATGAAGGTTATGCTGAGAGGACTCAATAAATATTAGCTATTATTACTATTATTACTATTTAAAGAGATTTTTAATGAGGTAAAATTAACGTACAGAGAAATACTCAAATCTAAAGTGTATAATTTAATGAGTTATGATAAATGCATACAGCAATTTAACCACCACCACAGTTAAGATATAGACTATTTTCATACCAATAAAATACTCTCCAACTCCTTGCTGTCAATCCCTTACTCTTCACAGGGATGAGCTATTCTGATTTCTGTCATCAAATAAGTTTTGCCTATTATTGAACTTTCTATAAGTGAAGTCATACAATATGCATTCATTGGTTTCTGGCTTTTTTTTTTTTTTTTGCTCAATATAATATTTTTACTACTCATCTCTGTTGTTGCATACATCTGTAGCTTTTGTGTTCTCCTGAGTTGTATCTAACTATGTGACCTTACCCCGATTTGTTTATCCAGTCTCCTGTTAATGAACATTTGCTATAAGCATATTACACAAGTCTTCTGTGGACATTAAAAAAAAATTTTTTTTTCCCTTGGTTAAACTATAAGGAATGGGATTTCTGGGTATTTGTTAGGTATGCCTTCCAAAATAGTTGTACTATTTTATACTTCCACAAGCTATGTATGAGAATTCCAGTTACTCCATACTTGTAAACATTTGTTGTTATCAGTTTTGTTATATTTTATTAGTTGCTTGCTTATTTGTTTGTACATATTTTACTGAAATAGTATCTCATTGTGGTTTCAATTTTCATTCTCATTATTGGCTACTTAGAATGAGCATTTTTTTCAAGAGTCATTTAAGTATTTCTTTTTGGATGTTTAAGAATTTTGGCTGTTCTGTAATGGGTGTTTGTCTTTTTGTTATTGTTTTATAGTTCTTTACATATTCTGGACATAAGTTATTACAGTACTGAGATGCGTGTATTGCAAACATTTACACCCATTCTGAAGAAGTTGTAGTTCTCTGCTATTATAAATAAGTTGGCTGTGAAGATTTGGTTGGAAATCTTTGTGTGAACATATACTTTCATTTCTCTTAGATAAATATCTAGGAGTGGGATTGCTGCATCATATAGTAAGTGTATATTTAACTTCATAAGATACTGCCATGAAATTTTCCATAGTAGCTGTACCATTTTGCATTTCCATCAGCAATTTATGAGTTCTAGTTGTTCCACATCCTTGTCAACACTATATATTGTCAGCCCTTTTCAATTTAGCCCAGTTGGTGTATAATGGTATCTCATGTGGTTTAAATTTGAATTTACCTGTTGACTGATGATCTTGAACATCTTTTCATTAGCTTATTGTCAATTCATATATCTTCTTTTGTGAATTGTCTACTCAAATCTTTTGCTCATTTTTAATGGTGTTTGTCTTTTAATTATTGAATTGGGGGAGTCCTGTATATATTCTAGATTCAACCTATTTGTCAGATAAAGATTTTGTAAATATTTTCTTTATTCACCAATAGATTGCCTTTTTATTTTAATTACCTTAAAATAGTAAAAGTTTTCAATTTTGATGAAATCTATTTTAACATTTTTCTATTTATAGTTTATTTTTTGTGTGTAATGTTTAAAAAGTTTGTCTTTTATTCCCCTTTCTCATGTTTTGCAGTTGTCAGTGTACAGGTAATGTGCATTGTTTCTAAATTTATTCCTTAGTACTTTATTTTTCTTGATGCCATTATAAACAGTTATTTCTTTAAAAACATATTTTACTAATTATTCACAGCAAGTATATAAAATATAATCAATATATCTATACTAACTTTGTTTATGAAACCTTAATGTATTTACTTAAAAGGTTTAGTAGTCTATTCTTAGTTTACCTAGTTTTTTCTATGTACACAACGGTGTCTTTTACACAGTTTTAGGTCTTATTTTCTTATATTTATGATTTTTTTATTTTTTATATTTTATTATACTTCAGGTGAAGGCTTCCAGAACAAACAGTTTCTCATGAAACAGTAGTACACATGTTGTTTAATGGCATTGGTTAACAAACCCACAACATATTAACCCTTTAAATTCTCAACATCTTTTTTTTTTTTTTTTTTTTTGGAGAAAATACACATAGCCAAAGATACACCGTTTCAAAAATTTCTACATACACAGTTCAGTGACATTGACTACGCTCTTCCAATTGTGCTGTTATTCTCACTTAAGATGAAGGCTTACAGATCAAAATAGTTTCTCATTTAACAGTTACTACAAATGTTGCCCTATGACAATGGTTAACAATCTCACAACACATCAACAATATCCATACTCAACCTTGGGTTCACTATCACCAGCTTCCTTGTCCCTTTCTGCCTTCTGGCCCTTGTCACTGGACTCCTGTACCTCGTTAGTCTCATTTGGTTTTACAGGGCTGTCCACTCCCAGGCTGAACAGTGAACCTCAGAGATAACTTCACCACTGAGCTAAAAGGGTGTCTGGGGGACATACACTTGAGGTTTCTCCAGTCTCTTTTAAGCCAGTAAATCTGGTCTTTTTTTGTGTGTGTGAGTTAGAATTATGCTCTATATCCTTCTCCAGCTCTGTCCAGAACCCTCTGTTGTGGTCCTGGTCAGAGAAGTCAGTGGTGGTAGTCAGGCACCATCTAGCTGTACTGGACTCAGTTCGGTGGAGGCCTTGGTAGTTGTGGACAGTTAGTCCTTTGAGCTAATCTTTTCCTTGTATCCTGTTCTCTTCATTCTCCCTTGATCCCAAAGGGATGAGACCAGTGGAGTATGTTAGATGGCCGCTCACAGGCTTTTAAGACCCCAGACACTACTCACTAAGGTAGAATGTAGAGCATTGTCTTTGTAAGCTGTGTCATGCCAGTTGAGCTAGATGTTCCCTGAGACCATGGTCCCCACAGCCCTCTGCCGAGCAATTCAGTCCCTCAGGGAGTTTGGATGGGTCTATGGGGATTCCATGACCTTTCCTTGCACAGTGCTAGTTTCCCCTGTATTGTGTACTGTCTCACCCTTCACCCAAGATACCACTTATCTATTGCCTATTTAGTATTTCCTCCCCAACCCTCCCATCCCTGGTAACCAACAAAGATTGTTACACTTTGTGTGTGAACTTTTTCATGGAGTTTTACTATAGAGGTCTCATACAATATTTGTCCTTTTGTGATTGACTTATTTCACTCAGCATAATGACCTCCAGTTTCATTCATGTTATGAGATGCTTCACAGATTCATTGTTGTTCTTTCTTATTGCATAGCACTCCATTGTGTGTATATACCATAGTTTGTTTATCCATTCATCTGTTGATGGGCATCTAGGTTGTTTCCATCGTTTTGCTGTTGTGAACAATGCTGCCGTGAACATAGGTGTGCATATGTCTATTCAAGTGACGACTCTTATTTCTCTAGGATATATTCCCAGGAGTGGGATTGCTGGATAGAATGGTATGTCTATTTCTAGCTTTCTGAGGAAGCGCCATATCATTTTCCAAAATAGTTGTATCATTTTGCATTCCCACCAGCAGTGCATAAGAGTTCCCATCTCCCCGAAGCCCCTCCAACATTTGTTATTTCCAGTGTTTTTGATTCGTGCCAGTAATGCTGGGGTGAGATGGCATCTCATTGTGGTTTTAATTTGCATTTCTCTAATGGCTAGTGATCACGAGCATTTCCTCATATGTCTGTTGGACATTTGAATGTCTTCTTTGGTGAAGTGTCTGTTCATTTCCTTTGCCCATTTTTTAATAGGATTATTTGTCTTTTTGTTGTAGAGATGTTGGATTTTCTTGTAGATTATGGAGATTAGACCTTTTTCTGACTTGTACTGTCCAAAAATTTTTTCCCAGTCTGTAGGATCTCTTTTTACTCTTTTGGTGAAGTCTTTTGAAGAGCATAGGTGTTTGATTTTTAGAAGATCCAATTATCTAGCTTATCTGTTGGGTTTTGTGCATTGATGATTACGGTTTGTATCCTGTTAATGCCATGTATTAAGGCCTGAAGTGTTGGTCATATTTTTTCTTCTATGAACTTTATAGTTTTAGGCTTTATATTCAGGTCTTTGATCCATTTGGAAGTAGTTTCTGTATACGGTGTGAGGTATGGGTCCTGTTTCATTTTTTTGCAAATGCATATCCAGTTTTGCCAGCACCATTTGTTAAAAAGTCTGTCTTTTCTCCATTTGGTGGACTTTGGGCCCTTGTGGAAGATAGGTTGACCATAGGTGGATGGATTTACATCTGGGTTCTCAATGCCGTTCCATTGGTCAATGTATCTGTCATTGTACCAGTACCAGGCTGTTTTGACTACTGTAGCTGTATAGTAGGTTCTGAAGTCAGGTAGTGTGAGTCCTCCAACTTTATTCTTCTTCTTCAGTAGTGCTTTACTTATTCGGGGCTTCTTCCCTTTCCATATAAAGTTAATGATTAGTTTTTCCATCTCTTTGAAGAATGTTGTTGGTATTTGGATCAGGATTGCTTTGTATTTGTAAATTGCTTTGGGTAGAATTGCATTTTCACAATGTTGAGTCTGCCTATCCATGAGCATGGTATGTTTTTCCATTTATGTAGATCCCTTTGGGTATCATGCAGTAGTGTTTCATAGTTTTCTTTCTATAGTTTTTTTAGATCTCTGGTCAGATTTATTCCTAAGTATTTTATCTTTTTAGGGGCTATTGAAAATGGTATTGTTTTCCTGATTTCCTTTTCACCATTGTCCTTACTGGTGTATAGGAATCCAACTGATTTTTGAATGTTTATCTTGTATCCTGCTACTCTGCTGATTCTTTCTAATAGTTCCAGTAGATTTCTCGTGGAGACTTTAGGGTTTTCTATGCATAGTATCATATCATCTGCAAACAGGGACAGTTTAACTTCTTCATTACCAATTTGGATGCCCTTTATTTCTTTTTCTTGCCTTATTGTTCTAGCTAGAACTTCCAGCACAATATTAAATAGGAGTGGTGATAAAGAGCATCCTTGTCTTGTTCCTGTTGTCAAGGGGAATGTTTTCAGCCTCTCTCCATTAAGAATGATGTTGGCCATTGGTTTTGCATAGATGCCCTTTATTATGTTGAGAAATTTCCCTTCTATACCTTTGATTGAGAGTTTTTGTCAGGAATGGGTGTTGGACTTTGTGAAATGCCTTTTCTGCGTCAATTGAGATGATCATGTGATTCTTTTCTTTCCTTTTATCTATGTGGTGGATTATGTTGATTGATTTTCTAATGTTGAACCATCCTTGCATACCTGGTATGAATCCTACTTGGTCATGGTGTATTATTTTTTTGATATAATGCTGAATTCTATTGGCTAGAATTTTGTTCGGAATTTCTGCATCTATATTCATGAGAGATATTGGTCTGTAATTTTCTTTTTTTGTGACGTCTTTGCCTGGTTTTGGTATGAGCATTATACTGGCTTCATAGAATTAATTTAGAAGTGTTTCTTCCTCTTGTATGCTCTGAAATAGATTGAGTACAACTGGTACGAGCTCTTCTGTAAATGTTTTGTAGAATTCTCCAGTGAAGCCATCTGGCCAGGGCTTTTTTTGGTTAGGAGCTTTTTTTATTACCTTTTCAATCTCTTCTTTTGTTGTGGGTCTGTTCAGATTTTCAACATCACTTTGTTGTAGTTTGGATAGGCCATGTGTTTCTAGAAATTTATCCATTTCCTCTAGGTTTTCAAATTTGTTGGAGTATAGTTTTTCATAATATTCTGTTATAATCCTTTTTATTTCAGTTGGGTCTGTTGTAATGTCCCACATTTCATTTCTTATTTGGGTTATTTGTGTCCTCTCCTGTTTTTCTTTTATCAGTTTGGCCAGTGGTTTGTCGATTTTGTTGATTCTTTCAAAGAACCAACTTTTGGTTTTGTTTATTCTTTCTGTTGTTTTTCTGTTCTCTATTTCATTTATTTCTGATCTGATCTTTACTATTTCCTTTCTTCCGGTGGTTGTAAGCTTTTTTTGCTGTTCTCTTTCTATTTGTTTGAGTTCTGTAGTTAATGTTTTGATTTTGTCCCTTTCTTCGTTTTTGATATGTGCATCTATTTTTATAAACTGTCCTCTGAGGACTGCCTTTGCTGTGTCCCAAAGGTTTCGGTATGATGTGTTTTGGTTCTTATTTGATTCTAGGAATTTTTTCATTCCATCTCTGATTTCTTCTATTACCCGGTGATGTGTAAGCAGGGTATTATTCAGTTTTCATGTAGTTGAGTTTTTTTCCTTGCTCTTTCTATTGTTAATTTTTACCTTGATGGCATTGTGGTCAGAGAAGATACTTTGAATTATCTCAACGTTTTGGATCTTGTTGAGGATTGCTCTGTGGCCTAAGATGTGGTCTATTCTGGAGAACGTTCCATGTGCATTGGAAAAGAATGTGTACTTTTCAGTGGTTGGATGGAGTGTTCTGTATATGTCTATGAGGTCAAGTTGGCTGATTATGCCCTTTAGGTCTTCTGTATCTTTGCTGAGTTTCTTCTTAGTTGTTCTGTCCTTTACTGAGAGTGGTGTGTTGAAGTCTCCTACTATTATTGTGGAACTGTCAATTTCTCTTTTCAGTGTTGTTAGAGTTTGTTGTATGTATTTTGGAGCCCTGTCATTGGGTGCGTAGATGTTTATTATAGTTATGTTTTCATGATGGATCGTCCTGTTAGTCATTATATAGTGTCCTTCTTTGTCTTTTATGATAGATTTTGTTTTAAAGTCTATTTTATCTGAGATTAGAATTGCCACTCCTGCTCTTTTTTTTGTAGTTGTTAGCTTGATATATTTTTTTCCAACCTTTGACTTTTAATAAATTCACATCTTTGTTTCTAATGTGTGTCTCTTGTAGACAGCATATTGACGGATCCTTTTTTCTTATCCATTCTGTCACTCTCCGTATCTTTATGGGTGCATTGAGCCCATTTACATTCAGTGTAATTATTGCTAGATGTGAGTTTGTTGCTGTCATTTTTTAGTGCTTTTTTTTTTGTGGTGCTGAAGTTTTCTTTGTTCTTCTTACCCTCTTGTTCTGAGTTACTTTTGTTTGTGGATTTTTTTTTTTTCATTTCTTTTGTTTTTGTAGGTTTTGTTTTTGCTGAGACTTTATGTTTTTCCTCTTTATTTTTTATGAGTTGGTTTGTTAACTTTCTTTGTGGTTACCATGAATTTTACCCTTGTCTTTCTAAGTTTGAAGCAGTCTACCATTACTTGGTATCGCCTTGCCTTCCTCTCCATTAGAAGGTTCTATACCTATGCCAGTTATTCCGTCTTTCATTGTTTTGTTGTTGTTGTCAAGGATCGATTGACTGCTCTGACTCCCTGTTGTATTACTTTTGGTTTTGGATAGTCCTCGAGAGTTCGTTTCTTAGATTGGTATGTTGCTCGTATGATCCTGCGTCCTAGGTTCTGCCTGTGGGCTGAAGCTGTTTGTCCTCAGATCGAAGAACTCCCTTTAATAATTCTTGTAATTTTGGTTTGACTTTTACATATTCCCTTCATTTCTGTTTATCCGAAATGACCTAATTTCACCATCAAATTTGAAGGAGAGTTTTGCAGGATATATTATTCTTGCCTGACAATTTTTTTCTTTCAAGATTTTATATATGTCATCCCATTGCCTTCTTGCCTGCATGGTTTCCCCCGAATAATCTGAGCTTAGTCTTATTGTTTCTCCTCTGTATGTGACCTCTTGTTTTTCACGAGCTCCTCTCAGGATTCTTTGTCTTTGGTTTTGGCAAGTGTGAATATGATATGCCTTGGTGATTTTCTTTTGGGGTCTCTTCTATATGGGGTTTGTTGAGCTTCTTGGATGGCCAGCTTTTCATCTTTCATGATATTGGGGAAGTTTTCTGTCAGCAGTTCCTCAATGATCCTCTCTGTGTTTTCTGTTTTCTCCCCCTGTTCTGGAATGCCAATCATTCGTAAATTTTTGCTTTTAATTGTGTCCTACATAACTCTCAGGGTCTCTTCATTTTCCTTTGTTCTTTTTTCTGAGTTTTCCTGAAACAGTGTTGTATGCAAGTGTTTGTCTTCAGTTCCACTGATCCTGTCTTCCACGGTTTCTAATCTGCTTCTCAGCCTTTCTATGATATCATCCATTTCTGAAATCTTGTTGTTTATCTTTTGGATTTCTAATTGTTGTTTTTGTATAATTTCTAGTTGTGAATATATTTTGGCATTTTGTTCCTGCATCATCTTCCTGAATTCTACCAATTTTTTTATGTATGTTCCATGAATTTGTCTATTTTTTCCTCATGTTTTTCAGCTTTTTGCCTCAGTTCTTGGAAAATTCCAAGTATTAGAGATTTTAATTCCCTATCAGGTAGTTCTAGTGCATTTTCTTCCACAGGAGAGTCATCTGGTGTTTTAATTTGGATGCCTACTGGAACCATCCTGTCCTGTTTTTGTAAATGTTTTGATATTGTCTGCTGTTTTGGGGGCATTCAGTAGTTATTTATCTCATTTATTGATTGTAGATTTGTTTGTTTCATCCCTTTTCTTAAAAAAAAAATTTTGACTATGTCTGAGCAGGCTGACTGCGTGCTCTTTGTGTTTGCTCATCTGTGCGCTCAATACTTTTTGCTTCCTTCTCCAACTGGCAGGTTCAGTCACTCTGATATGGTACAGCAGGGCAGGTCTAGCTGAAGAGGAGCCACTGGGACGGGTTGTTTTTGGCACTCACTACAGCCACCAGGGCGGGTCGGTAATCAGTGCTGGGCAGGTTCCAGTAGGCCATGCCTGCACTTCTTGGAGGTGTGATGTCAAGCGCATGGTGCAGGTAGGCAGGATGCAGCAGGGAGATGGTTATGTGTGGAGCTAAGATGGATATGGGAGAGAGGAACAGGAGCCAAAAAACAAACAAACAAACAAACAAAAAAGAATGCTAGGGGAGCTTGCCGCTGGAATGGAGAGATGACAGACGGCTGTTTTGTCTCCCCCTGGATGCTCTGTGAGGCTGCTTTCTCGTACCCCCATTTGCTGGTCTCCGATAGGAGTCCAAGATGGTGGATTCGCGCTGCGTTAGGTGGTAGGGGCCTCTACATGAATCTCTCCTCGCTCTCCGTTCTCTGTCAGTTTTCTCACTCCATTTGGTGCTTGGCTGAGTTCTTTATCTCTTCATTTGATGTTTTATGGTTTCAGGATTGTTTTATTCTCTGTATGGTTTAGTTTCTCGCATCTTTGCTGTGGAGGGACGGTGTGGTGCTTCTGCCTAGAGCACCATTTTGCTGGAACTCCTATTTATGATTTTTTTTCTTTATTTTCACAGATTTCATTGAAAGAACTGATAGTATAATGCTGTCTAGCACCTTGCCTTGTCCCTGTTCTTAGATGAAAGTCATTGAGCCTTTTGTTGTTGAGTATGCTGTTAGCCTTAAGTTTTTTAGAGATGCCTTCTATTTCAGAGATTTCTTCTATTTCTCATTTGTTGAGAGTTTTATTTTTTTTAAATGAATGGTATTGACGTTTTGAAAGGCTTTTTCTTCATCTACTGAAATGATCATATGCTTTTCCTGCTTTACTCTATTAATATAACTGAGTTACATTGATCTCATTCTTTTTGGTACGTTAAATCAATCTTCTATTCCCAGGAAAACCTTGATAAGTCATTATTTTTTTTATATTGTTGGGTATAATTTACTAAAATTTGTGAGGATTTTTCACACCTGAGTTTCTGGGCAATATACATCTACAATGCTGTTTTGTTTGATGTCTTTAAATTTGGTGTCAGTGTAGTACTAGCCTTATCCTATGGGTTAAGAAATACTGCCTCCTCTCTGCTTTCTGCAAGAGTAGTACGTGATTGTTACTATTGCTTCCGCTAATGTCTGCTAGACCTCTACTATAGTGATTTTGGCTAAAGTTATTGTTGTAGATGTCTTTTGATCATGAATTGAATTTCTTTAATAAATGTAGGACTTTATATATTTCCACATTTTCTTAGGTAAAATTCAGAAATTTGAATCCTTCAAGAAGTTTAATTTTATGTAGATAATTTTTTGACATAAGGTTGTTCGTAATGATTCTTTTTATCATTTAATAGTTTGTAACACTTCTAATGTACCTTCATTCATTTATAATTTTGGTGATTTTTTCTTCTCACTTTTTTTTCTTGATCATGCTTACTAGAGGCTTATCAATTTTACTGATATTTTCAAAGGGTAAGCTTTTGGTTTCATTGTTGTTGTTTTTTTCCCCTCCTGTTTTTTCTATTTAATTGGTTTCCACTCTTATATTTATTAGTTCATTCCTTCCACTCACTTTTTGTTTGCTTTAATTTTCATTGTGTAACTTCTTAATGTATAATTTCAGATTATTGATTTTGGACCTTTCCTCTTTCTAATATAAGCATTTAAAGTTATAACATTTCTCTTGCATTAACTGTATCCCACAAATTTTGTATGCTTCATTTTCATTATCAGTCAGGTTTTTTTCTCTTTTTATTTTCCTTTGTAATTATTTTATCCATCAGTTATTTCAAAAATACGTTGTTTATTTTCAAAATATTGATGCATTTTCTAGGTGATCTTATTCTTATCAAGTTTAATTTTATTGTGGTCAGATAAAATATTGTGTAAGAGTTTAATTTTTTGAAATTTGAGATTTTTCATGATCCAGTATGTAATCTATCTTTGTGACTATACCATATACCCTTGAAAATAAAATTTATTATACAGGTATAATGTTCTAAAAATATCGACTAATTCGAGTTGTTTGATAGAGTTATTCAAATTTTCTATATCATTACTGATTTTAAGTACACTTATTATATCAGTTACTGAGAAAGGAGTGTAGAAACCCCAAATATATTTGTAGGCTTGCTTGTTTTTCCTTTCAGACATGTTCATTTTGGCCTGCTTTATTCTGAAACTCTGTAATTGCCATACATTTATGCAAATAACACACACTTTCTACTTTTGTTTGCCAACCACTCCTTCCCCCTCCTACCAGGTATTTTTGTAATCAGCAGTATACCAATTTTTTGTTTGTTTGTTTTTTGGCATGTTGCTGTAAACAAAAATTAGCAAAGCACGCTTATGAAAATATCTTGTGGAGGAGGGAGCAGGTGGCAAACAAATGTAGAAGGCACGTGTTATTTGTGTAAAAATACGGTAGGTGCTTAGACACTTTGGATTGTTAAATCTTCCTGATGAATTTATTCTTTTACTCTTCTATAAAGTTTTTCTCTTTATAGCTAATGATCTTTCTGACCCTGAAGTCAACTTTGTCTAATATTAATATAGCCACTCCAGCTTTCTTATTACTGTTGCTTCCTATTATATAAATCTTCTTCCAAATTTTTACTACAACTTATCTGTGTTGTTACTGTTGAAGTGTATTTCCTGTAGACAGCATATATTTAGGCCTTGATTTTTGTTTATTCCAATGATCTTTGTTTTTTATTGGATTATTTAAACAATTGACATTTAATATTAAATATTGAAATGGTTGGGTTTAAGTCTACTATATTGCCATTTGCTTTTTTTATCCCTTCTCTTCTTGTTTCCTCTTTTCCTCCCCATTCTTTTTTTAATTAAATAGATATTTCTTAGGTTTACATTTTATTTCTAATGTTGACTTATTGGCTATACCTCTTTGCTAATTTCTTACAATGCTAAATTCTTTCAGTGACTTAAAAAACAATCATGGTGCCTAGGGACATACATACTCCTATCAGAGTTGAAAACTATACCCAAAGTTAAGGAATTTAAAGCTGAAGAAAAGTATAACATATCCGGAGGAACACATTTTGATTTTCACTGGCCTAAGAGCAGCTCCCTATGACAAATCCATAAAATGGAATGACTAGCTGCCGAATGAAATTAGTATGGATAAGAAATTCAAGTTCTGACAAGGAAACAACAAACAGTAACAACAACAACAAAAACTGGTGGGATGTACTTATATGGTTCTTGGAGGTTTCCTAAAAGCAAAGATATGGAAAATTGTGCATGGCCAAATAATGCTCTGGAAATAGTAATATATGTGTCTTCAACACACTTCACTAATATGTTTCATTGACAGTTTTCATTTGTATTCCAAAGTCTATTCTCCAGCTGTTGGGGAGCCACAGCATGAAGGAAGAAGACACTAAAACTTTAGGGTTCTACTTGGCAGAAATAGAAAAGAATGGGAAAGTGAAACTGGTAGAAATTTAAGACATAAATTCGTATTTTGGAATATTCTGTTCATAAGAGAACAAAAGTTCTCTCCTTGGTCGAGTTTCATATGTAATTCATAACTGTGATGCTAGGAACTCAGAGAGTAACAAAAGCTTCATTTCTGCTATTTAAAAGTTTTGTTCTTTTTAACTCTTCCTGTTGAAGATTGATGAATTATTTTATATCCTAAATGAATGAGTGTTACAATAACATACCCAATAGAAAATGAATATACATCCCTCATCACAAAACACAATAACCATGATTCTCTTCCAGGATATGAGCCTTGTTTTCTCCTTTGAGACAATCCCAAAAATGTAAAGCTATTTTTGAAGTTCTCTACTGCTCCTACTTTCCAAATGCTAATCCATTATGTTTCTTTTAATTTTCCATTCCCTTATACATACTTTAGTGTATGGCCTCTTCTGGACAAACTACACTTTAGACACCTGCTGCCTTGCTTAATTTCCTGGCAGATAAAACAATGGGCATGTGTCCGTCAAATACGTACTATTTATTCCTGAATAGTTCTTTCCTCACATCATTTACAATTTCCACACTCTCTAGACTGCACAAAAGAGAAGACCTAAGGATTTCTTGTATGCTTTTTCTTTAGAGCCTTATTAAAACATATACTTCTCATTTACTCTAGGCCTAACTTGTTGTTATTTAGCCTCCCAGGACTAGAGCAACTCCTAAATACAGAACATTTCTGCATTAGTCTGGGTCCTCTAAGATGCAGAGGCCAATACAGAATTAAACCTACAAGGATGTTTTCAGGTAAATACTGTGAATGAAAAGTGGAGAGACACTGGGGAAGGTCAGGAGAGCCATTGCCTCTGGTGAGAGTCTGACCTGAGTTAAAGAGAGAGGGAAGCAGGGAGTGGTGAACAGAAGTGCTTAGACTGTCTTGAAGATTAGAGAAGGTTCAGCAATGCTGACAGGGAGTCCTCTAGCCAAAATCAGCTGTCAGAGGAGACCGGTGTCTCCCAGGATTATGTGTGCCCTATCTGAGTGCAGTCACTGGCTGGGAGAACCAGTAAGAGAAGCATGGCCTCCACACAAATGCAGTGGTATATTTTAGAGCACAACAACAGGACTCTTGATCAATGAAACTAGCTATAGTTGGAGGCCTTTGAGGCACAATTCCTAATCCTATCTTCCAATTCTTTTCCACAAAAGAAAGAGATTCTGAATAAGGAAGAAGAAAATGTTGATACCAGTTCTCTTTTTACCAAAGGCTCTGCCCCAACCATGCATTATTGGTCATAGATGGCAGATGAATACGTGTGCTGCAGACTTGAACCTATTTTTTATTTTAAATGTGCAATTTTTCAGACACACTGTACTTAATATAGACTTATATGAGTAGTCTGGGACTCTAACCATCATTTATGACATTGTTTCTATTGAAAAGTAGGTTCTAAGTTCCAGATGATGAATTTGTAAATGAGATTTTGCGACATGACTTGGTTGCACGTTGGAAATGCCTTATATCTTTCAATAGCATAATATGTGATCTTTGCAAAATGTTTTCACCTCTGTTATGTGAGCCTTCCCAAAACACTCTACGGAGCCCTGGTGGCACAGTGGTTGAGAGCTATGGTGAGCTCCAGTGAGCTCCAGCTGCTAACCAAACGTCCACAGTTCAAATCCACTGGCTGCTCCTTGGAAACCCTATGGGGCAGTTCTACTCTGTCCTATAGGGATGCTACGAGTAGGAATTGACTCAAAGACAATGGACTTGTTTGTTTGTTTGTTTGGTATGACACTCTAGAGTAAGGAAGTAGGCAATGATAGTCTTTGATTCCTTGTTTCTCCTTCTGATGTTCATACCTGGCTACTCAGAAACTCCTGTGTAAGCCTGCTCTCCTCATTATTCTAATCACTCCTCCCATTCAAATTTAAGCATATATTTTCTAAAGCTAATCTCATTTATCACCATGGAGATCAGAAGAGCGTTTAACTTTTGAGAGGGGTATTGACCTGGAGGGACATGAGGGAGCCTCCTGGGGCACTGGAAAATGTTTTGTATCTTGATCTGGGTAGTAGTTACATGGTTATATATAAATATAATAATGTACTGAGCTGTATATTTAAGATTTCTGCAGTTTATCACTAAATAGACAATAGATAAGTGGTAACTTTGGTGAAGGGTAAGACAGTACACAATACTGGGGAAGCCAGCACAACTTGTACAAGGTAAGGTCATGGAAGCTCCATAGACACGTTCAAATTCCCTGAGGGACCGAATTACTGGGCTGAGGGCTGTAGAGACCATGGTTTTGGGGAACATCTAGCTCAATTGGCACACCATAGTTTATAAAGAAGATGTTCTACATTCTACTTTGGTGAGTAGTGTCTGGGATTAAAATCCTGTGAGCAGCCATCTAAATACTCCATTGGTCTCACCCCTTCAGGAGCAAGGGAGAATAAGGAAAACTAAAGACACAAGGGAAAGATTAGTCCAAAGGACTAAAAGACCACGACTACCACAGCCTCCACCAGACTGAGTCCAGTACAACTAGATGGTGCCTGGCTACCACCACTGACTGCTATGACAGGGATCACAGTAGAGGGTCCTGGACAGAGCTGGAGAAAAATGTAGAACAAAATTCTAACTCACAAAAAAAAAAAAAGACCAGACTGGGGTTTTAAATGCTAGCAAGCAGCCATCTAAGATGCATCAACTGGTCCCAACCCATCTGGAGCAAAGGAGAATGAAGAACACAAAAGACACAAGGAAAATATTAGCCCAAGAGACAAAAAGGGCCACATAAACCAGAGACTCCATCAGCCTGAGACCAGAAGAACTAGCTGGTGCCTGGCTACCATCAATGACCACCCTGACAGGGAACACAACAGACAGTCCATGATGAAGGAGGAGAAAAGTGGGGTGCAGAACTCAAATTCACATAAAAAGACCAGACTTAATGGTCTGAGACTAGAGGAACACCAGTAGACATGTTCCCCAGACTCTCTGTTAACCCAGAACTAAAACCATTCCCGAGGCCAACTCTTCAGACAAAGATTAGAATGGACTATAAGACATAAAATGATACTCCTGAAGAGTGTGCTTCTTAGCTCAAGTAGATACACAAGACGAAATGGGCAGCCCCTGTCCAGAGGCAAGATGAGAAGGCAGAAAGGGATAGGAGTTGGTGGAATGGACACGGGAAATCTGGGCTGGAAAGGAGGAGTGTGCTTTCACATTTATAGGGAGAGCAACTACGGTCACATAACAATGTGTGTATAAATTTTTGTATAAGAAGCTAACTTGAGCTGTAAACTTTCACTTAAAGCACCATAAAAATTTTTTAAAAAGACCAGACTTACTGGCCTGACAGAGACTGGAGAAACCCTGAGAGTATGGTCCCCAAACACCTTTTAGCTCAGTAATGAAGTCACTCCTGAGATTCACCCTTCAGCCAAAGATTAGACAGCCTGTAAAACAAAACGAGACTAACGGGGCACACCAGCCCAGGAGGAAGGACTAGAAGGCAGGAGGGAAGAGGAAAGCTGGTAATAGGGAAACCAAGTTCGAGAAGGCACAGTGTTGACATGTCGTGGGATTGCTAACCAATGTCATAGAACAATATGCGTACTAACTGTTTAATGAGAAACTAGTTTGTTCTGTAAAACTTCATCTAAAGTACAATAAAAAAATTATAAGAATTAAAAAAAAGATTTGTGCCGTTTATGTGATTATACTTCAATTAATTTTTCTAAAAAAAACTTACCTGTTATAAATTCTGTAACAAACCCAAAAAATTAATCAAAGATAATGAATCTGCTTTTAGTGAGTTAGTTTATCCTAGCTGTATGTAATGTATCTGCATTTTAATCAATACTATCACTAACTTTCCTTCAGTTCACATATAGAGTGAAGCTAATGTTTAAAATTTTAAGCTCTAATGGTTGATTAGGGGATTTATATTTTAAATACAAACATTTTTTCATGTTTCAAATGACCTTACTCTTCTTTACAAATTGTTATCCCTGACTGATGGGTTGCTGAAGTGTTCGTGTTACTGGAAAATCAGCAGTGGTGGGGAGATCTAGGATGCAAGAAGCTACTGGTTAGAGCTAGTTTAGGAGAGAACATGTTCAAGAAAGTTTACACTGCTTTAAAATGGGAAGACTAGGCAAAGAGACTTTAGATAAGAAAGCCTTATCACTTTTAAAATTAGAAGTTCATTTTAGAAGCTAATAAAACCTGTCTTTATCTCTCCCCAAAGGTACATATATATGTAGACGCGATTTTGCACATAATGACAGGCATATTCATGGAGAAGTTGGTGCTCACTTATGGCCACCTAATGTTTCATGGAAATCATTTTAAAAATTCCTATCAAAAGAGATCTCTTATATTCAAAATGTATTTTTAATTGTCAAACAACTGAAAAGAATTAATAAGCACCTTCATCTATATACTCTCTTAGGTGCAGTGATGTACAAACCAAAAGGTCCTGCCCACAAGAAGTTTCCTAGAAATGTTAGGGATGATAAACACACCCGTAAAACAATTTGTCAATGATTCTTATAGTCAACAAGAGGTGATTTTATTTTTAGCCTGAAAATCAAAAACTTTTAGAACAAGTTTTCAGTAGTTTCCCCTTTGTTTTTTGGTTGGTGCACTTCCTATGTTTTACTTATTGTAGTTTTATTTTATCAGACGACATCCTTTCAAGTGTTTATGTAGGTAAGATTTTAGTTACAATGGTTAAGTGAGGAACAGGGTCACAGAACATTGGATTCCTGGGGTACAGTGGAAAATTTTACATGTGGAAATGCTGTAGGCTTGCAACAATTCAGTGTTTGTGTCCTTTCCTCTCATTTTCAAGTGGAGTAAGAAGACAAGAGAATGGTATATCTTCTCAAAAAGCCTGCCAGTGAGTAAGATGGGCCCGCGGACACCTAGTCTAATTAAGTCTAATTCAAAAGGATTTTTGGACAATCCAGTGGTCACATGAGCAGGTAGTGCTCAGGGTCGAACAGCTAGAATGAGGGCAATAAATTCACTATCACCTCTCCCCTTCCTCCACAATAAAACTTGTTTTTCCCCTTACATTTCTTGCCCTCCCCCCACTTAAAAAAAAAAAAAAATCTAGTTATCTTGTAGGTTCCACTTCCAAAAGACAAAATTAAGGGCAGAATTTATATAGCTCCCTTCTGATGATAAAGGAATCTAGACTACTCCTTGATTTATTTTTTTCCACACTTCATTTGGAGGAGAATAGAGACAATAATGGGTAACTGCAAAAAACATAAATTTTTGGTCAGCTACACTTTCGGAGCCCTGGTGGTGCAGTGGTTAAGAGCTCAGCTGCTAATCAAAAGGTTGGCAGTTTGAATCCACCAGCTGCTCCTTCAAAACCCTATGGGGCAGCTCTACTCTGTCCTATAGGGTCGCTATGAGTCAGAATCAACCCGATGGCAACGGATTTTTTTACACTGATGCCTAATTTTGGCTCTAACATTTACTTGCTGCATAAAATTTGGGCTAAACATTTAATCTCTGAGCCCCAGTCTTCTCATCTAAAAGGGTAAAATAAGATTGTATGGGTCCATGTACTAGTTTTCCATTTCTACCTTAACAAATTACTAAAAACTTAGTGGATTGCAACAACATAAATGTATTATCTCACAGTTTCTATATATTGGAAGTCCAGGCACAATGTAGTTGAGCTCGTTCTCTATCTGGGTTTCATAAGGCTGAAATCAAGGTGTTCCTTTCTGGTAATTCTGGGGATGACTCCTCTTCCAAGCTCATTCAGACTGTGGCAGAATTAAGTTCCATGTAGATATAGGACTGAAGCCTCCATTTCATTGCTTGTTCTTGGGAAACGGTCTTTCTCAGCTTCTAGAGGCCACTTGCATTCCTGAGGTGGTGACCACTTCTTCCATCTTCCAAGCCAATGGCAAGCAGTATCCTTTTATTGCTTTGAATATCGCTGACCTCCCTTTCTACCTCCTATCTCCTCTGCTTCCCTAATTCCACCACGTGCCTCTGAGGAACAAGTCTTCCTTTCTCTTCTGCTTTTAAGGCCCATGGGACTGCATTGGCCCAGCCAGATAATCCAGGATTATCTCCTGATTTTAACATCTGCTGATTAGTAACCTAATTCAGTCTTTAAAGTCCCTTAACAGCAGTACCAAGATTTATGTTTGATTGAGTAACTGGAGGAGCTTCTTTAGAATTCTGTCTACCACAGTTCTAAAATGATGAGAATGTATATAAAACACTCCAAGCGCTTGGCTCGAGGAGAGAAGACACAGTATAAATAGTAGTTGTGATTACTAACATAAATAAACTATGTTGTGGTGGGGGTGAAAGTGGAAGTGAGAAGGGAGTTATTTCAGCAAGTATTCCTTATTCAAGCATTTTAAGGTGAGCTGTTGGCAATATGCCCTGAATAGCTTGGCTTAAAGGACATGCTATGGGAATGGCTTCCATATTTTAGAGCAGATGCAACCAAGATCTTGGTGAAAACAGAAGTGTATTGGGTGACGCCAATTACAGCTGGAAGAATGTATGTCCCCGGAATTGCATTTCCACTATTCCTCCCCAACCCGCCCCCGGATTTTAGTGATATTTCTAGGTAAAATAAGCATCCTCTACTTGGAAGGATGCACTAAGAGGAAAGGTAGAGAGATCAGAACACTTGGAGCCAGGGTGGGGCATAAACTTCAAGAAAGAATGAAAGAAAGCTGATTTGAACATAGGAACAAAAACTAGAAAAATAAATAATGAGGAAAAAAAGTCAGGTGAACATAAGGTTAAAATAAGCAGACGAGAAATTACAAAACTGAAAAAACTGAGGTTTTCCTCTTTCGCTGACAAATTATTTTCTCTGTTTTACAGTCTTGCCAATTAAACATACAAATAGACCAGAAAAATTGTAAACATAACCTTGTATCAGTTACTATACTTTTTTTCCACCCGGCTTCATACTTCTTTATGCTATTAACTCCTTTAGCCATCAAAAGAAACATTAGTGTGGATACTGGGAATCTGGAGTTAATCTCCACACACTTCTAACCAGCACAGGGTTATCAGTTCCCTAGATGAGAAATCTTCTAGGTACTGGAATAAAGGAAACTATTTTACTGTGTCTGAATCATACTAGATGCAGTAGATTGCATTGCTAATTTTTAATCTCAAAACTGCGTGTACATATTCTCAATCCTTGGTTTACCTACAGCAATTTCCTCCCAGTAGCTGTCCTCTAATTTCCCTTGGTAACACCCCAAATGTCCTACATATTGCCCCACATCTGAAGCTAATATCATACCTCTTCATCCTTAGAATTTGAATTGCCACTCAGACATTCTTTGAAGACATTCCTAATGAGTTTATTATCAGTGTTCTTGCTACATATTCCCCTTGTGGGCTTTTACTGACTTCACCCATAAATCTGATTTTTATAACAATTTCATCTCTGAGAGGATCTCACTGTCTGCCCTTTCCCCACAGACTTTGCATTGCTTTTCTTCTCTTCCCTTTCATTTGGCAGATTTTGCATTCCTTTTTATCTGTAAAAAAAAAAACAAAACAAAACAAAACCCCAAATTTATTGCCAGCGAGTCGATTCTGACTCATAGCAACCCAATAGGACAGAGAACTGCCCCATAGAGTTTCCAAGGAGAGCCTCGTGGATTCAAACTGCTGACCTTTCGGTCAGCAGCAGTAGCTCGTAACCACTATGCACCAGGGTTTCCTTTTTATCTTTAGCTACCTTTAAAGGAACAGAGCAACACATAACCCCTGGAGGTACAGTGAACACCGCCCTGCTCTGGATTATCACGGAGAAAAACAGTGTCAGTCTCGAGGCGGAAAAAGCCAAGAAGGCTGATGCTTGTCTATGAGTCATCTCCATGCTCTCTCTCCCGACAGAAACAGAACAGTCTCCGCTTACTTAATAGTCACTGGAGCAGAGGTTTAATGACGGTTTCCAACACTTACAGATGGAAGACTGAGCACAGAACTGAAATGGGAAATCTTTCTGAGTGGTAGCTCTCACATCTTTGTCTTTAAAGAGGAAGTTTGGCTTTCAGTCAAGAGAAGATGTTCGTCACTCTAGACAGCTTAAGACTAACAAACCCAATTCTCCTTTCTTATTTGTATGATTACAGTGTCTTCTGAATCATCCATCAGCCATTAATTTTAAGCTTATTATGAACCAAACATGTCATAAAAACCATCTTTCTTTGTATTAAATATTTTTAATTCTACTAATTTTTACACAACATATGTGAAAGCCATTTTAATATTACTTTATTACTTCGCATTTAATTCTAATAAAATTTAATTGTTCTTTTTCTGTTTGTTGTTGGTGTTTAAATATAATTTTCCTGCTCAAAATGTTTTATTCCCCACTGTTAACAGAAAAAAATAAAGTCTTTTCTCCTTGGTCTGGCTTTCATGCATTTCTCTGTACCCACCTGTTTATCCAGGCTTGAGGGAACCATCTTTCTACAAAATCTTCTGCTTCAACCAGTTTGCTTCATTTCTTGAAGGCCCGTTATAAGAAATTTCTGATATTCTAAGGTCAGGCAATTCATAGAAATATGTAAAGAAACTCCATGGAAGTGCCAGGGATAGTATGAGTTCAGTCTTTCTAACTGGGCTGGTTCTTTCTAAGTATATTCATAATCATTATCTTTTAAACAAGTGCTAGCCGGAACCAAGCATATCCACTTACCCAGTTTGTCCCTCCTGCTTACAGGTTGTCACCCCTCACTTAGACTATGCTGCTCACTCCTTATTCTGTACTGTTAAAATAAATCTAGCTCTCCGAAACATAATAATCTCCCGTAATAAGCAAGGCACTAATTTTCATAAAGTAAATCAGTTTACGTTATTACTGCTACAAGTTTTATGATATTTGATTTAAGAGCTTGCAGGGCTAGCAAGGACTCCTTAGGTTGGTTGTTTACTGTTTACTATGTCGATCTTTACCCATTGCCATCAAGTCAATTTTTACCGAGCCTACCCCACATCCCGCAGGCTACCTAACATGGTTTTATTAAAGCATTTTTCAGTCAAATCACCACTGTTGGATTCTGCTGACAGACAGAAAAACCTGCTGTAGGATCAGATTCACTGAAGATGTCTCCAGCTTACTTGTACCATGTTTTCACATTTTCTGGCCATCTCAATTTTGTTTCCTCGTGTGCTTTAGCACTGGTCCTGTCCTTTATCTCCTAAGGTCTAGAACTGTATGAAAATACAGACTTACATGTGAATGTTTATATAGCTTTATTCATATAGTCCTAATCTGGAAAAACCCAAATATCCATCAGCTGGAATGGATAAACAAAATATAATGACCTACGACTCAGCAACAAAAAGTAGTAAAATACTAATATTACACAGAAGACTATATACTGTTTGATTCCATCTATAGTGCACTCTGAAAAATGCAAACCCATAGGAATGGCAGACAGATGAGAAGTTTCCAGGGGCAGGGGATGGAGGGAGTGGTTTTACTTCAAAGGAGCCTGAGGTAAACTTTTGCCATGATGGAAGTGCGTTATATCTTGATTATGCTGGTAGTGACACAAATATATACACCTTTCAACATTCATGAAAATGTAAAATTAAAATGTGAATTTTACTATCTGTAAATGATACCTTTATAAACCTGAATTTTAAAATAACATATATAAGGCTGGAGTGTATATATTAATATGAGACAAAGGTAATTTAAAACAATAGATACTAGTAGAGATAAAGGGGGAATTTTATAATGATAAAGGGACAAATTCATTAAGAAGCCATCACAATCCTGAATGTCTATGTGCCAGATGATGGACCTTTAAAATATCTGAAACGAAGACACAGAGAACTGATAAAATTGAAAGGAGAAAGAAACAAATTCAAAACTGTAGTTGAAGATTTCAACACTTCTCCTAGTTGATACAACAAGATTGATCCAGAAAAAAGGGGAAAAAAATAAAACCCCCACACACAAGTAATGAATATCAAGAGTAAAAAAGTAGCATCATTAAACATCTCACAAACATGATAAGGAAAATAAGGAAGTACTATGATCAAAAGTATCAATAAAGCCAAAACTTAGTTTAAATAGATAAGAACACAAACTACAAAAACGCATTGCTAAAGAAATAACCTGAACGGTTTAATAACTATGAAAGAGATTGAATTCATAGTTAAAACTGTGTCACAAAGAAATCTCCAGACCCAGATGGCTTCACTTGTGATTCTAAACATTGAATGTAGAAGTAATATCAAATGTATGCAAATGCTCTTGTAAAATAGATCTCTTCCCAACTTTATTAAAAAACCAGTATTCTAACACCAGAACCAGAAAAAACTTACAAAATATAAAACTAAAAAATAATATCCTTATGATCCAAGCTGGAAAAGCCCTCAAAAAAACCTTAGAAAATTGAAACTAGCAATATATAAAAAGGATAATATATTATGACCAAACAGTTGGCATCCATTCCATACATGCTAGGTTATTTAATATTTAAAAAAAAAACAAACAGCCAATTTAATTCTTCACATTAAAGGATAAAAAAGAAAAATTACATAATTATCTCAATAGATGACTATGTATTCATGAAAAAAAAATCTCAGCATATTAGAAACAACAATCTGAGAAAGGGCATCTACAAAACACTTTCAATTAATATCATCCTTCACAGTGAAAACTGAATGATTTTCCCCTATGATCAGTACCAAGGCAACTCTTATTAACACTGTATAACAGGTTATAGTCTGTGCAAAAAAGCAAGAAGTATAAATCGGCAACTTAGAGATTAGACATTAAAAGATAAAACTATCACTATTCCCAAACAAAGAATTTAAACAAGATCCCCAAAATCTTCACAAACCTACAAGAACCAATAAACAAATGTATCAAATTTACAGATGTGAAGACAACATAAAAATCAATTACATTTCTATATACTAGGAAAAATGTAAATTATTTTTAAACTATACAGTTTAAATTGAAATTCGAGGCTTCAATTTCTTCTTCAGTTCTTTCAGCTTGAGAAATGCTCTTACCTTTTGGTTTTCTACCTCTAGGTCTCTGCATATTTCATTATAATACTTTACTTTTGTCTTCTTGAGCTGCCCTTTGAAATTTTCTGTTTAGCTTTTTTACTTCATCATTTCTTCCATTGGCTTTAGGCTTTACGTTCAAGAGAAAGTTTCAGAGTCTCTTCTGACATCTATTTTGGTCCTTTTTTTTTCTGTCTTTTTAATGATTTTTTGTTTTCTTCATGTATGACATCATTGATGTCGTCTCATAACTCATCTGGTCTTCAGTAATTAGTGTTCAATGCATCAAATCTATTCTTGAGATGCTCTCTAAATTCACGTAGGGTATACTGAAGGTCATACGTTAGCTCTTGTGGATTTGTTTTAATTTTCCTCAGTTTCAACTTGAACTTGCAAATGACAACTGATGGTCTGTTCTGCAGTCAGCCCCTGGCTTTGTTCTGACTGATGATATTGAGCTTCTCCATCGTTTCTTTAAACAGATATAGTCAATTTGATTCCTGTGTATTCCATCCAGCAAGGTCCACTTGTATAGTCACTGCTTATGTTGTTGAAAAAAGGTACTTCCAATGAGTAAGTTGTCAGTCTTGCAAAATTCTATCATGCTGTGTCCTGTGTCATTTCTATCACCAAGGCAATATTTTCCAACTGCTGATCCTTCTTCTTTGTTTCCAACTTTCACACTGAAATCACCAGTAATTTTCATTGCATCTTGATTGCATGTTTGATCAATTTCAGACTGCAGAAGTTGATAAAAATCTTCAGTTTCTTCATCTTTGGCCTCAGTGGTTGCTGCGTAATTTTGAATAATAGTCATATTAAGTGGTCTTCCTTGGATGCATATGAATATTATCTTCTCACTGACAGTATTGTACTTCAGAATAGATCTTGAAATATTCTTTTTGATGATGAATGTGATGCTGTTCCTCTTCAGTTTGTCATTTCCAGCATAGCAGGCCATGATTGCCCAATTCAAAATGGCCAATACCAGTCCATTTCAGCTCCCTAATGCCTAGGATATTGATTTTCAAGTGTTTCGTTTCATTTTTAACAACTTCCAATTTTTCCTTAAGTTATACTTTATATATTCCACGTTTCAATTATTAATGAGTGTTTGCAGCTTCTTCATCATTTTCAGTCAAGCCATATTAGCAAATGAAAGTCTCAAAAGATTTACTCCGTCCACATGATTAAGGTCAACTTTACATTGAGGAGGAAACTTTTCCCCAGTCATATTTTCAACACCTTCCAATTGAAGACCTTATATTCCAGCACTATATCAGAAAAAGTTTTCATTGCTATCCATAAGGTCTTCACCGGCCAGTTTTTTCAGAAGTAGACCACTAGGTCCTTCCTGCCCCGTTTGTCTTAGTCTGGAAGCTCTGCTGAAATGTGTCTACTATGGGTGACCCTGCTGGTATTTGAAATACTGTTCATATAGCTTCCAGTATCATAACAACAAACAAGCCACCACAGTATGACAAACTCTACATAAACAGTGACTCTAAATGTGGACCTCGCTGGATGGAACACACAAGAATCGAATCTACCTACATCTATGGAAAGAGACAATGGAGAAGTTCAATAACATCAGTCAAAACAAGGCCAGGGGTTGACTACAGAACATCAATTGCTCATATGCAAGTTCAAGTTGAAACTAAAGAAAATTAAAACAAGTCCACAAGAGCTGAAGTATGACCTTGAGTATATCCCACCTGAATTTAAAGAACGTCTCAAGAATAGATTTGATGCATTGAACATTAATTACTAAAGACCAGATGAATTGTGAGATGATGTCAAGGACATCATACATGAAGAAAACAAAAAAGACAGAAAAGAAGGGGGAAAAAAAAAAAAGACCAAAATGGATGTTAGAAGAGACTCTGAAATTTGCTTTTGAACGTAGAGTAGCTACAGCAAAACAAAGAAATGATGACGTAAAAGAGCCAAACAGAAGATTTCAAAGTCAGCTTGAGATGACAAAGTAAATTATTATAATGAAATGTGCAAAGACCTGGAGTTAGAAAACCAAAGGGGAAGAAAAAGTTCAGCATTTGTCAAGTTAAAAGAACTGAAGAAAACAAATTAAGCTTCAAGTTGCAGTATTAAAGGATTCTGGACCAAAAAATTGAATGACACAGGAAGCATCAAAAGAAAATGGAAAGAATACACAGAGTCACTGTACCTAAAAGATGTGGTCAACATTCATCCATTTCTGGAGGTAGCATATGATCAAGAACCAATGGTATAGAAGGAAGAAGTCCATGTTGCACTGTAGGCATTGGTGAAAAACAAGGCTCCAGGAATTGATGGAATACCAATTGAGATGTTTCAACAAACAGATGCAATGCTACAAGTGCTTACTTGTCTCTGCTGAGAAATTTGGAGGACAGCTACCTGGCCAACCAACTGGAAGAGATTCATATACCTGTCTATTCCAAAGAAAGATGATGCGATGGAATGTGGAAATTTTCTAACAATATCACTAATATCACACTCAAGTAAAATTATGCTGAAGATATTTCAAAAATATTTGCATCAGTACATTGATAGGCAAATGCCAGAAATTCAAGCCAGATTCAGAAAAGAATGTGGAATGAGGGATATCATTGCTAATGTTGGAAGGATCTTGTCTGGAAGCAGAGAATACCAGAAAGATGTTTACTTGTGTTTTACTGACTATGCAAAGACATTTGACTGTTTGGCTCATACCAAATTATGGATAATATTGCGAAGAATGGGAATTCCAGAACACTTAATTTTGCTCACGTGGAACCTGAACACAGACCAAGAGGCAGTTTTTCAAACAGAACAAGGAGATACTGCATGATTTATAATCAGAAAAGGTGTATGTCAGGGTTATTTCCCTTTGCCATACTTATTCAATCTGTATGCTGAGCAAATAATCCAAGAAGTTGGACTATATGAAGAAGAACGTGGTTTGAGAATTGGAGAAAGATTCACTGGCAATCTGTGAAGAGCAGATGACACAACCGTGCTTGCTGAAAGTGAAGAAGACTTGAATCACTTACTGATGAAGATCAAAGGCTACAGCCTTCAGTATGGATTAAACCTTAACATAAAGAAAACAAAATTCCTCACAACTGGACCAGGAAGCAACATCTTGAAAAACAAAAAGAAAAGATTGAAGATGTCAATGATTTCATTTTACTTGAATTCGCAATCAACACCCATGGACGAAGCAGTCAAAAAATCAAATGACATATTACATTGGGCAAATCTGCTGCAAAAGACTTCTTTAAAGTGTTAAAAACCAAAGATACAAATTAAGGACCAAGGTGCTCCTGCCCCAAGCCCTAGTATTTCTAAATGCCTGTACACGTGTGAAAGCTGGATAATGAATAAGGAAGACCGAAGAAGAGTTGATGCATATGAAGTGTATTGTTGGTGAAGAACATTGAATATGCCACGTATTGCCAGAAGAATGAACATATTTGTCTTGGAACAAGTACATAGAGAATGCTCCTTAGAAGCTTTGATGGCGAGATTTCGCCTCACATATTTTGGACATGTTAACAGGAGGGATCAGTCCCTGGAGAAGGACATCATGCTTGGTAAAGTAGAGGGCCAGAGAAAAAGAGGAAGACCTTCAATGAGGTGGAATGACCTGGTGGCTGCAACAATGGGCTCAAGCATAATAATGATTGGGAGTATGGCACAGGACCAGGCAATGTTTTGCTCTGTTGTACGTAGGGTCCCTATTTGTCAGAACCAACTTGTTAGCAACAACAACAAGAATGTAACATTCAAAATAGCATAAAAATATTATTTAGTATAAATTTAACAAAATATGGGCAAGATCTCTATGGTCAAAACTATAAACTACTGCTGAAATAAATTAAAAAGAACCTAAATAAATGAAGGAATAGACTATATTCATGAACTTAAATATAATTTTGATGTCAATTCTTCTTAAATTTATCTATAGAGTTGAAACAATCTCAAACAAAATTCCAATAGGTCATTTGAAGAAACTTATAAGCTGGTTTGAAAATTTATGTGGAAATGCATAGGACCTAGAGTAGCCAAAACAATTCACAAAAAGAGGAACAAGAGAGACAGGGCCAAGATGGCAGAGTAGTCAGACACTTCCAGTGGACCTTCTTACAACGAAGACCCAAAAAATCAAGTGATTTGATTGTATATGGCAATCTGGGAGCCCTGAACATCAAAGGCAGAGTTGAACCAAACTGAGTGGCCGGGGGAGGGAGAGATGGTTCGGAAGCAGTGAAGAGTTGCCAGACTTGACCCAGTGGGAACCTGAGCCCTTCAGGCCTGAACAGCTCCTGCGTGAGCGGTGAGACAGTCAAGCAGCGGTGCTCAGGAGGTGCGTTTTCCACCCCAGGAGAGACCCAGCTCCAGAGAGTCTACATGGCCACCCAGAACCAGTGAGAAGCAGCCCTCGTCTAAGAAAGATAGGTACTCGCATATGGCTTACCGCGCGGATCAAAATCACCCTCCTTGGGGAAAGACCTCTATCCCATTTACCTCCCCGCTCCCTGCTCTGCATTGGGCCCCAGACCAGCTTCAGCAATTGTTGAGTCCCCTGGACCAGAAGTAGGATCCGTCACATGCCTGGAGCCATTTTCCCTTCCTTGGAGAGTGAACAAATTAACAAACGGGAAAAAATAAACTGCCGGCTCCCCTAAGCTAGTAACTCAGGGTAGGCACAGCTCCTTTGCCTAGGCACAGGCATAAGGGATCCACGGACTTTGAGTTTCTTTCCCCCTGCATAGACTTGTGTGGGCCCATCTCAACAGCATAGGCCCTCATTACCGCAGTACAACGGGGTATATACCAGAAGTCTAACTTCAACTGTTTCATCTGCGAAGTGGCAGGTTCATGACATTTGACACTGCTTTCCCCATTAAGCAGGGTCTTCAGCTACCCACATCAGGGGCCTGAGGACTGGTGGCTCCACCCACACCACCTACCCATCTGCGAGAGGTGCCTATGAATAAGAGGTGCCCCCCAGTCCTTACAGCCAACAGCATTAGGTGCTCACAATCCGGCTGCAAAACCCACCCACCTACGTGCTCTAGGGAACAGGGACACACCTTCCTCCTGGATACTTGGGGGTGGCCGTCAGCCCCCTGCCTTGCTCAGAGTGCGTCCCCCTGCTGCAGCCAGATGCCTGTGCGTACTCCAATCACCCATGCCTGCCTAGGACTGTAAGTGAGAGCCTACATCACACACTTGGTGGCTATATACCTGGGCACTTGAGCTGAATCCATACAGGAGGAGTGGGTGGACTCCTGAGCTCATTTACCTAGTAACAGATTTAACCACCTGGTGACAGAACATTAGAGCTTCAAAGCTGCCAATAACCAAACTGTCTCACATGAGCAGTCTATTTGGGCATATCAGAACAAAAGAAGAAGCTAGGACACAGTAAGCAAACATAAAATAAATAAATACAATAACTTATTGATGGTTTGGAGACAACAGTCAATATCAAATCACATAAAGAGGCAATCAATGATGGCTTCAGCAAGCTCCCAAAATAAAGAATCTAGAAATTTTCCAAAGGAGGGAAATTTCTTGGAATTACTGGAGGCAGAATACAGAAGGTTAATGTACAGAACTCTTCAAGAAACTAGGAAAGAAATTAAGCAAAACGCAGAACATGCAATAGAGGAAATTAAAAAGATTAGAGAAGAGCATAATGACAAATTTAACAGGCTGCCAGAGTCCATAGAGGGACAGCAATCAGAAATCTAGAAGGTTAACAATAAAATGTCAGAATTAGACAATGCAATAGAAAGTCATAGGAGCAGAATTGAGGCAATGGAAGTCAGAATTAGTGACATCGAAGATAAAGCACTTGACACAAACTTATATGAGGAATAATTAGATAAAAGGATTTTAAAAAATGAAGAGATCCTAAGAATTATGTGGGACTCTCTCAAGAGGAATAACCTACAAGTGATTAGAGTACTAGAACGGGAGGTGGGGGGAACAGAAAATACAGAGAGAATTGTTGAAGATTTGTCGGCAGAAAACTTCCCTGATATCATGAAAGATGACAAGATATCTAACCAAGATGCTCATCGAACCCCACATAAGGTAGATCCCAAAAGAAATTCACCAAGACATATTATAATCAAACTGCCAACCAGAACTAAAACAATTTCTGAGGCCAACTCTTCAGATAGGGATTGGACTGGACTTTGGGACATAAAGTGATACTTGTGAGAAGTGCGCCTCTTAGTTCAAGCAGGTAAAAGAGACTAACAGGCAGCTTCTGTCCGGAGGTGAGATGGGAAGGCAGAGAGGGTTAGGAGCTGGTTGAATGGACATGGGGAATTGGGTGGAAAGGAGTGTGCTGTCACAGTATGGGGAGAGCAATTAGAGTCACATAACAATGTATGTATAAATTTTTGTATGGGAAAAAATTAAAAAAAGAGGAACAAAATTTGAGGATTCATTACTTGATTTTAAGATTAGTGTGAAGCCCAATAATCAATGCAGTGTGTTATTTTCATAAAGATAAACACACAGGTAAATGTAACAGAAGAACAGAATCCAGAAGGATAACTACAGATGTATGGTCAAGTTATTTTAAAAAATGTATCAAGTTTACTGTGTAAAGGATAGTCTTTGAACAAATGATGCTGGAACAATTGAATTTTTATATGTTAAATAAACAAACATACAAACTTTGACCCTAACCTCACACCATGTATAGAAAGTAATTTTGAAGTGGATCATAAACGTAACTGTGGGGGCTAAAATCTATAAAATTTATAGAAAAAAAATAGGACAAAGTTTTACTGACTTTATACTAGACTAACAATTCCTAGACAGAATACGAAAAGGTGAACCACAAAATAAAAATTGATCAATTGAATTTCATCAAATTTAAAAGCTCTTCTTTTTCAAAAGACACTTAAGAAAATCAAAAGGCATGCAAGACTCTGGGAGAAAATATTAACGAAACTTGTATCTGATTAAAGACATATCCGCTATATAAAAGATCTTACAACTTGATCATAATAAGACAAACAATTAAATAGAAAGTGGGCAACAGAATTAAACATATACATCACCAAAGATGACACATGGATGCCATTATTCAGCATCATTACTCATTGGGTGTATTCAAATAAAAGTGACAATGAGAGTCCTGCCTATGAACAGCTAAAATGAAAAGGACTGATAATTCCAAGCGTCGGCAAGAATGCAGAACAAGTGGTGGTGGTGGGAATACAAAATAGTATAGTTACTTTGGAAACTATTATGGCAATTTCTTATAAAGTTAAACATATATTTTATCATATGGCCCAGAAATCCCATTTCTAAATATTGTCTTAAGAGAAATGAAAACACGTATCCACCCATACCAAGATTTTTATTTCAATGTTCATAGTAACTTTATCCATAATAGCCCCAAACTGGAAATGATGCAAATGTTCATCACCTAGTGAATGGATAAACACATCGAGGTATATCCATGCAAAAGAACTCAGCAATATAAAGAAACTATTTGTTATAGCAAACCTCATGGATGAATCTCAAAATAAAATTCCAAAACCCATTGTCATCGAGTCGAATTCTGACCCATAGCGACCCTACAAGGCAGAGTATAACTGCCTCATAGGGTTTCCAAGGCTGTAAATCTTTATGGAAGCAGAGTGCCCCACCTTTCTCCCTCAGAGTGACTGGTGAGTTCAAACTGCCGACCTTTTGGTTAGCAGCCGAGTGCTTAACTATTGCACCACCACTGCTCCTTCAAAATAAAAGACTATATAATGTGTGATACCATTTATACTAAATTTTAGAAAAGCACAAACTTAGTGATAGAAAAAGATACTATTAGCCAGGGTCCAGGTGTGGGGCGAGGGGACTGGCTGCCAGGCGTTGTGAGGGAACTTTCTTGTCGTAATGAAAATGTTCTACATTGTGACCGTGGTGGTGCTGACAGTATACACTTAATAAACTCATCACTGTAAACATTTTAAATCAACAAATGTTATTGTATGTAAATTGTATTTCAGTACATTTTATTGCATGTAAAATATATCTAAAAATTGTGAATAATTTTAGCCTTATAGCCTTTGAACCTCCACCAGTCAGTAACAAAATACTAGGGCCATAGCAAGCCCTGTTTGTAAGCCATCTGCAGATCCTTTTCTCTAATTTGTTGGGCTAGGAAGAAAGCTTAGATGTTGTGGTTGTTAGCTGCCATTGAGTAGACCCCAACTCATGGAGACCCCATATGTTACAGAGTAACACTGCCCCATATGGTTTTCTTGGCTGTTATCTTTACAGAAGCAGATTGTCAGGCCTTTCTTCTGTGGCACCCCTGTGTGTGTTCCAACTGCCACCCTTTGGTTTAACAGCTGGTTGCAAACTGCTTGCACCACCCAGTCCTTCTTTTTGATATTGAATGCAGCCTGTTTTTCTTTATTTTGCAGTGTTTAGGGCTAAATGTCTAGCCTTTCCCTTAAACGGTGTGAACAAGATAGAAAAAAACCATTTCTTATGATCCCTCCAGAGCGCTACTGAGTGGTGCGGTTCTCTCTGCAGTTACTAAACAAACAATTTTCTCTACAGATGCGCACCCACTCTTTGCGTCTCTCTTCTGTATGCAAGTACACCTCCCTTTCTATTTTTACTTTTTTTTTTTTTTTTAAGCAAAGCACCTCCATCTGGGGGTTCATCAGAGACTCTATTCTGTCTCTTGTTGATTCCAAGCCTCCAATTTACAATGACAGAAACGCTGAAGACAACCTTCCTGGAATAAAGTTCTGGGTAGGGAAAATTCTCAGAGCTCTGAGTCATTTCTCACTGCGCGCTGCTCTGCCTTCTCTGCCTTTCTCCACCAAATTGCTGCACTCCAGTGCTTTCCCAACTGAGCCCGGCGTCAGCAGCTTTCTGCAGCTGCAGGAGCAGCTGCTGCTCTGCCGCCCTCTCCTCACGAGTGGCTGTTATCTTGTTCAGCTTAGGAAATCTATCCCGTAGGCCTACGGAAAAGGACAAGTAAAAAGCTGATAGTACTATACACAATGAATTGCTGAAGTTTCTGTCCTTGCCTCAATGTGATGCAGTTCTAGAAATTCTAGAAATGACTTCAGAAGTCTTTTAAAGAAGAATGCTCTCAGAGGGGGTGTTGCCTATGACAACAACTGATGCTTGCAAAATACTTTTACTCACATTAGATCGTTTCATCTTCCAACTGCAGCGTGAAGCAGACGTCATTATTCTCTTCTTATGAGTAAGTAAACTTGAGCATTAGGAATAAGGGGCATGCAGTAAATAGCAGAAAATAACAATATTAGGACTTGAGTGCTGGCCTGCTGTGTTCATCCAGTAACCTGAATTGCCTCTGGCCATGTTTCCACAAAGTCACACAGTGTTCAGAAGTCCTACAGAAACTCTAGGGCTTTATTTTTTGAGGAAAAGAAAAAGCTTATTTTATCCTGACATTTCTGTTTCCAAGAGTTCAGGGTCTTTGAAGAACCAGAATATCATCCCACGCCAGGATGTGATTCCAAATGGTTCATAGCACCAAGGCAAAAGGTAGCTGTTCCCAGGCTGACCAATTAAATCTCTTCATAGGAAAGCCAGAGATGACATCTATTAAACCAAAATTTTCTCCAGACCAAGATTCTGTTCCTGACAACAGAATAATACATCCGAACATAGCTAGCGTGTAGTGTGTCGTTTTGAAAAGTTAAGCAGATCGTCAAACATATGTAACTTTCACAAGGTTTTATATATATATATATATATGTGTGTGTGTGTGTATATATATACATACAACATTAATATGATTTCCAATAAGAGTTTTGGATTCTGAATCAGAAAACCAAGTCAGAGGGCTAGTTCAGCTGTTTGCAGATTGTGGTGAAAAAGGATAAGACAATTAAGCATTTCTACATCTCATTTCAATTTCCTTGTCTAAAAGGTCAATAAAATGATATCTGCCCTACATATCTCAAAGAAGTCATTGTGAAAATCATATAAGAAAGCTTATATGAAAGTTCCTTGAAAGCCATCAAGCATTATGCAGTGTAAGGTAGCATCATTAGCAATGATAGCAGCTGGATATTCTATTATTGATTATTCTCTGTATTCTTTCCGAGACTTTCTATATATGAGGCAGTACAAACTCCTTGGATTGGCACGAACTATAGAAAACAGCATGTTTCTTATCTTAAATTTGCCTGCTTCAAGCCTCGGTGGATGCCTTTTAGAGCTATTCACATTTTCAGTTATTGTACCTACTTCTGTCCTATCACCTCTCTGCTTCATTGTTCCAGACAAAAGTTCCAAATATATTTAAACTCTTCCTACATGATTCCCAGAAGCCACCCTTTCCACATCTCTGCTTTTCTTGCCCTGTCTGCTTTCACTGTATCACACCTTCCTCTCCTTAGTCCGGATTCTCTGAGGCTGACTCTCACTTTTACCCATCCTCCCAATTTTCCCCTTCATCTGCTTACCTGTCCCCTGCGTTATCACTGACTACAGTCACACTTTGGAGCGAGGAAGTGATGAATTCAGCATTTTCTCTGTCCCTACATTAAAGATAAAACAGGTTCACACTTATCAGATTTATAATGAATCAGTTACACACAAACAATAAGGAGTAATTCTAATTCTGATTTGTTACACAGGCTGGCAGGCAAGTGATTTCTCAAAATGGCCCAAACACCTAACCATGGCTAAAAATTTATAGACAAATGTCTGGTGCCCGTTTTCCTCTTATTGACATCTTCTGTAGTACCGATAACATTTTGCTCTAATTCACGCCATCCTTTGTACAATATGTAAGTAATACTCTTGCTGGCTGGGTAGGCTAGATCGTGGTAAATAATGTTGCTTTCTTTACTAACCTCGTCAGTGTTGTTCTTTACAATCAGGCTTCTAACTCTAAGATTAACCTTGTGCCACCTCTATGCCTCTAATTTTCAGTCAGATTCCTGAGGATGAATCACATGAGCTAACAAAAGCAGTGCTGCCACTTCCCAGGCTTTGCAACATTTACCGAAGGAAATGTCCCTGCAGTAGGTCAGCTCAGACCAGTATCCCCATAACAAGCTTTGAACGACCTGTGCTGGCTGGTGAACTAGGAGTGGTGACGACCTGGCAACTGGGGCAGATAGAGATGAACTTCTATCTCCATTCAATCTTCTTCATAAATTCTTTGCCCCTTGAAAACTACCCATGAAGTTTGTGTTAGGCTGATTCCCTCTGCACAACACCAGTTTTTAAGCTAGATAGAAGTACTAGGTATGATTTATCTGTTTTAAATGGTTCCTGATGGAATTGTACCACAACTTGTCTGTTTACTTTGATGATTTTCATGTTGCTGTGATGTTGGAAGCTATGCCACTGGTATTTCAAATACCAGCAGGGCCACCCATGGTGGACAGGTTTCAGCAGAGCTTTCAGGCTAAGACAGACTAGGAATAAAGGCCTGGAAATCTCTGAAAATTAGCTCGTAAAAATCTTATAGATCAAAACAAAACATTGTACAGCTCTTTTGCACATCATCAGGAGGGATCAATTGCTATTGGAAAACATTGTGTTTGGTGAAGTAGAGAGCCTGTGAGGGCGAGGGAGACCCTTAGTGAGATGGGTTGTCACAGTAGCCGCAATGATGGACTCCAATGTGCTGAAGAGCTTGAGGATGATGCATAAGGTCTCCACCAGTCAGAGTTGATTCAATGGCAGCTATCTGTCCGTTTATCTAACCTGCTTCAGCACCCATTTAAAGACTTGGGCTCAAGTACCAATGAAGAAACCCACTAACTGGAAACTTTAGACATGTTCCTTCCTCAACTTCTTCTTTTTGTTTGTTATTTGAAAAATAGTAATAAGGAATATTATGAAGCTAGAATAAGTTAATGTGTGATAATTCTTTGTAGAGGTACCTAGCATTGTGAAAATCTGTAAGGCATAACTTCACATTGAATATAATTTCCTTCAATAATAATTAAATTTATTACCTTTCCAGGATTACCAAATTTTAAATTTGGTAATTGTCAACTTGACACATGTAAGTTAAGGATTTAAATAGTTAAAACAAAGAAAGAAAATCCGTAGATGGTCCATCATTTTGGTGTAAGGAAATATGAAAATACACATTCTACCTCTTCTCCCACTGGTATTTAATTTTCAAGTTATCTCCCACCATGATCACTGTGGCATATGGGTTTATGTAAATTATTACCATAAATCATCTTCTTCATGGTGATTTTCATATTTCAAGAATTAATTAGCTGTACTATAGGGAAAATTTAATGTTTAATTAATAGAAAAAATGTAAGTGGCCTTAATTGGGCAGAGAAGAATTCTCTTTTTCCAAAAAGTTTATCCAGAATACACAGGTTTAAACAAAACTGAAATGCTGTGTAATATATTCGGCTGTCAGAAGCTGCTTGACGTTGTTTTGTTGCTGTTCTGGTGTAAACCTGCCACTACTCTAAGCGAATGATGTATAGGTAAATACTAGCATTTCCTGACATTTAGGTAAGAACGCTGAAAAGTTCTTCCCTGAAGCCTTAACTAGGTCTCCAGCATCTAAATCTCATTCATCACCATCCTCCAACCCTAAATTGCTCTTAACAACCTCCCGAAATTTTTAATCCCCTTTCAGCTGTCTTTGTCTGGCAAAATTGCATAGCAAGCACCTCTCTTGTTTAGTATCTTGCCCTACTGTGAACAGAAGGTTCTAGGGTGTCTAGAATCATTGGTTATTCCAGAACTGACATGTAATATTACCAGTCAGGAAAAGAATTAGCAATAAGATAAAGGTGATAAGTTATAAAGATAAGATTTCAGGACACACATCAGACATAAAAGTTAGTTTCTTAAAAGTGAAAAGACATGCTTTGCTTCTAATGGATCAAACAAAGAACCTTAGTCATCCTTTTGTCCACATTAGGTCCAGATCATGTGTGGCGTTAAAGAGAATTCTTTCTATTTTGTTGATTAGTCTGCCTGAAGGCAAGTGAAGAATAATTAAGACTGGAAAACACATCGGATTTAGTGTGTCGTAGTTATCTAGTGCTGCTATAACAGAAATACCACAAATGGGTGACTTTAATGAACAAAAATTTATTTTCTCACAGTTTAGGAGGCTAGAAGTCCCAACTGAGGGCACTGCTTCTAGGAGAAGGCTTTCTCTCTCTGTTGGCTCTAGGGGAAGGCCCTTGTCTCTTTTCAGATTCTGTTCCTTGGCTCCTTGGTGATCTTCATGTGGCATGGCACCTGTCTTCTCCCTGCTCCATATTTGCTTGCTTGCTTCCTTGTTTAATCTGCTCTTTTATATCTCAAAATAGATTGATTTAAGACACATCCTACGCTAATACTGCCTCATTAACATAACAGAGAAAACTTATTCCCAAGTGGGATTATAACCACAGGTATGTTGTTAAAAAAAAAACAAAAAAAAAAAACCGAGTCGATTGCAATTCGTAGCGACCTAATAGGACAGAGTAGAACTGCCCCATAGGGTTTCCAAAGAGTGCCTGGTGGATTCGAACTGCCAACCTTTTGGTTAGCAGCCATTTCTCCTAACCACTACACCACCAGTGTTCATTTTGGCTCTGCCTCATAGCAACCCTGTGTAGAACAGAAGGAAACATTGCCCAGTTCTGAGCCGTTCTTAACAACCATTGCTATGCTGGAGCCCCCTGTTGCAGCAGCTGTGTTAATCCGTCTCATTGACAGTCTTCCTTTCTTTTGCTGACCCTCTACTTTACCAGTCATGATGTCCTTCTTCAGGGACTGGTCCCTCCTGATAACTTGTCAAAAGTATGTGAGGTGAAGTCTCGCCATCCTCCTTTGTAACGAGCATTCTGGCTATACGTCTTCCAAGACAGATTCTTTTCATTCTTCTGGAAGTCCACGGTATATTCAATATTCTTTGCCAACACCACAATTTAAAAGCATCAATTCTTCTTCAGTCTTCCTTATTTGCAGTTCAGCTTTCGCATGCATATGAGGCGACTAAAAACACCATAGCTTGAATCAGAGGCACCTCAGTCTTCAAGGTGACATCTTTGCTTTTTAACAATTTAAAAAGGTCTTTGCAGCAGGTTTGCCCAATGTAATACATCGTTTGATTTCTTGACTGCTACTTTCATGGGCAAGCCACAGGTACAGGAGTTAGGATTTATAACACATATTTTTCGGGAACACAGTTCAATTTATAATATATTATAAACTACTTTACACCCCACCTTGACCTTCAATGAGAACAGAAAACCTTGAGCTGATATAGGCATACCTGATTTTGTTGTGCTTTGCTTTGTTGCCTTCACAGATATTGTATTTTTCACGAATTGAAGGTTGTGGCAACTCTGCATCCAACAAGTCTATTGGTCCCATTTTTCCAATAGCATGTGCTCACTTTGTGTCTCTGTGTCACATTTTGGTAATTCTCACAATATGTCAATTTTTTTCACTATTATTATATCTGTTATGATGATCTGTGATCAATAATCTTTGATATGACTATTATAATCGTTTTGGGGCACCATGAACTGCACCCATATAAGACGGTGAACTTCATCAATAATTATGTGTATTCTGACAGCTCCAAGGACTGGTCATTCCCCCATCTCTTTCCCTCTCGTTGGGCCTCCCTACTCCCTGAGACACAACAATATTTAGATTAGGCCAATTAATAACCCTACAATGGCCTCTAAGTGTTCAAGTAAAGGAAGAGTCACATGTTTCTCACTTTAAATCAAAATCTAGAAATGCTTAAGCTTAGTGAGGAAAGCATATCAGAAGCCAAGATAGGCTGACAGCTAGGCCTCTTGTACCAAAAAGTTAATGAAGTTGTGAATGCAAAGGAAAAGTTCTTGAAGGAAATTAAAAATGCTACTCCAGCAAACACACAGATGATAAGAAAGTGAAACAGCCTTATTGGTGACATGGAGAAAGTTTTTTGGTCTGGATAGAAGATCAAATCAGCTACAACATTTCCTAAAGCCAAAGCCAAATCCAGAGCAAAGCCCTAACTCTTTTCAATTCTGTGAAGACCGAGAGAGGTGAGAAAACTGCAAAAGAAAAGTTTGAAGCTAGCAGACGTTGGTTCATGAGGTTTAAGGAAAGACGCTGTCTACATAACATAAAAGTGCAAGGTGAAGCAGCAAGTGCTGATGTAGAAGCTGCAGCAAGTTATCCAGAACATTTCGCTAAGATAATTGATGAAGGTGCTACACTAAACAACAGACTTTCAATGTAGACAGAACAGCCTTATGTTGGAAGAAGATGCCATCTAGGACTTTCATAGCTAGGGAGGAGAAGTCAATGCTTGGCTTCAAAATTTCAAAGACAGGCTGGCTCTCCTGTTAAGGACTAACGTAGCTGGTGACTTTAAGTTGAAGCCAACGCTCATTTACCATTCTGAAAATCCTAGAAACCTTAATAATTATGCTAAACTACTCTGCCAGTGCTCTATAAATGGAACAACAAAGCCTGGATGACAGCACATCTGTTTACAACATGGTTTACTGAATATTTTTATTTATTTATTTTTTTATTGTATTTCAGGTGAAGGCTTACAGAACAAGTAGTTTCTCATGAAACAGCAGTACACATGTTGTTTTATGACATTGGTTAACAACCCCACAACATATCAACCCTCTAACTTCTCAACCTTTTTTTTTGGTGAAAATACACATAGCCAAAGATACACCATTTCAAAATTTTATACATGCACAGTTCAGTGACACTGACTACCCTCTTCCAATTGTGCTGTTATTCTCACTTAAGATGAAGGCTTACACAACAAAATAGTTTCTCATTTAACAGTTACTACAAATGTTGCCCTATGAGAATGGTTAACAATCTCACAATACATCAACAATATCCTTACTCAACCTTGGGTTCCTATCACCAGGTTCATTGTCCCCTTCTGCCTTCTGGCCCTTGTCACTGGACTGCTGTACCTCATTAGTCTCATTTGGTTTTACTGGGCTGTCCATTCCCAGGCTGAACAGTGAACCTCGGAGGTAACTTCACCATTGAGCTAAAAGGGTGTCTGGGGGCCATACTCTCAAGGTTTCTCCAGTCTCCTTTAGGCCAGTAAATCTGGTCTTTTTTTTGTGAGTTAGAATTATGCTCTACATCCTTCTCCAGCTCTGTCCAGAACCCTCTGTTGTGATCCTGGTCAGAGCAGTCAGTAGTGGTAGCTGGGCACCATCTAGCAGTACTGGCTCAGTCCGGTGGAGGCCTTGGTAGCTGTGGACAATCAGTCCTTCAGACTAATCTTTTCCTTGTATCCTGTTCTCTTCATTCTCCCTTGCTCCCGAAGGGATGAGACCATTGGAGTATCTTAGATGGCTGCTCACAGGCTTACAGGTTTTTAAGACACTACTCACCAAGGTAGAATGCAGAGCATTGTCTTTATAAGCTGTGTCATGCCAATTGAGCTAGATGTTCCCTGAGACCGTGGTCCCCACACCCCTCTGCCCAGCAATTCAGTCCCTCAGGGAGTTTGGATGTGTCTCTGGGGCTTCCATGACCTTTCCTTGTACAAGTTGTGCTAGTTTCCCCTGTATTGTGTACTGTCTCACCCTTCACCCAACATACCACTTATCTATTGCCTATTTAGTATTTCCCCCCACCCGCCTCATCCCTGGTAACCAACAAAGATTGTTACATTTTGTGTGTGAACTTTTTCATGGAGTTTTACCATAGAGGTCTCATACAATATTTGTCCTTTTGTGACTGACTTATTTCACTCAGCATAATGACCTCCAGTTTCATTCATGTTATGAGATGCTTCACAGATTCATTGTTGTTCTTTCTCATTGCATAGTACTCCATTGTGTGTATGTACCATAGTTTGTTTATCCATTCATCTGTTGATGGGCATCTAGGTTGTTTCCATCGTTTTGCTATTGTGAACAATGCTGCCGTGAACATAGGTGTGCATATGTCTATTCAAGTGGCGACTCTTATTTCTCTAGGATATATTCCCAGGAGTGGGATTGCTGGATTGAATGATATGTCTATTTCTAGCTTTCTGAGGAAGCGCCATATATTTTCCAAAATGGTTGTATCATTTTGCATTCCCACCAGCAGTGCATAAGAGTTCCCATCTCCCCGCAGCCCCTCCAACATTTGTTATTTCCAGTGTTTTTGATTCGTACCAGTAATGCCGAGGTGAGATGGTATCTCATTGTGGTTTAATTTGCATTTCTCTAATGGCTAGAGATCGTGAGCATATCCTCAAGTGTCTGTTGGCCATTTGAATGTCTTCTTTGGTGAAGTGTCTGTTCATTTCCTTTGCCCATTTTTCAATAGGATTATTTGTCTTTTTGTTGTAGAGGTGTTGGATTTTCTTGTAGAATATGGAGATTAGACCTTTGTCTGACTTGTGCTGTCCAAAAATTTTTTCCCAGTCTCTAAGTTCTCTTTTTACTCTTTTGGTGAAGTCTTTTGAAGAGCATAGGTGCTTGATTTTTACAAGATCCCAGTTTTCTAGCTTATCTTTTGGGGTTTGTGTGTTGATGGTTATGGTTTGTAGCCTGTTAATGCTGTGTATTAAGGCCTAAAGTGTTGGTCCTATTTTTCCTTCTATGAACTTTATAGTTTTAGGCTTTATATTCAGGTCTTTGATCCATTTTGAAGTAGTTTTTGTATACGGTGTAAGGTATGGGTCCTGTTACATTTTTTTTGCAGATGGATATCCAGTTTTGCTACCACCATTTGTTAATAAGACTGTCTTATCCCCATTTGATGGACTTTGGGCCCTTGCCCAAGATCAGGTGACTGTAGGTGGATGGTTTTACATCTGGGTTCTCAATTCTGTTCCATTGGTCAATGTACCTGTCGTTGTACCAGTACCAGGCTGTTTTGACTACTGTAGCTGTATAGTAGGTTCTGAAGTCAGGTAGTGTGAGTCCTCCAACTTTATTCTTCTTCTTCAGTAGTGCTTTACTTATTCGGGGCTTCTTCCCTTTCCATATAAGTTAATGATTAGTTTTTCCATCTCTTTGAAGAATGTTGTTGGTATTTGGATCAAGATTGCATTGTATTTGTAAATTGCTTTGGGTCAAATTGTCATTTTCACCATGTTAAGTCTGCCTATCCATGAGCATGGTATGTTTTTCCATTTATGTAGATTCCTTTGGGTTTCATGCAGTAGTGTTTTGTAGTTTTCTTTGTATTGGTCTTTTACATCCCTGGTAAGATTTATTCCTAAGTATTTTCTCTTTTTAGGGGCTATCGAAAATGGTGTTGTTTTCCTGATTTCCTTTTCATCGTTCTCCTTACTGGTGTATAGGAATCCAACTGATTTTTGAATGTTTATCTTATATCCTGCTACTCTGCTGAATCTTTCTATTAGTTCCAGTAGATTTATCGTGGAGTCTTTAGGGTTTTCTATGTATACTATCATATCAGCCACAAACAGGGACAGTTTAACTTCTTCGTTACCAGTTTGGATGTCCTTTATTTCTTTTTCTTGCCTTATTGCTCTAGCTAGAACTTCGAGCACAATGTTAAATAGGAGTGGTGATAAAGGGCATCCTTGTCTTGTTCCTGTTTTCAAGGGGGATGTTTTCAGCCTCTCTCCATTAAGAATGATGTTGGCCGTTGGTTTTGCATAGATGCCCTTTATTATGTTGACAAATTTCCCTTCTCTACCTATTTGATTGAGAGTATTTATCAGGAATGGGTGTCGGACTTTGTCAAATGCCTTTTCTGCGTCAATTGAGATGATCATGTGATTCTTTTCTTTCCTTTTAATTATGTGGTGGATTACATTGATTGATTTTCTAATGTTGAACCATCCTTGCATACCTGGTATGAATCCTACTTGGTTGTGGTGTATTATTTTTTTGTTATGATGCTGAATTCTATTGGCTAGAAGTTTGTTCAGAATTTTTGCATTCATATTCAGGAGACATATTGGTCTGTAATTTTTTTTTTTGTGACGTCTTTGCCAGGTTTTGGTATCAGTGTTATGCTGGCTTCATAGAATGATTTTGGAAGTGTTGCTTCCTCTTCTCTGCTCTGAAATAGCTTAATACTGGTACAAGCTCTTCTGTAAATGTTATGTAGAATTCTCCAGTGAAGCCATCTGGGCCAGAGATTTTTTTGGTTGGAAGTTTTTTTATTACCTTTTCAATCTCTTCTCTTGTTATGGGTCTGTTCAGATTTTCAACATCACTTTGTTGTAGTTTGGGTAGGCCGTGTGTTTCTAGAAATTTATCCATTTCCTCTAGGTTTTCAAATTTGTTGGAGTATAGTTTTTCATAATATTCTGTTATAATCCATTTTATTTCTGTTGGGTCTGTTGTAATGTCCCCCATTTCATTTCTTATTTGGGTTATTTGTGTCCTCTCCTGTTTTTCTTTTGTCAGTCCGGCCAGTGGTTTGTCGACTTGATGATTCTTTCACAGAACCAACTTTTGGTTTTGTTGATTCTTTCTATTGTTTTTCTGTTCTCTATTTCATTTATTTCTGCTCTGATCTTTACTATTTCCTTTCTTCCAGTGGTTGTGGGCTTTTTTTGCTGTTGTCTTTCTTTTTGTTTGAGTTCTGTAGTTAATGTTTTGATTTTGTCCCTTTCTTCCTTTTTGATATGTGCACCTATTGCTATAAATTGTCCTCTGAGGACTGCCTATGCTGTGTCCCAAAGGTTTTGGTATGATGGGTTTTCATTCTCATTTGATTCTAGGAATTTTTTGATTCCATCTCTGATTTATTCTATTACCCAGTGATGTGTAAGCAGGGTATTATTCAGTTTCCATGTAGTTGAGTTTTTTTCCTTGCTCTTACTATTGTTAATTTCTACCTTGATGGCATTGTGGTCAGAGAAGATGCTTTGAATTATCTCAGTGTTTTGGATCTTGTTGAGGATTGCTCTGTGGCCTAAGGTGTGGTCTATTCTGGAGAACGTTCCATGTGCATTGGAAAAGAATGTGTTCTTTGCAGTGGTTGGATGGAGTGTTCTATATATGTCTATGAGGTCCAGTTGGCTGATTGTGCCCTTTAGGTCTTCTGTATCTTTGCTGAGTTTCATTTTAGTTGTTCTGTCCTTTACTGAGAGTGGTGTGTTGAAGTCTCCTACTATTATTGTGGAACTGTCAATTTCCCTTTCAGTGGTGTTAGAGTTTGTTTTATTTATTTTGGAGCCCTGTCATTGGGTGTGTAGATGTTTATTATGGTTATGTCTTCATGATGGATCATCTCCTTAATCAATATATACTGTCCTTTGTCTTTTATGGCAGATTTCCTTTTATAGTCTATTTTATCTGAGATTAGTATTGCCACTCCTGCTCTTTTTTTGGTAGTTGTTAGCCTGATATATATTTTTCCAACCTTTGACTTTTAATAAATTCACATCTTTGTTTCTAAGGTGTGTCTCTTGTAGACAGCATATTGATCGATCCTGTTTTCTTATCCATTCTGTCACTCTCCGTCTCTTTATGGGTGCATTGAGTCCATTTTCACTCAGTGTAATTATTGATAGATGTGAGTTTGTTGCTGTCATTTTGTAGTGCTTTTTTTTGTAGTGCTGACCTTTTCTTTGCTCTTCTTACTCTCTTGTGCTCAGTTACTTTTGTTTGTGGATTTTTTTTCATTTCTTTTGTTTTTGCTGAGACTTTATGTTTTTCCTCTTTTTTATGAGTATGTTTATTAATTTTCTTTGTCATTACCATGAATTTTACCCTTATTTTTCTAAGTTTAAAGCAGTCTATTATTACTTGATATTGCCTTGCCTTCCTCTCCATTAGACGGTTCTATACCTATGCCATTTATTCCCTCTTTTATTGTTTTGATGTTGTTGTCAGTTTCTGATTAACTGCTCTGATTCCCTGTTGTATCTCTTTTGGTTTTGGATAGTTCTCGAGAGTTCATTTCTTAGATTGGTATCTGGCTCGTACGACCCTGTGTCCTAGGTTCTGCTTGTGGACTGAAGCTGTTTGTCCTCAGATTGAAGAACTCCCTTTAATAATTCTTGTAAGTTTGGTTTGATTTTACATATTCCCTTAGTTTATGTTTATCTGGAAACGTTAATTTCACCATCAAATTTGAACGAGAGTTTTGCAGGATGTATTATTCTTGGCTGACATTTTTTTCTTTCAGCATTTTATATATGTCATCCCATTGCCTTCTTGCCTGCATGGTTTCTGCCGAATAATCTGAGCTTAGTCTTATTGTTTCTCCTCTGTATGTGACTTCTTGTTTTACACAAGCTGCTCTCAGGATTCTTTGTCTTTGGTTTTGTCAAGTGTGAATATGATGTGCCTTGGTGATTTTCTTTTGGGGTCTCTTCTATATGGGGTTCGTTGAGCTTCTTGGATGGCAAGCTTTTCATCTTTCATGATACTGGGGAAGTTTTCTGTCAGCAGTTCCTCAGTGATCCTCTCTGTGTTTTCTGTTTTCTCCTCCTGTTCTGGAATTCGAATCACTCGAAAATTTTTGGTTTTGATTGTGTCCCACATAACTCTCAGGGTCTCTTCTTTTTTCTTTGTTCTTTTTTCTGAGTTTTCCTGAAACAGAGTTGTATCCAAGTGTTTGTCTTCAATTCCACTGATCCTGTCTTCCACTGTTTCAAATCTGCTTCTCAGCCCTTCTATGACACTTTCCATTTCTGAAATCTTGTTTATCTTTTGGATTTCTAATTGTTGTCTTTGTATAATTTCTAGTTGTGAATTTATTTTTTCATTTTGTTCCTGCATTATTTTCCTGAATTCTTCCAATTTTTTGTCTGTATTTTCTATGAATTTGTCTATTTTTTCCTCATGTTTGTCAGATTTTTGCTTCAGTTCTTGGAGAATTCTGACTATTAGAGATTTGAATTCACTATCAGGTAGTTATAGTGCCTTTTCTTCCAGAAGAGAGTCATCTGGTGTTTTATTTTGGATGCCTACTGGAACTATCCTGTCCTGTTTTTGTAAATGTTTTGATATTGCCTGCTGTTTTGGGGGCATTCAGTAGTTATTTTTCTCATTTATTGATTGCAGATTTATTTGTTTCATCTCTTTTTTTAAAAAAAAATTTGACTATGTCTGAGCAGGTGGACTGTGTGTTCTTTGTTTTCTGCTCCTCTGTGGGCACAATACCTTTCACCTCCTTCTCCAACTGGCAGGGTCAGTCACTCAGATATGGTATGGCAGGGCAGGTCTAGCTGAAGAGGAGTTACTGGGATGGGTTGTTCGTGGTACTTACTAAAGCCACCAGAGTGGGTCGGTAATCAGTGCAGGACAGGTTCTGGTAGGCCGTGCTTGTGTTGCTTAGTGGTGTGATGTCAAGCACACAGTGCAGGTAGGCAGGATGCAGCTGGGAGATTGTCATGGGTGGAGCTATGATGGATATGGGAGAGAGGAGAGAGGAACAGGAGCCGAAAACATACAAACAAAAACGAATGCTAGGAGAGCTTGCCATTGGAATGGAGAGACGAGAGACTATGAAATGGAGAAAAACAGGAAGGGGAAGAGGAAGAAAAGAAAAGAATGAATAAATAAAAATCAGAGTTGTTAAAAAAAACCCAAAGTTCCCAGTGATCCCACCGGTACAGCTATGAGGTCTGGGGAAGTCGCTCTCATGTGTTACAGTACAGCCTGGTTAGAAGGCATAGAGGTATACAATGCCAGGTATTCAGGGAACAGAAAGAGAAGGAAGATATAGAGAGACAAGAAACTGAGTAATGAAGAAAGACAAAAAGGGAAAAAGAGGGAAAAGAAAACAAAACAAATTAAAAAAAAAAAAGAATAAGAAAGGACCCCCAAAAAACAGAAAAAAAAAAAAAAACCAACGAAAAAATAAATGCTCTCAGGGATCCTTCTGTACTTCTGTGGAAGCCAAAGGGGAGTCTTCTTGCCACGCAGCACTGCCTGGCTAGAAAGGGTTCCCAACTCAAGAAAAGGAAAAGAAAACTAGCAAACAATTCAAAACAAACAAACGAACAAATGCCCTGGGATCCCACCAGCATGGTAGCCCAGACCAGGAAGCAGCTCCACACTCAAATGGAGCTCTGCAGCCCATCAGCAAGAAGCAAAGATGGCGCACAGAGCCAGGTACTCGAGTGAAAGGAGGGGGAAGTGGCGAGAGGCAAGTAAGAAATCAAAAGAAGCAGGAAAAAAACAGCAATACTAGCAGCCAAAAAATGGCACTCAGAGAGCCAGCTAGTGCGGGTTGGTGTTTCTCTGACAAGAGACTGTGTCCGTGGGAAGCAGAGGGGGCTGAATGTGGGTGAAGAAGTGTAGAGAGTGGGAAAGCGTATATCACAAATTACTAGCACTCTGCAGCCCCTCAGGAAGAAACAAAGATGGCACACGGAGCGAGGTACTCGAGCGAAAGGAGGGGGAGGTGGCGAGAGTCAAGTAAGAAATCAAAAGAAGCAGAAAAAAGCAACATCAGCAGCCAACAAAAGGCACTCAGAGAGCCTCCCGTTTGGGTGTGTGGAATCCAAGCAGCCGGTGTTTCCTTGTCAAGAGATCGTGGCCACGGGAAGCAGAGGAGGCCGAGTCGGGGTGAATAGGGGTGGGGGGTGGGAAAGTGTATATTGCAAATTACCGGTTGTTTTATCTTCCGCTGGATGCTCCATGAGGCTGCTTTCTCGTATCCCCTGTTTGCTGGTCTCCAATAGGAGTCCAAGATGGCAGATCCATGCTGTGTTAGCTGGTAGGGGACCTCTGCATGAATCTCTCCTTGCTCTCCATTCTCTGTCAGTTTTGTCACTCCATTTGGTGCTTGGCTGAGTTCTTTATCTCTTCATTTGATGTTTTAGGGTTTCAGGATTGTTGTATTCTCTGTTTGGCTTAGTTTTTTGGATATTTGCTGTGGAGGGACGGCGTGGTGCTACTGCCTAGAGCGCCATTTTGCCGGAACTTACTGAATATTTTAAGCCCACTGTTGAGAATTACCGTTCAGGAAAAAAAAAAAAAAATCTGTCAAAATGTTACTGCTCATTGACAGTGCATCTGGTCACCCAAGAACTTTGATGCAGATGTACAAAGAGATTAATATTGTTTTCATGCCTGATAACACAACCACCATTCTGCAGCCCATGGATCAAGAAGTAATTTCAACTTTTAAGTCTTATTATTTAAGAAATATATTTTGAAAGGCTACAACTTCCATCAGTAGTGATTCCTCTCATGGATGTGGGCAAAGTAAATTAAAAATCTTTTGGAAAGGATTCACCATTCTAGATGCCATTAAGAACATTGATAATTCATAGGAGGAGGTCAAAATATCAACATTAACATGAGTTTAGAAGTTGATTCCAACCCTCATGGATAACGTTGAAGGGTTCAAGATTTCAGTGGAATAAGTAACTGCAGATGTGGTGGAAATAGCAAGAGAACTGGAATTAGAAGTGAAGTCTGAAGATGTGACTAAATTGCTGCAATCTCATGATAGAGCTTTAATGGCTGAGGAGTTGCTTCTTATGGATGAGCAAACAAAATGGTTTCTTGAGATGGAATCTACTCCTGGTGAAGATGCTGTGAACATTGTTGAAATGACAACAAAGGATTTAGAATATTACATAACCTTAGTTCATAAAGCAGTGTCATGGTGTGAGAGGATTGACTCCAATATTGAAAGAAGTTCTACTGTGGGTAAAATGCTATCAAGCAGCATCACATGCTACAGAGAAATCTTCTGCGAAAAGAGGAGTCATTCACTGTGGAAAATGTCATGCTGTCTTATTTTAAGAAATTACTACAGCCACCCCAATTTTCAGCAGCCACCACCCGGATTCAATCAGAAGCCATCAACACTGAGGCAAGACCCTCCACCAGCAAAAAGATTACAACTTGCTGAAGGTTCAGATAATGGTTCTCATTTTTTAGCAAACGAGTATTTTTTTAATTAAGTTATGTACATTGTTCTTTTTTTTTTTTTAGACATAATGTTATTGCACACTTAATAAACTACAGTATAGTGTAAACTTAACTTTTATATGCACTGGGAAACCAAAAAATTGTGTGACTCACTTTACTGTGATATTCACTTTATCTGGAACTGAACCCACAATATCTCCCAGGTATGCCTGTATTTTTTTAGAGGCATACTTAAAAGTATTTAGAACTACTTATAGCCCACAGAATGATCTTTGAACATTCCAAATGCTTGTGTTGTTTTTTTTAAACACTGCATGTAATTGTATCTATTCAGGATGAAGACACTTTGCAATTGTACACCTCTTTGTCTGAAACAACTATGACAGATTATAGCAGACCAAAGGCTGCTTTCCATGTTAAGAAAACAATGTTAAATACAAACTAAAATAATGCCACCTACAAAAGAAATTATAAACTATGAATCTAGAGATTTGGTGGGGTGAACACAATTAGGGAAGTGTTGAAGTTAAGGCTGACTTGGGAAATGGAAGTCACTCAGGAAAAGAATAAAGAACTAAGGGAGAAAAACCAAGGGAAGGGAGACTGTTAGGGCCCTCGCCTAATACAGGATTAATTCCTGACACAGGATAAGGTCATCAGACAATCACAATTCCCACACTTACTCATACACACACATATACATGCAAACATTACAATTGTGTGACTAGGATGACCCTACAGGATTTAATGGGTCACATTTGCCCTAAAATATAATCATTTTTGCTTGTTGATGCATTTCATTATACTGAATAGACAGCTTATTGGTTAAAACTTCCTTATGTGCCTCAACATTGAAATACTATTTTAGATCATTCAGTTATTACACTATTACTTTTTGTTACATAATCAAAGCAATTGACACCAACATTTTCTGTTTTCACATTTTTTTTTGTGGGTTACCTATATATTCTTTTCTCTAGACTTTCAAATGCTGTCCAAACCAAAACCCATTGCCATTGAGTCAATTGCAATTCATAGTGACCCTATAAGACAGCGTAGAACTGTTCCATAGGGTTTCCAAGGAGCAGCTGGTGGATTTGAACTGCTGACCTTTTGGTTAGCTGGCCAGTTGTTAACCACTGTGCCACCAGAGCTCCAAATGTTGTCTAAGGTAATCAGAAAATGCCATTGTTTTGGTGGTTTTGTACTGTGTTAACTTGGCTAACCTTGAACTCGTTTCTCAGAATTCCCTTCCCTGTATGATTCTGGTTTAGGGTTGACCACAAGGACGTTTGCATGAGATTGGCAAGATGGAAATGAAGGTCCATGTAGGGTTCAGTTATTGCCACGACTTGTGCCCATTTGTGCTAATATTCTGGTTCACCTTGCTGGTGTGGGGTAGCAACTGGGCCTGTAGTTCCTTGTGTTCCCATCATATCTCTTCCTTCAGTTTCTCCAAGTCCTGGGCCAGGTGCATATACAGTTCCTTGGAAAATTGCTCCAGCTCCTTCTGCCAGCCACCTATATTGTCAAGGTTAGAAATGATGAGACGGAGATATGGATTTCAGTTTGTCCACGTGGATTCCAGTTTATCCTCACAAGTTCTAATTTGTCCTCATTCTCCACCACTTCACACTCAACATATCTTCCCAACTGCTGGCCCTGATAAAACACAGTAACTTCAGACCCACCTCCAGATGCAGAGGTAACAGCCTTCCATAAACCTTTTCACCAACACCCACACTTGCGTCAATTCTAATCTCTATACCACACCCCTTATTTAATATCAATTATAGTGATGATATGCTTCCCTGGTTGAACCCTAAAAGATATAAGTGGTTTCTTTTTACTTCATGATGGAATGAAAGGTATTTCATTCCCCTGTATACTTAGGAGCTTCTCAGAAAATAGTTGAATTCCATATGGACCTAAATTTTTAAAAATGACTGCCAACAAAAATAATAATGAACAAAAATATCACCACAATCATGAGTAGTTGTTGAGATAAATAAAAATTACCAAATTCTAGTTTAGAAAACCAACTGCATGAGAAACACATTGGGGCACCTAGAAAATAGAATATTAGTGCTGATAAGTACCCTGTTTTTAGGTGCTGTTGAGTCTATTTTCAGCTCATAGTGATCCCATGTGACAGAGTAGAACTGCCTCATAGGGTTTCCTAGGCTATAATCTTTACAGAAGCAGATTGCCAGGTCTTTCTCCTAGAAATCATTTAATCCAATCCTTCCACTTCATGGAAACAAAGGACCCAATACTTGCCTAAGATAACAAAATAAAGTAGTGGCAGAACTGGGACTAAAGCATAGTCCAGTCACATTTCCTTTCTCATCAGAACTTCTTAATTTTTAATATCAGTTCATTCGAAAAACCATAGCGGGGGTTAATTGGCTGCAAATTTACTAGGATTCAAAAGAGTAATAAGGCTGTCAAAAATAGTAATGTGCTAAGAGTTTGTATTAATATAGTATCTTGTATAAGGAAGATTATAATCCCACAATATTCTGCCCTGGCCAGACCATACTTATGTATTTGAGCACCTAAAAGATCCCACGTAAGTTATAAAGAAGATGACAAGAATTATATGGATATTTAATGTTATAAGCATATAAAGGGTAGAGAATCAGATTTATTTTACTTTTCCAGAGAATAAATAGATAAATAGTTCAATTTTTGAGAGGTTAATTAATATTTATAAATACTCTTTTAAAATTAGGGAAATTCAATACTAAATGAGTTATTTTATGATACAGTGAGCTTCCATTCAACAGAAGCTTTCAATCAGAAGCCTTGATGACAGTCTATCACATAGTTTTGAAAAGGATTCCGGATACATTAGATGTTAGAATTAAATGACCTCCAATACTCCTGCATTTCTCTGTGGTGGAGAGTCTATTGTTTAAATGACAACATTATAAGAATAAATATCAACCTTAATTATTTGCGTTATAACCTACTTGGAAGCTCCATCTAGTTCACATTCAAAGTTTAGTCCTAAAGTACCAAGAACTTCCTTGAAAGCTTCCTTTACTAAAATGAACTAGATTTAATCCATACAGAGATGTGTGCTGGAATAAGATTAAGGCTGTCAAAATGAAGGTAAGAAATATAGATTTTAACTGTACAAGGGAGAACATCCTCTGGACAACTCTGTGGTAAGTGCAATCTCCATCATGGCCAAGAACTCCATTCCACAGGGCAAGATGCTAGCGGCAAGCCACCAAGATGACACACAAGTTGTTCCCCAGAGAGTAACAGAGCTTTTGCTATAGTATCTGAACAAGATGCCAGACTAAGGAAAGTGGGTTCTTATCAGCAGCAGTCCAGCAGGCTAGTTTATTGGCATCGATTGTTTTACCATGGCAGTCACGGACAATAGAAACAGGCCAAAGAACATCTTTTTTATCCAGAAGTTGTCATAGAGGATGTTGCTGAACTCAAATATCTTAAAGAAAGAGAGGTAAATAAGAAAGGGATTTCATGGAAACTGACAATGATGCCTTCTAAAGAAGAAAACTAAGTAATCTTGTTTGACTTTTTTTAATTAAAAAGTTGTTCCCCTCGAAATGCAAAGCAAAACTGGCAGATTTATAGGCAATGCTAGAACAAATGGCTTTCCTTTTGCACACAAGGAAGTCGAACATCAAGTTAGCCTGGAGGCTTCGCTGGGAAGAAACTGCTGTGTAAAGGAATCATGAGTGCATATTAGAAACGAACAATGCTCAAAATAGAATTTGATAAAAAATCACAGAACTTAAAGTTAGAAAGGATTTTTGTTGTTATCTAGGGAGGCAAATGTGACAGCACATTTCAGTCGCCTGTGGAGATCATTAAAAGCACAATAAATTGGTTCTGCCCCAGATTGTGTCAGGATTCAATACCCAAGTATGTTTGGGAACCTCTACTCTACAGCATCCTGAAGTGATGGTCACCATACCTCTGCCCCCCTATTTCTATTATCATAACTGCTTTGAACTTCCACCCTGGAGTTTCTTCATCAATCAGTTCTAGCAGATGATAATAATTATTAGCAGTAGTTTGGCTACATCATCCCATTTAATACTCTGAACAACCCTAAAATATAATTCTAATCTCATTTTGCAGATGATAAAACCAAAGACATGAGTAATTTTCCACCAACCATAGCTGCTAAAATACAGACCAAGAATTTGAACACAAATGTAATCAGACTGTTCCAGGGCTGCTTGGCGCAGCCATAGAGACACAAAATAGGTAAAAGTGAAAGAAGAAGCTTTATCTAGTTGTCTAAGCAAAGGAGTACACTGGGACTTGCATCACCGCAATGGCTCACAGAACAATAGCCCAAGGGGTTTATATGCATGAAGTAAATTGGGTCTGGGGTCTTCAGGAACGCCTTGAGGTGGGGCCATCTTGCTAATTGGTCTGCCCAAAAAAAGTGTTCCTGGGGCAGTCTGGCCTTTCTGCCCTTGCTCAGTCTAAAAGGGGTGGTCTCTCAAACTGGATCTTAGGTTCAGACCCCTCACTTCTGAAAGCTTTTCCCCAATCTTGGGCCACTAAAGTTTGGTTCCATCCTGTGGGAGAAGAGTTCTGGGGTCACCCAGAAGACTGGGTCGATGGTTCTGTGAATGTCAGGCAGGTCAGATCTAGTTCTTGCAAGTTTAAGCTGGTCCTGCAACCCTTCTCTCTTGTTTTCCTCAACCAAGCCTAAATAAGGAGGTAGCTTAAAGACAGAGAGTTACTTCCTATATCACAGAAGATGGAAGACACAGGCCTTTGCTTAATCAAGATGGTGGGCAGGTTGCTGGTCTCACAAATATGACTTCTTAACGCATGTCCTTTTCAGTATGCCATACAGTTATAGGTTAAACCAACACATGAAATAGCCAGTCTTCAATGTTATGACCAATAAAAAATATGATTTAATGAGGTGGAGCAAACATGGTACCCTAGACAGAAGCATCATACCGTCCCTCTGCAGAAATGACTCAAAAAAGTAAGTAAAACACATACAGACATCAATCCTGGAACCCTCAGCATCAAATGAAGGGATAAAGAATTAGCTCAAATAACAAATGGAAAAATAAACTGAAGGAAAACAGAGAACAAGGAGAGGTATGGAGTGGAGGTTCTCTGCCAACTAACAAGGCACAGTGTTGTCATCTTGGAAAACAGCCAGCAACAACCCTGGGCAGGAAGTATGGGATGGCAACTTCACAGAGCTCCCAAAAGGAGATGGAGCATCCAGTAACCAGAGAAACACACCTTCTCTTCTCTTACCCTTCTGCCCCGTACACCACCTCCACCACTTGCCATTGGGCCATGCTGTGCCATTCGAATAGAGAAGCACTGGCTCAAGCCAACCTGGGTCTGTCCCACTCACACTGCTGGCTCCCGTCGTGCCCCATATGCCACCCCACCCTGGCCCTGCTGGGCCACCAGAGCTAGAGCATCCCTGGCACTCAGGTCTGCCACTGCACCTGGCTATCACTGCCCCTCTCCTCCTGCTACTCAACCAGCTGCTGAAAGGTGGGAATCGAGCCCCTACCACTCCCTGTCCAACATCTCTGACTATCTGACAAGTGGCTGTGAGTGCTCTCACACCACTCAACCAATAACATGAAGCAGACAGCACCCACCCAGTGCACCCTCAGCCACTTTGTCAAACCAGTGTACAGTGAAGCAAGCTTGCCCTGCCTGCTGCTGCCCTGCTCACTCCGACAAGGTAGTCAGAGCTATCGTTCCCACAGATGAGCAAGCAGCAAAGCACACTTAGTTCACTCACCCTGACATATCAAAACAAAACAAAGAAGTAGGACAAAGCAAATGAACGTACAATCAACAAATAAAGAAAATAATGCCTCAGTGTCTTGATGACAGCAGACAATATCAAAATATATAAAAAACAAACAAGATGGCTACAGAAAGTGGTCAAAATAAAGAATCAGATGACCTTACGTAGAAGACAAGTTAGTGAACTACCCAATATAAGATTCAAAAGGCTAATATTTAGGGATTTCTAAGAGATTAGGAAATAGATTAAGGAAAACCAAGGAAAAAATAGACAAAATAACAGAAAACACAGACAAAACATAGCCAAAATCAGAGAAATCACAAAGAAATAGAAGAATTCAGGAAAATAAAATGAGAACAAAATGTCAAAATAAATAAACAATTAGAAATTATTCAAAAACAACAACTAGAAATCCAAAAAATAAACAACAAAATTTCACACATGAACAACTCAACAGAAGGTTTTTGGGAGCAAATTTGAAACAATGGAAGACAGAATCAGCGAGACTGAATACAAATCAATAGATGCCATTTTGTTTGAGGAAAAATCAGAGAAAAGAATGAAGAAAACCTAAAAATTATGTGGGACACAATCAACAGCAAAAATTTTGGTGTGATAGGAGTTCATGAACAGTGAGAAAAAAATGGAAAACACCTAGAAGGTTGTTGAAGATTTTGCTGACAGAAAACTTCCTTAATATCATGAAGGAGTAAAAGCTGACCATCGAAGAAGCTCAACAAAGCCCATATAGGATAGATCCCAAAAGAAAGTCACCAAGACATATCATAATCACACTTGCTGAAGACAAAAAAAATATTCTGAGAGCAGCTCGAGAAAAACAAAGTCACTTACAAAAGAGAAATGATAAGACTAAGCTCTGATTACTCGGCAGAAACTATGCAGCCAAGCTTGAAAGAAAAAAGAAAAAAAAATGCCAACCAAGAATAATACATCCCAAAAAACTATCTCTCAGATACCTCGGTGAAATTAGGATATTTCCAGATAAGCAGAAATTAAGGGAATTCATAAAAATCAAACCAAACTTACAAGAAATAATAAAGGAAGTCCTTCGGTTAGAGAACCAACAACATCAGATAACAACGGAGTCTAGGACACAGGATAGTACCAGTCAGATACCAACTGAGGTAAAGAACTCTCAACAATAAAACAAAGCTAAAAGACTTAAAACAGGGTAACGAAGATGTCGATCTGCAAATGATAATAACGTCAACACAATAAAAGGGGAATAAATCCAGTAGGCAATATTAATCTCAGATAAAATAGACTTTAAAACAAAATCCACCATAACAAACAGGGAAGGACATTATATAATGATTAAAGGGAGCATCCACCACAAAGACATAACCATAACAACTATCTACGCACTCAATGACAGGGCTCCAAAATACATAAAACAAACTTTAACAGCACTGAAAAGAGACACTGACAGCTCCACAATAATAGTAGGAGACTTCAACACACCATTCTCAGTAAAGGACAGAACATATAGAAAGAAACTGAACATAGATACAAAAGATCTAAAGGCCATAATCAACCAATTTGACTTCATAGGCATATATAGAACACTCCATGCAAGAGCAGCAAAGTACACATTATTTTCCAATGCACGTGGAACGTTCTCCAGAATAGACCACATCTCAGGCCACAGAGCAACCCTCAACAAAATCAAAAACATTGAGATAATACAAAGAATCTTCTCTGATCACAACACCATAAGAGTAGAAATTAATAACAGAAAGAGCAAGGGGGAAAAAAACCAAACAAATACATGGAAACTGAATAACACCTTGCTTAAAAACCACTGGGTATTAGAAGAAATCATAGATGGAATCAAAAATTCCTAGAATCAAACAAGAATGAAAACACATCATACCATCAGACGAAAATCACTGCAAAGGCGGTACTAAGAGGTCAATTTACAGCAATAGATGCACACATCAAAAAAGAAGAAAGGGACAAAATCAAAACATTAGCTACACAACTCAAACAAATAGAAAGAGAACAGAAAAAGAGGGCGACAGCCACCAGAAGAAATGAAATAATAAAGATAGGAGCAGAAATAAATGAAATAGAGAATTAAAAAACAATAGAAAGAATCAACAAAACCAAAAGTTGGTTCTTTGAAAGGATCAACAAAATCGACAAACCACTGGCCAAACTGACAAAAGAAAAATAGGAGAGGATGCAAATAACTCAAATAAGAAATGAAATGGGGGACATTACAAAAGACGCAACTGAAATAAAAAGGATCATAACAGAATACTATGAAAAGCTATATTCCGACAAATTTGAGAACCTAGAGGAAATGGACACATTTCTAGAAACACACTACCTATCTATACTAACACAAATTGAGATAGAAAATCTGAACAGATCTATAACAAGAGAAGAGATTGAAGAGGTTAAAAAAAAAAAACTTCCAACAACAACAACAACAAAAAAGCCCATGCTCAAACAGCTTCACTGGACAATTCTACCAAACATTCAGAGAAGAGTTCATACCAGTACTACTCAAAACAGGAAGTCTGAAAAGGAAGGAATACTCCCAAATTCAATCTATGAAGTCAGCATAACCCTGATACCAAAGTCAGGCAAAGACACCACAAAAAAAGAAAACTACAGACCAATAACTGTCATGAATATAGATGCAAAAATTCTCAACAAAATTCTAGCCAACAGAATTTAACATTATATCAAAAAAATAATACACCGCTACCAAGTGGAACTCATACCAGATATGCAAGGATGGTTCAACATTAGAAAATCAATTAATGTGATCCACTACATAAATAAAAGGAAAGAAAAGAATCATATGATCATCTCACTCGATCCAGAAAAGGCATCTGATACAGTCCAACACCCATTCCTGACAAAAACTCTCAATAAAATTGGAATAGAAGGGAAATTTCTCAACATAATACATGGCTTGTATACAAAACCATACTAACGTTTTGTTTTGTTGTACATAGGGTTGCTATGAGTTGGAACCAACTCAAAGGCACCTAACAACAATAACATCCAAGACCAACAGCCAATATCATTCTCAATGAAGAGGGGCTGAAAGCATTTCCCCTGATAATGGGAACAAAACAAGGATGCCCTTTATCACCATTCCTATTTAACATTGTGCTGGAAGTCCTAGCTAGACCAATAAGGTAAAAATAAAAAAAGGAAATAAAGGCCATCCAAATTGGAAAGGAAGAAATAAAATTATCGCTATTTGCAGATGATATGATCCTATACAAAGAAAACCCCAAAGATTCCACAAGAAAACTACTAGAACTAATAGAAAGATTCAGCAAATAGCAAGATACAAGATCAATATACAAAAATTAGTTGGATCTCTGTACACCAACAAGAACCATGAAAAGGAAATCAGGAAAACAATACCATTTATAATAGCCCCCCTCCAAAGATAAAACAGTTAGGAACAAATCTAACAAGGGATGTAAAAGACCTTTACAAACAAAATTACAAAACACTATTGCAAGAAACCAAAAGAGATCTACATAAATGGAAAAACATACCATGCTCATGGATAGGAAGACTCAAAATTTGTGAAAATATCAATTTTACCCAAAACGATCTACAGATATAATGCAATCTCAATCCAAACATCAACAGCATTCTTTAATAACATGGAAAAAGTAATTGCCTACTTTATATGTAAAGGAAAGAAGGCCCAAATAAGCAAAGCATTACTGAAGAAAAAGAACAAAACAGTGGACCTCACACTACCTGATCTCAGAACCTAATATACAGCTATGGTAGTCAAAACATCCTGGTACTGGTAATTACAGACACTTAGACCAATGGAACAGAATTGAGAACTCAGTTATAAATCCATCCACTTATGGTCAGCGGATCTTTGACAAAGGAACGAAGTCCACTAAACGGGAAAAAGATAGTCTTTTTAACAAATGGTGTCAGCAAAACTGGGTGCACATCTGTAAAAAAAAAATAAAACAGGACCCATATTTCACATCATACATAAAAACTAACTCAAAATGCATCAAACACCTAAATATAAAACTGTAAATGATAAAGGTCATGGAACTAAAAATAGGGACAACACTGGGGACTCTAATACATGGCATAAATAGAATACAAACCATAACTAACAATGCACAAACAGTAGAAGATAAACTAAGTAACGAGAGCTCCTAAAAATTAAACACTTATGATCATTAGAAGACTTCACCAAAAGAGTAAAAACAGAACCTATAGACTGGGCAAAAATTTTTTTCTATGACATATCTGACAAAAGTCTAATCTCTAAAATCTGTAGAATACTTCAACACCTCAATTTAAAAAAAAAGAGACAAAAAGTCCAATTTAAAAATGGGCAAAGGATACAAACAGACACTTCATCAAAGAACACATTCAGGCAGCTAACAGACACGTGAAGAAATGCTCACGATCATTAGCCATTAGAGAAATGCAAATCAAAACAACAATGAGATACTATCTCACCTCCACATTACTGGCGCTAATCAAATAAACAGAAAATAACAAACATTGGAGAGGTTGCTGGGAGATTGGAACTCTTATGCACTGCTGGTGGGAATGTAAAACAGTACAACCACTATAGAAAATGATATGGTGCCTCCTTAAAAAGCTAGAAATAGAAACACCATATGATCCAGCAATCCCACTCCTAGAATACTTCCTGGAGAAATAAGATCCATAACATGAATAGACATATGCACATCCTTGTTCACTGGAGCATTATTTACAATAGCAAAAAGATGGAAACAGCCTAAGTGCCCATCAACAGGTGAATGGATAAACATATTGTCTTAGGCTGGCTTCTCTAGAGAAACAAAACCAGTAAAGCATATAAATACATACATAGAGAGAGATTTATATCAAGGAAATGGCTCACATTGTTACAGAGGTTATAATGTCCCAAGTCTGTGGATTAGGATAGTCTTCTCCCGATTCACACGAAGGGGCTGGCAAACCCAAGATCGGCAGGTCGGAGAGCAGGGCTGTTGTTCACAGGCTGTGAAGATCAATAAATCCCAAGATTGTAAGGCAAGACTGAAGATAAGCTGCTAGCTCAAGTCCCAAGAACCGGAGGTCAGATGAACAGGATCCAGAACACTTGATGCAGGCCACACACCCAAGAAAACTTCCCTTCAACCGATTGGCTACTTATAGCAGATCCCATCATAGGAGTGATCACATATCAGATCTCAGTAGGGAAGTGACCACAACATCACACGACTGCCAAAACACTGAGAATCATAGCCCAGCCAAGTTGACACACAATCTTAACCATCACACGTATTATGGTACATACGTACAATGGAATACTAAGCAATGTAAAGAACCAGGATTAATCTGCAAAATATCTCTCAACATGGATGAATCTGGAGGCATTCTTCTGAGAAATAAGTCAATCACAAAAGAGCTGTATTGTATGAGATTACTATTATAAAAACCCAAGAAAAGTTTTACACATAGAAAAAAAAAATCTTTGATAGTTACGAGGGTGGGGAGGGGTGGAAATGGAAATCACTGACTAGATAGTAGACAAGTGTTAAGTTTGGTGAAGTGAAAGACAACACACGATATAGGGGAAGTTAGCAAAGCCATACAAGCTTCTTAGACACATCCAAACACCTTGAGGGACTGAGTTACTAGGACTGAGGGCTGGAGACCGTGGTCTCAGGGGATATCTAGGTTAATTGGCGTAACATAGTTCATAAAGAAAATTTCTATATCATACTTCAAACATGTTATCGGAAGGGACCAATTCCTGGGGAGGGACATCATGCTTGATAAATTGGAGGGTCAGTGAAAAAGAGGAGATGGACTGACAAAGTGGCTGCAAAAATGGGCTCAAGCATAACAATGATTGTGAGGGTGGTGCAGGACTGAACAGTGTTTCCTTCTGTTGTACATAGGGTGGCTATGAGTTAGAACTGACTCAAGGGCACCTAACAACAACAACTTTGGTGAGTAGCATCTAGGGTCTTCAAAGCTTGCGAGCAGCCATCTAAAATACATCTGTTGGTCTCGTCAGGTTCGGAGGAAAGGAGAATGGAAAAATCCAAAAACACAAGGAAAATACTAGTCCAAAGTACTAACGGATCACATGAACTTCAGCCTCCACCATCTGAGCCCAGAAGAACGAGATGGTACCTGGCTACCACCAACAACTGCTCTGACTGGGATTACAATTGAGAGTTCCAGACAGAGCGAGAGACAAATGTAGAACAAAATTCAAATTCTCAAAAAAAAGAGAAAAAAAAAGACTGGACTTACTGGTCTGAAAGAGACTGGAGGAACCCAGAGACTATGGCCCAAGGCCCCCCTATTTACTCAGAACTGAAGCCACTCCTGAACTCCTGAAGTCCAACAACAGCCAAAGATTAGACTTGCTTATAAAACAAACAATAACACATGTGAGGACCGTGCTTCCTAGTTCAATCAAGTATAAGAGACCAAACTGACAATACCTGCCCAAAAGCAAAAATGCAAAGGTAGGAAGGGACAGGAAAACTGTACGAATGGACACAGGGAACCCAAAGTGGAAAGGGAAAGGTGCTGACACATTGTGGGGATTGCAATCAATGTCACAAAACAATATGTGTGTAAATTTTTGAATGAGAAACTAATTTGCGCCATAAACTTTCACCTAAAACACAATAAAATTAATACATGTATATTTGATTTTATATCATTCAATCTAATAAACCCAAAGACATAGAAAAAGAAGAAAATAAAGCACTATACAAGAAATTTTGGTGAGGAAATAAAACTATAAGTACATGGTGTTTTATAAATTTTATAAATTAACCTTTTCTGTCAGTGCATTGAGGTTTAATAATACTAGAAATAAAATAGATACTACTGATGATCAATCCTTTGCATAGCTGACAACTTTATTCTTGAGTTACCTCAGGATGAATCAGAAGCCTGGGGCCTGGACTAGGGTGAGATGAGCTAAGTGCCTGGGATGTAAAATGTAAGGTGGCACTCACTTGCAGGTGGTGATCTAGCACTTCTATGAGCTTGAAAATGACTGCCTTCTTACATTTGAACTCTGTGTATCTCCTTTGCTCACCCTAGCACTGGATTCTCATTTCACCTCCTATCTCCCACTTCTTTCACTTCCCAAGATCTTATTTTTATTATAATATTGTTAACTTTGTACCCAGACCATACAGGGCAGGCACTCATAATCATGGGATACACAGTCCAAGGCAGCATATCTTTTTTGTGCAAAGCTCAAAAGATCTCTCACACTGCTTTGTGGACAAAACACAAAGGTTGAGTAGATAAAAATCAGGAGTATAAGGTTAAAAAAAGCAATTTATTTAAAAAGTGATGCTGAATTGCTATACTTATTAATCATCAACCTATTTTGCGTTGTGTTTTCTCCATGCCATGGTGACTCTCAGGTTATCATCACCATTACTAATCATTAACTGCTTTTATGAGCTCAGAACCCTTTATGTCCAAAGATATACATGTAAAAAAATTAACCACATAAAAATTAAATGCAATTTAATGTGTTTTTAAATAAAGAACATAGAATCTGTCATTGTTGTTAAAGAAAACAAACCAAACCAAACCTATTGCCATTGAGTCAATTCTGACTCATAGCAACCCCATAGGACAGGGTAGAACTGCCCCGTAGGGTTTCCAAGGAGCAACTGGTAGATTCAAACTTTTGGTTAGCAGCCGTAGCTCGCTGTAGCTCTTAACCACTGTGCCACCAGGGCTCAGTTATTGTCGTTAGGTGTCGTTAAGTTGGTTCCAACTCCCAGCAATCCTATGTACAAAAGAATGAAATACTGCCTGGTTCTGAGCCATCCTTACAATCATAGCTGTGTTTGGGAGACCATTGTTGCAGCCAATGTATCAATCCGTCTCCTTGAGGGTCTTCCTCTTTTTCACTTATTGTCTACTTTACCAAGCATGTTGTCCTTCCCTAGGAACTAGTCCTTCCTGATAATGTGTCCAAAGTACTTGAGACAAAGTCTTGCCATGCTCTCTTCTAAGGAGCATTCTGGCTGTACTTCTTCCAAGACGGATTTGTTTGTTCTGCTGGTAGTCCACGGCAGACAATGTTCCACTGCTATTCACAGGGTTTTCAATGGCCAGTTTTTATAGAAAAAGATCTCCAGGTCCTTCTTTCTAGTCTGTCTTAGTCTGGAAGCTCAGCGAAACCTGTCTACCACGGGTTTGACCCTGCTGGTATTTGAAATACCAGTATTATAGCTGCCAGCATGACAGCAACAAGCAAGCCACCACAGTATGACAAACTGACAGATGAGTGGTGGATAGAATCCTAGTATACCAGAACAGAGAATGGAAAAGTTCCTTGGAGGTCACCTGGGACTCAAGAAGGAGCTCTTTCTACACAGTCCCTCTTCCTAAAGGATGGTATGGACTCTTTGAATACCTTCAGTAAATTAGTCTTCTATGAGAAATGCTGTATTACTACTGGAAAATGTTCTTACTGTAATGCTCCTTTCTCTTCTAAGCCAAAATCTTCCCCCTTTGCAGATTTTTTCAAATCTTTCCCAGTGTCACGCAGCACCATAGAACTGTTATAATATAGTTTTTTCCTCCCCAAATGGTGCTGAAAGAGAAACTAGTTCTGTGCATCTAAATATATCCTATTTTTCCAGTGTACTTTTAACATGTGCTATTTAGACAATAATGTCTATTCTCTCTCCTCTAATTTTACATAGTATTGGAAGTTCTAGGCAGGCATGAAGTTTGGAAAAGAAGAAATAAAACTATTTGTATTTGCAGATAACACTGTGTCTACATAGAAAATCCCAAGTAATCTACAAAAAAAACCCAGAACTAATAAGTAAGTTCAGTCAGGCTGCAGAATACAAGTTCAACACTCAAAAATCAATCACATTTCTATATATTAACAGGAAAGTATGGAAACTGAAATTAAAAACACAATACCAATTAAAATAACTCCAAAGAAAATGAGATATTTGCATACACAATTAGCAAAATATATACAAGATCTATATACTCACAATCACAAACTGCTAATGAAAGAAGTCAAAGAAGATCTAAGTAAATAAAGAGACATACCATGTTCACGGACTGGAAGACTCAACATAGAGAGGATGTCAGTTTTCTCCAAATTAATTTATAAGTTTAATACAATTCCTATTAAAATCTCTGTTAGACTTTTTTTATTTTTATTTTTGGTAGACTTAGATGAGGTCCTGGAATAGCTTGAAAACTTTAGAATTAAGTTAAAGGAATTATTCTACCCAATATTAAGGCTCATTATATAGCTACAGTGAATCCCTGGTTGCACAGTGGTTAAGAACTCGGCTGCTAACCAAAAGGTTGGCAGTTCGAATCCACCAGCTGCTGCTTGGAAACCCTATGGGGTAGTTCTACTCTGTCCTGTAGGGTCCCTATAAGTCTGAATTGACTCAACAGCAATGGGTTTCTTTTCTTTTTTTTTAATATAGCTACAGTAATCCAGACAACATGGTTTTCATGGAGGAATAGACACATAGGTCAGTAGAACACGTAAAAAGCCCAGAAATCGACCCATACAGATATGCTCAACTGATTTTTAAAGTAGTATTTTCTTTTATTTTTGGTGAAAGTATACACAGCTAAAAATGTTCCCATTCAACAATTTCTACACATTTTGTTCAGTGACATTGGTTACATTCTTCACACTGCGTCAACTTTCTAATTATTTCCATTCTAGTTGTTCTCAACTGACTTTTGACAAAAGTTAAAAAACAACTACATGTAGAAATAGTAGTCTTTTCAACAAAAAGTACTTCAGCATTTGGACATCCATAGGTGAAAAATGAATCTCAACCTAAAACTCACATCTTCTTCAAAAATTAACTCAAAATGGATTCTGGATTTATATGTAAGAGGTAAAACTATAAAACTTTCAGAAAATAAGAGAGAAATTCTTTGAGATCTAGGGATAATTAAAGATTGTTAGATGACACCAAAAGCCATGAGTCCATGAAAGGAAAATTAAAAAAAAAAATTGTACCCCATCAAATTAAAAAATAAATAAATGTTGTTCTTGTTAGGTGCCATTAAGTCAGTTCTGACTCATTGCAGCCCTATGTACAACAGAATGAAACGGTCCTGCACCATCCTCACAATCGTTGCTATGTTTGAGCCCATTGTTGCAAGCCACTGTGTCAATCCATCTCATCAAGGGTCTTCCTCTTTTTCCCTGAACATCTACCTTACCAAGCATGATGTCCTTCTCCAGGGATTCATCCCTCCTGATCACATGTCCAAAGTATGTGATACAAAGTTTCACCACCCTCACTTCTAAGGAGTATTCCGGCTGTACTTGTTCAGACTTGTTCATTCTTCTCTAATTCCATGGTATATTCAATATTCTTCGCCAACACCATAATTCAAAGGCATCAATTCTTCTTCGGTCTTCCTTATATATATATTGTCCACGATTGAAAATATCATGACTTGGGTCATGGACACCTTAGTTCTCAAAGTGACATCTTTGCTTTTTCACACTTCAAAGAGATCTTTTGCAGCAGATTTGTCCAATGTAATACATCATTTGATTTCTTGACTGCTGCTTCCATAGGTGTTGATTGTAGATCCAAGTAAAATGAAATCCGTGACAACTTAAGTATTTTCTCCATTTATTATGATGTTCCCTATTGGTCCAGTTGTGAAGATTTTTGTTTTCTTTATGCTGAGGTGAAATCCACATTGAAGACTGTAGTCTTTGATCTTTATCAGTAAGTGCTTCAAGTCCTCTTCATTTTCAGCAAGCAAGGTTGTGTCATCTACATATCTCAGGTTGTTAATGAGCCTTCCTCCAATCCTGATGCTGCATTCTTCTTCATATAGTCCAGCTTCTCAGATTATACTCAGTATACAGATTGAACAAATACAGTGAAAGAATAGACCCCTGATGCACACCTCTCCTGATTTTAAACCATGCAGTATCCCGTTGTTCTGTTTGAACAACTGCCTCTTGGTCTATGTACAGGTTCCCCATAAGCAGCGTTAAGTGTTCTGAAATTCCCATTCTTCTCGATGTTATCATAATTTGTTATCATGATTTCTTATGATCCACAAAGTCAAATGCCTTTCCATAGTCAATTAAACACAGGTAAGCATCTTTCTGGTATTCTCTGCTTTCAGCCAAGATCCATCTGACATCAGCAATGATGTTCCTCATTCCCTGTCTGCTTCTGAATCCAGCTTGAATTTCTGGTGGGAAATAAATAAATAAAATGCTCCATGAAAGCTCATGTGTAGAAGATGAAAAGGAAAGGTACAGACTGGGAAAAAATATTTGCAAACCACATATCTGACAAAGAACCAGTCTCTATAATATATAAAGAACTCTCAATACTCAACAATAAAAAAACAAACCATCTAATTAGACAAACACATAACTAGTTATTTTATATATTTGGAAAATAAGCATGTGAAATGTGTTCAACAAAATTAGCCATTATGAAAATACAAATTAAAACCACTGCACTTCTATCAGAATGGTTAAAATTAAAACAAAAAAAAGTGACAACACAAATTCTGGCAAGGAGACAGAGAAACTGTATCACTCATACAATACTACTGGTAGAAATGTAAAATAGAACAGCCACTCTGAAAAACAGTTTGGCAGTTTCTTATAAAACTCAACATGAAATTACCCTATGACTTATCAATTGCACTCTTGGGCATTTATTCCGAAGAAATGAAAACTTATGTTCACACAGAAAAAAACGTTTATAACAGCTTTATCTGTAATAGCCAAAACTGGAATCAGCCCAGAGGTTCTTCAACAGGTGACTGTTTAAACAAACTGTGGTAGAAACATAACATGGAATACTACTCAGCAATAAAAAGGAATGAATTGTTGATGCAACACCCTGGATGTATTAGCAGGGAATTGTGCCGAGTAAGTAAGCAAATAAATAAATGCCAATCCCAAATAGTTATATACTAATTTAATTCCATTTTATAACATTTTTGAGACAACAAAACTTTAAAAATGGAGGACCGATTAATGGTTGCAAGTGATTAGGATTGGGGGAGGAAGTGCAGCAGGGAGCTAAGTGTGGTTATAAAAGGGCAACAGGAGTGATTCTTGTCATGTTGAAGCTGTTAATTATCCTGACTGTGGTGGGTGATACAGAAATCTTCAGAAATGATAAAAATATATAGAACTTAATACACTCCCTGCCTACCCACAAATGATTACAATTGAAACTGAAAAAACCTAAATTAGATGTCAATACGTCCTGGCTGTGATATCACACTGTAGTTCTAAAAAGTGTTACCACTGGGGGAAACTGGGAACAGTATACAAGAGGTCTCTTGGTACTATTTCTTTCAATGCTTGTGAATCTATCATTATCTCAATAAAAATTTCAATTAAAAAATAAGGTAGTTAAAATAGGCCATTTGTTCCCAAACTAATAAAAATGTGGTAAAACTTTCTATGATTTGAATTTTGATTCAGAATTACTTATTTTAACCTAAAAGTTTTAAAATATTGTTTGTGTTTCAGCCCACAATGATGCTCATAAGCTTATGATGAGCCGAAACACTCTTCCCCCCGCCCCCCACATGTAAAGCCACTATGGCTGAGGCTGCTATGTGTTCAGCAGATAGTATTTCCTTTTTCATCCTGGGCACACAGATAAACTCTATTGTGAAAGATCTCTTGTAATTAGGTTTGACCAACTGACTGAGTTCTTCTGGTCCATGCAACACAGACAGAAGTGATATATTCAAATTTCAGCACAGACTCATAAAAATTCTCCTCAGGTGATCCATCATACTATTTTTTATCCTCCATCTTCCAATTTGGAAGAAAAGCAAACTGAGGCCCTAGAGAATAGAGGAGCCACTGTCATACTAGTTATTTCTCTTATTTTGTGTCATCATCAAAACACGAGGAGCTTTTACTTTTTTATTCCAATCCATATCACCAAATTTATTTTATTTTTTCTTTCTTTTCCTTTAATCACTACTTCATTCTCAAAAAAGTTATTGATATAGGCTCACAAACACTAATTCCCACAATATTGTAACTAAAACACGAGATCACCAAAAATTTTTTTAAAAGAAGGTCACCAGTTGCTGACCTTTGTGAGACTAGGGATCTCCTACTATTGGACACTGAGATATTAATCACCATTGTTGGCACATGTTTTTTTAACTCGTTTTAATCCACATAACATGTAGACGTGCAATATGGTGCAATCTATGTGTAGTATTTTATCCACATGATGGCAAACGCTGAAATAACAACACGATGTTGATGGTCTATTTCTGCTCTTCTACCCTATGGACTCTATCGTAAAAGAAAATTCAGTGATTTTTGTATAATTTGCTCTCAATAAATCAAACAGATTCTTATAAACATTTTTTTTCTTTTGATATTGTTCACAAATGACTTGTTCAATAATACCTTCCAGAAATTGGTGGGAGATCAACGTATATTGTATACTGGAATTGTATACTGGAAAAGAAAATAAGGTGGTCGTTAAGCTGCATTCCTGCCCCCACAGTAAAGGCAGACTATATTGGGGCTTCACATCAGAACTGTTTGACTAGGATTGACTACTGCAGGCTATACTGGGGTTTCCTGGGGCTTCCTGGGGCTTCAGATCAGGACTGTTGGACTAGGATTGACAATTTCTTTACTGTTTACATTCTTCAGATAAGGGTCACAAACAAGTCCCAGAAGAACTGGTGCCAGCCCACCAGGCATGTGCAGATAGATCAGAAAACTCACACCTAAGAACCAAAAGACTTATATGAAGGAATGAAAAGTCACTGGATTTATGTCATCCGGCGATAGCCGAGCCCATTTCAGAAGCAAAGGGTTGGTTAGTCCCTTCCTGCTGATTCCTAGCCCTGCCCCACAATGAATAATCAGCAAGGAATCGTGAACATGTATAACCTCCTGATTCTGCTAACTCTAACAATCCCATAAAATCTGGCCCCCTCCCAGTTTCAGGGAGCCATCTTGGCGATGCGGGTCCTGGTGAGCTCCTTGGCCAAATAAATAAACGCTGCACCTTGTCTTAACAGCCGTGTCCGCTTCTGCATTTAGACAGGCTGCGTCGAGCGGGACCTGGACCTGATCTGGTCCTATTCCAGTTCAGGCGGTTACAAAAAGGTAAAAAAGAAACACATGAAGAGATTAAGACGTAATAATAAGAAGAAAGAAAAATAGAGGTTAAAAGCAAAAAAGACTTTGGGGTGAGAATGTTAACTGAAGGTAAACTCCACCTTTTGTTATTTGGGCTACAGCAAAGTTTATTAGCACTTGGTATTAGGATGACCAACTCGCCCTCATTTGCCAGGGTCTTTCCTGGTTTTAGAACTGCAAGTCCTGTGTTCCAAGTACCCCTTCAGTCTCAGGAAAACGAGAAGGATTGATTGCACTACCTCAGATCCCTGTCCATTTAAAATTCTGTTTAGTTCTCTAGGACATCAAAACAATCATTTCAGACCAAGAAAGCAGCACATATGCTTTCACATCCAATTTTAAATTTGTATTATAAACACTTTCTACTGCAATTCTAATGATTTACCAACTGCTGAAGAAAATCAAGGAATTTAGCAATATACTTAACCGCTATAAAGGAAAGAAAATTGTGAATCAATTTACCAGTCTTCCTGAAAGTCTTCTTAACATTCATACAGTCATATAGCTGTATACCTGTGGCTTCAAAGATTCTGGCTTACTTGAACGCTGTATTTAGAACTAGGATGTATTTAGTTATCCACATTGTTGTGTGCTGTCAAGTCGATTCCGACTCATAGCAATGCTGTAGAATAAACGTGTTTCGTAGGGTTTCCTAGGCTGAAATCTCTATGGAGAGCAGATTGCCAAGCCTTTTCTTCCATGGAGCTGCTGGTGGGTTTGAACCCCTGACCTTTTGGTTAGCAGTTGAGTGCTTAACCACTGCACTACAAAGGCTCCTTTAGTTATCCATCAAACCCATCAAACTCATAGCGACTCTGTAGGACAAAGTAGAACTGCCCCATAGGGTTTTTAAGGAGTAGCTGGTGGATTTGAAATGCTGACCTTTTTGTTAGCAGCTGTAGCACTTAACCACTGCATGCCGCCAGGGCTCCAGGCTATTATTGACTAATACAGCTTTTAGACCCAGGTAAGTGGGTATTATCCAGGATGGGTACTTCAAGCTCGACCAGAACGCATGTGGGCCCCATCCTTGTTTGTCTCCTTCAGGGCATACCCCAACCCTCGGTTGCTGACTAGATGCCCCAAGGGTGCTATTTGACTCATGTATGGGATTGACTGAGGCCTGTGGTCTGGGAAACATACTGTCCCCACTGTCTGACATGGTATTTCTTTTACAAGATCACGTGAAACAGGGCTGCCAGAATGGTGCTGACCTGCTGATTCTGGGTGACTCTCAGTCATATCAGATTCATAATGAATTCAGGATTATGTGCTCTGGACAGTCCGCCACTGATCATTGACCTTGATCCACATGTGTGGGTGCATGTAACAGTTTTCATCTGTTTGTGTTCTAACTACAGTGTCACCTCTGGTCTATAGCACCTAGATACAGAAGAGGTGGTGGCAGACACCCCTTGCCTAGTTCTTCCTACTGGTGGCACCCATGATGGTCACCTCACACTGTCCAAAGATTCATGCCACATTGGGGAGAGATGTTCATACTTATCTCCTCCAAGAGCTTTTAAGAACATTCATTGCTTCTTAACACCAATAGGCCCTTTCCAATCAATTTCCTCTCCTGCCTCTGATCCATTTGGTGACAACATGATCTACAAAGTTTGTCTTAAACCATGCTGGATGAAGTATGTAATTTCTTGAACAAATGGGACCATTCTTCTTGCACTACCAAGGATCACTCACCTAGCCTTCACACTGTTGCCAGTATGTGGAAAAGCAGTGGTACAGTCAATACTGAAAGAGATCACATTCTTGGAATGCACTGATTACTGCTTACAGAGTTCAAGAGAAGACATGGTTGAACAATGTTTTTCTATGTTTATAAAATTCTGAATGTTAAATTTACATGACTAGAAAATGAATTATCATTTATATTTTATTCATACTGTGATTAAGACTTGCATTTGTGGTCATCATCAATGAAGGACAATAACAACCTTTGAGAGTTGGTAGAAGCACAATGAATGATGCAGAGTTGTGAGAAATAATGTAATTAGTGTTAATTAAGAGATAGTAGGGGACTGTGAAAGCAAGATGTACAGTTTTAATACAAACAGCTTCAGAAGAGCCATAGCATAGTGAGTAATGAAAGCGTTGCTGCTTTTTTCTCATGGTGGGAGATGTAAAATTAGCCTAGAACAGCATATTTGACAATAATGACATGAAGAGAATGGACCCAAGCAAGAAGAGATGGGGTCTAAACATTGTGGAAAATCTTCATGCTCACTAATTGGACAATAAATATATGTTCTTCTTCTCTACCCATTACTATAGATCTTCATTTATAAATTACTCATTATACCCGATATGGGCCCAGGAAATTTTTAAACTTTTCTAATTCAAACTGTTTATATAAATATGGACCCCACCACCCCGCCACCAAAATATTTGACTGGGACTCCCTAGGAGCAGCCCTGTTATTCACATTCAACCTACTATTATTTTTGCTTTGATTTTTTAGGTTTTTGTCTAATAACTGCATAAAGGGTATGAATATGAAAAGAATTAAAATAATAATAGTAACTCTCACAGTTCAAGGATTCAGTTGACCAAGTAAGAAAATGGCCAGCTAACTATCCTCCCCTTCTCATAATCTCTCTACCCAATCTTCAAGCTCTTTCAGACCTAAACAATGCCTTCTGTTTTGTCACTCAATCATTCCATATTTTCCCTTGACTTCCAGTGACATATCCAAAGGCTTTGACCATGGTGACAAATTAATTACTAACCTAGTATCCTGAGGAAGAGAGAAGCAAATCTTGCCATTGGCTGATTTCCTTATAATGTAATAAGTTGCTCGGCACCTTTTTACAACATTCAAATGTTCCTTTCCAGGAGATTTCTCTCAGATAAAATTAAATACAGAGTAAAATTTAACAAATTATTTAAAGAACACCTACTATGTACCAGGCATATTTCTATCATCAGTGAACAAAACAAAGAACTCTTTCATTATGGAGCTTATGTTTTAATGGAAGGGGACACACACCTATTAATATAAAAAAATTAAAAAGTGCAGTGCCTATGTCCCTGATTTCTTGAGATAAATCCTATTCTAGTACCTATTCCTCTTTTACCTCTAGATCTGGATAATAATCATACCAGAATGCTGTCTTCATCTTTCTTCCCTATTTCATGAAATGTTTACTTTGAGCTCCAAAGCTATCTCTATGTTCACGATGTTGCTAGTAATAATTATTTTACCTTCATTTTACCTAGAGAAACTATGTGTGTCCATGGACACAAAGGGGACTATTCTCTCTTTTGTAGCTTCCCTAATTGTTTTCAAAGTTTACTTGTTCCCTATATGTTTAAGGGACTTTCCACGTTTTTTTGGCTTAATATTGGTAGGTAAGAAAACAGGAAAGATATGTGTCAGGCAGGGTTGTATCCTTTCACCATACTTATTCAATCCGTATGCTGAGCAAATAATCCAAGAAACTGGACTATATGAAGAAAAACACAGCATCAGGATTGGAGGAAGACTTATAAACAACTTGTAATATGCAGATGACACAACTTTGCTTGCTGAAAGCAAAGAGGACCTGAAGCACTTAATGGTGAAGATGAAAGACTATAGCCTTCAGTATGGATTACACCTCCACATAAAGAATACAGAAATCCTCACAACTGGACCACTAAGCAACATCATGATAAATGCAAACAGTTTCATTTTACTTGGATCCACAATCAACACACATGGAAGGGGCTGTCAAGAAATCAAATGACGTATTACATTGGGCAAATCTGCTGCAAAAGATCTCTTTAAACTGTTGAAAAGCAAAGCTGTCACTTTGAGAACTAAGGTGCACCTGACCCATATGTCTCATATGCATGCGAAAGCTGGATAATGAATACAGAAAACCGAAGAAGAATTGATACCTTTGAATTATGGTGTTGGCGAAGAAGGAACAAGTCTGTCTTGGAAGAAGTACAGCCAGAGTGCTCCTTGGACTTGAGGATGTTGAAACTTTGTCTCACGTACTTTGGACATGTCATCAGGAGGGACCAGTCCCTAGAGAAGAACATCATGCTTGGTAAGGTAGAGGGTTGGCAAAAAAGAGGATGAACTTTGAAAAGATGGATTGACACAGTGGCTGCAACAATAGGCTCAAGCATAGCAATGATTGTGAGGACGGCACAGGACTGGGAAGGGTTTCCTTCTGTTGTACATAGAGTAGCTATGAGTCGGAACCAACTGGACGGGACTTAACAACAACAAGAAAAAATCATTTGATCTATAACCTCCCTTATCCAATCAATCCATGGAGGCCTGAGTGCTAAACCACAATGACCATAAGGGATTAATATTCAGAACCAATTGATTACCATTGCAGGCTCATGCCATAAAGACCATGAAATTTCAATTAGCCAATCAGTAGAGCTTTAATCTATTCCTAGAATTGTGTCCTTTTTCTATACACACAACCTACAGAAAAGCACAAAAAATACTGGATTTACTTTATTTTCTTGAGAGAAATTTTCTGAATACTCCCCCATATGTAAAATTTGATGGATACTGAATTGCTTGATTACAGAAGAGACTTGTTGAAAAATATTTCTCCTTTAGCTACCCATGTTTCTTTAAGAGCCCTCCCTATCTCTTTTTTAATTCAGTCCTTGGATACATCACCTTGGTACTAATTTTTGACATGTTGAAATTTCTGATAGACTCCAAGAAAGAAAGCAAATGATTACCCATTTAGGATGCTGCTAGACAATAGTAGCAGCAGGTCACAGCTAGAGCAAGATCATAACCAAGTAGCAGAGACCAATAGGGCGGTAAGATGGCATTCTCCGTATGGAGCCAGATGGGGATCTAGGAAGCAAGACAATAGCACAAGATGCCTGCAAAGTTGTAGCAGCTCTTGCTGGAAGAAGTAAAGCTATCTGTTCAGAGCTGGATCAGGATGAATACCTTGGAAGCAAATTAGTGTCTCTCATAGGTTAGAAACCTATGCTTTATAAAATGAATTGGTTTGAGATTTCTTGAATTTTTTTCATTTATCTTTTGTTCTTTTATTGTTTTAGTAAACTTCTTAACATTTTCCATTGTTGTTGACTGTACTAAAGGTATTTTGTCTGCATTTGGACCTGAGCTTTAAAGGGAGACAGCAGTGTCCTTGGGGAAGAGCCAGTGGCAGTGAATTTCTAGTGAAGTGCCCAAGAGGAAGATAAACCTTAGAAAAAAGAGAGGTGAAGGCCCCTCAGGGGCCATAGCTCCCTACTCACCACACCTTGAGGTTTGCATGCCTTGACTGAAAAAGAAAGCAGTACTTTTCCCCATTGTTGTTGTTAGCTGTCATCAAGCTGGCCTCCAACACATGGTGATCCCATGCACAACGGAATAAAACGCTGCATGGTCCCGCATCATCCCCGTGATCAAATGGGGATCCCACCCTTGTGATTCATAGGGTCTTCCCTGGCTGATTTTTGGGAGTAGGTCTCCAGGCTCTTCTTCTCAGTCCCTCTGCCTGAGAGTTCTGTTGAAACCTGTTCAGCATCATAACAACCTGCAAGCCTCCATTAACAAATGAGTTGTGGCTATGCATGAAGTTTATTGGCCAGGAATCGAATCTGAGTCTTCTGCATGGAAGGTGAGAGTTCTATCACTGAACCACTGAGTCCTCTTGCACTTTTATGGATAAAGCAGTAAAATCTTTTCACCTCCCTTCCCTTTTACCACCTAAAATCTGTTGCTATGTTAATAACCATTTGCTCTCTGGCTTTATCTCAAGGCTGCTATAGTTTACAACCCCCTTGTTCAGTGCCTGTTCTCACTCTTCTGGCTGGAGCATACTCTCTAGATTGTGGTGTCTTCACCTGTGGATGATCTAGTCATTTTCCATCACTCGCTTCTCAGGGCACTTTGCATTCAAGGTGGTATCAATTGCTGATGCACCAGCATGGGAGCAGGAAGCACTGGATATAAAAGAAGCAGAAGATATAGTCCTGCCCTTGGAGAGTTTATAAGTCATGAAAAGGGCTTGGGAAGGCTTAGAAAGTAATTTGCAAATGTACACATAAATATAGTGTAAATAGAGTGCTATATTAAGGACAAGCAGAATCTACAGCGCAAAGGAAGGATAATAAAAATAATAACTAGAATTGCATGGTCTTTTCTAATTTACAAATACCTCTCCTGTCTTATCTTATTGGTTACAACCCTGTCAAGTAAGGGACTGATATTTTATTATCTTTATTTTTCTGATGAGGAAAGTGGGGCTCAGAGTTTGTCACTACTGTGACCACACTGGGGCTCTGAGCTCTTGATCCTTCCTGTACAATATGTCATCTTCAGGATCAGAAGAGGTGAGATGAATCAGGGAAGTAGGTGAGTTTGGAGTACGATTTTATGGGAAGTAAAATTTTGTGTGATGACAGAGAGAAATGGAAAGTTCCAGTTATACTGTCAATCTTAAACTAAACAAACAAAAACCCTCCACAGAATACAGGATATATATATATGTGTGTGTGTGCGCATATGTACATATATATGTGTATATATATATATATATATATATATATATATAAACAAAAAACCCACGTTTGGTTTGGAGACAGTTTCTGTGTCAGTTTCCTTTCTCTCTTGTTTTGATAACTTTATATTGCTTAAATGTGTAACCTTGGTCAGACCACACAGTCCATGCATTCCCTTTCTTCCATACATAAATGGAGAGTAATAGCAACACTTCCATTGGCAACAACTCACTCAAAAGAGTTGAAACTTCATAAACATCAATCTTCAGCGTGTCTCTTTGCAGCAAGGAGAAAGCAGATGTTAATTTTCTTAAGGCTGCATAAGGAGACTGTGACACATGAATTCCTTCAGAAGTAAAACAGTAGACTTCACAAACTACAAACTGTTTCACAGGTATAAAACCCATAGTCACATGGATTATGTAATGAGCTACAGCATTTACTTCAAGCTCTGAGTTAGAATCAACTTGATGGCACACAACAGCAACAACAAGGTTTTCTGTAGCATACTCTAAAAACAACATAAGTAAGGCAGAGAGGCAGGGGAGATTCATGGAAGAAAAAGTGATAACCTTCCCAGAATCAAAGGGCAGCTATATATGTTGGGGAAGTGTCCCCAGGTTTTTTTTTTTTTTTTTTTTTAAACATTGGTGTTCAAAGTCAAATCAATTTATCTTGGGACTATGGCAATCTTTCTTCTGGCAGCTGAAATTTCATTTCCATCTCATTGAATAAAGTCTCAAATTTAGTCCATAACTTAAAATTCCATGCAGGTTAGGAGATGCAATGTTGGCTTATCATTTGCAACATCCATCACATTTCATCAGTGTAGAAATGTACAAATTGTGCAAACTCAACTGATAGGATTGTCAATAGAACCTCTTCCTTATTATGCTGACACCCTACTCTGCCCTCCTTGCCTGCCCAGCCCTTTTGCTAGTGCATTATTTTGAAGTCATATCACAAGCTTGAAAACTATTAAGTCCTCAGAATGTGATTGCCTTGGCAGAAGGAAGAAAAGTAAAACATAATCCCTGACCTGAAGAGGATGAATGGTTAAAAGTATCTGTGTTGCAGTGAACAACACAACCCTGCATATAACCAAAAAAACCAAACCCATTGCTGTTGACCTTGATTCTGACACTATAAGACAGAGTAGAACTGCCCCATGGGGTTTCCAAGGAGTGGCTGGTGGATTTGAAGTGCCGACCTTTTGAACAGCAGCCAGGCTCTTAACCACTGCACTACCAGGGCTTCAAATATGATTAAGTCCTAAAGTACAAGCACAAGAAGAATTCAAAGATAAATGAGATAGGTGTGGCCATAAGTATTCCAAAAGGCTCCTATAGGATGAAAATTGAGCAGTGCTTTGAAAGAAAGAAATGAATGAGTGGATTGTGAAAAGAGTAGGAGATGTAAGAAGATCATAATGAGTACCAGACAAGAAATGAGAATAAGTATGGGTTTTGAAGGAGTAGGACAGAGAACTAGACTGGATGGGAGTGGAGGTTGGATATAAGGACAGTTAACAAGGTGAGGTCCGAAGATGGAGATAAACAGGCAGCAGTGTTTCAATTTAATGTTGTAGGGATTAGGAAGAGATTGTAGATTCTGTAGCAAAGGCAAAAAATAGTTGAGCATTTAAATAGAGGCTGTCTTTGCAGGAAATGAGATACAGAAAATGCACACACAGAATGGACCACTGCCCTATTCTACACCATAGGATCATCTGATAATGTTTTTTCTGGCCCATTAACCTCACTCAGAGTCCTGAATACCTATAGCCAGCATGTAAAAACCAGGTACAGCCAACAAAGCCTGTTCTAGTCCCTGTCCCAGACAAGTGCCAACTCACCATCGTTCCACTGTTCTTAATTTTTTTCTCTTTAGCTGTCTGACTCCTGCCTTCTAATCTCAGGCTGCTGGATCAAATTCCTATTGAATACTTACTGCACTTTAGCATCCTAACCAACCTTGGTTCTACCAGCCCTACTTTGTAGTATCCACCTCAAGGTATTTCAATCCTATCCAGGGGAGAGGTGATTTGGAAAAACAAGGCTTCTTTCTGAACGAATCATATCATAATCTAGGAATAGGTGGCATATTTACCTATCACAGAAAAAGCCATCATTGAAAATCCAGTTCACTCAGACTGTAAAAGTTAGCAGACATTCTGCTCAGTTTGCTTCCCATGAAACCAGAAATTGTCCAAGTTGAGACTGGTTGGGCCAATGTGCTTCTTAAGAGAAATTCTAGAAAACCAGGCCTACAGTTGAGGGTATCACATTCCAGGATATCATGCTGTCAGGATATCATATTTCTAGTTAGGGTGTTCACCTTCAAAAAGTGAGAGCATGTTCATTATTTGCCTAAGGGAAGAATTTGAAATGATATACCATTGTTGTGAAAGTTGATATTCATCTCTTGGGGAAGGGAATTCCCAACATAATGTGATATCTTCAGAGTGATTAAAAAAAAAAGGTTTACATGGGTGCAAGGCATAAATCTTATCTCTCTTGTTAGAGATGTATCCATCAGCTACACAGATCAGAACTGTGTGATCCAATACGTTAGACAGAAGTGTTAGTCCATGACAATCTTGAAAAACAATGTGACCAATTGAAAAAAGCATGGTATCTAGGGTTGGAAGATATTTTTTCTATTCTTCATTTTCTCCTACTAAACTATGGCCTTATCAATGTGTGCCTTAATGAATTTATCTGTAACATATAAATAATAACATCTGCCCTGCCTACTGCAGGACACTGTTGTGAAGAACACATTAGTTCACATATTTTGATGTGAGTTATAAATTACAAATCTGAACTATGAAAGCAGTTGGGAATAAGAATTAAAGTGAAAAGTAGTTAGAAAGGGGCCAAGTGGCCACCATGCTAGCTTTGGACCAAGTTATGAGGGAAGGAAACTCTGATTAAGCTGAGAAAAACAGTAAGCACAGAAAAGAATTGAGCAGATATACAGAATGAAGGAGAGATGCCAGGACAGGATCCATGAGGAAAGAAAGAGAGAGAAAGGGAAGTGTAAATTGTAGAGTAGGAGGCATGCATAATGTGGTATAATGGTCTGTTCAGCATACAAGTTTCTGAAGGGTAGAGACCATCTTTGAATCCACCTACAACACTTAAAATAGTGTGCTATGTATTTCACCCATAGTAGACACTCAATCCATACTTACTGAATTAAAAAAAAACTTGACATATTAGGATATATTTATGCTCTATTTCCAAAATCATCAGAGGTATACATTTCCATATTTTACAAAATCAGTCGGTGTGTTCTTCTCCTTCAGGCTCTGTCATTAAACAAATGGAATTCGCTTTCTTTCAGAAGTACAGCAGGCTGTAAAGATACATGTTATAAAAACTAAACTAATATAGACTTAAAAATAGTAGCTATCAAATATCATTAACAGTTAATATTATTTAGAAAATATAGCATAGCAACTCTGTGTGAGACCACCAGAAGCAGACTGAACTAAACAAACCATATGTATGGCAGAGTAATTTATTAAGATATTAATTTTTGTGTTAATGTATTTTTTTTTTTGTAATTTCCACTTTTCTTGTTCAAGAAGACAGCCAGATATTAGTGCCCTCTTATCTCAAGGGTTTATGGTAGTGCAGGGGGAACTGAGAAGATAACTGAAGGTTACGATCACCATCTCAATACCTATTACAGAGGAAGATGGGAAATAAAACAATGTTATTGAAGAGGAAGGCAAGTGTTTAGAGGGGAAAAAGACAGAACAGAAGCATAAGAGATTCCCCAAGACCAGGTGAAGAAAGGAGTATTGCAAAGACCAGGGGAGCTTGTCCTACTCCTTGGCAGAACCTCAAGAGGTGGAAAATCTTGGAATTTATGGTGCACCCTCAGAAGTAGACTGTAGGAGTACAGTTTCCAGGTGTGGTAAAGATTCTTTCTAACCCAAGTGTGGCACAAAAGCAAGAGTCGTCTTTCTTCAGGGACCATGCAGGCTTAGAAAAGGACCAAAACTAAGAGTGCTCTCCAAAAGTTCTACTCTGAATAAGACCCCTGAAAGTGTTTTATGCCCCTGAAAGGGGGAATCCCAAATAATAACAGAAAATAAATTTTCCATCAGCCTTAGGAAATAGAGGTGATTTGATGTCAGATTTTATTTGATATTACAAAAATAGACTACCTGTAAATCTTTAATAACTACCCATGTGACTCCTCAGCATGCTAATATTTAAGAATCACTGCTTTAGGTAGGACATTTTCCCTAAGATACAGACTGCACGTAAACACAAAAATTGGCCATTTCTTGTAGGCAAATTCTAGAGAAAAGAAGATAAAATATGGTGTGCTTTTGCCTACCTCAAATATGTGATAGAAAGAAGAATGAGTCAGAATTTCATTATGCATATGACATGATCAAGAGAAAAAGAATTTTATAACTACATACAGACATGTGTGTTTGGAACCTCAAAGCTTCGGCTATATCCAGTGCTTAGAAGCAGGAATCTTTGGGCTTGTCTGGCAGACTGGTGGCACTGGCCTTCCAGGAGTCTATTTGCATGAGAAATAAAGGACCCTCTTGGGAGGAGATTCATTCTCAGGAAAGGAAGTATGAATCAGAATGCTTGGCTCAATGACAAAGCCACTATTATCAAAGCGAAGAGCGATTTTGAGTAGAACATGGTGTCTGTAAACTGAAATTGCCTTTCAGCTGAATCTCCATAAACTTGTTTTATCCTAAGCAGAAGAGAAGTAAAATATGGAAAAACAAGTTGCATTCATTTCTTCTAAGATATTATTACACAGGGAAGAACCGTTTAGGAACTGAAGTGGCATAGTGATTATTTTGGCTATGACAGAGTAACTGGTTTTGTACTTTTTCTTGCTGTAAACAACTAGAAAAGTGTACAAAATATAAAACAACTACTTTCAGACACTGTGCAGTAGGCAGAGCTAGTCTGTGACCTCTCAGAGAAAGTAAATAAAGAAGGATTGCTCCAGGTTAGCCTAGCTTTCTCCCTAGAAACACTCTGTAGACCACAGCACAGGGAAGAGAAATCCAAGCAGAATACAAATATTTCGCTAAGTTGAGGTTGGAGATGAAGGGGACTGGGTTGGCTAAGTTTTGCAGGGCAGAGTACCAGAGAGGAGGTAGCTATGCAGAGAAAGAACTTTAGAAAATACATAGGAGTTCCCTGAGGTTTTGACTGAATATTAAGCAAAGCCTGCATAAGCTGGGTCTTCACAAGACAAAGCAAAGGACAATTGCTGAAGAGATATAATCTGAACAATTCCAAAGATCACAAGCTTGGAACACATTTGAGTTCCAATCAACCTGAGGAGAGAGAACTCACTGGGGCATTCAGTGCCCCACAATGTTTCTGTCTTAGCAATAGATATAAAAGGGGCCTATATTAAAGGATGTTCTAGGACTAAGCTAATAAGCTAAAAACAAGCCTTAAAATGACCAATTGATTTGCAAATAATTTTAACTACCTGCTGAAACAAATATCAACACTCTTTAAAGGAACATAACAAAATCCAGACACTTAACAATCCAATGTTTCTATTGTATAGTAGGCAATCAAAAATTACTAGGATGAAAGAAGCAAGAAAATGTCGCTTACAACCAGAAGAGAAATCAGCCAATGGATATCAAGGCAGAAAAAACAGAGATGTTGTAATTAGTAGAAAAAGAACTTTAGAAGACTTGTTACAAATGTGTTCAAGGATGTGAAGGAAAAAGAACCTAATGAGGAGATAAATGAAAGGTATACTTAAAAAAAAAAAAAAAAAAAAAAAGATAAATTTCTAAAGAAAAAAATAAGACTATTTGAAATAAAAAATTCACTCATTGGACTTAACAGAAAATTAGACATGGCAGAAGAAAAGACTGGTGAACTTGGAGATATTATTCTAGAAACTATCCAAACTATAAAGCACCCAGAGAAGAAAGACTGAGAAAATTTTTTAAAAACAGCTTCAGTGACCTATGAAATAATATCAGGCAACCTAACATTCATGTTAAAAAAGTCCTGGTGGAGGAAGGAGAAAGAAATTTTTTAATAAAAAGTGGCCATTTTTTCCCCAAATATAATGAAAACTATAAATACACAGATCCAAAAAGCTTTACAAACTGTAAGCAAGACAAACACAAAGAAAACCACACAAAAACAAATCATAATCAAATCACTAGAAGCCAGTGATAAAGAGAATATCTGAAAATGAAACAATGATGCAGTAAAACACACTACATTCAAAGGGAAAAAAATTAAAATATGCTAATTTCTCATTCTAAACTGTGCAAGCAAGAAGAAAATGGAGTTATATTTTTAAGTATTGAAAGAAAAACATATCAACTTTGAAATGTATAACCAGTGAAAATATTCTTCAAAATTCAAGGCCAAAAGAAATAGATATTTTCATGCAAACACAGGCTAAGAAAATTTGATACCAATGCTAGCAGATCTGCCCTTTAGGAAATGTTAAATGAAGTTCTTCATACTGAAGCAAAATAACACATTATGGAAACTTATACCTATGGAAAGAAATGAAGAACACCAGAAATAGTGAATATGTGAGTAAATGTAAAGGGTATTTCTGTCTTTACAGCAAATTTTAAAGAAACGTGTTAATTTAATTTAAACCATAATAATAATTATTTCATGATAATTATAACAATAATGTATTGTGGGATTTTTAACATGTGTAAAAGTGAAATATATGATTTTAAAGGTCATATTTGATTTTCAAGTTAAAGGTCATTGAAACAATATTTGATGGGAAATTTTCGCTGATTGAGTAAAATACAGCAACGGCCACAGAGAAGGTCCAGACTGTGGGCTTTTTAAAGTCTCATTTGGTAAGACAGTGTATTAATTATCTGTTGTTGCATAACAGATTACCCCCACATTTAGTGGCTTAAAATGACTTTTTTTTTGGTCACAGTTTCTGTGGGCCAGGAATCTGGGCACAGCTTAGCTGGGCTCTTTGCTTCAGGGTCTCTCACAGGCTGCAATCAACGTGTAACCTGTAATTATCTTAGGCTCAAATGGGGAAGGAGTCTCTCCAAGCTCACTCACACGATCCTTGGCAGGATTCAGTTCATTGCAGGCTGTTGGACTAAGGGTTTTAGATTCTTGAGGACTATTGGCTGGAGGCCACCCCAGTCCCTTTCCAGGTGGGCCTCTTCAGCATGGCCACTTACTTCATTACAGCATGCAAGTGAAGAAATCAATGGGGAAGAAGTCCAGCAAGATGCAAGTAACCTTTTCTTTTGTAACCTAATCACGGAGTGAAGTCCTATCACTTTGATCAGATTCTGTCTCTTAGAAACAAGTCACTAGGTCCAGCCCACACCCTAGGGGGTGGGGATCATTGGAAGTCATTTTGAAGTCTGTTTTCAACAGACATGAAAACAAGTAAAGGTAGGAAAGGTGTTTATCTATGCTATATGGCGTGAAGTGTCCCTCTTGGACAATAATAGCTTAAATAAAATTCAACATTTGGAATGGTTTAATCCCCTAAAGTGCTTGGACAACCATCTTTCTCAGGTGCCTGGAATCATCACAGTGAGGCAGGCGATTAGGCAGGGCTTTGTCTGAGATGGAGGGGATGACTCACCACAGCAGCAGGGAGCCTTCCAAATCCAAATAAGGAAATCTTAAACTGGGAATAAGTAAGAACTAGCTAGTAAGGGGAAAGAGTGAACAAGTCATATTAAAGCATATAAGAAGCTTTAAAAAATAAAACTTGGTTTTAAAATGGTATTTCCTTTACAATCGTAACTTTGTGGACAACATTTTTTATGATATTTTGTTATAAGATGTTTAGTGTGAGTGTGTGAATGGATTTCTCTGGTCCCTAAACCATAAGTGAGTTCCTGAAGAGAGAAGGTTGACAGGTCCAGTAAGCATGATGCATTGCAATGTTTTCTAAACATCAGCCATTCAAGTATTTCCTTTGTGAGTTTTCCCAGAGCTGAGTATCATCTCTATTAGTATTAATTAATGTTTTCTTAAAGTGTAGCATATATTTTTATATTGATATATTTTAAAGAGATTTTTATAATCACTTCTATAACCAGAAATCTAATATCAGTGGTCATAAATAAGTACTAGTTATTTCTTCTTTATAAATTAAAATAAATGTAGGTGTATTAAATGTTTTCAATGTTTGTCTATATACCACCTATAACCACATCATCCTCAGTGGTATGCAGACTGAATTTTGGAAATTTATATCATGGAACCCATTGCCATGGAGTTGATTACGACTCATAGTGACCCTATGGGACAGAGTAGAACTGCCCCAAAGGATTTCCAAGTAGTGGCTGGTGGACTCGAACTGCTGACCTTTTGGTTAGCAGCTGAGCTCTTAACCACTGCACCACCAGGGCTCCTTATATCGTGGAAGGAACATGTAATTGGGGTTTGAATAGTAACTTTGCCACTTGCTATTTAATACAATATAGTTTATTAAAATATAGGTAGGTAAAACATGATTTCTATGAACCTTACCTTTTTTTCTGAAAAGGTGAGGTTAATGATACTCAACTTGCAGTATTGTTAGGTTTAATGACATGATAATTGTGAAAAGGATAACATTCAGTATTCAATAATAATAACTAAAAAAATAACATTGACAATAACTAATATTTATTGGCAATTACTATATGCCAGGCATTGTAGCACTGTGATATGTTTTCAATAAAAGTTAATGTTTTATTAAAAAACTGTGCTTTCAAATAGTTCAACAGTCTCATCTAGTATTGATCACCGTAATGAGCTCATAAAGTTCCAAGGGAGTGAAAAATATCTGGAGGATCTGTTGATAGATTAGAATATTTACAGTGACTCCAATATTATAGCTGGAGCAAAGTGCTATGGTAAAATTGGATTGAATCTATGTTATAAATAAACATTTTGACATTTAAATGGCTCCTTTTGTACTGTTATATGAATTATATCTAATTAGTCCTTGTAGTTTAAAAATTGGAGCATATAGCCCTTGCAGTTGATAATTGCGTATTTAAAGGGCTAATAAGTTCACATATTACAATTTTCAGTCACAAGAGCATAAGATATGTGAAAGGTGTGCCCCATGGGTGATAATTTTCTTTAGAAACCAGAGACAATTGGATAAACAAGATCTGTTCTTTATGTGACTCGATTGTACTAACTCCAAGTTGCAACACTCATCTCAAAATTTTTGCAAGTCCCTCCTGGCTTTCTTCTCTTTGTTACAGTTGAATAAATCCAGATTAAAACAAGAAGTATTAAATACTCATCTAGTTCAATTTCAAGGAGCCCTGGAGGTACAGTGGTTAAGCCCTTGGCTGCTAACCAAAAGGTCGGGGGTTCGAATCCACCAGCCGGTTTGAGTGCCACATTTGTGGGAGAAAGATGCGGCAGCCTGCTTCCAACTCACTATGAGTTGAAATTGACTCGATGGTAATGGGTTTGCTTGGTTTAGTCCCATTTCGACAGTTTCCTTTTGCCAAGGAAGATAGTCCTGGTTCTACCCTCCAACATTTCAGGATGGTGGTGTATAGAATACAGAATACATACAGAATGAACCAGAAATTTGGAATACTCTGATCCAGTGTCACCATTTTACAGACAAGAGCATTACTTAAATTTAAACACAGTTAAGTAGAGGACTAGACAATGACTCAGGCCTTAATATCATACAATCCCATATTCTCAGTCCACTATTTTAAACATCTAGGATGAAAGGTCAACAGTAACACTCTGAATTTGTCCTGACAAAGAAAGCTATTAGCACTCAAAGGAACCTTTCGTTGGCCTCCAGAATTCTAACTGGGGACGATGCTAGCAGGGTTTGGCAGATTTTAGCCTAAACTACGTCTGAACCCTCTTTTCTTGGTGCATGACTTCCTCTCAGCCTCGTTCACACTCTACCTGACGTTCCAACACACAAGAAGAGAGAGGAGACTATGGGCTTCTAGAATCCTGAGCAATACTTTCTTTCCTTGACAATAGCTCTGATCTACTTCTCAATCTCTGCTGCAGCTTGTCACTAGAAAACCAAACCTTCAGCCGAAAAGCCTCGAGTATTAGAACAACGCTTGTAGCAAAATCCTTCCTTTCTCTAAAAATACCGGAGGATTGAAGGGTGACCCCATATGGGCTGGGGTGGATGTGATAAAATGCAAATGTGCAGCTTCCACTGGGAGAGAGAATGGTACAGTACTAGGTCAGAAGTGTGGACTGAATGGGGATTTTTTTTAATATTAATGTGGCGGGGGAGGATTGCTTCCAGATGGGAGGAGCAGCACAAGGAGAGAAGTCTGTGGGGGCTGAGGGTGAAAATTGAGCAGGCATATGGATCTGTTAGGGAAAGAAAAAGACTCTAAGGAGGCAGAAGGCGTGGAAGCAGGATTCAAAAAGCAGAGAACTCAGTAACGATGAATAAAGTGCTCTGGGTCTGAAAAGAGGGAGGAAATGACCTTGGATAAAGTTGAATCCTGATGGCTCTAGGAAGTGCAGTTTCCATTAGAAGGCCAGAGAGGAAAGACCCTTGCCAATCCAGCAAAGAAAGCTTCCTTGGGCTTTCAGTTAAAGTAAGAAAGCAATATAAGGGGAAGGGGTACAGCAGCATCTCTCCTGGATTTTCAGGAAAGTCATTTTAGAGAAAATTCAAACAGCCAGATATATCTGAATTTTTTTCTACCCAAAATATCCTTAGAGGAACTGCCACATTTTCCACAATGGCTGTATCGTGATGCAATCCCGACAGCAATAGACAAGGGTTCTAATTTCCCCACATTCTCACCAACATTTGTTATTTTCTGTTTTTGTCTTAGCCATCCTAAAACCAACAAAAACCCCGTTAAAGTCAAATCAATTCTGACTAAGAGTGACCCTATAGGACAGGGTAGAACTGCCCTATAAGGTTTCCAAGGCTGTAATCTACAGGAGCAGACTGCCACATCTCTCTCTCCCAAAGAAGCTGGTTGGTTTGAATTGCTGACATTTTGGCTAGCAGCTGAGCTTCTAACCACTATACTGTCAGGGCTCCTTAGCCATCCTAGTGGGAGTGAAATGGTATCTCATGGTGGTTTTGATTTGCATCTTTCTGATGGCTAATGACATTGAGCATCTTTTCGTGATTGGTGCCCATTTGAGTATCCTTTTTGGTGAAATGACTCTTCAAGTCCTTTGCCCATTTTTTTATTGGGTTGTCGTCTTTTTGTTAAGTTGTTGAAGTTTTATATAAATTTTGGTTATTAGATTCTTTTTGGATATATCATTTCTGAATATATTATCCCAGTCAGTAGCTTGTCTTTTCACTTCTTTGGTAAATTTTTTTTTTTTTCCCTCATGAAACACTAGTACACATGTTGTTTTATGACATTTATTAACAACCCCACAACATATTAACCCTCTAAATTCTCAAACTTTTTTTCCTTTTTTTTTTTTGGTGAAAATACACACAGCCAAAGATACACCATTTCAAAAATTTCTACATACACAGTTAAGTGACATTCACTACGCTCTTCCAGTTGTGCTGTTATTCTCACTTAAGATGAAGGCTTACACAACAAAATAGTTTCTCATTTAACAGTTACTACAAATGTTGCCCTATGACAATGGTTAACGATCTCACAACACATCAACAATATCCTTACTCAATCTTGTGTTCCCTATCACCGGCTTCCTTGTCCCCTTCTGCCTTCTGGCCTTTGTCACTGGACTCCTGTACCTCGTTAGTCTCATTTGGTTTTACGGGGCTGTCCACTCAGAGGCTCAACAGTGAACCTCGGAGGTGACTTCACCACTGAGCTAAAAGGGTGTCTGGGCGCCATACTCTCAAGGTTTCTCCAGTCTCCTTTAGGCCAGTAAATCTGGTCTTTTATTTGTGAGTTAGAATTATGCTCTAAATCCTTCTCCAGCTCTGTGAAGAACCCTCTGTTGTGAACCTGCTCAGAGCAGTCAGTGGTGGTAGCTGGGCACCATCTAGCTGTACTGGACTCAGTCCGGTGGAGGCCGTGGTAGCTGTGGACAATTAGTCCTTTGGACTAATCTTTTCCTTGTATCCTGTTTTCTTCATTCTCTCTTGTTCCAGAAGGGATGAGACCAGTGGAGTATCTTAGATGGCCGCTCACAGGCTTTTAAGACCCCAGACACTACTCACCAAGGTAGAATGTACAGCATGGTCTTTATAAGCTGTGTCATGCCAATTGAGCTAGATGTTCACCGAGACCATGGTCCCCAGAGCCCTCCACCCAGCAATAGAGTCCCTCAGAGAGTTTGGATGTGTCTATGGGGCTTCCATGACCTTTCCTTGTACAGGTTGTGCTAGTTTCCCCTGTATTGTGTACTGTCTCACCCTTCACCCAAGATACCACTTATCTATTGCCTATTTAGTATTCCTCCCCCCACCCCTCCCATCCCTGGTAACCAACAAAGATGGTTAGATTTTGTGTGTGGACTTTTTCATGGGTTTTTACAATAGAGGTCTCATACAATATTTGTCCTTTTGTGATTGACTTATTTCACTCAGCATAATGTCCTCCAGTTTCATCCATGTTATGAGATGGTTCACAGATTCATTGTTGTTCTTTCTCATTGCATAGTACTCCATTTTGTGTATGTACCATAGTTTGTTTACCCATTCATCTGTTGATGGGCACCTATGTTGTTTACATCGTTTTGCTATTATGAACAATGCTGCCATGAACATAGGTGTGCATATGTCTATTCGAGTGACGACTCTTATTTCTCTAGGATATATTCCTAGGAGTGGGATTGCTGGATCGAATGGTATGTCTATTTTTAGCTTTCTGAGGAAGCGCCATATCATTTTCCAAAATGGTTGTATCATTTTGCATTCCCACCAGCAGTGCATAAGAGTTCCCATCTCCCCGCAGCCCCTCCAACATTTGTCATTTCCAGTGTTTTTGATTCGTGCCAGTAATGCTGGGGTGAGATGGTATCTCATTGTGGTTTTAATTTGCATTTCTCTAATGACTAGTGATCGCGAGCATTTCCTCATGTGTCTGTTGGCCATTTGAATGTCTTCTTTGGTGAAGTGTCTGTTCATTTCCTTTGCCCATTTTTTAGTAGGATTATTTGTCTTTTTGATTAGAGGTGTTGGATTTTCTTGTAGATTATGGAGATTAGACCGTTGTCTGACTTGTACTGTCCAAAATTTTTTTCCCAGTCTGTAGGTTCTCTTTTGACTCTTTTGGTGAAGTCTTTTGAAGAGCATAGGAGTTTGATTCTTAGAAGATCGCAGTTATCTAGCTTATCTGTTGGGGTCTGTGCATTGATGGTTATGGTTTGTATCTTGTTAATGCCATGTATTAAGACCTGAAGTGTTGGTCGTATTTTTTATTCTATGGACTTTATAGTTTTAGGCTCTGTATTCAGGTCTTTGATCCATTTTGAAGTAGTTTTTGTATACTGTGTGAGGTATGGGTCCTGTTACATTTTTCTGCAAATGGATATTCAGTTTTGGCAGCACCATTTGTTAAAAAGACTGTCTTTTCCCCATTTGATGGACTTTGGGCCCTTGTCGAAGATCAGGTGACCGTAGGTGGATGGATTTACATCTGGGTTCTCAATTCTGTTCCTTTGGTCAATGTATATGTCGTTGTACCAGTACCAGGCTGTTTTGACTATTGTAGCTGTATAGTAGGTTTTAAAGTCAGGTAGTGTGAGTCCTCAAACTTTATTCTTCTTCTTCAGTAGTTCTTTACTTATTTGGGGCTTCTTTCCTTTCCATATAAAGTTAATGATTAGCTTTTCCATCTGTTTGAAGAATGTTGCTGGTATTTCGATTGGGATTGCGTTGTATTTGTAAATTGCTTTGGGTAGAATTGCCATTTTCACAATGTTGAGTCTGCCTATCCATGAGCATGGTATGTTTTTCCATTTATGTAGATCCCTTTGGGTTTCATGCAGTAGTGTTTTATAGTTTTCTTTGTACAGGTCTTTTACATCCCTGGTAAGATTTATTCCTAAGTATTTTATCTTTTTAGGGGCTATTGAAAATGGTATTGTTTTCCTGATTTCCTTTTCATCATTGTCCTTACTGGTGTATAGGAATCCAACTGATTTTTGAATGTTTATCTTGTATCCTGCTACTCTGCTGGATCTTTCTATTAGTTGCAGTAGATTTATCGTGGAGTCTTTAGGGTTTTCTATGTATACTATCATATCAGCCACAAACAGGGACAGTTTAACTTCTTCGTTACCAGTTTGGATGTCCTTTATTTCTTTTTCTTGCCTTATTGCTCTAGCTAGAACTTCGAGCACAATGTTAAATAGGAGTGGTGATAAAGGGCATCCTTGTCTTGTTCCTGTTTTCAAGGGGGATGTTTTCAGCCTCTCTCCATTAAGAATGATGTTGGCCGTTGGTTCTGCATAGATGCCCTTTATTATGTTGAGAAATTTCCCTTCTATCCCTATTTTAGTGAGAGTTTTTATCAGGAATGGGTGTTGGACTTTGTCAAATGCCTTTTCTGCGTCAGTTGAGATGATCATGTGATTCTTTTCTTTCCTTTTATTTATGTGTTGGATTACATTGATTGATTTTCTAATGTCGAGCCATCCTTGCATACCTGGTATGAATCCTACTTGGTTGTGGTGTATTATTTTTTTGATATGATGCTGAATTCTATTGGCTAGAAGTTTGTTCAGAACTTTTGCATCTATATTCATGAGAGATATTGGTCTGTAATTTTCTTTTTTTGTGATGTCTTCGCCTGGTTTTGGTATCAGCGTTAGGCTGGCTTCATAGAATGAATTTGGAAGTGTTGCTTCCTCTTCTATGCTCTGAAATAGCTTGAGTAGAACTGGTACAAGCTCTTCTGTAAATGTTTTGTAGAGCTCTCCAGTGAAGCCATCTGGGCCAGGGCTTTTTTTGGTTGGGAGTTTTTTTATTACCTTTTCAATCTCTTCTCTTTTTACGGGTCTGTTGAGATTTTCAACATCACTTTGTTGTGGTTTGGGTAGGCCGTGTGTTTCTAGAAATTTATCCATTTCCTCTAGGTTTTCAAATTTGTTGGAATATAGTTTTTCATAATATTCTGTTATAATCCTTTTTATTTCAGTTGGGTCTGTTGTAATGTCCCCCATTTCATTTCTTATTTGGGTTATTTGTGTCCTCTCCTGTTTTTCTTTTGTCAGTCTGGCCAGTGGTTTGTCGATTTTGTTGATTCTTTCAAAGAACCAACTTTTGGTTTTCTTGATTCTTTCTATTGTTTTTCTGTTCTCTATTTCATTTATTTCTGCTCTGATCTTTACTATTTCCTTTCTTCCGGTTGTTGTGGGCTTTTTTTTGCTGTTCTCTTTTATTTGTTTGAGTTGTGTAGTTAATGTTTTGATTTTGTCCCTTTCTTCTTTCTTGATATGTGCATCTATTGCTATAAATTGTCCTCTGAGGACTGCCTTTGCTGTGTCCCAAAGGTTTTGGTATGATGTGTTTTCATTCTCATTTGATTCTAGGAATTCTTTGATTCCATCTCTGATTTCTTCTATTACCCAGTGATGTGTAAGCAGGGTATTATTCAGCTTCCATGTAGTTGATTTTTTTCCCTTGCTCTTTCTAGTGTTAATTTCTACCTTGATGGCATTGTGGTCAGAGAAGATATTTTGAATTATCTCAACGTTTTGGGTCTTGTTGAGGATTGCTCTGTGGCCTAAGATGTTGTCTATTCTGGAGAACGTTCCGTGTGCACTGGAAAAGAATGTGTACTTTACAGCGGGTGGATGGAGTGTTCTGTATATGTCTATGAGGTCAAGTTGGCTGTTTGTGCCCTTTAGGTCTTCTGTATCTTTGCTGAGTTTCTTCTTAGTTGTTCTGTCCTTTACTGAGAGTGGTGTGTTGAAGTCTCCTACTATTATTGTGGAACTGTCAATTTCTCTTTTCAGTGTTGTTAGAGTTTGTTTTATGTATTTTGGAGCTCTGGCATTGGGTTCATAGATGTTTATTATGGTTATGTCTTCATGATGGATCTTCCCCTTAATCATTATATAGTGTCCTTCTTTGTCTTTTATGGTAGATTTCATTTTAAATTCTATTTTATCTGAGATTAGAATTGCCACTCTTGCTCTTTTTTGGTAGTTGTTAGCTTCATATATTTTTTTCCAACCTTTGACTTTTAATAAATTCACATCTTTGTTTCTAAGGTGTGTCTCTTGTAGACAGCATATTGATGGATCCTGTTTTCTTATCCATTCTGTGACTCTCCGTATCTTTATGGTGCATTGAGTCCATTTACATTCAGTGTAATTATTGATAGATGTGAGTTTGTTGCTGTCATTTTTTAGTGCTTTTTTTTGTGGTGCTGAAGTTTTCTTTGTTCTTCTTACTCTCTTGTGCTGAGTTACTTTTGTTTGTGGATTTTTTTCTTCATTTCTTTTGTTTTTGTACGCTTTGTTTTTGCTGAGACTTTATGTTTTTCGTGTTTATTTTTATGAGTTGGTTTGTTAACTATCTTTGTGGTTACCATGAATTTTACCCTTATCTTTCTAAGTTTGAAGCAGTCTACCCTTACTTGGTATCACCTTGCCTTCCTCTCCATTAGAAGGTTCTATACCTATGCCGTTTATTCCTCTTTCATTGTTTTGATGTTGTTGTCACCCATTGATTGACTGCTCTGATTCCCTGTTGTATTTCTTTTGGTTATGGATAGTCCTTGAGAGTTCATTTCCTAGGTTGGCATATGGCTCGTATGATCCTGCGTCCTAGGTCCTGCCTGAGGGCTTAAGCTGTTTGTCCTCAGATCGAAGAACTCCCTTTAACAATTCTTGTAAGTTTGGTTTGCTTTTACATATTCCCTTAGTTTCTATTTACCTGGAAATGACCTAATTTCACCATCAAATCTGAACGAGAGTTTTGCAGGATATATTATTCTTGGCTGACAATTTTTTTCTTTCAAGATTTTATATATATCATCCCACTGCCTTCTTGCCTGCATGGTTTCTGCCAAAAAATCTGAGCTTAGTCTTATTGTTTCTCCTCTGTATGTGACTTCTTGTTTTTCACAAGCTGCTCTCAGGATTCTTTGTTTGTCTTTGGTTTCGGCGAGTGTGAATATGATATGCTTGGTGATTTTCTTTTGGGGTCTCTCCTATATGGGTTTCGTTGAGCTTCTTGGATGGCCAGCTTTTCATCTTTCATGTAATTGGGGAAGTTTTCTGTCAGTAGTTCCTCAATGATCCTCTCTGTGTTTTCTATTTTCTCCCCCTGTTCTGGAATGCCAATCACTCGTAAATTTTTGCTTTTAATTGTGTCCCAAATAACTCTCAGGGTCTCTTCATTTTTCTTTGTTCTTTTTTCTGAGTTTTCCTGAAACAGATTTGTATCCAAGTGTTTGTCTTCAGTTCCACTGATCCTGTCTTCAACGGTTTCAAATCTGCTTCTCAGCCCTTCTATGACATCATCCATTTCTGAAATCTTGTTGTTTATCTTTTGGATTTCTAATTGTTGTTTTTGTATAATTTCTAGTTGTGAATTTATTTTGGGATTTTGTTCCTGCATCATTTTCCTGAATTCTTCCAATTTTTTGTCTGTATTTTCCATGAATTTGTGTATTTTTTTCTCATGTTTGTCAGCTTTTTGCCTCAGTTCTTGGAAAATTCTGAGCATTAGAGATTTTAATTCCCTATCAGGTACTTCTAGTGCATTTTCTTCCACAGGAGAGTCATCTGGTTTTAAATTTGGACACCTACTGGAACCATCCTGTCCTGTTTTTGTAAATGTTTGATATTGTGTGCTGTTTTCGGGGCATTCAGTAGATATTTCTCTCGATTATTGATTGTAGATTTGTTTGTTTCATCCCTTTTTTAAAAAAAAAGAAAAATTTGAGTATGTCTGAGCAGGTGGACTGTGTGCTTGTCTGTGTGCTCAATACTTTTTGCCTCCTTCTCCAACTGGCAGGTTCAGTTACTGAGATGTGGTATAGCAGGGCAGGTCTAGCTGAAGAGTAGCCACTGGGACGGTTTGTTTGTGGCACTCACTACAGCCACCAGGGCGGGTTGGTAATCAGTGCTGGGCAGGTTCCAGTAGGCCGTGCCTGCACTGCTTGGTGGTGTGATCTCAAGCACACAGTTCAGGTAGGCAGGATGCAGCGGGGAGACGTTTATGTGTGGAGCTAAGATGGATATGGGAGAGAGGAGAGAGGAACAGGAGCCAAAACACATACAACCAAAAAGAATGCTAGGGGAGCTTGCCATTGGAATAGAGAGATGAGAGACTATGAAATGGAGAAAAACAGAAGCGGAAGAGTAAGAAAAGAAAAGAATGAACAAATAAGATCAGAAAGGTTAAAGAACTGCAAAGTTCCCAGGGATCCCACTGATGCAGCTATGAGGTCTGGGGAAGTCACTCTCTGGTGTTGCAGCACAGCCTGGACAGAAGATGCAGAGGCATACAATGCCTGGTATTCAGGGATCAGAAAGAGAAGGAAGATATAGAGAGATGAGGAACTGATCAATGAAGAAACACAAAAGAGAAAAAGAGGGAAAAGTAAACAAAACAAATAAAAAAAAAAAAAAACCTACATAAAAAGAAATGCTCTCAGGGATCCCTCTGCCCGTCTGTGGAAGCCAAAGGGGAGTCTCCCTGGTATGCAGCTCCCCCCTGGCCAGAAATGGCTCCCAACTCAAGAAAAGGAAAATAAAACTGACAAACAATTCAAAATGAAGAATAGCTCCAGGATCCCACCAGCACGGTAGCCCTGACCAGGAAGCAGCTCCACACTTGAATGGAGCTCTGCAGCCCCTCAGGAAAAAGCAAAGATGGCGCACGGAGCCAGACACTCAAGCGAAACGAGGGGGAGGTGGCGAGAGGAAAGCAAGAAATCCAAAGAAGCAGAAAAGAAAAAAAATAAAAAGCAACACCAGCAGCCAACAAATGGCACTCAGAGAGCCAGCCAGTGTGGGCTGGTGTTTCTGGGCAAGAGACTGTGTCCGTGGGAAGCAGAGGAGGCCGAGTGTGGGTGAAGAAGTGTGGAGAGTGGGAAAGCGTATATCACAAATTGCCGGCGCTCTGGAGACCCTCAGGAAGAAGCAAAGATGGCGCATGGAGCCAGGCACTTGGGTGAAAGGAGGGGGAGGTGGTGAGAGGCAAGTGAGAAATCAAAAGAAGCAGAAAAAAAAGCAACACTAGCAGCCAACAAATGGCACTCAGAGAGCCGCCCGCTTGGGTGTGTGGAATCCAAGCAGCCGGCGCCTCCCAGTCAAGAGACCGTGGCTGCGGGAAGCAGAGGAAAAAATGAACAAAAGCCCCGGGATTCCACCAGTGCAGCAGCCCAGACCGAGAAGCAGCTGCACACTCAAATGGAGCCCCACAGCCCCTCAGGAAGAAGCAAAGATGGCGCTTGGAGCTAGGTACTCGAGCAAAAGGAGGAGGGGGCGGCGAGAAGCAAGCAAGAAATCAAAAGAAGCAGGGGAAAAAAAAAAAAAAAAGCAACACCAGCAGCCAACAAATGGCACCCAGAGAGCCGCCCGCTTGGGTGTGTGGAATCCAAGCAGCCAGCGCCTCCCGGTCAAGAGGCTGTGGTCGTGGGAAGCAGAGGAACCTGAGCCGGGGTGAAGGGGGGGGTGGGAAAGCGCACACCGCAAATTACCGGCTGTTTTGTCTCCCACTGGATGCTCCATGAGGCTGCTTTCTCGTACCCCCTGTTTTCTGGTCTCTGATAGGAGTCCAAGATGGTGGATCCGCGCTGCATTAGCTGGTAGGGGACCTCTGCATGAATCTCCCCTTGCTCTCCGTTCTGTTTCAGTATTCTCTTTCCATTTGGTGCTTGGCTGAGTTCTTTGTCTCTTCATTTGATGTTCTAGGGTTTCAGGTATGTTGCATTCTCTGTTTGGCTTAGTTTTTCAGATCTTTGCTGTGGAGGGATGGCGTGGTGCTTCTGCCTAGAGCGCCATCTTGCTGGAACCTCCGGTAAAGTTTTTTGATGAACAAAATTTTTAATTTTTATGAGGTCCCATTTATTTATTTTGTCTTTTGCTGTTCATGCTTTTATCATATTAGGTTATCCATGTTAAAAGCTAGGCTCAACAGCCTTGCTCCTGCATTTTCTTCTATTTTTTAGGAATTTTATAGTTTTAATTTTCACATTTAAGTCTTTATACCATTTTGAATTTGTTTTTGTGTATGGTGTTTCATTTTACCACATATGGAAATCTAATTTTCCTAACACCATTTGTTGAAGAGACTCTTCTTTCCCCATCAAGTGGACTTAGTACCCTTGTCAAAATTCAATTGGCAATAGATGAGTGACTCTCAATTCTATTCCATTGGTCTGTGTGTCTGTTATTGTATCAGTACCAGGCTGTTTTGATTATTGTGGATGTATAATATATTTTAAAATCAGGAAGTGTGAGCCCTTCTACTTCGTTTTCCTCCTTCAACATTACTTTAGCTATTCAAGGCCTCTTGCCATTCCATATAAACTTGAGTATTGGTTTTTCCATTTTTGTTAAGAAGCCTGTTGGAATTTTTATCAGGATTACATTGACTCTATAGATCATTTTCATAGTATTGACATCTTAATAATATTGTGTCTTCTAATCCATAATCATGGAACATCTTTCAATTTATTTAAATCTTTAATCTCTTTTGGTAGTGTTTTATAATTTTCACTGGACAAGTCTTTCACATCCCTGGTTAAACATATTCCTAGGTGTTCTATTCTCTTAGATGCTATTATAAATGGAATAATTTGTCTTTCAGATTTCTCATTGGTGGTGTATAGAATACAATGTGATGGTTCCTCAAAAAACTAAAAATAGAGGTACCTTATGACCCAGCAATTCTACTGCTAGGACCATACCCTAGGGACTTGAAAGCAGCAACACAAACAGGCATATGTACACCAACGTTCATTGAAGTATTATTCACAATAGGCAAAAGGTGGAAACAACCTAAATGTCCATCAATGGATGAATGGTAAACAAAATATTGTACATAATAAATGTAATATTACTCAGTCAAAGAGAAATGAAGTCTTGATACATGCTAAAACATGGATGGAGCTTGATGACATTATGCTGAGTGAAATAACTCAATCACAAAAGAATAAATATTATATGAACTCACTTATATAAAAAGACAAGAACAAGCAAATGTATGGAAACTAAAGTTTATTAGTGGTTACCAGAAGTGGAAGGGAGGGGGAAAGGGGGGTTATTCCTTATGTAGCACCGAGTTTCAGTTTATAGGGATGGAAAAATCCTCTTGATTAAGGGTAGGGTTACACAACCAATTAATGTAATTATTGTCAATAAGTTGTACTCCTGTAAAAAGTTGAATTGGTAAAAGTTGTGTGATAGATATATTTCCAAAAAAAAAAAAGAGCAGTTACTGAGGCTTTATGGGATTTGGTTTCTTAGTTTAAAGGTTTCAGGTCATGGTTTCATGGAGCATCCCAGTTAATTGACCTAATATTGTGTTTAGTGTTTCTATTCTATCTTATAATTCTTTGTGTAGCCTGGGGTCTTAAAGGATTACAAGGGGCTATCTAAAGTATAACAATTGGTCTCCATTCATCTGGGCAATAGAGGAAGGAGAGTCAGGAATAGGATGAAGAAATGGAATACGTGACTAATTACCCCCATGAACATCTACCTCCTTTGCCATGAGACCAGAAGATCTGGATGGTTCCTGGCTACCATTACTGAATGTTCTGATCAAAGATTCTATAGAAGAATTCGATCAAAGGGAGAAAATCCAGAAGAAAATTTCAAATTCTCATGGAATCTAGCATCTCTGGAGTCATAGAGGCAGGATGAACCCCTGAAACTATTGCCCTGAGATAATCTTTAAGAAAACCTTAAACCAAAAATTTCCCCTGAAGTTTTCTTAAAACCAAACAGTAGTTTAGCTTAACTAGTGAAAAATGTCTGTCTTCAGCATTATGCTCTTTTAAAACTATCTATATAGGATAAAATTGACAACACCAACTAGAAAGTTAGATAGGAAACTTAGGGGGCAGTGAGTTTATGTTAATGAGGCAGGAACAATTTGGGAAGGGAGGATGAGAATGTTTGCACAGCTTGAAGAATGTAATCAATGTCACTGAATTGTGCATGTAGAAATTGCTGAATTGGTGTATGCTCTGCTGTGTATATTCTCAACAGCAACAACAAATAAGATAAATTATAAAAATTTATTTTTTAATAAATTTCAGTTTGTCAGTTTGTTGTACTGTTGTGGCTTTCATGTTGCTGTCATGCTGGAAGCTATGTCACCAGTATTTTAAAATAAAAGCAGGGTCACCATGGAGGGCAGGTCTCATCGGAGCTTCCAGACTAAGATAGACTGGGAAGAAGGACCTGGTAGTCTACTTCTGAAAAAATTGGCCAGTGAAAACCTTATGAATAGCAGTAGAGCATTGTCTGAACATTGTGCTAGAAGATAACCCCTCAGGTTTGTAAGCATTCAAAATATGACTGGGGAAGAGCTGCCTTCTCAAAGTAGAGTTGACCTTAATGAAGTGGATGTAGTCAAGCTTTCAGGACCTTCATCTGCTAATGTGGCATGACTCAAAAAGAGAACAAACAGCTACAAACATCCATTAATAATCAGAACACGGAATGAAAAAAGTATGAATCTAGGAAAATTGGAAGTCCTCAAAAGTGAAATGGACTGCATAAATATTGATATCCTGGGCATTAGTGAGCTGAAATGGCCTGATATTTGCCATTTTGAATCACACAATCATATGGCCTACTATTCCAGGAATCACAAATTGAAGAGGAATGGCATCCCATTCATCATCAGAAAGAACATTTCAAGATTCATCTTGAAGTCCAATGCTGTCAATGATAGGATAGTATCCATATGCCTACAAGGAAGACCAGTTAATACAACTATTCAAATTTACATACCAATCACTAATGCCAAACATGAGGAAATTGAGGGTTTTTACCAACTTCTGCAGTCTGAAATTCAGCAAACATGCAGTCAAGATGCAATGATAATAAAATCAGTTGGATTCTGCTACACCAACAAAGAGAATTTTGAAAAGTAAATCACCAAATTGATACCATTTACAGTAGCCCCAAGAAGATAAACTACTCAGGAATAAACCTAACCAGAGATGTAAGAGAGTACACAAAGAAAACTACGAGACACTACTGTAAGAAACCAAAAGAGACCTACATAAGTGGAAAAATATACCATGTTCATGGATAGGAAGACCCAACATTGTGAAAATGTCAATTCTACCCAAAGCAATCTACAGATATAATGCAATACTGATCCAAATTCCAATGACATTTTTTAACAAGATGGAGAAACAAATCACCAACTTCATATGGAAAGGGAAGAGACCTTGGAAAAGTAAAGTATTTCTGAAGGAGAAGAACAAAGTGGGAGGCTCACACTACCAGATTTTAGAAACTATTATACTGCCACAGTAGTCAAAACAACCTGGTACTGGTATGACAACAGATACATAGACCAATGGAACACAATTGAGAAGCAAGACATAAATTCATCACCTAAGAGGAGCTGATATTTGACAAAGGCCCAAAGTCCATTAAATGAGGAAAAGACAGTCTTTTTAACAAATTGTGCTGGCATAACTGGATATACATTTACAAAAAATTGAAACAAGACCCATACTTCACACCATGTACAAAACCAACTCAAAATGGATCAAAGACCTAAATATAAAATCTAAAACGATAAAGATCACAGAAGAAAAAATAGGGACAACATTAGGAGCCCTAATACATGGCATAAATAGTATACAAACCAAAATTAACTATGCACAAACACCAGAAGAGAAACTAGATAACTGGGAGCTCCTAAAAATCAAACATTTATTCTCATCAAAAGACTTCAATAAAAGAGTAAAAACAGAACCTACAGATTGGAAAAAAGATTTTGGCTATGACATATCTGATAAGGGTTTAATCTCTAAAATCTACAAGATACTGCAACAACTCAACAACAAAAAGACAATAACCCAATTAAAAAATGGGCAAAGGATATGAACAGACACTTCACCAAAGAAGACATTCAGGCAGCTAACAGATACATGAGGAAATGCTTACAGTCATCAGCCATTAGACAAATACAAATCAAAACTACAGTGAGGTACCATCTCACCCTAACAAGACTGGCACTAATCCAAAAGACACAAAATAATAAATGTTAGAGAGTTTGTAGAGAGACTGGAACACTTATACACTGCTGGCGGGAGTGTAAAATGATACAACCACTTTGGAAAATGATTTGGCACTTCCTTAAAAAACTAGAAATAGAGATATTATGTGATGCAGCAATCCAACTCCTTGGAGTATATCTTAGAGAAATAAGAGCCATCACACGAATAGATGTATGCACACCCATGTTCATTGCAGCACTGTTCACAATAGCAAAAAGATGGAAACAAATGAGTAAACAAACTATGGTACATACACACGATGGAATACTACCCAACAATAAAGAAAAATGATGACTCCGTGAAACATCTCACAACATAGATGAATCTGCAGGGTGTTATGCTGAGTATAATTAGTCAGTCGTAAAAGGACAAATATTGTATGAGACTGCTATTATAAGAACTCAAGAAAAGGTTTAAACAAAGAAGAAAGCATTCTTTAATGGTTATCAAGGTGGGGAGGTGGGGAAAAGGAATTCACTGATAGTAGACAAGAATTGTCTTAGGTAAAGGGAAGGACAACACACAATACAGAGGAAGTCAGCACATCTGTACCAAAGGGAAAGCTAAGAAGTTTTCTGAATACAATCAACACTTTGAGAGACATAGTAGCTGGGGCTGAGGCCTGGCGACCATAGATTCGGGGGACATCTAGGTCAATTGGCATAACAAAGTTTATTAAGAAAATGTTCTGCATCCCACTTTGGTGTGTGGCATCTAGGGTCTTAAAAGCTTGCGAGCGGCCATCTAAGATGCATCAGTTGGTCCCAACCCACTTGGAGCAAAGGAGGATGAAGAATCCCAAAGATACAAGGAAAATACTAGCCCAAGGGACAAAAGGGACAGAAATCAGAGACTCTATCAGCCTGCGACCAGAAGAACTAGATGATGGCCGGCTACCACTAATGACCACCCTGACAGAGAAAACAGCGGAGTCCCAGATGCAGCAGGAGAAAAATGTGGAGCAGAACTCAAATTCACGTAAAAAAACCAGACTTAACGGCCTGACAGAGACTTGAGGAACCCCCAAAACTATGGCCCCGGACGTTCTGTTAACCCAGAACTAAAACCATTCCCAAAGCCCACTCTTCAGACAAAGATTAGACTGGACTATAAAACAAAAATTAATATTCTTGAGGAGTGTGCTTCTTAATTCATTCAGATACACGAGACCAAATGGGTGGCTCCTGGGTAGAAAGTTGTAAAATTCTGTCACATTTGAGGGATTGCAACTACTGTCACATAACAATATGTGTATAAATTTTTGTATGAAAGATTGACTTGAGCTGTAAACTTTCACCTAAAGCACAATAAAAATAAATAACTACATTATGTACATATAGAAATGTAGAAGGTGAGAGCCCTTTATAATCCTTTTTACCAGAGGCAACTTAAATTAAAACTTGATTCACATTTTAATAAAATATTTATATTTTTAAAAACTAAGTAGCTTGATTTACTAAAATGCAATTTGGAAATACTAAATAATGTCCATATTTCCTGAATTTTTCCCTAAACTTCCTAATTTCAAATATTGTCTAGTTTTTCCCAAAAGTCACTAGAATAGCTCAGAAATTCCAGTTTTTCTGAATTCAAAGTACCTCTCTAGATAGCTGGCAAAACCTGGAAATACTACTAAAATCCTTTGTTAGACCATTTGTATTAGTCATCTATTGCTGCATAACAAATTACCCCAAAATTTAACAGTTTAAAATAATGAACATTATTTCACATAGATCTGAGGGTTGGAAATCTGGGAGTGGATTAGCTGGGTGGCTCTAGCTCAAGGTCTGTTCAAGGAAAAAAAAAAGATGCATTGATAATTACTGGTGATTGGAATTCAAAAGTTGGAAACAAAGAAGAAGGTCAGTAACTGGAAAGTATGGCTTTAGTAGTAGAAAGGACGTTGGAGATCTCATGATAGAATTTTGCAAGACCGCAACTTCTTCTTTCCAAATACTTTTTTAAAACAACATAAATAGCAACTATCCACATGGACCTCAGCAGATGGAATACACAGGAATCAAATTGACTTGATGTGTGCAAAGAGACAACGGAGAAGCTCAATATCCTCAGTCAGAACAAGGCCAGGGGCCGCCTGTGGAGCAGACCATCAATTGCTCCTATGCAAGTTCAAGTTGAAGCTGAAGAAAATTAGAGGAAATCCACAAGAGCAAAAATACAACCTTGAGAATATCCCATCTGAATTTAGAGACCATCTCAAGAATAGATTTGATGCATTGAACACTAATGACCAAAGACAAGAAGCGTTGTGGAATGACATCAAGGACATTATACATGAAGAAAGCAAAAGATCATTAAAAAGACAGGAAAGAAAGAAAAAAACTAAAATGCATGTTAGGAGAGACTCTGAAACTTGCTCTTGAATATAGAGTAGCTACAGCAAGTGGAAAAAATGATGAAGTCAAAGAGCTGAACAGAAGATTTCAAAGGGCAGATAGAGAAGACAAAGTAAAATATTATAATGAAATGTGCAAAGACCTGGAGTTAGAAAACAAAAAGGGAGGAACACACTCAGCATTTCTCAAGCTGAAAGAACTGAAGACAAATTTCAAGCCTCGAGTTGCAATACTGAAGTATTCTATGGGCAAAATATTGAACAACACAGGAAGCATCAAAAGAAGATGGAAGAAATACACAAAGTCACTGTACCAAAAACAATTGGTCGATGTTCAGCCATTTCAGGAGGTAGCATATGATCAGGAACAGATGGTACTGAAGGAAGAAATCCAAGCTGCACTGGAGGGAATGGTGAAAAACAAGGCTCCAGGAATTGATAGAATACCAACTGAGATGTTTCAACAAGCAGATGCAACACTGGACTTGCTCACTTGTCTATGTTGAGAAATTTGGAGCTTCCTGGCCAACCAACTGGAAGAGATCAATATTTGTGCCCATTTCAAAGAAAGGTGATCAAGCAAAATGCAGAAATTATCGAATGATATCATTAATATCACACACAAGTAAAATTTTGCTGAAGATTATTCAAAAGTGGCTGCTGCAGTACATCAACAGCAAACTGCCAGAAACTCAAGCCAGATTCAGAAGAGGACGTGGAACCAGGGATATCATTGCTGATGTCAGATGGATCTTGACTGAAAGCAGAGAATACTGGAAAGACGTTTACCTGTGTTTTATTGACTATGCAAAGGCATTCGACTGTATGTATCATAACAAATTATGGATAACATTGCGACTAATGGGAATTCCAGAGCAGTTAAATGTGCTCACAAGGAACCAGTACGTAGACAAAGAAGCAGTCATTCAAACTGAACATGGGGATACTGCAGTTTAAAATCAGGAAAGGTGTACGTTATAGTTATATCCTTTCACCATACTATTCAATCTGTATGCTGAACAAATAATTTAAGAAGCTGGACTATGCAAAGAAAAATGAGACATCAGGATTGTAGGAAGACTCATTAACAACCTGGGATATGCAGATGGCACAACCTCACTTGCTGAAAGTGAAGAGGACTTGAAGCACTTACTGATGAAGATCAAAGACTATACCCATCAGTATGGATTACATCTCAACATAAAGAAAACAAAAATCCTCACAACTGGAACAAAAAGCAATATCATGATAACTGGAGAAAAGATTGAAGTTGTCAAGGATTTCATTTTACTTGGATCCACAGTGCATGCCCATGGAAGCAGCAACCAAGAAATCAAATGATGCATTGCAGAGCAAATCTGCTGAAAAAGACCTCTTTAAAGTGTTAAAAAGCAAAGATATCACTTTGGGAACTAAGGTAGGCCTGACCCAAGCCATGGTATTTTCTGTCACCTCATATGCATGAGAAAGTTGGACGATGAATAAGGAAGACCAAAGAAGAATTGATGGCTTTGATATTATGGTGCTGGCAAAGAATATTGAATATGCCATCAACTACCAGAAGAATGAATAAATCTGTCGTGGAAGAAGTACAGCCAGAACACTCTTTAGAAGCAAGGATAGCGAGACTTTGTCTCATGTACTTTGGCATGTTATCAGGAGGGACCAGTCCTTGGAGAAGTACATTATGCTTAGTAAAGCAGAAAGTCAGTGAAAAAGAGGAAGATTCTCAACAAGATGGACTGATGCAGTGGCTGCAACAAGGTGCTCGATCATAACAATAATTGTGAGGATGGCCCAGGACCAGGCAGTGTTTCATTCTGTTGTACATAGTGTTGCTGTGAGTCAGAACTGACTCAATGGCACCTAACAACAACAAAATAAATATCTTTAGAGATAAAGTAAAAACGTTAGCAATTTATGTATCTGAGTAAAGGGTATTCTTTGGTGCTCTTTGACCATTCTTATTCTTGCATGAAGGAGTCCTGGTGGCACAGTGTTTAAGCACTTGGCTGCTAACCAAAAGGTCAGTGGTTTGAACTCTCTAGTCACTTTGTGGGAGAAAGGTGTGGTATTCTGCTTCTGTAAAGACTTCCAGCTTTGGAAACACTATGGAGCAGTTCTACTCTGTCCTATACGATCGCTCTAAGGTTCCTATGAGTCAGAAATGACTTGATGGCAACTTGAGGGTAAAGCCCTCTTTAAATCCATTCCCCTCTTCTAAAAGATACTGCCTCATGTATTAAGCTTAGATGAACTATATACCTTTAACCAAGTCCATTTCATAAAGAATTTAGATCTCGAAGTTCCTTACAACGTAATAAAATAATCTGTGTATACTGATGTGGTGTGCCAGTGTGCTGTCTAGCAAAGGGCATTATGGGCAAGGTCAACATAAGTGACAGAAACAGACCATGAGTTGAAGTCCCAATGACTTCGTAGTAGTAACTCTGGGTCCCTTTGGAGTTGAGTGCTTTGGCAGAACGTGACTGGAAGCCTTCAGCTGCAGACTTCCGGGGGTTCCCATTTCAATACATAGCCTGTACACAGCCTTTGATTCACAGGAGAGCAATGTGGCAGACGTACTACCACTTGCTCTCAACCACATCAGACTTGAACTGCTCTTTGGTGGAAACTTCTAGGCGACCAGAAGTGTCCAACAAAGCACAACTGCCACCTCAGAACCAACATCTTTCATTACACTGCAGGGTGAGCAAGCCCTTTCAGCCATCTCCTTATTGTCTGGCTTAGATTTTAACCTTCCTTTCAATCTTACATGTTTCTCTTGCTCTAAAGTAGAAGACAGTAAATGGAGAACAATATGTCTTTATGGCTTTTAAGGAGGGTCTACAGAGAGACCGTGGGATGTTAGCCCCAGCAGCTTTATTTTAGGCCTTGTCACCAGAAAGGCAAGTAGGAAGGGATGCTATTGTTAGCATTTCAAAACAACATCCAGCATCATCTTCTGTTCTGACCTGTTCAACCTTTCCTTTCAAGAAAGTATCCTTTGATTCTCAGACTCTCTTGTCCTTGTCTGAGAACAAACAGGGTTTTCTCCCCCTGTTTTTAGTGGGTAAATTACCTCAGTCATTTTCAAGTTATGAACTATGAGGGAAATTTTCATACAGAGAAAATACTTATGATTTTTTTATGGATAGTTCAAGTATAGCTGAACCTTAGAACTTTAAAATGAAGAATGAAATTATGAGCTTGGGGTAAAAAAACCACAAACCTCTGAGCAATCAAAAACCAGTCTTCATATATGTATAATAAAATTGAGTTTTAAATTGTCTAATCATACCTCTGCATAACCCAGCAGGCATATTATTGTTTGTTTTGATATTGTGCTCTATTTTAAAATCTACATTGCTATGCAAATAAAGCAACTACCAGAAGAATGAACAAGGCACAACTTTCTTTTTTTCATTTACCATCTTAGTTTCTTAGAACTAAAAACACAAAGAAATTAAATGCAAAAAAAGAAAATATTGAAATGTTGAAACCACTGTCTTAGTCATCTAGTGCTGCTATAGCAGAAATACCACAAGTGGATGGTTTTAACAAAGAGAAGTTTATTTCCTTACAGTAAGGTAGGCTAAAAGTCCAAATTCAGGGTGTCAGCTCCAGGGGAAGGCTTTCTCTCTCTGTCGGCCTTCTCATCAACGTTCCCCCAGACTAGGAGCTTCTCCACATGGTATCTGGGTCCAAAGGACACTCTTTGCTCCTGGCACTGCTTTCTTGGTGGTATGAGGTCCCCCTCATCTCCCTGCTCACTTCTTTTATATCTCAAGAGATTGCCTCAGGACACAATCCAATCTTGTAGATTGAGTCCTGCCTCACTAACACAACTGCCACCCATCTTCCCTCATTAACATCATAGAGGCAGGATTTACAACACATAGGAACATCACACAATACCGGGAATCATGGCCCAACCAAACTGATACACACATTTTTTGGGGGACATAATTCAATCCATGACAACCACTAAAAAAAATTAAAGAAATTTAATATTTCCATTAGCATAAGGTTAATTAACAGTACAAGTAGATGATAGTATCAATAAAAGAAAACATGTCCCCGGTTCACCCATTCCCATAACTCTGACCTTGACAATTACTGTTCTGGCCTGCAATGCCTTTATCCTTCTTGTCTACCTGGCTAACTCATATTCATCCTTCAAAATCCAGATCTGTTGTCATCTTATCTGGAAGGCCTTCGTTACCCTAACAGACCCAGAAAAGTACTCTCTGTTTCTTCATATTTTTATCATTGAATTTATTATTCTGTAATTTATTTGTTTTTATCTGACTTCTTCACTTGGTTAGAAATTCTTGAATAGGTGTTTTATCTTAGTCAATTCTCCTTCTCTTAAAAAAAAAGAAAACCAAACCTGGTGCCATTGAATCTGTTCCGACTCATAGTGACCCTATAGGACAGAGTAGCACTGCCCCACAGGGTTTCCAGGGAGCAGCTGGTGGATTCAAACTGCCACCCTTTTGGTTAGCAGCCAGAGCTCTTAACCATTGCACCACCAGGGCTCCTCTCTATCCCTAGCAGCTAGTATAGTGCCCAGCAAATCCTCAATTTTTATTTGTTTGATTGAATTTATTCAATCCCACTAAATAGATGATATGATAGATTTCCTAAACTATTAATGAAGTGATGTATTATTCATCCAAAATAACAAAATGCCTAAATCCAGCTGAAACTATTTCTTTTCCAAAATGCCCTTAAAAGGAAGGAAACTATAGGTTTCCTTATTCTGGTCCTTTTAAATCTCTCAGAACACAACTGAATTGTCTCCAGGGCAAATTTATTGTTGTTATCTTTTTTAGAACAAAACTAGTAGGCACTGGGCTGAATCACATAAAATTGTCTTTGGTCAAAATCAATCAAATATCCACAATTTTATGTAATTCAACCTAATAGATGTTTACTCTGTGTGTTGCCTTGCTTATCACCATGATTTTTTTTAATTTTTTTATTGTTGTAGTTAAATGAAGTTTACATTTCAAGTTAGTCTCCCATACAAAATTTTTTTACATCTATTGTTATGTGACCCTAATTGCTCACCCCATTCTGTGACAGCACACTCCTCCTTTCCACCCCTGATTCCCCATGACCATTCAAACAGGTCCTAACCCTCTCTGCCTTCCCATCTCACCTCCGGACAGAAGCTGCCCCTTTGGTCTCTTGTATCTACTTGACTAAGAGGCACACTCTTCACAAGTATCACTTCATGTCCCATAGTCTAGTCCAATCCCTGTCTGAAGAGTTGGCCTAGGAAATTGTTTTAGTTCTGGACTGATAGAGAGTCCAGAGGCCATGCTTTCCAGAGTACCTCCAGTCTCAGTCAGACCATTAAGTCTGATCTTCTTACTAGAAATTGAGTTCTGCACCCCATCTTTCTGCTGTTCCATCAGGGACTCTCTGTTGTGTTCCCTGTCAGGATGGTCATTGGTGGTAGTTGGACACCATCTATTCTTCTGGTCTCAGGTTGATGAAGTCTCTGGTTTACGTGGCCCATTCTGTCTCTTGGGCTAATACTTTCCTTGTGTCTTTGGAGTTCTTCCTTCTCCCTTACTGCAGATGGTTGGGACCAATTGATGCATCTTAGATGGCTGCTTGCAAGCTTTTAAGACCCTAGACGCCACTCACCAAAGTATATCACCATGATTTTAACCTGAGAATGATGGGGTTAATCTTCAATATCCAGACCCTTCCCCACCTCCCTCCTCGTTTGTTGGAGAGCAGGGTCCCTGTGCTCTAGATAGCTAAAGTTCAAGGTTTCTCGTTGTGCCTCATTTGGGGTTAGGGCTTATAGGAATGGGCATAGGCTGAGTCAAGGCTCACATGTGAGGCAGAAGGGGGAGAGTACTATCCAACCATGACCTTGAATGCTTACTGCCAGGGCTGACTTCTTCAATCAGTGAGATTCATCATCAAATTTGTTTGTAGACACCAGGAAACCAAAAAATAAAACAAAACACACCTGTTGCTGTTGAGTTGTTTCCAACTAATAGCAACCCTATAGGACAGAGTAGAACTGCCCTGTAGGATTTCCAAAGATCAGCTGGTAGATTCAAACTGCTGACCTTTTGGTAGGCAGCCATAGCTCTTAACTAGGGCTCCTAGACACCTAGAGTGTACCCCAAAATTAGGACATGTGTCTTAGTCATCTAGTGCTGCTATAACAGAAACACCATGAGTGGGTGGCTTTAATGAACAGAAATTTATTGTCTCACCATTTAGGAGTCCAGAAGTCTAAATTCAGGGTGCTGGCTCTAGGACAATGCCCTCTCTCTCTCAATCTGTCCACTCTGGGGGAAGGTCTTTGTCTCTTTTTGGCTTGTATTCCTAGGTTGCTTGGCAATCATGTGGCGCGTATCTTCCCTTAACTTTGTGCTTGCTTGCTTGCATACTTGCTTAATCTGCTCTTTTATGTCTCAAAAGAGATTGACATAAGACACAGCCTACACTAATGCTACCTCACTAACAAAGAAAACCCATTCTCAAATGGGATTATAACCACAAGTATAGGGGTTAGAATTTACAATACATATTTTGGGTGGACACAATTCAATTCATAACAACATGGCACCATATGTTTTCCTGAAGAAGATGCCCTCACATGTCTCTTTAACCACCCCAAGAGAGAGGGCTGGCCCCTTTCCTCCTTAATAAATCCTGGTTTAACTCTGTTTCTTCCAGCAGAATGGAATTAGTCCCTCCTGCTTCATGAAACTAATTATAGATGCATGAATCTGGACTTAAATACAGGTAGGTGGACTCAAATTCAGAGTTGGTTACAACCCTAGACGAAAGCCTCTTTACAACACTTAAGCTATAGTACTTTCTACCAGTAGCTGTGTACTTATGTTCTCTAAGCATCGATTTCTTTATCCATAAAATGAAAGGAAAATCAAAAAGGCTGCCCTTCCTATCACCCAGGATTATAGTATCAAATGAGATCATGTATATGAAGTGCTTTGAGCATACTTTAGCACCATGCAAATATAAAATATTAGTATTATGTGCATTATTATGGGGATGTTTTATACCTAACATTTTTATCAACAACTTGAACAAAGACATAAAAGCACGATTATAAGCTTTGCAGATGATAGACAGATGGGAGGAATAGCTAATAAAAAGAAAGAAAGATAGAATCAAAGTTCAAAGCAATCATGACAGATTGGAATGATGACTAAAACTACTAGAATGACGCTTAATATGAACAGATGTAAAACAACACACTTTGGTTTAAAAAAAATCATGCCAGGGAGACCTGTTATGACATCAGTTTATATGAACCACAGTTACATGTGTGGGAATTGAGGGTAATTTTAGGCTGCTTTAATATGAATATGGTGTCCAGAACAAAGGAGGTAATATGCTACATGGGTCATGACAGTGCCGACATATGTAGCATTTAAGTGTTGAAATACAAGGACTGGAACATCATGTTAAGAAGCTGAAATATGTTCTGAGGAAAGAAACTGGGATTTTGAAAGTCCTTAAAACCACAGTGTATGAGAAGCAATTGACAGAGCTAGAGTTTATCTTGGAAGAGAGAAGACTTAAGTACATAAAAGGTGTGTATAACTGTTTCAAGGACTTTCACATGAACAAGAGCATAAAAATACCTATAACACATAGTAATCGGGAGGTCTAAAACAGATAAAACAGTACATAGTAGATTCTCACTAAGCATTGGTTGAATCTAAATTCAACCTGCATTGCTCTAGTGAGAAGAATATGGATCAGTGGGTGGGAGGGTCAGAAAAATTAAAATGAAAGGAATGAACTTCCTGTGTTTGGATATATTCAAGGAAACTAACATTTTTTGGTATCTAGAAGTTTCCTGGAATGTGCATAAAGTTCTGTGTATATTGGTGCTGCCTTATTGGAGAGTCAGTGTCTATTGATCTAATTATACACCTGTCTTCCATCCATGCCCATGCCATAGCTAAGAAGAGGAAATGCACAAAATCCATTATTTTTTCAGGAGGATAAATTGAGAGGGAGGTAATGTTATCACCTTTTGCCACTGGAAGACTAGGTCCAGAGAGATAATATATACTAAAAACAAACAAACAAACAAACAAAAAAACAGTTTCCCTTCAGTTGATTCTATTTCTTGGTGACTCCATGTGTGTCAGAGTAGAACTGTGCTCCTTAGGTGTTCAATGATTTATTTTTCAAAAGTAGATCACCAGTCCTTTTTCCAAGGAGCCTATGGGTGGACTTGAACCACCAACCTTCCAGTTAGTAGTTGAACTGGTTAACCATTTACACCACCCAGGGACTCCATATAGACCAGATACTCAATACCGCAATATCGCCTTTTAGGGTAGTGGTTTTCCAACTTTATCGGGTATTATAAACACCCAGAGGGCTTGCTAAAACACAGATTGCTGCAACTCACCCCCAGACTTTCTGACAGAAATCTAGGATAGGGAACCAAAACTTGCACATCTAACAACTTCCCAGGTGATACTGCTACTGCTGGTTCAGGGTCCACACAGAATTGCTGCTCTAATAAAAATGCCCTTATTAAAGAAGCAACACAGAGTGGTGTATTTTTTATGCATTAAACCATCTCACTACCATCAGCTAATAATTAGAGGTCAGAACTTGACAAAGCTATAGGCTGATCAGTGACTTACAACTGGCTATGACATGAAAAGACAAGACAAGCCAGTCTAGTTACATCTCTCAAGAATTAAAACCAGTATGTGTTTAGGGGACAAGGTAGTTGGTATAAGAAGCAAGAACTCAAAACCCAACAAGTATAAAAGGAGGAGTGAAAAGATAAGTTGTAAGTCAGAAAACGAGAAACGATATAGGAAAAAGTAGGAAGCAGCTGAGTCAGGTTAATGGATAAGCACCAGGTTAAAGATCCTTAAACTTCTGTTGCTAAAGTTCCTGGAGCCCCTTGAACCTGGTTCCCTTATCCACTAGGATGGCTCTGCTAAAGTTCATGTTCTTCCTGCTTCCTAATGACTTGACTTTTTCTATACTACCGTTCAAATACCTGCTTACAATAGACCCCGTATTTGATCCATAATTTTGTGGGTATAGAATTGGAAAGCATGTACTCTGGTGTTTTGAAGGACATTATCTTCCAGCTTGTAGAGTTGCTGTTCAGAAGTCCATTGCTATGCTGATTGCTTATCCTTTGCTTAAGACCTAATTTTTCCCCTCTGGAAGTTTTGAGGGTCTTCTCTTTGTCCCTAGATTTCCAAAATTTTATGAAAATGTGTCTTAGCATGGGTCTTTTATTGATTTATTTTTCATTACTATCTGGTACTCAGAAGACTCTTTCAGTTTGGAAATTGTGTCCTACTGTCATGGTCTTTGTGTGTGTGTGTGTGTGTGTGTGTGTGTGTGTGTGTGTCCTTTCTTTAATTATTTTATGTTCTCTATTTTCTGATTTTTATTTCAGAAACTCCTCCTAATCAGATGTGAATCCTACTGTACTAATCCTCTATTTTTCCTTTATTCTCTTCCATTTTCCATGTATATCTCTGATATTCTATTCTCTGGGAGATTTTTCCAACTGTATCTTTTTATCTTTCAAGCTTTCTTCTGATATATATCTATATCTAAATCTAAATCCCTGTCTATCTCTATCTCTATATCTCTTTATTTCTGTCTCTGTTGTTGCTAGGTACCATCGAGTCAGTCCTCACTCATAACGACCTTATGTACAACAGAACGAAACACTGTCAGGTCGTGTGCCATCATCACAATACTTGTTATGCTTGAGCCCATTGTTGCAGTCACTGTGTTAGTCCATATTGTTGAGGGTCTTTTCTCTTTTTCCCTGACCCTCTACTTTACAAAGCATGATGTCCTTCTCAAGGGACTGATTCCTCATGATAATATGTCCAAAGTACGTAAGACATAGTCTCACCATCCTGGCTTTACTTCTTCCAAAATAGTTTTGTTCATTCTTCTGGCAATCCAAGGTATATTAAATATTCTTCACCGACACTGTAATTCAAATACATCAATTCTTCTTTGGTCTTCCTTATTTATTGTCCAGCTTTCACATGTATATGAGGCCGTTGAAAACACCATGACTTGGGTTAGGCAAACCTTAGTTTTCAAGGTGACATCTTTGCTTTTGAACACTTTAAAGAGGTCTCAGCAGATTTACCCAATACAATGTCTTTTGATTTCTTGACTGCTGCTTTGCTGTTCATTGTGGATCCAGGTAAAATGAAATCTTTGACAATTTCAATCTTTTCTCCATTTATCATGATGTTGCTTATTGGTCCAGTTGTGAAGATTTTTGTTTTCTTTATGTTGAGGTGTAATCCATACTGTGGTCTTTGATCTTCATCAGTAAGTGCTTCAAGTCCTCTTCACTTTCAGCAGGCAAAGTTGTGTCATATGCATAACGCAGGTTGTTAATGAGTCTTCCTCCAGTCCTGATGCCCCATTCTTCTTCATATAGTCCAGCTTCTTGGATTATTTGCTTAACATACAGATCAAATAGGTATGGTGAAAAGATACAACCCTGACACACACCTTTCCTGACTTTAAATCACGCAATATCCCCTTGTTCTGTTCGAATGACTGCCTCTTGATCTATGTACAAGTTCCTCATGGGCACAATTAAGTATTCTGGAATTCACATTCTTCTCTATGTTATCCATCATTTGTTATGATCCACACAGTTGGATGCCTTTGCATAGTCAATAAAATACAGGTAGACATCTTTCTGGTATTCTCTGCTTTCAGCCAGAATCCATATGACATCAGTAATCATATCCCTGGTTCTACATCCTCTTCTGAGTCTGGCTTGAATTTCTGGCAGTTCCCTGTTGATATATTGCTGCAGCTGCTTTTGAATGATCTTCAGCAAAAATATTACTTGCGTGTTATATTAATGATATTGTTCAATATTTTCCAATTTGGTTGGATCACCTTTCTTGGGAATAGGCATAAATATGGACCTCTTCCAGGTGGTTGGCCAGGTAGCTATCTTCCAAATTTCTGGGTATACATGAGTGAACACTTCCAGCGCTGCATTCCTTTGTTGTTTGTTGAAACATCTCAGTTGGTATTCCATCAATTCCTGGAGCCTTGTTTTTCACCAATGCCTTCAGTGCAGCTTGGACTTCTTCCTTCAGTACAATTGGTTCCTGATCATATGCTACCTCTTGAAATGGTTGAATGGCGACCAATTCTTTTTGGTATAGTGACTCTCTGTATTCTTTCCGTCTTCTTTTGATGCTTCCTGCATAGTTTAATATTTTCCACTTAGAATTCTTCAACTCGAGGCTTGAATTTTTTCTTCAGTTCTTTCAGCTTCAGAAATGCCAAGTATGTTCTTCCCTTTTGGCTTCCTATGTCCAGGTCTTTGCACATTTAATTATAATATTTTACTTTATCTTTTTGAGCTGCCGTTTGAAATCTTCTGTTTAGCTCTTTTATTTCATCATTTCTTCCTTTTGCTTTATTTCTATATCTATATATCTCTCTTCTTTTTCCAAGCTGTTGGTTTCTAATTTGTCTTTTTCTTTCCTTCTTTTTCCTTATATTCTTCTTAATTCTTTCATTCTCTCTTTCTCACATAATCTCTTGATTTTGCTTTGTGGATTGAGTTTCTTCTGTTGACACTTGGGTTACGTTCATTGTGGTTCTTTTTTTATGTGCTCTTCTAGTTTCTTCATTATCTCTATGTCCTCCATGTTCCTTTCTTTTTTTCTTTTTTAAAAATATTTTTTTCTTTTTTATTAATCATCCTTCAGATGTCTAAAGACCCTCATCTGCTCATTCAAATTTAGCACTGAGGCACTAAAATTAGATTGGAAGCTCCGTATACATAGGTAGTGCTTGTTGATTGGTGTGTCTCTCTATAGTATGACTGAGAAGGGACACAGCTATTTGGTTGAGGAGCCATCAATTGTTAGTTTCCACAGACTTCTTCTTTGGGACTAGCTTCCCAGAGAGGAAACTGCCAGTCTCCTACCTGAGGGGAATAAAGTTGTTAAACGTTAACTAAAAATTAATGGCCGTTTGTGCTGGGCGCAAAAATCTTTCCAAGAACAAATAAATCAAAATGGTCAGTTGTGACAGATACAAACATTGACAGAACCATAGAGAGTTTTCAAAGTGTTCTAATCATAAGGACTTTCCCAAAAAGACAACTTGACATTGAAGGATGTTTTCAACTCAGCATACCAGACACAACCAATTCCCAACAGACAAGTATAACTACAATTCCAAAGCTTTTTTTAAGGACATGCCTAAAACCAATCATTATAACCGCCCTACTGGAAATTTCCTGTCTTTAAAAACTGTACTCACACTGCTTAAGCTAGCCCCTGCCACTTGGATACTTCTGGTTTGCACACAGCTTCTCACTCAAATAACCTTTTTAATCTGATTGACTCGTTGATTAAATTTTTCCTTTTGCCAGAGTATAAGACTGGCTGCCCAAGTTCTGGGGCATCAGTAGCGAAAAGGGACAGGGAGTTTCACCACTCATGATGTATATCTGTACCTAATTCACCTGTTTTCAGTAATGAAATTTATCCCTGCCCTCAGCTGTGCAAGGTTCACCAAAGTACAGGGAAACTGCTCAATCACTCCAAAAATATAAACTTTCCAATCTTATATCAGATATGAGAAAGGGTAATCACTTGGTTGCACACGGTGGTAGTGGGACTCTAGGGTCCTAAGTGCTCCTGGCAAAGACTGTCAACAGACAAACTGCACCCCTTCCTCAAGAATTCACTGATGCCTCCATCCTTAACCTTTCTTTTTCTAGGGTGGAGATCTGTTTATTCATTATTTCCTTCTCCTTATAATTTTATGGTGTTGGCCAAGAATATTGAATATACCATGGACTGCCAGAAGAACAAACAAATCTGTCTTGGAAGAAGTACAACCAGAATGCTCCTTAGAAGCAAGGATGGTGAGATTTTTTCTCATATACTTTGGATGTGTTATCATGAGAGACCAGTCCCTGGAGAAGGACATCATGCTTGGTAAAGCAGAAGGTCAGTGAAAGAGAGGAAGACCCTCAAAGAGACGGGTTGACACAGTGGCTGCAACACTGGGCTCAAGCATACAGATTGTGAGAATGGCTCAGGACCAGGCAGTGTTTCATTCTGTTATACATAGTGTGGCTATGAGTCAGAACCCAACTCTTCGTCATCAAACAACAGCAACAACATTATCTTGTATTTCAGATATTTGTGGTTGACTAACCCATTTTCCAGTTTCTAAAATGTTGATTTATTTCATCTGCTGTAGTTTTCTTTATTATTCTTTTTTATCTTTGTAGAGGTTTTGAATTTTTATTTCTTTAATGTTACTTTAATAGAACTTTGGGAAAAAAAGAAAATAAATACATGTGTTCAATGTGTCATATTTACACAGAAGTATTTACCATTCTTTAACTCCTATTGTCTGGGAAGCCCTGGACAGATATCTTTTTATATTCCCCTAAAGTACTAAGAAGACCTTGTCATTGTACTCTGTATCTCCTATATTGTGTCTTCCATGTGCTTTCCAATGGCTACCACTTCAAAGGAATGACCTGAGTATTTTGTCTATGATATGTTCCTGAGCTATATGGGAGTCATTGAATCTGTCCACATATGGCTGTTTAAGGCATAAGGGAAACACTTGGCCAAAGTAATTTAGAATCATGGCATGCATCACCACATCCATTTGCATGTGAAGATTAAAGCTCTTTAACTCATCTATAAAATGAGCATAAGTGTGTATGAGCACATGGCACAACAGAAATACCAATAGATTAAAAATGAGAGACTTGTTTAATTCCGAGACCATTGCTGCCAATGTAGTTTGAAGGAATTGGTCACAAAGTCACCTCTCTGGGCCTCATTTTACCTATAAATAAAATGAGGGATTGGGATAGATAATATCTAAGTCCCCATTAAGGCTAGCCTTCTTTGTCTATGATAGTATGAGGGTTAAATCTTCCCTACATTTTTATGTCCCACCCGGTTATCACAAAGCCTGGGAATTTAAAATCCATATTACTTCATCTTTCTTTCAGCTAGGATTCCAAAAGCGATTTAGGTTGTCCCATTGATAAGCACTTGCATAAACTTTGGAAGGTGGAAGAAGGCAGAGGCCAAATTCTTCTGGAGGAGATGGCACACAGGCAATCTCCCACTGTCAGGAGTGTCTGCAGCAGCTGGCCTCCACATCCCTTCTTGTCGTCTGCTTGGTGAGGCAGCTCTGGCAGAGGCAATAGTGGCAGCAGTTTTTGGACCTCTGAATCACAGCCAGGGGCTGGTAACTTGGAAACCAAATGTCCGGTGATGGCACACTTCTGCTCCAGCACTTCTGTGAATTTGTTAGCACATAATTCCTTTTTCTTCTGGAAATATCTCAGGTGGTTTTTGTTTCCTGCATTGGGCCCTGATAGATAAACTATATGTGTCCTGAACAGCATACGAAGACACAACAGTATTTAGGCATTATGAACACTGGGATAAAGAGGGTTGTAATATAGTTATAATTTTAGTAGTAAATTTAAAATATAGCTGTAAATTTTAAATCAAAAAAGTAAATATCTATGTGTGTTAATCTTGAGTTTGCTTTCTGTAGAAATGACAAAAGTAATAAACAGGAAATGAGTATTTATATTTATGCTCAGAATGTTGAGCACAGCAATAAGTTAAGAAACTAAGTGATTCCTAGTGGCCATCTGAATATCTCTGCTTTGGTTGTTTCTAACCATTATACATTTTGGGGGTAAAATATAGTATCCTCCTTTGTTTTATAAGATCATTCTTTGAGTGTTAGAATACTCTTATTTAAGTGGGATAAGATACTAAAAATGTAATAGACACAAAATGCATGAATTAAAAAAAAAAAGTTGCCATTGGGTCAATTCTCATTCTTGGAGACCCCATATTGTCAGAGTAGAACTGTGTTCTATACAGTTTTCAATAGCTGTAATCTTTAAGAATTTGATCGCTGGATCTTTCTTCTGTTATATCACTGGGTGGATTTGAACTGCCAACCTTTCAGTTAGGAGTTGTGAGCAAACTGTTAGCACTACTCAGGGACTTTATACAATACATGATGTGGTTGTTAGGTGCTGTCGAGCTGGTTCTGACTCATAGAGACCCTATGAACAACAGAACGAGACACTGCCCAGTACTGCTTCATCATCACAATCGTTCTGTGTTTGAGTCCATTGTTGCAGCCAGTGTGTCAATGCATCTCCTTGAGTATATTCCTCTTTTTCGTTGACCCTCTGCTTTACCAAGTATGATGTCCTTCTCCAGGGACTGGTTCCTCCTGATAACATATCCAAAGTACATGAGACAAAAGCTCACCACCCTTGCTTCTAAGGAGTATTCTGGCTGTACTTCTTCCAAGACAGATTTGTTCATTCTTCTGGCAGTCCACGGCATATTCAATAATCTTTGCCAACACCATAATTTAAAGCATTAATTCTTCTTCAGTCTTCCTTATTTATTGTCCAGCTTACACATGCAAATGAGGCAATTGAAAATACCATGGCTTCAGTTAGGTGACATCTTTGCTTTAGATGCTTTAAAGAGGTCTTCTGCAGCAGATTTGCCCAATGCAATACATTGTTTGATTTCTTGACTGTTACTTCCATGGGCATTGATTTTGGACCTAAGAAAAATGAAATCCTTCACAACTTCAATATTTTCTCTGTTTATCATGACGCTGATTATTGATCCAGTTGTGAGTATTTTTCCTTTCTTTATGCTGAAGTGCAATCCATACTGAAGGCTGTGGTCTTTATTTTCATCAGTAAGTGCTTAAAGTCCTCTTCACTTTCAGCAAGCAAGGTTGTGTCATTTGCATATCACAGGCTGTTAATAAGACTTCCTCCAATCCTGATGGCAAGTTCTTCATATAGTCCAGCTTCTTGGATTATTTGCTCAGCATACAGATTGAATAAGTATGGTGAAAGGATATAACCCTGATGCACACCTTTTCTGATTTTAAACCATGCATTATCCTTTTGTTCTGTTCAAATGACTGCCTCTTGGTTTATGTACAAGTTCCACATGAGCACAATTAAGTGTTCTGGAATTCCCATTCTTCACAATGTTATCCAAAATTTGTTATGATACACGCAGTCAAATGCCTTTGCATAGTCACTAAAACACAGGTAAATATCTTTCTGGTATTCTCTGCTTTCAGCCAAGATCCATCTGACACAGCAATGATATCCCTCTTTTCAAGTCTTCTTCTGAGTTCGGCTAGAATTTCTGGCAGTCCCCTGTCAATGTACTGATGTAACCACTTTTGAATTCAGCAAAATTTTACTTGTGGGTGATATTAATGATATTGTTCAATAATTTCTGCATTCCACTGGATCACCTTTCTTTGGAATAGACACATATATGGATCTCTCCCAGTCAGCTGGCCAGTTAGCTGTCTTCCAATTTTCTTGGCATAGATGAGTGAGTACTTCCAGTGTTGCATTCATTTGTTGAAACATCTCAATTAGTATTCCATCAATTCCCAGAGCCTTGATTTTGCCAATGCTTTCAGTGCATCTTGGGCTTCTTCCTTCAGTACCATGAGTTCTTGATCATATGCTATCTCCTGAAATGGCTGAATGTTGACCAGTTCTTTTTTGGTATAGTGACTCTGTGTATTCCTTCCATCTTCTATTTTAATGCTTCCTGTGTCATTCAATATTTTCCTTGTAGAATACTTCAATATTGCAAATAGAGGCTTGAATTTGTACTTCAATTCTTTCAGCTTGAGAAATGTTGAGCGTGTTCTTCCCTTTTAGTTTTCTAACATCAGGTCTTTGCACACTTCATTATAATATTTTACTTTGTCTTCTTGAGCCACCTCTTGAAATCTTCTGTTCAGGTCTTTTACTTGATCATTTCTTCCATTTGCTTCAGCTACTCTACATTCAAGAGCAAGTTTCAGACTCTTCTGACATACATTTTGGTCTTTCTCTCTTTCCTGTCTTTTCAATGGCCTTTTGCTTTCTTCACGTATGATGTCCTTGATGTCATCCCACAGCTCGTCTGGCCTTTGGTCTTTAGTGTTCAATACCTCAAATCTATTCTTGGGTGGTCTCTAAATACAGATGGGATATACTCAAGATCATACTTTGGCTCTTTTGGACTTGTTTTAATTTTCTGCAGCTTAAACTTGGACTTGTATGTGAGCAATGGATGATCTATTCCACAGTCAGTCCCTGGTCTTATTCTGACTGACGATTCTGAGCTTCTCCATCATCTCTTTCCACAGATGTAGTCAATTTGATTCCTGTGTATTCCACCTGGCAAGGCTTACCTGTGTAGTCACCGTTTATGTTGTTGAAAAAAGTTATTTCCAATGAATAAGTTGTTTTGTAAAATGCTATCATATGATCCCCAGCATCATTTCTATCACCAGGGCTCTATTTTCCAACTACCAATCCTTCTTTCTTGTTTCCAAATTTCACATTCCAATCACCAGTAATTATCAATGCATGTTGGATCAATTTTCACACTGCAGAAGTTTGTAAAATTCTTCGGTTTCTTCATCTTTGGCATTAGTGGTTGGGACATAAATTTGAATAGTAGTCATATTAACTGGTCTTGCTTGTAGATGTATGGATTTTTCTGATCACTGACAGTGTGGTGCTTCAGGATAGATCTTGAAATGTTCTTTTTCATGATGAATGCAACACCATTGCTCTTTAATTTGTCATCCCTGACATAGTAGACCATACGATTGTCTGATTCAAAATGGCCAATACTAGTCCATTCAGCTCACTAATGCATAGAATATCAATTTTTATGCATTCCGTTTCATTTTTGATGACTTCCAATTTTCCTAGAGTCATACTTCATACATTCTGCTTTCTGATTACTAACAGATGTTTACAGCTGTTTCTTCTCATTTTGAGTCATGCTACATTAGCAAAAGAAGGTCCCGACAGCTTTACTCCATCCATGTAATTAAGATCGACTCTACTTTGCGGAGGCAGCTCTTCCCTAGTCATATTTTGATTGCCTCCCAACCTCAGGGACTTGTCTTCCAGCACTATGTCAGACAATATTCCACTCTATCCATAAGGTTTCACTGGCCAATTTTTTTCAGAAGTAGATTGCTAGCTCCTTCTTCCTAGTCTTCTTAGTCTGGAAGCTCCACTGAAACTTGTCCACCATGGGTGATCCTTTTGGTATTTAAAATACTAGTGGCATAGCTTCTAGCATCACAGAAATATGCAAGCCACCACAGTATGACAAACTAACAGACAAGTGGTGGAAAATACATGAATAGGTAGTGATAAATACTTTGACGAAAAATAACCCAGGATAAAGAAATGGAGCATGATTCAGTGTGCTATTTTAAACAAATGATCATGGACGTCTTCTCTGAAGAAGTGATATTTTGATTATGGACCTAATGAAGTAAAGGAACAAGACTTAAGATATTTGGAGAAAGAGCATTTCAGGCACAAGGAACAGCAAGTGAAAAAATCTTGAAGGAGGAATATGTTTAGCAAGAAGGGCAGTGTGAATGGGACCTGGTGAGAGAAAGGAAGACAGATAATGCTTCCTGCGTCATTCGGTATTTTCCTTGTAGAAATGTACTAGTTTCCTAGGTCCGCCGTAACAAATTACCACAAAGTATGCAGCTTACAACAAGAGAAATATATTTTCTCACAGTTCTAGAGGCTGGAAGTCCAAATTCAGGATTTCAGCAGGGCAATACTATCTCTAAAGGAAGATCCTTCTTGTCTCTTCCATTTTCTAGTAGTGCCAGGTGCTTGCTGGTTTCTGGCAGCATAACTCCAATCTTTGCCTCTGTCTTCATATGGCCGTTTTCTCTCTGCATCTCTCTGTCTGTCTCTTTGGGTCTCTTTTCCTCTTTTAATAAGGACATAGGTCATATTGGATTAGGACCTGCCCTACCATAATATAACCTCATGTTAACTAATTACATCTACAAAGACACTATTTCCAAATAAATTCACATTCACAGCTACCTGGGGTTAGGACTTGGATATATCTTTTGGGGGGACACATTTCAACCATTACCAGATAGCTAATCAGTTTGGAGTCATCCAGTGAAAAGAATACATAGGATTTAGTCAGCCATGGCAAAGATTTTGAATTTTACTCTTAATGCGATAGAAAATCATTGAAATGTTTTGTGGGAGTAACAAGCATAACCTGATTCAAGTATTTTACACATTACTATGGCTGCTGCGTGGAAAACTGAGTGTAGCAAGGGAAAATGCACTAGGAGATGTTGACCTTTGAGATGGTGAGAAGTTGAAGAATTTGGTTATGGCTCTACCTTAGAGCCAACAGGTTTTACTGATGCATTAAGGCTCAGGCATGAAAGAAAATGAGGGGCCAGAATGACAGCAAGTTTTTTGGCTTGAGTAAATGGGTAAAAGATGATTAGGAAAATTTGCAGAGACGCAGTCTGGGGAAAATAGAGTTTAAGGTTTCTCTTTAGTCATATTGAGTTTGATATATGCCTACTAGATGTTCAAGTTGAACTGTCAAGTAGACAGAGATATATGAATCTGGAGTTCTTAATTTATTGAGAAATTAATTTTTGAGGTGTTTGTATTTACTAAAATACTGCAAATATTATGGATATACAAATGTCAAGCATTTGTATTAAGGGAGAGAAGATTGCTTCTCTTATTTTAATATTTACACACTCTGATCATAAAGTAAATATATGATTATCATAGAAAAATTGGAAAATGTAGATGAGCATAAAGAAAAAAATCAAAACCATCCATAATGCTATTACCCGGAGAACATGACCATTTGCATTTTTTGCATATTTCCTCCCAATTACTTAACATTATATGATACACATTTTCTGATTGATCAAATAGTCACATAAAATACGAGTTTTTATTGCTGCACAATAAAAGCTGCAGTAATTCAATAATTTAGGTATCAGTGCAATAATCAATAGTTTACTGAACAGAAAAGAAGTACTGTAAAACAGGTTAGTATAATTCTTTTTTTGGCCATTTCAACATTTTTTACATGCACAATTCAGTGACACTAATTATATTCATGACAAAGGAAACTCCCCTACCAACAGAGAATGTAATCACGAAATCAATGCAGAGCTTTACCTCACACCCTACCCAAGTTTAAATGTAAAATTAGTAACCATAAATATTTCCCTCTCTGACTGCACGTTTGCCATTTGCCCCCAAAGCCTCTTCTCAACAGATAATTCCTTTAAAATACAAGTCTGAACACATTATTTCTTTGTTCAAAACTGTCCAATGGCTTCCAATTTCACTCAGAGTAAGGCCAAAATCCTTCAAATGGTGCATTCGATCCTATACAATCTGGTCCCTGCTATCTCTGTCCAATCACTTTTCCTCCTCTACTCTGCTCCAACTCTACTAAAGTCGTTGCTCCTCAAGCACACCAAACACACCCCCTCCTCAGGGTCTTTGTACTTGGCATTCCCTCTGCCTGAAATGCTTTCCCCAGAAGTCCCCATGGCTCACTCCATCATTCCCTTCAGGTCTTTCCTCAAATGTCACCACTCTATTTAAAACAGTAACTGGTAAACCCCATTCCCTCTCACTGCATGCACCCTTGCCCCTAGATTATCTTTCCTTCTTAGCCTCCTTTATTATTTTACATCAAGCTTACTACACCTGACCTATTGTATATTTGCTTATAGTTCTCTCCCCTGATTATAAGATAAGCTTCATAAGGACAGGGACTTTCTTTACTTACTTATTTTATCACTGTTTTATCCTGACCAACCAGTAAAGTTCCTGGCATATATTAGGCAATCAAATATTTTTGTTGTATAAATACATGAATGGATGAATGAATTTAAGATAAAAAGTAGGCCAATATTAGCTGATATTTTTCTAGAAAAGTATTTTCTGAACATAAATGAATAAATTGAAAGGGAAAATAAGACTTTCCAAAAAAAATCCAAAAAGTATTTAAAAGTCAACCAGGAGAGAAAAACCTGTTCTCTATTTTTTATTCCTCTTTTACAAAAACCAAAAAGAAAAAGAAAAGCAGGAAATTACAAGTCTGAAGGGGGTTTTGGTTTCCTTCTGTTGCAATTCAATCTTTAGGCTTGATTCATCTGCCAAATTCTCCGTAGGGACCCTACAAAATCCAGAGTAGCAAACAGAGTGTGAGAAAATGAGGAGTAAATGGATGAAAGGCTAGTGATGAGACTCAGAAAACAAAACAAAAGGTGTCTCCGCTGACTGTGCCTGACTCACGTTGTGTACTCTACAAATATTTTTCATGGTGCAGGGAAGGAAACAGTGTTTTTAAACCCAACTGTAATCACCTTGTATTTTCTGTCACTCTGGAAAAGCAGTGCTTACAATGACTTCTTCTGTCCTTCCCATGTGGGATTTAGCCACTGCTCTAACCTCTGTGTTGTTGATTGTGAAGCTAGAAAAGTACAGTTCCACTACATTTAAGCCACTTTGTGAGGGGAAATGCAACTGTCAGCTCAGGTGGCTTTAAGCTGCCACAGCTTGGGGAATAAAAGCAAGTCATCTTTCCTCAAAATCCCCATGTGAGGAGAAAAGCTGACAGATATTAGCTCTGGCTTCCTCTAATAAACTCTTCCAGTGCAATGCTGTAGTCTCATTGGAGTGCACATTGGAATCATCTGTGGAACCTTAAGAAATACAGCTCTTCCCTTCTCCCCAAGGGATTCTGATGCATTTGGCCTGAGATTTAGCCTGGACATAAGGGTTTGTAGATGCTTCCAGGTAATTCTGATGTGCAGCCCAAGTTGAGAATCGTTGCTATAGGTCGTTCTTTTCTTTTTTCCTTTTTGTTTGTTTACCTTCCTAGAATAATTTTTTCTCTTTCCTATGGCATCCAAATTTTGGTTCAGGCTTCTTCTCCTACCTCATTTAGGAAAATTGGAAGAGACATTGGGCTTCTTCTCAGTCCCAAGGATGAGCCTTCTTGGCTTGTGTTAATCAGCCCATTGCATTCCTTTATCTTCAACCATTGGTCCAGGTATGAGCAAGCATCCTAAACAGCCCAGTCAGAGTATGGATCTCTCATCATATTTGCTTAGAAAAGTCTGTGGTAAGAACTTCCTTGGTATTGCAGTGTGCGGATGTGAAATCAAGAACCACTGCAGGCATTTTTGTCCATGAGTGAAACAGTCTAAGGATATGATCATTGCTTAGAAGGGGACACAGTCAGGGAAACTGCAGAGAAACAAAGGCAGAGTCACTAACTTAAGGTCATCCTGAAGCCCATCCTACTTCTGGGATTCCAGTAATATGTGTCAGTAAATGGTCTTTTTATTTAAGCCAGTTGGAACTGCAATGCAGCTAATGTACCTTAACTGATTTATCCTTCCTTCTGTTTTTTCTTCCTGCTTCTCCTTAGGCCTGGGCCAGTTGTTAAAGGAAGATGCCAAAATCCTCGTTAAGTATTCACAGAGAACTGACCTAGTAAATTCATCTTGCTAATGAGATGGGCAAGCATTCTTCATGGTTACTTTCTTGGAATAAGGTAAATCCTAATATAAGCAAGGTATCATTTCTGTTATTTAAAATGGAAGTGCTAGCTTCTAGGGAATATATGAGGTCAACTGATATGACAACTGCAAAAAAGTACTTATATTCCATTTTGTTGCTTTCTCAATGACCCCACAAAAAGCTAGTTGCCTTATCTGTTAGCAAATCAATAACTGTTGAGTGGTTGATTCACAGGAATTCTATATTAGGAAGTATGAGGTCGGTTTGCAAGATACAGAGAAATGAAAAGCCTGACCCATGGCCTGAAATAGTTTACTATTTAATTGAACAGTTCTCCATGCATTTCACTTCCAATCTGTAACTGCAGCCTGCTTCCCCATGGGGTGAGAGCTTGGAGGTCCATGTCCATGACTTCCATAATGTTATATTTATTCCTTGTTTAGAATATTGAGCCAGAGTGTACCAAAGCAGATAACTGTGGTCTCATTGATAAATTATCTTTTTACCAGATCAAATAAACTCAAGCCTCTGCCAGCCTGGAACTAAAATTAAGACTGGAATCTTTCTATTGCTTTCCCCCCTTACATCACTTTTGCTAAGTCCAGAAAATAGCACTTTTCAAATGAGCAGACATGACTTCTCTGCGTATCATCATCTAGTGATGGTTCACTACATAAGCTTTATCTCAAACTGACCTCTTTTAGCTGGAGATCAAATTCTCCCCATTGTACTCATCGGGAACTGTCATTTTTATGATTCCACAAACTAATGTGACAAAGAAACCATAGTTTTGAAGAAATTCTGAATTCTAAATAAAAACGTAACCTTCAAATATTTTCCTAGTTTCTTGTGAAAAGAAACCGTCTAGATTTCATTGGGTGATTTCAGTCAAATTGACAGAGAGGCAAAAGTCTCAGGGATATATTGAGTTTTCCTGTAAGCAGCCACCCATGAAGTTAAAATCCAGGGGAAATCAAATTTCTTTAGTTCAGTCATTTGCCTCCAGTAATGACTTGCTTTTGCACCAACCATAACGTTTCTCTACCATCATAAGGATTTAGAGCATTTTTTCTGTATTAGATTATTTTTGCTTCAACACTGTTTTTCCTGCTTCACTGCCAAACCAATCCAATGCTCTGAGGAGTTGTCATTTCACATGAAGGGACAATTTGCAGCCTCCGCTGAGTAGGTGAAGTGCTCCGGCATGACTAGTTACACTCAAGTCATGAATGAGTCTTTAGCTTCAGCTCAAAGTGGCACTACATTTTCTATTAAAGCTTGTGAGTCATAGTCTAGAAGCCTTAGTATTTTGATTATAGGTATAGGTGGGTGTGAGAAACATGACCAAAGGTTTTCAGAGAGCTCGCTTATGAAGCATGGGTAGGGGCAGAGTGGGCTTAAAGACCAGTTATTTTGCTGATAGGCCCTATGATGCTTCATAAAAAAATTAAAAAACAAAACAAAACTTGATGCTGTTGAGTCAATTCTGACTCATAGAGACCCTATAGTACAGAGCAGAATTACCCCATAGGGTTTCCAAGGAGAGGCTAGTGGATTTGAACTGCTGACCTTTTGATTGGCAGCAAAGTTCTTAACCACTGTACCACCAGGGCTCCTTAGGACCTTCATAGGAGACTAATATTTGAACTTAAAAACCAAGATAAGGCCTAGCCCAGGTCTGGTAAGTAACTCAAATGCCTCTCACCAGGTTTTATAAAAGCTTGTGGTTTTTGCTTTATAGACTGTTTTAATTATGAAATAGAATACCTGCATAAAGTACATGAAAATGTATTTTCAGTTTAATAAATAGTGATAAGCAAAATTTGCTGTAAATATTGCACAGGTAAAATAATAGAATATTATCAACATTCCAGAACCTCAAATGTGTTTCTTCCCATCATTCCTTCCCTTTGGGCTAAGTACCATCTTGACACTAATAATAACCAATTCTTTGATTCTCTTTAGTTTCAGTTCTTGCATATGCATCCCTAAACACAATAGCTTTGCTGTTTTGAATGTTATATAAATGAAATTAGACTGCATGTAGTCTGTAACTTCATCTTGAAGAAACTGAAGACTTTTACCAACTTCTGCAGTCTGAAATTGATCAAACATGCAATCAGGATGCATTGATAATTACCGGAGATTGGAATGTGAAAGTTGGAAACAAAGAAGAAGGATCATAGTTGGAAAATATGGCCTTGGTGATAGAAATGATGCCAGACATTGTACGATAGAATTTTGCAAGACCAACGACTTCTTCATTGCAAATACCTTTTTTCACCAACATAAACAGCGACTATACACATGGACCTCGCCAGATGGAATACACAGGAATCAAATCGACTACATCTGTGGAAAGAGAAGATGCAAAAGCTCAATATCATCAGTCAGAACAAGTCTAGGGGCCGACTGTGGAACAGACCATCAACTGATCATATGCAAGTTCAAGTTGAAACTGAAGAAAATTAGAGTAAGTCCACGAGAACCAAAGTACAGCCTTGAGTATATCCCACCTGAATTTAGAGACCATCTCAAGAATAGATTTGACACATTGAATACTAATGACTGAAGACCAGGCAAATTGTGAAATGACATCAAGGACATCATACATAAAGAAAGCAAGAGGTCATTAAAAAGATAGGAAAGAAAGAAAAGACCAAAATGGATATCAGAAGATACTCTGAAAGTTGCTCTTGAACATCAAGTAGCTAAAGCAAAAGGAAGAAATGATGAAGTAAAAGAGCTGAACGGAATACTCCAAAGGGCAACTAGAGAAAACAAAGTATTATAATGACATGTGCAAAGACCTGGAGATAGAAAACCAAAAGGGAAGAATACACTCTGCATTTCTCAAGCTGAAAGAACTGAAGGAAAAATTCAAGCCTCTAGTTGCAATATTGAAGGAGTCTACGGGGAAAATATTAAATGATGCGGGAAGCATCAAAAGAAGGTGGGAGGAATACACAGAGTCACAATAGCAAAAAGAATTGGTCAACGTTCAACCATTTCAACAGGTAGCATATGATCAGGAACAGATAGTACTGAAGGAAGAAGTCCAAGCTACGCTGAAGGCATTGGCGAAAAACAAGGCTCCAGGAATTGATGAAATACCAATTGAGATGTTTCAACAAATGGATGCAGTGCTGTAAGTGCTCACTTGTCTATGCCAAGAAATTTGGAAGACTGCTGCCTGGCCAACCAGGTAGAAGAGATACATATTTGTGCCCTTTCCAAGAAAGGTGATCCAACCGAGTGTGGAAATTATCAAACAATATCATTAATATCACACACAAGTAAAATTTTGCTGAAGATCATTCAAAAGTGGCTTCAGCAGTATATAGACAGGGAACTGCCAGAAATTCAAGCCTGATTCAGAAGAGTACGAGAAACCAGGGATATCATTGCTGATGTCAGATGGATCCTGGCTGAAAGCAGAGAATACCAGAAAGATGTTTACCTGTGTTTTATCAACTATGCAGAGGCATTCGACTGTGTGGATCATAACAAATCATGGGTAACATTTTGAGGAATGGGAATTCCGGAACACTTAATTGTGCTCAGGAGGAACCCGTACATAGATCAAGAGGCAGTTGTTTGGACAGAACAAGGGGATACTGAGTGGTTTAAAGTCAGGAAAGGTGTGTGGCAGGGTTGTATCCTTCCACCATACCTATTCAGTCTGTATGCTGAGCAAATAATCTGAGAAGCTGGACTACATAAAGAAGAATGGGACATCAGATTGGAGGAAGACTCATTAACAAACTGCGTTATGCAGATGACACAATCTGGCTTGCTGAAAGTGAAGAGGGCTTTAAGCACTTACTAATGAAGATTAAAGACCACAGCCTTCAGTATGGATTACACCTCAACACAGAGGAAACAAAAATCCTCACAACTGGACAATAAGCAACATCATGATAAGTGGAGAAAAGATTGACGTCAAGGATTTCATTTTACTTAGATCCACAATAAACACCCATGGAAGCAACAGAATTGGGCAAATCTGCTGCAAAAGACTCTTTAAAGAAAAGCAAAGACGTCACCTTGAAGGCTAAGGTGCGCCTGACCCAAGTCATGGTGTTCTCAATTGCCTCATATGTACGTGATAGCTGGACGATGAATAAGGAAGACTGTAGAAGAATTGACGCCTTTGTATTGCGGTGTTGGAGAAGAATATTGAATATACGATAGACAGCCAAAAGAATGAACAAATCTGTCTTGGAAGAAGCACGACCAGAATGCTCCTTAGAAGCAAGAATAGCGAGACTGTCTCACATAGTTTGGACATGTTATCAGGAGGGATCAGTCCCTGTAGAAGGACATCATGTTTGGTAAAGTAGAGGGTCAGTGAAAAACAGGAAGACCCCCAATGAGACGGATTGATGCAGTGGCTGCAACAATGGGCTTAAGCATAAAAATGATTGTGAGGATGGAGCAGGAGTGGGCAGTGTTTTGTTCTGTTGTACAAGGGGTCACTATGAGTCAGAACCAACTCGACGGCCCCTAAGAAAAACAGTCTGTGACTTGGCATTTTTTACTCCATATTAAAATTTTAAGTTTTAGCCATATTGTTGTACGTAGATCCAGTTCATTAATTTTCATTTCTGTTAGTATTCTGCAGTTTATTGATATCAAAGTTTCAAAGTTTGTTTATCCATTTTACTATTGAAGTATTTGTCTTCATCATCTAGTGCTGCTGTAGCAGAAATACTACAAGTGGATGGCTTCAACAAACAGATGTTAGTTCTCTCACAGTTTAGGAGGCTAGAAGTCCGAATTCAGGGTGCAGTCTCCAGAGGAAGCCTTTCTCTCTCTGTTAGCTCTGGAGAAAGGTCCTTGTTATCAATCTTCCCCGGGATCAGAGCTTCTCCACAAAGGAACCACGGATTCAAAGGATGAGTTCTGCTCCCTGCACTGCTTTCTTGGTGGTATGAGGTCTCCCACTCTCTGCTGCTCTTGTAAGATAAAAGGTGATGCAGGCCACACCCCAGAAACTCCCTATACATTGGATCAGGAATGTGACCTGAGTAAGGATGTTACATCCCACCCTAATCTTCTTTAACATAATCTAATCTTGCCTCATTAACCACAGAGATTAGGATTTATAACACATAGGAAAATTACATCAGTCACAAAATGCAGGACAACTACACAATACTGGGACTCATGGCCTAACTAAGTTGACACAGGGGACACAATTCAATCCATGATAGTATTGTTTCCAGTTTTGGGAAATTTTTAAAAATGCTGCTTTGAATATTCTTGCATCGTGTATCCTGTTGCATATAAACATGCAAATTTATAGGGTATATACTTAATTATGGAATGACTGGATCATTAGAAATGTATTTCTTTAAACTTTACTACTTCTTTTTTCGTCTATGGCATTATCAGGTAACACTATACACCTTCTCAGTTATCGACTATCTCCTTATCTGATATTTTGCATTTACAACAATAATAAAAAATCTACTATCCAATTAATTATTTTGTTCATTAACAAGTACGTCTGGCAGAAGGAATACTGAGGTGTGAGGCAAGAGTAATGCTAGCTTTGATGGTTAGGGTTTTGTGTCCACTTGGCTGGGCCATGATTCCCAGTTGTTTGGCAGTTATGTAATGATGTAATTTGGCAGTTATGTAATAATGTAGTCATCCTCCATTTTGTGATCTGACGTGGTTATCCTTCACTTTTGCATAATACCGATTTCACATGACAAACTGGTCTTTGGAACCTAGCCGTGTCCATAAGTGAGGAGACGGTGTATCAGTTTCCAAAATGCTGTACCAATTTACATTTCTAGTGATGTATGAAAGTTTATGTGCTCTACATCCTTGCTGACACTTGGTGTTAGTATGATTTGTTAGTGTATTTTAGTATCTACCAACATGAAGCATGTGTATAGGTATCTCATGATTACAATGCACATTTCTCTGATTACAAATGAGTACTCATATTACTTTTTAACATATTTATTGATAATTTAGATATCCTGTTTGTGAAGTATGTATTGAAGCTCTCAGCCAATTTTTCTGTTGAATTTTCTGCCTTTTTTATTTTTATTTTTAGGGGTTGTTACATGTTCAGGGCACTGTTTGTTTATTGGTTATATATGTTGCAAATATCTTCTCTCACTCTGTAATTTATCTTGTCTCTACTTTAAAGTGTTTTTTGATTAATTGAAAATAATAATTTAATGTACTCCTCCCTACCAGCCTATCTTTATGGCTCCGTGGTTTGTACCTTGTTTAAAAAAATCTTTTCCCACCCGGAAGTCTAGATATTTTCCTGTATTCTCCCTTAAAAGTGTAACAACTTTTTACCATTCAGATTTAGATCTTCAGTGTTTTCCTTTCAAATTTAGATCTTGAAGGTCATTTTAGATCATCAAGAGTTTATTTTTTCTAAGTATGGTGTGAGTCAGGAGTTCATTTTCTTCTTTTTTCACATAGATAGTCAATTGTCCTAGCATGGTTTATTAAAAAGTCAGTGGTTCCTACACTTCTCTAAAGTAATATTTTCATAATAAAACGAGCATCCATTCATGATTGGTGCTGTTTTCAAACTCTCTATTCTGCCCCAATGATCTATATTTGGCAATACCACACTGTCTTTATTATTATGGATTCATGACGTGTCATGATAACAGATAGAGTAAGTTATATTTGTGTATAGTGGATTTTATAAGCTCCTTAGTAAATTTGAATAGTTTACCTGTACATTTTTCCACATACACAATTATTTTATTTATGAATAATGAAAGTTTCAGTCTTGCTTTCAAATCATTCTACCTTTTCTTTTTTTTATTTTTCTATATTACATTTTTGTTTGAAACCTTGAGGATGGTAATAATAGTGGGATCTTTGTCTTATTCCTGAATTTAAAGAGAAAGCTTTCGACATTTGATCATTAAATAATGTTTGTAGAAAGTTTTATTGTAGATAACCCCTATCGCATCAATGAGCTTTCCTTCTCCTCCTAGATCTACAAAGGTGTTTTATCAGGGATGAATGCTTAATTTTATGTTGAAAAGTTATAGATTTTTATTTTTACTTTAATCAACTATTTTGATGTCTTAAAATGATTTATGTGTTTAATGCTAAACCAAACTTGAATTCCTGTGATCTTGGTATTATCCTTTATATTTAGTGCTATATTTTTAGATTTTTACATTCACTAGTGAGTTGAAGGCAATTAAAAACAACAGTGTTTCATTTAGAATTTTTGCATCTATACTTCATGAGTAGTGTTGGAATTTAATTTTAATTTGTATTTCAGTCCTCAGCAGTTTTGTTTTAATTTATTGACGTATAACACATACACATATGTAAAGTATGTAATTTATATATATGTATGTATGTGTGCATTTATATATACACATATATGCATAGATATATATGTGCATGCAGACATATACACACCCTCACACCAGTTACAGTAGCAGTGTATTTCACCACATCAAGATAATGAAGATAAACATCACCCCCAGGTTTCCTTATGCCTCTTTGTAATAGCTCCCTTCAGATTTGTTCCAACCCCTTCCCATTCCCTAGCAGCCACTAATCTACTTTCTGTCACTGTAGAATTTTTGCATTGTCCAGGTGGAGTCATTTAGTATGCAGTCACTCAGTGTTGTTATTTTTAGATTCGCTTATGGTGCATATCTCAATAGTTTTTATATTTTACAGTTTTTTTATTTTATAGTATTCCATTGTATTGAGTATGGAGCCCTGGTGGCACAGTGGTTAAGCATTTGGCTGCTAACCAAAAGGTTGGCAATTCAAATCCACCAGCCATTGTATTGATATACCAGAATGTTTTCATCCAGTTACCTATTGCTGACATTTGGGTTGTCGACAGTTTTTGGCTATTACAAATAAAACTGCTCTGAACATTGATGTACAAGTATTTGTATAAATAAATGTTTTCATCTCTCTAAAATAAATTCCAAAATGTAGAAATCCCGCATCAAATGTAGGCATATGTTTCAGTTGTAAAGAAAATTACCAAACTATTTTCCAAAATGCACCATTTTTACATTCCCACCACTGAAATGCAAGGATTCAGTTTTTCCACATCCTTTCCTACACTGGGTATTGTCATTATTTTTAGTTTTGGTCATTCTGATAAATGTGAGGGGGTATATCATTGTCATTTTAATTTTCTTTTCCCTAATAACTGAAGATGCAGAGCATCTTTTCATGTGCTTACTTGCCATCTGTATATCACCTTAGTAAAGGTTTTTTGTTTTTGTTTTTAATTTTGTTTATTTATTTATTTATTTAATTGAGTTCTTGGTTTTCTTGTTTTTGAATTTTGAGACTTCTTTGTTTTCTAGATGAAATTCCATTATTAGAGATGTGATTTATAAATATTTTCTCCAAATCTCTAGGTTTTTTCCATTATATTAAGAGTGTATGTCAAAGAGCAGAAACTCTTAAAAGCGATGAAGTCCAATTTATTGCTTTTTTTTGTTTTACGGATTTTGCTTTTGGTGTTATATATAAAAAATCATTACATAACAAAAGGTCACAAGTATTTTCTCCTATGTGCTCTTCTAGAAATTTTGTCATTTTAGGTTTTATATATCTGTGTTTTAGTTTGCTAGAGTTGCCATAACAAAATAACATACGTGGGTGGTTTTAAAGGGCAGAAATTTATTGTCTCACTGTTTTGAAGGTGAGGAGCCCAAATCAGAGCATCTGCTGTAGAGGATGTCCCTGCTTTGTGTCTTTCAGCTTCTAGTAACATCTGGAAAACTTTGGTATTTCTGGACTTGTAGATGCATCTACCTCCATCATCACATGATTTCCCTCTTTGAAACCAAGGGAAATGGTGGTTGTGTACCTGCTCCCCCCTCAACCCTGCATGCTCCTTCCAACAGTTCTGCTAGTCTCTGACTGTTCCCAGTATTGTCCTTTCGTTTTCTTGGATAACAACAGATGTTTGCAACTAAGCAGCTCCATCGGCCCACTTTCTGCCTGTAGAATGAATCAGGCAGCTTTCCTTCATTTTGTCCAGTCTAAGCTGACAGGGTTTCTGTTGAGGTGGTTGATTAAATCAATTGATCACAAGCCTAATCTCTTTAGCAAAGGATGTGTAGCCATATCCTTGGTGCCCTGTGCAGAACACGCTTTCTTAATTTTTGCAATAGAATTTTCCAAATCTTCAAGTTCTGGCTACTATTGCACAGTTCATTTCTCAATTTATCTCTTTCCTCCCACATTATACTATAAGAAGCAAAGAGAAAACACAGCACCTTCAAGATCTTGCTGAGAAATGTCCTCAGACAAATAGCCAAGTTTATCAATCACTTACAAGTTCTATGTTCCACAAAGGATTCATCCATAATTCAGACAAGTCCTTTGCCACTTTATTACAAAGACTTCCCTTCCTCCAGTGTCCAATAAATTGGTCATCATTTCCTTATAAAGCCACACCAGAAGCATTTCTACTGTCTGCATTTCTAGCAACATTCTGTTCATAGTGATAGAAGATTTCTCCACAGGGTTTTTCATTCCTAAAACAATTTAGTACCAAGAAGTGGAGTTCTGCCCTAACAAATACTTAAAATATGGAAAGGGTGTTGGGCTTGGGTAATGAGTAGAAACTGGAGGAAGTTTCATGCACTCGATTGTAAGAGCCCAGACTGACTTGAAGAGATTGTTGTTAGAATGATGGGCCTTAAGGGGGATTCTAATGAAGGCTAAGAAATAGATTTTAATTTACTGAGTGTCATCTGGTGATTAATTCTTCCAGTACTTGTTATAATAAAAATGTATTTATTTCATCTTTTTAAAATTGAAAGATATTCACTGAGTATTGAATTTTTTTTTTGCAGTTATCCTATAACAGTCTGTTATTTTGCTTCATAACACTTAAAATTTGTAATTATATACTTACTTATAATTATATATTTATCTTTTCAATATCTTTATTTTGAACGGATCTACTGGGTCACAAATTCTATGTGGGCAGGACTATGCCCATTTTGCTTGCCACTGAATATTGAAACCCAGTATAATGCCTAGAACATGGAAGTTAAACAGTGTATATTTGTGTTAAAAATACTGAAATGAGTAAATGAACAAGCATAGTCCCTGTACTTGTACTGTTTCAAGTCTGTAGATGTCTATTGAAAACCTAAGTAGCTTTCTTGGTGATATGACTGTTCAGGGCTAGTTGTCTAATTCCCATTGTTAAAATATAAAATGAAGTAAGACATGGACTCGGGAGCATCAAATTCAACTTTGGCAGTGATACTACTGGAATCTTAGTTGGTCTTAATGTCTGAGATTATGTCCAAAAGACATTGGGAAACTATAAAGATAAAATAAGAGTAGAGTTTTGGAGGAGAGATTAAGGGACAAAATCTGGATTAATTTCTGCAGCTGACTAGCATGGGGCTACAGTGACTTTTATTTTTCTTAAAATTGCAGATGAAGCTGGTTCTGAGGATGTAAAAGTACAGGAGGAATGGAAGGGTACGTCACCTCTCTTTGGGTAAAAATGGACTGTCTCTAGGTTCCCCAGCAGTAGTCTCTTCAGCTGCAGGTGCATTTCTAGGTAAATATCAAGTTTATATACTTCATTCTTTGCTATATACCCACAGAGGATGATTAGGTACTAGTGCTGGTCATGCTGCTATCACCCGTCATGGTGCCCATCACGCTCTTCATTGTCTACTGTGCCACTTCTGGATCATTTGGATGGATTGTTGAGGTTTAGAGAGGTTGGCAGTATCAGTGTGCTTGGCATCTCAAAAATCTGTGGAAAATGTGGCAAGTACACTTGGACGGGTGGCTGGATTTGAAATTCTGTGGTTTGATGGTCTTTCTCATCTTTAACAATTCCAGAATATAGACCTATAGATACTGACATAAGCACATGACTTGTGCTGGGGGAAGAATTACATGGCACCTGTCATTTGCATCCCAACCCCAAGAGTTACCTCCTCTTCTTGCCATTCAGCATACCATTGAATATCTTTGAAACTTTTTTTTTTTCAAGAAATAGACTTACAGCTTACAAGGCAACTATTGATGAGCTAAACAGAAATGACTTCAAAACTTAGTGTGTGAAGTTTCCTCTGTGACTGCATTGCTGTACAGCCAAGTCAAAGGGGAGAGCGAGTCTGCCTGAGGTCTGAAGCACTCAGACATTTTCTTCGTGGGGAAAATGACCATCATGATGTTCCAATATGGAACCATGAACCTGCCTTTGAGGCAGCAATGCGGGGCTGGCCCTCAATCTTCTTCTTCACCCACTCAGCTGATAAGATTCTGACAGTGGCACAGTGGCCTCACTCCGGCACAAACCTAGTCCTGGGCACTCTCAGCTGAACCTGAGAGGAGAAGCTATTTCCTGTCACATCATCCTATTGCTTTTCATTCCGCTGAGTTATAGCAAAACAACCAAATGGCATGTTAGTCATGGTGACCTTTTGCATAACAGAATGAAACCTTGCCCAGTCCTGTGCCATCTTCATGATCATTGTGACTGGTCTTTCCTGATGACGTGTCCATCATAACGTCCAAGTTTCCCCTTGCAGTTTGGAAACTACATTCACTTGATGATCTTCACAACCCAATGAGTGTACTATTTATTCCCAGGAAAGGAACAAGGAGATAAAAGAACAGAGGCCCCTAGAGGAGTCCAGCAGCTTCCTGAGAGTGACTAATCACTGGGAACATCTGATGGAACTATTCCTCTGGATGCCTGGCACCAGCAGAACATTCCACCAAGGTAGGCTCAGGCCCTGAGAAAACAAGCCTTATTCTCGATTCTTTTCCAGCAGGGTCTTTCCTTTAGAGGTCGAGCCTCATACAGTGGCCTTCTCCTCCCTCCAATGTGGAGCCCAGCCTTGGGACACAGCCATTGTCCAGTGGTTACAAGTCCAGGCTCTGAAGTCAGACTGCTCAGGTTCAAATCCTTCTTCTGCTACTTAGTAACTGTGAGACTTTAGGCAATTAATGTTTGACCTGTGTGTAGAATGGGGATGATAATTCATCCTCATGGTGAGGATGGAATGAGTTGGTACATACTTAGAACAGTTCCTGGCACATAGTAATTGCTCAGTAAATGTTGTTGTTGCTAGGTGCCATTGAGTAGGTCCCAACTCATAGAGACCTTACGTACAACAGAACAAAACATTGCCCAGTCCTGTGCCATTCTCACAATCTTTGCTATGCTTGAGCCCACTGTTGTAGCCACTGTGTCAATCCATCTCTTTGAGGGTCTTCCTCCTTTTCTTTGACCCTCTACTTTACCAAGCATGATGTCCTTCTACAGGGAATAGTCCCACCTGATAACCTCTCCAAAGTACATGAGACGAAGTCTTGCCATCCTTGCCTCTAAGGAGCATTTTGGCTGCACTTCTTCCAAGACAGATTTGTTCATTCTTCTGACAGTCCATGGTATATTCAGTATTCTTCACCAACACCATAATTCAAAGGCATCAATTCCTCTCTGGTCTTCCTTATTCATTGTCTAGGTTTCACATACATATGAAGCAACTGAAAATACTATGGTTTGGATCAGGTGCACGTTAGTGCTCAAAGTGACATCTTTGCTTTTTAACACTTTAATGAGGTCTTTTGCAGCAGATTGGCCTGATGTAATACCTCATTTGATTTCTTGACTGTTGCTTCCATGGGCGTTGATTGTGGATCCAAGTAAAATGAAATCCTTGACAACTTCAATATTTTCTGTGTTTATCATGTTGTTGCTTATAGGTCCTGTTGTGAAGATTTTTTTTTTAACGTTGAGATGTAATCATCATTCAACATTTTTCCCATACAGTAAATGTTGAGTACTGTTATTATCCTGTATGTTTAACCCTGTCATAACAAATTGCCTTTCTACCCTAAATTCAAATCCATAAATCAGAACCTTCCAGAGTTTTAGCCTGCTGCTGACCATCAGTGGTAGGAATTCTCCAAAGATCTCTTCAAGAGCAGACCCAGGGTCAAGAAGGGACCCATTCTCTGATCACTGGCCTTGGCTCAGAGACATCTCCTTCGGTTGGTGGGGCGTCCCCACGCACAGGTTCAGGAGACCACAGCACAGGTCCATGAGACCCCTCAGGAGCTCCTGCATCATGTTAACATTGGTGGGAATGGGAAAGGACACGCAAAAGCAGAAAGCTGAGACTTCCAGACCGTCCCTGCGGCACAGACTCATGGAACATTGTCTGCTGTGGAATTCTGGAGCCACTCCTGCTTTACCCCTTCTTGGGCATCAATGGACTTAGACAAAAGAAACTTACCCTACTGGTTCATATCAGTGTAGACTTTCTCTGTATCTCTCAGAGGAAGTCCTTTCAGCCATGAAAAGATACACTGGCTGTATAAAATCTGTTCCTAGGAAAATCAGATATTAAGAAAAAACGATAACTGTCATACATTCAGTGCTCATAATGTGTCAGGTACAAGAATAAACCTCATATGCATTCTTTCATTTGATTACCACCACAAAAAAAAAAAAAAGAAGAAAGAAAGAAAGAAATAGACTTACAATGTGTAAGATGCTTTGCTATCACTTGGTGATAGAATGTAATTCCCGCCTTTATGAAGTTCATGGTATAGTTGGAGAGGCAGATAAATAAGAAAGGAATTATACCACAATGTGATAAATATCATAAATAGAGAATGACAAAGACACTTGCATTTTTTCAGAAGGATTCTTTTATATTACTTCCAAGATCACTTCTCTGGGAAAATACCTTCCTCTTGGATTGATCAGTGTATACTCCATGCATTCCAGCTGCTCTGATGGCAAAGGCAGCCATCGTTATTGAGAAAAGGCATATTATCAAGGAGAGGACAGAGAGTTATTATAACTGATCTAAATTTGGAAAGATATTTAATCAGAAGGAAGTATGGGAGAGATAGTCTTCTAGAACCTGGTGGATTAATTACCACTTAGCCATCAATGAGAGGATAATAGATAGAAGATAGGAACTTCAAAAGCCTTACGTAGTGCTGCCAAAATCAAGACATAAGCTAGGGTAGGACCATGATGGCTTGATAATCTACAGAGGAAAAAGTTAGTGGTGATGGATGCAGATACAGTGTCAATATCCCTTATTATTCATGAGGTTGTAGTCTGCAGTAGACTGACTTTCATAAATCGGTACTCTTTATAAACTCCAAAAGATCAGCAGAACTGAGAATAATTTCAGAAAGTAACATATTTAAGGCTAAAAAGTATGGCAGAGATAGTTTCTAATGAAACTGGAGTCCCTGCAATGGAAGTAGAGGTCTTTAACAAGCCCTGCTTCGATGTGTTATCTGTATATTTGTAGATGCCATAGCCTCCTCCCAGAAACTCTGGTGGTGTAGTGGTTAAGTGCTTTGACTGCTAACCAAAAGCTTGGCAGTTCAAATCCACCAGGCACTCCTTGGAAACCCCATCAGGCAGTTCTACTCTGTCCTGTAGGGTTGCTATGAGTTAGAATCTACTCGAAGGCAAGAAGTTTGTTTTGGTTTAGCCTCCTTCTAGTGTCCAAGTAAGAATGGATAAGGATGAAGACGCAAATAGAAATTCCTTCAACAGCACAATTGTGCAAGATGTCCTTTGTAAGCTAGGGAAAGAAACTTTCCTCAACCTCTAAAGATATCTCACCTAGATAGCACATGTGTTTAGAATGCAGGGCACAGAAGTGACAAGCACGGCAGGAGTTATAAAGTTTATTGTAAAACTGAGGTTCAGATCTTCCAGAGCCAAGGGCACTTTGTGCAGCTACGTTGATTGGCCATGAGTCTCTGAACTTTTAATCAAAACAATGGCACCTCTTTGCAATGCCGCACAGAAGACCATTCCTCCCAATCTGAATCCTCATGGGCCATACCCAGCTTTGTTTCAGGACTGCATAACTTTCTTCTTATAAACCTGTAACTCTTGTATTCATGTTTAGCTCTGATATTGCAACCCTCTTTTAAGCTAAGGAGTATTTGGAACTTTTATTAAAAAAAAAAAAAATCTGCCATAAATCAAGAATGTTTTTCTTTAATTTAGTCCCAAAATTCCCGGAGAAAAACCAGTATTCAGTTTTTCAGCAGGAGCTTTATACGTATTTCAAAATAATTATTTACCAGTTCATGTAGTCAGTAAATTTACCTGTGAAGAATTAAATATGTACACAAGAGCCTTCATGTATAGAAAGAACTAATTTCTTTTTGAAAATCCAACATATATTACTCTGGGTGCTTTGTGTTTAGCTAATCATGAGTCATCTCCTTCTTTTGATGAAGTAATTCAAATCTGAATGTTTTCATCATGAAAATAAGAGCCCACTCCAAATTTTCTTTATGAGAAAGTCAGAGCTTTGGACATGAGATGATCATTTCTCTTGAGAAAACAACACTAAAAAAATGAAAACTTGTTTTAGAACAGAAACTGCAGCTCTAAATTTGTTTAAATGGGTTCAATTTTATATTTGAATTCCTGTGTCAAATGCAAGTGTGGGAAGAATTTTTAGCAACATGGATAATCTGTGGAAGATGCAGATATGCATCAAGACTGCAATGAAAGGAATGAATAGTCAGTGTTTTGGAAATGCAGTTCCTTTTAAAATATATCTTTAATTTGAGTGGAAAGAAAAGATGACTACTTGAGCTCAAAGACTGATCAAAATCTCTCTATATAATATAGATTGTAAGGTATGATTTAGATTATTTTGATATGAAGCCAATAGGATGGAAACCGGGGAACTAAGACAAGAGTTAAAGAGAAGCAGAAGGTGGGATTTATTTCCTGAGCCAACTAACATCAGGGTGAATTTGGTGGTTAATTCTTCCCTTTTTTATTTTCTTCAAAATGTAACAAAATAATACATACAATTCTGTTAACAATAATTGTTTTTGAGAAAGAGACAGAGGAGGAGAGGAGGAAAGTTCTGATTCTCATTATAAATGTTTTTGAACAATTATTTGAATATTCTAATTGTGTGCATTGATTACTAAATGCCCTCAGGTATTTTCTGGGTGCAGAGATTTTAAAGTATATTTGTTTTCCTTTTTATGGTTCTCATATACGTACACACTAATGTGATTTTTGAGCAGTAGTTATTAATTGCTGAAAATTAGAAAATACTGATAAAGAAAAAGAATATTCAAACATTTCAAAACCCCACAACCCCTTCAAAGACAACTGTTAGCTTTATGTTCACTCTTCCAGATTGTTTTCCCAAATAGATTATGCTAATTTAATACCTGATATATAACTCTCTGTATCACTTAATATTTTTCTGCATCACCATTTTTAAGGACTATATGTAATGTACCATAACTTTTTTAACGAATTCATTTTTGTTCAGCTCATAGGTTGTTTCCAGTTCATCTCAGTCCCTTCATATCTGTATGTTTCCTTATAATTCTTAGGATAAATTCCTAGAAGAGCATTGCTGACCCAAAAGGAAGGCATATGGTTAAGGCATTTGACAGTGTTGTGAAATTGCCTTTCAAGAAAGTTGGACTGATTTAGACTACCATTAACAGTGTATCAGAACGTCTGCTTCTTCCAACCCACGCTGTCACTCAATTTTGTCAGTCATTTAATATTTGTCAATATAATAGGCTAAACATTAAATCTCATTTTATTTGCATTTCTTTGAGGTTGAGTATATTTTCTCCTTTTGTGAATTACCTGTTATTGCCCTGATCATTTTTTTCCATTGAGGCATTCAACAGTTTATGATTTGTTGCAATTCTTTGCATGATTAGCATATTAACATTTGTTAATATATTTTGTCATATATTTCATAATTATCTGAGTTCAGTGTTCATCTCAACTTTATTATCTTTTATAATAGAGAAATTGTCAGTTTTCAAATCTATCTATGTGTTCTCATTTCTGTGTTGATGCCACACACAGAGATCCCTTCCTCATTCCAAGATTAGGTAAAATTTCATCTATATTTATTTATACTTCAGTAAAGAGGCAGTAATGGTGTGTTGATTAAAAGTGCTGTCTGGAGAATTAGACTATTTAAATTTTGATATCTGTGCTGCCACTAACCAGGTAAATAACTTTGGACAAATTGCTGACCTCTGGCCTCAGCTTTCCCATCTGTATAATGGGTATAATATTAGCTTCCTAGGGTTGCTGTAAGACTACATGAGAATGCTTAGAACAGTGCCTAGCTCATAGTTAGCACCCAATATACATTACTATCTCTTCAAGCATTTTTATGATTGCATTTTTGATTATAGCAGGGGATTTATATGGTTCATACAGCAGATGACAGGAATAGTCAGTTGACGAATAGCTTCTTGATTATAGCCAGCTAAGCCCCCTGCACATCCGGGCAGGGGTGCATTTATAAAACAATGCCAGTAATGAAACACAGGGAGCTCAGGTATACTGTCCAAGCCAGCGGGGTGACAAGTGGAGAAATCCTACCACTTACAGTCACATGAAAGCTACACTTGTGTGACTCATTTTATTCACTAGCAGGGACAAGAGTCTCAATGTGCTCCCTGCTCAGCTCCTTCATGGCAATTGTTATTTTTTAATGAAATGATATGATTCAAATATTTCATTTCTTTCCTCTAGTCCTTGGTCAGAGTTAAACTAACCACCCAAAGCAAGAGGTAAGGCTATTTCAACTGGCTTTATTTACAGATAATTCTAGAGGTTTGGGTTCCAAGTAGACTCAGAAGTAGAGTTCTCAAACTGATTGCTTGTAAAGACCTCAGGGAATCATAACACTGTTTCCCAGGCACTGTTGTCAGAAATTGGCATGATCAGGAGACCTAGACGAATTGACACAGTGGTTGCAACAATGAGCTCAAACATAGCAACGACTGTGAGGATGGCCAGGGCCAGGCAGTGTTTCCTTCTGTTGTACGTAGGTAGGGTCACTGTGAGTCAGAATAAACTCGATGGCACCTAACAACAACAACAACAAAGCAGTGTAAACTAGAATCTACGTTCATAACAAGCAGCCTAGATGAGAATGAGGAAGATGGGATCTGGGATCACACTTTGAAAACACACTGCTGTAGATCTACTCAGGTACTAAAAAACAGACTAAACCCATTGCAGTCGAGTCGATTCTGACTCATAGCAACCCTATAGGACAGAGTAGAACTGCCCCACAGGGTTTCCAAGGGGCAACTGGTGGATTTGAACTGACAACCTTTTGGTTAGCGGCCAAGCTCTTAACCACCACCCTACCAGGGCTCCACTCAGGTACTAAACTAGCTGGTATTTAACTTGGCTCCTAAAATGTAAGCAAAAAAGCCCCAAATAAGGAAATATTTCACAGAGGAGGGGAAAAAGGATTAGATTGTCCTCCTCTTTCATCTTTTAAACAGGCTTTGAAGAAAGAGACTTTTTTTCTTTTCCTTTAAACATTAAATAAAACGTACTTGGTTTCCTGAGTCTCTCACAGCTGCTCTGCTGAGCAGTTCAGAGCACGGTCAGTAGGATAAATCTCGGGATGTCCAAGGAAATACTGGTTACCCTGACCCTTCTCCACCAGGTGATGGTGCCTTTTGTATTCTAGCTGTTTACAGATTCAATCTAAACAATAAAGAAAAGAATAAGAGAAAAAAATAACTTGTTTTTCTTCACCCCTTTCCCCCCCCACACAATTATATCTACTCCTTAAACACATGATTTTGCATTGCCTCTGATTGTTTCGTATGTTTTCATCTTGTTTCTTTTTTTTTCAGCTAGATGGCAAGATAATAATGCGTTTCCATCCTCTTACTGGTAGTACAGATTTGGAGGAAAATAGACACACAATAAATATCATGGTTTATCTTTTTTCTCTCTTCCATTATAATTTATTCTTTATTTTCTTTTCCACTGCTTTTATCTCACATTGCACATCGTGGCTTTGCTTTCTTTCTTCTTTTCCACTCTTTGAAGTTAGTCAGCTTTTTTAGTTTTTTCACGACAATATCAGAAGGGTATCCGCCTATAACCTGTTGGAATACTTACATAGACGCCTTGATATAAACCCCTCACTCCCACTATTACTAGTTGTATGATCATTCTGTAACTCAGTTTCCTAATCTGAAAATAGGGATAATAGTAATATATACTTTATAGCTAGACACATTTTAAACTTACTAAACTTAAAGGTCAGTTGTAAGGATTAAATGAATTACACTATAAAATGTACAGGGAATGGTGGTAAGACTGTAAACTGGTGCACAATACATGTTGGTTATTATTATCATTATCATTCCAATTGTGACTCTACCTGTTAGGACAACTCTAGAGTTGTCATAGTTTTTTTTTTTTTATTTAAAATTATGCTCAAATATATTACTGAATTAAAAATTTTCTGTATGATTTAAAAATACTACCCCATTTACAGATGAACAAACTGATTATGTGACATGTTAATAGAATTTCCCAAGGTAATAATGGTAACAAGTTATACATTATTAAAAACATAATAAGAATGAATATTAGAAAACATTTGTTAAACACCTACATGGTTCATATTTCCTATACATTTGTCTCATGTATTCCTCAAAATAACCCTATTAGGTAGGCATGATCATCATTTAACAGGTGAATAAGTAGGGTTAAAATCTTAAATAACTTGCTCAAAATCATAGTTCACTAATCATAGAACTAAGAATAAAACTCAACTATTTTTAGATCTGTACTCGTTCTCCTTGTTTAAATGGAATAGCTAACCCTAAATCCAAGCCTCTTTGAAAAATACTGTCAAGGAGCTGAGCTGAACTAGAGAGCAGAACTGAGCTGTTAGGTATGGGAGTAGCCAACTGAACAAAAGAAAATAACAATCAAGTTTTTAATCACTTACCATGATAGTATAAGCAAAAGGTTAAACCTGCAAGGTTAACTGATAACATCTCCAAAGAAAGACTTTATTTCCAAACAAGGTCACATTCACAAGTACAGGGGTCAGGAGTTCAACGTATCTTTTTGAGGGACACAATTCAATCCATAATACTGTGCATGTCTTTTTTTTTTCTTCTTCTTCATAAATTCAGAGTCAGTGTTGATAATTTGACTTTCTGAAACCCTGTCAGAGAAGATCTGATACTCCTCTGTTCCATGTGTCCACAGGAATGGTGCCAGAACGAAGGTCAGGTGGGTCAGTGTAGATGTGGGGATCATTTCAGTGACAAGGGAGCCCAGAATAAAAGCTTCCTGTAGTTTTAAGGGCCTCAGGGCTAGAGGGAGCACAAGGAGGAAGGGCTACGAGTGGAAAAGAAGAATACTGAGTCAGAGTGGGGAAAAGTGTCTCCAAAGTTCCTTTCCCTTTCCCCCTTAATAAAGAGTCCTCAGCAGAGAATCCTGAGGAAGGCCTCTGCAAAAAGTCTCTGGTAAAGAGGTTTGATATGGAGTCACCTAGGCTAGGAATGCAGATATGGAAAAAGCATGGCTGGCCAAGGGGTCCTGATTCCTTGACTGCAACTCCTTTCAGAGACTGCAGTGAATTGGCTGGGTACCAAATCTGGTTGAGGAGGGCAAATTTCCCCCGACACTTGCCAGGTAAAGCCTTTGTAATTGCTTATGGTTAGGCCTGAATAATCACACACAGATTTTTAGCCAGGAGCCAGACATCTCACATACCACACTGTAATTTTAGGTACCAGCTCCATGTTTAACTCCAAGGACGTTAGTGAAATGCTTAGTCTTCTTACCTGGGAAAGATATTCTTCTGTCTGCCAAGAGTAATAGATGACTAACTAGCTTCAGTGTCCCGTGGCATATGGAGAGAAAAAATATCATGATTTAAAATCAAAGGTTTTCAGGTGGATAATTCACATTTGTAATTTCTACTTTATCTGTAGATTTTATTTGATTACAAATATTTCTCACTCTGCCAGTCAACTCACAGGCTGGAAATAAGAAATATTAATGACACAGACTCAAGTATTTGAGTCAAGGCAGCTAGAAAACACTTTCCTGAGAGTGTTACGTCTCTATATTTCCAAGGCTGAGATTGTGAGCTAATTTTCAAGTGGGTATTGTCCAAGGGGAATATCAGTCTCTAAAGCTGATGAAATCCAAGTATCATAAAGTGATACTAAACAAATCCAGTCCAAAGCTATTTATTTCCCTTGCTTTGCATTATTTTTCTTCATTTTTTTTATTGATGCAATTAAATGAAGTTTACATTTCAAGTTAGTCTCCCATACAGAATTTTTTTTTTTAATGTACATTGTTATGAGAACCCAACCACTCACCCCATTCTGCGACAACGCACTCCTCCCCTCCGCTCCTGATTCCCCATGAACATTCAACTAGCTCCTTATGCTCTCTGCCTTCCCCTCTAACCTCTGGACAGAAGCCGCCCCTTTGGTCTCTTATATCTACTTGTCTAAGAGGCATGTTCTTCACGAGTATCACTTTATGTCCTACAGTCCAGTCCAATCCCTGTCTGAAGAGTTGGCCTCGGAAATTGTTTTAGTTATGGAGTGATGGAGAGACCAGGGGCCATGCTTTCTGGGGCGCCTCCAGTCTTAGTCATACCATTACTAGTATTTGAGTTCTGCATCCCATTGTTCTACTGCTCCATCAGGGACCCTCTGTTGTGTTCCCTGTCAGGACGTTCATTGGTGGTAGCCGGGCACCATCTAGTTCTTCTGGTCTAAGGATGATGAAGTCTCTGGTTTATGTGGCCCATTCTTTCTCTTGGGCCAATACTTTCTTTGTGTCTTTGGTGTTCTTCATTCTCCTTTACTCCAAGTGGTTGGGACCAATTGATGCATCTTAGGTGGCCGCTTGCAAGCTTTTAAGACCCCAGATGCCACTCACCAAAGTAGGATGCAGAACATTTTCTTAATAAGGTTTGTTATGCCAATTGACATAGATGTCCCCTGAAAGCATGGTCCCCAGACCCCGCATCCCTGCTACTCTGTCTCTCAAAGTATTTGATTGTATTGAGGAAACTTCTTAGCTTTGGTTTAGTCCAGTTGTGCTGGCTTCCCCTGTAGTGTGCGCTGTCCTTCCCTTCACCTAAGATCATTCTTATCTACTATCTAGTTAGTGAATAACCCTCACCCTCCCTCCCCACCCCCGTAACCATCAAAGAATGTTTTCTTCTGTGTTTAAACCTTTTCTTGACTTCTTATAATAGTGGTCTTATATAGTATTTGTCCTTCTGTGCCTGACTAAATTCACTCAGCATAATAATTTCTAGCTTCCTCCAAGTTATAAGATGTTTCACAGCTTCATCATTGTTCCTTATCATTGTGTAATATTCCATTGTGTGGATATACCATAGTTTGTTTATCCATTTATCCATCAGTGGGCACTTAGGTTGCTTCCATCCTCTGGCTATTGTGAACAGTGCTGCGATGAACATGGGTGTGCATATATCTATTCATGTGATGGCTCTTGTTTCTCTAGGATATAATCCAAGCAGCAGGATAGCTGGATAGTATGGTACTTCTATTTCTAGCTTTTCAAGGAAGCGCCAAATCAATTTCCAAAGTGGTTGTACCATTTTACATTCCCACCAACAGTGTGTAAGTGTTCCAGTCTCTCCACAACCCCTCCAGCATTTGTTATTTTGTGTTTTATGGATTAATGCTAGCCTTGTTGGGGTGAGATGATATCTCATTGTAGTTTTGATCTGGATTTCTCTGATGGCTAATGATCGTGAGCATTCTTCATGTGTCTGTTAGCTGCCTGAATATCTTCTTTGGTGTAGTGCCTGTTCATATCCTTTGCCTATTTTTTAATTGGGTTATTTGTCTTTTTGCTGTTGAGGTTTTGGTGTATCTTGTAGATTTTAGAGATTAAATGCTGATTGGATTTTTCGTAGGCAAAAATTTTTTCCCAATCTGTAGGTTGTCTTTTCACTCTTTTGGTGAAGTCTTTGGATGAGCATAAGTGTTTGATTTTTAGGAGTTCCCATTTATCTAGTCTCTCTTCTGATGCTTGTGCATCGTTACTTATGGTTTGTATTGTGTTTATGCCGTGTATTAAGGCTCCTAGCATTGTACCTATTTTTTCTTCCATGATCTTTATCGTTTTCAATTTTATATTTAAGTCTTTGATCCATTTTGAGTTAGTTTTTGTACATGGTGTGAGATATGTCTTGTTTCAGTTTTTTGCATATAGATATCTAATTATGCCAGCTCCATTTGTTAAAGAGACTATCTTTTCCCCAGTTAATGGACTTTGGGCCTTTTTGTCAAATATTAGCTGCTCATAGGTGGATGAGCTTATATCTGGATTCTCAACTCTGTTCCATTGGTCTATGTATCTGTTGTTGTACCAGTACCAGGCTGTCTTGAGTACCGTGGAAGTATAATAGGTCCTAAAATCAGGTAGTGTAAGGCCTTCCACTTTGTTCTTCTTCTTGAGTAGTGCTTTATTTATCTGGGGCCTCTTCCCTTTCTATATGAAGTTGGTGATTTATTTCTCCATCTCATTAAAAAATGCTGCTGGAATTTGGATCAGGATTGTATTGTATCTGTAGACTGCTTTGGGTACAATTGACATTTTCACTATATTGAGTCTACCTATCCATGAGCAAGTATATTTTTTGACTTATGCAGGTCTCTTTTAGTTTCTTGCAGTAGTGTCTTGTAGTTTTCTCTGTAAAGATCTTTTACATCTCTGGTTAGATTTATTCCTAAGTATTTTATCTTTTGGGGGGCTATTGTAAATGGTATTGATTTGGTGATTTCCTCTTCAAGGTTCTCTTTGTTGGTGTAGAGGTATCCAATTGATTTTGTATGTTTATCTTGTATCCTAAAACTTTGCTGAAATCTTCTATTAGTTCCAGTAGTTTTCTTGTGGATTCCTTGGGGTTTTCTGTGTATAAGATCATATCATCTGCAAATAGAGTTACTTTGACTTCCTCCCTACCTATTTGGATGCCCTTTATTTCTTTTTCTAGCCTAAGTGCTCAGGGTAGGACCTCGAGCACAATGTTGAATAATAGTGGTGATAAAGGGCATTCTTGTCTGGTTCCTGTTCTCAATGGAAATGCTTTCAAAGTTTCTCCATTCAGGATGATGTTGGCTATTGGTTTTGTATAAATTCCCTTAATTATACTGAGGAATTTCCCTTCTATTCTTATTTTTCTGAGAGTTTTTATCATGAATGGGTGTTTGAGTTTGTCGAATGCCTTTTCTGCATCAATTGATAAGATCATATGGTTCTTGTCTTTGGTTTTATTTATGTGTTGGATTACACTGATTGTTTTTCTAATGTTGAACCATCCCTGCATACCTGGTATAAATCCCACTTGGTCGTGGTGAATTATTTTTTTGATATGTTGCTGAATTCTATTGGCTAAAAGTTTGTTGAGGATTTTTGCGTCAATGTTCATGAGGGATATCGGTCTGTAATTTTCTATATTTGTGGTGTCTTTACCTGGTTTTGGTATCAGGGTTATGCTGGCTTCATAGAATGAGTTTGGGAGTATTCCATCCATTTCTATGCTCTGAAATACCTTTAGTAGAAGTGGTGTTATCTCTTCTCTGAAAGTTTAGTAGAATTCTCCAGTGAAGCCATCTGGGCCAGCGATTTTTTTGTTGGCAGTTTTTTAATAACCTTTTCAATCTCTTCTTTTGTTATGGGTTTATTTATTTGTTCTACCTCTGTTTCTGTTAAGTTAGGTAGGTAGTGAGTTTCTAGAAATTTGTCCATTTCCTCTAGGTTTTCAAATTCATCAGAGAACAATTTTTCATAGTATTCTGTTATGATTCTTTTAATTTCAGTTGGGTGTGTTGTGATATCACCCATCTCATTTCTTATATGGGTTATCTGCTTCTTCTCCAGTTTTTATTTTGTCAGTTTGGCCAACGGTTTATCAATTTTGTTGATCTATTCAAAGAACCAGCTTTTGGACTTGTTAACTCTTTCAATTGTTTTTCTGTTCTCTATTTCATTTAATTCTGCTCTAATTCTTATTATTTCCTTCCTTCTGGCACCTGTAGGCTTCTTTTGCTGCTCTCTTTCTACTTGTTTCAGTTGTAGGGTTAATGCTTTGATTATAAACCTTTCTTGTTTTTGGATGTTTGCATTTATCGCTATAAACTGACCTCTGAGCACTGCTTTTGCTGTGTCCCAAAGGTTCTGGTAGGATGTGTTTTCATTCTCATTTGATTCTATGAATTTCTTTATTCCATCCTTAATTTCTTTTATTTCCCAGTAGTTTTTGAGCAAGGTGTTGTTAAGTTTCCACGTGTTTGATTTTTTTTCCTTGCTTTTTGTGTTGTTGATTTCCACTTTTATGGCTTTATGGTCAGAAAAGATGCTTTGTAGTATTTCGATGTTTTGGATTTTGTTAAGGCTTGCTTTACGGCCTAATATGTTATCTATTCTGGAGAATGTTCCATGTGCATTGGTAAAGAAAGTATACTTGACTGTTGTTGGGTGCAGAGTTCGGCATATGTCTATGATATCAAGTTGATTGATTGTAGCATTTAGCTCTTCTGTGTCTTTGTTGAGCTTCTTTCTGGATTTTCTGTCCTTCACCGAAAGTGGCGTGTTGAAGTCTCCTACTACTATTGTGGAGCTGTCTATCTCTCTCTTCAGAGCTGTTAGAGTTTGTTTTATGTATTTTGGAGCCCTGTTGTTGGGTGCACAAATATTTATTATAGTTATGTCCTGGTGTATTGACCCTTTAATCATTATATAGTGCCCTTCTTTATCTTTTGTGGAGGATTTTACTTTAAAGTCTATTTTGTCAGAGATCAATATTGCCACTCCTGCTCTTTTTTGAGTGTTGTTTGCTTGATACATTTTTTTCCATCCTTTGATTTTTAGCCTGTTTGTGTCTTTAAGTCTAAGGTGTGTCTCTTGTAGGCAGCATAAAGATGCGTCATGCTATTTTATCCAATTTGCCACTCTCTGTCTCTTTACTGGTACATTAAGTCCATTTACATTCAGTGTAATTATTGATAGGTATGAGTTTAGTGCTGTCATCCTGATATCTCTTTTTGTGTGTTGTTCACAGTTTCATTGTTCTCCTCAATTTTCTGTGCTGAGTTGTTTTTCTTTATGTTTTTTTTTTTTTTCATCTTTCTCTTTGTTGTAGATTTTGTGTTTGCTGTGTCTTTATGTTTTTCTACTCTTTTATTTTGATTTGTAGGATTGTTAGATTCCTTTGTGGTTACCTTAATATTTACCCCTAATTTTCTACGTTTATACCGGTCTTCTATTACTTTATATCGCCTTAACTTCCCCTTCATATAGAAAATCAATGTCTCCATTTTTTAAGTCCCTCTTTTTTTGTTTTAATATTATCCTTTTTTTTTACATATTGATATCTGTTTTCCTATTTTCAATGTTTTAGCTTTTATTTAATTTTTATTTCCATATCTGAGTCAATATCTGGTTGCTCTATCCTGTGTTCTAGTCTTGTGTTGTTAGCTGGTGTTATTGATTATCTAACCATAGGACTCCCTTTAGTATTTCTTGTAATTTTTGTTTGGTTTTTGCAAATTCCCTGAACTTCTGTTTATCTGGAAATGCCCTAATTTCACCATCATATTTGAGAGACAGTTTTGCTGGATATATAACTCTTGGCTGACAGTTATTTTCCTTAAAGGCTTTAAATATGTCATCCCATTGCCTTCTAGTCTGCATGGTTTCTTCTGAGGCGTCTGAGCTTATTCTAATTAACTCTCCTTTGTGGATGACTTTTCTTTTATCCCTATCTGTTCTTAAAATTCTCTCTTTATCTTTGGTTTTGGTAAGTTTGATTATAATATGCCTTGGTGACTTTCTTTTGGGATCTACCTTATGTGGGGTTCGATGAGCATCTTGGGTAGATATCTTCTCATCTTTCACGATATCAGGGAAGTTTTCTGTCAACAAATCTTCAACAATTTTCTCTGTATTTTCTGTTATCCCTCCCTTTTCTGGTACTCCAATCACTGGTAGGGTATTTCTCTTGATAGAGTCACACATGACTCTTAGAGTTTCTTCATTCGTTTTAATCCTTTTATCTGATTTTTCCTCAAATAAATTGGCGTCAAGAGCTTTATCTTCAATGTCACTAATTCTAACTTCTACTGCCTCAATTCTGCTCCTATGACTTTCTATTGAGTTGTCTAATTCTGAAATTTTATTGTTAATCTTCTAGATTTCTGATTGCTGTCTATGGATTCTTGCAGTCTATTCAAATTTGGCATTATGTTCTTGAATAACTTTTTTAAGTTCTGCTATTACTGTGTCTGTATGTTGCCAGGATGTTTCTGAGTTCTGTCAAATTTCCTTTCTTATTTCTAGAAGATTTCTGTATATTAATCTTTTGTATTCTGTCTCTGGTAATTCCAAGAAGTTCTCTTCCTTCAGAGAATTTATTGATTCTTTATTTTGGGAGCTTGCTGAAGCCATCATGGACTGCCTCTTTATGTGACTTGATATTGACTGTTGTCTCCAAGCCATCAATAATTTATTATAATTTTATTTTGTGTTTGCTTAGTGAGACCTAGCTTCTTATTTTGTTTTGTTTTGATATGTCCAAATAGGCTGCTTGCGTGCACTAGTTTGATTTTTGACACCTTTTGATCACTAATATCCTGTCACCAGGTAGTTGGTTCTGTAACTAAGTATGTGCACGCCGGAGTTTGTTAAAATTTCCTATATAGGATCAGCTCAGGTGTGCAGGCAGTCAATCACCAAGTGTGTGATGCAGGCTCTCACTCCCAGTCCTAGAAAGGCATGGGTGATTGGTGCAGGCACTGAACTCTGGCTGTGGTAGGGGATCACGCGCTGAGCCAGGCAGGGGGCCGATGGCTGCCCCTGAGAGTCTGAAACAAAAGCGTGTCCCTATTCTCTAGGGTGAATAGATAGGTGAGTTCTGCAGCTGCGCTACGAGCGCCCCACTATGTTGGCTGCAAAGATTGGAGGGTACCACTCCTTCCTGAACTTCTGTAGCAGGTGACTAGGCACTTTAGGAGCTGTCAGCAGTCCTCAAGACCCTGCTGCAGATCGATAAAAGTGCCTACTTGAGGGGCAGGGCTGTTTCGAGGATCACAAATCTGCCCGTTCACAGCTGAAGCAATTGAAGTTAAACTTCAGATGTTTGCCCTGTTGTACTCTGGTAGTGAGGGCCAACGCCATTGAGATGGGTCTCCACAAGTCTATACAGGGGTGAAAGGCACTCAGAGTTTGCAGACCCCTGATTTCTATGGCCAGGAAAGGAGTTGTGCCAACCCTGTGCTCCTGGCCTAGGGGAGCCAGCAACTTATTTGTTCCCTCTCCAAGGCCAGGATAATGGGTCAGGGAGCCTTTTGGGATCTATTTCCTGCCCAGTGGACTCCTGGTGCAGAGCAGGGAGGGAGGCAGTAAAAGGAAGGAGGTTTTCCCCAATTCCAGTGGAGAGCACAGAGATGGGAGGTTAACGGGAGAGAGGTTTTTCCCAACTGGGCTTTTTTTTTTTAAACTAGCAACGAAAGGGTGCCCGCATGTACTTATCCTAGCCTCTTGGGAGCTGCTCTTCACTGGTTTGGAGTGTCCAAGCAGAATCTCTGCTGCCGGGTCCCTCTCAAAGTGGAAACTGCTTCTCGAGCATTCACACAGCACAGCTGTTTGCCTGCTTTACCACAGCCCAGAGTAGCTGTGTCTCTGCTGTGTCGCTGCCGCAGCTCTAGCAAGCCTCACCTCTTCCAAACCATCTTCCTCTCCAGTATGACTCAGATGGGTTTCTTAACCTTGCTTTGTTCAGGGCTGTCAGATGTTCACATAGAATCAAATCACTTGTTTTTCCAGGTCTTTGTTGTAAGAGGGATATAGGAAGGGTCTAACTAGTCCGCCATGTTGACCACCTGAAGCTCCAACGTATCTTTTTGAGGGACACAATTCAATCCATAATACTGTCCATGTCTTTTTTTTTCTTTACAAATTCAGAGCCATTGTTGATAATTTGACTTTCTGAAACCTTGTCAGAGAAGATTTGATACTCCTCTGTTCCATGTGTCCACAGGAACGGTGCCAGAACGAAGGTCAGGTGGGTCAGTGTAGATGTGGGGATCATTTCAGTGACAAGGGAGCCCAGAATAAAAGCTTCCTGTAGTTTTAAGGGCCTCAGGGCTAGAGGGAGGGCAAGGAGGAAGGGCTACGAGTGGAAAAGAAGAATACTGAGTCAGAGTGGGGAAAAGTATCTCCAAAGTTCCTTTCCCTTTCCCCCTTAATAAAAAGCCCTCAGCAGAGAATCCTGAGGAAGGTCTCTGCAAAAAGCCCCTGGTAAAGAGGTTTGATATGGAGTCACCTAGGCTAGGAATGCAGATATGGAAAAAGCATGGCTGGCCAAGGGGTCCTGATTCCTTGACTGCAACTCCTTTCAGAGACTGCAGTGAACTGGCTGGGTACCAAATCTGGTTGAGGAGGGCAAATTTCCCCCTGACACTTGCCAGGTAAAGCCTTTGTAATTGCTTATGGTCAGGCCTGAATAATCACACACAGGTTTTTAGCCAGGAGCCAGACATTTCACATACTACCCTGTAATTTTAGGTACCAGCTCCATGTTTAACTCCAAGGACGTTAGTGAAATGCTTAGTCTTCTTACCTGGGAAAGATATTCTTCTGTCTGCCTAGAGTAATAGATGACTAACTAGCTTCAGTGTCCCGTGGCATATGGAGAGAAAAAATATCATGATTTAAAATCAAAGGTTTTCAGGTGGATAATTCACATTTGTAATTTCTACTTTATCTGTAGATTTTATTTGATTACAAACATTTCTCACTCTGCCAGTCAACTCACAGGCTGGAAATAAGAAATATTAATGACACAGACCCAAGTATTTGAGTCAAGGCAGCTAGAAAACACTTTCCTGAGAGTGTTACGTCTCTATATTTCCAAGGCTGAGATTGTGAGCTAATTTTCAAGTGGGTTTTGTCCAAAAGGAATATCATCTCTAAAGTTGATGAAATCCAAGTATCATAAAGTGATACTAAACAAATCCAATTCAAAGCCATTTGTTTCCCTTGCTTTGCATTATTAACTAAATAAATTATTGTATTGAAATTCTTAATAAATAGCAAGAAGAATATTAATTTTCATGCCTGAAGCTCAGTGATAGGAAAGAAGAGAATAACCATGACATTGTTTGAAAGCTAAGGTCAAATTTCCCACTAATTCTTTAATGCCATTCTACCATCAGGATCCTGGTGCGGTTCACCTTCACTCTCACTTGAATTGAAGTGTTGCCTCAGATATAGAAAATCTAAATATTAACAGTATGAAAAAAATGTATTAGTAAAAACAAAATGAGCTATCAAGCCACAAAAAGACAGGGAGGACCTTAAATGCCCATAATTAAGGGAAAGAAGTTAGTGCCCCAGAGCTACATACTGTATAATTCCAACGATATGACATTTTTGGAAAGGCAAAACTATAGATACACTCGTACTTCGTACATTTCATGTTCTGATTATTAATGGATGTTTGCAGCTGTTTGTTCTCAGTTTGAGTCATGCCACAGCAGCAAATGAAAGTCCCAAAAGCTTGACTACATCTACTTCATTAAGGTCAATTCTACTTTGAGGAGGCAGCTCTTCCACAGTCGTATTTTGAGTGCCTTCCAACCTGAGGGACTCATCTTCCAGCGCTATATCAGATCATGTTCCACTGCTATTCAGAAGGTTTTCACTGTCTAAATTTTTTAAGAAGTAGAGACACTGAAAAAATCATAAGTTGTCAGGAGTTTAGGGTAAGGGTGGAAGGCTGAATAGGTGGAACATAGGACATTTTTAGGGCAGTGAAACTATTCTATATGATACTGCAACTGTGAATACATGACGTTATACATTTGTCAAAACCTATGTTGGTGTTGTTAGGTGCCATCAAGCAGGTTCCGACTCACAGTGACCCCATCCATGCACAATAGAACGAAACACTGCCTGGTCCTGTGCCATCCTCACAATCGTTGGTATGCTTCAGCCCATTGTTGCAGCCACTGTGACAATCCATCTCATTGAGAGTCTTCCTCTATGTTGCTGACTCTCTACTTTACCAAGCATGATGTCCCTCTCCAGGGACTTTTCCTCCTGATAACATGTCCAAAGTATGTGAGATGATGTCTTACCACACTTGCTTCTAAGGAACATTATGGCTGTACTTCTTCCAAGACAGGTTTGCTAATTCTTCTGGCAGTCCATGGTATATTCAATATTTTTCACCAACACCACAATTCAAAGGCATTGATTCTTCTTCACTCTTCCTTATTCATTGTCCAGCTTTTGCATGCATATGAGGCAATTGAAAATACCATGACTTGGATCGTGTACACCTTAGTCCCCAAAGTGACATCTTTGCTTTTTAACGCTTTAAAGAAGTCTTTTGCAACAGATTTACCCAATGCAATACATAGTTTAATTTCTTGACTGCTGCTTCCATGGGCACTGATTGTGGATCCAAGTAAAATGAAATCCTTGACAACTTCAATCTCTTCTCCATTTGTCATGATGTTGCTTGTTGGTCCGGTTGTGAGGATTTTTGCTTTCTTTATGCTGAGGTGTTAATCCATACTGAAGGCTGTTGTCTTTGATCTTCCTCAGTAAGTGCTTCAAGTCCTCTGTACAAATTGTGAACCCTAATATAAACCAAGGAATTCAGTTACTAATAGTGTATCCGTATTTGTTCATCAGTTGTAGCAAATGTATCACAGAAAAGCAAGATATTAATAGTAGAAGAAACAGTGCACAGTTGGAGGAGGGATATGGGAAATCTTTATACTTTCTACACACTTTTCTATAAACCTAAAACTGCTTTGAAAAATAAATTCTATTAAAAAATCTATGAGGTTGGAAAGTATAGATCTCTAAGAAAAAATACGTTAAGATAAACCGTACTATCAGATTGTAGGGGCAAACAAACAAACAAAACAAACTAGGTAAACTTATCATGAAGTCTAGAAAAAGAGGCAACTTGTTGTCAGTCTTAGTTTCTGAGGGCTGACATAACAAAATACCATGAAGTGAGTGACTTTAAAGAATAGACAATTATTGTCTCACAGTTCTGGAGAATTCAGGGCATTGGCAGGGCTATGCTTTCTTTGTCCCTTAGACCCTCCCTTGTTTCTTCCAGCTCAGCTCCACGTGTCTCTTGATGATTTGAATTTCTAAAACCCTACCTGCTATTTTCACATTTTAATACTAGGTAGTACCGTGTCTGTACTGCACTTTCCCTTAAGAAAAAAAATCTTTTCCAGACATTACACAAAAACTGAAATATTTAAGGCCATAGATTGCCAATACCATTGAGGGTCAGAAATAGCTTCCTCTGTGAAAATAGTCAAACTCGAGTGATATTTAACAAACCTCAAAACAGACAATACTTTTGGAGAAATATTTTAGAGCAAACCAATTCTAAGATATCAAGTGTATCTTTCTAAACTAATTCCTATCTATTGGACAAATATTCATCTTCCTCTCTTAAGAGGGAACCCTGGTGGTGCAGTGGTTAAGAGCTACGGCTACCAACCACAAGGTTGGGAGTTTGAATTCACCAGCTGCTCCTTGGAAACCCTATGGGGCATCTTTACCTTCAACTGAAATTCAAGAACCTATTTACTCACCTACTTGATTTTGAGTCTAAAATACCTCTAGCAATATGCTTTAAACAATCTGTTTCAGCCTCACTCAGAGGAAAGGTTCCTCTGGCTTTGCTCCTGTTGAAAAGCACTCTATGCTTCATTCTCTTTCAGCCAGTTGGTAGAAGAAACGAACTGCTGAAACAAAAAATAAAGAAATGTGACATATCCCTCCATATCCAGATTCTGGGATCATCCCCTCTCCCCAAAGGTAAATCAGAAAATGTTTCTTCTTAGGAGGAAAAAAAATAATTATGGTATCCTCCAATCTGAGAGAGAACTAGAATAGATTTCTGCCTCTCTTATAAAATTCCTTAGTCGTAACTAATTAAAAATATAGCTTTATCTATATAGAGACACAACCGCTAAAAATTTAACTAAAGTTGTTTCACTCAACTTCAAATATGAACTAACTTAGAAACTTTTTAAACTTTGACAATTTATTACACAAAACAGAACACTGCGATGCTGTAAAACTATATTCCCTTTTCCTCCTTCTTGTGTTATGATTATTACACACATTACATCTAACCCAATGATACATTGTTATAATTATTACTTTATATAACTTTGTATCTTTTAAAGAAACTGAGAGAAGAAAGGAGAACAGGTATATATTTATAACGTTTATTATATTAATCTTATTTACTATTGCATTTATCTTCATTTGTTCCTATAGATTCAAGTTAAGCCATCTGGTATCATTTCTGTACCCCAGTAAAGCTTTGCTCCCATCCACATCCTTGGTACTGTTAGTGTAAAACATACATATATATATATATAAAAAGGCTGAGCAATATAATTTTACACATATTGTTTTATATTTTTTTTAATAAAGAGAAGAAAGCAGAAGAAATATGCATTTATACTGTATTCTATAATTACATAATTACCTTTACTGGTGCTCTTGTTTGCTTGTTTGCTTTGTTTTTGCTATTCATGAATTCAGATTATAGTCTGGGACCACTTGCTTTCAGCCTGAAGAATTTCCTTTAGTATTTCTTGTAAGGCAAGTCGGCTAGCAATGTATTCTCTCAGTTTTTGTTTATCTGGGAATGTATTTATTTCATCTTCATCTTTGAACAAGAATCTTTCTGGATATGAGAGGGTTTTTTTGTTTGTTTGTTTTACTTTCAGCTCTTTGAATATGTCATCCTCTTGCCTTCTCCATTAATTCCAATGAGATGAGAAGTCACCTGTATCACAAGGCCAGTTTATGGCCTACGCAGTAGCTCACAGCCTCTGCACCCATTAATTCCTCTAGTGGCTCTTTTACCCAGTTTATGCCATAGGTGTTCCTATTTTATCACAATGACTCTCAACTGTTGTTGTTTCTAACTAGTCCTACCAGGCATGCCTCATATGGTTTCCTTTGATAGGAATAAGTTATTATCTTATAACTCAATCTCTCCACAGCTTTAGTTATTCCTTGTGCCTCCTGGCCATGCCTCATATGGGTTTCCATGATAAAAACTTCCTTTTCCATTACTAATACACTAGAAACTGTTAAATTGACCAATAAGACTTCAGCATGTGCTAACCCTAAGACCCCACCCTGCTTGCCATACATAAGACCTCTCCTGCAATTCCAGCTTGTTGTTACCTTTTCCTGGGTGCAACCACCTGTGTGGCCCTGTTTCAAGGCACGTCCTAGTTTCCTCTCTGGGACTTGTGAGTACTAAATTCTGTTTTCTGGCCTTCCTGCATGAGTCTCACTTCCTCTGCCCTCACCTGACAGACCATCCATGACTCCCACAGACCCTTTTGGGTCAAACTTAATAAAAAGCTGTTAATTTTATTGGGGTTCACTTGTATGTGATGGATTTCTGAGACTATATTCATGAGGAATGTTGGTCTATAGCCTTTTCTACTTGTAATGTCTTTGACTGATTTTGGTATCAGGGTAATACTGGCCTCATAAAATAAGTTGGGATGCTTTTTCTATCTTCTATTTTTTGAAATAATTCACGTAGGATTGGTTTTCTTTCTTTCTTTCTTACATGTTTAATGGAATTCACACTTGCAGACACATGGGTTTAAAGTTTTTCATTGTGGTATGTTTATAATTACATATTAAGTGCCCTTAATAAATATATAGGGATATTCAGGTTACCTATCCATTCTTTTGTGATCTTTGATAGTTGTGTCTTTTGATGATTTTGTTCAATTATCTAAGATGTCACATTTATTGGCATAAGTTTCTTATAATGCTCCATAATTATCCTCTTAATATCCAAAGAATCTATAAGAATGTCACCTCTCTCATTCCTGTTGTTAGTAATTTGTGTCTTCTTTCCTTTTTTTCCTGCTCAATCTTGCTAGAGTTTTATTTTTTCTTCAATTTTATTGATCATCTCAAAGAACAAACTTTTGGTTCCATTGATTGTCTTTATTATACTTCTGATTATATTAATTAATTTCTGCTCTTCTCATTATTTTCTTTCCTCTGCTTACTTTGGATTTAATTTGCCCATTATTTTTTGGTTTCTAAAGATGAAAGCAAAGGCTATTGATTTCAAAGTTTTTGACCTTTCTAACAGAAGCATTTGTATATGGTGCTGCATAACAGATTACCCTAAAACATAGCTGCTTAAAAGCAACAAACATTTATTATCTCACAGTGTCTGAGGGTCAGGAATGCAAGAGCATAGCTAGGTGGTTCTCGCTCAAGGTCTCTCATGAGAGAGCAGTTAAGCTTTCATCTGGGCCTGGAGTCTCACCTGAAGGCTCAACTCAATCATGTCTAGTCACTCTCACACTGTTGGCAAACCTTAGCTCTTTGCTAGCTATTGGCCAGGGATATCAGTTCCTCACCATGCTGTATTCTCCATATGCTGTCTGAGTGACCTCATGACAAGGCGGCTGGCTTCCCCCAGAGTGAGTGATCTGAAAGTGAGAAGCTCCATGCCAAATAAAAGCTGCAATCTTCTTATATTGTAATCTCAGACATGGCATACCACAATTTCTACCGTGTTTTATTGACTAAGACCATCCCACACTTAACAATAGGGTAATGAAGATCTTCCCCTTACAGGGAGGGATATCAATTTGTGGACATATTTTTTAAAATACCTCAGTGTACTCTCTAGACAAATTTTTTTTTTTTTTTTTTTTACTTTCATGTCACATGCAAAATACATTTCTCTCCTCCCAAGACCCCCAAATATCTCATTCCATTGTTGCATGAGCTCCAACTTCAGAATCTTATCATCTAATTCAGGCCCAGGTGTGGATATTTCTTCTTGGATGTAGTTCCTTAAGTGTAGCTACTTGAGTACAGTTCTTTTCAATCTGTGGACTTGTGAAAGTAAAAAGGCAAGTTGTCTGCCTTGCACAAATCCGATATGCAACGGTGGGGCAGGCAAAGAGTAATGTTATAGCCATACCTGTTCAAAAAGGAAAAATGTAGGAGATGAAAAGGAGTCACTAGCACAAAAGAGTCAATAGGAACTCTAGAATCTAGTTGGACAAATGTTGGAAGCTCCTTGATTAGGTCTCAAAGTATGGGAATAATATCCTATGGATTTGGGCTCTGCCCTCTGGGCTATTGTTCTACCTTCTGAGTCCTGTAGCTGGGTTTTCTCAGCCTCTTCCTGATGTGGGATTTTGGGATCCAAAGCCCTCTTTTTATTTTATACTGCCATTAGAACTTTCAGAGCCCTGGTGGCACAGGAGCTAAGAGGTTGACTGCTAACCAAAAAGTCAGCAGTTCAAATCAACCAGCCTCTCCTTGGAAACCCTACGGGGCAGTTCTACTCTGTCCTATAGGGTCACTATGAGTCAGAATTGACTCTACAGCAACGAGTTTGGTTTGGTTTGGGTTTAGAACTTTCAGTCCAACTGTTGATATTTATATGTACATGATCCTTTTAAAATCATTGTGACTTTTCTGTCCACTCCATTAGACAAAGGCCACAAACATAGCTTTTTTTTGAGATAAGCCTTTCTCTATTTTATTTAGAGAGCATTTTATTTAACTGACTAGCACCCACATACAACACCTTTGATTTCCCTAAGGTATTAGCAAAATATTTTACAGTCATACCATTGTCTCGATCATTGCAGTTGTTGTTAGTTGCTATTGAGCTGATTACGACTCATGGCAACCTTGCGTATACAGAGTAGAACTGCTCCACAGGGTTTTCAAGGCTGTAACCTTTTGGAAGCAAATCTTCCAGCCTGCCTTCCAGGGTACCTTTGAGTTGGTTTGAATCACCAAGCTTTCAGCTAGTAGTTGAGCACTTGATCATTTGTGCCACCCAGGAACACTTAGTACATTGGATTTTATCTTTGCTCAGAAGCCATTGCTTAGTTTTAGCATTGTTTTTTGTCAGTAGTGACAAAATTTTTAAACTATCAATTTCCAGTTCTTTTATGTTTAACACTGCTTTCTTAATTTGTCTCTCCCCTTTTGCATTTTACATTAAGCACAAGAATAAGCCAGCTAGCATATCCAAAACTTTAGCAGGAAATCTCCTTAGCCCAATCATCTTGTTCATTGGATATATATTCAACTTTCTACATAGTATTGGTGACTATGTTGCTAAACTTTTTGCCACTATGTAACAAAGATTCCCCTTTCTCCATTTTCCAATAGCATTTACTTCAGTTTCCTAGAAGTTCTCACTGTCAGACTAATCAAAGACGAGGAGACTTCTACTAATAGTTTCTTCATTGCATCATAGGCTTTCACTAACAGTCTCCTCAAAGCCCACTGCCTGGTGTCAAAGTCAAGTCATCATTTTAGGTTTTTGTTAAGGCAACACCCCATTCTCAGTATCAAAATCATTAGTTGTCTGTTATTATATAATGAATAACCCCAAAATTTAAACTCTTAAAAAAACAAACATCTCTTATTTCACAAATTCTGGTGGTGAGAAATGTAGGATTGGCTTAGCTGGATGGTTCTGCCTCAAAGTCTCTCAGGAGTTCTCAGTCAAGCTGTTGGCTAGGATTGCAGTCTCATCTGATGATCTAGATGATCATCTTATTCCAAGCTCACTCACAGGATTATGGGCAGACCTCAGTTACTCTCTGGCTATTAGCCACAGACTTTAGTTCCCTGCCACCTGGGCCACTCCATAGGCTGTGTGAGAATTCTGACAAGGACACTCTCTTTCCCCAGAGTAAATGATCTCTTAAAAAATGACATCTAAAATGAAACCAGAATCTTTTTATAAACAATTCTCAGAGTGAATTACCATAATTTTTGTCTTATTCTATTTGTTAGAAGTAAGTAACTAAGTATATTACACACCCAAGGGGAGGGAACTTAAGCACCACTCTTTGAAGGGAGGAGTATGAAGAAAACTGTGCACGTGTCGTTAAAACCATCACAGCATTGAATACTAAATTTCCTTCTACGTACTGTGTTAGCTGGATTCCAAAAATTTTACTTTGTGCTTTCATTTTCATTCATATCAATATATTTTCTGATTTCTTTTGTGATATCTTCTTTGACCCATGAGTTATTTAGAAGTGTGTTATTTTGTTCCCAAATATTGTGGAGTTTTCCCAGATATTTGCTGTTACCAAATTCTACCGTAATTCCATTGCTGTCAGGGAACATAACTCATATGATTAAATTCATGTAAATTTACTGAGACTTGTTTTATGGTCCAGAATATTTCCTATGTTTGTAAATGTTTAGTGTGCACTTGAGAATAATGTATATTCTGTTTTTGTTAGGTGAATATTTTTATAATATTAATTAAAGCATCTTGGTTGATGGTATTTTTAAGTCTTCTGTATCCTTACTAACTTTCTGGCTACTTTATCAGTACTTGATAAAAGAATGCTGAACTACTTGACTGTAATTTTGGATTTGTCTGTCTTTTCAGCTCTATCAGTTTTTGTTTAATCTATTTTCAAACTCAGATATTGGGTGCACAAGCTTTAGAGATCATTATGTATCCTTGGTAAATTGATCCTTTTAACATCCTGAAATATTTCTCTTTATTCCTAGCAATATTCTTTACTTGAAATATACTTTTTTTCTGACATTAATATAACCACTCCATCTCTCTTTTCATTAGTTTTACCACAGAATACATTTTTCTTTCCTTTTATTTTCAAGCTTTTTGTTTCTACATAACAAAAGTGGGATTATTGTAACCAGTTTATAGGTAGGTGTTGCTTTTTATCCAGTTGTAAAACGTCTTTTAAGAATTTAGGATATTTAGACCATTTACACTTAATATTATTATTTACGGCTTTAAATTAAATCTACTATTTTGCTGATTTCTTTGTATCTTACCTGCCAAATTTTTGTTTCCTCTTTTGAATTTTATTGTTACCATTTTGGATTAAATGAATATTTTTGTGTTTGTTTTTTATCTCCTTTATTAGGATATAAATTATACCTCTTTGTTTTGGTTTTATTAGTGATGGGGCGGTTAAACTACATGATTTTTATTTATTATAGTCTAACAAACCACTTTTTACACAATAGAAGAACCTTACAACAGTAAGGTTTGTTGTACTGTGGTGGATTGTGTGTTGCTGTGATGCTGGAAGCTATACCACCAGTATTTCAATACCAAAAGGGTCATATATGGTGGACAGGTTTCAAGGGATCTTCCAGACTAAGGCAGACTAGGAAGAAGGGCATGGCGATCTACTTCTGAAAAAATTGGCCAGTGAAAACCTTATGAATAGTAGTGGAATATTGTTTGATATGGTGCCAGAGGATGAGCCCCTTGTGTTGGAAGGAACTCAAAATCGAACAGGGAAAGAGCTGCCTCCCCAAAGCAGAGTTGACCTTAATTATATGGATAGAGTCAAGCTTTTGAGACCTTCATTTGCTGAGGTGGCACAACTCAAAATGAGAAGAAACAGCTGTAAAAACATTCATTAATAATCAGAATGTGGAATATATGAAGTACGAATCTAGGAAAATTGGAAGTCATCGAACATGAAATGGAACACACAAAGGTTGATATCCTAGGCATTAGTGAGCTGAAATGGACTGATATTGGCCATTTTGAATCAATCATATGGTCTATTATTTGACAATATCAAATTGAAAAGGAATGTGTCACATTCATTGTCAAAATGAACATATCAAGATCTATCCTGAAGTACAATGCTGTCAGTGTTAGGATAATATCCATATGCCTACAAGGAAAACCAGTTAATACTACTATTACGCAGATTTATGTACCAACCACTATGGCCAAAGATGAAGAAACTGAAGATTTTTACTAACTTCTGCAGTCTGAAATTGATCAAACATGCAATCAAGATGCATTGACAATTACTGGTGATCTGATTGCAAAAGTTGGAAATGAAGAACGATCAGTATTTGGAAAAAATGGCTTTGGTAATAGAAACAATGAGGGAGATTGCATGATAGAATTTTTCGAGACAACTTCTTCATTGCAAATACCTTTTTTAAACAACATAAATGATGACTATACATGTGGACCTTGCCAGATGAAATACAAGGGAATCACATTGACTCCATTTGTAGAAAGAGACAATAGAGAAGCTCAATATCATCAGTCAGAATAAGACCAGGGCCCAACTGTGGAATTGACCATCAACTGTTCCTATGCAAAATCAAATTGAAGCGAAGAAATTTAGAGCAAGTCCATGGAACCAAAATATGAACTTAAGTATAGCCCACTTGAATTTAGAGACCATCCAAAGAATATATTTGATGCATTGGACACTAATGACTGATCACAAGACGAATTGTGGAATGCCACCATGGGCATCATACATGAAGAAAACAAAAGGACTTTAAAAACACAGGAAAGAAAGAAAAGACCAAAATGCACATCAGAAGAGACTCTGAAATTTGCTCTTGAATGTAAAGCAGCTACAGCAAATGGAAGAAATGATGAAGTAAAAGAACTAAACAGAAGGTGTCATAGGGCTGCTCAATAAAACAAAATAGCGTATTACAATGAAATGTGCAAAGACTTGGAGTTAAAAGAAAAAAAAGGAAAGAACATGGACGACATTTCTCACACTGCAAGAGCTGAAAAAACTCAAGCCTCTACTTGCAATTTGAAGGATTCTGTGGGGAAAATGTTGAATGATGAAGGAAGCATCAAAAAAAGATGGAAGGACTACGTAGAATCATTGTACCGTAACAAATTAGTCTACGTTCAGCCATTTCAGGAGATAGCATATCATCAAGAACCGATGGTATAGAAAGAAGGAATCCAAGTTGCACTGAAGGCATTGGTGAAAAACAAGGTTTGACGAATTGATAGAATACCTACTGAGATGTTTCAACAAACAGATGCAACACCGGAAGCACTCACTCATCTATGCCAAAAAATTTGCAAGACAGGTATTTGGCCAACCAACTGGAAGAGATCCATACTTGTGCCCATTCCAAAGAAAGGTGATACAACAGAATGGGAAATTATCAAACAATATCATTAATATCACACACAAGTAAAATTTTGCTGAAGATAATTCAGAAGCAACTGAAGCAGGGAACTGCCAAAGGTTCAGGCCTGATTCAGAAAAGGACGTGGGGCAAGGGATATCATTGCTGATTTCTGATGGATATTAGCTAAAAGTGGAGAATACCAGGAGATGTTTACCTCCAAAGGCATTTGACTGCGTATATCATAACAAATTACGGATAACATTGAGAAGAATGGAAATTCCAGAACACTTAACTGTGCTCATGTGGAACCTGTACTTAGACCAAGAGGCAGTTGTTCGAACAGAACAAGGGGATACTAAGTGGTTTAAAGTCAGAAAGGTTGTGTGACGGTGGTGTACCCTTTCACCACACTTATTCAAACTGTATACTGATAAATAATTCAAAAAGCTGGACTATATGAAGAAGAATGTGGCATCAGGATTGGAGGAAGACTCATTAATAACCTGCTATATATGGATGACACAACCTTGCTTGCTGAAAGCAAATAGGACTTAAAGCACTTACTGATGAAGTTCAAAGACTACATACAGCCTTCAGCATGGATTACACCTCAACATGAAGAAAACAAAGATTCTCACAACTGCACAAATGAGCAACATCATGATAAACTGAGAAAATACTGAAGTTTCAAGGATTTCGTTTTACCTGGATCCACAATCAATGCCCATGGAAACAGCAGTCAAGAAATCAAAGGACGCATTGCATTGACCAAATCTCTTGCAAAAGACTTATTTATAGGGTTAAAAAGAAAGATGTCACCTTGAGGACCAAGGTGCACCTGACCCAAGCCATGCTATTTTGGATTGCCTGATATGAATGTGAAAGCTGGGCAGTGAATAAGGAAGACTGCCTTTGAATTATGGTATTGGCGAAGAATATTGAACATATCCGGGACTGCCAGAAGAATGAATAAATCTTTCTTGGAAGAAGTACAGCCAGAATGCTCCTTAGAAGCAAGGATGGCGAGACTTCGTCTCACGTCCTTTGGACATGTTATCAGGGGGAACCATTCTCTGGAGAAAGACATCATGCTCGGTAAAGTAGAGGGTCAGTGGAAAGAAAGAAGACCCTCAAAGAGATGGTTTGACAATGACTGCAACAATGGGCTTAAACATGGCAACGATTGTGAGGATGGTACGGAGCACAGAGCAACCACTAAAAACATGAAGAAGTATAGCTAAAAAGCCAATAGAGAAATTAAAATGGAATTCTAAAATTATTATATTATTATAAAATAATCCAAAAGAATGTAGGAATAGATGAACAGAGAAAAGACAGAAGAACAGAAAATGAATAATAAAATGGTAGAGCTAAATCCAACCATATTGTTAATTACATTAGATGATAATGGTCAAAATACTGCAATCAAAAGGCAGAAATCTTCCAAATGGATAACAAGCGAAACCCAATTATATGCTGTCTACAAGAGACATACTTTGCATACAAGCACAGATAGGTTAAAAGTAAATGGATGGGAAAAGAAGGTTCTCAAAGAGGAATTATAAGAAGGTTTGAATAGCTGTATTTATATTAAAAAAAATAGACTTTAAGGTAAACGGTATTACCAGAGATAGAGAATGACATCCCATGATGATAAAAGGATCATGTTATCACACATTGGTCATTAATGTGTATGTGCCTAATAACACAGCTGCAAATTATCGGAATCAAAAATTGACAATTCCACAATCATAACTGAAAATTTTAACACCCCCTCTTATCAATTAACATCCTACTAGACAAAAATCAATAAAGACATAAATAAGCTGAATAATACTAGCAAACATTTTGAATAATATATATTTACACGACAGTATAACAACTTCAAAATACGTATTCTTTTTAACTACACGCGGTACATTTATCAAAATAAACCATATCCTAAGTCATAGCCCTGGTGGTGCAGTGGTTAAGAGTTCGGCTGCTAACCAAAAGGTCTGCAGTTCAAATTCACCAGCCACTCCTTGGAAACCCTGTGGGGCAGTTCTGTTCTGTTCTGTCCTATAGGGTTGCTATGAGTTGGAATCAACTCGACAGCAGCAGGTTAAGTCATAAAACAAATCTCCATAAATTTAAATGAATTAAAAAACATACAGAGTATGTTTTCCTACCACAATATGATTAAATTAGAAATCAGTAACAATAAGATTCTGTCTAGGAAAACCCCAACAGAAACTTAATGATACACATCTAAATAATCTATGGACAAAAGAATACATCACATGCCATGTTAGAAAATATTTCAAATTGAATGAAAAAAAATCTGCAACATGTCAAAATTTATGGGATGTAGCTAAAATCTTAGACGGAAATTAATTAACCTTTAGTGAGTATATTAGAAAAGAAAAAAAGGTTAAAAAATCAAGCACCTAGGCTTCTACCTGAAGATTCTAGGAAAGAGAAGCATGTAATCCCAAAGTAAGTAGCAAGAGAGGAAGACTAAAGGTAAGATCAGAAAATAACAAAATAAAACGGATAGAAAATATTAATAAAGTATGTCTCCCTTGTACTGACTACAGCAGAAGACTCTGATAAACTCCTTAGCCTTTCATTTGTTGTTTTTCCCTTCACTACTTGGAGTTTCAATCCCTGTGAGTGCATTTTAGAAATCAGCCAGAAATTTGAGGATGATGTATAAGAAGATTTGGGATTCTTTTTTTGTGACTCCCTCAATTTCCAGCCAAGATAGCATCCCTGAACTTTGATCTCTGGCTCGTTAGGTCAATACAACGCCAGCTTTCTACTTGACCTTTATTTGCCAGCACATTTTGTTGACCGGGTAGAACTCACAAAACAAAGCTGTATAAATACGGCTCTTGCTCCAATGGTTCTCATGATTCTAGAATCTGATGCCTGCAGTGTCTGCTTGTTTGTGGTTGCTCTCCAGTGCCTTAAAACATTTCTCCCAGAGTTGTTATCTGTAGGAGGGTTATTATGATTCAAGATCCTCTACCATTACCAGAAATTGGAATTTCCCACATAATTCTGATATTCAGCTGAACAAATATCCCAGACAATGCTTCTCTAACTTCAATATCCAAATGAATCATTTGGGAGTTATTCTTAAATGCAAATTGTGATTTAGTAGGTTTGGGGTGGGGCCCAGGATTATGCATATTTAACAAGCTCCCAGGTGATAGGGATGCCGCTGTCGACAGACCACACTTTGAGTCGTGAGGCCTTACAGTACTGACAGAGTGAAGCTGTGGCAATAAACTTCACATTGTAATATAGCAGAATTTTAGAGTTTGAGACAATTAGGGTTAACACACTGCTCTTAATGAAATGTTGGTTGTGGTTGGAAATTCTTATTTTCCAGGGGCGAGGGATCTGAACAAGTGTCAGTATTGATAAAACCTACCGCTACCTTGTTAATGCTAATGGATTAAACAGCAATATGAACCTGATTATCTGTTAGCCAATTAAGATAAGCATTGGACTTGTCTTAATAGCATCATATTTATTGTGATTGGAAATATTGATGTATAATATGTTAAATACTGGACAATATATCAAGTACACAATTTTGCCCTGGACTGACTCCAAAAGCAACCACTGAAAACATATTTCAGAAAGGACAGTTGCTAACTTTTCTCCATGGGAAAAAAAAAAAAAAAAAGACCTGCATCTTAATAGACGATAACAATGTGATTTCTTTCAAGAATCTGAACAGAAGTTATCTCTTCCATTCTCATAATATCTATTGTTAGTCACTACCACAAGCAGCCCTCTCTTGGCTCCCCAAACTCAAGTCATTAAATTGTACAGATGTTTATCTTCTAAATAATACCTCAATCCAATTCTTACCACTCTCCATCCTTGTTATCACTGTGCTACCTTAAGTATTGAACACCTCCTACTACTGCTATTCCTTTTCCCCTCGGGTCTGTCTCCAAAACTGTTGCCCAACTAATCTATTTAGCCCCCTCCTAAAAACATCTACAGTTCAATCTACTCAATATGACATAAAAGACACACTCTGAGCTGATCTTTGCCTATCACTCTGGTTTCCTTTCCCATGAGACCTTTCTTCTCAAAATACACTCCAGTGAAAACAAACTGTACTTACTTTTTCTGGCTATGCTATTTCTCCCTTCACACATTCACTCCACTTGGAATGCTATTGCTATCCCTACCACAAACATCCTTCTCCTTCCTCTGGCTAAGTCTTAACTTCATTATAGACAACTCAATTGTCATCTCTTCCAGGACTCCAACTGTGATTCTTATTGCCAGGTTCCTAGGTGCATACATGATACATAATGCCCAGTGGATATTTCTACCACCAATGTATTACATACCCTTAAATTTTCTGTTTTGTTTCTGTCTCTTTCTTGGGCTATAAATTCTTTAGGTCACTGTTACCTTATTCATCTCTGTATGCTCAGTGAGCAACATAAATTTCTGGCACCAAATAAGAGTTCAGTAGCATCTAATCAGTATATTAATGAGTGAGTCCTTCTCTTACTTACATAAGCAACTGGCCCCAGAGTTCCTCTGTTATTAATTTAAATAACTACCTTGTTAGGCTGTTTTGAGTGCACGGAGTCAGATATTAAGAACATAGTCTAGTAGGAAAGAAAAAGATAACTAAACCATTATGAGCAGGGAAGTAATAAACTGCAATATAAAGATAAGACAACTTTGCTTGCTGAAAGTGAAGAGGACTTGAAAAACTTACTGATAAAAATCAAAGACTACAGCCTTCAGTATGGATTACAACTCAACATAAAAAAACTAAAAATGCTCACAACTGGACCAATAAGCAACCTCATGATAAACAGAGAAAAGATTGACATTGTCAAGGATTTCATTTTACTTGGATCCACAACCAACACCCATCAAAGCAACAGTCAGGAAATCAAATGATGTATTACATTGGGCAAATCTGCGGCAAAAGATCTCTTTCAAGTGTTGAAAAGCAAAGGTGTCACTTTGAGGACAAAGGCAAGACTGACCCAAGCCGTGATATTTTCAATCACTTCATATGCATGTGAAAGCTGGACAACGAATAAGGAAGACCAAAGAAGAATTGATGCCTTTGAATGGTGGTGTTGGTGAAGAATAATGAATATACCACTGACTGCCAGAAGAACAAGTCTGTCTTGGTAGAAATACAGCCAGAGTGCTCCTCGGAAGCGAGGATGGGGACTCTTAGTCTCACATACTTTGGACATGTTATTGGGAGGGACCTGTCCCTGGAGAAGAACATCATGCTTGGTAAAGTAGAGGGTCAGTGAAAAAAAGGAAGACCCTCAAGGAGATGGATTGACACAGTGGCTGCAACAATGGGCTTAAACATAACAATGAATGTGAGGATGGTGCAGAACCAAGCAGGGTTTCATTCTGTTGTACATAGGGTAGCTATGAGTTGGAACTGACTCGACAACACCTAACGACAACAACAGCATCACTGATATATTGATACAGATTTATGTCGTGGATATGAGAGAACATGATGAAGCAATAAAGGAATATATATACTGACTCTTACGTCTTCTCAGACACCAATGTAGATGGAGCAGTGTTACATTAAGGGGAAGTGTAATTCAAGATTATCATGTGGTAATCAGCTGTGATGAGAATGCTTAGGAGCAGATGATGCTGGGGATGATAGGAATGAACAACTTCTTGGTGATGACTCCACAGAGGATCTGATACAAACACTCACGACCAAATACACCAGAGGGAGGTTATGCTTGAATGGCAGAAGTTCTTGTGTGGGTTACCCCTGTGTCTTTTACATGTGACTGGTGCTCTGAAAACCAGGGGATTACTCTTCTCTCCTCACTGCCATTTGGAATTTTCCTCTGTTGCCTACTCTTCTCTTTCTACTCAGACCTTAATATCTCCTGGCACTGTTATCTCCTTGTATCAAGGCAAGTCCAGGATGGGATCTTAGGTGGCAGAACTGGGACTGGGTGGGTGAGAAGTAAAAGATGGTCTAACACTGTGATCATCCCCTTCTTCCCCCGCAGTCCTTTCTTCCTTACATCCACTGTCTTAGTCATCTAGTGTTGCTATAGCAGAAATACCACTAGTGGATGGTTTTAACAAAGAGAAGTTTATTTCCTTACAGTAAAGTAGGCTAAAAGTCCAAATTCAGGGTGACAGCTCCAGGGGAAGGCTTTCTGTCTCTGTTGGCCTTCTCATCAATGTTCCCCCGGACTAGGAGCTCTGCTCCTGGCACTGCTTTCTCTGTGGCATGAGGTACCCCTCTTCTCTCTGCTCACTTCTGTCTTTTATATCTCAAGAGATTGCCTCAGGATACAATTCAGTCTTGTAGATTGAGTCCTGCCTCACTAACACAACTGCCACCCATCCTCCCTCATTAACATCATAGAGGCAGGATTTACAACACACAGGAAAATCACACAATACCAGGAATTATGGCCCAGCCAAACTGATACATTTTTGGGGGGACATAATTCAATCCATGACACCCACATATGCACACACATACACACTCATTCATACACATGCAAACTCCCAAACACAAACACACACGTGCTTGTGCGCACACACGCACACTTCTGCTTGAGCTGGAAAAAACTATTTACTATATCCAAGTCCCAACTTCACTTCTCATCTCCTCTGGATTCCACTTTTCTTTCACTTCTCAGTCACTGGCCTTAGTCCAGAAACTATAACGAAGTGCTCAAAGGGGCTAATCTTGGGGTTCCCACTAAAAACGCAGTTGAATCTTAAATCGGCCTTTTGTGTACAGAGAGATTCAATATGGATGTGTAGAATCTATCTTGCCCTTTATAATCTAAATATAAATCCCAAAGGATATACATATAGGGCGAAAATTTAGTTCTCTTATCTATTTTCTCATTGTTATATTAGCAAAATCACTTTAAAAATCTCAAAATATTTCTGTGATAACTTCAGGCACAGGAACTTAAATGGTAAATGTGATGCTATATTGTGCTGGGAAGGGAAGCTGGGTGTGGTACAAAGAGCACGGGTGGTCACAGAAGGGAAACGAGGTCAAGCGAGGAGATAGCCAAGGACAAAGGATTCTCACACATTTGCCATTCCTGAGCTTCATGAGCCCCATCATTAAAATTCTCCAACTTTTATTCCTATAAGCCTGTTTATGTTCCTCTCCATTCCTAATTCATTAATTACGTATACACATACATACATATACATATTTTCATATACATGTAGATGTACACATCTACATATATATGCATTTCTCTGTGCTAGGCACTTTTGTGAGAATTGTGGAAATCATTGTGAGCAAAATATAGTCTTGCCTTACAGTGCTTCAGTAGGTTAAGAGAGAGAGATTTAAGCAAACAAGTAATTAAAGTATGAATTTATAAGCAAAAACATAAAGTTCCACCTCTATCCCCACCTTTGCCACTACAGATCAGGCGTTTATAAACAAAACCATACTCAGGTAAACTTGTATTGAGAACACGTGACAGAACTTCACACAGAAAGTTATTGCTGTTCATTCTGTTTGTACATTTATTGGAAGTCATAAGAAAAACAACTCATAATGTTCTATTGGTGAGCTTCTCCACTTTTACTAGCTACCAAATGGATGAATTAGGAAAAGGGAACGAGTCATTCCTGCTGTATTATGAATGAGTAGTGTTTTTGCTATTTTAAAGTGGGACTCGGAAATTTTTCTCACAGAAATATTTTCACGTATAAAATTTAGTTCTATACTGATATTTCAGACAAATAAAAGGTTAAGGATGTTTTGTATACTGGTTTAAGAATTTAAGCAGCTGTGAGTCAGAACTGAATCAATGGCAATGGGTTATTTTATGGCATAAAGAGAAGACATTTCAAGCTCCAAATAAATTATTTACAATGCACTTATTATACCAACTTGTTAGCAAGTTGGGCACTCACGTATTTTAATTTTACATACTGTAAAAACTTAGGGTTACCAAGTGACTTTAAACTTTTTAAAAAATATCCTTCCGCCCAGTAAAACTAAATGGGACTAACAAGGTACAGGAGTCCGGTGACAAAGGCCAGAAGGCAGAGGGGGAGTAGGAAACTGATGATAAGGAACACAAATTGAGTAAGGACACTGTCGATGTGTTGTGAGATTGTTGACCACTGTTATAGGGCAACATTTGTAGTAACTATTAAATGGGAGGCTGTTTTGTCCTGTAAGCCTTCATCTTGGGTGAGAATGGCAGCACAATTGGAAAAGCATAGTCAATATCACTTAAATGTGTAAGTAAAAAGTTTTGAAATGGTGTTAAAAAAAAAAAAAAACCAAATGAGACTAATGAGGTACAGTAGTCCAGTGACAAGGGCCAGAAGACAGAAGGGGACAAGGAAGTCCCTTGGTGATAGGGAACACAAGGTGGAGTAAGGATATTCTTGATGTGTTGTGAGATTGTTAACCATTGTCATAGGGCACATGTGTAGTAACTGTTAAATGAGAAACTATTTTGTTCTGTAAGCCTTCATCTTAAGTGAGAATAACAGCACAGTTGGAAGAGTGTAGTCAATGTCACTGAACTGTGTATGTAGAAATTTTTGAAACGGTGTATCTTTGGCTATCTGTATTTTCATCAAAAAAAAAAAAAGGTTGAGAATTTAGAGGCTTAATATGTTGTGGGGTTGTTAACCAATGTCATAAAACAACATGTGTACTACTGTTTCATGAGAAACTATTTGTTCTGTAAGCCTTCACCTGAAGTACAATAAAATATTAAAAAAATATATATATTTTTCCTTATTTAAAAAAATTGTAAATGGCTTAAAGACATGACTAAGTAAAAATGAAATAAATAACAAAAATAAGGAGTGAAGATAGTAAATACAAAACAATAAGATGCAGCCAGGGCGGGAGTCAGTATACAAAGTTTGCTCCATATATTACCTAAAAGTAGCCAGAGGAAATAAGATTATTTCAGAGTCCAAGACTCAGTATATCTTCATGATAAAAGCATGTAAGCCCCTGAAGCTCTTACAAATGTTGATGAGAAAGTTAAGCCCTTGGAAAGTGACTGCAAAGTAAAGAGAGAGAAGAGTACATGGGGTACCCTAAAAGAGAGATTAGGTCACAGTAACAGATCATGGAATCTCGGAACCTTAGAAGTGAGTGCTCATATAACTTCTACTGAAAATTAGCCTACTATTCTCCAAGCTATTTCTTAGCTAGTGTTGTAGTAATTAGTGGCAACTGGAGAAAGGTTTGCTTCTTTTATCTTCTTTAAACTCTGACATAGAAGTAGGAATCTCCGCAAGGTGCAGAGATAAACTAGTCTGTCAAATGCATGGGATTCAAAGTAAATGTGATCGTAATACCTTGAAGCATGTTTTACACTTTTCAAGATGGTCAACTGAGAGTTTGACATAACTAATGCCGTAATAATACTCTAAAGAACCTATAAGATTTTATTTTGCTTGGTGTTTCATACACTCTCAACTTTCAATGTTCTTTTTTATTACACCAGCTGCACTAATCTTTTTCCAAATGAATGTGAGGCCTTCTTGGAAGATGGCCTTTAACCTGCAAGGTGACAGCTAGGAAGCCTGCCTGGCACTTTGGTCTGCAACTTTCTTTCTTTCTTGCTCTTTATCTCAGTCAGACTAAATTTGGCAGGCCAGTTCCACTAGCCAAGACATTTTTATGTAAGTTTTCTGCCTGCTACAAACATAAAGATTAGAGTTCAGATGTCCAGCATGCATATCTTTAGTCTAACAAAGAGTTTCTTATAATTGTCTTGTGATGTATACTCATCTGACCATCTGTGGGCTACGTGTCTGCAGACACTACATAACCCTTAGAGAAATAATATATAAGCTCTGATGTAGAAATTGCCTTTCGGGACTCCATGAAGACAGCCAATGTTGCTGTCAGGCTCCCTGCTGGTGTCACCTCCTAATAAACTTTCTCTCTCTTTCTGACTTGGAATACGTTTGACTCGACTACTCCAGGGCACTGACCCAAATTGGGCAACAGTAGAGACACACCTGCAAGGTTAAAATGCATGGACTCATCCACAACTACTCTTGATGATGCCATCATCTATCCAGCCAAGAGATCTGGGTTTGCATTGACCAACCATTTCTGAACATTAGCCATCACGCATCTTGCCCTATGTTTGCCTTCATTTTTATTTATTTATTTTCATTTTGTTGTAAATGGCTTATCTGAAAAAGAAGAGCATTTGACTATGATGTGAAGGAAATTCTTGGAGAACAAGGCAATGAAATATATCTTACCCTTCCCACTATTATTGTTATAAGTGTGGATTAATCTTTCTGCCTAAGGAGAAGATACTAAGAGGAACACTTCCCTAAACTCTGGGTTATTTCAGAAAATGAAGCATTCAGAAGTGTCTCAGCAGAAATAATCCTTAAAAGGATATTATAAGGTGCTGTTTTCCTGGTTTTGCCTACTAGAACACTAGGATCTCTTCTCTAAATATCAGGTAAGGTCCAGATAATTATAGTCCAGAATACTGAAAGTGTTCTTTCACTCAGAAATTTAGGGAGACAACAAAGAATTTATTGAAAGCCATGAACCTATTTTCTCATCTGAAATGAGACTTATGCAAATTCTTATGTACACTAAGAATAAAGAGAATATAATGCATTCTGATAGCTGTTTTCTTTGTCTACATTAAGAAACTCAGGATGATCCTTAAAAAGTGTGGCTGAGGGAACAGTATGGTCCAGCTGGAATCATCTCCAACGTGACAGCCTAAAGAGGTCCATTCTTTTATTCTCAGCTCCAATTACCACTTATCTCGTCAATGCTTACTTAAAATACAGACTTCAAGGACTACATCTTTTTAAAATTGCAGAAGGCTTTGCTCGCCTTCAATATGTTTTGCAAAAGACAGGATGTGAAGGAAATGCCAGAATTTTCTGTACACATTAAGAAAATTGTATCTGCACTTTCTTTTATCATAACTAGTATTTGTGTATGTGTGTGTGATCAGTGGTGACAAGATGGATGTTTTATACCCATTTGGGAAGAAGATTCTCTTCTGGTTGAAGTTAAGAATTGAAAACAATTTCCTCATTAATCTAAAAACATAGATGCCACAGTACATAGCTCCCGGACAGCAGTAGCTCAAGGAGTATCAAGGAGTAGCCTGGGGCCATCACTGTTTAACCGTGACTGACTCACATAGGTTAGGTTATAGAATCGTGGAGAATGCATTCTGTAGAGATAGAGAGAAATGACAAGGAATGTCAAGTGTTGAGACTTCAGTAAAATATGACGCAAATGTGAAAAAGAAAGACGAGGAATCCTGGAGCCTTAAGGTTCTTCCCCCCAGAAGTTAAATTTAATCCTTGTTACATTATACTACATGCCATTGAACATATGGGGGAGACTCACAGGTAATTATAAATAGATATTATAAATCATGATACAGATTCTAAGAATCAGAGGTGTGTCATAGTAGTATGTATAGTGTTTCATCAGAAAAAATATATTTAGTCTCATAGTAGAGATCTTTGATCATTGTTGTTGCAGTTTGATGTCAATTTGCTTTCCCAGCATTTCTTCCTTTGTTTTTATTTTTTGCTTTTGGTAGTAATACCTACATCTTCTTCTGGTGAACCACTCCTCTCCCTCTCTTAGATCATGTAGTTCAAGTGGCAGTTCTAGGGATGCTCATATAACCTGGACAAGACCAACCAGAGCATGCCATCTCCTAGCTACGTGCATCACTTCTTGGGACTTCTACTCGAATTATAAGGAAAGAGACACACTCTCTGTAAGGAACGTGTTACTCTGGAGCTTCTGGGGATCATATTGGCTACCACAGGGAGATAGACTATTACTATTGATAAGTTAAGCAAAGTTGTAGAATCCAAAGTTATTTTACAGAAATCGATTGTATTTCTATATACTAGTCGCAAAACCCTGGTGGGCAGTGGTTAAGAGCTACAGCTGCTAACCAAAAGGCTGGCAGTTTGAATCCACCAGGCACTCCTTGGAAACCCTGTGGAGCAGGTCTACTCTGCCCTATAGGGTCATTATGAGTCAGAATGGACTTGACTGCAAGGGTTTTTTTTTTTTTTTTTTTTTTTTTTTTGATGACGCTACGATTAAGCGTTCAGCTGCTAACCAAAAGGTCGGCAATTGGAATCCACAAGCTGTTCCTTGGAAACCATGTGAATAATTACAGAATAAAATTTAAAAAACACTTAAAATCACATCCAAAATATGAAATACCTACAGGCAAATTAAATAAAATATAGGCAAGATCTGTACAATGAAAGCTATGAAATGTTGCTGAAATGATATATCTTAATAAGTATAGATTCATTGTAATCCCAATCAAATTCCCAGCAGACTTTTTTTTTTTTTTTGGTAAAAAATAGCAAACTGTTTCTAAAATTTTTTTGCTAATACAGAGACCTAGAATAGCCAAAACAGTTTTTTGAAAGAATAAAAATATTGGAAAATTTCTATTATCTGTTAAAAAACTACAGTAATTAAGAGAGTATGGTATGGACATAAAAATAGACATGTAGATCAATGGGGGAGCCCTGGTGGCTCAGTGGTTAAGAGTTACTGCTGGTAACCAACAGTCAGCATTTCAAATCCATCAACCACCTCTTGGAAATCCTATGGGGCAGCTGGACTCTGCCCTACAGGGTCGCTATGAGCCAGAATTGACTCGACGGCAACAGGTTTAGATCAATGGGACGGAAGTGGAAGCCCAGAAGTAGACCTACACATGCATGACAAATTAAATTTTGACAAGGTACTGCAGTAATTCAATGAGTAAAGGATAGTCTTCTCAACAAATGTTATTTATATAAGTGGTTATCCATATGGAGAAAAAATAAACCATGATGCTTATCTCATACCTTATACAAAAAGTAACTTAAAATGAATCATGGTCCTAAACAATAAAATCTAAAACTATAAAACTTCTAGAAGAAAACTTTTTAAAACCCTTTACAATCTTGGAAAAGGCAAAGATTTATTGTATAGGACACAAAAATTATGAGCCATAAAAGAAAAAAAAGTGATAAATTGGATTTCATCAAAATTAAAAATGTCTGTTCTTTGAAAGACACTATTAGGAGAATGAAAAGACAAGTCACAGAGTGGGAGAAAATGTTTGGAAAAACCACAGTCTGAAACTATATAATAACCAGGGAAATTAGAAAAACCTTCCTATGGAGTCTTCAAAAAGTACTTTTTTCCCACTCCTCCCAACACGGTTGTTGTTAGGTGCCATCGAGTCAGTTCCAACTCACAGAGACCCTATAGGACAGAGTAGAAGTGCCCCATAGGGTTTCCAAGGAGTGGCTGGTGGATTTGAACTGCTGACATTTTGGTTAGCAGCCGAGCTCTTAACCACTATGCCACCTAAGGGCTCTCTTTTACTCTCCCTGGGAACCGAAAAATACATAAGTGCTATTTGGAATTTCAGGCAAAAAGGAGAAGCTGGGCGAGATGTGGTATCTTAAAAGAAACACTTTAAACCGTCTTTTGTTTTCAAAGGTCTAGATCAATTGAAAGGAGTCCCCGGGTGTACAAAAGTTAATGTGCTCAGCTGCTAACGAAAAGGTTGGCAGTTTGAGTTCATCCAGAGGTGCCTCAGAAGAAATACTTGGTGATCTGCTTCTAAAAAAGTCAGCCATTGAAAACCCTATAGAGCACAGTTCTACTCTGACACACATGGGGTCACCATGAATCAGAATCAATTCAGTGACAACTAGTTTTAGGTCATTTGAAAAACAAAAAACAAAACAATTTCCGAAATCTATTGTTTGACCTCCAATGTCCTGCATGATTTGGCACCTGCTTACTTTGCTATGCTTACATCATGTCCCTCTTTCTCAAGATCTTTACCTTCGACATCATTTTGTTTTGTTTGTTTTCTTTAGTTCTTCCAATGAGTTATATTTCTTTCTACCTTAGGAAGATATAACATTCTGTTGCTCATACTCAAGAGTCCATTTTTCCTCCTCTATCAACTTATCTCCTACTTACCCTTCAGACCTCAACTTCTTTGTCATTTCCTTACTGAACTGCAGGTCCTGGCATGTTGTGAGCATTCAATAAATATATCTTGAATAAGTAAATAAATAGGTGAATGAATGAATGAATGAAATTTTTCCCTGACTCTCTAGATCAAGTCTTCCTATTATATGTTTTTCATACCCTATTATCTTTCTTCGTGATAATTACCACAATCATAGTTAAATAATCAACTGTGAAATTAAGTATTTAATGTCTGTTTTCCATACTAGATTATAAGCTCCATGAAGGTAGGTGCAATATCTGTGTTACTCACCACAGTGTCACCAGTTTGAATAAATATTTGTTGAATGAAACCATACCAATCACAGGATAGAAATAAAGCTTTCATAATAAAGGCTCTAAAGTGACACATAGCCACATTTAGCAAAACTGGAAAAACTTCAACCATCCAGATATTTGCTAAAAGTGTTATTTTACCAATGACAGAACATCTGACAAATTATCCAATTTTTTGAAAAATAATTTATTCTCTCAAAAAATAAAATCAGTAGTGAGAAGAATGGTTATCTGAACCTAAGGATAACCTAGAAATTTGGTTGGTAAACTAGAAGTCATGTGAATCATAGATGAGAATGGCTATGCCAGGACTGTTTTTTTTTTTTTTCCCCCTGCCCTGATATGCAGAACATCCTGACTATAACAGAAAGTTAAATGAGGGTTTTTCCTTTTGACTGAAGCTTCATAACTGAGAGGAATAAGTGACAACATAGGTGCTAGACATACTTACAGGGCTGGCTTTGGGATACCAGAACAGTTTCTGGGACCCTTACCCTTTAACCTCTAGCCTATATGGAAGAAAATGACGGAGACTAATAGGAGAGATGTTTTGAAGTTTGTTTATTTTTGAAAGAGAGCTGTTATTCTGTTCATTTTCTCTGTCAAGCCAAATTAAGGAATCATAGAAATATCCACAGAGTAAGAATGCTAGCCTACAGGAAAGCTTAACGTCTTAACAGCCAAAGCAGCCAGGAGCTGCTGAGCCATTATCAGCCAAGGCCCTGGATATGGGTGTGGCTCAATTCGCAGCTACTCAGACAAAATGGAACCTGCCCACTCCTGTCCATTGTCCTCAAAGCACTGGATGTGGCTCAAGCTAGTCAAACCCAGTTTACTAGCCCACATTCTGCACTTCCTTGTGAGAGACAGTATAAAAGGTTCTGTCTCCCTTTGTTTGAGGAGCTTGGTTTGAGGTATACACCTCCTTGCTCCTTGCCTGCACACTGGCAATAAACACTCTTCTCTCCCTCCTCAACCCGGTGTATCTTTATAGACGAAAAGCCGGACCACACAGGACCTGCTTTGAGTAACAATCTGACCCCTTGGTGGAAATGTGTTGAGCTGAAGAAATCTGTAGGCCAGTCCCATGTGCCACCAAAATAAATAGGGATGGTATTCTTAAGAGACAACAATCTATTTGCCCAGGTCTTTGAGGGCTAGGTAGTCAAGAAACTGGTTTCCTTGCCTGGAAAAGCATACAGAAATGTTGGCTGGAGCTGCCTAAGGCAGAAGAATCAAAAAAAGGGGTCACCGTGGGAACAGTCACCACTTTGATAAGATGCTAGGTGACTACCTCTGAAAGCAGCCTGCTTCAGCCCTCTTGTGAGGACCCTCCCCCACCTCTGCCCAAGAAGATAGGCTGCTGTGCCAATTTGACCCTAACAGAAGAGGCTGGGCTTACATCTCCCTAAAACAGAAGTTGAGGAAAAGTAAAAAATGATCAATTGGACAGTTTATCACCTGTGTAGGGTGTGATTAATGTGATGTCAAAGATTCCCTTGGGGAAGTGTTTGATGAACTCACAAAAGCATTGCAAGAGAGAAACAGCATCTTTGCATTGGCTCCACAGAGGGCATCAAGGTCAGATGTCAACAGCACCAGCCAGGGACACGTTTTTGCCCTTTCTCTCCTCCTTCTTTCTTCCCCTACCCTGGGATAAAACAAAACCAGCTTAATGAGTGAGGGAAGTTTTGAAAAATCAAAGTCTAGAAATTGCTTGAAAAGAGACTGTGGTCCCCTCCCCGACAATGTTTCTGAACCTAGATGAGATCTAAGATGAGGAAAAGTGAGAAGCTTTGATTGATACTTTGTTTAGACGGACTAACCCTTTCATAACCTGAAAATGGACCAATTTTAGTTCAGGAAAATAACTGAAAAAACTGGGATGTTTTCCCACTGTACCATATAGGGGTGTAGAATAAAGTTCTAATTGGGATTGTTAGAAGGCATTGGTGAGAAAGAACAAAGTTATTCCCTGATTACTCCCTGCTCCATGCAGCCAGTTAAATAAACCAATTATATGACATCCAGGGAATTCTCCACCTTGTGATGCAGTGCTTCCCTAAGTCAAGAAGAGGGCGTGCAACATTGGCCCTGCCGATCTAATACACCTATTGAGGTTTTTATTTATTTTTTTGTTTGAAAGCTAACAATGGTAAAACCAAGGTACAGTGCAGAATCCATTCTGATAAATGGGACAGGAGAGATTTCCAACTTTCAGAGGCAGCAGTGGCCAAGGTCCTTTCAGAAACATCCAATTCAAAAATATAAAAGGAAAGTAAAAGTAACTATTAAAACTACAATGAACATTTTGGAAAAGATCATTTCATGCAGTTCTCTATTCACACACACACACACACACACACAATCTCGCATATCACACATAAACATAGTTTTACATGAATGGGATCATACTACCATTTTTTTAAATTTTATTTTATTATTTCCAGTTGCTGCCAAGTCAGTTCTGATTCACGGCAACTCCATGTGTGTCAGAGTAGAATTGTGCTCTGTAGGGTTTTCAGTAGCTGATTTTTCAGAAGTAGATTGCCAGATCTTTCTTCTAAAGTGCCTCTGGGCAGACTCAAACCACTATCTTTTTGACTGAGCACTTAACTGTTGGGGCCACCCAGGGACTCCTCACACTACAGTATCTGGGTTTTTTTTTGTTTGTTGTTTTGGAGGGGGCTTTAATCCTCTTTTTAAATGCAATGTACCCTAAAACTTCCCAGCATGTTTTCTCCTTTTCAAAATGGGTGATTGAAAGCTTGACATAACTAACTCCATAAAGAACCTATAAGTTTTTTTCTGCCTGCCTTCTCCTTTCCAAATACCTTTGTTAATGAATTCATTTTGCTCTGTGTGGCCACTTGTGACTTATGACCCTCCAGCATGGAGATTAGAGCCCAGATGTTCAGTCGGTAAATCTTTAGCCTGATAAGGAGATGTCTGACATGTATCTCTTTAGCCTGATAAGAAGTCTCCTGTAGTTATCTAATAATGTGTGACTCATCCAGCCATCTATGGGCGATGTGCCAAAAGAGACTTCTAACTCTTGTAAAAATCATATATAAGTTCTAAAGTAAAATTGCCTTTTGGGACTCCATAGACAGCCTATGCTGCTGTCGGATTTCCTGTTGGTGACCACCTCCTAGATAAACTTTCTCTCTCTTTCTGCCTTGGAGTATGTTTTATTGGCTCCATTGCTCTAGGGCACAGACCCTAATCGGACAACAGCAGTTGTCTTCTTTCTCTCTCTCTCTCATTTCTTTCCTCCCTCTCTTCCTTCCCCCTTCCTTCCTTTCTTTTTTGGCTTGCCTCTCTGCAACCTTCTCTGACCTTTCCTAGTACAACTTCTCTTCCATCCTCAAAGTCAATGCTTATAAATTAATGTGTATCTTTTTGTAGCTTTTCTGTCTTTATATATTCAGATGCATTTATACATGTAATGTTTCCAAACATGAGGTAGTAATATGTACTTCTCTGTGTCTAGATTAGAGAGGCAGTAAAATTCAGCTGCTGAGTATAAACTCTGGGATCAGACTGAGACTATCTGAGGTTCACCAGTTAATTGTCTGTGTGGCCTTGGGTTAAATTCTTTTTATCTCAGCTTCTCATCTTTAAAAAGAAGATAACAATAATTCTTACTTGATAAGGGGGTTGATGGAGCCCAGGTGGCACAGTGGCTGAGACTTACAGAGAGCTACGGCTACTAACCAAAAGGTCGGCAGTTTGAATCCACCAGCCACTCCTTGGAAATCCTATTAGTGTCACTATGAATCAGTATTGACTTGATGGCAAGGGGGTTTTTTGGTTTTAAGGGTGTTAAGAGGACTAAAGGATTTGACAGAAGTAAAGTGTAAAGGAGTTCAACAAATATTAAGCTGTTGCTGCTTTATTATTATTACTCTTTTTTTTTTTTTAATTAATAATTGTTTTTTTTGGTTGTTGTTGTTAGTTGCCTTTCAGGGGATTCTAGCTCATGGTGTTATCACATATGCAGAATAGAATGGCCCCATAGGGTTTTCAAGTCTGTGACCTTTCGGAAGCAGATGACCAGGACTGTCTTCCAATGCTCTTCTAGGAGGGTTTGAACCACCAACCTTTTGGCTAGAGTTGGGTGCTTAACCTTTGCTCTAGACAAAAATATCTCAATCCCTGTGTCACCTAGAGTATTTGCAAGTGCTTCATATCCCATGTTACAAAAACAAACCTCATTTTATTTTGTTATTTCCCTATTAATGGGCATTTTTTTTCTTGTAGTTGCAACAATGCTGCAATAAACATCTTTACACATTCAATATTTTGAACTTGTTCTTTTATATCTAAGCAACAGATTGCCTGGAGGAATATTGCTGATTTGAAGGGTATATGTATTTTTATTTTTAGTAGGTTTTGCCAGAATGCATTCTAAAATAGTTATAATAATTAATATCTTAGCAGTAATGTATGAAAATACACATTCATACATATCCCTATGAGCAGTAAATGTAATTAGTCTTTTTTTCAATTTTTTTAATAAGTGATGAGTAAAAGTGATATTTGAATATTATTTTGACTTGAATTGCCTTCACCTTACAGAGACTGCTTTTTTGAAATATGTTTGTGGTCACTTGAATTTTCTCCCTTAGGCTTTTCTTGTTCATATTGTTTGCCCATTTCTCTATGAAGACATTATCAATTTGTAAGACGTTTTTTATATATATCATAGCCACTAAGCATTTATCTGTCAAATGGATTGCAAATATTTTTTAATCAATCTTTTAACTATTACATTTGCTTAGAGTAATTTTACCACATAGTTTAAAAAATGCATAATTATATGTCTTTTTTTTTTTAATATTTTATTGTACTTCAGGTGAAGGCTTACAGAACCAACAGTTTCTCATGTAACAGTAGTACACATGCTGTTTTATGACTTTGGTTAACAACCCCATAACATTTTAACCCTCTGAATTCTCAGCTTTTTTTATGGTGAAAATACACATAGCCAAAGATACACCATTTCAAAACTTTTTACGTACACATTTAAGTGACATTGACTATGCTCTTCCAATTGTGCTGCCATTCTCGCCCAAGATGAAGGTTTACAGGACAAAATAGCCTCCCATTTAACAGTTACTATAAATGTTGCCCTATACCAATGGCTAACAATCTCACAACACATCAAAAGTATCCTTACTCAACTTGTGTTCCTTATCATCAGCTTCCTACTCCCCTTCTGCCTTCTGGCCCTTATCACTGGACTCCTGTACCTCGTTAGTCTCATTTAGTTTTACTGGGCTGTCCAATCCCAGGCTGAACAGTGAACCTCGAAGGTAACTTCACCTCTGAGCTGAAAGGGTGTCTGGGGGCCATACTCTTGAGGTTTCTCCAGTCTCCTTTAGGCCAGTAAATCTGGTCTTTTTTTTTTTTTTGTGAGTTAGAATTATGCTCTACATCCTTCTCCAGCTCTGTCCAGAACCCTCTGTTGTGATCCTGGTCAGAGCAGTCAGTGGTGGTAGCCGGGCACCATCTAGCTGTACTGGACTCAGTCCGGTGGAGGCCTTGGTAGCTGTGGACAATTAGTCCCTCGGACTAATCTTTTCCTTGTATCCTGTTCTCTTCATTCTCCCTTGCTCCCGAAGGGATGAGACCAGTGGAGTATCTTAGATGGCCACTCACAGGCTTTTAAGACCCCAAACACTACTCACCAAGGTAGAATGTAGAGCATTATCTTTATAAGTAGTGTCATGCCAATTGAACTAGATGTTCCCCAAGACCATGGTCCCCAGAGCCCTCCGTCCAACAGCTCAGTCCCTCAGGGAGTTTGGATGTGTCCATGGGGCCTCCATGACCTTTCCTTGTGCAGGTTGTGTTAGTTTCCCTTGTACTGTGTACTGTCTCACCTCTCACCCAAGATACCACTTATCTACTGCCTATTTAGTATTTCCCCTCCCTCCCCTCCCATCCCTGGTAACCAACAAGGATTGTTACATTTTGCATGTGAATTTTTTCATGGGTTTTTACAATAGAGGTCTCATACAATATTTGTCCTTTTGTGATTGACTTATTTCACTCAGCATAACATCTTCCAGTTTCATCCATGTTATGAGATGGTTCACAGATTCATTGTTGTTCTTTCTCGTTGCATAGTACTCCATTTTGTGTATGTACCATAGTTTGTTTATCCATTCTTCTGTTGATGGTATGTCTTTATTTTAATTTAAAAAATTCTAGGTTTTCTGTCTTTCTTCCAAGGATTATTTGGAACATGTTTATTAATTTCCCAGTTGTTAAGTTTTTTGCCATCTTTTTTTTATTATTCTATAGTATTATTTTTTGTTTTTTTCTTTTAATGAAAAGTCTTAATTCTCTCTGAATTCATTTTACAGGCCACTAAGGCAGCGGTTCTCATACTTTAGTTTGCATTAAGATCACTGGAAGGCTTGTTAAAACACAGATTGCTGGACCTCAACCCCAAAGTTTCTGATTCAGTATGTCTGGAGGGCAGATAACTTTTGTTACTACATTTTTTCTCTTTAATTTTTTTTTTGTTTGTTTTTGGATGGCTTGTTCTTTCAGTATTGAAAGCACGCTTACTAAATGAGTGTGTTTAAATTTTTAGTTGGTAATATGGTTTTGAGAAATAAGATCTAGTAATATTAGCCACCAATGAGGTAAGTGGCACTATGGTGCCAGTGATCTGTGGTATGACAGTATACCAATGAGAAAAAAAAAAAAAAACCATTGCTGTCGAGTTGATTCTGACTCATAGAGACCAATGAGAGCTATATAAATAATTTATTACAGGCTCCTTTCAATTAGGTTACATGGGGAACCTCTGGTTTTCAAAAACAAAACAAAACAAAACCCGTTGCCGTGGAGTCGATTCTGACTCATAGCGACCCTATAGGACAGAGTAGAACTGCCCCATAGGGTTTCCAAGGAGAGGCTGGTGGATTCAAACTGCCAACCTTTTGGTTAGCATCCAAACACTTAATGAGTGTGCCACCAAGGCTCCCTGGTTTTTGAAATATGACACAGAAAAACCAAAACAAACCCATCGGGGCTCCCTAACCGTCATACAGGAAAGGCAAGATTATGCTTGCAAGCCTTATCTCACAGAAATTAAGAACAAAAAGGCAAAAGTTTCAAAACTAACACACCCTGGAGGTATCACCTAATAGAATGTTCAACCTATACAATAGTGAGGCTCCACCTCTGGGCTGTTGAGCTTCAAGCATTTCAAAAAAGACCCACCTTGAGGCGAAATACATTAGAACCAGAATAAAGCCTTACCTTTGAGGCCCAGAGGCAAAAAAGTGGCTGGTATACCATTAACCCAATGGTAATGAAAGAGATGATTAGCATTTCTAACTAGTTCCCAAGTGATTTAGGGACCATAATTTGAAAACCATCGCACTAAAGAATCACAACACAGTTTGAAAAACACTCAACAAAAATAAAATAAATTACAGATCATTATCTCTTGTTACTGAAACAACCATATCACACTATCTCCTTTGGTTCAGTGTAAGACTAATGATTCTAATAATTATATCTGTTCAAAACCAGAAAAGGCTATAAGTTCCATGTTCATGTAGAGAGCAAAGAACCAGTTAGAAGGGATAATATTGAGGAACTGCATGCACTGGGTTGGAGGTGAAAAACTGTTCATAATAAATGGATCAAATCAAGAAAAGCTTCCAAATCAAGAGGGAAGGCTGGAGGTTAAAATGACATTGAGGAATTTAAATGCAGTAATTCAATTAGCAAGTACAAAACCAAGAAAATATGACTAACGAAAGGCGTGATGACCTACAAAGCTGGCATAATGCAAACTCCTGTGCTGATTACAATCTGGCTATGCAAGTTAAAAATTTTGATGACTATAATAATTATAGGTGCCTTCCAGTCAATTCCGACTCACAGTGACTCTAAGTACAACAAAATGAAACACTGCCCTGTCCTGTGCCATCCTCACAATCGTTGCTATGTTTGAGCCCATTGTTGCAGCCACTGTATCAATCCATCTCGTCAAGGGTCTTCTTCTTTTTCCCTCACCCTCTACCCAGCTACCTTACCAAGTATGATGTCCTTCTCCAGGGACTGGTCCTTCCTATAACATGTCCAAAGTGCATGAGAGGAAGTCTCCCCATCCTCACTACCAAGGAGCATTCTGGCTGTAGTTTTTCCAAGACAGATTTGTTGATTCTTCTGGCCAAAAAAAAAAAAAAACAAACCAAACCCATTGCCATCTAGTCTATTCTGGCTCATATACCCAATATTCTTTGGCAACACCATAATTCAAAGGCATCAATTTTTCTTCAGTCTTCCTTATTCATTATCCAGCTTTCTTATGCATATAAGGTGATTGAATATATCATAGCTTGGATCAGGCACATCTTAGTCTCAAAGTGACATCTTTCCTTTTCAACACTTTAAAGAGGTCTTTTGCAGCAGATTTACCCAAAGCAATACATCATTTGATTTCTTGACTGCTGCTTCCACAGGCATTGATTATGAATTCAGATAAAATGAAATCCTTGACAACTTCAATATTTCTCCATTTATCATGATATTGCTTTTCCGTCCAGTTGTAGGATCTTTGTTTTGTTTATGTTGAGGTGTTATCCATACTGAAGGCTGTAGTCTTTGATCTTCATCAGTAAGTGCTTCAAGTCCTCTTCACTTTCAACAAGCAAGACTGTGTCATTTGCATATGACAGGTTGTTAATGAGTCTTCCTCCAATCCTACTGTTGTGTTCTAGCACAGCTTCTTGGATTATTTGCTCAGCATACAGATTGAATAAGTATAGTGAAAGGATACAACCCTATCATACACCTTTCCTGATATTAAAACATGCAGTATCCCCTTGTTCGTCCAAACAGTTACCTCTTGGTCTGTGTACAGATTCCGCAAGGGCACAATTAAGTGTTCTGGAACTCCCATTCTTCGCAATGTTATCCATAATTTGTTATGATCCACATAGCTGAATGCCTTTGCATAGTCAATAAAACACAGATAAACATCTTTCTGTAGTCTTTGCTTTAGTCAAGATCCATCTGACTTTAGCAATGATGTACCTCATTTCACATCCTCTTCTGAATCCAGCCTGAATTTCTGGCAGTTCCCAACTAATGTATCGCTGCAACCATTTCTGAATTATCTTCAGCAAAAATTTACTTGCATGTGATATTAATGATATTGTTCAATAATTTCTGGATTCTGTTGGATTACCTTTCTTTAGAATTGGCACAAATATGGATCTCTTCCAGTCAGTTGGCCAGGTGGCTGCTTCCAAATTTCTTGGCACAGACAAGTGAGCACCTCTAGTACTGCGTTCGTTTGTTGAAAGATCTCAGTCGGTATTCCATCAAATCCTGGAGCCTTGTTTTTCTCCACTGTCTTCAGTGCAGCTTGGACTTCTTCCTTCAATACCATTGGTTCTTGGTCATACGATATCCTGAAATGGTTGAACGTCAACCAATTCTTTTTGCTACAGTGACTCTGTCTGTTCCTTCCCTCTTCTTTTGAAGCTTCCTTCATTATTCAATATTTTGCTCATAGAATTCTTCAATATTGCAACTTGAGGCTTGAAGTTTTTCTTCAGTTCTTTCAGCTTGAGAAATGCCAAGCATGTTCTTCCCTTTTGATTTTCTAACTTCATGTGTTTGCATATTTCATTATAATACCTTACTTTATCTTCTTGATCTGCCCTTTGAAATCTTCTGTTCAGCTCTTTTACTTCACTTCTTCCATTCGCTTCAGCTACTCTATGTTCTAAAACAAGTTTTGGAGTCTCTTCCGATATCATTTTGGTCTTTTCTTTCTTTCTTATCTTTTTAATGACCTTTTGCTTTCTTCACGTATGAGGTCCTTGATGTCATCCCACAACTCTTCTTGTCTTTGGTTTAGTGTTCAGTGTGTCAAATCTATTCTTGAGATATTCTCCAAATTCAGGTGGGATGTATTCAAGGTTGTATTTCAGCTCTCGTGGACTTGTTTTAATTTTCTTCAGCTTCAACTTGAACATGTATATTGAGCAATTTACTGTCTGTTCTGCAGTTGGCTCCTGGCCTTGTTCTGACTGATGTAATAATTTGAGATGGCAAAACTGAAGTTCAATGCATTTAGATAACTTGCCTAACATCGATATATCCAGTAAGCATTATAGCTATGAGTAGGCCCGGTGAGGCTAAAACTACTTTATTCACTATGCCATGCTGTCTTAAAAGAATAGTTTAGTCTGCATTCCTGATGACCAGGTAATTTTATTTTATTTTATTTTTGTGCAAATCAGGACTTTTTTTTTTAGGCAAAAGAGTATTATTAACAATAATTCTGGAGAAACAAAGTGAATGGCTTTTTGCCTAGGACTGTGTTTCTTATGAGCCCCTGGATAGTGCAAACCTTTGAGCACTCGACTGAAAAGTTGTTCAAACCCACCCAGAGGTGCTTCGGAAGGAAGGCCTGGCAATCTGCTTACAAAAGATTACAGCCTTGAAAATCCTATGGGATGCAGTTCTACTCTGCACACAGGGGGTCAGCATGAATCGGAATTGACTCAACAGCAATTGTTTGTTTTTTGCTTTCTACTGTGCCCCAATAGGACAATACAGAAGATTAGGCATCTGCTGGTGGAGACACAGCCACATCTGCCACGTCACTTCATTTTGAGACCCATCCTCTAAGCTAATCAAATGCTCCTATACTCAACACAACTCAATTTTAAACATCCACATATATTCATTCTTTTGCATTCCCAAAACTACTTGATCCTTTTTCTCTCTTCACGTGCCTGTAAATATCTACTTTTTTACCATCTTTTTTTATGTCATTTGCCACGGTCGATCTAAAAGTATTCTCCTTCGATGCCTGCCAGCTAGAACTGTCCTTCAATGTCTAACCCTCCAGATCCCTGTCTCTTTCTGAAACACATTGCACAGTATAATTAAAGTGGGTGCTGTTCTGCTGTATGTTGTCTAACATTTTGCTTTGTGCTTGAGAGAGCTATTTATTTTAGCGGCCACAGAATCTTTGGGAATTGGTAGCTCCCAATGAGGGTCAGTAGGCAGCGTGAAGAACAGATGACAGCCTGCAATACCTCCTTCGCATTTCTGTAAAGAGATTTGACATTTACAAAGTACTGCACATTGCTTTTTCTCACAAATCTCTGAAGAATTCATAAAAATAAGGGCTTAATGATGATTCCTTAACATTTGATATGCTTTTAAAAGTACAAGATATACTGTTTTTGATAAACTGGAGGAGGCCTTACCATGGCTGGTATGATAGAGCCATCTCTAAAACTACCTGAATGCAGGAATAACACATATCAAAGAACTCTTTCCTAGAAAGTCAATGCCCATGCTGGGGAGAATTGCTGTTCAGGGAAGTTCTTTTTATTCTGAAGAATAGAGATCAAGTTTATTAGTGGTTACCAGGTGTGGGCAGGAGGTTAGGAAGACAGGAAGACATAATGCTTAGGGGACACTGAGCTTCTGTTAAGGGTGATGGAAAAAATTCAGGAGCGGTTAAGGGTGACGGTTGAAAAACATGAAGAACATAATTATCACTGAACTGTACATACGAAGATTGTTGAAATGGCAAATGTTTTGTTACCTTTATATTTATCACAATTAAAAAAAAAATCAGTATACCTCCTCCTACAGAGCTCTTAAATTTACAGCTGGTAGAATCAGGTAGCACTTAAACTACCTAAGACTTAATTGGAGCCCTGGTGGCACAGTGGTTAAGAGTTTGGCTGCTAACCAAAAGGTCGGCAGTTCATAATCCACCAGCCACTCTTTGGAGACACTACGGGGCAGTCCTACTCTGTCCTATAAGGCCACTATGTGTCAAAATCAACTCAAAATTAGAGCCCTGGTGGAGCAGTGGTTAAGAGCTTGGCTACTAACCAAAAGGTCAGCAGTTCAAACCCACAATGCTCCTTGAAAACTTTATGGGGCAGTTCTACTCTGTCCTGTAGGGTCACTATGAGTCGGAATTAACTCAACGGCAACTGGTAAAAGTCATTCTTCCATTTTCTCGGTTCATGGAAGAAATCTGAAAACAAAGTCCACCCTTAAGTAACGGAGATAAACTTTCTTTGACGATAGAGAATACCTTAAACTAAAGATTCAAACAAATCACAGAAGTTAATATACCCTTGAATCTTTTAAATTGCGTATAGAAACCTGCACATATTAATAAGAAATTATTAATACTGCTTTATTTCTAATTTTCTGGTCTAAATACAGATTACCAAAAAAGAAAGTTTCCGTAATATTTCCTTCATACAGAATTTAGGAAAGGGCTTAGATTAAATAACCTTTTTTTTATTGTAAATAATTTAAGTGTGGAAAAATTAATCAATAAAAAGTAAAAGAGCTTCAATGACATTTTAAAGTAAAACCCAAGGACAGTTTTGATGTGAATCAAGTCCCATTTCTCCCTCAGGGTAACATACAGAGCATAGAAAAGCTGCCTGAATAAATCAGTGCTGGACTTGGTAGAACAGGGAAGAAGTGACTGCAAGTGCCCAGGCTGGGGAGACAGCCATTACAAAAAGATATTTATTTGGAGTGGATATTCCCACAAAGAGTTTAAGGCAGAGAAAGGTGGCTCCTTGGCCCTGCTTCTGTTCTCTTACTCCCTGCACCGACTAGTCTCCATTCAAGCAACTCTCACTGTAGTTAGGGGCCAGAAAAAATGGAGAATATGAGCAGCTTCCCTGCCTTTTGTTTTAGGTTTATCATCCATATTTTTGTTGTTGTTAGGTGCTGTAGTATCGGTTGTGACTCATAGCTACCCCACGTACCACAGAACGGAACACTGCCCAGTCTCGCGCCATCCTCACAATTATTGTTATGATTGAGTCCATTGTTGCAGCCACTGTGTCCATCAATCTCGGTGAGGGTCTTCCTCTTTTTCGCTGACCCTCTACATTACCAAGCATAATGTTCTTCTCCAGGGACTGGTCTCTCCTGATAACATGTCCAAAGTATGTAAGACCAAGTCTCACCATACTTGCTTCGAAGGAGTATTCTGGCTGTACGTCTTCCAAGACAGATTTGTTCATTCTTCTGGCAGCTCATGATATATTCTATATTCTTCACCAACACCATAATTCAAACGTATTCATTCTTCTTTGGTTTTCATTATTCATTATTCAGCTTTTGCATGCATATGAGAGGATTGAAAATACCATGACTTGGGTCAGGCGCACCTTAGTCCTCAAGGTGACATCTTTGCTTTTTAACACTTTGAGGAGGTCTTTGGAAGCAGATTTACCCAACGCAATGCGTCATTTGATTTCTTGACTGCTGCTTCCATGGGCATTGCTTGTGGATCCAAGTAAAATGAAATCCTTGACAACTTCAATTTTTTTCTCCATTTATCATGTTGCTGATTGATCCAATTGAAAGGAGTTTTGTTTTCTTTATATTGAGGTGTAATCCATACTGAAGGCTGTAGCCTTCGATCTTCATCGGTAAGTGTTTCAAGTCCTTTTCACTTTCAGCAAGCAAAGTTGTGTCATCTGTATATCGCAGGTTGTTAATGAGTCTTCTTCCAATCCTGTTACCACATTCTTCTTCATATAGTCTTCCTCATATAGCTTCTCAGGTTATTTGCTCAGTGTACAGACTGAATAAATATGGGGCACACCTTTTCTGATTTTAAATCACGCAGTACCCCCCTTGCTCTGTTCCAACAACTGCTTCTTGATCTATGAACAGGTTCATCATGGGCACAATTAAGTGTACTGGAATTCCCATTCTTCGCAATGTTATTCATAATTTGTTACGATCCACACAGTCAGATATCCCAAACAATATTTCATGCAACTTATTTGAATTTTTTATTAGTAAACTCATGCTGTACATTTTTTTGTGACTTTTTTTCATGTTTTTGAGATTGATCCACATTGATGCTTGAATCTGTAATTTATTTTTACTGGTATATAACATTTAATGGCATACCATAATTTATTTATTCTCTTATAAACAGATATTTGGAATGTTTTCATTCTTAAAATCTAATTCCTTTTTTTTTTTTTTCCAACTAGCTTCTTATTTTAAAAAGTCATGCCTTCTAAAACTTTGAAAGAATAATAAAATATATCCTTCATCTAAATTAATCAAGTTTTCAAAATGTTTTTAAAAATTTGCCATATTTGCATTCTCTTTCTCTCCATATTAAAAGCCATTGGATTTAGATATAACTGTGCTTGAAGGTAAAATTATAGCTTACAGATTCCACCAAGAATTTTAATTTGCTGTTATGTACCTATAGCCTTCTTTAATCTAGAACAATTTCCCAACATTTTATTTTACTTTATCATGACATCAAGCTTACAGAGTCCAACATATTTAGAGATTATCTTAAAATTTTAGTGATGGTTTCCTCATGATTACATTTAAGTTAGAAATCTTTGCAAGAAATATTATGTAGGTGATGTTATGCCCCATCCAGTGCACCGCATAAATATGTTCACTTGATTCTTTGGTTAAGGTGGCGGTGCCCACCAGAGTTCTCCATTGTGAAAGTCCCTCCTCACTTTGGAATTAATAACTAATCTGAAGGTTGATAATTTGACACTATTTAAATATCTTTTTCCCAATAATATTTCACCCAATGCTTTTGTTGTTGTTATTAGGAGCTGTTGTTTCCAACTCATAGCTACCATATTATAACAGAAACACTGCCAATTCCTGCACCATCCTCACAATCATTGTTATGCTTGAGCCCATTGTTGAAGACACTGTGTCAATCCAACTTGCAGAGGGGCTTCCTCTTTTTCGCTGACCCTCTGCTTTACCAAGCATGATGTGCTTCTTCAGGAGCTGATCCTTCCAGATAACATGTTCAAAATATGTGAGACGTAATCTCGCCATCCTTGCTTCTGAAAAGCATTCTGGCTGTACTTCTTCCAAGACAGATTTGTTCATTATTTTGGCAATCCATGGTATATTCAATATTCTTCACCAACATCATAATTCAAAGGCGTCAATTCTTCGGTCTTGCATACTCATTGTCCAGTTTTCGCCTGTACAAGAGATGATTGAAAACACCTTGGGTCAGGCGCACCTTAGTCTTCCAGGTGACATCTTTGTTGTTTAACACTTTATAGAGATCTTTTATAGCAGATTTGTCCATTGCAATGTGTCATTTGATTTCTTGACTGCTGCTTCCATGGTGTTGATTGTGGATCGAAATAAAATGAAATCCTTGACAACTTCAATCTTTTCTCCATTTATCATGATGTTGCTTATTGGTCCAGTTGTGAAGATTTTTGTTTTCTTTGTGTTGAGGTGCAATCCATACTGAAGGCCTTTGATCTTCATCAGTAAGTGCTTCAAGTCCTCTTCACTTTCAGCAAGCAAGGCTGTGTCATCTGCATATCGCAGATTATTAATGAGTCTTTCTCAAATTCTGATGCCCCTTTCTTCTTCATATAGTCCAGCTTCTCAGATTATTTGCTCAGAGCACAGATTGAATAAGTATGGTTAAACAATACAATACTGACGCACACCTTTTCTGATTTTAAACCACGCAGTATCCCCTTGTTCAGTTAAACGACTGCCTCTTGATTATGAACAGGTTTCTCATCAGCACAATTAAGTGTTCTGGAATTCTCATTCTTTACAACGTTATCCATAATTTGTTATGATCCACGTGGTGGAATGCCTTTGAGTAGTCAATAAAACACAGGTAAACATCTTTCTGGTATTCTCTGCTTTCAGCCAGGATTCATCTGATATCAGCAATGAATCCTTTGTTCCACGTCATCTTTGAAATCCAGATTGAATTTCTGGTTTTAGCAGCTATTTATGACTCTTGTTTTATTCAGTTATTACCATGCTGGTCATAAAATGGTGATATTCCTATTTTTATTATTATATCTGCATTTTTTAGTTGACATCCTTCTGTAAAGAAAAACCTTTCCCTTTTCCAAACACACCGCTTCTCTCATTTATTTATTTATGTAGCATGCCAACAATAATAAAAATAAAGCCTACCTAGTTATAAAAATATTTTACAAAGTAGATTTGAAGGCAAAACTAGAGACAAAAAAAAATTTCTTTAAAAATTTTTTTTTTATTGTGCTTTAAGTGAAAGTTTACAATTCAAGTTAGTCTCTCACACAAAAATTTATACATACATTGTTATGTGACCCTAGTTGCTTTCCTTATACTGTGACAGCACACTCCTCCTTTCCACCCTGGATTTCCCATGTCCATTCAACCTGTTCCTGACCCTCTCTGCCCTCTCATCTCACCACCAGACAGGAGCTGTCCATTTAGTCTCATGTATCTACTTGAGATAAGAAGCACACTCTTCATGAGTATCATTTTATGTCCCATAGTCCAGTCTAATTTTTTGTCTGAAAAGTTGGCCTTGGGAATGGTTTTAGTTTTGGGTTAACAGAAAGTCCAGGGGCCATGTCTTCTGAGGTCCCTCCAGTCTCACTGAAACCATTAAGTCTCATCTTTTTATAGAATTTGAGTTCTACACACCACTTTTCTCTTGCTCCATCAGGGACTCTCAGTTCTGTTCCTTGTCAAGGCAGTCATTGGTGGTAGCCAAGCACTGTCTAGTTGTTCAGGTCTCAGGCTGATGGAGTCTCTGGCTTATGTGGCCCTTTTTGTCTCTTGGGCTAATATTTTCCTTGTGTCTTTGGTGTTCTTCTTTCTCCTTTGCTCCAGGTGGGTTGGGCCCAATTGATGCACCTTAGAGGGATGCTCTCTAGCTTTTAAGACACCAGACGTCACTCACCAAAGTGAGATGCAGAATATTTTCTTAATAAACTTTGTTATGCCAATTGACCTAAATGTCTCCTGAAACCATGGTCCCCAGACCCCCATCCCTGTTACTCTGTCCCTCGGAGTGTTTGGTTGTATTCAGGAAACTTCTTAGCTTTTGAAAAACCATATTTCTTAATGGTAAAAGGGTAAATCCACCAGAAATATTTAACAATTTTTAATGTGTATGCACCTAATAACATATGTTCAACATATATAAAGCAAAAACTATTATAACTAAAAGGAGAAATATGCAAATCCAAAATCATTGTGGATAATTAACTGAACAACCAGACAAAATATCAGCAGACGTAAAGAAAGTCTGAATAACACCATTGCAAAACTTCATCTAATTTAAACCATTGCATCTAAGTTGACCTAATGCACCAATCAGCTGCAGAACATACATTCTTCTGATGTGTACATGAAACATTTACCAAAATTGGGCCATATACTGGGCTATAACTCAATAAATTAACAAAAATCTCAATAAATATCAAACGATTCAAGTTACATAACTTATACTCTCTGATCACAGTGGAATTAAACCAGATGTAAATAACATCAGTGTAACTAGGCAGTTCCTAAGTGCTTAAAGTTAAGAAATACACTTTTAAAGAACCCATTATCTAAGAAAATCATATGTTAGAAAACAAGAAAGACTTAAAATCAATAAGCTAAGCATCCATTGCAAAGACTTAGAAAAAGAATAGAAAAATAATCCCACAGAATACTGAAAAAAGGAAATAATAAAGAATGAAATCCATGAAATAGAAATCAAAGAGAAAAGCAGCCAAGTCTAATGCTTATTCTTTTAAATGAATATTAAATATGTATTACCTTAACAAAAAGTACATGAATAACTACTGTGAGGAATGAAAAGGAGTCAACACAAATATACACTTCACACATTACAAAGACAATAAGAAGAAACTATAAATAATTGTATACCAAAATATATTCCAATTTAGACAAAATGGACATGTTTCTTATATGTATAAATTATCAAACTTACATAGGAAAAACAAAAAAAGTAAATGAAATATGTATTCATATATATGAATCTATTTAGAAATATATAAGAATATACATATATTGTGATGTCAGCTGAGATTCGCTTTAATTTGATTCCATGGAGAAGTTCTTGCACAAAAATTGCACCATGGAATTAGCCCCAACTTGAGTCATGGGGCTGACCTTATGTACTTGTGTCAGTCACTCAGTCATTGAGTCATTAGCCACCATCTGCCTCAAAAGAGGTAGAGATTGGGGTGTAGCCTACCAGACAACGTGTTTTACATTTAGCTGAGAGCAATTCTCTGGAAGTTATAAATTGTTACCAGCTAACCACAGCAGCTGAGGGATGGGAACACCAACTAGTAAAGGGAATCTGGGTGAGGCACCAACGTTATTGTTTTTGGCCTAACCCTTATACTACTTAGATTCATTTTCTTATCACATTAGGTTAACTCTAAACAGTTAGTGCTTCTTCAGTAGTCTGGTTGGTGACAATTGTTGGAATCTTACAAGAAGAGACTTAGTGAGGCAAATTACAACTCCACTCTGTAGTTAGTGTAGAAGCCATAATGGAAAATCCTAACATCTTTCTTTTTTACTGCTCATCCTAGATTTTCATACACTTTGACTATCATCTCTGCTGATCAAGATAGCTTGCCTGGTGGATTGACTGAGACCAATGAGACCAGCGGTTCTACACCAGGGCTGATTTTGACCCGTAGGGGACACTTCACAATTTCTGGAGACATTTTTGGTTGTTAAGACTGGAAGTAAATGTTATTGCTAGTGGATACGGATGAGGCTAGGGATTTTGCTATTCATCCTATAATATATAGGACAAACCTCTACAGCAAAGAATTATCCAGCCCAAAGTGTCAATAGTGCCACGTTTGAGAAATCCTGCCTTAGAAGACTTAGTGAACATTCATATGGGTTTGAGGAGTGATTTTTAAAGTTTGTCTTCTGTGCACTGTAGTGACTTAGCTTTTTGGAGACAGGCTTTGGAAGCATTCATTCCAGACCCACCGCTCAAAATGCCCCTTTACATCAAGTACTATTTCACTCAGGAGTGAATCAGGAGAATTGGTTTGAGAAATTACTCTTATACCAACTAGCTCTGTGACCTTAGGCAAGTCCCTCCAACTCTGGGCTTAGGTTTTTCTCATTTATTAAATTAAGGAAATTATCTGATCTTAATATGGTCCTTTCAGTTCTGACCTTCAAAGTTCTTTTTGGCTAAATGCTAGTTGGGAGGGGGATGATTAACATTGAAAAATCAGGAACAGTTATTTGCATACTAGCTTGAATTTGTTCGTGAGCTCCTTTATAAAAGACAGTTGCAGAAGAGAGCAAATAATAACGAGAGTGTGGTAGATGGGTAAGACATGGCCCTGATGAACTGGAAGTCAGCTGGACAGAAAAATTATGAAGGGAGGGAAAAACAATGAACATGAAGGCAAAAGTTCCAGAAGTCAAACCACAGTTAATGTAGAGCTCTATCTGGCAACCACTAGAACCACAACAGCAAACATTTGCAGGGCTTTATAAACATTAGAAAATACAGCAGTCTCATGAGGTAGGAAAGTCTGTCTTAATCATTGCCACATTACAAATGAAGGCACTGAAGTTAAGGAAGATAAGCGGTTGCTAAGTTCATGTGTCTAGTGAGAGGCAGAGACAGGGCTTAAACTCATATCTTCTGATGCTACGTCCTTAAGACAATCAGAAAAATATTGGACTGGTGCTTTCTAGCTGTGTAAGAGCTTATTTCTTCATATCAAAATTATTTGATTCCAAGGCTGGGAAGGTTTTTCAATCTTCTCTGCACTCATTAATTACATCCCCCGAGCTTGAAAGAGGTGATTCACTTACAGCATTTCTAAAAAAATAAATAAAGTCTTGCCAAAACACAAGCATTAGTTCTGCCACGTTATTCTTCAGGTCCACAGGCCATGTCTCAAAAACCTAAGAAAATAATGCTTATAAATTAACTCTGGCTGTGAAAGGTTTTGAAAGAATTATGTTCTCATAAAAGCTTTAGGAAGCATGGGTTTTGTGTTAGTGTATTTGTATGACCCCGTACTGTGTGCTAATTACCAGTTATTTTTAAAGTTGTTTTATACTGAGTTTTACCACATAGCAACCTAGAGAAAGATCCTTGGAAAATATCCTGGATTTCTATCCACAAAGCCTTGTTAAACTCTACTACACATTTGGTATTGTTATAAATATTATGGTTGTAAACTCACCCAAACTAAAGAAGAGATTTTGCAACATAAGAATTTTGGGGGGCCAAATTTTTGTCTTAATTCACCGGAGATAATTTAGTGTATGGGTATGATAATTTGGATATGATAACCTAGTGTCTGAGCTGTGGGAATCAAACAAATCTATATTTGTTTTTTTTTTTTTTTTTTAATATATATTTTATTGTACTTCAGGTGAAAGCTTACAGAGCAAATAGTTTCTCATGAAATAGTAGTACACATGTTGTTTTTTGACATTGGTTAACAACCCCACAACGTATTAATCCTCTAAATTCTCAACCTTTTTTTTTGATGAAAATTACAGATGGCCAAAGATACACCGTTTCAAAAATTTCTACATTCACAGTTCAGTGACATTGACTACGCTCTTCCAACTGTGCTGTTATTCTCACTTAAGATGAAGGCTTACAGAAAAAATAGTTTTTCATTTAACAGTTACTACACATGTTGCCCTATGACAATGGTTAACAATCTCACAGCACATCAAGAATACCCTTACTCCACCTTGTGTTCCCTATCACCAGGGGGCTTCCTTGTCCCCTTCTGTCTTCTGGACCTTGTCAGTGGACTATTGTACCTCTTTAGTCTCATTTGTTTATTTATTTATTTATTTATTTATTTATTTATTTATTTATTTATTTTTATTTTATTTAAACACCATTTCAAAACTTTTTACTTACACATTTAAGTGATATTGACTATGCTCTTCCAATTGTGCTGCCATTCTCGCCCAAGATGAAGGCTTACAGGACAAAACAGGCTCCCATTTAATAGTTACTACAAATGTTACCCTATAGCAGTGGTCAACAATCTCACAATACATCGACAGTGTCCTTATTCAATTTGTGTTCCTTATCATCAGTTTCCTACTCTCCCTCTGCCTTCTGGCCCTTGTCACCAGACTCCTGTACATCGTTAGTCCCATTTAGTTTTACTGGGGTGTCCATTCCCAGGCTTAACATCAAACCTTGAAGGTAACTTCCCCTCTGAGCTGAAAGGGTGTCTGGGGGCCACACTCTCGAGGTTTCTCTAGTATTCTTTAGGCCAGTATATCTGGTCTTCTTTTTTTTTTTTTTTTTTTTTGGGAGTTAAAATTATACTCTACATCCTACTCCAGCTCTGCCCAGAACCCTCTGTTGTGATCCTGGTCAGAGGAGTCATTGGTGGTAGCCGGGCACCATCCAGCTGTACTGGGCTCAGTCCCGTGGAGGCCTTGGTAGCTGTGGACCATTAGTCCTTCGGACTAATCTTTTCCTTGTATCCTGTTCTCTTCGTTCTCCCTTGTTCCCGAAGGGATGAGATCAGTGGAGTATCTTAGATGGCCGCTCATAGGCTTTTAAGACCCCAGACACTACTCACCAAGGTAGAATGTAGAGCATTATCTTTATAAGTAGTGTCATGCCAATTGAGCTAGATGTTCCCCGAGATCATGGTCCCCAGAGCCCTCCGTCCAACAACTCAGTCCCTCGGGGGGTTTGGATGTGTCTATAGGGCCTCCATGACCTTTCCTTGTGCAGGTTGTGTTAGTTTCCCCTGTACTATGTACTATCTCATCTCTCACCCAAGTTACCACTTACCTATTACCTATTTAGTATTCCCCCCCCCCTCCCATCCCTGGTAACCAACAAGGATTGTTACATTTTGCATGTGAATTTTTTCATGGGTTTTTACAATAGAGGTCTCATACAATATTTGTCCTTTTGTGATTGACTTATTTCACTCAGCATGATGTCCTCCAGTTTCATCCATGTTATGAGATGGTTCACCGATTCATTGTTCTTTCTCGTTGCATAGTACTCCATTGTGTGTATGTACCATAGTTTGTGTATCCATTCGTCTGTTGATGGACATCGAGGTTGTTTCCATCGTTTTGCTATTGTGAATAATGCTGCCATGAACATAGGTGTGCATATGTCTATTCGAGTGATGACTCTTATTTCTCTAGGATATATTCCTAGGAGTGGGATTGCTGGATCGAATGGTACGTCTATTTCTAGCTTTCTGAGGAAACGCCATATCATTTTCCAAAATGGCTGTATCATTTTGCATTCCCACCAGCAGTGTATAAGAGTTCCCGTCTCCCCGCAGCCCCTCCAACATTTGTTGTTTCCAGTGTTTTTGATTCGTGACAGTAATGCCGGGGTGAGATGGTATCTCATTGTGGTTTTAATTTGCATTTCTCTAATGGCTAGTGATCGCGAGCATTTCCTCATGTGTCTGTTGGCCATTTGAATGTCTTCCTTGGTGAAGTGTCTGTTCATTTCCTTTGCCCATTTTTTGATAGGATTGGTTGTCTTTTTGTTGTAGAGGTGTTGGATTTTCTTGTAGATTATGGAGATTAGACCTTTGTCTGACTTGTACTGTCCAAAAATTTTTTCCCAGTCTGTAGGTTCTCTTTTAACTCTTTTGGTGAAATCTTTTGAAGAGCATAGATGTTTGATTTTTAGAAGATCCCAATTATCTAGTTTATCTGTTGGGTTTTTTGTGTTGATGTTTATGGTTTGTATCCTGTTAATGCCATGTATTAAGGTCTGAAGTGTTGGTCCTATTTTTTCTTCTATGAATTTTATAGTTTGAGGCTTTATATTCAGGTCTTTGATCCATTTTGAAGTAGTTTTTGTATATGGTGTGAGGTATGGGTCCTGTTTCATTTTTCTACAAATGGATATCCAGTTTTGCCAGCACCATTTGTTAAAAAGACTGTCTTTTCCCCATTTGATGTATTTTGGGCCCTTGTCAAAAATCAGGTGACCGTAGGTGGATGGATTTACATCTGAGTTCTCAATTCTGTTCCATTGGTCAATGTCTCTGTTGTTGTACCAGTACCAGGCTGTTTTGAGTACTGTAGCTGTATAGTAGGTTCTCAAGTCAGGTAGTGTGAGTCCTCCAACTTTATTCTTCTTCTTCAGTAGTGCTTTACTTATTCGGGGTTTCTTCCCTTTCCATATAAAGTTAATAATTAGTTTTTCCATCTCTTTGAAGAATGTTGTTGGTATTTGTATCGGAATTGCATTGTATTTGTAAATTGCTTTAGGTAGAATTGCCATTTTCACAATGTTGAGTCTGCCTATCCATGAGCATGGTATGTTTTTCCATTTATGTAGATCCCTTTGGGTTTCATGCAGCAGTGTTTTGTAGTTTTCTTTGTATAGGTCTTTTATATTCCTGGTCAGATTTATTCCCAAATATTTTATCTTTTTAGGGGCTATTGAAAATGGTATTGATTTCCTGATCTCCTTTTCATCGTTCTCTTTACTGGTGTATAGGAATCCAACTGATTTTTGAATGTTTATCTTGTATCCTGCTACTCTGCTGAATCTTTCTATTAGTTCCAGTAAATTTCTCATGGAGTCTTTAGGGTTTTCTATGTATAGTATCATATCATCTGCAAACAGGGAGAGTTTAACTTCTTCATTACCAATTTGGATGCCCTTTATTTCTTTCTCTTGCCTTACTGCTCTAGCGAGAACTTCCAGCACAATGTTAAATAGGAGTGGTGATAAAGGGCATCCTTGTCTTGTTCCTGTTTTCAGGGGGAATGTTTTCAGCCTTTCTCCATTAAGAATGATGTTGGCTGTTGGTTTTGCATAGATGCCCTTTATGATGTTGAGAAATTTCCCTTCTATACCTATTTTCTTGAGAGCTTTTATCAGGAATGGGTGTTGGACTTTGTCAAATGCCTTTTCTGCATCAATTGAGATAATCATGTGATTTTTTTCTTTCCTTTTATTTATGTGGTGGATTACGTTGATGGATTTTCTAATGTTAAACCATCCTTGCATACCTGGTATGAATCCTATTTGGTCGTGGTGTATTATTTTTCTGATATGATACTGAATTCTATTGGGTAAAATTTTGTTCAGAATTTTTGCATCTATATTCATGAGAGATATTGGTCTGTAATTTTCTTTTTTTGTGATGTCTTTGCCTGGTTTTGGTATCAGCGTTATGCTGGCTTCATAGAATGAATTTGGAAGTGTTGCTTCCTCTTCTATGCTCTGAAATAACTTGAGTAGAACTGGTACGAGCTCTTCTGTAAATGTTTTGTAGAATTCTCCAGTGAAGCCATCTGGGCCAGGGCTTTTTTTGGTTGGGAGTTTTTTTATTACCTTTTCAATCTCTTCTCTTGTTATGGGTCTGTTCAGATTTTCAATATCACTTTGTTGTAGTTTGGGTAGGCCGTATGTTTCTAGAAATTTATCCATTTCCTCTAGGTTTTCAAATTTGTTGGAATATAGTTTTTCATAATATTCTGTTATAATCCTTTTTATTTCAGTTGGGTCTGTTGTAATGTCCCCCATTTCATTTCTTATTTGGGTTATTTGTGCCCTCTGCTGTTTTCCTTTTGTCAGTCTGGCCAGTGGTTTGTCGATTTTGTTGATTCTTTCAAAGAACCAACTTTTGGTTTTGTTGATTCTTTCTATTGTTTTTCTGTTCTCTATTTCATTGATTTCTGCTCTGATCTTTACTATTTCCTTTCTTCCGGTGGTTGTAGGCTTTTTTTGTTGTTCTCTTTCTATTTGTTTGAGTTCTGTAGTTAATGTTTTGATTTTGTCCCTTTCTTCTTTTTTGATATGTGCATCTATTGCTAGAAATTGTCCTCTGAGGACTGCCTTTGCTGTGTCCCAAAGGTTTTGGTATGATGTGTTTTCATTTTCATTTGATTCTAGGAATTTTTTAATTCCATCTCTGATTTCTTCTATTACCCATTGATGTGTAAGCAGATTATTATTCAGTTTCCATGTGTTTGATTTTTTTTCCTTGCTCTTTCTAGTGTTAATTTCTACCTTGATGGCATTGTGGTCAGAGAAGATACTGTGAATTATCTCAGCATTTTGGATCTTGTTGAGGATTGCTCTGTGGCCTAAGATGTGGTCTATTCTGGAGAACGTTCCATGTGCATTGGAAAAGAATGTGTACTTTGCAGCGGTTGGATGGAGTGTTCTATATATGTCTATGAGGTCCAGTTGGCTGATTGTGTCCTTTAGGTCTTCTGTATCTTTGCTAAGTTTCTTTTTAGTTGTTCTGTCCTTTACTGAGAGTGGTGTGTTGAAGTCTCCTACTATTATTGTGGAACTGTCAATTTCTCTTTTCAGTGCTGTTAGAGTTTTTTTTATGTATTTTGGAGCCCTGTCATTGGGTGCATAGATATTTATTATGGTTATGTCTTCATGATGGATCATCCCCTTAATCATTATATAGTGTCCTTCTTTGTCTTTTATGGTAGATTTTGTTTTAAAGTCTATTTTATCTGAGATTAGAATTGCCACTCCTGCTCTTTTTTGATAGTTGTTAGCTTGATATATTTTTTTCCAACCTTTGATTTTTAATAAATTCACATCTTTGTTTCTAAGATGTGTCTCTTGTAGACAGCAAATAGATGGATCCTGTTTTCTTATCCATTCTGCCACTCTCCGTCGCTTTATGGGTGCATTGAGTCCATTTACGTTCAGTGTAATTATTGATAGATGTGAGTTTGTTGCTGTCATTTTGTAGTGCTTTTTTTTGTGATGCTGAAGTTTTCTTTGTTCTTCTTACTCTCTTGTGCTGAGTTCCTTTTGTTTGTGGATTTTGTGTTCATTTCTTTTGTTTTTGTAGGTTTTGGTTTTGTTGAGACTTTATGTTTTTCGTCTTTATTTTTATGAGTTGGTTTGTTAACTTTTTTTGTGGTTACCATGAATTTTACCCTTATCTTTATAATTTTGAAGCAGTCTACCGTTACTTGGTATCGCCTTGCCTTCTTCTTCTTTAGAAGGTTCTATACCTATGCCGTTTGTTCCCTCTTTCATTGTTTTGATGTTGTTGTCATCCTTTGATTGATTTCTCTGATTCCCTGTTGTATATCTTTTGTTTTTGGAAAGTCGTCTGTAGTTCAGTTCCTAGAATGGTATCTGGTTCATGTTAACCTGCATCCTAGGTCCTAGGTCCTGCCTGAGGGCTTAAGCTGTTTGTCCTCAGATCGAAGAACTCCCTTTAATAATTCTTGTAAGTTTGGTTTGACTTTTGCATATTCCTTTAGTTTCTGTTTATCTGGAAATGACCTAATTTCACCATCAAATCTGAATGAGAGTTTTGCAGGATATATTATTCTTGGCTGACAATTTTTTTCTTTCAAGATTTTATATATGTCATCCCATTGCCTTCTTGCCTGCATGGTTTCTGCTGAATAATCTGAGCTTAGTCTTATTGTTTCTCCTCTGTATGTGACTTCTTGTTTTTCCCGAGCTGCTCTCAGGATTCTTTGTTTGTCTTTAGTTTTAGCGAGTGTGAATATGATATGTCTTGGTGATTTTCTTTTGGGGTCTATTCTATATGGGGTTCGTTGAGCTTCTTGGATGACCAGCTTTTCATCTTTCATGATATTGGGAAAGTTTTCTGTCAGCAGTTCCTCAATGATCCTCTCTGTGTTTTCTGTTTTCTTCCCCTGTTCTGGTATGCCAATCACTCGTAAGTTTTTGCTTTTAATTGTGTCCCACATAACTCTCAGGGTCTCTTCATTTTTCTTTGTTCTTTTTTCTGAGTTTTCCTGAAACAGAGTTGTATCCAAGTGTTTGTCTTCAGTTCCACTGATCCTGTCTTCCATGGTTTCAAATCTACTTCTCAGCCCTTCTATGACACCGTCCATTTCTGAAATCTTGTTGTTTATCTTTTGGATTTCTAATTGTTGTTTTTGTATAATTTCGAGTTGTGAATTTATTTTGGCATTTTGTTCTTGCATCATCTTCCTGAATTCTTCCAATTTTTTGTCTGTATTTTCCATAAATTTGTCTATTTTTTCCTCATGTTTGTCAGCTTTTTGCCTCAGTTCTTGGAAAATTCCGAGTATTAGTGATTTGAGTTCCGTATCAGGTACTTCTAGTGCATTTTCTTCCACAGGAGAGTTATCTGGTGTTTTAATTTGGACGCCTATTGGAGCCATCTTGTCTTGTTTTTGTAAATGTTTTGATATTGTTTGCTGTTTTCGGGGCATTCAGTAGATATTTCTCTCGTTTATTGATTGTAGATTTTTTTTTTTTTTTCGTTCTTGTGGTACAGCTGGGCAGATCTAGTTGAGGAGGAGCCACTGGGATGGGTTGCTTGTGGCACTCACCGCAGCCACCAGGACGGTCGGTAGTCAGTGCTGGGCAGGTTCCAATAGGGCGTGCCTGCACCGCTTGGTGATGTGATGTCTAGTGCACGGTGCAGGTAGGTAGGGTGCAGCGGGAAGATGGTTATGTGTGAAGCTAAGCTGGATATGGGAGAGAGGAGAGAGGAGGAGGAGCAAAAAGCGTACAAACATAAAAGAATGCTAGGGGAGTTTGTCGTTGGAATGTACAGATGAGAGACTATGGGATGGAGGAAACCAGAAGGGGGAAGAGAAAGAAAAGGAAAGAATGACCAAATGAAAATCAGAAAAGTTAAAAAACTGCAAAGTTCCCAGGGATCGCACCGATGCAGCTATGAGGTCTGGGGGAGTCGGTCTCAATTTTCACAGCTCAGCCTGGCCAGAAGGTACAGAGGCATACATCGCCTGGTATTCAGGGATCAGAAAGAGAAGGAAGAGATAGAGGGACAAGAAATTAAGCAATGAAGAAAGACAAAAGAGAAAAAGAGGTAAAATATGACAAAACTAATCAAAAAAGGAAGAAAAATAAAATTGAGAAAAAAAAAAAAAAAAGGGCAACACCAGCAGTCAGTGCCTACAAATGGGACCCAGAGAGCCCCCACTCAGGGGCGCGAATTCCAAGAAGGCGATAGTCTCGGGGTTAAGTGACCGTGGCCACGGGAAGCAGAGGGGCCAACGAACAAAGGCCCCAGGATCCCACCCGCGCGGGAGCCCAGACCTGGAAACAGCCACACGACCAAACGCAGCCCTACAGCCCCGCAGGAGAGAGCAGAGACGGCCCTCGGAACCAGGCACCCAGGCAAAAGGGGGGGGAGGCGGCAGAAAAAGGTCCGCTAGGTGCCAGCAAATGGCTCCCAGAAAGCCCCCAGCCCGGGCGCGCGGAACCCAAGCACCGGCGCCCCCCCGCCCAGCGACCCCGGCCACGGAAAGCAGAGGGGTGAACGAACAAAGGCCCCGGGATCCCACCCACGCGGGAGCCCAGACCCAGAAACAGCCACACGACCAAACGCAGCCCTACAGCCCCGCAGGAGAGAGCAGAGACAGCACCCGGACCCAGGCACCCAGGCAAAAGGAGGGGGAGGCGGCAGAAAAAGGTCCGCTAGGTGCCAGCAAACGGCTCCCAGAAAGCCCCCAGCCCGGGCGCGCGGAACCCAAGCACCGGCGCCCCCCCGCCCAGGGACCCCGGCCACGGAAAGCAGAGGGGTGAACGAACAAAGGCCCCGGGATCCCACCCACGCGGGAGCCCAGACCCAGAAACAGCCACACGCCCGCACGCAGCTCCACAGCCCCGCAGGAGAGAGCAGAGACCCGGACCCAGGCACCCAGGCAAAAGGAGGGGGAGGCGGCAGAAAAAGGTCCGCTAGGTGCCAGCAAACGGCTCCCAGAAAGCCCCCAGCCCCGGCGCGCGGAACCCAAGCACCAGCACCCCCCAGCCCAGAGACCCTGGCCACGGAAAGCAGGGGATCCCCAGCTGAGGCGGAGAGGGGTGGGTGGTGGGAGAGCGCGCACCGCAGTTTACCGGTCGTTCTGTCTCCGACCAGATGCTCTGCAAGGCTGCTCTCCCGTTTGCTGGTCTCCGATAGGAATCCAAGATGGTGGATCCGTGCTGCGTTAGCTGGTAAGGAATCTCTGCCTGAGTCTCTCCTCGCTCTCCGTTCTCTTTTAGTATTCTCACTCCGTTTGGTGTTTGGCTGAGTTCTTTATCTCTTCATTTGGTGTTCTAGGGTTTCAGGATTGTTGATTCTCTGTTAGGCTTAGTTTTTCGGATCTTTGCTGTGGAGGGACGGCGTGGTGTTTCTGCCTAGAGCGCCATCTTGCCCCAGCTCCACAAATCTATATTTGAATCTTGTATCAGACACTTTTTGTGTCCCACTTTGTGTCTTCAAGGCCTCATCACTGGTTCTAGCCACACCTGCAACAAGATTTTCCAGGTGGGCTTAGAGTCACATTTCACTTACAACATTCCATCTCCAGGGCATGCCATGCATCTCTGCTTTTTGTCCCATGACTTTGCCAATGCTGAGGCATGAGGCTGCAGTAGTAATCAGCAGGATTCATGTACAGTTGCATAATATGGAGGACTTACCTCAGTGGCAACCCTTAAACAATCTGGGATGGGAGTCAATGGATGAATATGCTTCCCTATCAATCCTTAGATTCACAATTCTGTGAGGCAACTCCTATAACTTCCCAAGATCCTGGCAGGACTAAGCCCCAGTTGTCCATGGAGATGACCGACTTAATCCCACTCCCTTATATTGACTTTTTTCCTTTCCCTATTAAACTCTCTAGTTACTCACTGCAGTGTCCTCAGATCACCACCCAAATAAACTACCTGCACAGAAGTTTTTATTTTAGGCTCTGCTTTTTTCTTTGGTTAGGTGTCAGACGTGGGTAGGTTCCATTAAATTGTCTACACACTCCACCTCTTTCAACTACTGGCAAGATTTCTATCACTATAGATGAATGTATTTTTTCTGTTCTAGAACATCACATAAATGAAATCACACAACAAGTACTCTTGAGTGTCTCTTTTTTTATTTTTTTCCACACACCATAACATTTTTGAATTTCAAACAAGTTCTCACGTGTAACAGTAGTTCATATCTTTTTTTAAAAATTATTTTACTGCCCAAAGTATTTGTTAATTGTTTGTTTACCAAGAGAAACTATTCCTTAGCACACATAGTGATGTTTCATAGTTCAGGAACATAGGTCAGTGACAACTTCCATGAAACTCAATTAAAAGAAATTCTTTACACTCCAAAATCACTTTGCACTCTGAAAGAGTGCTTTCTGACAAAGAAAGAAGACTGAGAGCAGCAGAGAAAAACAAAAAGTCACATACAGAGGAGAAACAATAAGACGAAGCTTGGATTATTCAGCAGAAACCATGCAGGCAAGAAGGCAATGGGATGACGTATATAAAAGAAAAAAATTGCCAGCCAAGAATCCTGTAAAACTCTTGTTCAAACATGGTGGTGAAATTAAGTCTTTTCCAGATAAACAAAAATTAAGAGACTATGTAAAAACCAAACCAAACTTACAAGAATTAGTAAAGGGAGTCCTTTGGTCCAAGAACAAAGACATCAGACCACAGGCTGAAACTAGGACACAGGATGGTACCAGCCAGATACCAAACGAGGAATGAACACCCAAGGAATGTCCAAAACCAAAAGAATTACAACAGGGAACCAGAGGGGTTAACCTGTAAATGACAACAACATCAAAACAATAAAAGAAGGAATAAACGGTGTAGGTATAGAACCTTCTAATGAAGAGGAAGGCAAGGTGATACCAAGTAATAATAGACTGGTTCAAACCTAGGAGGATAAGGGTAAACTTCAAGGTGACCACAAAGAAACCTCACAAACGTACTCATCAAAATAAAAAAGAAGAACATAAAGTCTCAGTAAAAACAAAATCTACAAAAACAAAAGAGATGGAAAAAAAATCCACAAACTAAAGGAATTTAGCACAGGACAGTAAGAGGAACGAAGAAAATGTCAGCACCACAAAAAAAAAAAAAGCACTACAAAATGACAGCAATAAACTCACAGCTATCAATAATTATACTGAATATAAATGGCCTAAATTCACCCATAAAGAGACAGAGAGTGACAGAATGGATTAAAAAAACAGGATCCATCAATATGCTGTCTACAAGAGACACACCTTAGAAACAAAGATGTAAATTTATTAAAAGTCAAAGGATGGACAAATATATATCAAGAAAACAGCTACCAAAAAAAGAGCAGGATAAATCTCAGATCAATAGACTTTAAAACAAAATCCACTATAAAAGACAAAAAAAGACACTATATAGTAATTAAAGGGACAACCCAGCATGAAGACATAACCATCATAAACATCTACACACCCAATGACTGGACTCAAAAATACATAAAACAAACTCTAACAGCACTGAAAAGAGAAATTGACAGTAGTCCACATTAATAGTAGGAGACTTCAACACACCACTCTTGGTAAAGGACAGAATAGCTACAGAGAAACTCAACAAAGATACAGAAGAGCTAAATGGCACAGTCAGCCAACTTGACCTCGTAGACATATATAGACCACTCCACTCAACAGCTGCAAAGTACACATTCTTTTCCAATGCACATGGAACATTCTCCAGAATAGACTACATCTTAGGTCGCAGAGCAACCCTCAACAAAATCCAAAACATTGAGATAATACAAAATATCTTCTCTGACCACAACACCATCAAGGTAGAAATTAACAACAGGAAGAGCAAGGAAAAAAATCAGTTACATGGAAACTGAATAATACCCTGCTCAAAAACCACTAGGTAATAGAAGAAATCAGAGATGTAATAAAAAAATTCCTAGAATCAAGTGAAAATGAAAACACATCATACCAAAACCTTTGGGACACAGCAAAGAAAGTCCTCAGATGACAATTTATACCAATAGATGCACACATCAAAAAGGAAGGGACAAAATCAAAACATAACTACACAACTTGAACAAAAAGAAACAGCAAAAAAAAAAAAAAAAAAAAACCCTCAGTCACCAGAAGAAAGGAAATAATGAAGATCAGAGCAGAAATTAATGAAATATACAATAGAAAAACAATAGAAAGAATCAACAAAACCAAAAGCTTGTTCTTTGAAAGAATCAACAAAATCGACAAACCACTGACCAAACTGACAAAAGAAAAGCAGGAGAGGATGCAAATAACACAAATAAGAAATGAAATGGAGGACATTACAACAGACCCAACTGAAATAAAAAATGATCATAACAGACTGTTATGAAAAACTATACTCCAACAAATTTGAAAACCTAGAGGACATGGATAAATTTCTAGAAACACACTACCTACCCAAACTATCACAAAGTGATGTTGAAAATCTGAACAGACCCATAACAAGAGAAGAGACTGAAAAGGTAATAAAAAAAACTCTCAACAAAAAAAGGCCCTGGCCCAGATGGCTTCATTGGAGAATTCTACCAAACATTCAGAGAAGAGCTTATACCAGTACTACTTAAAATATTTCAGAACATAGAAAAGAAAGGGATACTTCTGAATTCATTCTGTGAAGCTAGCATAACCCTGATACCAAAACCAGGCAAAGATGCCACAAAAAAAGAAAATTACAGAAGAATATCTCTCATGAATATATACGCAAAATTTCTGAACAAAATTTTCACCAATAGAATTCAGCATCATATCAAAAAAATAATACACCACAACCAAGTAGGGTTCATGCCAGGTCTAAAAGGATGGTTCAACATTAGAAAATCAATCAACATAATCAACCACATAAACAAAAGGAAAGAAGAGAATCACATGATCTTCTCAACTGATGCAGAAAAGGCATTCGACAAAGTCCAACACCCATTCCTGATAAAAACTCTCAATAAAATAGGTATAGAAGGGAAATTTCTCAACATAATAAAGGGCATCTATACAAAACCAATGGCCAACATCATTCTTAATGGAGAGAGGCTGAAAACATTCCCCTTGAGAACAGGAAAAAAACAAGGGTACTGTTTATCATCACTCCTATTTAACATTGTGCTGGAAGTCCTAGCTAGAGCAATAAGGCAAGAAAAAGAAATAAAGGACATCCAGATTGGTAATGAAGAAGTTAAAATGTTCCTATTTGCAGATGATATGATACTATACATAGAAAACCCAAAAGACTCCATGAGAAAACTACTGGAACTGATAGATTCAGCAGAGTAGTAGGATACAAGATAAACATACAAAAATCAGTTGAATTCCTATACACCAATAAAGAGAACAATGAGAAGGAAGTCAGGAAAACAATACCATTTATAATAGCCCCTAAAAAAGCAAAATACTTAGGGATAAATCTAACCAGGGATGTAAAAGACCTATACAAAGAAAACTACAAAACACTACTGCAAGAAACCCAAAGGGATCTACATAAATGGAAAAACATACCATGCTTATGGATAGGCGGACTCAACATTGTAAAAATGACAATTCTACCCAAAGCAATTTATGAATACAATGCAATCCTGATCCAAATACCAACAATATTCTTTAAAGAGATGGAAAAACTAATCATTAACTTTATATGGAAAGGGAAGAAGCCCCGGATAAGTAAGGCACTAATGAAAAAGAATAATAAAGTACCAGGACTTGCACTACCTGACCTCAGAACCTACTGTACAGGTACAGTAGTCAAAACAGCCTGGTACTGGTACAATGACAGATACATTGACCAGTGGAACAGAACTGAGAACCCAGATGTAACTCCATCCACCTAGGGTCACCTGATCTTTGACAAGTTCCCAAAGTACATCAGATGGGGAACAGAGAGTCTTTAACAAATGGTGTTGGCAAACGTGGATGTCCATCTGCAAAAAACTGAAACAGGACCCATACCTCACACCACATACAAAAGCTAATTCAAAATGGATCAAAGACCTGAATATAAAGCCAAAAACTATAAAGTTCATAGAAGAAAAAATAGGATCAACACTAGAGGCCCTAATACATGGCATTAACAGGATACAAACCATAACCAACAACACACAAACTCCAGAAGGTAAGCTAGATAACTGGGATCTTCTAAAAATTAAACACTTATGCTCATCAAAAGACTTCATCAAAAGAGTAAAAAGAGAACCTACAGACTGGGAAAAAAAATGGGCATTACAAGTCAGACAAAGGTCCAATCTCTAAAATCTACAAGAAAATCCTACACTTTTACAACAAAAAGACAAATAATCCAATTAAAAAATGGCAAAGGAAATGAACAGACACTTCACCAAAGAAGACATTAAATGGGCAACAGACACATGAGGAAATGCTTGCGATCACTAGCTATTAGAGAAATGCAAATGAAAACCCACAATGAGATACCATCTCACCCCGGCATTACTGGCACAAATCAAAAACACGGGAAATAACAAATGCTGGAGAGCCAGCAGGGAGATCAGAACTCTTATGCAGTGTTGGTGTGAATGTAAAATGATACAACCATTTTGGAAAACGGTATGGTGCTTCCTTAGAAAGCTAGAAATAGAAATACCATAGGATCCAGCAATCCCACTCCTAGGAATATATCCTAGAGAAGTAAGAGCCGTCACATGAATAGACATATGCACACCCAAGTTCACTGCAGCATTGTTCACAATAGCAAAAAGATGGAAACAATGTAGATGCCCATCAACAGATAAATGGATAAACAAACTATGGTACATACACACAATGGAGTAGTACACACCAAGAAAGAACAATGATGAATCTGCAAAGCATCTTATAACACGGATGAAACTGGAGGACATCATTCTGAGTGAAATGTCAATCACAAAAGGACAAATATTGTATGAGACCACTGCTGAAAGAGTGCTTTCTTCATCTCCCCAAAATCCTGCTTGGAATCATAATTTCTGTAGAAATACGCATGTTTCTTCTTTCTTGGTTCAGCTACTGCAAACATAGAAAGCTGCAATCCCCGGGGACATAACAAATGCTCCAACAATATGAATTTGCAGACTTTGGGCCAGAAGGCATCACACCTGAGGTTTTGCCAAATTACTGAACGACATCGTGGTTGTTCTTCCTCAACACCAAGGTCTGTCCTGACTGATGGAGAAATGCACTTCATACGTATATTTTGACTGATGAGGATTATTTCATTATTTGAATATACACAATTTGGATATATATTAAACTGCTGATGTATATTTATGTTGTTTCCAGTTTTCAGCTATTATGAACAAGCTGTTAAAGACATTCCTATCAAGTCTTTATGTGGATATGTATTTTTCATTTCTCTTGGGAAAAATACCTATGTGAAATTTCTGGGTTATATGGGAATAGTTTATGATTATCTTTATAAGAAACTGACAGTTTCCCAGAATGGTTGTGTCATTTTACACACCTACAAACATTGTAGAAGAGTTTCATTTGCTGCACATTCTCACCAACACTTGGTATGTTTAGCCTTTTTAGTTTTAGCCATTCTAATGAGTGTGAAGTGGTATCTTGGTGTAGTTTTTAATTTGTGTTTCTCTAATAATTAGTGTTGTAGAAGACTGACTATTTTTCATGTACTTACTGCCATTTGTATATCTTAATCTGGTTTGACAAAATCTTTTATTTATTTTAAAAATAGTCTTCTTATCTAATTGCATTTAGGTGATCCCAAAGTAATTATTACTCTAAAGTGTAAATTTTTTTATTCGTAAAGCCATCCTTTCTGTGTTTCAACTGGATTACTGGGGTTGTTAAGGAAGTATCAGTGAAGACTTTCTACTCTAGCTGGGGTGGAATTCTAATGTTTCTCAGCATACGTGATCTATGCTATCTCTATCCTCCCAATCCAGTAGGAATTATTCTCAGGTAATATGGCTGACCCTGCTGCAGTGTGGAAAACTATATCCAAGCAGTGGTAGCCTGGATAGACTATCAGGCAAGCTATCCCACCCAAAGGCCACAGATCAAAAAGGTTCACAGAACAAATTAAAATGTTTAAATCACATAGTTTATCAAATGATTTTAAAACATACAGCACAAAGCAAGGGGAAAAAAGAAGCTTGTTATTATTCTCAGGATAGGGTGAACATGGTCAGAAAGACCGTGCTACTTAAATCCTGGGGTATGTCCTGTGTCTCCCTCAGCTTCATCAGCCTTCCAGTTGCTAGTGTGGTTATAAGCGTCAAACTGAGGTTAAAGCAAACATTCCATTCACGGAGAGTATCCTGGGCCAATGGTTCATGCTTGCTTTTTTTGAAAGTTGTAAGGGTAAGTACACATGACCTCAGCAGTAAATTGTCAGTTAGCCTGTTGAACAACCAGAAGTTTTATCTGCATTTCTTGCATAAAGCACATGTGGGGGGCCAGAGGAGGCATAATCATGACTTAGTCTTTCTATCCTTTTGTATCTTTAAGTAACGTTCATGTTTGTTTTATAATCTTGGCTATTTACTCTATCTTTGGCATGTCTAACAGGTTACTAATTTATTTACAATCTATATTTAAAATGTCATAAACTTTGCTTATGCCTCACATGCTACTTGTTTAGTCATTATCTATATTTAACACATTCTATGAGTTTTACCGATGTCTTATAAGATCCCAGCTTACTATCTATGCTAAACACTTCTTTTGGGTTTAATCATCTCATTAATTTTCTTGTTCTCTATGGCAGAATTGAATATTCTCCAACAATCCAGAACACTCACATTATATCTGTTCATGCATAGCTCAAACCTCAGCAAATGACTCACCAAGTTGCTAGATCTAAGCTAGGGCCTATTGATTGAATGGAAGATTGGGCCCCCTTGAAGAAGGACCCTGGAATATCACTAAGTATATATATATATATATATATATATATATATATGACATATATATATATGACATATATATATATGACAAATATATATATATGACATATATATGACAAATACGTATCTATTTTATATATATATATAAAACAAATATTCACCTAATCCTTCTCTCACAGTACCTTTGGTCATTACCAGAATAATTGTGTATTGGGGAAAGGAGTATACCCTAAACATTTTGAGGGTTGTTGGAAACAAGGTCTGAACTAACACAAAGGGACCAAAATGCTGATTAGGTTGTTAATGGAAGACAAGTGATTAATAGGGGTGTGATAATGGGTATTTACTGGTCCTGCCCACATACTACATCATTGAAAGCAGTTAGATTAAGAGAATAACAGAATGGTCTATTACAGACTCAACCAGGGAACATCTAAGAGTCAATGCCTTGCAGATTTGAGAAACTGTGCCCTCCAGGAGGCAGTATATAAAGTAAAACAATGACCGTTATATGATGACACATCCGCATTATCTAAAATAATTGCTTGGATCTGGAAATCAAAGGGTACCATCAATTCTAATGTTTCCCTTAAGGAATTTACAATTCTCATCCTTAATCTATTGGGTCTGATAGGTGAAACTTCCTGGTTTCCAGAGAGGGAACAAACGCACCAACGGACAGAGTAAGCATTCTACTGAAATAATGTTATGAATATTACCTGGTGGCAGGGGCCAGAAACCAAGAAAGTAGTTATTATAGTCATGAGAAATTGATCCTGATTAACATGGGAGCATGTTAATTGCTCCTCCATAATAGGACCATGGAAGCGTATGTCTGGAACTAAAGAAATTCATGGGGACGTCGCTTGATGCTTCCAAATCTGGTGAAAATCATAAATGTGTAATTGCAGCAAACATGGTCCAATAATACTCAGTCCTTTCAGGGATGAAAATCTGGGTCACTCTACCAGGCTAGCAACTTAGACCACCTGAAGTGCTAGCTGAGGGTAGGGGAATCTAGAAAGAGTGGAGGAGGAGAAAAGATGAATATCTCCTATGAACCTGGGACCAGTTGCAGTTAGCTTGTCCTACTATTAAACATTAAGTTTTTTGAAAATTAAAGCTGGCCACTACCATGAAGGAATGATGGTTTAGGCTTTAATTTAAGGTACAAGCAGGCCTTTGCTTTGCAAGATGTGAACTATATTCAATGTGTCTTATGTCTGGTCTCATGTTTCCCAATCTCATCTCCAATTCCAACTCATTTTGGTAAGTTCTGTGTGGGCTTTGACTTGCTACTCCACCTTTTTCTTTCTTACTTGGGGCTTCTCTAGTGGTGCAACACAGAAATCCAGTTAGAGCTCACTAGTAGGAAGCTCATGTAGTCCAGAAGTATGTGTGTATAGTGTGACGGGGAGTTACAATCCCCTAGAGTAATGCTCAACCAACAGTGATGGCAGCCAGTGGGTAAACACTTGCCCCCATCAATCATTGGGTGGGCAATTTTGAGAACTGATTGCTGGCTCTATTCCCTTAGAAGATCCTAATGGGATTGAGCCCCATCATGATAACAGGATCTTACACAGACTTTTCATCCTTCCCAGTTTTATTTTCCCCAGCCCCTCATTTTTAATCCCAGGAATCACTGCCCTGAACTCTGCTTTAAGTGGAGGAAGAAACTAGACTAAGACAAATCCCATCTCTGCAACCTTCTCACTTTGTGTTAATGAGAAAATTACTTCTCTTTGCCCAGCTTGTCTTATTTATACAACGACATTATTAGTGACACGGTGGCTATGAGGATTAAGTGATAGCGTGTAATGACTGCCACGTGATACAAGGTAACTGCTATTATTATTAGTAGTAAGCTTCCTCTATGCCACAAAACTAGGATCACAGTTCATTTAGGAAATACTCAGTAGGGCTGAAATAACAACAGTCTGATTTGAAAATAAGATCAAGATGGCCTCGCCATTTTGTGTTTTTTTTTTTTTTTCTTCTTTAATATGTAAAGCCTAAAGAAATTCTAGGTTCATTAATAGAGAATGGAATCCCACTGTCTACATACAGTTTAAGATATCTGCATGAAATTGAGATTTCCAACAGTCTTTAACTCCTAAAATTACATATAATGAGTATTATAAACCTTATGTTCTCTTTTCTACTCAGTTTGCTCAAAATGTTAATGTCAGCACAGGTTTAGTTTTCAGAAAATTCACATATATTATGCTATAAATACACATTAATACACATTTTATGACATATATATGCATGTGATATATATGCGTGTACACAAGTGCACACCTTCTACTTCTAGCTTCAATTTGAAAATTTTAAGTAAAATTTTAAGAAAACATTTCATTTTACTTCAAAGCACAAGATTGATAAGAAATTCTGGATTTGAGTCTCCAGCGTGCCACTTTCTATAAAATCTTAATTACTTAACCTTTCTGAATTTCACATTATTCATTTTAAAAAATGAATATAGTAGTAACACCACCTTTATAGGACTGTTGTGAGGATTAGATGAGATATATATGAAAGTGCTTTATGAATTGATATTATTTTACAAGTATTAAGCATTAATAATAATAATAACGTTATTTGAACATACACTTTAAAGGATCACCTCTGTTGGGATTTATACAATAATGATCTAAATTTCAAAATGAAAGAAGAGCCTCCTTCTTTTCCATATCTCAGATTGTCTGGTGATTTAGAGCTTATGTTGAATGGTGTCATAAGGTGGAAACCACAGCCATCTTTAATCATGTTCAATGGCCAGTCTGTGCTCCATTCAATCAAATGTGGCTGCAGGAGACTGATACTCAGCTCTGTTTTAGTTCCTAGTGTATCCTAATCATCCCGAACCTCATACCTTCCTGCAGAGTGTAGGAGATTATGACTCCAGACGATTCTTATGTGGTGCTGTTCCCCACGATCCTGATACTTCTCCTTTAGTTTTGGGGGCTTGCTGGACCCAAGCTTATTCTAAATCAATAACCACTCACACTTCAAGGAAATTCAAGAGTGAGAGATTTTTTCTAGACAGGAGATCAGGGATGCTTCAAAGAAGAGGTGACATGTGATCTGAGCTTTACAGACCTTCAAGAGATAAATATGGGACGAAGATATTCAGGGCAGTAAAAAGAGTATGAGCAAAACACAAAGGTGAGGAATAATGTTCAAGGACTTGTTTAAGTATTAGTTGCATTTGGGTGTCACAACCAGGGTAAGAAGAACCAGCAGTAAAACTACATTGAGATCAGATAATAAAGGACAACTATAAGGAGTATTTTGTAGGTAATACAGAGCCAGTTTGGGCTTAAACCAGGTTGAGATGGCATAATTACAGCTGAATTCTAGGTAATGGGGGCCTAATGTCATTGAGACTAGCAAGAAACGGAGCCATTTGAGACATTGCAGAGGAAAAATAAATTGGACTTAGAAAGTATTTTGGATAGGGACGTGGGAGGTTAGGAGAAGAAATGATAAATAAATGATTGAGAAGTTGAGCCTAGGTAGTTGGAGTAGTGGATTATTAACTAAGGTAAGGAAGACTGGAGGGGAGACCTACTCTGGGTACAGAAAGGAAGAAAACCAATATGTTAGGTTAATTTTTTTATTTACTTGTTTGTTTATACATTTAACTCTTAAAATTTATAGTCATGCACCACATAACATCCATTCAGGCAGCATCTGACCACATATATGTCCTTGGTCCTGTATAGCTGTATAGGAAGTCCCCAAATTATGAACAAACTCCATTCTTAAATCCGTCTTTAAGTCGACTTTGTATGTAAGTCAGAATAGTAGGTACAATTCATATCTAACATCAGTCAAATGTTTATCTTAGTATATAGTGTATCTTTCTATGCATAAAAAACATCAAAGGAAAACTTCCAGATACATTGAAACATCTTTAACATAATAATAGAGTAATAATAATAATGTTTTCAAGCATCACAGAGTAGCACCTGTTTGTTATTAGGAAACATTGTATGCACTTTGAATTTTTAATATAATAGGCTTTACAGGGGTTTGTTCGCAACTACTGGTTGTACAGAAGTCAGATGTTGGTAATCTGGGGACTACCTGTATATAATACGGTGTTTGCACAACATCCAAATCACATAATGTCCTATTTCACAGAATGTATTGTGGATGTTAAGCAATGCATGACTGTATATATTTATTTATTTATTCATATTGAGGTATGTAGTTAAGTGCATAAATCACGTTAGTCTTAAGTGAATTTTTACATTTACATACATACCTGAAACTGTAATCTAGATCAATACTTAGTATATTTCAACACACCATAAGTTTTCCTCCTGCCATTTCTTGTCAACAAACACCTTCTTCTTCCCTCAGGTTAATTTTGAGTTTGGCTTATTTCATACTTTCTTTTATTAAGCAAATATTTACTGAGCACATAATAGTGCCAGGAAAACACTACAGAGTAGACAGAAAGAATAGACAGTTGCTTTCTTGTTCCCAAGGGATTTTTTGCTAACGGTCTAGTTAACTGGTTCTTACTTTACTATGCATAAAAACCACCTAGGGCAATTGTTTAAAATGAAAATTTGATGAGTCCCTCCAAAAAAAATCCTAATTCAGCATGCTAGGATGGGGCCCTGGAATCGTCACTTTTAACAAACTTCCTAGTCTACCTTTGAGACAGATGATCTCAGGGTCACAGCTGAGAATCACAGGCTTTTTGAGTGTATGCTAAGGAATTTGGATATAATCCAGAGGGCTTTAGGGAAGCACTGAAGCATTCACAAAGGAGTGACAAAGACAAGATTTATGCATTTGGAGATGACTCTGGCAGCAGAGTGGAGAAAGGATGGATTGGAGGGAGGAAGACTGGCTGCAAGGAGGTCAGTTTCATGAAGGTGATTACAATGGTTCAGATAAGGAAAGACGAAGTACAGAGAGAAAACATTCAAAATGCATTTAAAAGTATACTCAAAAGCACCTGTGACCAATTAGTTGTGTATTGGAGGACAGATAAGGAAAATGACTGATTGCCTTTAATAATACAGATAAAAGGATTCACCTAGATCTTGAAGTCATTCTGACCTTGTGACTCCTACCCACTTTGGTGGGCTGAACAAATGTAATAGTACATTTGTCCAGATCACAGAGGGCAGATTTTTCATTGCCAAAAGCTGACTGCTGTTTATCATGATACATATGGCAGTGTCAAAACAATAGACTATTGAGCTTCCACTTACTGGGCCTGTGTCAGACTCTCAAAGATTTGACCTTGATGGCTTTCAGGAATTCAGTTCCAAGAATGCCTCTCCTGCTGGGGAATTAATTGGTGTTTTCTCAACTAAGCACAAAATGCTTCATGTTGGTGGGGAAAAAATGTGTTTGAGATTGGGAAGCAAGCCTGGGAGGGGATTGGGGAAAAGATTAATCGTTGCCAAATATCCTTTCAGCTTGTTTTGTCACAAAGGTTTTAGTGGTAGCAGCCAAAAGCTGACACAGATGGGATGTGACAAGCAGAGGCTTTGTCTCAGTCCCTGCTGTCCAACCCATCAACTTATTAGGGCTGAGCTATGGAGCATGAGAAGGAACTTGCAGAACAGGAACTCCATGTCTCTTCAACCTTAAGCTTTTTTTTTTTTAGACTCACTGTGAAGATGCAGAATGAGGGTTCTGTGGTAACACTATTGTTCCTTGCAGTTTGCTAAGAGCTTTTTTATAAGCCATCTAATTTGTTTCTACAACAATACGAAGTAGGAAAGTCAAGATATTTATCCCACTCTTGCAGATGAGGACCCTGGGACTCAGGAAGGCCAAGTGTCCTGCCCAAGTTCCCATATACATACTCTGCTGGAATGGGGCCTAAAGCACTGAAAATCAAAAGACTTGAAACAGTTTCACAAGAGTGAGCTATCTCCCGTGGACCCAGGAAAATTGATAGCCCATTCTAGATCTGCTTTGTAATTCACCTGAAACAGTCTTTTGACAGTGGATGCGGACTGCCACAGAGACTCTTAACCTGGGGCATATCAAAGTGAGAACACAGCAGAAGCTGAAAGATGTACACCATACTTCCCTCTTGTCTCCAACATGCGCACATTTCCAAGGTGCAGTGGACAGAATCTGGAGGCTGAACTGTGGAAGGTAATTTTTGTTTTGCACCCACAGTGATGGTAACCAAACCACTGATGCTGAGTCAGTTCCTAATCATGGCGACACCATGTATGTCAGGATAGAACTGTGTGCTCCATATAGTTTTCAATGGCTGATTTTTCAGAAGTAGATCACCAGGCCTTTCTTCCAGAGACCTCTGTGTGAACTGAAAACTCTAACCTTTCTATTAGCAGCCAAGAGCACTAACTGTTTGCACTATCCAGGAACTCATAGCGACCCCATAGGACAGAGTAGAACTGCCGCATAGGGTTTCCAAGGAGTAGCTGGTGGATTCGAACTGCTGACCTTTTGGTTAGTGGCTGTAGCTCCTAACCACTGCACCACCAGCGCTCCGTATTGATGGTATAGCCTGTCTAAACAAACAAACATAAGAGGAGAATACAGGTGGGTAACATGTAATTTTTTTCTTTCTTTACATCTGATTTCTAGCTTGCTCTTAGCATTCAAATTGAATTGGATAAAGCAATGATTATACTGATTCTTGAAAAATGTTTCCTGTTTCAGATATATAACTGCCATAGCTGTCAACATTTCGCTTTGCCATCTGTAGTTTGTCACAAAAATCCAAAGCTTTTCTATGTAAACCTCGCTTAACTGAATTTCACTTTAAATAATTCTAAATATGAAGAATTATTTAATTTAGCAGCAAATTCAGCCAATGGGCCAGAGACATTCAAAATTTAAAAGCTGGAAAATTGATATCATTATGCCTACCATCTTAATATTGCTCAGTTTCCTTACTATATGAGTTTGGGTAAACTCCAGAAATGAGCAAATGTTTAAGAAAAGATAAATCATCACTGAAACAGCATGTTGACATTCTAACATCTAACAATTAAATCATTAGACGTAGACCGTCTTATCTTGGGCCACACCAGCCATGGTCATGAACCTGGAGAAAAAGGAGCAGACTCAGGCTTTGTTTCCTAGGGTCGAATAGGCACTGATGGGCCAGATTTGACGGTGGACTCTGTGGGTTATCCTATAGGGCAATCAGAAGTGAGATGAGTGGGAATGGACTTCATGGATTTCCAGGCAGGCAGACGGTGATGTTGGAAGATATGAAGAAATTCAAGAGAAATGGAGAAGAGTGGAGGAATGGCGTTTACATAAAGCCCCCGGCAAATAAGCAGAACACCGCAGTATGGAGTGCAGAAACAAGCCATATTACCCCATCAGAAGAGGAGCTTTCTCTGACTCTTCCCCCCCGCCTTTTTCCACGTTATAATAGTTTTCTCTCTTTCTGCTTCCTCCAGTTATTTGCCTAATATTTGCTTGTAATCAATTCTCAATAGTCAACAGACTACTTGCAGCTTTAAGCAGTCACTCCTGGCCCAAAGCTTTCTTCTCAAAAAGGGACAATGCTGACACCCTCTTTAACTTCCCCTTCTTGGCATGCCCTACCTTTCTGAGAAATGGTACACACAGGGAGACTACCTCAGCAAATAGGCTGCCTGAACCACATTGACCATAAATTGATTCACACAGGGAAACAGGAGTGTATGCTTCTGGTTTACAGATTCCTCCACAAAGCAATGCTGACTATTAGAACAGGTGGGACAACTGGGTATCAACAATATGAATACGTGTGTCTATGACCATTAGTTCTCGCCTAAACAGAGACAGCAGGAGAAGCAAGTGGTCTGCAGCATTGTGGAAGATCTCAAACTTGAACCGAGCTATTTCAACAAAACTCTCTCTTCCTCCAGGCACCTCCCCTTCCAAAAAAAAATCAATCAATCAATCAACCAATTTTCCTATCCAGCTTGAAGCTGTCTTATGCTGGGACCATGTTAAGCAGATACTTGTGGTTCCTTTTATTATCTTGACATTTTAATATGGAGAGTGGTTTGGCATCCAGGGCTACTTTGGTGCCTGCCCTGTCCCTTTCTGTTGACAGCTCTAATGCTGTTTGTCTTTCTTTCAAGTGTGTTCAGGAAGTAAAATGCTTCTGTGATCAAAACTATATTAGAGCTAAACAGATCTTTCCCATTACACTTCACTAATGCCAGCCAATGTTAAACCAACTGTCTGTTTTCCATGGTTCTTGTATTTTTGATTCTGCTTCTTAACAAAGGTATGTGTTACTTAACTTACAACTACTTATATCTAAAGTACTGTTAGCCTTATTTTTATATTTTTTATACTCTCCAACAAATCACATTCCCTTTGTAGTTACAAAGCTAAGATTGTGGGAGCATTACTTAGGAAAACATTTAATCAGAATATAATAGAATATTAAAAGTAGATTCAAGGCGATGGCAACACCATCATTACTGATAGAAGAGAGGTATCCGCAAAGTTTTTTGCATTGTGAATTTCTGTCAGTTAAAGATGATTTCCCGTTGCCTGTTAATGACTTTAAACAAGATATGCTGCAACACTTTATCTTTGTCCTCAGATATTTCAATAGTCAACTACTAACCAAGCTAATCCCTCCCTATCCCTTTATTCCCCAATCTAAACACTCAGACTTATCATTATCTCTAAATCTGCTAATAAATGTTGAGAATCAGTCTCAGAGATCTCCAAACATGCTTCTTTCAACTCAAACCACTCTGAGCCAAACTCAGCCTTGGCCTCACCAACCATAACTCTGTTCTCAGTTCAAAATGTCATCTTTTTGCAAATCCTCAACGTGTTTCCAGTCTTCCTACCTACCCTTCATTGCTTCCCCCAAGTATCCTCTTTCCAAATCCTCAAAATGACACGGCTCCTTGCCCACACCGACAATCTCCACACACTCCAGCAACTTCTTTGCACTCTCTTGTACCCTGCCCCCCAATCCCTACCTAATTTTCTCTTCATCTCTTTCCAACATGGCATTACCCACTCTATTTGGAACTGGGTCTTTGGCAGAAGGTATGTTACTAACTTTGCCAGCTGCTTCATCACCTGCGCTCACTGCAAGCCAATTTTAAAAATCTTTGTTCTTGGATACTCTGCTTATTCTAATTAGAGAGTTTATCATAGGACTGCAGCAAAATTCTGCTTTGACAGTGATCTTTCCTTTTTACTCCCATAATATAAAGAGAAAACTGGATTAGACACCAGCCTCCATCCCCCATGCTATTATTTTTTTCTTAGTATATGTTAATTTGTGGCATCACTTAGTGCTTCAAGCCCTTTCATCTGGACCTTCTTAAATACATGTATGAGATTGTTAGGGAGCTCTAAATATTGTGGAAAGTGTGATGGAATAATACACCTACTGTTTTTAAAAGGTAAACCAAAGCAACAAGTTTTTTTCACTCCTCTTTATCTACTTTCTTTTCTGTTTTATTTGAGATCTTTTTTTTTTTTCTCTCTCACATCTTTCCAACTCACATACAATTCAACAGGAAACCGAAGGAGGCAACAATAGCAGCGGCTGATGAGGAGGAGTTCATTTACAGTGTAACACAGGAAGTAGTTATGGAGGGGGGTAACATAGGAGGTAACTGCGGGGTGGGGTGCTGCCGAGGACCAGGAGTAGCGTCTCCTGGGCATGGCTGAATCCAGAAGTTTGTTTGTGTATTGGTGTCTTCCTAAATTCAAAAAAAAAAAAAAAAAGTTTTAAGTCTCCTTTCATACTAAGAGGAAACCCTGGTGGTAGTGATAAGAGCTATGGTTGCTAACCAAAAGGTCGGCAGTTCAAATCCACCAGGCGCTCCTTGGAAAGGTGGCAGTTCTACTCTGTCCTATGGGGTTGCTATGAGTCAGAATCAATTCGACAGCAAAGAGTTTGTTTTGTTTTTTTTTATACTAAGTTATTATTATTTCTTTTATTCATTCATCCATTCACTTACTTCTTCATTCGTTCATCCATTCATTCAACAAATATTTCTTGCGAACCCTGTGCAAGGAGTTGTTCTAAATGTTGAAGAAACAGAGAGAGGTAAGGTCTCTTCTGGCACGAAGCCTCAAACTAAGAGGGGAACCAAATACAGAGACAATTAAATATGTAATGAGCAATAAGAACATTATAAACACTGCTGGAGTTGGAGGTAGTTACCTTGACAAGTCCTAAAAGATGCATAATTGTGGAATATGTGAGAAGGCTTTCAGTTGTATACAATTTTACTGGTGAAAGCAAAAGCAGTTGAACATTGCAGAGATCCGTATAATAACTAATTTTAAAAAGGTGCAAGTAATACTTGAAGTATTGTCACTTTGAATTATCGCATGACATTATATGCCAGGAATACACGTCAGGCATGGTTACTGAAATAGCCATTGTGAAGAAATCCCTGTAATTATGCTTCCACGGTCATATGTGTTTACAGCAGTCAAAGGAGAATCAAGTTGGTCTAAGCAGGTTACAAAACTAGAAGACATAGGGGACAATATTCTCACTTAACTGAGCATTGATAAATGAGAAAGAAAATTGAATGAATTCTCAGTGTAGTCACAAAGATAATATCCCCCCAAACCCCGTCCAGTGGAAGGTCATAGGTTAAGAAGAAACTTCAAGCAAACTGATTGAAGAGACCCAAGATCACCTTTTTTCATCTTACAGAGAAGAGGGCAAATCTGGAGAAAATGTTTTCAGGCCTTCCCTGAGACTAACAAGAACTTCCTTTTTAAGGAGTGGGATTGCCTGTTTAGTGAAAGCTGTACAAAGGCTTGAAGAAGCCATGCCATCAATAATTCTTAATTAACATTGACAGCAAGAAAAAATACAGTAAGGGCTTGGAAGGTAGGTGGCTGGCCAGAAAGCCAAAGGTCAGCTGAGATGTTAGGACTTTTCAATGTCTGAAAACACCGCGTAATGACAATAGAGATATCATGGACATAGACAAAAAGCTAAGTTTAACTAAACAAAAATGTGACAGTTACAGAAATTACTGGAAGATATTTTCATCTATACCATTATTTATGCTTCTGTCAATCTTGTTCAATATTGAACTTTGCCTTAAACATATTCACAACTTAATTACAGTATAATTAATTAACATTTTATTCGGATTTGTCCTTTTCTCTTTCAGATGAAGAAATGCAATTAAATACATAGTGAAAATTTTAGATGTTTAGTATTTTGTGTTTATACATAGGAAAAAATAAGAGAATGAACCATTAAGTTTTCTTTATATTATTGAAATGGAAGACCAAAGAAGATTTGACGCATTTGAATTATGGTGTTGGCAAAGAATATTGAATACACCATAGACTGCCAGAAAAACGAACATTTTGGAAGAAGTACAGTCAGAATTCTCCTTAGAAGTGAGTATGGTGAGAATTCATCTACGTACTTTGGACATATTATCAGAAGGGATCAATCCTTGAATAAGGACATCATGCTTAGTAAAATAGAGGGTCATCGAAAAAGAGGAAGAACCCAGAGGAGATGTATTGACACAGTAGCTGCAACAGTGGGCTCCAGCAAGGATTGTGAGGATGGCACAGGACTGGGCAGTGCTTCCTTCTGTTGTACACAGGGGTGCTATGAGTTGGATCCAACTAGATGGCACCTAACAACAGCAACAACATACAAGGAACTCTGAGACAGGTTGCAAATCAGGGTTTCTCCTGTTGTTTCAAGCCCCCACCCAGAGTTCCAAGGTTTTTCCGCCCCTAGATCTCCTGAATAAACATCATTGTTCTTCTTCCTCAATGAGGGACAAATCAATCAGAGGAGGCAATGATCCTTCCCTTACCCTGGATGGCAAGTAACTCTATACTATAAGTTTTGGGAAAGATTTATAGCCCTTTTGACAATAAGGAAAAATTGCCTTGCTACTGATGCATCCTCAATGTCAAAAACGTTTCAAAGGGATTTCTACTATCATCTTTTCTGAGAACAGTAAATCATCGCCAAGACAGCTGAGTTCAATTCCAAGCCCTGTTTCATGCTTTCATATTTTGTCAATGTCTACAAGGCTGCTTTAAGTGAGGACACTGACACACGAGATTACAAACGGTTATTACTGTCATTGCCCCACTTTTCTGGATTCCACTAGGAAGGCAGTCCCTCCCCTTTGGTCTGAATGGTGCTCTTCTTCACGGAAGGGAAACTTTAGCATTCCTGAGAGCCTATAATTAGAGAAAAGCTTTCCAGAGGTTGAGTACTTTAAGATATGGTAGACAGGCCACATACCACTAAGACTCAAAAATAGCAGGATAAAGGACCAGAGAATTTGATTGCTCCCCATCTTTAGGAAATCTGACCCACAAGAATTGTGGTGATGTAACTGTCACTTTATGTGTTTATTTTTGCTGATTCCATTTTCAAGAGAGGCATGCGCTGCATAGAAATTACTCTCTCATTAGAATGTATTGCCACAAATTGGAGGTAGTTTCTTAGTCACAGGCTACACCCTGAAGGCTTGAAGCTCAGCTGCCTGTGAATCAGTGGTGTGGATGTCTACAGTGATGGGCTATGGACATATACTTGTCTTTGAAAGAAGAGGTGCCAAGGCAAGACTGGAAATGAATTCTATGAAGAGAAAAAGAAAATTCGAAGTCACAGATGAAGAAAAAGGGTGAATCTGATGACAAGAATGTCAAATTTTGGTCTTAGAATGTGGTGCTTTTGGTGTTGGGAAGAGGAGCAAACAAATCTTCATTCAAAAGAGGCTCCGACACAACCCAATAACCCAGTTATATCCACAATAATCCACCTGGATGATGGTTATTTATTACCTTGTCTTGCCTCTTAGGTCAGGTCCTCAACTTTAATATCTGATTTGTCCTTGTAGTTTGCATGATATGCCATTCCCTGCCCAAATTTAGGTATTTTACTATTGTTTCTATATTCGGCTATGTTCCATCCAGGAGTCCCTGGGTGGCCCATATGGTTAAGCATTCAGCTACTAGCTGAAAGGTTGCTGATTTGAACTGACCCAGAGGTGCCTCAGAAGAAAGACCTGGGGATCTCCTTCAGAAAGATCAAAGCATTTGAAAACCCTATGGAGTGCAGTTCTACTCTACAACACATAGGATGTCCATGGGTTGGAATTAACTCAACGGCAACTGTTTATGTTCCATCCTGACTTCAGTTTTGTTCCTTGAAAAGTATGATTTAGTATCCTCCCTGTTTTACCTTTGGTATCTCTTTGTGAGGCCTTGCTGAAATTGTGACACAGACAACTCAGAGGTGCTCTTCTATGAGGATTAAAGCACCGACATCCACATTCAGGACAAAGAGAACACATTGTTATACTATATGACCATGATTGACTGGATGATTTTCTAATTTCTCTGTTTACGTTATTGTGGTCTGTGATTCTACCTTGATTTTTCTTTAAAAAGTACTGGAAAAGGGAATGTGTACATCATCTCTTTTTGTATATTGTTGTTTCTCATATTTTAGTGTGTATAAGAATTACCTGGAAAAATTATTTTAAAAGTTGTTTCCAGGATCCAGTCCCCAGATATTCTGACAGTATGTTAAGATTGTGCCCAAAAAGCTATATTTTAATGAAGTGTCTTTACATTGAGGAGCACTGCTCTAAAGTGTACAGAAAGGGAGAAAAATAGAGATCCTTGAAAAACTTAGAGAAAAAAGAACACATTCTGGAACTTATAATATGAAATCGACACCTAATGTAACAGAACATCAATAGCCCAAATCCTCAATCAATCGTTTGTTCTTCAGTGCTTCCTGTGTCTTCTCTTCAGGAAGAGAACATGCTGACCAGAGAGGAGACATGGCTGGACCCTTTGACAGTTGTATGTCTTATTTGCATTTTACTTTACGTTTCTATCTCTGTGAGGCCAAGCAATGTGAGCCTGTCCCTGAGAGATGGAGCTGTGAGTGATGGGCTGATCAGCTAATATCAGGGCCCCATGTCTGCAGAGAACAAACAGAGACTGGGCCACAATGAATAAACCAAGGTAATGACTGCTACCCTCTGGGGACTCTGGGGGCAGTGGGCCTGCCCCTTGGGGTTGCCCACTGCAGTACTACACTCAGAGCCCTTTTCTTGATCTTTCACTTTTTTTTTTTAATTGAATAAGTGGTTGTTTTGCCATCCAGGAGCTTTTGTAGTCAAGGACCATGCCTCATCCATCTATGTGTCCTCAAAGCCTAGCATAGTGTTGAATAAATGATTGAATGACGGAATGATAGCCCAGAAGCGACAAATACAGCCAGAGAGAGAGAGAGAGACAGCGTGACAGTGAGCCAAAGAAAGGAGGCAATGCTAGTGTTTTAGTAAGAAATGACTTCATCCTGTACTCTACCCTAATTTATACCAGACTGCATGCTCGATTTAATTACTCTTCCCTTGTTTTCAGTCACATAAGCACCCCCCTAAAACAGCTCACAGAAATGGGCCATTTAGTTTATATCATGAAGAAATGCTTCTACATATTTGTATTTATTGTTTTTTAAATGTCTTTTATTTCTTCCTTAAAAGCCCACTAGTCAGTTAGCATTAAAGAGCTCAGAAAAGAACTGCTTTTTGAAGTCTAATATACCTTCTATTTGAAAGAACTGCTTCTGATGTCTAAGAATAATTAACAACACACTTTAATTTATGGATGTCTGTGCTCAGAGGTCCTTCATCTGTGGGAGGGAGAGAGAAAGAAAGACTGGGAGGCTAATGGACAACTTTCACGTCCATGTACTTCACTTTGGTGTAACGCCCAGGAACGGTATTGAAGAGGCCAGAGGAAACACTTCTGAGCTCTTTTTAACATATGTGCATTACAAATTGGTAACCTCCGTATTTTAGGTCTTAGACAACCCTCTCTCCCTTCCAGTGGGTATGATTTAAGAATAACAATGTGACATGAACGTTGAGATGAGAGGATAAGTGAATAAAGAAAAAGGATGGTGGTGAATAATTAAAAGGAGGGGGAGAGAGGAGGAGGAGATAGAAACTGACTCATGGGGAGCAAAATGTATTCATCTTTTCTTTGTCTTTTCCATGCACTGCACCTTTCAGCCGGGAAAACAGATGTCTTGACTCTCAAAGGAAATAAAAGTGGCAATTAAATCCTGACAAGAAAAATAATAAAACGAAAGAAAAGAATAGGGAAGGAAAGGCCACCTCCTCCCCAACTATGTACAGAGATCCTGACAACCTTCTTCTTGTTTATCAGCATGAGCAAGGTCAGGAGATCAGATCTTAAGGTCCTGGGCGTAGGAGTTTTTGAATCATCTAATAAATGGATCTAGTTCTTGTTCACAGCTACCCCATGTGTCATATCTCCCACTTGTCACCACCCTGTAAGCCATCTGCCTGCCCACTCCAGGGTCTTCAGTCAGCTCCCATGACCCACTGCTGCACACCAGGCTGGCGCTCAGCCTCGAGACCACAGCCACGCTCTCCACTGCCAGCTTCCTTAGCTGAGGCTCCCATAACCTCTGTCTTTGGAACATACTGGGCAACTGCAACCTTAGATCAACTCCTACTACCTACTGTGTCCACTCTTCCCTCAGCTCTGAGTGTTGCTGGGGGGAAATGCCAAACTACAAACCCCTGATCATGAAGAACATTTTCTTTATTAACTTCAACTACCATTTCCCGGGAAGAGTTTTATTACAAGTTGGCCTACAATAGTGCTTTGAGCAGTTTTTCCCAACCCATAGTCCTACTCACATCCTGGACCTCAAAAGATGAGTTTTTCCTAATTATACAGTAAAATCAGGACCATACCACCAGGTATGCAAAATGTTGCCCTAAGTTTCCTTCTGCCCAGTTTCATATCCTTTTTTTTTTTTTTTTTTACCAACACAGAGGATGAAACGCCCCCTCCTCCTCTCTAATATTTTAAGCTCAACCCTTAACTTCTCCACCACACCCCATTCTTGCCCAACCCCGGCTCCCTTTCCAGTCACCAGCTCTTACTTCTTCATCCATTCTCCCCTTCCCACAGACTCTTTACCTTAAAACTCTTGTTAATATTAATTTCATTCCTTTCCTTGCTACCATGGCCAGATCTCTGTGTGACCCTAAATGCCATCTCTCTCACTTCATTATTAACTCAGAGGTGTCTGCCTCCTGTCCTCACTAAGGTAATTGAGATCACCAGTAAACCCACTCTCGCTCTCCTTTCAGCCAGAGGTAATAGTTAGTAATAGTTCCTCAATATGTTCCCCCATTATCTTTCTTACATTTGGCACCGTTAAAATCCTAACTATCTCTCTTAGTTATCTAGTGCTGCTATAACAGAAATACCACAAGTGGATGATTTTAACAAACAGAAATGTATTCTCTCACATTCTTCGAGGCTAGATGTCCATATTCAGGGTGCCAGTTTCAGGGAAAGGCTTTCTCTCTCTGTCGGCTCTGGGGGAAGGTCTTTGTCATCAATCTTCCCCTGGTCTAGGAGCTTCTCAGCACAGGGACCCAGGGTCCAAAGGATGTGCTCTGCTTCCTGGCCCTTCTTACTTGGCGGTGATGAGGTCCTTCTCCTCTCTGCTCCATTCTCTCTTTTATATCTCAGAGATTGACTCAAGATGCAGCCTAACCATGTAGATTGAGTCCTGCCTCATTAACAAAACTGCCTCTAATCCTGCCTCATTAACATCATAGAGATTAGAATTTACAACACATAGGATAATAACATCAGATCACAAAATTGTGGACAACCACACAATACTGGGAATCATAGCCTAGCCAAGTTGACTCATATTTTGGGTACACAATTCAGTCATAATACCATCCTTCAAGACCTGGGGGCAAAATTTCCCTTCCTTATTCTCCTGCCCTTCTTTCACCTGGGTATTTCTATTCCTCTCCTTCCTAAACCCATTAGCACTCTGTGCCTCAGTGCTTTGCATGCCTTTCTCTCTCACATGATTGAAAGCACTGGGAGAGCAGGGACTACATTACAACCTAAAGCATGCTGCTTTTTGTAGATGTTCAATATATATTCAAGACCAAATTGCATCCATCATTTCTTTCTTGAACTTTCTTCGCTTGACTGATCTGGTTTCCTTCTCTCTCTAATAGGTCCTTCTCTGCTTCCCACATTAGCTCCTCTCCGCCCCCTCAATGTGGTTATCCAAACACTCAATATTGATTCTCTTGTTCTTCTTAATATTCCATATCTCTCAGAGTACCCACTTAACATTTCTCTTTGCATATCTTAATATCATCTCAAATGCAACAGCCTTAAAACTGAAATCAACCTCCCTTCCTCCCTAGGCAAATCCTTGGCAGTTCAGGCGTCCTTTCAACTTCCCTGTATATCAACGTCTCCTCTATTTTCCTGTTACTCATGTTCTAGCCCTTGCAATTATCTTTGACTAAGTTCCTTCCTTCATCTCCACTCCCCTGCTAGTCAGCTGTAAATTATGAAATGGCTTTCCTTTCTCTCATTTCTTCTTCTCTGTTTCCACTCTCAATGCCTAATCCAGACCTTCCCCTTTCCATGACTAGATGATATCAAGAATGTTCCCCAATCTAATTTCCCTCTTCCCCTTCCAATATCTCATTGCAGTAATCATCTTTAATCATTTCTCATAAACCTGCCCCAGATCTAAAACATGCAGGAGTTACATATTTCCTACTATATCAAGTCTAAAATCCTCTTCCAAATTAAGTGCAGGCTTAAATTATGGCTGCCTGATTACTGACTACTTTCAACATGCTATCTTCTTCTAGTCAACATGGTTCCCCCCTGAGTCATGTACCTGCAAAGCACATCCTTATCTCAGGGCCTTTGTGGTAACAAAGCCCTAGATTCAAATCCCGGCTTCTCCCCTTATTCACTGTTACCTTGGGTAAGTTATTTACCCTTTGAGACTTGGATTTCTCCTTTTTAACATGAAGATAATGATACCTACCACATAGTTATATTAAAACAACATGGTGAGCTCCTCATATTACTTCTCTAACATCACAGCACCTAGAACGGGTGATTAATAAACATGGGCAGAGTGGTTAATAGTGCATGGTTCAGCAATGAGAAATGATCTTAACAATAAAGAGAAACAGGATCAAATATAGAAAGAAGGGAAACCTACCTAGATAGTTGAAGCAGCTCTTTATGGATATATATAGATATTAAAAAGGATCTCTAGAAATCCTGTCGTGAAGGCCCCAAGGAAAAAAGGTTCACATTAAAGTCGCAGAAGATGAGCCAAAGAAAATTTTCCAGTGTTGCATAAAAAAGAAAAATTCAGAGGGAAGTTAGGGTAGGCCATGCTGCCATTCATAATCTACCTTTCAGTTTTATTCTTCTTGCCCTTTAATGGGATGTAGGACGTTTTCAACATCTCTTTAGTAGCAAATGAGGCAAGGACAATGCTCTGACAAAGGGGAGTGCTAGCACTCCACTTTCTGTTTCCCACAGCTTTTAAGCCTATGATTCTGTCCTTGATCACTGCGTAAGTATCTTCATTATGTCAGATCATCATATTATCCTCATTTAAGAAATGACGAAACTGAGGTTCAGGAAGATTAAGTGACTTGCCTTCTTAAGAAGTGCTTTTAAGATATTAATGTGATTAAATCCCTGCTCATACAATAGTCCACTTGTAAAAAGTTCTTGTGTCAGGTGTATATGAAAGAGATGTATAATCCAAACTTGTGATAAGAAAAAGTACCTAGATTTGACAGTACCAGATATTGTCTCTTTTATACCCCAGAAAAATAAAGTTCTTTCTGTTGGTATGATGGAAATGACTAAAATGACCATTCTTTGGGGTGGTATCTACCACACTCTCTTAGAAGTTATTGGTATGTAAAGTAATTAACTAGGCTGCCTTATATGTGAATTGGGGGACCTTGAATGTGGCCCTCCAAGGAAAGTTGCTGACAGGAAACTAGAAAGATGAGGGCCAGGGAACTAAGCTTTTCAGGTTTGATCCTAATGGTACTGACCAGCTGCCGAGTGTACAAGGTTCTAGACGGTCAAGAGTTGGTGACCTATTGGCTTTGTTCTTTGTGGTAAGACCTGGCAGTAGGTTAGAAATATGCAGAAGGTGCTACTATTTGGCATCAAATGTGCAGATAAACCTGGGTGCTAGGGCCATTAATTACTTTAAAGAAGGGTCACAGGAGGAAAAGGCAGGGTCTAGATCCTGGAGGAATAGGACTGGAAAGAACAAGAAAAGTTATCAGGGGCCCAGGGAAGACAGTTAATGCTCAGAAAGATTTCAATAAAAGAAAGGAAGCTGGAACGTGAATTAAGAAATCAAGACATTTTAGTGTTAATAATAATAATCATAATATGATTTAGTGAGGACTATGTCCTAGGTTTCCCGCTGAGTCAAGTACCTGCAAAGCCCTGGTGGCATAGTGGTTAAGAGCGCAACTGCTAGCAAAAAGGTTGGCAGTTCAAATCCACCAGCCGCTGCTTGGAAATCCTATGGGGCAGTTCTACTCTGTCCTGTAGGGTCGCTATGAGTCGGAATTGACTCGACAGCACTTAGCAACAGCAACGTGTCCTAGGCATCGTTTTGGGTGTTTTACATAAAAAATATAAATGGATTCTTCCGTTCAGTCACCCTATAAAAACAGCATTATAATCTTCATTTATAACAGGTAGTAAAGTTTTAAAAGCCTGAGTTCAGAGGGAATTTTTGTAAAATGGGGATAAAAAAAGTACCTACCTCAGATGTTTGCCATAAGGATTGCATGAGTCAGTACAATGAAGAACTTTTAAGAGTGACTGGCATATTAAACATGTTAGTTCCTAGTTGCTAAAAATAAATAAATATTAATAATGAAAGAAATTGAGACACAAAATGCTTAAGCAACTCACTTATGGTCATATAACTTGTATGGAGGCAAGATGTCAACTCAGGTCTGTCTGATTTCAAATGCTGAGCTCTGGAACACCAGGAAGCTCACTCATACCAACAAGGCACACATCTTGCTGAAGATGGGAATGGGGGATGTGTAGCAGTAGTTGTAGCTTGGTGGATGGGGAGCCAAGAAGATCATCTCAGGCACACAGCCAATGGGGCTTTGAACATCAAGACATCGGGGCTCCAACCACATTCCAAGATGGTGCTTCTAACACCAGTAATGTTTGGTTAGGCCAGGTTCTGGGTCTGAGTTTCTGATCCTCTGAGCTTAGTTTGCCAGCATTTTTAGTTGAGGGGACTGGGAAAGCAGACAGTAGAGTCAAATGGGGGTAAAATGAAATCCTGATGTCTTAAAACAGATCAAAACCCCTAACAACTGTTGAAGGATGTATGTGAAAAAGAAAAACTTCGCCTTGGAGATAGTGGTCGGTAAGGAGGTTGTTACAGGATAATTTTATGCATTATAAATCAAACTCTTTAATGCAGATATTTTCAATGATTTCCAGGTGCAGCTGGTGACACCCTCCTGGCTGGTTATGTGCCAGTCCGTTGACTAATCAACAGTCTTACATTAACGGGTAGACACAAAAATGGCTGTGTTAGGGCTGCTTACTAACCACTACCTAGTTAATATTTTATGATCTTTTATGACCAAAGGTTTGTCTGAAAAATTTTAATCCAACTTTGCGGATGCTGTATCTTGACCTGTGTTTACAGTTGTCTTTAGTACAGCATTGGGCCTGATCTGCCAGAGCTTTTTCCTTTATTATTGAGAGTTAAAGTGTTGTATAGAAGTAAGTAGCTTCACTACTTTGTCTTTTAAAGGGCCAGATATATGAGTGGGTAAATGTGAGGTAGTACATTAAGCCATGCATTTAAACAATTCAAACCAATTTTTACAGTACCCCAAAATGTAAAAACTTTGCTCTTCCTGTGTTACCCATCCATTCTACAGAGTGGTAGACACAATATCAGCAATGCAATAAAGAAGGACAATAGGTTTAAACAAATCTGTGTTTTTTCTCATACACTTTTCTTCTCCCTGTAAGGGATCCTTGCTCAACTTCTTTTGAGATGGAAACTAAAGAAGTGACAATCACATTAAAAAAAAAAAAAAAAAATCAAGCCTCATGACTTCCATCTCCTCCCATGGAACTTAACAGACTATGAATAACTTAAATAAATAAAAAAAACTTGCAAAACTGCATTCTTATATCAAATTAGATGAAGTTCAATGGTTTGAAACAGAGTTTTTTCTTTCTTTCTTTTTTTAAATTCTGACAGACCGTCATTATATCAGGTAAGCTTTGCAGCAAGAAATGATATTTAAAATTAAGGAAACTTCCATTTCACTGATGCCAATTTTAACATTTCACAATGGGTCTCTTTGGCATTCTAATTATTGTTCTAATTCTATTAATACTTTTTGAGTAAGATTGTATTGGCTCTTCCAATGATCATTAAAACTTCATTTGCAGTTCTATCACTTCATTAATCTTGATTACTTACAACTAATCAAACACGTCTTATATTCACATTTAGGTCACAGAAATGCTTATTTATACGCATTTTGTGAATGCTTTAATACCTTTATATTGACATGTTGGTTTTTTTGTTTTCGTTTTTTTTTTTTTTTTTTGGAAAATCTGGAACCTGTATAGACTTCCTCATCTGAAATGGTATAGCTTGGTGGCGAAAATCTTGGGCTCTGGAATCAGACTGTGTGGATTCAAAGCCACTTCTTCCCTATTCTAGCTGTTATGGAACTGGTTATTCAATCTCTGTGGACTTTTTTATTGTAATCTATAAAACTAGAATCTTAGTAGTACTACCCTATCTCATAGGAGAAGTATAAAGATTTAATAAAATAATACATGTAAAAACAGAATGGGATCTGGCGTATAGTTGTATTCAACAAGATCAGCTTGTGTATTATTTGTGAAACAGAAGCACTCAGTAAATTGTCCGTGCTCTTTGGCCTTAGGAACCAGAGAAGCCAGAGTTTCCATTATTGCTCTTCTTTAAGCTAACTGTGTAGTAGGCAAGCTATTTAACATTCTTGGTTTCATTTTCCTTAGATACATGCAAATGCTGTAGATATGGTATAGATATCTTGTTACTGGGTTCTGTTGATTCGACTCCAACTATGGAGACCCCATGTGATAGAGTAAACTGCCTCAAAAGTTTTTCTTGCCTGTGATCTTTATAGAAACAGATTGCCAGGTTTTTCTCCCGGAGAGATGCTGAGTGGGTTTGAACAGCCAACCCTTTGGTTAGCAGCCAAGCACTTAACCTTTGTGCCACTAGGGCCCCTTAGGTAATATGTATATAGATATGTGTTGTTGTTGTTAGGTGCCATGGAGTGAGTTACAACTCATAGCAACCCTATAGGACAGAGCAGAACTGCCCCATACAGTTTCCAAGGAGCGGCTGATTCGAACTGCTGACCTTTTGGTTAGCAGCAGAGCTCTTAACCACTATGCCAGCAGGGCTCTGTATATAGATATAGACATAGACAAATAGGCACAGATAGAGATATATAGATAGATTTGAATACCTTTCTAAAATTTGTCGGCAGGATTATTTTAATCGTCATTTTCTTTTAAAAAGATAATGTAGTGCTGTCTTTCATGGTTGTAGTGAAATCCACCGGAGAAAGGTGTGGCAGTCTGCTTCTGTAAAGATTTGTAGCCTTGGAAACCCTATGTGGCAATTCTATTCTGTCCTATAGGGTTGCTGTGAGTCAGAATCAACTTGATAGCAATGGGTAATACAAAAATTATTTTTTTAAAGACCAAGGCCTTAGTTACGATTTTTTTGTTTAAAGATGAACGAATTAGATAGCTACATATTTATCTTTTATATTAAGATCATTAATTATGTTATTATGTAGATCATCATCCTTTATTTTTCTTATGTGTCTATAAAGGACTTGTAGAGAGATGCTTTTCCAAATTTCTCGTTCTTTAGCTAATAGTTTTTGATTTGTACATTTTGAGATAATGATATTTAGGACATACATCTTCATGGCTCGTATCTTTACTTCGGATTGTATCATTTATCAGAGGAAAATGACAGTCTGTGCACTTTACTGCCTTTTCTTTAGGCTTGTTAGCCAGCGAGAAACCCTTGGTCGAGTCTTTGCTGTGGAGTACATACAAAGCTGTTGGTGAGAAAACGAACTGCGTTCCTTTTTCTTAGTTTACATTTTAAGGTCTTCTCTTTCTTTTTTGAGTTCATCTGATTTTAATTTATACTTTTATCTTTTCTTGCATGTCATTGTGCTTTAAGTGTATATATTTCTTTAAAGCAAAATACAGTTTGATTTAGTATTTTTCATAATTGAGTGCCTTTTAAAAATAACAGTATTAACTTATTTGTATTTATTGGTATAACTGATGCTTGGCGTTTATACACTCATCTTGTTCTATGTTTACTGATTTAAAAAACTGACGCCTTTTTTTGTACTTCGCTGGCTCTCTTTGTTGCTATATTTATTTTTTCTTTATTTTTGAGCTGGAATGTATTAAAGCTGTCTTAAACTCAGTCAACACTTACCTTTTAGTGAAAGCACACAGCTGTACATGTGCGCACGTGTGCATGCCTACACACACATGCGCATATTTTTCTATAATCACCATCATGAAATAATTCATATATTTTTTTTTTCCTTTTCAAATCTTCTTGTTCCATCTGCCTGCTCAAGGAATAACCTAGCCTCTGCTGCATCCTTTAGTCCAATGCATGCTAAATGTCAGAAGCATTCTAGCTTAGTCTAATAGATACCATCATAATGACCATTTCTCTATAAGGAATGTGCTTCCGTGTCCCACATGCCTACTAAAACCAGACATTTGCTTATCTGGTTAAAACATAGTGACTTGGTGCAAACATGCAACAATGGTGATTATTAGGCCACAAACATGTTCTAAACAGCTAGGAATGCAAGAAAAGAATAGGTATTATGTACTACATAAGGATTTGCGCACAGACGAAACCCAATAAGTTCTTTTAGCAACCCTCTTTCCCACCTGGAAGTGTCGATGGTGGACTAAGATGCAAACAACTCTCAAAGGTGCAAAGAAATCAGAATGGTGAAAAAACATAGGACCACCATACCTCTTCTCCCAAGCAATTAATTTTTTGCCCAGCTATTTATAATAGAAGATAATTAGTGAATCCTAACTAGCAACAGGGAATAGCTTGACTCATACATGTATACACATTTCTTATATCTATTCTTTTCATCCTTTTTTTAAATTTAATATTGGGATATACTCTAGTTAATTTCCAGATGAACACAATCTAAATTCAATATAAATCTGGAAAAATTTGACCAAGACAGACATAGGACAGTGATGTGAGCCAATCCACAAAACCCACTTTCAGACTGACAATAATCCATCAACATGCTTCAGATAATACAGTTGTTCATATCTGAATTTAACTAACTATGGCCAGGGGTGGTTAGACGCTTCTAAGAGTCTACTTATTATATGACAACCCTACAGTTTTCATCCATCACTTTATCTGGATGGCCAATTTCATTATATTTAGTAAGATGACAAAAGAGAAAACTTCTGGCATGTGTACTGTGGTATTTTTAGCATTGTCATTCAATGAATGACGTAGAATCTTTCTTGGAAGAAAGAAAAAAAAGAAAAAGAAGAAGCCTGTTGGTCTAAGAGTCTGACTAGAGGCAAGTGCTTTCAAATAAAAGAGGCTATCAATTAGAAAGAGGTGCTTTTTATGGGGGGAAACATTATGAAATAAGATGGAGTCAAGAAATATGAGAATAGTCTTAAAATGTAGCTTAATTTTGTCAGGAAAGGATGACTTTTCCATGATTTTGTGTATTATCAGTGACTCAAGCACTGGGAACATGTCCCAATGTGCTCTAGGACAAGAGGTTAAAATCTAAGAAAATGAGTTTATTTTAAAAAGAGAAGAAGCAGAAAGAAAGTTGTAATTCTGGAGGTACTCTACTAAATAGAGAAAACTAGCTCTCTAGCCCTTTCTGGTAGCCTGATAAGGACAGTGACGGGGCTGGTAATGGAGCTCTGTTCTGTCTTCATAAGACAACAGGCCAGGTCAAGGAGGCAGGAGAACCAAAACTTCAGAAACTGTAATGGCCAGCAAGGAGAACAAATGAGTGCCCCAGGATACAGGGTTATCAGCTATAATACAGAATGCTCAGTTAAATTGTGAATTTCAGATAACTTCAAATCTTTTTTTTAGTATAAGTATGCCCCAGGCAATTTATTGCTTATTTGAAATTCAAATTTAACTGGGCATTCTGCATTTTTATTTGCGAAGTCTGGCAAACCTACTCAGAAAACAAGGCGGCCCCAAGTAGCTTGGAGTCCTCATTATTCTTCTTAAGGGGGAGAGGGAATTAAAAAAAATAAAGAAAGAAAGAAAGAAAACACAAAACAAAACAAACAATTTTCATGACCTTGCATATTTCCAGCCACACCAGTTAAGTATCATCATGCAGTTTGATATGTCCTGGAAAAGCAAGGTCCCCCCACCAAAAAAAAACTAATAAAATACTCTTAAATCCTTCTGAAATTCCCTTTTGTTCTGCTGTATTGTTGCTTACTCCCTCATCAATATCTTTGTATAAGCACCACTGCCAGGATTTAAATCCACTGAGTTCTGACTGACATCAGATTCAAGCTCCCTTAAAAGTTGTAATATAGACAGGAAGACAATATTGGCTAGTAAATGACCAAGGAAGGACAAGTAGAAGGGAACAAATATGAAAATTAAAAAGAAAAGAACAATGAGTACTTAAACCTGACCATTATAGTGTTTAGCTTCTCTCGTAAGTAAATTAAAACTGCATAAACTCCCTGCAGTTGCATATTTAGCTCAATCGAAGGATTTTCACGGCTTCCTTCTAATTTTTACAGAGACTCATTCCCTTGTGTATTTCTCAAGTTTTGAGATGAAGGTACCCGTTTATCTTGTCACTTCGACAATTTCAATTGAAGGGCCTTTTAACTGATGTCAGTAAGAAAATGACTGCTATTTGTACAAAGAATTTGAGTGAGGCGGTTTGGAAGTTAGAGATATGTTCCTCCTGCCCACCCCCTTCCCCCAAAAGGTAAATAGTAGCTTCCATTTTGAGGGGGAGAAAAGAATATGCTTAGTGATTCACAACGCAAATTTGAATGACGGGCTTTCGCGCGGGCGCGCGCGTGCTTGCGTGAGCGTGGCGGATGTGTGTGTGTGAATGCGCTTAAGTCTGGGATGTAAGCCATGGCATTAGACTCTTGGAGATAACATGAAACATAAAAATTATCTCACTAAAAACTGATAGGGTTGTCATAGGTCCCATACAGGGGCTCTCATGCAACAGTTACCGGAAAGGGACTAAAAGACCTGAAACGAGTCTCCTAAACCCCAGCCAGCCTATTACTTCCAGCCCTCACACCATGGATTTCGATCTCTGAAAGCTTGTGCTGTGGTTGCGCTTCTGGCAACTCCAGTCCACATGTAGCTTCAAAGAGCATCTGGTGAGGGTGAAGCCAGCTGGTTTGCCAGTGACTGCTCCTCCTGGGCAATGGAGCGAGAGTCCTTGACCACCCTGAACTACTACCAGGTTCTGGTTATTAGCGTACAAATGAGAGGGTCACCAAAATGTCAGGCTTGCCTATTGGCCAGGCTTCCCACAATTCCACGCTTCCAGGTTTGGTTCTTTTCAGAAAGAGCACAGAGAATGTCAACATAATTGGAGGTCAGTTCACTCTGGCCTGTGAAATTACAAGTGCCCAGTATGCTGAAGTTCATTTTCACATGGGTAGCAATGTGCTGAGAATTCAGAGATTTGGGGCAAAACACAACCATGCCATGAATCTTGCTGACTGGGTGTGTTTTTCTACAGTCCCAATCCTAGCAACACAGTGCTGAAAGGATTGTTGAGGTATTCAGCTGCCTGATCTTAAGCACATCACCTCACTTTTCAGAACTGCTGTTTCTTTTCTTTTCTTTTTTTAATGGTGCTTTAAGTGGAAGTTTATAGTTCAAGTTAGTTTCTCATACAAAAATTTACACACACATTGTTATGTGACCGTAGTTGCTCTCCCTATAATGTGACTGCACACCCCTCCTTTCCACCCTGGATTTCCCGTGTCCATTCAACTAGCTTCTGTCCCTTTTGGCCTTCTCATCTCGCCTCTGGACAGGAGCTGCTCATTTAGTCTCATGTATCTATTTGAGCTAAGAAGCACTCTCTTCCCAAGTATCATTTTATGTCTTATAGTCCAGTCTAATCTATGTCTGAAGAGTTGGCTTCAGGAATGGTTTCAGTTCTGGGCTAACAGAGAGTCTGGGAGTCATGTCTTCTGAGGTCCCTCCAGTCTCAGACCATTAAGTCTGGTCTTTTTACTAGAATTTGAGTTCTGCACCCTACTTTTCTCCTGCTTCATCAGGGACTTTCTGTTGTGTTCCCTGTCAGGGTAGTCATTGGTGGTAGCCGGGCACCATCTAGCTCTTCCGATCTCAGGCTAATGGAGTCTCTGGTTTATGTGGCCCTTTCTGTCTCTTGAGCTAATATTTTCCTTGTGTCTTTGGTGTTCTTGATTCTCCTTTGCTCTAGGTGGGTTGGGACAAATTGCTGCACCTTAGATAGCCGCTCGCTAGCTTTTAAGATCCCAGACACCACTCACCAAAATGGGATGCAGAACATTTCTTAATAAAATTTATGCCAATTGACCTAGATGTCCCCTGAAACCATGGCCCCCAGAACTCCACCCCTGCTACATTGCCCTTGGAAGTGTTTGGTTGTGTTCAGGCAACTTCTTAGCTTTTGGTTTAGTGCAGCTGGACTCACTTCCCCCGTAGTGAGTGTTGTCCTTCCCTTTACTTAAGATGATTCTTATCTACTGTCTAGTTGGTAAATACCGGTCTCCCTCTCTCCCCACCCTTGCAACCCTCAAAGAATGTTTTTTCTGTGTTTAAACCTTTCCTTGAGTACTTATAATAGCGGTCTCGTACTATATTTGTTTTTGCAACTGACTAATTTCATTCAGCATAATTCCTTCCAGATTCAACCATGTTATGAGATTTTTTTTGGATTCATTGTTGTTCTTTATTGTTGTGTAGTATTCCATTGTGTGAATATACCATAATTTGTTTATCCATTCGTCTGTTGATGGGCACCTAGGTTGTTTCCATATTTTTGCTATTGTGAACAGTGCTGCCATGAACATGAGTATGTATATATCTATTTGTGTGACAGCTCTTATTTCTCTAGGATATATTCCAAGGAGTGGGATTGATGGATCATATGATACTTATATTTCTAGCTTTTTAAGGAAGTGCCAAATCGATTTCCAAACTGACTATACCATTTTACATTCCCACCAACAGTGTATAAGTGTTCCAGTCTCTCCACAACCTCTTCAACATTTACTACTTTGTGTTTTTTGGGTTAATGCTAGCATTGTTGGGGTGAGATGGTATCTCATTACAATTTTGATTTGAGGACTTCCAGCAAAATGGCACTCTAGGCAGAAGCACCACACCGTCCCTCCACAGCAAAGATCCAAAAAAGTAAGCCGAACAGAGAAAACAACAATCCTGAAACCCTAAAACATCAAATGAAGAGATAAAGAACTCAGCCAAGCACCAAATGGAGTGAGAAAACTGACAGAGAACGAAGAGCGAGGGAAGATTCATGCAGAGGTCCCCTATCAGCTAACGCAGCACAGATCCATCATTTTGGACTCCTATCAGAAGACCAGCAAACAGGGGGTATGAGAAAGCAGCTTCATGGAGCTTCCAGTAGGAGACATAACAACCGGTAATTTGCGATATACGTTTTCCCACTCCCCACCCTTCTTCACCCCCACTCGGCCTCCTCTGCTTCCTGCTGCCACAAGCTCTTGTCTGGGAAGCACTGGCTGCTTGGATTCCACCCACCTGAACAGGCTGGCTCTCTGAGTGCAATTTGTTGGCTGCTGGTGTTGCTTTTTTCTGCTTCTTTTGATTTCTTCCTTACCTTTCTCACCACCTCCCCCTCCTTTCTCTCAAATACCTGGCTCTGTGCGCCATCTTTGCTTCTTCCTGAGGGGCTGCGGAGCTCCGGTAATTTGTGATATGTGCTTTCCCACACCCTACCCTTTTTCACCCACACTCGGCCTCATCTGCTTCCCGTGAACACAGTCTGTTGTCCGAGAAGCACCAGCTGCTTGGATTCCACCCGCCTGCACTAGCTGGCTCTCTGAGCGCCATTTTTTGGCAGCTGGTGTTGCTTTTTTTCTGCTTCTTTTGATTTCTTCCTTACCTCTCACCACCTCCCCCTCCTTTCGCTCAAATACTTGGCTCCATGCACCATCTTTGTTTCTTCCCGAGGGGCTGCGGAGCTCCGTTCAAGTGTGGAGCTACTTCCCTCTCTGGGCTGCTGCGCTGGTGGGATCCTGGTGCTTTTGTCCATTTGTTTGTTTTGAATTCTTTGTTTTTTTTCTTTTCCTTTTCTTGAGTTTGGAGCCCGTTCTGGCCAGCCGGGGCTGGTGACCTTGAACCTACCCCCTCGGCTTGCACAGACGTGCAGAGGGATCCCTGACAGCATTTCTTTTTTCATGGTTATTTTTTTTCTTTCTGTTTTTGGGGGCTTTTCTTGTTTTTTTTTTTTTTTAATTTTTTTTTTTTTCTTTTCACTCTTTTTCCCTTTTTGTCTTTCTTCATTACTCAGTTTCTTGTCTCTCTATATCTCCCTTCTCTTTCTGTTCCCTGAATACCTGGCATTGTATACCTCTATGCCTTCTAGCCAGGCTGTACTGCAACAACTGAGAACAACTTACCCAGACCTCATAGCCACACCAGTGGAATCCCTGAAACTTTGCTGTTCTTTTCCCTTTCCTATTTTTATTTATTATTTCTTTTCTTTTACTTCCCCTTTTTGTTTTTCCCCATTTCATAGTCTCTCATCTCTCCACTCCAGTGGCAAGCTCTGCTAGCATTCTTTTTTGTTTGTATGTTTTTGGCTCCTGTTCCTCTCTCTTTTATCCCATACGCATCTTAGCTCCACACATAACAATCTCCCAGCTATGTCCTGCCTACCTGCACCGTGGGCTTAACATCACACCACCAAGCAGCACAGGCACGGCCTACTGGAACCTGCCCTGTACTGATTACCGACCCACCCTGGTGGCTGTGGTAAGTGCCACAAACAACCAGTCCCAGTAACTCCTCTTCAGCTAGACCTGCCCTGCTGTACCATATCTGAATGACTGACCCTGATAATTGGAGAAGGAGGCAAAAAGTATTGTGCCCAGAGATGAGCAAACAACAAAGAACACACAGCCCACCTACTCAGACATAGCCAAATTAAAAAAAAAGGGACAAAACAAACAAATCGACAATCAATAAATGAGAAAAATAACTACCGAATGCCCCAAAGAAAGAAGACAATATCAAAACATTTGCAAAAACAGGACAGGATGGTTCCAGTAGGCGTCCAAAATAAAACACCAGATGACTTTCCAGCAGAAGAAAAGGCACTAGACCTAACTGATAGGGAATTCAAATCTGTAATATTCAGAATTATCCAAGAGCTGAAGCAAAGAGCAGACAAAAATGAGGAAAAAATAGACAAATTCATGGAAAATACAGACAAAAAATTGGAAGAATTCAGGAAAATCATGCAGGAACAAAATGCCAAAATAAATTCACAACTAGAAATTATACAAAAACAACAATTAGAAATCCAAAAGATAAACAACAAGATTTCAGAAATGGATGGTGTCATAGAAGGGCTGAGAAGCAGATATGAAACGGTGGAAGACAGGATCAGTGGAATTGAAGATAAAAACTTGGATACAACTCTATTTCAGGAAAACTCAGAAAAAAGAAAAAAGAAAAATGAAGAGACCCCGAGAGTTATGTGGGACACAATCAAAAGCAAAAATTTTCGAGTGATTGGAGTTCCAGAACAGGGGGAGAAAACAGAAAACACAGAGAGTATCATTGAAGAACTGCTGACAGAAAACTTCCCCAATATCATGAAAGATGAAAAGCTGGCTATCCAAGAAGCTCAACGAACCCCATATAGAATAGACCCCAAAAAAAAGTCACCAACGCATATCATAATCACACTCACCAAAAAAAGACAAACAAAGAATCCTGAGAGCAGCTCATGAAAAACAAGAAGTCACATACACAGGAGAAACAATAAGACTAAGCTCAGATTATTTGACAGAAACCATGCACACAAGAAGGCAATGGGATGACATATATAAAATCTTGAAAGAAAAAAATTGCCAGCCAAGAATAATATATCCTGCAAAACTCTCATTCAAATATGATGGTAAAATTAGGTCGTTTCCAGATAAACAGAAATTAAGAATATGTAAAAGCCAAACCAAATTTACAAGAATTATTAAAGGGAGTTCTTCAATCTGAGAACAAACAATTTCAGCTCACAGACAGAATCTAGGATGCAGGATAATACCAGCCAGATGCCCATCTAGGAAATGAACTCTCAAGGAATATCCAAAACCAAAAGATATACAACAGGGAATCAGACCAACTAATCAGTAAATGACAACAACATCAAAACAATAAAAGAGGGAATAAACGGCATAGGTATAGAACCTTATAATGGAGAGGAAGGCAAGGCAATACCAAGTAATGGTAGACTGCTTCAAACTTAGAAAGATAAGGGTAAAATTCATGGTAACCACTAAGAAAGTTAACAAACATACTCATAAATATAAAGAAGAAAAACATAAAGTCTCAGTAAAAAAAAAAAAACCTACAAAAACAAAAGAAATGAAAAAAAAAAAATCCACAAACAAAAATAACTCAGCACAGGAGAGTAAAAAGAAGAAAGAAAACATCAGCACCACAAGAAAAAAGCACTACAAAATGACAGCAACAAACTCACATCTATCAATAATTACACAGAATGTAAATGGACTCAATGCACCCATAAAGAGACAGAGAGTGACAGAATGGATAAGAAATCAGGATCCATCGATATGCTGTCTATAAGAGACACACCTTAGAAATGAAGATGTGAATTTATTAAAAGTCAAAGGTTGGAAAAAAATATATCAAGCTAACAACTACCAAAAAAAGAGCAGGAGTGGCAATAGTAATCTCAGATAAAATAGACTTTAAAACAAAATCCACTATAAAAGACAAAGAAGGACACTATATAATGATTAAGAGGATGATCCATCATGAAGATATAACCATAATAAACATCTACACACCCAATGACAGGGCTCCAAAATATATAAAACAAACTCTAACAGCACTGAAAAGAGAAATTGACAGTTCCACAATAATAGTAGGAGACTTCAACACACCACTCTCAGTAAAGCACAGAACAACTAAGAAGAAACTCAGCAAAGATACAGAAGACCTAAAGGGCACAATGAGCCAACTTGACCTCGTAGACATGTATAGAACACTCCATCCAACCACTGCAAAGAACACATTCTTTTCCAATGCACATGGAACGTTCCCCAGAATAGACCATATCTTAGGCCACAGAGCAATCCTCAACAAGATCCAAAACGTTGAGATAATTCAAAGTATCTTCTCTGACCACAATGCCATCAAGGTAGAAATTAACAACAGAAAGAGCAAGGAAAAAAAAAAATCAATTACATGGGAACTGAATAATACCCTGCTTACACATCACTGGGTAATAGAAGAAATCAGAGATGGAATCAAAAAATTCCTAGAATCAAATGAGAATGAAAACCCATCATACCAAAACCTTTGGGACACAGTAAAGGCATCCTCAGAGGACAATTTATAGCAATAGATGCACACATCAAAAAAGAAGAAAGGGACAAAATCAAAACATTAACTACACAACTCAAACTAATAGAAAGAGAACAGCAAAAAAAGCCCACAGCCACCGGAAGAAAGGAAATAGTAAAGATCAGAGCAGAAATAAATGAAATAGAGAACAGAAAAACAATAGAAAGAATCAACAAAACCAAAAGTTGGTTCTTTGAAAGAATCAACAAAATCGACAAACCACTGGCCCGACTGACAAAAGAAAAACAGGAGACGACACAAATAACCCAAATAAGAAATGAAATGGGGGACATTACAACAGACCCAACTGAAATAAAAAGGATTATAACAGAATATTATGAAAAATTATACTCCAACAAATTTGAAAACCTAGAGGAAATGGATAAATTTCTAGAAACACACAGCCTACCCAAACTACAACAAAGTGATGCTGAAAATCTGAACAGACCCGTAACAAGAAAAGAGATTGAAAAGGTAATAAAAAAAACTCCCAACCAAAAAAAGCCCTGGCCCAGATGGCTTCACTAGAGAATTCTACAATTTTGATTTGCATTTCTCTAATGGCTAATGATCGTGAGCATTTCGTTATGTGTTAGCTTCCTGAATGTTTCCTTTGCTGAAGTGCCTGTTCATACCATTTCCCATTTTTTAATTGGGTTATTCATCTTTTTCTTCTTGAGGTTTTGCAGTATCTTGTAGATTTTAAAGATTAGACTGTGATCGGTTTTGTTGTAACCAAATTTTTTTCCCAGTCTGTAGGTTGTCTTTTTACTCTTTTTATGAAGTCTTTTGATGACCATAAGTGATTTTTAAGAGCTCGCAGTTCTCTAGTTTCTCTTCTGGTGTTTGTACATTGTTAGTTATGTTTTGTATTCTGTTTATGCCATGTATTAGGGCTCCTAGCATTGTCCCTATTTTTTCTTCCATGACCTTTATTATTTTAGATTTTCTATTTAGGTCTTTGATCCTTTTTGAGTTAGTTTTTGTACATGGTGTGAGGTATGGGTCTTGTTTCATTTTTTTGCAGATGGATATCCAGTTATGCCAGCACCATTTGTTAAAGAGACTGTCTTTTCTCCATTTAATGGACTTTGGGCATTTTGTCAATATCAGCTGCTCATAGGTGGATGAATTTATGTCTGGATTCTCAATTCTGTTCCATTCGTCTATGTATCTGTTGTTGTACCAGTACCAGCACCAGCCTGTTTTGACTACCGTGGCTGTATAATATGTTCTAAAATCAGGTAGTGTGAGGCCTCCCTCTTTGTTCTTCTTCTGCAGTATGAGGCCTCCCTCTTTGTTCTTCTTCTGCAGTAATACTTTGCTTATCTGGGGCCTCTTCCTTTTCCATATGAAGTTGGTGATTTTTTTTCTCTATCTCATTAAAAAATGCTGTTGGAATATGGATCAGGATTGCGTTGTATCTCTTTGGGTAGAATTTACATTTTCACAATGTTGAGTCTTCCTATCCATGAGCAAGGTATTTTTTTTTCCAATTATGCAGGTCTCTTTTGGTTTCTTGCAGTAGTGTCTTGTAGTTTTCTTGGGTAGGTCTTTTTATGTCTCTGGTTGGATTTATTCCTAAGTATTGTATCTTCTTGGGGGCTATTGTAAATGGTACTGATTTGGTGAGTTTCTCTTCAAAGTTCTCTTTGCTGGTGTAGAGGAATCCAACTGATTTTTGTGTGTTGATCTTGTATCCTGATACTTTGTACTTTTATTGTGGATTCTTTGTGGTTTTCTAAGAGCATAAGAGCATATCGTGTGCAAATAGAGATACTTTTACTTCTTCCTTACAAATTTGGAGGCCCTTTATTTTTTTTTCTAGCCTAATTGCTCTGGCTAGGACCTCCATCACAATGTTGAATAAGAGTGGTGATAAACAGCATCCTTGTCTCGTTCCCATTCTCAAGGGGAATGCTTTCAGAATCTCTCCATTTAGAATGAATCCTTTCCCCTATTCCATCATTTCAGAGAGAATCTCTTTTTGCGTCTTTCAGTGATGTGGTAGATTAAATCATTATTTACAATTTCTCATGCCTTTCCTGTATTAGAATTGTTTATCAGTATCTTTTACCATGTGATTTTTTGGTACCGCCTGCTAGAGTGGTACCAGAAAGTCACATGATTGATACTGAGTTTAACCACTTGGTTGGCTTTTGCCGTAGAATGTGGGCAAAAGTTATCATGTGCCAGTTCTAGGGCAACTCTAAAGAGGCATCATGTGTTTTCATTTACCCTCTTTCACTCTATCCAATCACCAAGGAAATAACGTTTTGTAGATAGTCACTCACTCACAGAGAATGGAAAAGACAAGTAGAGATTTCCTGACTCAGCCTGAAGCCTGAAGCCAAATACAACTTATCAGTGCCTGAAGAAGAGTTTCCCCAGCTGACTCACAGAGTTTTAAGCAAGAAATATAAAGCTTGTTTTATTAAACTACTCATATTTTGTACTGGTTTCTTATGCAGCATCGTTGTGGCAATATCTGACTAATGCAATTGCCTGTTGGAAATCTTCTACTTCAGCATATCCGTGGTTGGAATTGGATGGAATAAAAGCTGGTAGATGCCTGCACAACAAATAGCTTTTAAACTAGTTGGTAACTCCAAAGGGATTTCCCAGAGCTCTCTAACTGCTAGTGTTTACTCTAGAAGTAACCACATAAGGTAATGAGGGAAAACAGTGTACCTTCACATCTTTAATCAGCCATAGAAAGAGAACAATTGTGCAGATTCTGCTCTCTCCAGTAGTTTGATTGTAATTTCCTAGTTCCTAGCATCCATTCTCCTATTAGATGGGGCTCCTATGCCTACTTAACCAGTGAAATTTATACGTTTGTGTAGCATTTATACAAACGGGGTAATGTTTTTCAGAAACTGTGAGAAGGCCTTAAAAGAAAGGTGCTATGGAGATTTGAGGCATTATGGTAATGAATAATTTACTGCATTATTTGACTTCCAGAAAAGGGTAGTTGAGGACTCAGGAAGAAATTGGAGTTGTTCTATTCTCGATAATTGACAAGTGCACTTTAGAACAAACATAAGCATCTTCTCTATTAGCCCAGGTCCTGTCTATACTTCTGAGCTTGTACCAAAAACACTGCCTCAGTCTCTGGCTTCTGGCCGTTTATGGAAGGAGCCCCCAGGGGAGTAAATAGACCTTCCAGCAGCAAGCAGCAGGGCCCACACAGTGGGTTACTGGCAGCATCCTGGAAAGAGAAGGGGAAGAGACGTTTCCTCAGAAAGCCCAGACTGGCTGCTTATGTTGGTGGCATGAGGGACTCTTGAGAGATCCCCTCAATTTCTGTCACTACTCTTTTCTTATCTGAAATAAAATAAACTAGACAGCAGCTGCATCTGGTCACCCTCAGAGGGGCAGTGCTGCAGCTGGCTTCTCTCCCACATGCTTTGCAGTTGTACGGTGCCCATGTGGCACCTAGTCAACTGGCAGCTTTTCCTGATGTCTTCTTAGAATTCTATTTTCTGTGCTCTGAACACTTGCTGTTGTTTATAATTATCCAGTGTCCAGTGGAAGTTATAGCTAGGAAGTGTATTTGGTTCAGTAACCCCTCTACAAGAGTGAGCTCTCCTCAAATGAAATGTGGCTTACATGGGTAACAAGACAACATACTGTGAAGTTAAGGTAGCAGGAGAGCCTATTGAGAAATTGACCTGTTCTCCATTTTTTAACATGAAGAAAAACAAAACATAGAAATATGTGTGTTTTTTCCTGCTAAAGGAAAGTCAGTCATCTTTAGCTCCTAAGGTCTGGACTCTTCATAGGTGGTAGGACAGAAATAATCAGTCTTGTTTTCCTAGACCAAAAAAAAAAAAAAAAAAATGTGGGAACTTCCAGGCAACATGGCACTGTAGTCAGAAGCACCACGCCGTCCCTCTGCAGCAAAGATCAGAAAAACTAAGTCTAACAGAGTCCCACGTCAATCCTGAAATCCTCCTAAGTATCAAATGAAGAGATAAACAACTCAGCCAAGCACAAAATGGAATAAAAAACTGACCAAGAACAGACAGCGAGGAGAGATACGTGCAGAGGTCCCCATCAGCTATTGCAGCACGGATCTGCCATCTTGGACTCCTGTTAGAGATCAGTGAACAAGGTGTACAAGAAAGTAGCTTCACGGAGCTTCCAGCAGGAGACAGAACAACCAGTAACCAGCGATATAGGCTTTCCCACCCCCCGACCCTTCTTCACCCCGACTTAGCCTCCTCTGCTTCCTGTAGCCACAGTCTCTTAGCTGGGAAGCACCTGCTTCACTGCAGTGTCTCTTGGGTTCCACCTTCTCACACTGGCTGGCTCCCTGAGTGCCTTTTGTTGGCTGCTGGTGTTGCTTTCTTCTGCTTCTTTAGATTTCTTCCCCACCTCTCACCACCTCCCCCTCCTTTCTCTCAAATATCTGGCTCCGTGCGCCATCTTTGCTTCTTTCTGAAAGGCTGCAAAATACCACTTCACTGTGAAACTGCTTCCCGGCCCGTGCTGCCACGCTGGTGGGACCCCCGGGGATTTTTTGTTTGTTTGTTTGCTCTGATTTGTTCTGTTTTGATTTGTTTTTTTGTTTTCTTCTTCTTTTCTCCGCTTGGGAGCCCCTTCTAGCTGGGAAGTACCATAGGGCTTGGAAGCAACTCCCTAACTCTGGGCAGATGCACAGGGACATCCCTGGGGGCATTTCTTTTCTCGTTTTTTCTGTTTTTGTTTTGTTTGTCTGTTTTGTTTTCTTCTCTCTCTTATTTCCTTTTTGTCTTTCTTCATTTCCAGTTTCCGATTTATTCTTTTTTTTACCCTTTTCTTTCATTTTTATTTTTCCCCATTTCTCAGTCTGACATCTGTCCACTCCAATAGTAAGCTCCCTTAGCACTCTTTTTTGTTTGTGTCTATGTTTTTGGCTCCTCTTCTTCTCTCTTCTTTCCCATACCCATCTTAGCTCCACACGTCACAATCTACCCCCTCCTTCCTGCCTACCTGCACAATGTGCTGAACATCACATTCCCAAGCAGCACAGGCACGGCCTACTGGAACCTGCCCTGCACTGATTCCCAGTCCACACTGTCAGCCCTGGTATGTGCCACAAACAACCCATCCCAGCAACTCCCCTTCAGCTAGACCTGCGCTGCTGTACCATACCTGAGCGGTTGACCCTGCCCATTGGAGAAGGAGGTGAAAAGTATCGTGCCCACAGACAAGCAAACAACAAAGAACGCACAGCCTATGTGCTCAGACATAACCAAATAAAACAAAAATGCAGGACAAAACAAACAAATCTAAAGTCAATAAATGGGGAAAATAACCACTGAATGCTCCAAAGACAGCAGACAATATCAAAACATTTACAAAAACAGGACAAGATGGTTCCAGTAGGCATGCAAAATAAAACACCAGATGAACTTCCAGTAGAAGAAAAGGCACTAGACCTAACTGATAGGGAATTCAAATCTCTAATATTCAGAATTATCCAAGAGTTGAAGCAAAAAGCAGACAAAAATGAGGAAAAATAGACAAATTCATGGAAAAGGCAGACAAATTCATGGAAAATGCAGACAAAAAAATGGAAGAATTCAAGAAAATAATACAGGAACAAAATGCTAAAATAAATTCACAGCTAGAAAGCATATGAAAACAAAAAATAAAATCCAAAAGATAAACAACAAGATTTCAGAAATTGACAGTGTCATAGAAGGGCTGAGGAGCAGGTTTGAAACGATGGAAGATAGGATAAGCAAAATTGAAGACAAACACTTGGATACATCTCTGTTTGAAGAAAAATCAGAAAAAAAGAATGAAGAGAACCTGAGAATTATGTGGGATACAATCAAAAGTAAAAATTTTCAAGTGATTTGAGTTCCAGAACGGGGAGAAAACAGAAAACACAGACAGGATCATTGAAGACCTGCTGACAGAAAACTTCCTCAATATCATGAAAGATGAAAAGCTGGCCATCCAGGAAGCTTAACAAGATCTATATAGGATACAACCCCAAAAGAAAATCACCAAGGCATACCATAATCACACTCGCTAAAACCAAAGACAAACAAAGAATCCCAAGAGCAGCTTGAGAAAAACAAAAAGTCACATACAGAGGAGAAACAATAAGACTAAGCTCAGGTTATTTGGCAGAAACCATGCAGGCAAGAAGGCAATGGGATGACATATATAAAACCTTGAAAGAAAAAAATTGCCAGCCAAGAATAACATATCCTGCAAAACTCTTGTTCAAATATGATGGTGAAATTAGGTCATTTCCAGATAAACAGAAATTAAGGGACTATGTAAAAACCAAACCAAACTTGCAAGACTTATTAAAGGGAGTCCTTTGATCTGAGAACAAACAACATCAGACCACAGGCTGAATCTAGGACACGGGATTGTATTAGCCAGATACCAACCTAGGAAATGAACTCTTAAGGACTGTGCAAAACCAAAAGAATTACAACAGGGAACCAGAGAGGTTAATCTGTAAATGACCAACAGCATCAGGACAATAAAAGAGGGAATAAACGGTGTAGGTATAGAACTTTTTAAAGGAGAGGAAGGCAAGGTGATACCAAATAATAATAGGCTGGTTCAAATCTAGGAAGATAAGGGTAAAATTCAAGGTAACCGCCAAGAAAGTTAACAAACCTACTCATCAAAATGAAGAAGAAAAACATAGTCTCAGTAAAAACAAAACCTACAAAAAAAAAGGGAAAAAAATCCACAAACAAAAGGAACTCAGCACAGAAGAGTAAGAGGAACAAAGAAAATGTCAGCATCACAAAAAAAAAGCACTACAGAATGCAATCCCACTCCTAGGAATATATCCTAGAGAAATTAGAGCTGTCACATGAATAGACATATGCACACACATATTCATTGCAGCACTGTTCACAATAGCAAAAAGATGGAAACAACCTAGATGACCATCAACAGACGAATGAATAAATAAACTATGGTACATACACACAATGGAATATTATGCAAAGATAAAGAACAATGATGAATCTGTGACATCTCAGAACATGGATGAAACTGGAGGACATTATGCTGAGTGAAATAAGTCAATCATAAAAGGACAAATATTGTATGAGACCTCTAATGTAAAAATTCATGTAAAAGTTTTCACACAAACAGGTAGAATCTTTGTTGGTTACCAGGTATGGGAGGGGTGAGGGGGAAATACTAAATAGACAATAGATAAGTGGTAACTTTGGTGAAGGGTAAGACAGTACACAATACTGGGTAAACCAGCACAACTTGTATAAGGAAAGGTCATGGAAGCTCCATAGAGATTTCAAAACTCCCTGAGGGACTGAATTGCTGGGTGGAGGACTGTGGGGATCATGGTCTCAGGGAACATCTAGCTAAATTGGCATAACACAGTTTACAAAGACAATGTTCTATATTCTACCTTGGTGAGTAGTGTCTGGGGTCTTAAAAGCCTGTGAGTAGCCATCTAAGATACTCCACTGGTCTCACCCCTTCAGGAGCAAGGGAGAATGGAGAGAACAACATACAAGGAAAAGATTAGTCCAAAGGACTAATGGACCACAGCTACCATGGCCTCCACTGAGTCTAGTATAGTTAGATGGTGCCTGGCTACCTCCACTGACTGCTCTGACCGGGATCACAATAGAGAGTCCTGGACAGAGCTGGAAAAGGATGCAGAACAAAATTCTAACTCTCAAAAAAAGACCAGATTTACTGGCCTGAGAGACTGGAGAAACCCTGAGAGTATGGCCTCCGGACACCCTTTTAGCTCAGTGGTGAAGTCACTCCTGAAGTTCACTGTTCAGTTGAGGATTGGACAGCCTCATAAAACAAAACAGGACTAATGAGGTACAGCAGTCCAGGGACAAGGACTAGAAGGCAGGAGGGAACAGGAAAGCTGGCGATAGGGTACCCAAAGTTGAGAAGGGACAGTGTTGACATGTCGTGGGGTTGTTAACCATTGTCATAGGGCAATATGTATACTAACTGTTTAATGAGAAACTATTTGTTCTGCAAACCTTCATCTAAGATACAAAAAAAAAAAAGAATTATCTATGTGAGATCAAAATGACAACAGCAACTCAAAAGTTTTGATGGGAAGCCTAGGGGGCAGTGAGTTGAAGATAATGGTAATGGAATAATTTGGAAAAGGATAGTGAGAATAGCAGAACAACTGGTGGAAGAAGGTAATCAATGTCACTGAATTGTACATGTAGAAACTTTTGAAATGGTGTAACTTTGGCTATGTATATGTTCACCTAAAAAAGGCCCTCCAAGGTTGAGAAGGGAGAGTGTTAACGTGTTATGGGGTTTTTAACCAATGTCATAAAACAATATGTGTACTAACTGTTTAATGAGAAACTATTTGTTCTGTAAACCTTTATCTAAAGTACAATAAAAAAAAATTTTTTTTTTTAAAAAGATTGTGCTGAGTAAATCTGAATCATTCAGATGATAAATAGGCTTTTGTGTATTAATGGTCTAGCGCCAGAGTTCACAAACTCATAGTCTTTCTGGGAAGAGGCAGACCATAGAATTCACCAATGCTGACCTCTGGCTTTCTGGGAGACAATAGGAAGTGGTAGAGATTGGGAAGCCAGAGAGTTTGTGCCCTGCCTAAGGGGGTTGGAGCCACTCAGGTCTAGCTGGCTGTGGTTTATTTGGGAACACAAACCTCTTTTCTCTTTTCTGGAACAAAGAGCAGCAGCAGCAATAGCGCTCATAGGCATAGAAGGCCAGGGCTTCCTTCCTGTTTGGGGATGAAATAAGCCTTCTGAGATCCTTCTGTGGTAGCAGCAATGCATATAAAATCTCTGCAAAATCACTGATATTGGATGGTCCTATGAATTTAAGGGCTTTGAGGACTGGACCAGAAACTGATAATTATGTCCAATAAATCCCAGTGGCTTGCATTAGAATGTTGGGCAATACTATTACCAGTGAATTTTCAACCATGGAAATTACTGTTCCAAGATATGTAAATGATATGAGTTTTGACTTGCTTCTATCGAAGAGAATTAGAGAAAGAGGGACTAGGGAATGGATATACAAGAAAGGAAATAAAATGGATGGCAGATGAAGAAGAAAATGTTTTGCAATGAACTTATAGAAAAAGTGAGGCAAGATGAGCGAAAGGGAATCCCTATGTCAGATCTGTAATCTAGGGGTTTGTAAATAGGGCAAGAGCTGATGAGTGTGTGAGAGGTAGAGATAGATACTTAGTTCAGAGGAAAGATACAGGAGCCATTAACTTTTGATTCACACAATCAAGTGGTCATTGAACACGTGGTTGGAGAACTATATGATGGGAAAAATTTTTGCTTAAAATATTTTTTGCATTAAAAAATAAACATATCAAATAAATCTATTGGGGAAAGTAATCCAGAAATATATGTATGATGCAAGAGATCATAAATATATATTAAGAGCACATACTCATGATTCATAATTTAAGATTTTTCCATGCCATTAATTTGACTTTTATTTAAAGAGCTATCTATATTGATTTATTGGACTAGTAGCTATGAGAAACCACAGAAATCAAACTATATTGGTTTTCTTATTTGAAGGATATATGGTAGCTCACAAAATAATCAGGGATGCCAGAGAGCCAATTTCAGAAAAGGAACAAGGAATAAAGATTCAGCCAAGATCCTGCCATAGCAACACCACCCTGGGGCTCCATGGCCTCTGGGCACTCACTGTTGGGACACGTGACTCATGATTCCTGAGCAGCCTCCACACATAATCTTTGGGCATATCTTAACCTTTGTTTCACTTCCTTATGATTCAAAGTCCCTGGCAACAGCATTCAATTGACTAAGTCTAGGGTGATATTCTACATCTTAGCTGCCTCCTGCTTTTAGATTTCATTGTCAGAGGCAGAGTTCTTACGGGATTCCTATACAGGAAGGGTGTTCCAAAATGAACACACAAAAAATGAGAAATGCCCTTTACATTTATTAAAGTGTACTTAGATTACATACATTCTACTGACTTGTATCACTCAAGAGCAATTTTCTCATAAAATCGTATTTTATCAATCTTAAATCCTTGTATCATGACTTTCTATTACCTAAGCCAACTGACAGGAGAAAGTCTACCATATAATTATCTGAATTCAAGTAAAACTGTAACTATGTAATAAAGTTCCTGTGCATCCAGTGGCTGCTCTCTTTCTGTTCAGCTGAGCATAAGAGATGAGTCTAAATTATTAAGTACCACTAGGGCAATGGAAGATAGGAAGGAAAGGAGAAATAGAGGCAGAGACAGAGAAAAACAAAGATGTAAGAGGTCTTACCTCTATCTAAAGGAACAAACAAAATCAAATGACTTAAAAACACACACAATCTTTATTTCCAAACTAAGCTAATAAATCATGAGTTGTGTGGAATGTATAATTTATATAAGTAAATATAAACTATATATAATAAATATAAATATTTCAAGCTAACATAATTATAAAATTGTATTTTCAACTATTCTAAAGCTGCAGAGAAGAGGAAATGATAAATGGTCACTTTGATCCTAAAATTCACATGAAAATGCAAGAGATTCTGATAATAACCTTGAAAAATAACAAAATTAGAAGAATCATACTTACTCAATTTCAAAATTTACTTCAAAGCTACAGTAATTAAGGCAGTATGATACTGCCACAGTATAGACATATAGACCAATGAAATAGAATTGAAAATTGGTAAATAAATCTGTATATCTATGGTCAATTGATTTTTGACAAGGGTACAGTCTTAGTTATCTAGTGCTGCTATAACAGAAATACCACAAGTGGATGGCTTTAACAAACAGAAGTTTATTGTCACACAATTTAGTAGGCTAGAAGTCCAAATTTAGAGCACCAGCTCCAGCGGAAGTTCTTCTCTCTCTGTTGACTCTGGAGGAAGGTCTTTGTCATCAATCTTCCCTTGGTCTAGGAGTTTCTCCACACAGGAACCCTGGGTCCAAAGGACAGGCTCTGCTCCCGGTGCTGCTTTCTTGGTGATATGAAGTCCCCATGTCTTTCTGCTTGCTTCTCTCTCTTTTATATCTCAAAAGAGATTGATTTAAGATACCACCTAATCTTGTAGATTGAGCCCTGCCTCATTAACATAACTGCTGCTAATTTCATCCTATTAACATCATAGAGATAGGATTTACAACACATACTAAAATAACATCAGATGACAAAATGGTGGACAATCACACAGTACTGAGAATCATGGCCTAGCCAAGTTCACAGATATTTAGGGGGGGCACAATTCAATCCATGACAGGTACCAAGCCAATATAATTGTGAAAGAATAGTCTTTTCAATAAATGATACTAGGGCTAGGACAATAAAATAAGTATGAGGTCACCTGGATATTCACATGCAAGAGAATGAATTTGGACCCCTACCTTATACCACACACCAAAATTAACTCAAAAAGGATCAAAGACCTGATTTAAGAGGTAAAACTATAAAACTTTTAGAAGAAAACATAGGTGTAAGTCTGTGTGACCCTTGGGTTGGACATGTTTTTCTTTCACCAAAAGCACAAGAAACTAATGACAAAATAGGTAAACTGTTCTTCATCAAAATTAATAACATTTGTGGTTTGAAAACACTATAAACAAAGTGAAAAGACAACTCACAGAGTGGGATAAAATATTTGCAAATCATATATCAGAAAAGGTTCTAGTATACAGAATATGTAAAGAACTCTTAAAATCCAACGATAAAAAGACAAATAATCCAATTTAAACATGGGAAAAAGATTTGAATAGACTTTTCTCCATAAAGATATACAAATAACCAATAAGCAAATGAAAAGATACTCAACATCATTTGTGATTAGGGAAATAAAAATCAAAACCACAATTAAATACCACTTCTTAATCTTTAGGCTAGCTAATAAAAAAAGAAAACACTGAAAACTTGTAGAATGTGGAGAAATTAGAACCCTTATACATTGCTGATGGGAATGTAAAATGGCTCAACCACCATGGAAAACAGTTTGGCAGTTCCTCACGAAGTTCAGCAAAGAACCACATATGACCCAACAATTTCACTCCTAGGTATATACAGAAGAGAATTGAAAACATATTTTCACATACAAAAAATTTGGACATCACTTCTGGCAATGTGGTACTCTAGGCAGAAGCACCACACCGTCCCTCCACGGCAAAGATCTGAAAAACTAAGCCAAACAGAGAAAACAGCAATCCTGAAATCCTAAACGTCAAATGAAGAGATAAAGAACTCAGCCATGCACCAAATGGAATTAGAAACTGACAGAGAATAGAGAGCAAAGAGACATACATGGAGAGGTCCCCTATCAGCTAATGCAGCACTTATCTGCCATCTTGGGCTCCTATCAGAGACCAGCAAATAGGGGGTATGAGAAAGTAGCTTCACGTAGCTTCCAGGAGGAGACAGAACAACCGCCAAACAGCGATATACAATTTCACACCTCCCACCCTTCTTCACCCCTACTCGGCCTCCTCTGCTTCCTGTGGCCACAGTCTTTTGGCCGGGAAGCACCGGCTGCTTGGATTCCACCTGCCCGCACTGGCCAACTCCCTGAATGCCATTTGTTGGCTGCTGGTTTTTTTTGTTTTTTTTTTCTGCTTCTTTTGATTTCTTCCTTACCTTTCACCACCTCCCCCTCCTTTTGCTCAAATACCTGGCTCCGTGCACCATCTTTGGTTCTTCCTCATGGGCTGTGGAGCTCCGTTCAAGTGTGGAACTGCTTCCTGGTCCTTGCTCCCACACTAGTGGGATCCTGGGTCTTTTGTTTGTTTGTTTTGAATTGTTTGTTTGTTTTCTTTTTCTTTTCTCGAGTTGGGAGCCCGTTCACAGTGCTGTGTGGCTTGGGACCTACCCCCTCAGCTTGCGCAGATGCACAGAGGGATCCCTGAGAGCATTTCTTTTTTCATGGGTTTTTTCTTTCTTTCTTTTTTTTTTTTTTTTTTTTGGTTTTTTTCCCTTGTTTTTATTTTTAAATTTGTTTTCTTTTCTCTTTTTGTCTTTCTTCATTATTCAGTTTCTCATCAGTCTATACCTTCCTTCTCTTCTTGTCCCCTGGATACCTGGTACTGAATACCTCTACGCCTCCTAGCCAGACTGTACTTCAACACCTGGGAACAACTTCCCAAGACCTCATAGCTGAACCAGTGGGATCCCTGGGAGCTTTGCTGTTCTTTTTTCTTCCTAAATTTTATTTGTTCATTCTTTTCTTCTATTTTTTTCTACTTCTTCCCCTTTTTGTTTTTCTCCATTTCATAGTCTCTTATCTCTCCACTCCAATGGCAAGCTCCCCTAGCACTCTTTTTTGTTTGTTTGTATGTTTTTGGCCCCTGTTCCTTTCCCCTCTCTCCCATACCCACCTTATCTCTACACATCACAATCTCCCCCTCCATCCTTTCCTGCACTGTGCGCTTAGCATCACACAACCAAGCTGCACAGTCACGGCCTACCGGAACTGCCCTGCACTGATTACCGACCCGCCCTGGTGGCTGTAGTAAGTACCACAAACAACCCATTCCAGCAGCTCCTCTTCAGCCAGAACTGCTCTGCTGTGCCATATCTGAGTGACTGACCCTGCCCATTGGAGAAGGAGGTGAAAAGTATCATGCCCACAGACGAGCAAACAACAAGAACACAGAGCCCACCTGCTCAGACATAGCCAAATTTAAAAAAAAAGGATGAAACAAACAAATCTACGGTCAATAAATGAAAAAAATAACTACTGAATGCCTCAAAGACAGCAGACAATATCAAAACATTTACAAAAACAGGACAGGATGGTTCCAGTAGGCGTCCAAAATAAAACACCAGATGACTTTACAGTAGAATATAAGGCACTAGAACTACCTGATAGGGAATTCAAATCTCTAATACTCAGAATTATCCAGAGTTGAAGCAAAAAGCAGACAAAAATGAGGAAAAAATAGACAAATTCATGGAAAATACAGACAAAAAAATGGAATAATTCAGGAAAATAATGCAGGAACAAAATGCCAAAATAAATTCAAAACTAGAAATTACACAAAAACAACAATTAGAAATCCAAAAGATAAACAACAAGATTTCAGAAATGGACAATGTCATAGAAGGACTGAGGAGCAGATTTGAAATGGTAGAAGACAGGATCAGCAGAATTGAAGACAAACACTTGGATACAACTCTGTTTGAGGAAAAATCAGAAAAAAGAATGAAGAAACATGAAGTGACCCTGAGAAAAGCAAAAACCTGAGAGTGATTGGAGTTCCAGAACAGGGGGAGAAAACAAAAGACACAGAGAGGATAATTGAAGAATTGTTGACAGAAAACTTCCCTAATATCATGAAAGATGAAAAGCTGACCATCCAAGAAAATCAAAGAACCCCATATAGAATAGACCCCAAAAGAAAATCACTAAGGCATATCATAATCACACTCGCTAAAACCAAAGAAAAACAAAGAATCCTGAGAGCAGCTCGAGAAAAACAAAAAGTCACATACAGGGGAGAAACAATAAGACTAAGCTTGGATTATTCAGCAGAAACCATGCAGGCAAGAAGGCAATGGAATGATATATATAAAACCTTGAAAGAAAAAAACTGCCAGCCAAGAATAACATATCCTGCAAAACTCTTGTTCAAATATGATGGTGAAATTAGGTCATTTCCAGATAAACAGAAATTAAGGGACTATGTAAAAACCAAACCAAGCTTGCAAGACTTATTAAAGGAAGTCCTTCAATATGAGAACAAACAATATCAGACCACAGGCTGAATATAAGACACAGGATTGTACTAGCCACATACCAACCTAGGAAATGAACTCTTAAGGACTGTGCAAAACCAAAAGAATTACAAAAGGGAACCAGAGAGATTAATCTGTAAATGACAACAGCATCAGAACAATAAAAGAGGGAATAAACGGTGTAGATATAGAATCTTCTAATGGAGAGGAAGTCAAGCGATACCAAGTAATAATAGACTGGTTCAAATCTAGGAAGTTAAGGGTAAAATTCATGGTAACCACAAAGAAAGTTAACAAACCTACTCATCAAAATGAAGAAGAAAAACATAAAGTCTCAGTAAAAACAAAACCTACAAAAACAAAAGAAATGAAAAAAAATCCACAAACAAAAGGAACTCAGCACAGGAGAGTAAGAGGAACAAAACTGGAGGACATTATGCTGAGTGAAATAAGTCAATTACAAAAGGACAAATATTGTATGAGACCTCTACTGTATAACTCATGTAAAAGTTTACACACAGAAAGAAGCAATCTTTGTTGGTTACAAGGGATGGGAAGAGTGGGGGGGAACTGAATAGATAAGTGGTAACTTTGGTGAAGGATAGCACAGTACACATTACTGGGGAAGCCAGCACAACTTGTACAAGGAAAGGCCATGGAATCCCCATAGACACTTCCAAACTCCCTGAGGGACTAAATTGCTGGGCAGAGGGCTGTGGGGACCATGGTCTGGGGGAACATCTAGCTCAACTGGCATAACACAGTTTATAAAGACAATGTTCTACATTCTACCTTGGTGAGTAGAGTCTGGGGTCTTAAAAACCTGTGAGCAGCCGTCTAAGATACTCCACTGGTCTCACCCCTTCGGGAGCAAGGGAGAATGGAGAGAACAAGATACAAGGAAAAGATTAGTCTAAAGGACTAATGGACCACAGCTACCATGGCCTCCACCAGACGGAGTTCAGTATAGTTAGATGGTGCCCGGCTACTACCACTGAGTGCTCTGACCGGGGTCACAATAGAGGGTCCTGGACAGAGCTGGAAAAGGATGTAGAACAGAACTCTAACTCACAAAAAAAGACCAGATTTACTGGCCTGACAGACTGGAGAAACCCCGAGACTATGGTCCCTGGACACATTTTAGGTCAGTGGTGAAGACCCTCCCGAAGTTCACCGATCAGCCGGTGATTGGACAGCCTCATAAAAAACAGGACTAATGAGTGAGGCACAGCAGTCCAGGGACAAGGACTAGAAAGCAGGAGGGGACAAGAAAGCTGGTGATAGGGTACCCAAGGTTGAGAAAGGACAGTGTTGACATGTCATGGGGTTGTTAACCATTGTCATAGGGCAATATGTGTACTAACTGTTTAATGAGAAACTATCTGTCCTGCAAACCTTCATCTAAGGTACAAAAATTTAAAAAAAAAAAAGAATTATCTATGTGAGATCAAATTGACAACAGCAACTCAAAAGGTTTGATGGGAAGCCTAGGGGACAGTGAGTTGAAGATAATGGTGATGGAATAATTTGGGAAAGGATTGTGAGAATAGCAGCACAACTTGAAGAATGTAATTGATGTCACTGAATTGTACATGTAGAAACTTTCAAAATGGTGTAACTTTGGCCGTGTATATTTTCACCAAAAAAAAAGTTCCTCAAGGTTGAGAAGGGAGAGTGTTGACACATCACGGGATTGTTAACCAATGTCATAAAACAATATGTGTACTGACTGTTTAATGAGAAACTATTGGTTCTGTAAACCTTTATCTAAAGTACAATTAAAAAAAGTTTAAAAAACTTTGTACAAGAATGTCCATATCAGCATTTTTTTTAATAGGCAAAAATTGGAAGCAACCCAAATGTCTTTCAACTGCTGAATGGATAAACAAAATGTGGTATGTCTATAAAAAGAAAAATTATTCAGTCATAAAAAAGAAATGAAATACTAATACATACTCCAACACAGATTAACCTTTAAAATATTATGCTAGGTGAAGACTCCAGACGCAAAAGATCACGTACTGTATGACTCCTTTTGTATGAAATGTCCCGAATAGGAGAATTCATAGAGCATTATAAAGTAAATTAATTTTTCCAGGAATTGGAGGGAGGGGAGAATTGTGACTACTAATAGGTCTGGGGTTTCTTACTGGGGACATAGAATTGTTATAGAATTAGTTAGTCAATATACAAGAAAAACCCACTGAATTGTACACTTTAAAATGGTGAATTTTGTGTTATGTAAATTACATCTCAATTTTAAAAAAAGAAAAAAATGACAATGATAACCACGAAAGAAGAATAGGCTGCTGTGAAAACAGTATTCAGCAGGTAAGAAACTCTTTTTGAAATTAAAAACATGATTGATGAAAGAAAGTTAAGAATTCAATTATAGGAAAGAACAATTTATTGACACAAATGATAAAGTTTAAAAAATATATATATGTAGCAAAAATAATGAACAGAAAAATAAGGTGTTTTCTAAAGTCACTAAATCAAGAAATAGAAGTTAAAGTCATAAAGGCATCAACTAGATGTACTAAAAATAATAGTATGGCCAACTGTAATGGGGACAGTAAGGGAATTGGGAGGAAGCTTCTAGGTACACTAAGTAAGTTTAATTTCTCATCCTACATTGTGGGGAGTTGGTAGATACTGTCTGAAAGGTATAAATCAAGAAGTAAAAGCACAGTAAGTAAATCATACAAAGTTAATTTGTTGTAGTTAGCTGCCTTTGAAGTTGGCTCCAACACATGGCAACCTTATGAATAATAATTCAGTGATTCAGCACCACCTCATACAATACTGTGTAAAAACAGTAATTGTGGCACACACTTTTTTTTTTCAAACTCTTAAATAGAGCCCTGCTGGGTGGCAGCAAGTACTGTCAGTGAGACAGTAGCTTCCCAGTGACCCCAGAGGTACAAAAATAAGTGGTATCTGTATATACTGGTGTTCCCAAAAGGTTTTAAATAATTGCTAAGCGTCAGTGCAAAGTTAAGAACTTTACAGGTATTACCTCATTTGATCCTCGTAACAATCCTATGAGACAGATATTATTTTCCCTATTCTACATATGAGAAAACAGAAGCATCAAGAGCTAAGTAGAGCACCTCAAATCATACAACCAATAAGACATCAAATTGGATGCAAACGTAGCTGCATTTTAATTCCAAAGACTTTGTGTTTGCTTTCTGTTTCTGCCCTCCCTTGAATTGTACAGTACACAGGGTGGGCACTTGCCCTTCTGAGCTTGGCACTTTCATTCCTTTTGCATTTACACCTGAGAGAGCCCGCCCACTCTCAGAACTCTATGAAAAGTTCCCCAAGAGAAAATGCCAGACTTTCCTGCAGGGTTCTCTGCTGACACCATTGAAGCAATTAAAGGGAGTCCACGGTGCTATGAATTCTACCTTCTCCTTATGTCTTCTCAGCACACCTGCTACATAGAGAAGAGCCTGAGTCATACATACAGCCAACATTTAAAACTATAATCCCTGGTGGCTCAGCAGTTACATGTTTGACTGCTAACCTAGCAGTCTGAATCCACCAGCCCCTCCTTGGAAACCCTACGGGGCAGTTCTACTCTGACCTATATTGTCACTATGAGTCAGAAACGACTTGACAACAGTGGTCTTTTTTTTTTTTAAATATAGAATCATTGAGTACAATCAATACATAGTCTCAACCACAAATTTAAAACCCGGGTGGATGAGGGAGAAGGGTGGAGGAACATACTTAAGTAAATGTATAAAGCTGCAAGCTGAGGACATACAGAATTCCTTAACTGCTTGCCCCAGGAAAATGAGCTTACTCTTAGCCTCTGGACTTTGAAGAAACCTATCCTGATGGTTCAGAGCACAACTCCCAGATTCAAGAGAAGTGACTGTTCACAGATCCCCCCAATAATCCTAACCTAACCAGTATCATTCATTTGGCTCCATGTCCTGAAATCTTTGTAAGCTTGTTCTCCTGCATCATACACCAGATCGTTCACTTGTCTTCCAGTTCTGCTCTTAATCAGAGTGACCCTAATTTTCTTACTCCCTGTCTGTGAACAACAGGATACTAATAAGCAGTAGACCAATTAAAACTTTAGGACTGAATAAAAAAAGGTTGAAAATGACTCCAAGCTTTTGACTCTGGAAGAATTGGAGGGCTGAGATGCCCTCTTCCCTCCTGACGGGTTACAGTTGTAAAGACTGTATACCCTGAATTTTTTAGGATATATCTTATTTGCAATTTTGAATATTCTTTCTTTTCTTTAAAATGCTTTTTAAATATTCAGGAAATCTCAAATTTAACCATAGCTCAAAAACTCTTTCCTTCAGAAGTAGTAAAAAATATCATTTTGTAAGAGCAAGTCCCAATTTTTTGATTTAAAGTATGATTAATGGGACCTTCTGTATTCAAGACTTTTGTCCTGCAAATTTATAGTTTTCTCCCATTCTGACTTCAGGCTGAGACATGTGACTTGCTTTTGGCCACCAGTTTGTTACAGAGTTGATGCAAGCAAAGGCTTGAAAATACATTTTACATTTCCATTTCCTCCCTTGCTTTTCTTTAATTGCCATGAGAACATGCCCTGGCTAGCCTGCTTCTGCTGGACAAAATATGTTCCGCCAGCTCCAGCCTGACACTTCAGGGTTCTTGCCTTCCTTTTTTTCCATTTGTATAAATGTCCTTCTCGGGCAGTGAGTGCTTAATCCCCCTGTAAGTATGCCATCTCCAGACCACGCAGGACGCCTCCGCAGCACTACCTCCTCAGACCAGCACTGCTGCTTCCTCTGCCCCTGGCCCTAACCGATTATCTGGACATGACTTCTGCCTCTTCAGCCCTACTAACCCCTGACAGCCTCCTCAGCCTGCTACCTCCTCACCACCTCAGGCCAGGCCACTGCCTCCAAGGGCAGGGAAATAGAAACCTCAATAAACTTCTTTTTCTCCATTAAATTTTCCCTTTTTTAATATTGTTCATATTTCCAAATAATTTTTGCTGATGCTGTGAATAATGTAACATATAGAGTAACAACAAGACATATATGTGTGTGTGTGTATATATATATATATATATACACATATATTTACACACGCACATATATACATATATCTCCACCAAATTGGAGTGTTTAAAAAAAATCTGATTTTTAAATTATTTTAATTTATTACATGCATTCTTTTTCTTTGAATTTTTTTTTAATTGTGGTGAAAATATACATAACAAAACATATGGCATCTCAATAATTTCTGCATGTATAATTCAGTGACGAATAAACTTCTGATTAAAATAACTTATTTGATAGATTGTAACTCACCAGAGACCCTCACTTCACTTCTCAGTTACCAGAGACAACAGAAGGGAGGAAGGATTGTTAAACCTTATAATGAAGCTCTGGTTTGCATGTCACCGTTACTGGTGATCCTCTTCTCCAAGGATGGAATCTTCTTGATACACATGAAATCTGAATTCCGGTACTCATATGAAATATTCAACAGCAGCAGTCATAACATAAAACAGAACTATTTGTCTAATGTCTACCATATTCCAAGGATACAAAGGATTTTTAAACCAATGAAATACATACCATTCCACAACCATCTATTCTGTCACAGTATCGAATTATGAAAATGCCTATTTACGTACCCTATATTGACCTTCTTAGCCGTAAGTTTTCAGCTGTTCACTTAATCCAGTTCCTTCCAGCTCTCCAGTTTGCCAAATGGTTACCAATAGCTCCTTCATTTTTACTTTACGTTTTCCAGCCACAGTTGTTGGTGACTGATTTCTGAGCCATGTTGCCACTGAAGAGTTAGGACTTTGGCCAAGTTAAAATGATGCATTGGTGCATGACATTAATTGTTCTCAATTTCTCTTAACTTACTGGACTACTTAATTCCTGAGTACTAAAGTACTTTGAAATTTTTTAAGTATTGTTAAAAATAAACAAGGTTATATGTATTTTTTTAAAAATAAAAGTCAGAATAGCAACTTTCTACTAATACTGCATTTGAAACTTCTCTGAACTCTGACTTGATAGTCCTAGTCCTCGCAGGGCCCTTTTATCAAGTTGTGAGGGTGTGTAGGTGTGTGTGTGTGCATGCGTGTGTGTGTGCGTGTGTAGGTATGTATCCATATACACATAAGTGGATGGTTTCTCCAAGTTCTTCTATCCTTGTTCTACTGCTGTCCACATTTTGCCTTAGATTATATACATCATATCATCCTTCTTTCCATCCACTCAAGGCCTGCGGACTTTCTGAACAATATTAATTCTGCAGCTCCTTTGTGGCTACATCACGGAGTGCTGTGATTTACATAATTTTAGATTATCAGTGCCTCCCAGCGGATGAGGTAGTGGATGAATGCATCTATAGGGGAGGCAGATGTTTTAAGATGGGGTGGACATTCCTTCCTAATTCTACTAATGACTGAAGCACTAGAACCACCAGCCTCTTTATGCTTGTAGAGCAGATGGAGAAAACATTTAAACTGCCTCTGATGAGTCAGAAATCCAAGTTCTATTCTGGGTTCTGTGGCTTTGGAAAGCTTGTTTATCTCAGCTCCAACTAGTCATTCCAACCAGTATGGAAAACGTTGTCATACCAAAAAAAAAAAAAAAAGTCATAGAAAGCAGCAGTGCCAACAGCCAAGTTCACATTTCTCCTGTTGCTCCAGGGACAAAAATGGCTGGGTTGGCTTCAGCTTTCAGCTTTGGAGAAGAGGATGCGATGGAGTATAGAAACTCTAAGCATTCCTCTTGGGATTAAAAAAAAAAAAAAAAAAAGAAACCATGAAAAGAATAAAAGAGAGAAGAGGGTCTGTGCAGCACACAAAAGCACAACAGCATGTCACTGAAATGACAACCAAGGAAGAAAATAATTGAGGATGAATGTGAAAGTCATCCTTGGAGAGCTGAAGCCCCATAAAGGAATGATAGTAATAACAACCAGCATTTACATAATACTTTGCTCTTTGTCTTATTTGATCTCGCAGTTTCATGAAGGACCTATTATGTGATGATTCCCATTTTATAGGTAGGAAAAGCTGAGGCATAAAAGGCCAATGTCCTCAACAAGTTCACGAAGTTCACAAGGTCAGAACTAGGGAGTAACCATATATTATGGGTTTAAATTCTATAAGTTTTCTTGGAAACATTTTCGATCTGCTTCAAAGATGTTACATGGTCCCATTGTCTATTTAGGCCTTGAACTTTCACCATGGTGGATGATGATTCTTCCTAATCTAAGAGAACTTCTATAAGGTCCTACATGGGAGACAAAAGGGGCGGGTCAGGAGACCAAGCAACCATCCAACTCAGTCTTTCCCAAACATCATTTGACAACAAAAATCACATGGGCTCCTGTTAAATATTCAGTTTCACCAGTCCCCTTTCCTGAAGTTTCTGGTTTAAAGTATCTGAGTTAGGGCTTGGGAACTTGTATCTCTAAGCTTACGTACCAAAGTTATTCTTTTCATTGTCGAAGTTTGGGAAGGATTGGTCTTCTTAAATCATGAATCTATAGTTGGGTTTAGAACAAGAAGTAAAGGAAAATGCGTGTCATTTTAAGATTTCTAGTACCTGCCTCTTTAATTCAAAGTGATTTCTAACCATCCCTTATACCAACCCTTTCTGTTGTTTTTGTCTTAATAAAACACTCTGGTAATGCAAAGGATGTTTTGATGCGATGTATTAGTAAGGATCCTTGCTCACTGTAGGCCTGAGCTTTCTGCCTTATGCTTATGTATCACTTAGATTGAGATATGTGAACCTAAAGCTCTGATATTTTAGCTGAAACAATCTGGCAACCCTCTCCAGCATTCAATAACCCTTACTTTCAGGAAAAGAATTTCACACACAATCTAAATCCTTAATGTGGTAATTTAGTTCCATTTGAGAGTGTCGCTAGCTTTCTGATACTGATGTTTACTGCCTCAAATATTTTCATTTTTACTAGTGAGGGTATAAATTTCAGTAGATAAGTAATGGAAATGTTAGAGTTAGGTTGGAAAGTTTGTATATAAAACCAGATGGGCAAAGCATGGTGATCTCTACTTTTGATCACTCTGTTCACTGTTAAGGATTTATGGAGCTAGGAAGGAGTTATTCAATGTATAGGCACTGAGTGAGAACATATGCAAGTTAAATTGCAACATATGTGGATTGTAGAAGTTGTCAGCGAAGCAAGTGGTGATTACATAACAATTTAGAAATAACACGAAGGAGCTAGGGGCCAAATAAATCATGGTAATATAATTTAGTTTGGTTGGCTTTAGTAAGAAGAGGTTAAAAAAAAAAAAAAAAAAAGGAATGCATTATGATAAATAATAACCAAAATTCTAATTAAAAAAACAGATTCCAACTGACAGCAATCCCATCTGTGCCTGAGTAGAAAAACTGTGCTCCACAGGGTTTCCAATAGCTGATTTTTCAGAAGTAGATTGCCAGGACTTTCTTCCCAGGTGCCTTTGGGTAGTCTAGAAAGCCAACCTTTTGGTAAGCAGCCCAGTCCATTAACAGTTTGCACCACCCAGGGACTCCAAAATTCTAATAAAAAAACCAAACTAAACCCATTGTCTTTGAGTCGATTCCGACTCATAGCAACCCTATAGGACAGAGTAGAACTGCCCCACAGAGTTTCCAAGGAACACCTGGTGAATTCAAACTGCTGACATTTTGGTTAGCAGCCAAACTCTTAACCACTGCACCACCAGGGTTTCACTTAGTCAGCATTTAGTATGTACCACAACTATCCTAAGCACTTCACATGAAATACCTTATTTAATCTTGAAATAGATGTTATTGCCATCCCTATTTATAAAGAAATTGAGGTAGAGAGAGGTTAATTTGTCCAAGGTCAAACAGCAGCTGAGGTAATTGGGTACATAACTCTTCAAGGCTGTACAACTTCCAGCATACCTGTGCCATGTCCCAGGCCCTACAACCTTGATCCCTGCCATTGCCTTAGAATATCTTTTCTTACTGAAATCTTCAGTTCCACTTGGCTGCTAACATCTGCCTCCCCAGCCAGGCCCCTTCTGATATCTCCAGACTACCACGCTGAAGGGGGGTTCAGTTCACTGAAGTGCAGGATGGAATGGTGAAAACTGTAAGTTACACAGACATACCCGGAATGAAGTGGAGGTGGCAAATTTCCATCAAATTCATAAAACATAAACAACCAGTCTTTACAATTCAGAACCAAACAACTCCATGTCCTTCATAAATTATAGCGATTAAATTTAATCAAGTGTAATGGCTATATAATCGCAGGCATAGTTCATCTACATTTTTTGAATATGTTCAAGTCTTGAGGAAGCCTCATGAATCCTCTAGGGATTACTCTCCCTTTCAGATGCTCTTTGAAAATTAATGCAGGGTGAGCTCAAGCAAGGACAGAATGCAGCTTGTCTCCCAGGTATTAGGTATCTACCATTTATAGAGCCTATTTTGCTTTTTTGTTGTTCATTTCCCACATCTTGTCTGAAGAGTTGACTAAGAAGTCTGGGTAAATAAGATACCCTCTTTACCTATTATAAAATTTGCCTTTCAACTAAAAAGAAATACCAGTGAAAATAGTTGTAATGGGATTTGAACTATGATAATACATGCACATTTATGTGGAGGAGGATAGATTGGTTGATTCTTTTACTCTATGAAGAGAACAAGGTTATTTATCGAGTAGATGTTTCTTAGCATCTTTCCTCTGAAAGATTCAGCTTATGCACAGTTGGGGAAAAGTTTGTCCAAGGGACATAATTTATGGGCAGTGAGAGAAGTAGGTGAGGAAAATAGTAAAAAAAAATTGTTAAGAAATACATGACTCCCTGTAAGACTTGGTATAAGAAAACGTACATGTCAGGGAATATGCTTTCAATGAATTTGAAGAAAAGCCAAATGCTAGTGTTTATCATGAGATTAAAAAAAGGGTCAAGATCCACACAGATACACAAACATACACAAACAAGATTTTAGAAATAATTAACTGAAAATATTTTTAATTAAAGTAATACAAGCACATGGAGTCTTATGGTCTCCAAGCAATACTGCAAAGGAGCAGGGTCCAGATTCCCACAGCTCCGTAACCCCAAATTCCTATTTTCTTCTCTTCCTGGCACAGAGAAATCTCCTTTTATCCAAGAAGGAAAGTGGCAGGGGCTTAAGCTGTGTCTCCTGCTTCCCTCAGACACTCTGCTCTACCCAAAAATGTTCTTCTCATTACGGGCCTTTGGTTTTGGGAAATAAAATATAGGAGGTTGTTATGCATTGCATTGTGTCCCCCAAAATGTGTGCCAACCTGGTTAGGCCATGATTTCCAGTATTGTGTGATCCTCCATCATTTTGTCATCTGATGTGATTTTCTTATGTGTTGTAAATCCTACCTGTATGACTTTGAAGAGGCAGGATTAGAGGCAGTTATGTTAATGAGGCAAGAGTCCATCTACAAGACTAGGTTGTATCTTGAGTCAATTTGTTCTGAGATGTAAAAGAGAGAAGTGAGCAGAGAGACCAAGGGACCTCAAGCCACTAAGAATGAAGAACCAGGAAGGGAGTCTATCCTTTATACTCCGGGGTCCCAGTGCTGAGAAGCTCCTAGACCAGGGCAAGATCAATGACAAGCACCTTCCCCCAGATGAGAAGTTGGTACCCTGAATTCAGACTTCTAGCCTCCCAGACTACAAGAGAATAAATTTCTCTTTGTTGAAGCCATCCACCTGTGATATTTCTGTTATAGCAGCACTAGATAAGACTAAGACAGAGGTCTTTTTGGTATAAGTTTAGTTTCCACTCTGTTACATATCTCACCTGAGTGAATGAACAGAATATCAGTTACCTGTTTGGTTTGAAAAAGGGGGATGGGGAAACGAGAAGGAGAAAGGAATAAAACTTAATTGGTCAAAATATTATCCATCCATGCATGTGTACACCACCACAACATAACGCACAATGAAAGAGAAAATTTCTAGAAAAATGTACAAGCAAAGAGTTGAATGCTCTGAAGAAGGAAAAACTAAGTTTAAATGAGGGATTTTTTTTTTCCCTTTTCCAACATTGCACTGAAAGACGAATAGAATAGCCAAAATCTCTCAAAGGTTCATTAATTATATGCATAGAGAGAATAAATCACCTGTGGCAAAATGCCATTCAGTGCCTAGCAATATATTTAAAGGACGGTAAAGCCTTTCCTCAATTAATTATTTGACTACCACAATGCAAAAGAATTCACTTCTTTTTTTTTTTTTTAACCTTAGCTATCTGTTAGGAGAGAATATGACTTTAATTTGATCTTTGGTAGACATAGCCTAGATCTTTCTCAATAGGCAAAAAAAAAAAAAAAAAAAAAAAGATCAAAGTTGTCAATAGGCTTAAATGACAAAACGCAAGTGATTTCTTTGTAAGCTGCAAACCATTACAAAATATGGCATTTATTGTTATGTCTACCTTTATAATGTCTCTTCATGTGCACCTATTAACACCAACCCAAATTCTTGCTCCCACCTCTGTCCCTGTAGACTGACTATTACACCCACCTGAAATTCATATCTGTTCTGTCTACTGTCATCAGGTGAGTTGTTTCCTCTTGATGTAAGACTCCCATTGTCATCTCTTCCCTCTGCCCACACGATAACTCCATCTCTTTGCTGCTGATTGGCTGCCGTTACAGGTGATGGAGGCTGATGCAGATGGATTTCGGCAGTTCTCATGACTATTTTATGTGCTTTTGCTGATTTACAGTCAGTTCAGCATTCCTTTAAATGGCCATAAATTGGATTGATGTCATAAATCATATCTAGAGAAAGTGCCAGAGTCCCAGCTCAGGCAGCTATGCTAATGTCTGTGAAAATAACAAAGAAACATCCTCATTCAGGCTCGACTCTATTGCATTAAAAGGCCAGATTGTAAGGATCTGTCAGTTCCTGAGAGGGGAAAAGGTAAAAGGAGGAGAAAGGTCTTTGTAGGATTATTAATAACACAGCCAGGAAGAAAGTATAGATGTGTGCCAGTGAGAATAAACAGGGGGAAGGAACAGGGGACTCTGGAAGAGTGATAAAAGAGAGTGCTCTGTACGGAAAAGACAAATGCAAATGAAATATACTGTATGGCAATGGATTATATCAGTGGCTGATATATGGGTTTCAGTATCAAATTGTTGAGCTGGCACCCATTAATGTGATGTAGTGGATGTGATATGCTGGGTGATGGCAGTCCTGGTGCAGGGAAAATAAGGAACACGCTGCAGTCTTTCAAAACAATGGTTCAAAGAAAAGACAGAAAATTATAGCACTACAAGTTTATAAAACTAAAGTCGTGTGAGATAATTATGGATTCTGATAGAGTTCATTATTCTTCATCTATCAGCTCTCCAATCTCATAAGGGAGAAAAAGGCTCCTTACTGGGGGATTGGGATGAGAGCTTTTTCATTCCATTAAGGGTAGCAAAAGTGACTGGATGTTTTCTCTGTGGAGTGCACATTACCCTGACATCGTAGCCAGAAAGGTTGGAATCCCCAGCCCCCGTGGGTAGAACTGTTTTGAGCCCCCACTGGTCTTCAGAATTCATAGGAATTCAGAGTGCTTCCAAAACATTTTCTGCTACTCTGGTTCATTGACATATTCATTCATCAGATCTTTACTGAGAGCCTACTATGTTCCAAGCAAAGTGCTGGGGTTTCAGAAATGAAAGTAAAAAAACTCTCTGAAACAGGTATCGATTTTTATGTCTGTCCCTTGGCTTTTGCATTTGAGTGGTTTGTTCACACAGCATGCTACATTGGCCTATGTAAAGAAAGTTGTAGGACAGGATGTCTAGGCAGATGTCTCTAAACCACTTCATGTGTTTCAGGCTCACTGCTAGTCCTCCTCTGCTGGCTTTTAGTCCTGACTTGACTCCGGCATGTAGTGCCTGTTGCTGGCATTGAGGTTTTGACAATTGGTTGGATGCTTCTTTTTGACCTACTCGATATAAGTTTTCCACTCAGTTTTTGGCTTTGCTCACTGCCCCAGTTTTGGCATTCCCTGTAGCTTAAGGCTAATATGAGAGAAATCTTCATCTTGGCATCCATAATACCCCCTCCAACCCCCCCCCCCCATACAAACCCAATGCCAGCATTGCACTAGTTACCACTCCCCCACTCCACCCGGAAATGAGTATTCTGACACTTAGATTTATTTTTTCTTTTTCTGGACCCTCAATCTATGCTTCTCCTTATTTCTTATGTGCTCCAGTTTCCGTCCTTGATTTTCTGTCTCGTTTTGTGTACTCACTCTGAGAACACTTCTCCATCCCCAGGAATCCAATTACTCCCCATTGGCCAATCTGTCTGAGTCCTCCTTCTCCTCCACTTTCCTCCTGAACTCCTGACCCAGTCGCCTTGCTGAACCGCCTACTGAACAGATCTAACTCGGTGTCCCACAGGCATTTCAAGCTGAGGAGGGAGCAATCTATTCTTTCTCATGTGTCTTCCATCTCTATTTAGAGCATCACCATCTCCCCAGTCACTCAAATTAGAAACAACTGAGTCATCCTTAATTCATCCTTCTCCCTAACCAGTCTCGCTACATAACCAGTTAGAAAAGTCCTTCCAGTTCCACCTAAGAAGTGTTTCTGAAATCTGTTCCCGATTCTTCTTTCTGACTGCCACTGCTTGAGTTCAAGCCCTTTCTACCACAACACCAGCTACTCACTGATATCCCTCCTTTCAATATTTCCAATTCTAATCCATCTAACCCTGCTACTGCTAACTAGGTCTCATTCTAAAACATATATCTGACCATGACACACCTTGGTATAAAAATTCTTCATTTGTTATATGCTAAAGAATAATCTTTAATAAGTGAATACATGAATGGTTCTGTGTTTGAACCTGAAAGAACATATTACTTAGCAGCCATTCAATATGGCAGCAACGTACCTTTCTAATGTTATCTCAAAATGCATACTCCCTCTGAAGAAACAAAACTCATTGCTGTAGAGAAGATTCTGACTCATAGTGACTGTATAGAACAGAGTAGAACTGCCCTATGGGGTTTCCAAGGAGTGGCTGGTGGATTTGAACTGCTGACCTTTTGGATAACAGCTGAGCTCTTAACCACTACACTACCAGGGCTCCCTACACAACATATATGGCTCTAACCAACCTGGAATAATTGCCGGTCCCTGAACTCACCTTATATTCTCCATCGGGTCATTAAACCCATTGTATAAAAGAGGTGGAATTCCCAGAGTTATTCCAGAACAAATTACTCTTTTCCATATCTACAACCCTACCCATAGCCCCACAAGCTCCTGAAATTGAGTTCATTATTCTCCCTGTAGAATGAGACAAGAACTTTTGCTATGATCTCTTGGCATTCTTTTGACCTACTGGTCATCCCAAGAATAATAGGGACACTTTCACTGATCAGATGAACAAGTTTCAAGTTTCAAGTTTCAGTCCTTCCCAAACACTAGTTTATATAGAAGTTACCAGAGAACATTCTAAAACACAGATTTCTAGACCATACTCCTAGAAATTATAATTGGAATGAGGCCCAAGGGTCTGTATTTTAAACAAGCTTCCCCAGATAATGCTGAGGCTCAGCCAAGTGTGGAAATCAATGGTTTGAATTAGCTGGATGACTGATAGAGCCAGGATTAATACCAAGACCAGCTTAATAACTGGGTTTCCCACTGGAGCAGAGCAATTCAGAACAATAACTAAAAGTGGCTGGGAGTTAGGGGGGTGGTGACGAGCGGATGAGGAAGGAAACTGAGGCCATCAAAGTTATTCTAAAATCCCAGAGGTGACAGCATTTTAGATGAGGCTGTTAAATGAAAAATGGCCTCTCCCATCTGGCTTCATAATATGGGAAAAATTGTTAATCAGACATTTGTAAAAGTACCACGGAGTTGCTAAATAACTATGACTATAGTTCTTAAATTCTAAAATAGGAGCACCAGGCTTCTATGTGTTCTGTCTTATACAAATGCCAGAGTCACTAACATGGGTACCTGGCATTTCCAAAGGCTCCTACTTACATTCCTTACAAATTAGGCTGATACCACTTAAAACCACTTCAAATAGCTATTTATTATTTCACAATTTTCCTGATTTTAAATAGCATCAATTCTACCAATTTACCAACCCTCACTGATTAGTCTAACTTGGCAGCTGGTTAAACTGGCAGCAAACTGCCACCATGGTGGTGCTTGATGACAGCAGTAATGCGGCTGATTGCCCAGACTGTCAAGAGTGGATGGAAGGGCAGCGCTGCCTAGGTGGCCCTGGTGGCCATCATGGAGTCATAGTTCACATTCTTTCAACTGGTTAATTTGGGAGGTATCCTCTCTTGAAATTGCTTTAGATGCCATAGAGAGCTTCTAGTTTCTGTGATATGAACTTCTCTGTAATTATCTAAAGGTTTGCGATTCTGTCATTTGTTGATAACCAGCTTTTTCCATGACCTTTCTGGACTTCAGGTTTTTTTTTTTTTTTATTTACGTTGTTTTGTTTTGGTGAAGTAATAATAATATCCATTTACCTGTATCCCTTGTTAAGGATGACCAGGGAAACCAGTGAAATGTATCTGTGAGTGAGCGAGTGAGCGAGTGAGGAGTGAGTGAGTGAATGAGTTATTGAGGCCTGCTGCGAAGTAACTGGCATGGTCATGGAGTAAGGGGGAATAGAGTGAGCGCTATAAGATGTCGCTACATCTTAAACAAGAAAAAGAAGAATAAAGCACACCAGCCACACAGAGCTGGTAAAGTGATAACATGTGCTAAAGCAACAGCAGAAAGACGAAAATCTGCAGAAGCCAAGTAAATTAAGGCCAGGATTCTTTCTCTTCACCTCAGTTCTGAGCCACCATCAGAATCAGTAAGTGGTAACTAAAAATAAGATACAGAAAAAGACTGAAGAATTGGGATGGGATGAGGGAAAGGAGGATAAGATTGGGAAGGTGAGGTGGGAAAGAAAAAACCTTCCACTTGGCCAATCGGGCACCAGGAAGAGAATAAGCTAATGGGGGAGAAAAAACTCTTCAGCTTCCGGGAATTATAACCAGGTTTTCAAAGGAAGTTTTTTTTCTCAGTTTGTTCTTGTTTTTAAACCCAAATATTTTAGTGGCACCTCCTTGTGACTATAAAATTAAATATGCACTTATGATGTTTGAAACCTCGGCCTGCTTACTTTGTGAAATCTTGCCTTTGACCAGGTTTTCTTTCTAAAATGTTTCTGGGGAACATTAAAATAATCCACAAATCTGCTGTCTTTGCTGCTTGCCGCCCCAGCCAGCTGTTGGTCCAGTTCACTGCCTTTATTTACCTTGCAGCGGTTCCGTCCCTTCTTCCTCCAGCGCCTTATCTCAGGCTGCTGCTGCTTGGCCCATCCCCCATGCCCTCATTATTCTCCATCTGAGCGTCTTCCCTAAATTCTCAAAGAGAAAACAGAGAAAAACTGTAACTTTTAAGAAAACTTTGCAAAAGATTTGGAGATAAGAACAACTCCTATCCACCACTAGGAGCATCTTTGCTCTGAGTACACACACCTAAGCCTGCCCTTAGAGTACTTTAACAGTTTACAGTCCTGACTGGCCCCTCATCTGCCACCTCAAAGCTGAAGCCCACACATTCCCTTACCCCAAATGGGAAAGCTCCAGACATTGTCATGTCTCAGCACCCAACTGTGAAAAGACCCCAGGGGAAGTGGAAATGGTTTGCCATCAACCTCAGTCTAAGACCTTGCTCCTGAATGCTCAATTCTTGCCTTAGGATTGATGTCTCAGTGGGAAGAGTCTCTTCAAGGGAACTCTAATCCACTGACTCAGGTGTTAACTTACTTATTTTCTCCCAAATGATATCAATACACAACATTAAACACAATTTTAATAAATCCAAGGGAGGTATCAACTGTAAGGGAGTCCAAGCCAAACACATACACATCCCCGCAAGAACAAGCACATCAATCCAGGCCTTTGTTCTTCTCAGCCTTAGATACTTTATTCCCCAGTGACTCTTTCTCTCTCTCTCTCTCTCTCATTTTCTCACCTGTCAGGTACTGACTTAAGGCTGAGATCTGACAATATACGGGCGTGAGATACATCCACCATATTATCCAGTTTTCACCTGTTATCCTCTAGCACAATTTTAAATGCATGCTCTTATATTTTCAAAGGTTTCCCAATTTGGACAATAAAGTTTATGGTCACCCTAAATTGAGGGGGATTAATCAATACAATGAAACAAAGCATATTAACAAAGGCCCTTATGTCACTTTCCTGGACTATCTTCCCTGGACTTCCCTGGACTATCTTATGAGCCTCTCATCTAAAATATCTGCCTCCGCTATTAACTGCCACGTAAGTGTTTAACAAATATTACTAAGCATATTTTTAATATGCTTGGATTGTTCTTGAGACTGTATATAATATTTTAAAAAACAAACAAATCAAGTTACAACTTTCACAAAGCTTACATTCTAGGAGACCAAATAGATCTTTTTAAGACAAAAATCTAGTCATGACACTGCCTTACCAAAAATCTGTTAAAAGTTCCTATTGTTTCCATACTGAAGTCCAAATTACTTAGCCTGGCCCCCAAGACTTTCTGCCCTACTCCCTCCCCCAAATTTTTTCTAATATTTCCCTTAATGTAAGTCACACTAGACCAACAATATCCCACGTTCCTCAGTGCCTTTCATACCTCAACAGTTTGCTTGTGCTCTTTACCCTTCTCAGCATATCCCTACTCCATTTTTCCTCTTTTGGAAAGATCTACCTATCTTTCAAGCTTCAACTCAATGTCATTTAGTTTCTAAAACTTTCCCTGAGCCTTGAAAGCAGAATTAGTCACTCCTTTATCTGTGAGCCCAAAGCAGTTTATAAACACATCTGTTGTAGCACACACCACATCATGCTTTGGTTAATATGTTTATGGGTCTTTCTCTCCCACTAGACTGTGAACTCTTCAAAGACAGGGACCACACAATCCTTGTGTTACCTATGGCAAGAATATCCAAGTTGCTTAATAGGTATTTGTTGAATTTCATTAGAAAGTTGAGGACATCAATATGTTTAAACAAAATTTTTATAAGAATCTTTGATAAAAGGCTTGCAAGAAGAGCAGAGGGATATGTTCAATAATGTGCAGTGGTTTTCAGAGAGGACTGGAAAAATCTAAAAGTTTTATGAATGTAATGCAAATTATAGAGAATTCTAAAGAACAAAGGTGAGAAGAATATTTACTATACTCATATTAAACATAAATATTTAAGTTATAAAGCCACATCTTGGAGTCATATAGAATCTGAAATATGCTATGACATTATATGCCAACACAAATATGCATCTCTCCTCTACGGCTGGGTAGAGGAAAATAAAACAGAATAGAATAAAACCAAATGCCAAAAGGAACAATGCAAGGTCACTCACACAGTCCCCTACAACAAGTCAAACAAGACAAAAGTAAGACAAAGCATGACAGTGTATTTTCCAGTTCTCATTCCAGATGATGGGCTGAGCACATAATTTTACCCTCCTTCCTGAAAAATTCTGTTATATGGTAATAAAAAAAAATGTATACAAAAGAGAAGAAAAATCTACAACATTGTTAGAAAGAAGGAAAGAGTATAAGTATAAAGGTCAAAGACTTTCTGAAAGATATAAAGTGATTTGAATCTAGGTGTTAGAGAAAACAGTCCCAAGAGAGTAACAGAAAAGGTGTGTGACATTTTTCCTAGGAGTCCTGAGGAGCTCTGCAGAAGAACCACCTGCAGCCTGGACCAAGCATTCTACTTCACTTGTCTTGGTTTGGGTTATAGCATTAGACCCTCAGCTTACAGCTATATACATTTTTTTTAATAGTGGAAGGAAGAGATAGAAGCCAGGAAAAGAATCAAAGCAAAGCCCAAAATAACTATGCAACATTTACATAGATATATAAAAAATAGAAAGAGATTACTAAAGACATGAGAAGAAAAAAAAAACAAATATTATTGATTTGTATGTCTTTAAATTTTATATAAATGCTATACTCTTCTAAAATTTACTTTTTTTAATTCAATATTTTGTTCTAAACACCCATTTGATACATCATATTTCAGATCAACCATCTTACTAGATTTTGGATCTTGGTCAAGGTGGTCTGACTCTGATATATCATAATTTTATTTTATGAACTGACATTATACATGTAAAATGTTTATAACAATGTCTACAAATAGTTTATACTCAATAAATGTTATTTGCTATTATTTTCACTATTATTTCATTCATTTGTGTGAATGCACCACAATTTATGTGTCCGTTCTTCTATGACAAACTGTTGAAAGATATTCACTATTTTATTTATACAAAAAAATGCTGCAATGAACATGCATGTACATGTACATGTCTCCTTGTGTATATGTATAGAAATACGTTATATCTGAAAGTGAGTTGTTGGATTAAAGAGTATGATGGATCATCACAGTAACTCCCCTCAAAGAATCATGATTCTCCTCCCACATTGACTCTAGGTTTGTCCATGTGACTCTTTGGCCAATAAGAAATTGTCAGGAGATAATTCTCTATGGGTTTCTCACATGCCTGCACACCTTGAAGTAAGGTGCTAATTGTTCCTTTGTCCCAGCCTACCTTTTTAATGATGTTTGTATAGCAAACAGTTCTGCAGATAAAAGAAAATAGTGTCACTCTTCCTCTTCTGGGGCAAAACACAGGTTTCCTTGCAGCTTAGTATGAGAGATTCAGGTTCCCTAAGCTCAGGGTTCCTCCACAATGATTCAAACCCACTGAATCCACAGCATCCACCTGGAGTCCAATGTGTTGCCCTCATGAGTCTTTGAATGTGAACACCATGTTCATTCTACCTGATGCATTATGAGTAACAAGATCCTTTATCTCTGGCCCAGGAGTCTTGTGTCTTCTGCCAGCAACCAGAAAACTATGGAAGGTTAACTTCTTGGTTTGAGACTAGGGTAAAATCTCATATTCTTCACATTTCTTGACAGATAATAGCAAATGTGATAAAAGGGGAGTCTAAAACTTCTTGCACATTGGAGGTTGGCTTCTCTTGCTGCTTGGAACTCTTTTGCAACCATGCAAAAAAGCCCAGACTAGCCTCTTGGAGGATGTTAAAGAGACTGGGAAGAGAGACCTCACACGTACCAATCAAGGTCCAAATCTATTAGAGAGCCCACCTGACATGAGAAAGCAGAGATGAACTACCTCAGCCCAGATTGCTAGCCCACAGCATCATGGAGCAATAAATTGTTGTTTTATGCCAATAATTTTGGAGGTGACTAGTTATATAGCAAGGAGCCCTTGTGGTGCAATGGTTAAGCGCTTGCCTGCTAACTGAAACTTTGGCGGTTCAAATCCACCAGTGGCTCTGTGAGAGAAAGACCTGGCAATTGGCTTCTGTAATAATTGCAGCCAAGGAAACCCTATGAGGTAGTTCTACTCTGTCACATGGAGTTGCTGTGACTCAGAATCAACAACAACAACAGCAGATATACAGCAAAAGTTAACTAATACAAGGTAGTTAGGTAGTTACCACATAATAAAACCAGATATTGACATATGCTCTGAGGATAAAGCAACAGATAAAAATGAGCTATGTTCCAGAGGTCTTGATCAGCTTCAGCTTCACTTGAATTGGAAAAGTGATCCACAAAAGATTTATACCAATATGCACTTGAAACAACACAGCGTGAACATTCCCATTTGCCATTTCCTTAACAAGTGTGATTTTAGGATTTTTTTTCCAATTTGATAAATATAAAATTGCATATCATTGCTATTTTAATTTTAATTTTTCTGATTATTAGTAGTTTGTTTTCCTATTTTGTTTTTTATTTATGATTCCTATTCTACAAATCGCTAATTCATGTCCTTTGTCCATCTTACTTTTGGCTTCTCTCTCTCTCTCTTTTTTTAAAATTATGCTTTAGGTGAAAGTTTATAGCTCAAGTTAATTTCTCATTCAAAAACTGATACACATATTATTTTGTAATGTTGAAAAATATGGACTGCTTCACAAATTTGTGCGTCATCCTTGTGCAGAGGCCATGCTAATCTTCTCTATATCGTTCCAACTTTAGTATATGTGCTGCCAAGTGAGCACTGGATTCTTTTTTCACTTATTTGCTGTTATTTATGTATAGAGATACTAATTCTTCATCAGTTAAGTGAGTTGCAAATATTATCCCCCAAATGCATTTTTAATGTTTTTCTAGCTTTGTAATAAGCCTTAAAATATGGCACAACAAGTTCTTCTTCTTGATTTTCCTTCAAAATTGTCTCTGCTAATCCAGTTCCCTTCAGCTTCCATTGCATTTGCCTCCATATACATTGTTGTAGTTGCTGTCAAGTTATCTCTGATTCATGGCTACCATACATAGAACAAAGTGATACTAGGTCCTGTGCCATCTTCATGATCATCAGTATGTTTGAATCCATTTTTGTGGTTATTGTGTCAATCCAACTCATTGAGGGTTTCTCTTGTTTTCACTGACCCTCTCCATTACCAAGTATGATGTCTTTTTGTATAGATTGGTCTTTCTTGATGACACGTCCAAAGTAAGTGAGCCGACGTCTTGCCATCCTTGCTTCTAAGGAGTATTCTGGTGGTATTTCTTCTAAAACTGGAAGTCCATAGTATATTCAATATTCTTCACCAAAACAACAATTTGAATTTATCAATTCTTGTTCTGTCTTCCTTTTTCATTGTGAAGCTTCCCTATGCATATGAGACCATTGAAAAGACTATGGCTTGGGTCAGGTGCACCTTAGGTATCAAAGTGACATCTTTGCTTTTTAAAACTTAAAAGAGATCGTTTGCAGCAGATTTTCCCAACACAGTATGTTGGTTGATGTCTTGACTGATGCTTCCATGGACGTTGATTTTGAATCCAAGTAGAATAAACTCCTTGACAATTTTCATTTTTTATCCATTTATCATGATGACATTATTTATTGGTCCAGTTGTGATGATTTTTGTTTTCTTCACATTCAGGCATAATTCATAATAAAATGAAGCCTGTAGTGTTTGATCTTCATCAGTAAGTGCTTCAAGTCATCATCACTTTATTTTATTAAGCAAGGTTGTGTCATCTGCACATCACAGGTTGTTAATGAGTCTTCCTCCAATCCTGATATCATGTTCTTCTTCATATTATTTTTCATATTTTTCTCAGATTATTTGTTCAGCATACAGATTGAATAAGTAAGGTGAAAAAAATACATCCCTGCTGCACATATTTTCCAGTTTTAAGTCCTGCATGTATCCCCTTGTTCTGTTGGAACAACTGCCTCTTTATCCATGTACGGGTTCCACAAGAGCACAATTAAGTGTTCTGGAATTCCCAATCTTTGTAACACTATCTGTAATTTGTTATGAACCACACAGCCAAATGTCCTCACTAGGTTGATAAAACACAGGCAGATAAACATCTTTTTGGTATTCTTTGCTTTCGGCCAAGATCCATTTAACATCAGCAGTGATATTCCTCGTTCTCTGCCCTCTTCTGAATCTGGTTTGAACTTTTGACAGTTCCCTGTCGATATACAGCGGCAGTAGTTTTTAAATCGTCTTTAAGAAAATCTTGCTAGCATGTAATATTGATGATAATATTCAATAATTTCCACATTCCATTTGATAACCTTTCTTTGGAATGAACACGAATATGGATTTCTTCCAGTCAGTTGTCCAGGTAGCTGTCTTCCAAACTTCTGGACATAGATGACTAGCATTCTCAATGTTGCATCGGTTTATTGAAGCATCTCAGTTGGTATTCCACCAGTTCCTGGAGTTGTATTTTTCACCAGTGCCTTCAGCAAAGCTTGAATTTCTCTCCTCAGTATCAGCAGTTCTTGACCATGTGCTACCTGTTGAAATGGTTGAATACTGACCAATTCTTTTTGGTACAGTGACTCTGTGTAGTTCTTCCATCTTCTTTATTTTTTAAAAATTTTGGTGAAAGTATACACACTAAAGATATACCATTTCATCAATTTCTACATATATAATTCAGTGATGTTGGTTACATTCTTCAGATTATGCTACAATTCTGACTATCTTTTTCACATTATTCCACCATCATTATCTTAAACTCACTGCTCACTAAGCTTCCCATCCCACCTTTCAAGTTGCCATTGTTGATTTGATCTCACATAGACAATTAGTTAAAAGAGCACAGTGCTCAAAGCGGATGTACTTTACTAATTAAAATAAGGTATTTTTTGGTTCAAAAAACACTTCAGTGTATAGTTTTGGTTTAAGATGTAAAATTTAAAAATTACTTCAGGGCAATAGCTTCAGGGGCTAAACTAGCCTCATTGGCTCCAGAAAGTCTGCATGGACTACAGATGTAGTCAATCTGATTCCTGTATAATCTATCCAGTGAGGTCCATGCATATAATCATTTATTGTGTGGTTGAAAAAAAGTATTTCCAATAAATATGTTTCATCGATCTTGCAAAATTCTACCATGTGTTCTCCAGTATTGTTTTTATCATCAAGTTGTATTTTCCAACTACTAACCTTTCTTCATTTTAAATTTTTTCATTCCAATCACCCATTATTATCAATGCAACTTGATAGCATATTCGATCACTTTCAGACTGAAGCAGGTCATAAAAATCTTCAATTTCTTCATCTTTGGTGTTTGTGGTTGGTGTGTAAATTTGAATAATAGTAATATTAACTAGTCTTCTTTGTAGGCATATGGATATTAACCTATAAGTGACCATATGATACTTCCAGATAGATGTCAAAATGTTCTTTTTAAGAATGAATGCAACACCATTCCTCTTCAATTTGTTATTCTTGGCATAGTAGACGATATGATTGCCAGATTCAAAATAGTCAATACCACTTCGTTTCAGCTCAGTTACGTCTATTGATCTTCAAGCATTCCATTTCTTTTTTGACAACTTCCAATTTTCCTTGATTCACAGGTCGTACAATCCATGTTCTGATTACTAATGGATGGTTGCAGCTTTTATTTCTCATTTTATGTCATGCCACATCAGCAAATGAGAGTCCCAAAGGCTTTACTTCATCTGCATCATTATGTTTGACTTTACTTTGAGGAGGAAGCTCTTTCCAAGTTGTATTTTAGGTGCCATCCAACCTGGGAAGCTCATTTTCCAGCACGAGATCAGACAATATTCTGCTGTCATCCATCAGGAATTCTTTGGCTAATCTTAAGAAGTAGATCACCAGGCCTTTCTTCATAGTCTGTATTAGCATGGAAGCTCAGCTGAAACCTGTCCACCATGGGTGAGCCTGCTGGTATTTGAAACACTGGTGGTATAGCTTCCGATATCATAGTAGCATGCAAGACGACACAGTACAACAAACTGAAAGACTTTCATGGGGCTAGGCTGTAGTTATTCAATCAAAAACTAATCTTGGTGTTTCTGTGAAGGATTTTGTAGATGTGACTAATATCTAAAATTAGTTGACTTTAAGAAAAAGAGATTATCCTCCATAAATTGAGTGGTCCTCATTTAATCTGTTGAAAGGTCTTAAGAACAAAATTCAGGTTTCCCTTAAAAAGATAGGAAAAATATATACACACACACACACATATACACACACACACATATGCGTACATGTATATATAATGTGTATATATATATATATATATATATATATGTAACAATTTTAGTATATCCTGCGAGTTCTCTGGGAGAACCCTACAGGTTCTTGTTACCATGGCCTGAAGCAGACATTTCAAACATTATTATTCATTTTGTAATTATTTTCTAACAAATACATTTAAGGCTATATATTTCCTCTAACCTAAACTTCATCATGCAAACCTGTTTTTCACTTGTAAATATTTTGTTATTTCCATCAGGATTTCCTATTTGACTCTCTGATTATTTAAAAGTGTGTCTTTAAATTCCAAACTTATCAAATTTTATTGGTCAGCTTTGTAACTACTAATTTCTAATTACAATGTAGTTTTTTTAGATAATTTGGTCTACATGATATTGTTTATTTTGTATTTATTTAAACATCTTTATTGCCTCATACAAGGTCATATAAGTGCTCAAAAATAATGCTTATCCTCTATTAGATACAAATTTTTATAAATATCTATTGGATTAAGCTTACTAATTGTGTTGTTCAATTCTGGTACATCTAAAGTAACTTTTTCTTGGCATAATTCATCAATTTCTGAGACACATAGCTTAAAATTTTACACTATGATAAGGAATATATCAATCTCTTGTAATTATTTGCTTCTTGGCTTCATGTACTTTGAATCTATATTGTTAGTGGTATGAGGTTCAAGATTGCTAATGTATTCTGACAAATTATTCTATTTACTTTTAAGCACAATTATTTTTGCCTGTATCAACGATTTTCTGATATCAATATATCTATATATCTTTTTAAATATGTCATTTAACAACTAAATTAAAGTTTAAAAATTAAGGAATAGCAATAATTTTCTATTTTAGTTTAGTTTTATTGTGAGGAGAGCCCTAGTGGTGCAGTGGTTAAGTGTTTGGCTGCTAACAAAAGGTTGGCAGTTTGAATCCACCAGCCTCTCCTTGGAAACCCCATAGGGCAGTTCTACTTTGTCCTACAGGATCGCTGAGTTGGAATTGACTTGACAGCAATGGGTTTGGTCTGAACATATATTGCAGAATATATGGTAAAAGAAGTATGAATTTGTAAGTAGGGTTACAATAGAACGTATGTGAAAATAAAATAAAATTGTAACTATTAAAGTGCTTTTAAAGGATAAAAATACTTTACCAATACTAGATATCATTGGTTCTAAATCTGAGTTATTGTCCTTTAGTCAACAAAACCACAAACCCACATTGGTAATTACAGGAAATAGGAGCAAGTGGAGTTACCGATCTACTAAAAAAAAAAAAAAAACTTAAAAAAGTCCATTCCAAAAATGAAAAATTCTTACAATGACTGTGTAAATTCATAGAGTAAGCCATTAAAGGGTAAATTAAAGAGAATTGACTAGAGAATCTCATTTTATTTATGTATATTTCTTTGATTTTTGTGAGGAACTATTTAGGTGATTTTTGTCATTAGTGACTATCTGTTCATATATTTTGTCTATTTTTATTCATGTATTCATCTATTTTGTTATTAATTATTACATTTCTATAAGCAATATTATTAAACATTTATGATTATATGCATTACATTCTCTAATTTTTAATTTTCCTTTTAACATTCATCATAACTTCATAGTTCTAATTTTTCATTCAAAATATCATTTTTTCTTTTATGCATGCAGTATCTTCCCAGAATCTAAAACTGTCTTTTTCTTCTAGTAATTTTATGGTTGCCCCTCTGTTTTCCTTTTAACTCTTCAATCATCTAGAATGTATCATTTCCCCAAATACACTTTACTTTCTAATTTAATTCCAGGTGAATTTTATCATATTCTATGTATAAATGTGGTCAAATCTATCTTTCTGCTTTCTACTTGGTTCTATGAATCAGTAAGTCCTTGTGCTATACTAAACTATTTTTATGATCTTGACATTCTAATACCATTTTGATATTAACAGGTACAAATTACCTTCCATTATTCTTTTATTTTCAGAATTTGTGGGATGTTATAATCATTAATTTTTCAAGATGACCTTTAGAAACATTTTTAAAACTTACCAAAAACATCTATTCATATCTTGACTGGAATTATATCATATTATAAATTTTACTAAATGGAGAATTAACATTTTTCAGTATTGTGTCTGGGTATGTGTCTCCATGTACTCATTATTTTTGGTAGTTTTTTCCCTGCATATCTTGCATATCTTACATTTCTTATCAGGATCATTCCTACATATTTTATATTTATTATTGCCTAGTAGTAGGGTAACCATATAGGTCATTATCCAAACCAACAGACTTTAATAGTGAAAGAGAACACTATTATTAATTACTCTAGCGTATCAGACACAAATGAAATCACAGCTATTACTAACAAAGTATTTTTCCATTTTATTTTCCATCAGGATAATGTGACTAAATAAGGAAAACAATGGTTTATGTGTACATATGCATTTTTTTTAACAAGCTGAACTCGCCACCTCTATTGTTAATTGTAATGATCTTGGTGGATTCTCTTAGTTTCTCAGTGTGTCAAATATGCCACATATAATAATAAAAAAATATTGTTTTTAATAATTACATGCCTGATTAATTTTTCTTAACTTATTGTATTACCTGGAGCTTCCAGAAAAATATTAAATAACATTATTGAAAGAATTTTCTAATCCATGACTTTATTGGTACCACCATTAGCATAAAATCATTTTGAAATTAATGTATAATTTCATGTTAAGAGAGAATCCTTCCCTTTCTTTCTTCCCCCTCCCCTTTGGTAAATAATCATTTAATTGATATGTAACATACATAAGGAACAATACATAGAATTGTATGTATGTAGCTCAGTGAAATTGCACATCCAAGTAACCAGCACCATAACAAGATAGGGAACATTTCCAACTCTCTAAAAGAATCCTAGCATCTCCCCTCCTTCTACTATGTTTTCACACAAAAGAAACAAATATCCTGTCTTATTTCACTGGCAGTGGGTTGAATAGTGGCCTCTCAAAATGTATGTCCTAACAGAACCTTAGAATGTGACCGTATTTGGAAATTGGGTCTTTGTCGATGTAATTAGTTAAGATGCGGTCATACGAGATAAACGTAGATTCTAAATCTGATGACTTGTGTCATTTTAAGAGAAGGAAAGGACACATGGAAATACACACAGAGAAGAATTAATGCAAAGGTGGAGGTAGAGATTGGAATGATGTGTGTACAAAGAATGCCCAGAATTGCCAACAAACATTAGAAGCTAGGAAAGGCATGGAAGAGATTCTCCCCCAGGGCCTTCAAAAGGAAACAACGCTACTGACACCTTAATTTTAAACTTTTGATATCCTGGACTGTGAGAGAATATATTTCTATTGTTTTAAGTCTATAAGCTGGTGGTAACTTGTTATAGCATCTCTTGGAAACTAATACAACACTATATATTCACTTCTCAGATAAATAGATGGTAGATGAGAGATGAGAGATAGACAGATTAGACAGACAGAATGCTGTTAATTATGTTGTTAGGTGCCCTCAGATCAGTTCTAACACATAGCGATCCTATGTACAATAGAACAAAACACTGCCCAATCTTGTACCAACCTCACAATTGTTGCTGTGTCTGAGCCCATTGTTGCAACCACTGTATCAATCCATCTCATTGAGGGTCTTCGTCTTTTTCGCTGATCCTCTGCTTTAACAGACATGATGTCCTTCTCCAGTGACTGGTCTCTCCTGATAACATGGTCAAAGTATGTAAGACGAAGTCTCACCATCCTAGCTTCTAAGGAGCATTCTAGCTGTACTTCTTCCAAGACAGATTTATTTGTTATTCTGATAGTCCATGATATATACAAGATTGTTCGACAACACCATAATTCAAAGGCATCAATTTTTCTTTGATCTTCCTTATTCATTGTCCCCATGCATATGAGGTGATTGAAAATGCCATGGCTTGGGTCATGTGTACCTTAGTCCTCAAAGTGACATCTTTGTTTTTTAAAGAGGTCTTTTGCAGCAGATTTGTCCAATGCCATAGGTCATTGGATTTCTTGACTGCTGCTTCCATGGGCGTTGATTGTGGATTCAAGTAAAATGAAATCCTGACAATTCAATACTTACTCTATTTAACATGATTTTGCTTATTGGTCTAGTCATGAGAAGTTTAGTTTTCTTTATGTTGATGTGTAATCCATACTGAAAGCTGTGGTCTTTGATCTTCATCAGTAAGTGTTTCATATCCTCTTTACTTTCAGCAAGAAAGGTTGTGTCATCTGCATATCACAGATTGTTAATGAGTCTTCTCCAATCTTGGTGCTGTGTTCTTCTTCATATAGTTCAACTTCTCAGATTATTTGCTCTGCATACAGATACAGTATGGTGAAAGGACACAACCCTGAAGCACACCTTTCCTGATTTTAAAACATGCAGTATCCCCTTGTTCTGTCCAAATGGTTGTCTCGGTTTATGTACAGGTCTCAATTTAGCACAATTAAGTGTTCTGGAATTCCCATTCTTCCCAGTATTATTCATAATTTGTTATGAGCCACAGAGTTAAATGCCTTTGCATAATCAATAAAACACAGGTAAACATCTTTCTGATATTATCTTCTTTAAGCCAAGATTCATCTGACATCAACAGTAATATCTTTTCTTTCCCATACTCTTCTAAATCCAGCTTGAATTTCTGGCAGTTCCCTGTTAAGGTACTGTTACAGCAGTTTTTGAATTATCTTCAGCACAGTTTTACTTGCATGTGATATTAATGATACTGTTAGATAATTTCTACTTTCTGTAAGATCACCTTTCTTTGGAATGGGCATAAATACAGATCTCTTCTGGTTGGTAGGCCAGGTAGCTCTCTTCCAAATTTCTTGGCATAAAGGAGTGGGCGCTTCCAATGTTGCACCCATTTGTTAACATGCTTAATCGGTATTCCTGCAATTGATAAATTCCTGGAGTCTTTTTATTTGTCAATGCCTTCAGTGCAGCTTGGACTTCTTCCTTCAATACTATCAGGTCTTGATCCTATGCTACCTGTTGAAATGGTTGAATATTGACCGATTCTTTTTGCTATAGTGCCTCTGTATATTTCTTCCATCTTTTTTTACAGCTGAGTAATATTTCATTTTATGTATATACCACAATTTTTGTTTGTTTATCTGTTGATGGACATTTGCTTCCACATTTTGGCTATTTTGAATATTGTGGTAATGGACATTGGTGTACAAGTTTCTGTTTGCATTCCTAGTTTCAAATCTTTTGGTTATATACCTAGGATTGCTTTTGCTAGGTCATATGGTTGTTCTATGTTCTTTGTTCAACTTATTGAGCAACTGCCAAACTGTTTTCCACAGCGGCTGTACCATTTTGCATTCCCACCAGCAACGGGTGAGGGTTCCAATTTCTCCCTATACATGCCAACACCTGTTTTTTGGGGAGTTTTTTGTTTGTTTTTTGTCATGGCTGTTCTTTAGGGGCTGAGGTGGTATCTCATTGTGGTTTTTATTTGCATCTCACTAATGTCTAATGGAGGAGCCCTGGTGGCACAGTGATTAAAGTGCTTGGCTGCCAGCCAAATGTCAGCGGTTTGAACCCACCAGCTGCTCCTCAGGAGAGAGATGTGGCAGTTTACATCTGTAAAGATTTACAGCTCTGGAAGCCCCATGGTGCAGTTCTGCTCCGTCCTATAGTGTTGCTATGAGTCAGGATTGATTCCATGGCAACAGCTTTTTTTTTTTTTTTTTAATGGCTAATGATGTTGAGCATCTTTTCATGTACTTGTTGGCCATTTGTATATCCTCTTTGGTTAAATGTCTGCTCCAGTCCTTTGCCTATTATTATTATTGTTTTAATTGGGTTGTTTGTGTTCTTTTTGTTGTTAAGTTGTAGAAGTTTTATTTATATACTTTGGATATTAGACTCTTATCAGACATATGATTCTTGAAATTTTTCTCCCTATCTGTAGGTTGTCTCTTCACTTTGTTGATAAAGTCCTTTGATGAACAAAATTATTTAATTATTATGAAGTCACATTTATCTATTTTTTCTTTTGCTGCTATGCTTTGGTTACCATATGTATTAATCCGTTGTTAAAAACTTGGACCTGTAACCAATTATTTTTGGTACAATGACTCTGTGTATTTCTTCCATCTTCTTTTGATGCTTCATACATCTTGCAATATTTTCTCCATAGAAACCTTCAGTATTACAACTTGAGGCTTGAAGTTTTCTTCAGTTCTTTCAGCTTGAGAAATCCCAAGCATCTTCTTCCCTTTTGGTTTTCTATCTCCAGGTCTTTGCACATTTCATTATAATACTTTACCTTGTCTTTTAGAGCCACACTTTGAAATCTTCTGTTCAGCTCTTTGACTTCATTTCTTCTTTTCTCTTTAGGTACTTTACATTCAAGAGCAAGTATCAGAGTCTCTTCTGACATCCATTTTGGTCTTTTCTTTCTTTCCTGTCTTTTAAATGACCTTTTTTCTTTCTTCTCAAATGATGTCTTTGATGTCGTCCCACAACTCCTCTGGTCTTCAGTCATTTGTGTTCAATGCGTCAAATCTATTCTTCAGATGGTCTCTAAATTCAGGGGGGATGTACTGAAGGTTGTACTTTGGCTCTCAGTAGACAAGTAGATAAATTTCACAGTATGTATTATTTGTCTTGATTCTTTATAATGCAATGCTATGTCTATTAGTTTCACTAAAGTTTGTATATCTATAACAATAGTTAATTCATTCCCAGAAGTCCTGTATAATGAATGTTCCTCAGTTTATTTATTCATTCTATTTGTCTGATGGCCATGTAGGTTGTTTCCTTTTGGAATGTAGTACCAATATTTCTGCTATGAATATTCTTGTGCAGATCTTCTAGTATATACATAACTTTTTGTTTTAAATCTACCTAAGAAATTAATTACTAGATCATAGAGTATGCGTATGTTCAGCTTCAATGGGTACTATCAAACAGTTTTTTGTCAAAGTGGTTGTATCAGTTAACATGTCCTAGTAGTGAATGTGTGTACCAGCTGATCCAGAACCTTACCTATACTTGTTTTAATTTGCTAATTTTCTCTTTAACTTTAGCTATTTTGATAGGTGTGTTGAAGTGCATCATGATAAATTTTAATTTTAATTTGTAACTCCCAGTTGAGAAAAAAAGGTGAGTACTTTTTTATATTTAGTCATTTGTAGCAAATGATATATGTAGCAAATATCTTCCATTCTGTAACTAGTCTTTTTAATCTCTTAAGGTCTTTTAATGTGTTTTGAGGAACAAAATACCTTACCCCTTGAGTTCACATTACCTTGGCAGGTTTCCATTGTCTTCATATAAATTGTTTCTAACTATTCTAATTGTCATTGTCAAGAGCACTGTTATGTCACAAATTATTCCACAGCCAGAATTAAAAGTGCTATCTTATCATTCTTAATAAACTGAGATTATTGTGTCAAAAATGGAGTTTGGATTTTATCAAGTAATTTCCTAGGGTCTATTGAGATAGCATTTGATCTTTGTGTTTTTACCTTTTGAAAATGTACTTAAACTTGTATTTTTAAAAGTATGAATGTTATAAATAAACCATATCTATCGAATTCCTCTATTAAATATAGATAAATGAGTAAACATTTACCTCTTCTTGCTTTCCTCTCACATCTTTTATTTTGTATGTGATTTTAGCCCAGTTTATTATTACCAAATATTTTAATAGAAATTGTTTCTTGGAACTATTAGTTTTGTACTTGCGTGCTATTCTGTAGCCATATTTAGTGACCATAAAATTAGTTTTATTTCCATTAATGATGAGAAATTGACAACATATTTTTAAATCTTTGCTGAAAAACTAAACCCTGATTATATTCTGAAGAACTCTAACTGGTAGCAAGTCACAAAGTCAAAGAGAGCTGGAGAGGAAGCAAAAGCAAATTTGAGATATAAATATATTTGGGGGCATCAGAAACCGTAAAGTGGAGTGATAAATGACATGTTGCTACCTAAGTGCCTATAATAGGGGGGTATTGGTAATATCTGACAAATTAGTGCCTGTAGGATCTCTAGCTTCAGTACACAGAGGCAGTAGATAACATGGTCTGTGAGGGTGAAGAATGGGGCTGAAAATTGAGTGATTGCTTGAAAATCTATATACATAGGTGTTAGAATCACAGACCTCTCTCCTACACCTGCACATAGATTAGCAGTCTACCCTTAGGGAGACACATCATTGTGAAGTTTCAGAACATACGAGTAAAAACAAGCTGGAAGTCAAAGAGAGAAATATCGAAAACTATACTAAGCTATAGGCACCAGAAGGGAAACAGCAACACTTAATACCAGAGGAAAATAAAACAAAACTTTCAAGATTCTAAGGAAAATGATTTTTGATGTACAGTTCTCCATTTAAGTTAATTGCAAATAAGATGTGAGGGTAGAATACTGTCAATTTCAGACACACAAGAAAACAAAATTATATTTTTCAAAGACTGTTTCGTTGGAAGCACCTAGGAAATGTAAAGCATAGAGAAGGACCTGGATCTGGAGACACAAATAACATGAGAAAGTTTAGGATGGCAGATTGAAGGAAGAAAGGCCTCCGTGATTAAATAATAATAATCATAATAAAAGGAAAAGAAAGAGCATACTATCTAATATGTATGTGTATTTGGAAAATTTATTGTTAAGCTTTTGGCAGATCTATTTCAGTCTTAGGGAAAAATCACAATATCTATATAGAAAAATTAAAAATGAAATAATAAAGCAATTATTACATCCAGGAAAACAACATTTCATGATAAAGGAAAAATAGCCATGGTATACTACTTGGCTCAACAGGGAATAATATTTTCATAATCATAATAATATAAAGAGTGATTATTTAACAAAACGTGACGTTTATGGTGGAAAAATGGGAGAAGGAGAGAAAAGAATTGCTTTCTCAGCACTAACAACAAGAAACCAATAAATAATATCTCTCTTTTTTTAAAAAATTAAAAGCATGTTATATAGAAATGTGGATTAAAATACTAAAAGAAACAGCCTCAAGAACTGAAAGCAGTTATCCTTGTAAAGGGGACTACGAGGCTGAGAGAATGGAGCAGGAGATTGCTGCTTTTGGTTATCAGTGTTTTAGCATTAATTAACTTTTGTTTTCATAATGGGAATGCAATAAATTAATAAAAATAAATTAATTAGCACTCACTAACATGAATTTGCTATATTTAAGTGATAGCAATGATTATTACAATTTTATGAGATTTTTGATTTTGGCTCACTGCTCTGTTGTTTGAAATGTCTCCAGGTAGCAAGGTGTATGAGTTTTCCACCATCTGTATACTTTCATACCTAAGCATTCTGAATCCTTCAGAAGAGAATAAATAAGCTAGACAAAATGGCATAGATTTTATTTTAAGGCTAAAGTTTGAGAGAAGTTTGATAAATTAATTTTGAATCCGTAGGTAAGCTGTTTTCGTTTGTTGGCTTGTCTGTGTAGGTTTTTGTTAACACGTTTTGGCCTGCATGTTTCTACTATCTTTTAAATCTTTGATATTCAAAATTATGTCCTGACTGTATATAGGTATGCCTCTCTTTTCATTAATTTTCCTTAGCACAAAGTGAGCTTTGTGAGGTGCAAGCTCAGGACTAGCATATGAAAGGCATTCTTTTCTTTTCTCCAAGCCAAGGTATATTTCTATATTGCTTTGATTTTTTGAAGTGACCATAGGTGAGGTAGTAGAAAGAGGATTCATGCCTGTGAGTTTGTCACCATTATATCCACTAATGCAGGAATCCTTAATTTTCCTACCTTAAGGCCAGTCCCCTTCTTTGCTGACCATTGATCAGGTGAAGAGTAAGGTTGCTATGAAAGAAATGTACATCCTAATTGTGAAGATAAGCACTTCTGTTGTGCTTCTGATTCCTTCCCTTCTCCCTTGTGGGTTACTTATTCCCTCGCTTACATTTTACTCTCTTGGTGTCTCCATAGGCTTTCTTGCTCTTGGGACACAAACATGCACAGATATCCCTTATTCCAGCATTCTGGCAAGAGGTGAGTGTGCTACCAAAAGGAAATCTACAGTGACTTTCTGTAATGAGAACAATACTTTTGAAAGGAAATAAGTACACCCTAATTCACTTGTTTGGTGAAAATCATAAAAATAGATTTAATTAAACAAAGAGAGATATAAACTCATAAAATTATGTACATAGATATTGGTTATAATTTGAGACATCATGGAGAACAGGTAGAATATTTCATAAAAATCAGAGAACTCTCATTTTAATAAGTAAAAAAGAATTACCCTAGAAGCTACTATAAACTTAATTTTACTATCAGGATATCCTAACATAATGCAGTAAAAATCTTATTAATTCTTAACACAGGGGACCCAGAGAGGAGGATAAAAACAGAATTGCAATTAACATGCTTGAGATTACCTAAAATACATGTTAAAGTTAGACCGTCTAGATATCTGGGAATTAGCAGTTCTTTTTCTATCTTAAATAAACCAATATTGGATTAATAAGGTTTTCAGTAAAACAAAAACAAAGTTACAAATTCATGGAAGAAAATATTTCTTATTTTCTTCAAAAAACATGGCTTTTTGAATAAAAAATTTGTATAAGAAGTAGGACTCCATAACAGACTTGTCATTGTACAGTTCTGTCCCAATTATCTCATAGCAAAATAAAGACTCTGAAATTCAACACTTTTTATTATTAAAAAAACCTCTAACACCAAAGAGTTTTCTAGCAAAAGTAATGAGTATCTTAAACAGGAAGATTTCCTAAAGATATCATGGTGGTATTCAATGCAATGTGCTTGAGATACATCACTGCAAGACGAAAATAATTGTGCTCATCGGGTTAAACACATTGCCCCAGAACAAGAACTGGAGGAGTGACAGGAAACAAAAATAGAAGAAACAAGAATGACTTTAATATAGGATGATTGTTAGGGATTAATATTTCACAGGACCTGATTCTTAAAATCTTTCATAAGTGGCTCATTATGATATACTGAAGAATTACTGAGGCAATTACATGATTAAAATTTTTTTTAAGTCAAAAACTAGTATTAAAAAAAGAAATGCTTTCAAAGGGAGAAAAAAGAAAACCAAAGGCACAAGGGAAAGATTAGTCCAAAGAACTAGTGGACCACAACTACCACAACCTCCACCAGACTGAGTCCAGCACAAGTAGGTGGTGCCCAGCTACCACCACTGACTATTCTGACATAGATCACCGTAGACAGTCCTGGACAGAGCTGGAGAAAAAGGTAGAACAAAATTCTAACTCATAAAAAAAAAAAAAAAAAGACCAGACTTACTGGCCTGATAGAGACTGGAGAAACCCCAAGAGTATTGCCCCCAGTCACCCTTATAGCTCAGTAATGAAGTCATCCTGAGGTTCACACTTCAGCCAAAGATTAGACAGGCTCATAAAGCAAAACGAGACTAAATGAGCACACCAGCCCGGGGGCAAGGACAAGAAGGCAGGAGGGGACAGGAAAGCTCATAATGGGGAACCCAAGGTCAAGAAGGGGAGAGTGTTGACAAGTTGTGGGGTTAGCAACCATGGTCACAATATGTATATTCATTGTTTAATGAGAAACTTATTGCTCTGTAAACCTTCATCTAAAGTACAATAAAAAAAAAAAAAGATGGAAGGAATAAATTCTAAAATTCCATGAATTTTATCTGGCTAAAAAATACATAACAACACATTGGAGTCATAAGTCTAGTGAAATTAAACAAAAATTGGAGAATTAGAGAGGGAGTCAATATAAGTGTATTAACTCCTTGAAATGCATAGGGGCATTCAGAAATTGTTCTTTTTTGACATTAATAACTTGAGAGTTATAGCTTAGATATTAATTTGATAATCTTATTCTATCACTAGTGAGTTAAAAGTAGAATATCTTCCAACATGCTATAGACACTTGAAGTACACAAATTACAGTGTATAGCTGTGCTATCCAGTACAATAGACACTAGCCACACATGGCCTTGAGCTCTTGAAATATGGCCAGTCTAGATTGAGATGGTTCTTGCAAATGCAAAATACACTCTGGACTTTGAAGACGTAGTACAACAACAATGACAAAAATGTAAAATATCTTATAATTTGATGATTAAATTTGAAATGAAATTATTTTTAATATATTGGGTTAAATTTAAAAAAATTGTTAAAATTAATTTCACCAGTTTCATTTTATGTCTTTAATATGCTGTTAGAAAAAGTTAAACTGCATATGCATCTTGCATTATATTTCTTTTGGACAGTGCTGACTTAAAGAGATAAAATAAATAAAAACAAATAGCTATGAACTACAAAAAAGCAAATACATGCTATAATATGGCAGAAATAAAGACAGTAAATGTAAAGGGTAAATGTCAAATAGCAAATTCTCTCCAATGGTTATAAAAAATCATCTAATAATAAGTGGTTTTCATGAGACACAATCAGAATGAGCAAACCATGATAAATTAAAAAAAAATTAGAGTACAAAAGGATTTACTGGAAACCCTGGTGGCATAGTGGTTAAGAGCTAAGGCTGCTAACCAAAAAGTTGGCAGTTCGAATCCACCAGACACTTCTTGGAAACCTTAGGGGCAGTTCTACTCTGTCCTATAGGGTCGCTATGAGTCAGAATTGACTGCACAGCAATGGGTTAAAAGGATTCATTAGGCAAACGTAATGCAAAGAGACCATCTCAAGAATAGATTTGATGCACTGAACACTAATGACAGAAGACCAGACGAGCTGTGGAATGACATCAAGGTCATCATACATGAAGAAAGCAAGAGGCCATTAAAAAGACAGGAAAGAAAGAAAAGACCAAAATGGATGTCAGAAGAGACTGAAACTTGCTCTTGAACATCGAATAGCTAAAGCAAAAGGAAGAAATAATGATGTAAAAGAACAGAAGAGTTCCAAGGGTGGCTCAAGAAGACAAAATATTATAATGACATGTGCAAAGAGCTGGAGATAGAAAACCAAGGGGGAAGAACATGCTTGGCATTTTTCAAGCTGAAAGAACTGAAGAAAAAATTCAAGCCTCGAGTTGCAATAGTGAAGGTTTCTGTGGGAAAAATATTAAACGATGCAGGAAGCATCAAAAGATGATGGAAGGAATACGCAGGGTCATTACACCAAAAAGAATTGGCCAGTTTTCAACAATTTCAAGAGGGAGCATATGATCAGGAGCCAATGGTACTGAAGGAAGAAGTCCAAGCTGTACTGAAAGCATTGGTGAAAAACAAGGCTTTAGGAATTGACAGGATATCAGTTGAGATGTCTCAACAAACTGAAGCAGCACTGGAGGTGCTCACTCATCTATACCAAGAAATTTGGAAGACAGTTACCTGGACAACCAACTGGAAGAGATCCATATTTATGCCTATTCCCAAGAAAGGCAATCCAACCAAATGCGGAAATTATCGAACAATATCATTAATATCATACGCAACTAAAATTTTGCTGAAGATCGTTCAAAAGTGGCTGCAACAGTATGTCGATAGGGAACTGCCAGAAATTCAGGCCTAATTCAGAAGAGGACGTGGAACCAGAGATATCATTGCTGATGTCAGATGGATCCTGGCTGAAAGTAGAGAATACCAGAAAGATGTTTGCTGTTTACCTGTGTTTTATTGACTATGCTAATGCATTAGACTCTGTGGATCATAACAAATAATGGATAACATTTTGAGGAATGGGAATTCCGGAACACTTAATTGTGCTCAGGAGGAACCCATACATAGATCAAGAGGCAGTGTTTGGACAGAAAAAGGGGATACTGCGTGGTTTAAAGTCAGGAAAGGTGTGCGTCAGGGTTGCATTCTTTCACCATACCTATTCAATCTGTATGCTGAGCAAATAATCTGAGAAGCTGGGCTATATGAAGAAGAATGGGGCATCAGGACTGGGGGAAGACTCATTAACAACCTGCATTATGAAGATGACACAACCTTGCTTGCTGTAAGTGAAGAGGACTTGAAGCACTTACTGATGAAGATCAAAGACCACAGTCTTCAGTATGGATTATACCTCAACATAAAGAAAACAAAAATCCTCACAACTGGACCAATAAGCAACATCATGATAAACAGAGAAAAGATTGAAGTTGTCAAGGATTTCATTTTACTTGAATCCACAATCAACACCCATGGACACATCAGTCAAGAAATCAAAAGACACATTGTATTGGACAAATCTGCTGCAAAAGACCTCTTTAAAATGTTGAAAAGCAAGCATATCACCTTGAACACTAAGGTGCGCCTGACCCAAACCATGGTATTTTCAATAGCATCATATGCATGCGAAAGCTGAGCAGTGAATAAGGAAGACCGGAGAAGAATTGACACCTTTGAATTGTGGTGTTGGGGAAGAATATTGAATATACTATGGACTGCCAAAAGAATGAACAAATCTGTCCAGGAAGAAGTACAACCAGAATTCTCCTTAGAAGCAAGGATGGTGAGACTACGTCTTACATACTTTGGACATGTTGTCAGAAGGCATCAGCCCCTGGAGAAGATTATCATGCTTGGTAAGGTAAAGGATCAGTGAAAAGAGGAAGATCCTCAACGAGACGGATTGACACAGTGGCTGCAACAATGGACTCAAGCATAACGATTGTGAGCATGGTGCAGAACCGGGTGGTATTTCTTTCTGTGGTACATAGGGTCGCTATGAGTCGGAAACAACTCGATGGCACCTAACAACAACAACAACAACATAACGTAGATGTCTCACTTGACAATATGATGAGAGAAAAATAGTTTCAAAATATATTCCCAGACCATAGTACTTAAATATCCATTTATCCACACTGAGAACAAGTCCTATCTAAACCTATTTCTCCTATCCTCTATCTCTTAGTAAATATGAGAACAACCAGCTCTTGCTTGTTTTCTGCTGGTCTTTGTCATATCAGTGTCCATGCTGTGGGTAGAGGGCTGAGAGATCACTTTGACCAGGGTCTGATCAACAACTATGGTAGAATATCTAATATGTCCCTGCTTAGAGATTTAGGCATGAACAACTGGAGAGAACACAAAGTTAGTCTGAGCCACAAAAAGTGAAAACAGTTGTAAACTGTTTTGTAAACTGTTTTTGTAAACTGTTTTGGATTCCCAACAGATGTCAGTGAGAGAGGAGCATACCTAGTCAGGAGAAACCAGAACTAGTCCCGCAGACAATCTAGAGGCCACAGTTTTAATCTAGTCCTTAATTCATGACTAAAACAGGCAATCCCAGGATATCATTGGTTTTCCCACCGAGGCTGACTTCTTACTACTTGCTTTAAAGACTATCCTGTAAGCTGCGGCCTAAAAGCTCTATATCCACCTAGCCATGTTAAGCTTCACATTGACTGTCCTGCAGGACATAGATGGCAAAAGCCATGTTCAGATATCAGTCAATCAGATGGTGCAGAGTTCATCCCAACTCATTCTATGAGTCCAATGTATTGTCATAGTAAATTTGAGCTTTTAACTCATGCATCAAAAACTATTGTTTCTGTCATAATAAAAAACCAAAAAACCAAACCTGTTGCAGTTGAGTCCATTCTGACTCACAGCAACCCTATAGAACAGAGTAGAACTGCCCCATAGGTCTTCCAAGCAGTGGCTGATGGATTTGAACTGCTATCCTTTTGGTTAGCAGCTGAGCTCTTTTGGTTAGCACTGTGCCACCAGGGCTCCTCTGCCATAGTAGATGAGTCAAATATAACAACAGATTCATGGGCGCATATTGGCATCTCTTTTCTTTGGCATCATAGAGAAATCAAAGATTGTAAAAGCAATAATTAAAAAAAGAGGTTGGTGGTTTTGAGATTTAGATCTGCCATACCATTGGTCAAAAAACTTTCCCAGGGATTGGAATTTGAGGAAAGCAGTACTCAGGCTCAGTCTAGCTCAATGGAATGCCCTAGACTCAATACATACCTTCTTAATGGTTCTCAGGACAATTAGAATATCTTACCTAAACCATGGATAAGGCCATCTGTACCGACATCTCCAAGATAGAAGATACATTTCCACTTGAGCTAAAATGCTGTGGGGAAAAAGGACATATGGCAGTGCCTGTAAAACTCTTGAGTCTTTCCCAGATCACCTCTCAAAAATAGTCTGGGGGAAAAAAAAAGCCATATAAGATTTTCACCAAATGTGGTGATGAGATGTCCCAAAAACCTACAAACTGGTGGGGTGAGCACTGTCAGCATCAAGAGTAGCACTGGAACAGTAGCTGTTTAGAAGTAAATAGAGGAAAGACAAACAGGGCATCTAATGCGCCTATGACAGGAGAGCCCCAGAATTACCCGTAAGTGTTCACTAGAAAATGACATGGACCAACTTGAGGACATTTGCTAAAAATGAGAGAATGTTTTGCCCACTCTAATCCATGGGTAAGTATGCAGAGGTCACAATAAAGTCTAAAGTAGTTAGAGCAGTCTGGGCTCTCTGAACCCTTAAAGAAACCAGCCAGCAGAAGCTCTCTTTGAGGAAAAAGACTCTCACAGAACAGATGTGCTGAAAATATAATCTAAATTGGGTAGGACAAAGACACTATGGGCAAAGGGAAGAGATGATCCAGATAAAAGAGGGAGAGGAACGGAGAAAGAAGACCTCTGTAGAGTGTAATTTGGCAGTATCTAGAAAAATTACACATGCACCACATTATATATGCAACCTGTTAGTAAAATTGCATATCTTTATTTATTTATTTATTTTAAAGCAAGAAAAAAAAAAAAAAAGTTTTATTTGCAATATATTCAAAAGGACAAAAGTGGGAAGCTGACAAGCATGCTGCCAGAGCTAGAACGTCTGCCTGAATCCAAAGAATATTACAGAGTAGGCAAGAATGGGAAAATGGACAAGCATGCTGCCACAGCCATGTCAGCCAGAGTCCCTAAAATTGCATGTCTTTAAACCAGCAATTTTACTTCTAGGAATCTATAGCCCAGATACATTGGAAAAAATGTCAATGATATATCTGTAAGACTACAGCAAGACACTGAGACACTTTTTATAATAACAACAGACTGGAAAAAACTCAAATGTCCATATGCATAGAAGGGTTAAATAAACTCTGGTGTATTGACAAAGGGGAACACTTACAGCTTTAACAAGAAATAAGAGCAAGATAGATCACATTATGGGCCATAATATTCACCTTAACAAATTTGAAAGGATAGATATCATGCAGAGTATGTTCTCACACCACATGGGATTAAAGTAGAAATCAATAACAAAACAATAGCTGGAAATCCCCAAATATTTGGAGATTAAATAACATGCTTCTAAGTAACACATGGGTCCAAGAAGTCTCAAGAGAAATTGAAAAATATATTTTTAAATTAAGGAAAGTGAAAATACAACATATCAAATTTGTGGGATGCAGCAAAAGCAATATTCAGAGAAAAATGTATAACATGAAATGCACACATATTGGAAAAGACAAAAGATCTAAAATTAATCATTGATGTTTCCACCTTAAGAAACTAGAGAAAGAATAATTTGAGCCTAAAGAAAACAAATAATGGAACTTAGAGCAGAATTTTTTTTTAAATTGAAAACAGGAAAAATATAGAAAATCAATGGAACTGTCTTATCTAGTGCTGCTATAACAGAAATACCACAAGTGGGTGGATTAGCAATTAGAAATTTATTTTCTCACAGTTTAGGAGGCTAGAAGTCCAAATTCATGGTGCCGGCTCTAGGGGAAGGCTTTCTTTCTCTGTCAGTTCTAGAGGAAGGTCCTTATCCCTTCCTTGCTTCTGCTCCTGGGTAATCTTCATGTGACTTGGCATGTGTCTTCCCCCATCTCTGCTTGCTCCTTTTACATCTTCTTAGAGATTGACTCAAGACACACTACACTAATCTGTCTCATTAACATAACAAAGACAACTTATTCACAAATGGGGTTATAATCACAGGCACAGCGGTTAGGATTTACAACACAGATTTTAGGAGGACACAAAATATGTGTAATTTTGCTAGATATTGCCAAATTCAATCCACAACAGGAACTAAAGCTGATTCTTAGGAAAGAACAAGAAAATTGATAAAACTCTGGCCAGGCTAACCAAGAAAAGACAACAGAAGATTCAAATAACCAAATAAGAATTGAAAGAGGGCTCATCACTACTATTCCTGTGAACACTAAAAATATACTGAATGAGCTCAAACATAGCAACAATTGTAAGGATGTTATACATAGGGCCATGGTGAGTCAGAAATAACTTGATGGTACCTAACAGTAACAATGTGAAAAATTCTATATCTACAAATTTTAAAACTTACATAAAATAAATCAATTCCTTAAAAGATAGAAAATAAACACACATTCAATAAGAAATAAATCATCTGAATAAGCTTATATCTATAAAAGAAATTGAATCAATAATTAATAACCTTCCAAAAAAGAAAGCCCCAGGCCCAGATGGTTTCACTGATGAATTCTATCAAGTATTTAAGGGAGAAATGATACCAAATCTCCACAATTTCTTCCAGAAATATCTTCCTAGCTCATTCTATGAGGCCAGTATTACCCTAAAACAAAAACTGGATAAAAACATTACAACAAAGGAAAATAACAAACCTATATCTCTCATGAACCTAGATACAAAAAAACTTCAACAATTATATTAGCCAAAGTAAATAACCAATGTATAAAAATAATTATACAAAATGACCAGTAATTATTCCAGGTATGCAAGACTGGTTCACATTTTGAAAATCAATTACTATAATCCACCACATTAACAAGCAGAAGAAAAAAAATTACATGATCTTATCAATTGATGCAAAAAAAGCATTTTACAAAATCCACACTCATTTATGATAAAAGCTCTCAGTAAACTAAGAATAAGGGGGAACTTATACAACTTGACTAAGAATATCTATCAAAAAAATATAGACAGCATAATGCTTAATGGTAAGACACTAGACACTTTCCCCCGTCTTAGGCTGGGTTTTACAGAGAAGTAAAACCAGTAAAGCATATAAATATATAGAGAGGTTTATATCATGAGAATGGCTCATGCCATTGTAGAGGCCGGAATATCCCAAGTTTGTGGATCAGGATAGAGGCTTCTCTTGATTCACATAGCTGCAAGGACTGGGAACTCAAGATCTGCAAGTTGGAGAGCAGGGCTCTTGCTCATAAGCTGTGAAGAATGACGAACCCCAAGATCCGCAGGCAAGACCACAAGGCTTTTCCTGATTCACGTAGCTGTTAGCTCAAGTCCCAAGAACCAGAGGTCAGATGAACAGGAGCCAGCTTCAGGATCCAGAGCAGGCAAAAGCCAGAATGTCCACTTATATTTGGATGCAGGCCTCACATCAAAGGAAACTCCTTTCAACTGATTGGCTACTTACAGCAGATCGCATCATGGGAGTGATCACATATCAAATCTCAACAAGGAAATTATCACAACATTATATGACTGCCAAAATAGTGAGAATCATGGCCCAGCCAAGTTGACACATAATCTTAACAACCACATTCCACCTCTTGTCAACTTGGCATGTGTACACATCTCCTTAAATCATACATAATCTCTCAATAAGGACAATTATAAAGCCATGCTTACACCTAACATGATACAACGAACACACATACAACCAAAAATGTAATAGCCCTGTTTACATCTTATATTTTATAAGTGAAGAAAACAAAAATATTTGATTCACGCATACAAAACAGAAATACTCATTTACAATTACAGTCCTCATTTCTGCAAATGGTCAAGTGGCCATAACTGGTACTTAGAACTACCTTCTTCCACTACCCATTCCATATTCCCTTTGACCTCAGTAAACACCTCAGCTGGTCATGATTCTTTGCCTGGTGGGGTGACCCAAACCTTCATTCCTGAAGTGTCTGGGCCATTAGTAGTCATGTCGGAATTGGGTTGCTGTAGTTTTACATTGACTTTAATCACAGGATATGGTAGTACTAAGAGACACCCTAAGGGATCTCCTGAGTTCCAGATACTCTTCTTTACCTTCATAATGTAATATCAATCCAATTTCCTTTTGGTAATCACGATCAATCACACCAGCCAGAATGTAACTCCCTTTTTTGCCTGTTGATCCAGAGGCACAAGGAGCCCAAAGTGGCCAGGTGGCATTCTTAGCTTTCAGTTCAGTGGAATCAGTCATGTGTCTCCAGGTGGGAGCATTCCTCTAGACCTGCAGAGCATAAGGTCATGGGGACAGGAAGCAAAAATCTTGTGAGTGGGTCACTAGGGGTAATAGTGAGTGGTGACATTCTCATTTCCACCCCTTGATTCCTGGACCCATTAATCCCAGCTATGGGGGAAACAGCACCATATAGTAGACGCTGGTTTAGAGTATATACAGCCTCTTGGGGAATATTACCCCAACCCTGCAAGGTATTGCCACCTAGCTGGCACTGTAATTGTGTCTTTAGAAGGCCATTTCATCATTCTATCTATCCAGCTGCTTCAGGATGATGGGGAACATGGTAAGACCAATGAATTCCATGAACATGGGCCCACTGCATTTGCTGTGAAGTGAGTCCCTTGATCTGAGGCAATGCTATGTGGGATACCATAATGATGGATAAGGCGTTCTGTAAGTCCACAGATGGTAGTTTTGGCAGAAGCATTGCATGCAGGGAAAGCAAATCCATACCCAGTGTAAATGTGTATTCTAGTAAGAACAAAACAATGCGCTTTCCGTGATGGAAGTAGTCCATACGTATTCAACTTGTCACTAGGTTGCTGGCTGATTGTGCAGCAGCGATGGTTGTCGGGGTGACGGAGACAGTAACCAATGCCACAATTCTTACAGAGAAGTGGGGCCAAGGAGGGTCACTCTGAGGAGTCGACCCCCCCTCCAGTCCCAGGAGTTTATTTATAATCAGCACAATAAGCAGTGGAGCAAATCATAGAGCAATGGGTTTTGGGTGGATAACAATCAGTTTCGGGCAAGGGGGAATGGGCTATAGGTAAGCAAGTTAATCAGTAAGGGAACAGTGGGTTATAGAAAAATAAGTCGTGCCTAATCTCTCACTCACAGCTAACAGGTGTCCAGCATGACGTGTACAGCATAGAGGCCTATGGGAGCTGCAGTTGACAATAGTGCAGCTACGTTTAAATGGCATATATCCCCACAGCTGATCACCTGGAGAGATGGTGTCATACTGAGGATTCAGTGTTGGTTTCTGCTGCTGGCAGATCGGGCACTCAGCAGTGGCTGTAGTCATGTCAGCCTTGGTGAGTGGAAGTCCATGTTGCTGGGCCCATGCATAACCTCCATGCCTGCCACCATGGCCACTTTGTTCATGAGCCCATTGAGCGATGACAGGAGTAAATGGGGAAACAGGATGAGTGGTTTCCACAGAACACGTCATCCTAGCCACATGATTGTTAAAATCCTCCTCTGCTGAGGCCACCCTTTGGTGAGCATTCACATGAGACACAAATACCTTCACTTCTTTGGCCCATTCTGAAAGGTCTATTCACATACCTCTTCCCCATAAATCCTTGCCTCCAATTTTCCAGTCACGTTCCTTCCAAGTCACTAGGAGAATACCTCATGGGGAGAGGGGCATGGTTGTCAAACAAGCATAGAACCACATGTTATTTGCATAAAAATACAGGAAATAAATAAATAAAAAGTATACAGTTCAGAAAGGAAGAAATAAAACTTTCTCACAGTTGATACGTTTGTCTATGTAGAAAAACTGAAAGGGGGAAAAAAATCTCCTGGAATTAATAAGCAAGTATAGCAAGGTTGCAGGATACAAAGTTATATATAAAAATCAATTGCTTTCCTACATGCCAGCAATAAATGATCGGAATTTGAAATTTAAAAAACAAATTCAAATTACAATAGCAACAAAAAATACTTAGGTAAAAAAAGTAGCAAAATATGTACAGGATCTAGATGGGGAAAACTACAAAACTCTGTTGAAAGAAATCAGATTGAATCTAAATAAACTGAAAGTAACCAAAGTTCCTTTCAATAGGTGAATGGATAAACAAATCTGTGGTACATCCATACAATGGATACAGTTCAGAAAGAACGAAAGGAAGAAATATCACTGCATTCTGTGATAAAAAAGAATGATATATTATCTATGCAATAACATGAATGACCTTAGAATGCATGTTGCTAAGCAAAAGAAGACAGAATGAAAAAGCCTTATACTGTGTGATTCCAATTACATAACATTCTGAGAAAGAATATATATATATATATAGAAATGGTAAAAATCAGTAGCTGCCAGGAGTTTTTTGGGGGGTAGTGGGAGTTGAATAGTGAATCATGGTGGAATTTTTTTTTTTTAATTTTTTATTGCACTTTAAATGAAGGTTTACAGAACAAATAATTTCTCATTAAACAGTCAGTACACATATTGTTTTATGACATTGGTCAACAACCCCATGACATGCCAACACTCTCCCTTCTCGACCTTGAGGACCTTCTTTTTTGGTGAAAATATACATAGCTAAAGTTACACCATTTTGAAAGTTTCTACATGCACAATTCAGTAACATCGATTACGTTCTTCCAGTTGTGCTACTATTCTCACAATCATTTTCCAAATTACTCCATCACCATTATCTTCAACTCACTGTCCCCTAGGCTTCCCATCAAACCTTTTGAGTCAATTTGATCTCACATAGATAATTCTTTTTTCTTTTTCTTTCTTTCTTTTTTTTTTTTTTTTTTTACCGTAAATGAAGGTTTCCAGAACAAATATCTCATTAAACAGTTAGTACACATATTGCCCCATGGCAATGGTTAACAACCCCATGACATGTCAACACTGTCCCTTCTCAACCTTGGGTTCCCTATCACCAGCTTTCCTGTCCCCTCCTGCCTTCCAGTCCTTGTCCCTGGACTGCTGTGCCTCATTAGTCCTGTTTTGTTTTATGAGGCTGTCCGATCCCCAGCTGAACAGTGAATTTCGGGAGGGGCTTCACCACTGGGCTAAAAGGGTGTCCAGAGCCCATACTCTCGGGGTTTCTCCAGTCTGTCAGGCCAGTAAATATGGTCTTTTTTTGTGAGTTAGAATTCTGTTCTACATCCTTTCCCAGCTCTGTCCAGGACCCTCTATTGTGATCCCGGTCAGAGCAGTCAGTGGTGGTAGCAGGGCACCATCTAGCTGTACTGGACTCAGTCTGGCAGAGGCCGTGGTAGCTGTGGTCCATTAGTCCTTTGGACTAATCTTTTCCTTGTATCTTGTTGTCTTCATTCTCCCTTGCTCCCGAAGGGGTGAGACCAGTGGAGTATCTTAGATGGCTGCTCATAGGCTTTTAAGACCCCAGATGCTACTCACCAAGGTAGAATGTAGAATATTGTCTTTATAAACTGTGTTATGCCAATTGAGCTAGATGTTCCCGGAGACCATGGTCCCCACAGCCCTGCATGGTGGAATTTTACAGAGGTAAAACTCCTGTATGATATTACAGGGGTGATTACACGGCATTATGCATATGTCGAAACCCACAAAACTTACAGCACAAAGGGTGAGCCTTACTCTAGGCAAATGTAAAAAAAAAAATTAGGAAGTCAGGGGATCCCATCATGGTATGCAGACTGTGACAAAAGAATCTAAAGATATCACAAATATATGAAATAATCTCCTGAAGGGGTAGAGGACAAAAGTGCTGACCTAAGTAACCGGAAATTAATGAGGTGTGTAAACAACAGGCAAAAAGAATGGCACGTAAGAACTGTTCTCTAGCTCATAAAGTTGTTTTCCTTGGGGGTACAAGTTAGCAATTTGATGCTTTTGTGCATGTATAATGTATATTTAAATTGAATAATTAAATTAATGGATGGTGGGAGCCAGATTTCTCATTGTTTTAGTGGGAGTTTACAGATAAGCAAGGGGGTATGGAGGGAGGTTGTAATGAATCCTGTGGTAATAGGTTAAGTGGGAGACATCAGTATGAACATATTTTTACCTAATGTAGATACGTATTATTGCATATACAAATTTATAGACATGTACACATAAATTTGTATATAAATATGTATGTCCATATATATTTATATATAAATATAGGTAATATATTTACAAATGTACATGTGTTTTGTGTACATATATACGTGCATATATATTTCCTTGATCTTGTTTCAAATAGCAAGGATTTGTTCAAAAAAAGAAAACCCATGTTCTTGGGGGTATGTCAAAAGGACACAGGAGTCAACTGAAGGAGCCCCAAAGGACAAAGCTGGAGCAATCCGAGTAGAAAAATAAATTAGTATTAGACTATAGCCCAAAATAAAAATCCATTAGTCCAAATTGTTATAAAGAAATGTTTGAATAAATAATAAAATGGGAGAAAAGAGGTAATGCTCCTTTGCTCTCAGGGAAAGACAGCATCATTCCCAGTTTCTTAGGAGTGGGTTGCACACAAAGGGACTTCCTTAGTGAGTATGAGAAAGGGGAAGAAAAAAAGAACTTTAGAATAGAAAAACATAACAAACACTATCTCAATCAGGTCATCAAAATCAACACAAACTGTGATAAATCATGGGTTTCCAAGGAGTGGCTGGTTGATTTGAACTGCCAACCTTTTGGTTAGCAGCCAATCTCTTAATCACTGTGCCATCAGGGTTCCAAAGTCAACATGAGTAGTGATAAATCATATTGATAGGCATGTCAATTAAATGTAAAATGTGGACCATGTTTGAAAACTAATACACGCAAACAAATTACAGAGGCATTTTTTAGATAATTTAGAAAAGGTCAACATAATTGAATGTTAGATAGTATTAAGAAATCATTTTCAAATTTCAGTGGAGACCCTGTTGATACGATGGTTATGATATTTTCAGTCTATATCTGTTAGAAATGCATACTGAAAGGAGCCAATATGGTGCTATAGACAGAAGGACCATGTTGTCCCTCCACAGCAGAGACCCAAAAAACTAAGTAAAACAGAGACAAACATCAGTCCTGGAATCTTAAGCATCAAATGAAGGGATGAGGAACTCAATCAAGCACCAAAAGGAATAAGAAACTAACAGAGAACAGAGAGTGAGGAGAGATGTGGAGTGGAGGTCCCCTATCAGCTGAGATGGCACAGATTCACCATTTTGAACTCCTCAGCCACCGAGAACGGCAGACAGGGAGTACGGGAAGGCAGCTTCATGGAGCTCCCAGCGCTACACGCTTACCCTCTCCCCACCTTTCTTCTCCCTCTTGACCTCCACTGATTTCTGGCAGGCAGTGGGGGCTCAGCTGTGGAGGCGCCAGTTCCTTGTTGCTTGGATTCATCCCACCCCCACTGGCCAGAAACTTCAGTGCCATTTTTTTGTTGCTGTTGTTGCTTTTTCTGGCTTCTTTTTATTTCTTCTCTCTCTCTCTCACTTCCTTCTTTCCTTTCTCTTGAACACCTGGCTCCATGTGCCATCTTTGCTCCTTCTTGAAAAGATTTGAAATGCCACTTAGTTGCGAACTCACTTCTGGTGGGCTCCCTTGGGACTTTTTCTTCTTTCTTCTTTTTTTTTTTTCTTGATTTCTTGTCTCTCTCTACAGTCCTTCGTTTCCTTCCTCCCAACCACCTAGCTGCGAGTGCCTTTCTCTCTCTTTTTAAAAAAAAATCTAGTTTCTTATCTCACTCTCTCTTCCTTCCTTTCCTTTGTCTCATCCACCTAGCTGCATGTGCTGTATCTGTCCCTTCTTGACATGCTGTGCTTCACCACCTAGCTAGAAAGCCACCAGCACATGGCTTTCCTGGGTCTGCGCCTTTCCAACAGCAGGCTCCCTCAGCACTTTTTTTTTCAGCTACTGTTTCTTTCTCCTCTTCCGCTTCTTTCCCACAAACACTTAGCTCCACATATCACAACCTCCATCCTTCCTCCTGCTTATCTGCACTGTGCACTTATCTTCAAACTCCTGAGCAGCACAGACATGGTGTACTGGAACCTGCCCTGCACTGACCCCTGGCCCCACCCTGTCAGCCCCAGTATCTGACACAAACAACCCATACCATCCCCTCTGCCTCTGCTTGACCTGCCCTGCTGCACCATAGCTGAGTGACTTCCCCTGCCCATTGGACTAAGTGGTGAGAAGTATCATGCCCACAGACAAGCAAACAACAAAGAACACCCAGCCCACTTGCTCAGACATAACCAAATAAAACAAAAAAGGAGGATGAAACAAACAAATCTGCCATCAATAAACAAAGAAAATAATTCCTGAATGTCCTGAAGACAGTAGTCAATATTAAAACATATTAAAAAAACAGGACAGGATGGTTCTTGTAGGCATCCAAAATAAAACACTAGATGACCTTCTAGCAGAAGAAAGGCACTGGAACTACCCGATAGGGAATTCACACCCCTAATATTCAGAGCTATCCAAGAGTTGAAGGACAAAGCAGGCAAAAATGAGGAAAAAATAGATAAAATCATGGAAAATACAGGCAAAATCATGGAAAAGACAGACAAAACAGTGGAAGAATTCAGGGAAATAATACAGGAACAAAATGTCAAAATAAATTCACAACCAGAAATCATACAAAAACAGCAATTAGAAATCCAAAAATTAAACAATAAGATTTCAGAAGTGGACAGTGTCACAAAAGATTTGAGGAGCAGGTTTGAAACAATGGAAGATAGGTTCAGCAAAATTCAAGACAAATACTTAGATACCACTTTGAGGAAAAATCAGAGAAAAGAATGAAGAAAAATGAAGAAACCCTGAGAATGACGTGGCATACAACCAAAAACAAAAATTTTCAAGTGATCGGAGTTCCGGAACAGGGGGAGAAAACAGAAAACACAGAGAGGATCATTGAAGAATTGCTGACAGAAAGTTTCCCTAATATAATGACAGACGAAAAGCTGACCATCCAAGAAGCTCAACGAATCCCATATAAGATAGACTGCAAAAGAAAATCACCAAGGTATATCATAATCACACTCACTAATACCAAAGACAAAGAAAGAATCCTGAGAGCAGCTTGAGAAAAATGAAGTCACAGACAGAGGGGAAACAATAAGACTAATCTCTGATTACTTTGCAGAAACCATGAAGGCAAGAAGGCAATGGGATGATATATATAAAACCTTGAAAGAAAAAAATTGCCAACCAAGAATAATATATTCTGCAAAACTCTCATTCAAATGTGATGGTGAAAGTAGAACATTTCCAGATAAACAGAAATTAAAGGAATATGTACAAACCAAACCAAACTTACAAGAACTATTAAAGGGAGTCCTTCAGTTAGAGAACAAAAAGATCAGTTGACAGCCTGAATCTAGGATGCAAGACTACATCAGCCTGATACCAACTTAGGTAATAAACTCTCAAGGATTAATCAAAACTAAAAGATTTAAAACAAGGAACCAGAGAGGTTAATCTTTAAATGACAACAATGTCAGAACAATGAAAGAGGGAATAAACAGTGTAGTTATAGAACTTTCTAATAGAGAGGAAAGAAAGGTAATACCAAGTAATAGAAGACTGGTTCAAACTTAGGAAGATAAGGGTAAATTTCAAGGTGACTACAAAGAAAGTTAACAAACCTACTCATCAAAATGAGGAAAAACATAAAGTCTTAGTAAACACAAAATCTACAAAAATAAAAGAAATGAAAAAAAAAATCCATAAACAAAAGGAATTCAGCACAGGAGAGTAAGAGAAACAAAAAAATGTCAGCACCACAAACACACACAAAAAAAAAAACACTACAAAATGACAGCAATAAACTCACACCTATCAATAATTACACTGAATGCAAATGGCCTAAATGCACCCATAAAGAGACAGAGAGTGACAGAATGGATAAAAAAAAAACAGGATCCATCAATATGTTGTCTACAAGAGACATACCTTAAAAACAAATACATAAATTTATTAAAAATCAAAGAATGGAAAAAAAATCAAATAAACATCTACAAAAAGAGCAGAAGTGGCAATATTAATCTGAGAAGAAATAGACTTTAAGACAAAATTTACCATAAAATACAAAGAAAGTCATTATATAATGATTAAAGGGACAATCCGTCATGAATACATAGCCATAATAAATATCTACACAGCAATGACAGGGCTCCAGACTACATAAAACAAACTCTAACAGCACTGAAAAGAGAAATTGACGGTTCCACAATAATAGCAGGAGACTTCAATGCACCACCCTTGGTAAAGGACAGAACATCTAGAAAGAAGCTTAACAAAGATACAGAAGATCTAAAGGCCACAATCAGCCAACCTGAACTCATAGACTTGTATAGAACACTCCACCCAAAGGCTGTGAAGTATACATTCTTTTCCAACCCACATGGAACATTCTCTGGAATAGACCACAGCTTAGGCCACAAGGAAACCCTCAACAAAATTCAAAATGTTGAAATAATACAAAGTATCTTCCCTGATCACGATGCCATCAAAGTAGAAATTAACAACAGGAAGAGCAAGGAAAAAAAATCAAATACATGGAAACCGAAAAACACCCTGCTTAAAACCACTAAGTAATAGAATAAATCAAAGATGGAATCAAAAAATTCCTAGACTCAAAAGAGAATGAAAACACACCATACCAAAACTTTTGGGAAGCAGCAAAGGCAGACCTCAGAGGTCAGTTTATAGCAATAGATGCACACATCATAAAAGAAGAAAGGGGCAAAATCAAAACACCAGCTACACAACTCAAAAAAATAGGAAAAAAAAAAAAAAAAAAAAAACAGCAAAAGAAGCCCATAGCCACCAGAAGAAAGGAAATAATGAAGATCAGAGCAGAAATAAATGGAATAGAAAACCAAAAAAAAAAAAAAAAAAACCAAACCCATTGCTGTTGAGTCGATTCCAGCTCAACAACCCTATAGGACAGAGTAGAACTGCCCCATAGAGTTTCCAAGGAGTGCCTGGTGGATTTGAACTGCTGACCTTTTGGTTAGCAGCTGTTGCTCTTAACCACTAAGCCACCAGGGTAATACAGAATAGAAAAACAATAGAAAGAATCAACAAAACCAAAAGTTGATTCTTTGAAAGGATCAACAAAGTCGACAAACCACTAGCCAAACCGACAAAAGAAAAACAGGAAGAGACGCAATAACCCAAATTAGAAACAAAATGGGGGACATTACAACAGATCCAACTCATAAAAGGATAATAACAGAGTATTATGAAAAACTATACTCCAACAAATTTGAAAACCTAGAGGAAATGGACAAATTTCTAGAAACATACTACCTACCAAAACTAACACAAAGTGAAGTTGAAAATCTGAACAGACCCATAACAAGAGAAGAGATTGAAAAGTTAATTTAAAAAACTCCCAACCAAAAAAAGCCCTGGCCCTGCTGGCTTCACTGGAGAATTCTACCAAACATTTAGAGGGCAGATTACATCAGTACTACTCAAACTGTTTCAGAACACAGAAAAGGAAGGGAATCTTCCAAATTCATTCTATGAAGCCAGCATAACCCTGATACCAAAACCAGGCAAAAACACCACACAAAGAAAGAAAATTACAGACCAATATTTCTCATGAAGATAAATGCAAAAATCCTCAACAAAATTCTCACCAATAGAATTCAGTATCATATTAAAAAAAAATACACCACAACCAAGTGAGTTTCATACCAACTATGCAAGAATGGCTCAACGTTAGAAAATCAATCAATGTAATCCACCACATAAATAAAAAAAAAAGAATCACATGATCATCAATGGACCCAGAAAAGGCATTTGACAAAGTCCAACACCCATTCCTGATAAAAACTCTCAATAAAATAGTTATAGAAGGGAAATTCCTCAACATAATAAAGGGCATTTATACAAAACCAACAGCCAACATACTTAATGGAGAGAGGCTGAAAACATTTCCCTTGGGAACAGGAACAAGATAAGGATGACCTTCATCACCACTCCTATTTAACATTGTGCTGGAAGTCTTAGCTGGAGCAATAAGGCAAGAAAAAGAAATAAAGGTCACTCAAAGTGGTAATGAAAAAGTAAAACTGTTCCTATTTGCAGATGATATGGTACTATATACAGAAAACCCAAAAGACTCCAAGAGAAAACTACTGGAACTAATAGAAAGAGTCAGTGGAGTAGCAGGATACAAGATAAACATAAAAAAATCATTTGGGTTCCTATACAGTAATAAAGAGAATGATGAAAAGAAAATCAGGAAAACGATACCATTTATAATAGCCCCTAAAAAATAAAAAACTTAGGAATAAATCTAACCAGGGATGTAAAAGACCTATACAAAGAAAACTACAAAACACTACTGCAGGAAACCAAAAGAGGTCTACATAAATGGAAAAATATACCATGTTCCTGGATAGGTAGACTCAAGATTGTGAAAACGTCAGTTCTACCCAAAGCAAGCTACGAATGCAATGAAATCCCAATAGAAGTACCAGCAGAATACTTTAAAGAGATGGAAAAACTAATCATTAACTTTATCTGGAAAAGCAAGAGGACCTGGACAAGTAAAGCACTATTGAAGAAGAATAAAGTAGGAGAACTCACACTACCTGACCTCAGAACCTGCTATACAACTACGGTAGTCAAAACAGCCTGGTATTGGTACGATGACAGATACATTGACCAATGGAACAGAATTGAGAACCCAGATGTAAATCCATCCACCTACAGTCAGCTGATCTTCAACACGGGCCCAAAATCCATTAAATGGGGAAAAGACAGTCTTTTTAACAAATGGTGCTGGCAAAACTGAAACTCCATCTGCAAAACGTGAAATAGGACCCATAGCACACACTACACACAAAAACTAATTCAAAATGCATCAAAGACCTAAATATAAGCCAAAAACTGTAAAGATCATAGAAGAAAAAACAGGATCAAAGCTAGAGGCCCTAATACACAGCATTAACAGGATACCAACCATAAGTAACAACACACAAACTCCAGAAGATTAGCTAGATAACTGGGATCCCCTAAAAATTAAACTCTTAGCTCATCAAAAGACTTCATCAAAAGTGTAAAAAGAGAACCTACAGACTGGGAAAAATTTTTGATTTTGACAAATCCAACAAAGATCTAATCTCTAAAATCTGCAGGAAAATCCAACATCTCTACACAAAAAGACAAATAATCCAGTGAAAAAATGGGCAAAGGAAATGAACAGACACTTCACCAAAGAAGACATTCAAGCAGCTGACAGACACATGAGGAAATGTTCGTGATCACTAGTCATTAGAGAAATGCAAATCAAAACCACAATGAGATACCATCTCACCCAGCATTACTGACACGAATCAGATAAACAGAAAATAAATGTTGGAGAGGCTGCAGGGAGATTGGAACTCTTATGTACTGCTGGTGGGAATGCAAAATGGTGCAACCATTTTGGAAAACAATATGGTGCTTCCTTAGAAAGCTAGAAATAGAAATATCATATGATCCAGTAATCCCACTCTTAGAAATATATCCTCAAGAAGTAAGAGTTGTCACATGAATAGACATATGCATACCCATGTTCACTGCAGATTTTTCATAATAGCAAAACCATGAAAACAACCTAGATGCTCAACAGATGAATGGATAAACAAACTATGGTACATGCACACAATGGAGTACTTACACAATGGTAAAGAACAATGATGAATCTGTGAAGCCTCTCACGACATGGATAAATGTGGAGGGCATTATGCTGAGTGAAATAATTCAATCACGAAAGGAAAAATATTGTATGAGATCACTATTATAAATACTCACGACAGTTTTACACACAAAAAGAAATAATCTTTGATGATTGGGGGCAGGGGAGGTGTGGGGATGGAAAAACGCTAAATAGACAATAGATAAGTGATAACTTTGGTGACGGGTAAGACAGTACACAATGCTGGGGAAGCCAGCACAACTTGTCCAAGGTAAGGTCATGGAAACTTCATAGACACTTCCAAACTCCCTGAGGGACCACATTACTGGGCTGAGGGCTGTGGGGACCCTGGTCTCAGGGAACATCTAGCTGAACTGGCATAACATAGTTTATAAAGAAAACGTTCTACGTTCTACTTTGGTGTGTGGTGTCAAGGGTCTTAAAAGCTTGTGAGTGACCATCTAAGATACTCCACTGGTCTCACACCATCGGGATCAAAGGAGAATGAAGAAAACCAAAGATATCAAGAAAGATTAGTCCAAAGAACTAATGGACCACAACTACCGCTGCCTCCACCAGACTGATTCCAGCACAACTCGATGGTGCCCAGCTACCACCACTGACTGCTCTGACAGGGATCACAATAGAGAATTCCAGACAGAGCTGGAGAAAAATGCAGAACAAACTCTAACTCACAGAAAAAGACCAGACTTACTGGCCTGACAGAGACTGGAGAAACCCTGAGAGTATGACCCCTGGAAACTTTTTAGCTCAGTAATGAACTCACTCCTGAGGTTCAAGCTTCAGACAAAGATTAGACAGGAGCATAAAACAAAATGAGACTAAAGGGGCACCTCAGCCCAGAGGCAAGGACTAGAAGGCAGGAGGGGACAGGAAAGCTGGTAATAGGCAACTCAATATCGAGAAGGGGAGAATGTTGATATGTTGTGGGGTTGGTAACCAACAACACAAAACAATATGTGTACTAATTGTTTAATGAGAAGCTAGTTTGTTTTGTAAACCTTCATCTAAAGTACAATAAACAAAAAAGAAATGCATACTGAAGTATTCACGTATGAAATGATAAGATGTCTGTGACAAGCTTTATGCTTTAGAGTCCAGCAGACATAAAGGCAAGTGTGGGATACAGATGAAGAAAGAATTACAGAATGTTGGTAATTATTGAGGTTGCAGGGAGTACTTATAAAGGTTCATAAAATTATATTCTCAACTTTTGTATCGGTCCACATACAAACTTCTGAAAAATGTTTTTAAAGCTAAGTTTCAATGTTTGTACGTTCCTCTAGAGTGAAAAAAGAAGCCAAAGGCTGCTTTCAAGATAAATACTCATAAAATAGATACACTCCATTTGGAAATTTGTAGCGATAAAAATTTTTCTCAAAATAATAACTTTTCTTAACCAACACTTTCCCACCTCATAGATCCAAAACAAACAAACCAAAACACACAGAAAAAATAATCTTCCCATTTCTTACAAACAACAACAACCAGTTGCCATCAAGTGGATTTTGACTCAGGGAAACCCCAAATGTGCAAAGTAGAACTGTGCTCCATATGGTTTTCAAGAACTTGACTTTTTGGCAGGTCTTTCTTCCGAGGTGCCTCTGAATGGGTTCAAATCATCAACCTTTTGGTTAATAGTCACGAGCTTAATTGTTTATGTCACCCAGGTACTCCCATTTCTTACACATATCTAAAATATTTGTTCTGTTTTCTCCCATATTGTCATAACAGCAAAGGTTCCAGATATCCATTCTTGTATTTATCAATTATGCTAGGTTACACTATGTAACAAGTAGCCCCTTCCACAAAAAGGTCCGTGGCTTGTAACAACAAAGGTTTATTTCTTACTGACATTACTTGCAAGTGACAGATTGGCTGCAGTTATACTGTAAACTGGAACTGGTGGTTCAGATACATTTCACATTTCTTCTTCTTTCTAGGGTCTGACTGAGGAAGTAGCTCCTATATCGGGCATGCTGTTTCCATGACTGAAGAAAAAACCACAATGAACTGAACTGAACTGCAAAATTTTCTTTAAAACATCTGCTTGTCATAGGCTATCACATCATCTCACATTTTATTATTAAAATAAGTCACATGGCAAAATCTAAGAATGGTATAGTGAAATATATTTCACCCACAGTCAGTGATGGGGTACAATAATGCAATCTACCACAGAAAATTTTCCACAGAAAACATCCTTGCCTCCATGTTAAGATCCATCAAGGTGTTCCTGGCCAACATTTACCTGGCTCTTGCATGTTAGAGCAGTTTACGTTCTGCTGCAGGGTTGCTTCCTCTGGCAATAGCTTAACCTAAAGATGGCTGGACTGAGGCAGTTTCCAATGTTCCCTGTCTCAGGAAGTGTGTCTTAGACATCACATTTCACCATTGACAATGTAATTTAGTGCTCAGGTTAGTAAACTGATCCAGTCTGTTTAAATACTCAGGGTGACTTCATCTCGGGATATTGCCATTACCAACCACCAGGACCAGAACAGCTCACCCTGCTCCACATCTGCGTGCTTCAGTTATGTCTGTCTTGGGGAGACAGGAAGGCTTTCTCAGTTTATTCCTTCCAAAAAAAATCTCTAGGTTTTATTATTATTACTATTCAAATTGTTCCACCACTAGCCATAAACACACTTAAAGCTGAATAAATTGTTTAACATCGAAAAAATTAAACTTCCTCCTTACCAAACTCACTAAGCCAACAAAAGCAAAGCAAAAACTTCAATAGTATGAAAAGTTAAACTCAAATAAATGTTAAAAAGAACAAACAGTGTTATTTCATATTAATAAAATGTATAACCTTCAAAATAAAAGTCATGGAATTTTATGTGTTAGTGACATAGAATAAAAGCACGTAAAGCAAAAATGTTAGTGATACAATTATTATGGGAGGTCTGCATGCAGCTATCTCAATTTTTGACAGATAAAGTAGACAAAAAGAAATGAAATATGTAGAGAAGTTAAAAATATTAATAAGATTTTCATGAGTTATGGTTGAATTTTTCATCCCACATATAGATTCTAAACCATCTTTTCAAACATCAGGAGTCCTTGGGTGGCCAAAACAGTTAATCACTCAGCTACTAACCACAAAGTTGGCAGTTTGAATCCACTCAGAGGCACTTCGCAAGAAAAGACTGGCAGTGAAAGGTCACAGCCACTGAAAACTCTATGGAACACACCTGTACTGTGAAGCACATAGGGTTGCCATGAGTTGGAATTGACTTAATTGCAAGTGGTTTGGTTTTTTGGTTTCAAGCATCTATGGACCATTTATAATAATTGATGGGGTCCCAAGCCCTATTATGAAAGAAAAGAAAAGAAAAAAAGTGATAAATTTCATTATCTACCCAGTATAAATTAAGTTAGAAATTAGTAAGAAATATTTTTAAAAATCTCAAACACTGAACTCTTAAAATTCTCCCAAGTTACTCTTGAATCAAAGAGGAAAATTAAGTAAAAGCTATTTAGGGAATGGTAAAATGAGAGTATTGTCTATTAAAACTAGGGGCGGGGCAAACATTGTTCTCTAATATTGATTTTCCCTTTCTTCCTCTTGGTTTAGCTAGTCAGAAAGTTAGAGACTACATTTTCCAGTCTCCCTTGGAGCCAGTTATGATCATGTAACTATGGTCTGGCCGATGGGAAATGAGAGAAATACTGGTGCAAACTCCAAGCCATCTTTTTTTATGGAGGAAGCCATCTACACCAGACTTTTGCTCTTTTTCTATTCTGTGGACTGGATGTGGGAGTTGGGATGTCTTGATTCTGAGCATGCAGATGAAGACAACACTGCAGGGATGACAGAAGAAGAAAATGGAGGAAACTCAGGTCTCTGAATGATGTTGTAAAGCAGAGCCGCTCAACAGCTTGGACTTACCTGGACTGTTGCACTGGAGAGAAACAGGTTACTGCCTTATTTCAGCCACTATGTATATTTTAGAGTCTGTTACAGCAGTTTAGTCTGCTTTTTCATTAACATAACATGTGGCAAGAACTATTGTTGCCATTTCATGGCTATAAGTTTATTTATTAATTGAGAAAAATGAAAATAAGTTAATCAATACAAAAAGATAGAAAAATAACACAATATGACAATAGCCAAAAGGAAGAAAGATGAAGTCGGAAACTAATGAATTAGAAAAACAGGGAAGCAGCAAAAATAATAAACTGAAGAGCTGGCTTTATAAAAAGTAAAAAAGACAAGCTGACAAATGTATGATAAATTGAATTAATATAACACCATAGGAGCTCCAGTTAGGAGGGTCACATGAGGAACAACAATATTAAAATAAAAATTAAAAAAAGAGGACGTGGTGAGAGAGATTAGAAGAACTGATGGATTCAGCAAGACAGAAATTCAGCTCAACTCAAATGCCATGTCCTCCATGAAGCATTCCCTGATCTCTCAAGAAGTGATCTCCTCTTTCTTGAAGCCGCATATATCCTGCAATATATGTTCAAGAATGTTCAAGAAGACTACTCTGGTCAGTATCTATAAAGGGCATCATAGTGCATTGATGAAGGCACATTAACATAGGATAGCTGTGGAGATGTGTGCAGTGGACACACACACTAATCCCTGATCATTTTGATATCCTTTTTCAGGGTCACTTTTCAGAGTTGTAAGAATGTGTCAGTTTACAGACTGGGTGTCATGGACAATTCATTTCAATGCCAGAGCCAATTAAATCTTGGTTTGATCAACTCATCCTGCATAGTAATGTGTAATAATATCAGCATCAGAATAAAGTTGCTATTTTCTGGCATTGTAGCTATCTTTTCTCATACATTTGCTCTAAAGGATCCCTTTACCCCTTTCAAATATCTCATGTCCATGCTCTAAAGCAATGCTTAGAAGAGAGTCACTAGAACATAGTGACCACTCAAAAAAATAAACTGTTATTACTATGTGGTCCTCTGGCACATTTGAGAATGTCTGTTACACAGCAGAAACAGAACTTTATACTATTCTACAATATTGTAGACCACAACAGTCTATCACAGGTAGGAAGGATTTTATCAGTCAAATTTAAAACTGCAGAAGCTATGCTAGGCATTCCCTTGTGTGATGCTTAACTTTATGTGCCAACTTGGCTAGGTTTTGGTACAAGGTTGTTTGGTCAAACACTAGTCTAGCTTCTGTTATGAAGTAGTTTCATGTGATTAAATCAGCGGGCCTTAAGTAAAGCAGATTACCCTCCATAATATGGATGTGCCTTAAAAGGCCAGAAGAGCAAAAGGGAGTTTTCTCTAGGGAGTATTCTACATCCAGATAATAAATTGACATCTTTCCAAACTCCTTCACTCTTCCCTTTTTTTGTTGCCTTACCTAGGGATTTTGGGAGACAAGCCTGAAGGAGTTTACAACATGTAACCTGACCTACAGATTTTGGATTTTCCATCTCCTCACCCCACCCAGCCGCAATTGTGTGAACTAATGCCTTAAAATCTCTCTCATTCTCTCTCTCTTTGAGCTTCCAGATTAAAACACACTAGGAAGAAAGACCTGGTGATCTACCTTCAAAAATTAGCCAATAAAAACCTATGGATCACAACAGAACATCGTCCATCTTTCTTGCTTTGGACGTATCATTAAGAAGGATCAATCACTGGAGGAGGACATCATGTCTGGTGAAGCAGAGGGCCAGCAAAGCTGAGTGAGTCCCTCAGTGAGATAGATTGGCATGATAGCCTCAATGATGAACTTGAACATGCCAGAAATCATGAGGATGACACAGGACCAGTCACAGTTTTGTTCTGTTATACATAAGGTTGCCATGAGTTGTAGTCAACTTGATAGCAGCTATCTGTCTATCTACAGGCATACCTCGTTTTATTGCACTATGTTTTATTGCGCTTCGCAGATACTGCATTTTTTACAAATTGAAAGTTTGTGGCAACCCTGCTTGAGCAAGTCCATTGGCACCATTTTTTCCAATAGTTTGTGCTCACTTCGTGTCTCTGTGTTACATTTTGGTAATTTCAAACATTTTCATTATTTTTATATCTGTTATGGTGATCTGTAATCAATGATTTTTGATGTTACTATTGTAATTGTTTTGGGGTGCCAAGAACCATGCCCATATAAGACAGCAAACTTAAACAACAAATGTTCTACATGTTCTGATGGCTCCACCAACAGGTCGTTCTTCCATCTCTCTCCCTCTCTTTGGGCCTCCCTCTTCCCTGAGACATGACGAAGTTGAAATTAGGTCAATTAATAACTACAATGGCCTCTAAGTGTTCAAGTGAAAGGAAGAGTCACATGTCTTTCACTTTAAATCAGAAGATAGAAATGATTACGCTTAGTGAGGAAGGCATGTTGAAAGCCAAGATAGGCTGAAATCTAGGCCTTTTGCACCAGTTAGCCAAGTTGTGAATTCAAAGGAAAAGTTCTTAAAGGAAATCAGAAGTACTACTCCAGTGCACACACAAATGTTAAGAAAGCTGAACAGCCTTATTGCTGATATGGAGAAATTTTAGCTGTCAGGATAGAAGATCAAATCAGGCACAACATTCCCTTAAGCCAAAGCCTAACACAGAGTAAGGTCTTAACTCTCTTCAGTTCTATGAAGGCTGAGAGAGGTGAGGAAGCTGCAGAAGAAAAGCTTGAAGCTAACAGACTTTGGTTCATGAGGTTTAAGGAAAGAAGCCGTCTCTATAACATAAAAGTAAAAGGTGAAGCAGCAAGTGCTAATGTAGAAGCTGCAGCAAGTTAGCAAAGACAATTGATGAAAGTGGCTACACTAAACAGATTTTCAATGTAGATGAAAGAGCTTTATATTTGAGGAAGATGCCATCTACCTAGAGAGAAGTCAATGTCTTTCTTCAAAGGACAGGCTGACTCTCTTGTTAGGGGCTAATGAAGCTGGTGACTTTAAGTTGAAGCCAATGCTCATTTACCATTCCAAAAACCATAGGGCCCTTAAGGATTATGCTAAATCTACTCTACCTGTGCTCTATATATGGAACAACAAAACCTGGATGACAGCACGTCTGTTTAAAACCTGGTTTACTGAATATTTTAAGCCCACTGTTGAGAACTACAGCTCAGAAAAAATGATTCCTTTCAAAATATCATTGCTCATTGACAATGCACCTGGTCACCTAAGAGCTCTGATGGATACAGAGGGATTGTCTTCATGCCTGCTAACACAACATCCATTCTGAAGTCCATGGATCACAGAGTAATTTCAACCTTCAAGTCTTATTATTTAACAGATACATTTTGTAAGGCCATAACTGCCATAGATAGTGATTCCTCTGATGGATCTGGGCAAAGTAAATTGAAAACCTTCTGGAAAGGATTCACCATTTTAATGCCATTAAGAACATTCATGATTCATAGGAGGAGGTCAAAATATCAACATTAACAGGAGTTTGAGAGAAGTTGACTCCAGCTCTCATGGATGACTTTGAGAGGCTCAAGACCAGTGGAGGAAGTAACTGCAGATGTGGCGGACATAGCAAGAGAACTAGAACTAGGAGTGGAGCCTGAAGATGTGACTAAATTGCTTCAATCTCATGGTAGAAATTTAACGGATGAGGAGTTGCTTCTTATGGAGCAAAGAAAGTGGTTTCTTAAGATGGAATCTCTTCCTGGTGAAGATGCTATGAACATTGATGAAATAACAACAAGGGATTTAGAATATTACATGAATTTAGCTGATAAAGCAGCAGCAGGGTTTGAGAGGATTGTCTCCAATTTTGAAAGAAGTTCTTCTGTGGGTAAAATGCTGTCAAACAGCACTGCATGCTACACAGAAATCTTTTGTGAAAGGAAGAGTCAATTGATTTGACAAACTTCATTGTTGTCGTATTTTAAGCAATTGCCATAGTCACCCCAACCTTCAGTAACTGCTACCTTGGTCAGTCAGCAGCCATCAACATCAAGGCAAAACCCTCCACCAGCAAAAAATTATGACTCTCTGAAGGCTCAGATGATGGTTAGCATTTATTTAGGAATGAAGTATTTTTTCATTAAGTTATGTATATTTTTCAGACATAATGCTATTGCACACTTAATAGACTACAGTATTGTGTAAATATAACTTGTATATGTACTGGGAAACAAAAAAATTCATTGAGTCACTTTATTGTGATATTTGCACTATTGTGGTGGTCTAGAAGAAAACCCACAATATCTCCAAGGTATGCCTGTATCTATCCATCTATCAGTCTATCTATCTATCTTTCTGTCTGTCTGTCTATCTATCACTGGTTCTGTTTTTCTAGAGAACCCTAACTTAGACACATTGGTTATGGAGAAACATCAGGAATATTTTGGTAAGAAAGGATATTCCTAGTAATCCTCTGAAATCTTACCTTCTGTCTGAGTTCAGATGTATTGTAAGAATTGTCCTAGCCACAAGAAGGCCATAATGAGGACATCAACTACTTGATGATGGAGCCATAAAGCTTGTGTCAGCATTTTACAAAATTACAAGATTAATCTTCTCTGAAGAAATGACAGGATAGGTAGATGGAAGAGAAACAATGGATCCCCTTTTGACTTTAGCAAAGCTTTACATTCTTTCCTTCATTACACCATTATCAATTCAATGAGAAATTATGGCCTAGACATCCTGATTGCTATTTGGAGGGTCATTCAGAATAAATTTCTTCCATAAGAGTAATGTTACCCTGAGGGGACATAACGAGTCGTGTTCTGCCAGGGTTAATATTGGGACCAATTTTTAAAGAAATTAATCAGTGTCTGTACTAATGGGATAAAAATGCTGTAGGTTGGTAGACATATTTAGCAATATCAAGTTAAGATGAGAATTCAGAATGATATTGGCTATAAATGCAATGGATTTCAACATGGCTAAGGCAAACTACTTTTTAAAAAGGGAGAAATTGCTGGGATCTCAAATAGGAAATCAGTAGTGATGGGTAAGAGAAACATAAACTGTCCTGTAACTATACTACAGCACAAGCAGAGCATGAATTAACAAGTGTGCAGAGTAGGTGAGCTCCAGCACTGTCCCACCAGCCAAATGATGAGCTGTTCATGTTAGTAGAACACAGGGATCTCAAGTGTGCCCTTAAAATATATAGCAAATGTGAAATATGGAAGTGACCATAAAAATAATATAGTCCTAAAGGGTGTTTCTCTGGAAGAAGTATATTTCACACACACACAAAATAGTCCACTCTGAATGTGATTCAGGATCCATTGGTCATTTGAGTCCTCAAGGTAAGCCTCAGGTTGATAGGATGCATTCAGTAATAATACCTATTCTTTTGATTTTGATAGGAATAATAATTTAAGGCTGAATTAGCCTTCCCATTAATTCAGGTGAGTTGATCTTCTTGTCAAAGGGAGAAAGTAGTGGAGGTGGTCCGTTGAGTTTTTTACTGATATGCTTTCCTGGCACGCTCATGCAACAAAATTATGCAAAAGTAACAACAGAATCCCACAGAAGTTGTAAGTTTGCTTAGAAATGTTAGAAGGTTCATGTCCCTAAAGAATTTTTTTTTTTTGGTAAAAATCTCTTTGCTGCCCCAAATCCTGTGGAAGTCTGAAAAATTTTCAGTCAAGGTTCTCAAGTAACAATCTCATGATTATTTTCAAATTTACCTACCCATCATGGTAATGTCCCCAAGAATTATATAAACCAAACTTTATTGTCCTTGTACCCATAGGATCATGGAATAGGTACAGGAGAGTTTAAGACAGTCCCTGCTTTCAAAGAACTGCTTTCAATTTCAACTTTAGAGACAAGGACATAGCAACAGTTAATAATAATAGTTTGTTTATGATGGAATTCAAATACATAGTTTTCAAAATTGGAACCACAGAATGAAAATATTTGGGCTTGAATATACAGAGGAATGATGGGAAGAATGGGAAAAAGAATGGCATAAAGAAGACTGAAAGGAGAAAAGTTGAGTTACTGACAGAGTTACAATAAATGGAACAATTATTCTGGAGAAAACTTCCATTTAAGGGAGCAGTATAAATCTTCAGAAAGAAGGTGGAGTCAGATTACGAAAGACTTTGAGTGACAAAGCAATTTGAACTCAATGCTGCAAATGATATGGAGATATTGAAAGACCTTGACCTTGATATGACAAAAGACACATTTCAAGCAGAGTAATTTATTTGTGGTGAGAAGGCAGGGGCACCAAAAGTGGAAATACTGGGTAGGCCATTGCAGTGGTAGAGATGTGAGGTGCTGAGAATCATGGAAGTGGAGGGAAGGGAGGATAAGAAAAAAAGGAATGGTTATGAGAAGGGATCTGATATAAAATGAATATATAGAGAGAACTACGAAGGCCATAAAACCATATAAGCTGAATAGTAGTAAAAATGTTGACACTATTAAAAACAGGTAAACTGAATCCAGGAAGGATAATGTCTTTGAACAAATAGTTTAAAAAGTCAGAAGGATATCAGATGAAAATGCCACCTACAGGATCTTTTCCTTCTGCCTTCCCCTTTAGAAATGATTTCATCTTTTCCACCAGTATTGTATGCTTAACTCTCCTCTCTCTTTTTTTTTTTTTTTCATTCTTTCTCTGATCAATTTACTCACTCTCAAGACTTCATTACCATACTTATGCTGATGCCTCCTAATGTTTATTCTCATCCTCTATCTCTCTGCTAAGCTGGGGATTAGTTGTGTTGAATACTTCCACCTGGATGACTTACAGGTACCTAAAAGCCAACACGTCCAAAATTAAATTTATCTTTTCCTCCAATCCTATCCCTTTTATAGGATGTTTACCTCAGTTAATGGAATCATTATCTGCAGTGTCCATGCTACACATTTAAGTCATTCTTGACATCTCCTTCTATTTCACCACCACCCTTGTCACTCAGCATTTTGAAAACTCTTAAGATGGTATAAATTATCTCTTAAAATTATTTTCTTTGCCCCAGTCCCCACATCTAATGTAATGGTTATCCTTATTATTTCTCCTGGAATTATTGCAATAGATCTTAATTTTTTAATCTACCTTTTTCCCAGATTTTTTTTTTTACAATGCTACCATATCAATGACTTTCTAAAACACCATAAGACAGCCACTAAGCCTAACACAAATTCCATCAAATCTGACCCTAGTCTACTTTGCCACCCTGAAACAACTCTGTGGTGGGGCCACACTAGATTCATCACTCTTTCCCAAACATATGAGGTACTTCAATGCATACATTCTTTACTATGTTGTTCTTCCAGATTATAAAGGTCTTAAATTACTCTTGTTTACTTCTTTAACTCCTATTTATTCCTCATGATGTGACTTCAAGATCACATTTTCCTTGACCTTTGTTGTTAGAGTTAAAATTCTCACCACTTTGCAGCAATGATTTTGCTACTCATTTTGCTACTCATCACATTGTGTCATAGCTATTCTTGGAGGTATCTGGTTTTACCACTAAAATTGTGGAGGGATGGATACCATGTTTTATTCATCTTGAAATCTCTAGCAGCCAACATAGTATCGAACATAAACCAAAAAACCAAACCCACTGCCATCAAGCAGGTTCCGACTTACTGAAGTTAACTCAATTAAATTGAACCCTCTTGAACTGGAGACATCTACAAGCAGTTGTAAACACTGTACTGAAGGTCACAGGAAGAATCAGGACTAAAATTTTTTCTAAGGTCATTAGAATATGTGTATTTTCCAAGTTTCTTATGAAGAGAAGCTTAGCTTGTAGAGGATGATGCATGGAAGAGGCACAAAGAGAAAAACAGAAAGAAAACTCAGTGAAGATGACAGAAGAGGAGCAGTTCAGAGATGTTAAAGGGATACCAGGGAATAAAATGGCAGTGAATGTAGTCCATTGGAAAGAAGCCTGAGTTGGTGATTTGGAATCTTGTTTCATTTTGTCATTTCTTTTACCCTAGGTCAATTTTTTTTTTTTAAATTGTTCTTTAAGTGAAAGTTTATAGCTCAAGTTAGTTTCTCCTACAAAAATTTATACATATATTGTTATGTGACTCTAGTTGCTCTCCCTATATTTTGACAGCACACTCTTCCTTTCCACCCAGGATATCCTGTGTCCATTCAACCAGCTCCTGTCCCTTTCTGCTTTCTCATCTCGCCTCCAGACATGAGCTGCCTCTTCAGTCTCATGTATCTACTTGAACTAAGAAGCATACTCTTCAGGAGTATCATTTCATGTCTTATAGTCCAGTTTATGTCTGAAGAGTTGGCTTTGGGAATGGTTTTGGTTCTGTGTTAACAGAGAGTCTGGAGGCCATGTCTTCCAGGGCTCCTCCAGTCTGTCAGACCATTAAGTTTGGTCTTTTACTAGAACTTTAGTTCTGCTCACCACTTTTCTCTTACTCCTTCCAGGGACTCTCTGCTGTGTTCCATGTCAGGGTGGTTATTGATGGTAGCTGGGCACCATCTAGTTCTTCTGGTCTCAGGCTGATGGAATGCCTGGTTTATGTGGCCCTTTCTGTCTCTTGGGCTAATATTTTCCTTATGTCTTTGGTGTTATTCGTTGTTTTCTGCTCCAAGTGGGCTGAGACCAATTGATGCATCTTAGATGGCCACTCGTTAGCTTTCAAGACTCCAGATGCCACTCAAAAAGTGACATGCAGAACCTTTTCTTAATAAACTTGGTTATGCCAATCGACCTAGATGTCCCCTGAAACCATGGTCCCCAGACCTCTGCCTCTGCTACTCTGCCCCTTGAAGTGTTTGGTTGTGTTCAGGAAATTTCTTAGCTTTTGATTTAGTCCAGTTGTGCTGACTTCCCCTGTAGTGGGTGTTGTCCTTCCCTTCACCTAAGATAATTCTTATCTACTATCTAGTTAGTGAATACCCCTTTCCATCCCTCCTGAGCCTCATAACCATCAAAGAATGTTTTCTTCTGTGTTTAAATCTTTTCTTGAGTTCTTATAATAGTGGTCTCATACAATATTTGTCCTTTTGCAACTGACTAATTTCACACAGCATAATGCCTTCCTGATTTATCCAAGTTATAATATGTTTTGCGAATTCGTCATTGTTCTGTATCTCTGTGTAGTATTCCATTGTGTGAATATACCACAATTTGTTTACCCATTCATCAGTTGATGGGCAGCTAGGTTGTTTCCATCCTTTTGCTGTTGTGAGTAGTGCTGCAATGAACATTAGTGTGCATATATCTATTCGTGTGATGGCTCTTATTTCTCTAGGATATATTCCAATATTCCAATGACTGGGATTGCTGGATCATATGGAACTTCTATTTCTAGCTTTTTCAGGAAGCTCCAAATTGATTTGCAAAGTGATTGTACCGTTTTACATTCCCACCAGCAGTATATAAGTATTCAGTCTCTCCACCACCTCTCCAACATTTATTATTTGGTACTTTTTAGATTAATGCTAGCCTTGTTGGGGTGAGATGGTATCTCATTGTAGTTTTGATTTGCATTTCTTTAATGGCTAATGATCGTGAGCATTTCCTTACCTATCTGTTAGCCACCTGAATGTTTCCTTTGGTGAAGTGCCTGTTCATTTTCTTTGCCTATTTTTTAATTGGGTTATTTGTCATTTTGTTGTTGAGATTTTGGAGTATCTTGTAGATTTTAGAGATCTTAGATGGCTGCTCACAGGCCTTTAAGAGCCCAGATGCTACTCACCAAGGTAGAACGTAGAACATTTTCTTTATAACTATGTTATGTCAATTGAGCTATATGTTCCCTGAGACCATGGTTCCCACAGCCCTCAGCCCAGGAACTCGATGCCTCAATGTAGTTTGAATGTGTCTATGGAGCTACCATGACCTTACCTTATACAAGTTGTGTTGGATTCCCCAGTGTTGGGTACTGTCTTACCCTTCACCAAAGTTACCACTTATCTGTTGTTTAGTGTTTTTCCATCCACACCTCTCCCCTCCCTCATAACCATCAAAGATTGTTTCTTTTGTGTGTAAACCTTTTCAAGAATTTTTATAGTAGTGGACTCATACTATATTCATCCTTTCGTGATTGACTTATTTCACTCAGCATAATGCCATCCAGATTCATCCATGTTATGAGATGCTTCGCAGATTCATCATTTTTCTTTATTCTTGCGTAGTGGTCCCCTGCGTGTATGTACCATAGTTTGTTTAGCCATTCATCTGTTGATGGGCATCTAGGTTGTTTCCATCTTTTTCCTATTGTGAACAATGCTGCAATGAACATGGGCGTGCATATGTCTATTCATGTGTTGGCTCTTATTTCTCTAGAATATATTTCTAGGAGTGGGATTGCTGGATCATATGGTATTTCTATTTCTAGCTTTCTAAAGAGGCATCATATTGTTTTCCAAAATGGTTGTATCATTTCCATTCCCACCAGCAGTGCATAAGAGTTCTGATCTCCCCGCAGCCCCTCCAACATTTGTTATTTCCTGTTTTTTGAGTCGTGTCAATAATGCTGGGTTGAGATGGTATCCCATTGTGGTTTTGATCTGCATTTCTGTAATTGCTAGTGATCATGAGCATTTCCTCATGTGTCTGTTGGCTGCCTGAATGTCTTCTTTGGTGAAGTGTCTGTTCAATTCCTTTTACCATTTTTTGATTGGGTTATTTGTCTTTTTGTTGTAGAGCTGTTGGATTTTCTTGTAGATTTTAGAGATTAGAACTTTGTCTGACTTGTAATGCCCCCCAATTTTTTCCCAGTCTAGAGGCTCTCTTTTTACTCTTTTGGTGAAGTCTTTTGATGAGCATAAGTGTTTAATTTTTAGAAGATCCCTGTAATCTACCTTATCTTCTGGAGATTGTGTGTTGTTGGTTATGGTTTGTATCCTGTTAATGCCATGTATTAGGGTCTCTAGTGTTGATCCTATTTTTTTTCTATGAACTTTATAGTTTTTGGCTTTATATTTAGGTCTTTGATACATTTTGAATTAGTTTTTGCATATGGTGTGAGGTACTGTCCTGTTTCAGATTTTTGCAGATGAACATCCAGTTTTGCCCCCACCATTTATTTAGAAGACTGTCTATTCCCCATTTGGGCATTTGTCAAAGATCAGGTGGATGGATTTACATCCGGGTTCTCAATTCTGTTCCATTGGTCAATGTATCTGTCATTGTACCAGTACCAGGATATTTTGACTACCATAGCTGTATAGTAGGTTCTGAGGTCAGGTAGTGCGAGTCCTCCTACTTTTTTCTTCTTCTTCAATAGTGCTTTACTTATCTGGGGCTTCTTCCCTTTCCATATAAAGTTAATAATTCATTTTTCTGTCTCTTTAAAGAATGTTGTTGGTATTTAGATCAGGATTGCATTATGTTTGTAAACTGCATTGGGTAGAATTGTCATTTTCACAATGTTGCATCTACCTATCCATGAGTATGGTATGTTTTTCCATTTATGTAGATCTCTTTGGGTTTACTGAAGTAGTGTTTTGAGCAGTTTTCTTTGTGTAGGTCTTTTACATCCCTGATTAGATTTATTCCTGAGTATTTTATTTTTTTAGGGGCTATTATAAATGGTATTGTTTTCCTGATTTCCTTTCCATCGTTCTCTTTATTAGTGTATAGGAATCCAACTGATTTTTGTATGTTTACCTTGTATCCTGCTACTCTGCTGAATCGTTCTATTAGTTCCAGTAGTGTTCTTTAGGGTTTTCTATGCATAGTATCATATCATCTGCAAATAGAGACAGTTTAACTTCTTCATTACTAATTTGGATGCCCTTTATTTCCTTTTCTTGCCTTATTGCTCTAGCTAGGACTTCCAGTACAATGTTAAATAGGAGTGGTGATAAAGGGCATCTTTGTCTTGTTCGTGTTCTCAAGGGGAATGTTTTCTGCCTCTCTCCATTGAGAATGATTTTGGCCATTGGCTTTGCATAAATGTTCTTTATTATGTTTAGAAATTTCCTTTCTATATATTTTACTGAGAGTTTTTTATCAGGAAAGGCTGTAGGACTTTGTTGAATGTCTTTTCTACATCACTTGAGATGATCATGTGATTCTTTTCTTTCCTTTTATTTATGTGGTGGATTGCATTGATTGATTTTTAATGTTGAATCATTCTTGCATACCTGGTATGAATCCTACTTGGTAGATGTCCTAGTTATCTAGTGCTGCTGTAACAGAAATACCGCAAGTGGATGGCTTTAACAAAGAGAAGTTTATTCTCTCACAGTCCAGTAGGCTAGAAGTCTAAATTCAGGGTGTCAGCTCCAGTGGAAGGCTTTCTGTCTCTGTCAGCTCTGGAGGAAGGTTCTTGTGATGCATTGGTCTTCCCTTGGTCTGGGAGCATCTCAGCATAGGACCCTCAGGTCCAAAGGATGCGCTCTGCTCCCAGCACTATTTTCTTGGTGATATGAGGTCCCCAATTCTCTTCTTGCTTCCCTTTCCTTTTATCTCTTGTAAGATAAAAGGAAGTGAAGGCCACACTCCAGGGAAACTATTTTTACATTGGATCAGGGATGTGAACTTGGTAAGATTGTTACTATCCCACCCTAATCCTCTTTAATATAAAATTAGAATAACAAAATGGAGGACTACCACACAATACTAGGAATCATGGCTCAGCCAAATTGATACACAAATTTTTGGAGGGACATAATTTAATCCATGATAGCCATGGTGTATTATTTGTTTGCTATGATGTTGAATTCTATTAGCTAGAATTTTGTTGAAAATTTTTGCATCTATATTCATGAGAGATATTGGGCTGTAATTTTTTTTGAGGCATCTTTGCCTGATTTTGGTATCAGGGTTATACTGGCTTCATAGAATGAATTAGGAAGTGTGGCTTCCTTTTCTACATTCTGAAATAGTTTGTGTAGTACTTGTGTAAGCTCTTCTCTGAAATTTTGGTAAAATTCTCCAGTGAAGCCATCTGGGCCAGGGCTTTTTTTTTTTGTTGGGAGGTTTTTTTTTTTTTTTTTTTTTTACCTTTTCAATCTCTTCTCTTGTTATAGGTCTGTTCAGATTTTCAATATCACTTTCTGTTGGTTTGGGTAGGTAGTGTGTTTCTAGAAGTTTATCCATTTCCTCTAGGTTTTCAAAATTGTTGGAGTATAGTTTTTCATAATCCTCTGTTATGATACTTTTTATTTCAGTTAGGTGTGTTGTAATGTCCTCATTGCATTTCTTATTTGCATTATTTGTGTCCTCTCCTGTATTTCTTTTGTCAGTTTGGCCAGTGGTTTGTCAATTTTGTTGATTCTTTCAAAGAACCAACTTTTGGTTTTATTGATTCTTTCTGTTGTTTTTCTATTCTCTATTTCATTTATTTCTTCTCTGATCACTATTATTTCCTTTCTTCTGGTGGCTATGGCCTTTTTTTCTTGTTCTCTTTCTATTTGGTTGAGTTGTGTAGTTAATATTTTGATGTTGTACCTTTCTTCTTTTTTGATGTGTGCCTCTACTGCTGTAAATTGTCCTCTGAGGACTTCCTTTTCTGTGTCCCAAAGGTTTTAGTACAATGTGTTTTAATTCTCATTTGATTCTAGGAATTTTTTATTCCATCTCTGATTTCTTTTATTACCCAGTGGTTTGTAGCAGGGTGTTATTCAGTTTCTATGTAATTGATTTTTTTTCCTTGCTCTTCCTGTTGTTAACTTCTACCTTGATGGCCTTGAGGTCAGAGAAAATACTTTGTATTATCTCAATGTTTTGGTTTTTTTTGACGCTTGCTCCATGGCCTAAGATGTGGTCTATTCTGGAGAACATTCCATGTGCACTGGAAAAGAATGTGTACTTTGCAGCTGTTGGGTGGAGTGTTCTATATATGTCTATGAGGTTAAGTTGGCTGATTGTGCCCTTTAGGTCTTGGGTAACTTTGTTGAGTTTCTTTCTAGATCTTCTGTCCTTTTCTGAGAGTGGTGTGTTGAAGTCTTCTACAATTACTCTAGAACTGTTGGTTTCTCTTTTCAGTGCTGTTAGAGTTTGTTTTACATATTTTGCAGCCTTGTCATTGGGTGCATAGATGTTTGTTATGGTTATGTCTTCATGCTGGATCGTCTGTTTAATCATGATACAGTGCTCTTCTTTGTCTTTTATGGTGGATTTTTTAAAGTCTTTTTTTTATCTGAGATTAGTATTGCCACTCCTGCTCTTTTTCGGTAGCTGTTTGCTTGATACATTTTTTTTTCCATCCTTTGATTTTTAATAAATTTACATCTTTGTTTCTAAGGTGTGTCTCTTGTAGACAGCATATTGATGGATCCTGTTTTTTTACAATTCTGTCACTCTCTTTCCTTTTATGAGTACATTTAGGAGATTTACATTTAGTGTAATTATTGATAGATTATAGCTTATTGCTGTAATTTTGTAGTGCTTTTTTTTTCTTTTTTTGTGGTGCTGATGTTGTTTTTTTCCTCTCACTCTCGTGTGCTAAATTCCGTTTGTGGATATTTGTTTCATTTCTTTCATTTTTGTAGATTTTGTTTTTACTTAGACTTTATGTTTTTCTTTTTTCTTTTGATGAGTAGGTTTGTTATCTTTCTTTCTGGTTACCTTGAAAATTACCCTATCTTCCTAGGTTTGACACAGTCTATTATTACCTGATATCGCCTTGCCTTCCTCTCCATTACAAGGTTCTATACTGACACTGTTTATTCCCTCTTTAATTGTTCTGATGTTGTTGTCATTTACAGATTAACCTCTCTGGTTCCCTGTTGTAATTCCTTTGGTTTTGCATAGTCCTTAAGAGTTCATTTCCTAGGTTGCTATCTTGCCAGTACAATCCTGTGTCCTATATTCAGCCTGTGAGCTGATGTTGTTTGTTCTCAGACTGAAGGACTCCCTTTAATAATTCTTGTAAGTTTGGTTTAGTTTTTACATAGTCCCTTAATTTCAGTTTATCTGGAAGTTTCCTAATTTCACCAACATATTTGAACAAGAGTTGTGTAAGATATGTTATTCTTGGATGGGAATTTTTTTCTTTCAAAGGTTTATATATGTCCTCCCATTGCCTTCTTGCTTGCGTGGTTTCTGCTGAGTAGTCCAAGCTTAGTCTTATTGTTTCTCCTCCGTATGTGACTTTTTGTTTTTCTTGAGCTGCTCTCAGGATTCTTTGTCTTTGGTTTTAGCAAGCGTGATTATGATATGCCTTGGTGATTTTCTTTTGGGGTCTATCCTATATGGGGTTTGTTGAGCTTCTTGGATGGTCATCTTTTCATCTTTCATGATATTGATGAAGTTTTCTGTCAGCAGTTCTTCAATGATCTTCTCTGTGGTTTCTGTTTTCTCCCTCTGTTCTGGAACTCCGATCACTTGCAGATTTTTACTCTTGATTGCATCCCACATAATTCTCAGGGTCTCTTCATTTTTTGTCATTTTTTTTTCTGATTTTTCCTCAAACAGAGTTGTATCCAAGTGTTTGTCTTCAGTTTCGCTGATCCTGTCTTCCATCTCATTTCAAACCTGCTGCTCAGCCCTTCAATGACACTGTCCATTTCTGAAATCTTGTTGTTTATCTTTTGGATTTCTATTTTTTGTTTTTGTTTGATTTCTAGTTGTGAATTTATTTTGGCATTTTTTTCCCCCAATATTATTTTCCTGAAGTCTTCCATTTTTTTCTTCATTTTCCATGAATTTCTGTGCCTTTTCCATGAGTTTGTCTGCTTTTTTCCTCATTTTTGTCTGCTTTTAGTTTCAACTCTTGGATAGCTCTGAATCTTAGAGATTTTAATTCCCTATCAGGTAGTTCTAGTTCTTTTTCTTCTACTGGAAAGTCATCTGGTGTTCTATTTTGGATGTTTACTGGAAATATCCTATCCTGTTTTTTTAATATGTTTTAATATTATCTGCTGTCTTCGAGACATTGAGTATTTATTTTTCTCTTTTATTGATTGTAGATTTATTTATTTCATCCTGCTTTTTTGTTTTATTTGGTTATGTCTGAATAGGCAGGCTGTGTGTTCTTTGTTATTCATTCGTATGTGGACACGATACTTTTCACCTCTTTGTCCAGTGGGCAGGGTCAGCCTCTCAGCTATGGTGAAACAGGGCAAGTCCAGTTAAAGGGGAGTTGTTGGGATGGATAGTTTGTGGCACTTACCAGGGCCACCAGGGCAGGCTGGGAATCAGTGCAGGACAGGTTTTGGTAGGCCTTGCCTGTGCTGCACTGGGGTTCAGTGCATGGTGTGTGTAGGCAGGAAGGAGGGGGGGAAATTGTGATGTGTGGAGCTAAGATGGGTATGGGAAGGAGGAGAGAACAGAGAGATAAACAGGAACCAAAAACAAAGGAACAAACAAAGAATGCTAAGGGAGCTTGTGTTCAGTGGAGAGAGGAGACACTGAGAAAAGGAGAAAAAAAATACTAAAAGAAAATAAATAAATTTTAAAAAAAGAAAAGAAAAGCTCCCAAGGATCCCACTTGTGTGGCTGTGATGACTGGGGAAGTGACTCCCTGGCCACGAAGTACAGCCTGGCAAGAAAGGGTAGAGGTGTCACACAGTGACAGGTATTCAAGAGACAGTAAAATCAGGTAAATAGAGAGAGATGAGAAACTGAGAAATGAAGAAATACAAAAAAGGAAAAAAGAGAAAAGAATAAAGAAATGCTCCCAGGGATTCCACTGTGCAGCTGCGCAGACTGGGGAAGTAGCTCCTAAGCCATTCAGTATAGCCCAGCTAGAAGGGGCTCCCAAGCCAAGAAAAGAGAAAGAAAAACAAACAAACAAAACAGAACAGAACAAATCAAAACAAACAAACAAAAGCCCCAGTGAACCCACCAGCATAGTGACGCAGGCCAGGAAGCATTTCCACAGTCGAGTAGCATTTCACAGCCTGTCAAGAAGAAGCAAAGATAGCACACAGAGCCAGGTATTTGAGAGAAAGGAGGGGGAGGTGGTGAGAGGTGTGGAAGAAACCAAAAGAAGTGGAAAAAAACAACACCAGCAGCAAACAAATGGCACTCAGGGAGCCTGCCAATGTGGGTGAGTGGAAATCAAGCAACACAGGGCTGAAGCTGTTGCCTCCTGGCCAAGAGCCTGTGGCCGCAGGAAGCAGAGGAGGCCAAGTGGGGGTGAAGAAGTGTAGGGAGAGGGAAAGCATATATCACTGGTTACTGGTTTTCTTGTCTCCTGCTGGGAGCTTCTTGAAGCTGCTTTCCCGTACTCCCTGTTTTCCAATCTCTGACAGGAGTCCAAGATGGTGAATCCGTGCTGCCTTAGCTGATAGGGGACCTCTGCTCGTAACTCTCCTCACTCTCTGTTCTCTGTCAGTTTCTTATTCCATTCATGCTTGGCTGAGTTCTTTATCTCTTCGTTTGTTTCTTAGGGTTCCAGGATTGAGGTTTTTCTCTGTTTGACTTAGTTTTTTGGGTCTTTGCTGTGGAGGGACAGTGTGGTTCTTCTGTCTATAGTGCCATGTTGCCTGGAAGTCCTCTGTATATTGATCTTTTGAATTCTACCTCCGGTAATTCCAAGAAGTTATTTTCCTCCAGAAGGTTTCTTGAATCTTTGTTTTGGGCACTTGCTGAAGCCATCATCGTCTGGCTCTTTATGTAAGTTGTTATTGACTGTTGTCTCTGCACCATCTATACCTTATTATATTTGTTTATTTTATGTTTGCTGACTGTGTCCTAACTTCTTGTTTTGTTTTATCTTGATATGCCCAAATAGGCTGGTCTTGTGAGCTTGTTTGATTATTGGTGCCTTTGAAGCTCTCACGTCCTGTCACCAGGTGGTTACAGCTGTTACGAGGTATGTGAATCCAGGAGTCCCTCTACTTTTGCATGGATTCAGGTTAGGTGTCCAGGTAGTTGGTCATCAAATGTGTGGTGCAATCTCTCACCTACAGTCATATATGGGCAGGGGTGATTAAAGTTGGAACAAGTATCTGGCTGCAGTAGGGGGTCATGCGCTGAGCAAAGCAGGGGGCTGATGACTACCCCTGAGCATCTGGGAGGAAAGTGTATTCCTGTTCCCTAAAGCACGTAGGTGGGTTAGTTTTGCAGCTAGACTATGGGTACCCAATGCTATTGGCTGTAAGGACTGGGAGTTATCACCTATTCTTGGACCCCTGTCACGGGTGGCTAGGTGGTATGGGTGGAGCCACCTGTCCTCAGGCCCTTATGTGGGTAGGTAAGGACCCTGCTTACTGGGAAGAGCGGTGCCAGATGTCACAAATCTGGCACTCAACCTTATAGCTGATACAGTTGAAAATAGGCATCAGGCATATATCCTGTTTTACTGTGCTAATGAGGGCCTACCCTGTTGAAATGGGCCCTCACTGGCCTATGCAGGAATGAAAGGCATTCAAAGTCTGTGGACCCCTTATGCCTGTGCCTAGGCAAAGGGGCTGTGCCTGCCCTGAGTTCCCAGCTTAGGGGAGCTGGCAGATTATTTTTCCCTGTTTGTTCATTAGTTCCCTCTCCAAAGCCAGGAGAATGACTCAGATCACATGACAAGTCCTACTTCCAGCCCAGGGGATGAAGCAATAGCTGAAGCCAGCCCAGGGTCCAGTGCAGAGCAGGGAAGGGGCAGGTAAATGGGAGAGAGGTTCTTCCCTAAGGGGGTGTTTTTGATTTGCCCAGTAGGTTAGACTCATGTACTTATCTTTTGCTGACTGAGCACCACTTCTCCCTGGTTCTGGAAGCTTGAGTAGACTCTCCGCCACTCAGTCTCTCCTGATGTGGAAAACAAGTCTGAGCACCACTGCTTGCCTCACAGCACATGCCAGCCAATCCAGCCTATAGGGTGCCAGTTCCTACCGGGTCAGGTCTGGCAACTCTTCTCTGCTTCTGAACCATCTCTCTCTCTGCCCTCATTCAATCCAATTCCTCACCTTTGCCTTTGATGTTCAGGGCTCCTAGATTGTCATATATAATTGTCATATATAATTGTCATATATAATTGATTTACTTGATTTTCAGGTCTTTGTTGTAAGAGGGACCACAGGAAGAATCTGACTACTCAGCCATCTTGGCCCTGCCAAAAAGAGCACTTATTTTTTAAGAATAATTTTCTCCTCAGTTTCAAATGAAGTTATGTAAATAGCACCCAGGTGTTTTAGGATTATCATCCTTTTTATTATAATCTTTTATGCAATGTTTTGGAGACTGTAAATAATATAAATTTACTCATTTGCTTATTTGTTTACTAAATTGGCTCTGAACGCAAGTATACAGAGATGAGTAGCATAGAATTCATACCACACTTGCTTGCTGATGGTTTATATTTGCTAATAAATTGATTTTTTATCTAATTGATAATGTCTCTGTCCCATTAAAATCTGGTTCACAAGACATAAGTTCCTTTCTGGGTTTAAATCTTTGCTTGCATTTTTTTTTTTTTTAAATCTACACAATGGTATGTGTAACAAACATAACACAGGTTGAAAAATGCTTTAATGGTTTTCATACAGTTTTCCCTCTGTACTCAAAATTTTACTGGTCCTGGTTAACATTAATAGTCTTAATTCCAGTTTATATTTAAGAATGTCAGAAATTATATCCTAGGATAAACCTAGTATACCATCTGACATTGCCACTGAAATATATTCAGTGATGGTCATTCTCTTTAAAGTCAGTGTTAAAATATTATAGATATACTCCTATGTTCCTGACTTCCCTTAGTAACCAAGTAAGGATCTTTAATCTGAGATTGCTTCTTATTGTTCAGAGGAGATCCCCAGTGGGAAGTAACTTCCTCACTTTGGAAGATGCTCATGGGTCCTACAGCCTCCATATCACCTCCCACTCGCCCCTAAACTGAGAAATTAGTAGTGTCCATTATGACTCACCTGATCCTCCCCACCAGTGACCCATTCTGATAAGATAAGAAGCCTATCCTAAATTATTGGCTGTAATTTACCAGCCAATATGGCAATTAACTATTCTTCAGAATTTCTTGAACAGAGCCAGTTCTGAGTCTGCATCTCTTGCAGAACCCCCTTCTCTTCAAGCATTGGTAATGAGTTGCAGAATTCCAATTGCACCATACTAATCTGATTTTACTCTTACTCTTTCTGTTTGGAATGGCCTTTCCATTGCTTAATTATTCATCTCTAAAAACTCTGTTGTTAATCCTTTATATATTTTTGAGAAAGAAAGAAGGCATAAATAGACTAGCAACTGAAAGAGCAACTGAAACAATAGTATCATATATAAACAGATACTCAACACTTTGGGGTGAAGGATTCCAAAATTTGTATATATGTTCTTTTGGTTATGTCTTTATTTACTCCTTACAGGCTCCAGTATGATTTCAGTACGCAGGGAAAGTTGTTCTGACATCTCTCATGATAGTGAGTACCATATTTTACACAACTTCACTGGAAAACTTCACTCTGTTAACAGGAAGGAATTTAAAAATCAGCAATTAAAATAATAATAATAACTTTCTTCATTCAAATCATCTTGTTCACCTATGTCATTAATTGAATATCATCTGTCCAAGTACTAGATCCTGAAGATAGTGTCAACTTACTTCAATTCACCCCATACACATGTTTGGTTTTTTTTAATTGTTGTGCTTTAAGTGAAAATTTACAATTCAAGTTAGTCTTTCATACAAAAATTTATACGTACATTGTTATGTGACCCTAGTTGCTCTCCCTATACTGTCACAGCACACTCTTCCTTTCCACCCCGGATTTCCCGTGTCCATTCAACCAGCTCCTGTCCCTCTCTGCCTTCTCATCTCACCTTTGTATAGGAGCCCCATTTAGTATCATGTATCTACTTGAACTAAGAAGCACATTCTTCATGAGTATCATTTTATGTCCCATAATCCAGTCTAACCTTTGAAGAGTTGGCCTAAGGAGTGGTTTTAGTTTTGGGCTAACAGAGAGTCCAGGGGCCATGTCTTCCAGGGTCCCTCCAGTCTCAGTCAAACCAGTAAGTCTGGTCTTTTTACTAGAATTTGAGTTCTGCATCCCACTTTTCTCCTGCTCTGTCAAGACTCTCTGTTGTATTCCCTGTCAGGAAGGTCATTGTCCATGCACACATTTTAATCAGATGCCAAAACATGTTAATTTTAGTTTTACATTTGTTTTTCTTTTAATTTTTAAATTGCAATAATGGATGAGGTTGTACGATGATTTGGTGACTGTGTCTGTTGACCACTTACCACTCTGTTTCAACTTCCCTCCATAAAGATAACCACTGTTAAAGACTAACATTCTGGTGTTTTTTCTAGATTATTTTCAGTGCATTTATAAATGCACACACCTGCATAGACACTGTCTTATTTTAATAAACAGGACCCTATTATAGATATATTTTTATGACTTTTTTTCACATAGCAGTACATCTTGGAGAGGTCTTCATAGCAGTACTTATACATCTGTTGCCTTCTTTTTAATAGCTGCCTAATAATAGATAATCTATATGTACTATAAATTATTTAACCTTTCTTTTATTAATGAACATTTAGTGTGCATCCATCTTTTTGCTACCTACAAAGATATAATGAATATCCTTGCGTATAACTTTGTGCCTATATACGAGTATTTCTGTAGCGTAGAATCTAAACATGAAATTGTTAAGTCAAAGGTTATGTGTGTTTTACACATTCTGATAATCTAGAAATTTGTGTTTCAGAAACACTTGTAAATATAAATCCTTTCTGAAGGAAAATAATGTAATAGAGAGTCTCAGATTACCTCTATAAATTTTCACATAAAATTACCAACCACTAAATAAATAATGAATAAACCCTACTGCCATCAAGTCAATTCTGACTCATAGGGATCCCATAGGGTTTCCAAGGTTGTAAATATTTACGGAAGCAAACTGTCACATCTTTCTCCCAAGGAGCCACTGGTGGTTTCAAACCACCAACCTTTCATTTAGCAGTCAATCACCTTAACCACTGCACCTCCAGATATATGGAAATACAAGGCATCAGTATAACTGGGAAAGCAAAGAAAGAACAAAAAATATAAATAGACTCACATTAGATCCACAAGGTGGAATTATCAGAGACTAATTTCACTTATTAATGCTTGTATCCAAGGAAACAGAAAAAAATTAAGAATTTTGATTTAAAAAATTTAATTTTTTTACAATTTTATTGAAGTATAACTGACACACAATACACTGCACATATTTAAGGTGTACAATTTGATACATTTTGACATACATAGGTACCTGTAAAACTAAAACCAGAATCAAATTAATGAACACACCCATCATGCCCAAAATGTTTCCTCGTGCACCTTTGTAATGCCTCCATCCAGAACCCACTTGCCACTCCCCAACCCCATCACCAGGAAACAATTCACCTACTTTCCATCACTAGAGACTAGTCTGCAATTTCTAGAATTTAATAGAAATGGATTTACACAGCAGGGACTCATTTTTTTATGATTTCATTCACTTGTCTTAATGATTTTGAAATTTATACATGTTGCATGTATCAATAATTGTTCATTTTTATTACTGAGTAGTATTCAGCTCTATGCATATACTGCAATATTTTATTCATTCGTCAATGCACATATGAGTTTTTTCCAATTTTTTGCTATCACAAATAACTCTACTATAAACATTCATGTACAATTCTTAGTGTGGATCTATACTTCCAATTCCGTTGAGTAAATACCAAAGATCGGAAAATTTGGGTCATGTGGTAGGTGTGCATATAATTTTTTAAGAGACTTCTAAGCTGCTTTCCAAAGTTGTAGCATTTTATACTCCCATTAGCAGTGTGTGAGACTTCCAGTTGTCCATCTCTTGGCAAATACCTGGTACTGTTTTTGCTTGTTTGTTTCTTTTAATTTTAGCCATTATAGTGAGTCTATATGACATCTCCTTGTGGTTTCAGTTGGAATTTTCCTACTGAGTAATTATCTTAAGACTCTTTTCTGATCCTATTTGTTATCTTTATACCATCTTTGAAGTGTTTGTTCAATTTTTTTTATTTTATTTTTTAAATTAGAGTTCTGGTCTTCTTAGTACTGAATTGTAAAATATCTTTATGTATTCTATAGACAAATTTTTGTGTGTATACGTTTGAAAACACTTTTTTCCAGGTTATGGCTTATCTTTCACTCTCTTAACTGTGTCTTTCAAAGAGCAGGTAATTTTGATGAAGTACAATTTACCAATCAATTTATGGGTCATGCTTTTGGTGTAATATATAATTCAAGGTAACAAATATTTTCTCCACTGATACCTTCTACAAGAGCTATAGTTTTATGTTTTACATTGCTTATGATTCATGATTCATTTTGTATTAACTTTGTGTATGCTATGAGGTATGAATCATTATTTTGTGTTTTGATAGCCTATTGTTCCAGCACATTAGTTCAAAAGACTATCCTTTTCTGACTGAAATACCTTTTACTTTTATTGAAAATCTGGTGATAATACAAAGGTGGGTCTATTTCTGGACTCTATTCAGTTCCGTGGATTTATTTGTCTATCTTTGTGCCAATACCACACTCTCTTAATTACTTTCACTGTATAGTATGCATAGAAATCAAGTAGTCAGAGTCTTCCAATTTGTTCTGCTTTTTGAAGTGTTTTGTCTATCTGGGTCCTTTGCGTTTCCATATGTATTTAAAATCAGTTTGTCAATTTCTACAAAAAAGATTGTGGGATTGTGATTGTAATTGTATGAAATAGATCAATTTATGAAACTTCCTATCTTAACGATGTTGTTGTTGTTAGGAGCTGTTGAGTCAGTTCTGACTCACAGCAACCCTACGTACAACAGAATGAAACACTGCGGGGTCCTGTGCCATCCTCATAACCGTTATGTTTGAGCCCATTGTTGCTGCCATTGTGTCAATCCATCTCATGAGTGTCTTCTTTTTCACTGACCCTCTACTCTACAAAACATGATGTCCTTCTCAAGGGACTGATCCTATCCTTCATGATTACACAAGAAGAAAGGCCTGGTGATCTACTTCTAAAAATTAGCCAATGAAAACCTTATGGGTAACAACAGAACATTGTCTGACTTGCTTGCTTTGGACTTGTCATCCAAAACAAAAAATACCAAATCTGTTGCCGTCGAGTCAATTCTTACTCATAGTGACCCTATAGGACAGAGTAGAACTGCCCCATAGGGTTTCCAAGGAGCGCCTGGCGGATTCAAACTGCTGACCTTTTGGTTAGCAGCCGTAGCTCTTAACCCCTATGCTACCAGTGTTTCCAGACATGTCATCAGGAGGGATCAATTACTATAGGAGGACATCATGTTTGGTCAAGAAGAGGGCCAACAAGGGTAAAGGAGATCCTCAGTGAGATGGTTTGGCACAATAGCCACAATAATCAGCCTGAACATGCTGCAGGTATGAATATAACACAGAACTGGGCAACATTTTACTCTGTTGTACATAAGATCACCATGAGTCCACTTAATGGCAGCCAACAACAACAAATATACAGGAATGCAACTCATTTTTTATGTTGGCCTGCATTCCAGCTAAATTCAGTTATTGACTTTGTAGCTTTTTTGTAGATTCCATAGGATTTTATATTAGACAATTAAGTTGTCAATGAATAAAGACAGTTTTACTTCTTATTCAATATAGATGCATTTTTTTTCTTACCTTATTACACTTGTTAGAATGCACACTGAAATGCTAAATAAAAGTGGTGAGAGTAGACATCACTGTCTTGTTCCTAATTCAAAGAGAATGAAATCCATCTTTCAGCAATTAAGTATGACATTAGCTGTAAGTTTTTGTGGTCAATCTGTATCAGGTTGAGAAAGATCCTTACACAAGTTTTCTGTAAGTTTTTTATCAGGAATAGGTGTTGGTTTTGTCAAGTGTTCATATCGCCTTTCTTGTATTGAATTTTTTTCTCTTTTTTAGTCTGATGACTGATTTTTTAATGCTGTATCTATTTAGCATTCCTGGGATAAACCCCACTGGGTATTAAAATATTCTGCTTTTTACGTATCGTTGGGTTTAACTGGTTAAAATTTTGTTCAGAAATTTTGGATCTATGTTCATGAGGGATATTTTTCTGTTATATTTACCTCTGGTGATATCATCACCTAGTCTGGGTATCTGTGTAATGTTAACTTCATAAAATGAGTTGGGATGTATGTTTTTCAGTGTAATTTCATAATTGGTATTATTATTCCTTCATTAAATGTATAGTAGATTAACTAGTGAAGCCACCTGTGCCTAAAATTTTCTTTGCAGAAAGGTTGCTAAATGCAAATTCAACAATTTCCTTAATAGGTATAAGGCTGCTCAGGTTTAGTAGTTTCCATCTTTCATGGAATTTGTCCAGTTTATCTGAGTTGATGAAATTGTGGCATGATGTCATTCTTAATATCACTTATTATCTTTTTAATATCAGATAATCTGTAGTGTAGTCACTTCTCTAATTTTCAGTATTGGCGATGTGTGTCCCCCCTCCTCCCCATCAATCTGGCTAGAGCTTATCAATATTATTGATCTTATATAACTATATTAATATCCTACAACATGGAATTGAAGGAAAAAAGCATTATTTGAGCTAAAGATTATTTGCGATTTTTAATGTTTGAAGGGTAAATTTACTGGAAATAAATCATAATGCTAAATACACGTGCATCTAATAACATAGCCTCAACCTATATAAAGCCAAAATAACAGAACAGAATGGAAAAATATACAAATTAATAATCAAGGTGAGTGATATTAACACACATTTCAGAGTAACTAATAGAATAACAACAACAACAAAACACAATAACAACAAAAAATCAGCTTTCAGCAGCGATATAGAAAACCTGAACCACACCAATAATAAGTTGCACCTGGCGATCTCAAACTATCCTTTCTTTTTAAAATTGAATGGTTCAGTCACTAAAATTGACTCTATGCTTGTCTATAAAGCAAGATTCAACAATTTACAAAGGGCTGAAAGTAACTAGTATTTCTCCCCTGATCTCATAGAAAATGAACAACAAAAGATAGCTAAGATATACTTACACTTTTAAAAATTAAATATGATTTTAATGATACATAAGCTAAAGAGGACATCATAATTAAAATACAAAGTAGTTTAAGTTGAATATTAATTAGAATATCATAACTTATGGGAACTACCTGAAGTTAAGCTTAGAGGAAAATTTATAACCTTAAATACATAAAAAGGCTAGAAAGTCTAGACCTAATCTTCATCTCAAAAAGTTCAAAAAAAGAACACTAAATTAAACCTAATGAATGTTGCAAGGATGAAATAATAAAAATAAGATATTCATAAAATATAAAACAACATACCATAATCAATAAATCAATAAAACTTTGAAGAGGCTGATACAAATAAGAGAGAGAGAGAGAAAAATAAGTACTATCAAAAATAAAAATGTAAACATCACTAAAGACTGTAGAGTCATTAAAAAGATAAAAAGAACTTCTTGTGGCCTAGATGAAGTAACAGGGATTGTTTGCCCATCTGTATAAAACAATTAAAAAATATATGAAACAGTGGTTTGCTAGACATTTTACATTTACATGTATAGCTAGCATGTGAATTGACCTTTCCACTCCTAGATATTTAACCAAGAGAAATAAAAACTGTTTTCACACAAAAACTTTTATATGAATATCCATAATAGCTTTATGTGTAAGACCCAAAAGTGAGATTAAAAAAAAACAAGAGGTGAGTCCTACAGTTGTTCAAGCTTACTGTCATCAAAGAGTTTCCAAACATTTTGGAGAAAGAGAAACCCATGTAGAGTCTGGAAGATTCCATGAGTTGAGGACACAGAGCAGAAAGACCAGGGACACCTAGAAGTTGAAATTTCTCAGGACAGAGTACCAGACAGGAACAAGCAGCACACAGAGAGAACTCCAGATATTTGCAGAGAGTACACCTTGGGTATTTAAAAGAGGGAACACTAAGGAAAACCTAAATAAATGGAGAGATATCCTATGCTGATGCATTAGAAGACTCAATATTATTAAGATGTCAATTCTCCCCAATATATCTATAGATACAACACAATCTCATTGAAAATTTATCCAGTCTTTGTTCATAGAAATTGACAATGTTCGTTCCGGGCAACACAGTGCTATAGGCAGAAGCACCACACTGTCGCTCCACAGCAAAGATCTGAAAAACTAAGCCAAACAGAGAAAATGGCAATCCTGAAACCCTAAGCATCAAATGAAGAGATAAAGAACGCAACCAAGCACTGAATGGAATAAGAAACTGACAGAGAACAGAGAGCAAGGAGAGATACATGCAAAGGTTCCCTACCAGCTAACGCAGCATGGATCCGTCATCATGGACTCCTGTCAGAGATCAGCAAACAGGGAGTACAAGAAAGCAGCTACACAAAGCTTCCAGCAGGAAGTAGAACAACCAGTAACCAGTGATATATGCTACCCAACCCCCCATCCTTCTTTACCCCCACTCGGCCTGCTCTGCTTCCTGCAGCCAGTCTCTTAGCCAGGAATAACTACCTTCACCCCGGGGTCCCTTGGATGCCACCCGCCCCCACTGGCCAGCTCCCTAAGTGCCATTTGTTTGCTGCTGCTCTTGCTTTTTTCTGCTTCTTTAGATTTCTTCCTTACCTCTCACCACCTCCCCCTCCTTTCTCTCAAATACCTGCCTCTGTGTGCCATCTTTGCTTCTTCCATAAAGGCTGTGAAATACCACTTGACTGTGAAACTGTTTCCTGGCCCGTGCGGCCACACTGGTGGGATCCTGGGGCTTTTTGTTTGTTTGCTTTTAATTGTTTGTTTCTTTTTTTTTTTTTTATTTTCTCGAATTGGGAGCCAATTCTAACCAGGCAGTACTGCATGGCCTGGGACTTACCCATTCCATTCAATTTGTGCAGATGTGCAGAGGGATCCCTGAGGACATTCCTTTTTCCTTGTTTTTTTTTTGGGGGGGGCTTTTTCTTTTTCATTCTGTTTTTCTTGTTCTTTTTTAAAAAATTTGTTTGTTTTGTTTTCTTTTCTACTTTTTTCCTTTGTCTTTCTTTACTACTCAGTTTCTTGTCTGTCTATACTTTCCTTCTCTTCCTGTCCTCTGAATACCTGGCACTGAGTGACACCTCTACCCCTTCTAGCCAGGCTGTACTTCACAGCCTGGAAGCAACTTCCCCAGACCTCACAGTCACACTGGAGGGATCCCTAGGAGCTTTTCTTTTCTTCTTTCGTCCTAATTTTTATATATTCATTTTTTTCATTTATTTTCTTTTTCTTCTCCTTTTTGTTTTTCTCCATATCTTAGTCTCTCATCTCTCTACTCCAATGGCAAGCTCCCTTAGCACTCTTTCTTGTTTGTTTGTATATTTTTGGCTCCCGTTCCTCTCTCCTCTCTCTCAAACCCATCTTAGCTCCACACATCACAGTCTCCCACCTCTATCCTGACTATCTGCACAGTGTGCTGAACATGACACCACCAGGCATCCCAGGCATTGCCTACTGGAACCTGTTCTGCACTGATTACTGGCCCGCCCTGGTGGCAATCGTGCCACAAACAACCCATCCCGGCAACTCCTCTTCAGCCAGATCTGCCCTGCTGTACCTTATCTGAGTGACTGATCCTGCCAGTTGCAGAAGGAGGTAAAAAGTATCGTGCCCAAAGATGAACAAACAACAAAGAACACACAGACTGCCTGCTTGGACATAGCCAAATAAAACAAAAAATTACGATGAAACAAACAAATCTACAGTCAATAAATGAGGAAACTAACTACAGAATGCCTCAAAAACAGCAGACAATATCAAAACATTTACAAAAACAGGACAGGACAGTAGAAGAAAAGGCACTAGAACTACCTGATAGGGAATTCAAATCTCTAATATTCAGAGCTATCCAAGAGTTGAAGCAAAAAGCAGACAAAAATGAGGAAAAATAGACAAATTCATGGAAAAGGCAGACAAATTCATGGAAAATAGTGACAAAAAATGGAGGAATTCAGGAATATAATGCAGGAACAAAATAAATTCACAACTAGAAATCATACAAAAACAACAATTAGAGATCCAAAAGATAAACAACAAGATTTCAGAAAGGATAATATCATAGAAGCGCTGAGGAGCAGGTTTGAAAAGGTGGAAGACAGGATCAGTGAAATTGAAGACAAACACTTGGATACAACTCTGAGGAAAAATCAGAAAAAAACAAGAAGAAAAATGAAGAGACCCAAGAATTATGGGTGATACAATATACAATACAAAATGAGTGATCAGAGTTCCAGAACAGGAGGAGGAAACAGAAAACACAGAGAGGATCATTGAAGAACTGCTGACAGAAAACTTCCCCAATATCATGAAAGATGAAAAGCTGGCCATCTAAGAAGCTCAACGAACCCATATAGGATAGACCCCAAAAGAAAATCACTAAGACATAGCATAATCACACTCACCAAAACCAAAGACAAAGAATCCAGAGAGCAGCTCGAGAAAAACAAGAAGTCATATACAGAGGAGAAACAATACAACTAAGTTCAGATTATTCAGCAGAAACCATGCAGGCAAGAAGGCAATGGGATGACACATATAAAATCTTGAAAGAAAAATATTGCAGGCCAAGAATAATATATCACGCAAAACTCTCATTCAAATATGGTGGTAAAATTAGGTCATTTCCAGATAAAAAAAAAATTAAGGGAGTATGTTAAAACCAAACCAAGCTTACAAGAATTATTAAAGGGAGTCCTTCGATCTGAGAACAAACAATATCAGCTCACAGGCTGAATCTAGGATGCAGGATCGTACCAGCCAGATACTAACCTAGGAAATGAACCCTCCAGGACTATCCAAAACCAAAAGAATTACAACAGGGAATCACAGCAATTAATCTGTAATGACAACAACATCAGAACAATAAAAGAGGGACTAAATGGTGTAGGTATAGAACCTTCTAATGGAGAGGAAGGCAAGGTGATACCAAGTAATAATAGACTGCTTCAAACTTAGAAAGATAAGGGTAAATTTCATGGTAACCACAAAGAAAGTTAACAAACCTACTTATCAAAATAAAGAGGAAAAACATAAAGTCTCAGTAAAAACAAAACCTACAAAAACAAAAGAAATTTAAAAAAATCCACAAACAAAAGGAATTCAGCACAGGAGAGTAAGCAGAACAAAGAATAAGTCAGCATCACAAAAAAAAGCACTACAAAATGACAGCAATAAACTCACACCTATCAATAATTACACTGAATGTAAATGGCCTAAATGCACCGGAAAAGAGATGGTGAGTGACAGAATGGATTAAAAAAACAGGATCCATCCATATGCTGTCTACAAGAGAAACATCTTAGAAATAAACACAAACTTACTAAAAATCAAAGTTGGAAAAACATATATAAAGCAAACAAGTACCAAAAAAGAGCAGGAGTGGCAATACTAATCTCAGATAAAATAGACTTTAAAACAAAATCCAGCATAACAGACAAACAAGGACACTATGTAATGATTAAGGGGATGATCCTTCATGAAGACATAACCGTAATAAACATATACACACCCAATGATAGGGCTCCAAAATACATAAGCCAAACTCTAACAGCACTGAAAAGAGAAATTGACAGTTCCACAATAATAATAGAAGACTTCAACACACCACTCTCAATAAAGGACAGAACAACTATGAAGAAACTCAGCAAAGATACAGAAGACCTAAAGGGCACAATCAGACAACTTGACCTCAAAGACATATATAGAACACTCCATCCAACTGCTGCAAAGTACACATTCTTTTCCAATGCACATGGAATGTTCTCCAAAATAGACAACATCTTAGGCCACAGAGCAATCCTCAACAAGATTCAAAACGCTGAGATAATACAAAGTATCTTCTCTGATCACAATGCCATCAAGGTAGAAATTAACAACAGAAAGAACAAGGAAAAAAAATCAATTACATGGAACTGAATAACACCCTGCTTACATACCACTGGGTAATAGAAGAAATCAGAGATGGAATCAAAAAATTTCTAAAATCAAACTGGAATAAAAATATATCATACCAAAACCTTTGGGACACAGCAAAGGCAGTCCTCAGGGGACAATTTACAGTAATAGATGCACACATCAAAAAAGAAGAAAGGGACAAAATCAAAACATTAACCACACAACCCAAACAAATCGAAAGAGAACAGCAAAAAAAGCCCACAGCCACCAGAAGAAAGGAAATAATAAAGATCAGAGCAGAAATAAATGAAATAGAAAATGAAAAACACTAGAAAGTATCAACAAAACCAAAAGTTGGTTCTTTGATAGAATCAACAAAATCTACAAACCACTGACCAGACTGACAAAAGAAAAACATGACAGGACGCAAATAAACCAAATAAGAAATGAAATGAGTAACATTACAACAGACCCAACTGAAATAAAAAGGATCATAACAGAGTATTATGAAAAACTACACTCCAAGAAATTCGAAAACCTAGAGGAAATGGATACATTTCTAGAAACACATTACCTACCCAAACTATCAAAAACTGATGTTGAAAATCTGAACAGACCCATAAAAAGAGAAGAGATTGAAAAGGTAATAAAAAAAACTCCTGACAAAAAAAAAAAAAAGCCCTGGCCCAGATGGCTTCACTGGAGAATTCTACCAAACATTCAGAGAAGAGCTTGTAACAGTACTACTCAAACTATTTCAGAACATAGAAAAGGAAGCGACACTTCCAAATTCATTCTATGGAGGAAGCATAACCCTGATACCAAAACCAGGTAAAGATGCCACAAAAAAGAAAATTACAGATGAATATCTCTCATGAATACAGATGCAAAAATTCTTAACAAAATTCTAGCCAATAGAATTCAGCATCATATCAAAAAAATAATATACCATGACCAAGTAGGATTCGTACCAGGTATGCAAGGATGGTTCAACATTAGAAAATCAATCAATGTAACCCACCGCATAAATAAAAGGAAACAAAAGAGTCACACGATCATCTCAATTGACGCAGAGAAGGCATTTGACAAAGTCCAACACCCATTCCTGATAAAAAGTCTCAATAAAATAGGTAAAGAAGGGAAATTTCTCAACATAATAAAGGGCATCTATGAAAAACCAATGGCCAAGACCATTCTTAATGGAGAGAGGCTAAAAACATTCCCCTTGAAAACAGGAACAAGACAAGGATGCCCTTTATCACCACTCCTATTGAACATTGTGCTGGAAGTTCTAGCTAGAGCAATAAGGCAAGAAAAAGAAGTAAAGGGCATCCAAATTAGTAATGAAGAAGTTAAACTGTCCCTGTTTGCGGATGATATAATACTATACATAGAAAGCCCTAAAGACTCCATGAGAAAACTACAGGAACTAATAGATTCAGCAGAGGAGCAGGATACAAGATAAACATACAAAAATCAGTTGGATTCCTATGTACCAATAAAGACAATGATGAAAAGGAAATCAGGAAAATAATACCATTTATAATAGCCCCTAAAAAAATAAAATACTTAGGAATAAATCTAACCAGGGCTGTAAGAGACCTATAAGAAGAAAACTACAAAACACTACTGCAAGAAACCCAAAGGGATCTACATAAATGGAAAAACAGACCATGTTCATGGATAGGTAGACTCAACATTGTGAAAATGACAATTCTACCCAAAGCAATTTACAAATACAATGCAATCCCAATCCGAATACCAACAACATTCTTTAAAGAGATGTGAAAAATAATCATTAATTTTATATGGAAAGTGAAGAAGCCCCAAATAAGTAAAGCACTATTGAAGAAGAATAAAATAGGAGGACTCACACTAGCTGACCTCAGAACCTACTATACAGCTATGGTAATCAAAATAGCCTGGTACTGGTACAATGACAGATACTATGAAATGGAACAGATTTGAGAACCCAGATGTAAATCCATCCACCTATGGTCACCTGATCTTTGACAAGGGCCCAAAGTCCAACAAATGGGGAAAAGACAGTCTTTCTAACAAATGGTGCTGGCAAAACTGGATGTCCATCTGCAAGAAAAATCAACAGGACCCACTCCTCACACCATATGCAACAACTAATTCAAAATGGATCAAAGACCTAAATATAAAGTCAAAGAGTATAAAGTTCTACAAGAAAAAGTAGTATCAACGCTAGAGGCCCTAATACATGGCATTAACAGGATACAAAACATAACCATCATCACACAAACTCTAGAAGATAAGCTAGATAACTGGGATTTTCTAAAAATCAAACACTTATGCTCTTTAAAAGACTTCACCAAAAGAGTAAAAAGAGAACCTACAGACTGGGAAAAAATTTGGGGGAATTACAAGTCATACAAAGGTCTAATCTCTGTAATCTACAAGAAAATCCAACACCTCTACAACAAAAAGACAAATAATCCAATTAAAAAATGGGCAAAGAAAATGAACAAACACTTCACCAAAGAAAAACATTCAAGCAGCCAACAGACACATGAGGAAATGCTGGTGATCACTAGCCATTGGAGAAGTGCAAATTAAAACCACAATGAGATACCATCTCACCCTGGTATTACTAGCATGAATTAAAAAATAAATATTGGAGAGGTTGCCAGGAGATCAGCACTCCTATGCACTGCTGGTGGGAATGCCTAATGATACAACCATTTTGGAAAATGATATGATGCTTTCTTAGAAGGCTAGAAATAGAAATGCCATTTGATCCAGCAGTCCCACTCGTAGGAACATATCCTAGAGAAATAAAAGGCATCACAAGAATAGACATAGGCACACCCATGTTCATTGCAGCATTGTTCATAGTACCAAAAAGTGGAAGCAACCTAGATGCCCACCAACAGACGAATGGATAAACCAACTATGGTACATACACACAGTGGAGTATTATACAATGATAAAGAAAAATGATGAACCTGTGAAGTATCTCATAACATGGATGAAACTGGAGGACATTATGCTGAGTGAAATAAGTCAATAACAAAAGGACAAATATTGTATGAGACCTCTATTGTAAAAACTCATGAAAAAATTTACACACAAAAAGTGACAACCTTGTTGGTTGCGAGGGATGGGAGGGGTGGAGGGGAAATATTAAATAGACAATAGATAAGTGGTAACTTTGGTGAAGGGTAAGACAGTACATAATACTGGGGAAACCAGCACAACTTGTACAAGGAAAGGTCATGGAAGCCCCATAGACACATCCAAACTCCCTGAGGGACTGAATTGCTGGGCGGAGGGCTGTGAGGACCATGGTCTCGGGGAACATCTAGCTCAGTTGGCATAACACTTCATAAAGACAATGTTTTACATTCTACCTTGGTGAGTAGCGTCTGGGGTCTTAAAAGCCTGTGAACCCCCGTACTTCACTGGTCTCACCTATTCGGGAGCAAGGGAGAATGAAGAGAACAGGATGCAAGGAAAAGGTTAGTCCAAAGGACTAATGGACCACAGCTAGCAAGGCCTCCACCAGACTGAGTCCAGTATAGCTAGATGGTGCCCAGCTACCACCACTGAGCCCTCTGACCAGGATCATAACAGAGGGTTGTGGACAGAGCTGGAGAAGGATGTACAGCAAAATTCTAACACACACACAAAAAGACCAGATCTACTGTCCTGACAGAGACTGGAGAAACTCAGAGAGTACGGCCCCCGGACACCCTTTTAGCTCAGTGGTGAAGTCACTCCCGAGGTTCACCACTCAGCCTGGGATTGGACAGCCCCATAAAACAAAATAGGACTAATGAGGCACCGCAGTCCAGGGACAAGGACTAGAAGGCAGTAGGGGACAGGAAAGCTGGTAGGGAACCCAAGGTTGAGAAAGGACAGTGTTGACATGTGGTGGCATTGTTAACCATTGTCATAGGGCAATATGTGTCCTAACTGTTTAATGAGAAACTATTCTGTTCTGTAAACCTTCATCTAAACTACAAAAAAAAAAAAAAATTATCTGTGTGAGATCAAACTGACAAGAGCAACTCAAAAGTTTTGATGGGAAGCCTGGGGACAGTGAGTTGAAGATAATGGTGATGGAATAATTTGGAAATGGGTAGTGAGAATAGCAGCACAATTGGAAGAACATGATCGATGTCACTGGATTATACATATAGAAATTTTTGAAATGGTGTATCTTTGGCTATATATATTTTCACCAAAAAAGAAAAAAGGTCCTCCAAGGTCGAAACAGGAGAGTGTTGACATGTCGTGGGGTTGTCAACCAATGTCATAAAACAATATGTGTACTGACTGTGTAATGAGAAACTATTTGTTCTGTAAACCTTCACCTAAAGTACAATTAAAAAAATTAAAAAAAAAAAAAGAAATTGACAATGCTTCTAAAATTTGTATGGAAATGATCTACAATATAAAAAACAACCTCGAAAAAGAAAAACAAAATTTAAGCCTGAAAACACCTAATTTAAAGACTTATTTTAAAACCTTAGCGATCAATACAGTTTGATACAAGTTCAACAACAGACAAATCAATGGAACAAACAGTTAAGAAGTAGACTGACATATATATGAATAAGTTTTTAGACAAAGATGCAAAGAAAATTCAGTGAAGAAAGATAATCTTTTCAAACAGTGCTGCAACAATTGGAGATCTACATCCCTCCAAAAATGTACTTTGATCCACACCTCACTATTTAAACAAAAATTAACACAGATGCATCATAGACTGATATATAAAACTTTAAACTACAAAATTTCAAGGAGAAAACATAAGAGAAAAACTTTGTGATTTTGGTATTAGGTAACGATTTCTTAGCTACAACACCAAAGACCCACTCCATAAGATATCAAATTTATAAATTGGACTTCATCAATATTTAAAAATTCTGCTCTTCAAGAGACACTGTTAAAGAAGTAAAAGACTAACAACTTATGGGGAGAATTTATTTGCATATCATATATCTGATAAAGGACTTGCATCCAGAATATACAAAGAAATCTCGAAAGTCAACAATAAGAAAGCAAACAATATGATTTTTTAAAAAGGAAGGAAAATTATTTGAATAAACATTTCACCCAAGAAGATATGTATATGGCAAATAAGCACATGAAAAGATGCTCAACATCATTAGCCCTTTGGGAAATGCAAATTAAATCCACAACGAGCTACCATGACACATCTCTTAGAATATGTAAAACTAAAAAAGACTCACCATGCCAAGTGCTGGCAAGAATATGATAAAAGTAGAACTACGGAAATAGACTACTGTGTAGAATGTAAAATGGAATATCTTTGGAAAACTGGCAGTTGCTTAAAAATTAAGGGTGCAGCTGACAAATGATTCAATCTTGCCACTATAAATTGTTATAATAAATAAGTGAGTTTGACAAGGTGTCTGAACACAAAATGAACATACTGTTTTTGCAATATGGTTTAGTTGCCTGGTGCTGCTGTAACACCGATACCACAAGTGGGTGGCTTTAATGAAAACAAATTTATTTTCTCGCAGTTCAAAACCAAGAACGCAAACCCATTACCGTCGAATCTATTCCAACTCATAGTTGGACAGAGTGGAACTGCCTCATAGGGTTTCTCCAGAGCAGCAGGTGGATTTGAACTGCTGACCTTTTGGTTAGCAGCAGAACACTTAACCACTGTGCCACCAGGGCTTCTCTCACTGCTCCAAAAAAACCCCAGCCCACTGTCATCAAGTGGTTTCCGACTCACAGTGACCCTATAGGACAGATTTGACCTGCCCCATACTTTTCTTTAATGTGTTTCAGTAAAGTTTTATGGTTTTATTTTAAAAGTCATGCACCATTTTTTGTTGTTATTGTAAATGGCATTTAAAAATGTATTTCGTAACTATTTGCTCTTTTATAGAAATGAAACTTGGATTGTATTAATCTTATATCAGACAGTTTTACTGTATCAGTCAGGGGCTTAGAGAAGATAGATATCATTCTAGCCTACCCCTTCTCAGAAAGGGTCTCCTATAGGGAATCAAGTGCTTACAAAATATAGAAAAAGCTGGAGGAGCAAACTGTAGGCTGAGCTTCCAGGAGTGACACCCAGAATTGCATCTTAGAACTGGCACCCCAAGGAAGTATATGTCTCTGTTAGGATGGTAGAGACTCAAATAGTCACTACTCAAGTCCTGGCATTCTGAGGCTCCTCCGTAGCTGTTGACTCCAGGGCCATTTCCTCAGATGAAAACTCTGAATGGGTGCGTCTCATGACTACCAGCTAGGGTAGGGAGGTTCCAGCAGCTGAGATATTGCTGCTCCCATCCCAGAAAACCAAATTCCTCCCCAAATCTTCTTGCCATCAAGAACTGTAGAAGGATGTGCTCTGTCACATTTTCAGTTCCCAATCTCTCCTGTTAGTGCTGGCTTGCAGAGGCTGGATCACATGTGGAACATGAGGTAACAGAGAGTTTGGTGAATGTAATTTAGGCTTTACAGCTTCTAGCATTCACTAAGTCATGCTACAAGGGTTTGAAATAGTGTTGAGAGAACTGCAATTTGCCATTATGTACAAATTACTTTTAATTCTCATAAGATGTCTAATTATTCTGGGGATTTTCTGTATTGAAGATAATACCACCCACAATTGGCTACACCTTTGTTTCACCAATCCTTATCCTTTTTCATCTGTTTTTTTTAAACTTATTCACAGTCTAGCTACCCCAAACCCATTGCCATCCAATCAGTTCTGACTCAAAGAGACCCTATAGGACAGAGTAGATCTGCCCCATAGGGTTTCCAAAGGAGTGGCTGGTGGATTAGAACTCCTGACCTTTTGGTTAGCAGCTGAGCTCTTAACCACTGAGCCACCAGTGCTCCTACAAGGTTGCGAAGACCACCAGTAAACCCTGACTAGAAAAGATGGTAGCAGAGTGTTTATGAATGCAGACTGCAAACTCTGAAGCCAGATTGCCTGGGTTCAAATCCCACAGCTGCTTAATTTGGAATAATTAATCTGTCAGTGCTTTAGTTTCCCCATCTGGGAATGGACAAAAAATAGCATCTAATTCATAGGACTGCTTGAAGGTTATGTTAGCTAATGTATATAAGTTACTCAGAAGAGCACCAACACCAAGCGAGCACTATATTGTCCCAATTTTGAATATTATATCAATGATTCTTATTCTTTAATTTAAAAAATGCTTTAAACATTCAAAGTTCATAGTTCAGGATATTTCCTGTCAATCTGTGGTAGATAACCTTTGCCAGGTAAAGGGAATGACTTTCTATACTTAGTTTATTAAGTGGTATTAACATGAATGGTTGTTGAAAATTATTGCTTTTGTCTGCATCTTTTGAGAGTGTTATGTTTCTGTTTTAAGTTTAAAAAATAAGTTATAATGATAGTTCTTGTAGAACTAAGTTAGTCGTGAAATAAACCTGACTTTTTTACACATTGCTGGAAAAGATTTGTTAAAATCTTGTTCAAGGGTTTTAAAACTTTGCTCATAGGTGCTGTTAGCGTGTATTTTTACTCTCTTGGAAATTCTTGTTTTGATAGTCAAGTTATGGAAGCATCACAAAAACTGCTGAGGATTGTACTCTGAGTACCCTATACTGCATCCTGGGAAATTCCTTCAAATCCCTCATCCAATTCACTAGTTACCTCTTAAAGCTTATGTAACCTGTTGCCTTAGCCTCTATAGCATTTATAGTTTCAATTCATATTTTGCTCACTTCTGGAAGTACTATTTGTTTTTTGTGTGTGTGTGTTTACCAATATTCCTAGCCACTTTTGCTAGTCAATTGTTCCTTTATTATGTGTTCATTTCTCTATTTGTTTCCTAATGATATTACTAACAAATTTATTTTATACTTCAAAATTGATAATTCCAGTTTTGTGCATCTTTGTAAATCTAATTTTCTAGCTTATACAGATATTGCAATTTTCAGGTATAAGTTACAGAGTAAGCTTATTCCCTGATTCCTGGTGGCCGTTTCTAGTGATGATTTCTTTTTAAACTATGTTTAATGTGTTGTTGCTAATATATAAAAAAGCTATTGGTTTAGCACACGTCTTGCATTCAAATATTTTGTTATTTAATTTTTTGAATTTTCTGGTACACAACCGTAGTATCCGTAATTAGTTACAGCAGCATTGTCTTGAACCTGAAGAGCAATTTTATATAATAACTGTGACAGAAAGTATCTTGGACTTATTTTTTACTGTGATAGGAATGGCTATAGTGTAAAACCATAAAATAACCTCTTTTCTGTAGGTTTCTGGTAAATTCTCTTTATCAAGTTAAGGATGTCTACTTTTATTCCTTATTTACTATCAGGTTGTATTTTTCTTTGTTTGATTTTAACACAGAAATGGATATTGAATTTTACCTAATAATTTCCTGATACAGATCAAGATGATTGCAGTTCTTTCCCTCTTAATCTACTAATGCAATGATTTCACTAATAGTTTTCCTAATGATGAACAAACCTTACATTTCTGTATATTCTATTTTTATGATGCTTCGTATCTGTCCCCTCCATGCTGCACTCACTGCCCTGGCATTAGTCCACACCCTCATTATCCCTCAGCTGTACTAGTGCAGTAGCCTCCTAATTGGTTTTCCTGTCATAAATGTTTGGCTTCTGCAATGCATTCCTCACATTTGAATCAGAATTACCTTCCTTGTTGGGTAATCTCACTCTGGATCTCAAAATCCTTCAGTGACTCTCCATAACCTGGGAAGCAAGACTAAAATTAGGTTTCTAACTGTATTTCCAAACTATAATTAGTGAAACATTGTTGTTATTATTATCACAGAAACTCACTATCAGTTGATCACAACAAGCTACTGGAGGATCCACAAAACATCTCTTACATACTCTTGTCTCTGTTGTCTCTGAGTGTTTGTTCTAGTTCACCACTTCCCAAAATATGTTCTAGGGAACACTGGTCCTGGGAGATACTTTTTGAAATAATTGTTTCAAAATCAAATAAATTATGAAAATGCTGCTTTCCCTATGCTTGTTTTAGAGGTTCATTTACATGTCTGAATAAGAAATACTGTGAGAAATCTTATAATGAGATACAATAATAAAACTCTTTTAGCCCAGCACTCTTTAGACATATTTATACATGTACAAAATCTTTCATTTAAGTGACTAATAATATTCATTAAAACTAAGTTTCTAAAGAATACGTTTGGGAGGAAAAGCTCTAGATAATCTTCACCATAGAATGAACCTCCTCCCCTTCTCATCCATCAAAATCTTACTCATCTTTTAAGGCCTCGTCTATGAGTTCTTCTGGGTAACACACATCCCCAAGTTGGAGTTCATTCTCTAGATCCACAAAGCACACATCCATACCTCTTTTAAGCTGTGTACTTACTTTATCTTTTCTAAAAATAAGTTTCAGTTTTGTAAGAGAAGGATTCTCTCTGCATTCCAGCAAAATGCTGTTGTTGTTAGGTGCCATCAAGTCAATTCCGACTCATAGTGACCCCATGCACAACAGAATGAAACACTGCCCGGTCCTGCGACATCTTCACAATCCTTGCTATGTATGAGCCCATTGTTGTAGCCACTGTGTCAATCCATCTCATTGAAGGTCTTCCTCTTTTCTGCTGACCCTCTATTTTACTAAGCATAATGCCCTTCTCCAGGGACTGGTCCCTCCTGATAACATGCCCAAAGTATGTGAGACAAAGTCTCCCCATTCTTGCCTCTAATGAGCACTCTGGCTGTACTCCTTCCAAGACAGATTTGTTCATTCTTCTGGCAGTTCACGATATATTCAATATTCTTCACCAACATCATAATTCAAAGGTCTCAATTCTTCTTCAGTCTTCCTTATTCATTGTCCAGCTTTCACATGCATATGAGGCAGTTGAAAACACCATGGCTTGGGTCAGGCACACTGTAGTCCTTAAAGTGACATCTTTGCTTTTTAACACTTTAAAGAGATCTCTTCCAGAAGATTTGCCCAATGCAATATGTCATTTGATTTCTTGACTGCTGCTTCCATGGATGTTGATTGTGGATCCAAGTAAAGTGAAGTCCTTGACAACTTCAGTCTTTTCATTGTTTATCGTGCTGTTGCTTATGGTACAGTTGTGAGAATTTTTGTTTTCTTTACGTTGAGGTGTAATCCATACCGAAGGCTGTAGTTTTTGATCTTCATCAATAAGTGCTTCAAGTTCTCTTCACTTTCAGCAAGGAAGGTTGTGTCATCTGCATATCACAGGTTGTTAGTGAGTCTTCCTCCAATCCTGAAGTCACATTCTTATTCATATAGTCCAATGTTTTGGATTATTTTCTCAGCATACAGATAGAATAAGTATGGTGAAAATATGCAACCCTGACACACACCTTTCCTGATTTTAAACATGCAGTATCCCCTTGTTCTGTTTGAAGGATTGCCTCTTGATCTAAGTACAGGTTCCTCATGACCATGATTATGTTTTCTTGAATTCCCACTCTTTACAATGTTATCCATAATTTGCATAGTCATAAAACATAGATAAACATCTTTCTGGTATTCTCTGCTTTCAGCCATGATCCTCCTGACATCAGTAATGATACCCCTTGCTCCACGTGCTCTTCTAAATCTGGCTTGAATTTCTGGAAGTTCTCTGTCAATGTACTGTTGTAACTGCTTTTGAATGATCCTTAGCAAAATTTTACTTGTTTGTAATATTAATTATTTTGTTCAGTAATTTCCACATCTGTTGGATCACCTTTCTTTGGAATGGGTGCAAATATAGATCTCTTCCACTCGGTTGGCCAGGTAGCTGTCTTCAAATTTCTTGTCATAGAAATACTTGCCATATAATAGGTATTCAGTAAGCATGTGGGATTTTTTTGTTTTTGCAACCTATTTAAACACATTTCCATTTTATAGATCTGAGCACTTTATGTTTATTTCTAAAACTGTATTTGTTATTGTTAGAGACACAGAATACATTTGACACATGACCCTAACCACAAAGAATGCACAGCCTAGTTAAGAAATGCACAGCCTAGTTAAGAAAACTAGATAAAAATATATTAATAAATATACAAAAATTGCAGTCTTCAGTCTGTTAGATTAGAGAAGGAAGAGTTACTCCCCACTGGAGTAAGCAGATCAGGCTGTATCAAAAGATGGGACTTCAGAGAGTCCTGACAAGAAGGCATGGGTTCAAGGCAGACATGTTATCAGTGCCATGAAATGAACCAGACACATTGTTGCTCCTGATGGCCACATTCTGGTCAGTCCTAAACAGTACCCACCAGCTTTAACCAAGCATTCTGGTCAACTCACATCCTTCCTCTTTGCCCCACTTTCACCATTGACTATTCAACAAGCTAAGAGAAATATGGTACAACAAGAGAACTAAGCATGCAAGAGAAAGAGTGGAGACTAGAAACTTACTTGATTATAGAAACCTAGAAAGGAGCCCTAGCAGTGTAATGGTTAAGCACTTGGCTTCTAATCAAGAGGTCTGCAGTCTGAACCCATTAGCAACTCTGTGGGAGAAAAGATCCAGTGATCTGTTCCTGGAAAGATTATAGCCTAGGAAAGTTTACAGTGCAGTTCTACTCTGTCTTTTAGGGTCACTATGAGTTGGAATTGACTCAACAGCACACAACAAATACAAAAGTTAAGGAGAATTTAATTACATCTATGGATATGCATTCTAAGCCTTTGATGATTATGGTAAACAGAATGTCTAGAAAAAAATAGAATAATCTTTCTTCAACCTTAGTCTTCTTGAAGTGAGATGAGATGACTTGATAAAAACAAGGATCATTTATAAGAATAAAAGAATGCTCCATAGATTGCCTACCAGTACTGGAATGCAGAGGGCAGTACAAGTGTGTGTGTTCTGGGTGTGTGTGTGTTGGGAGTGGTTCACAAATTAGCATGGCAAATTAGTACTTAAGGTAGTGCTGCACACAGGATTTATATTTTTCCAGGACATTAGCAGCTAAAGGCAAAACCTAAAAGGAAAATACCAAATATGTTAGTACCTATGGTAAATATACTGGAGCCCTGGTGGCACCGTGTTTAAAAACTCAGCTGCTAACCAAAAAGGTCAGCAGTTCGAATCCACCAGCCTCTCCTTGGAAACTCCATGGGACAGTTCTACTCTGTCCTATAGGGTTGCTATGATTTGGAATCAGCTCAGGGGCAATGATTTTGTTTTGGTTTTGATGTTACATATAAGGACCCCTGGTGGTGCAGTGGTTAAGAGCTATGGCTGTTAACCAAAAGGTTGGCAGTTCAAATCCACCAGCTGCTCCTTGGAAACCCTATGGAGCAGTTCTACTCTGTTTTATGGGGTCGCTATGAGTTGGAATCAACTGATGGCAATGGGTTTGGTTTGGTTTATGGTACGTATGGTGAAAGGGAGAACCCTAAAATTTATTGCAAAGTGTTCAGAAAGCCCTGGTACATGTAACACATCTTATGGGTATTTTGGTCTTCTTCCTTCCAGTCCTTACCCGTTGTTGTAAATCTTAGAACCCCTCAGTCTGTCTTTCCCACACCTCTCCCTTCTCATCTTCTGCAGCCTTGGTCTCTGCTACTCAAGAAGCAGTGCCATAAGGTAGGACAAGGTGTGGGGTACCCTTAACACCAAATGCTGTCTTTATCATTTATTTGTTCATCCATTCATTCATTTATTTGTTCATCATTACAACAGATGTTTGTTAAGACTTTTAGTACGTATCGGGCACTGAGACATGAAAGAAACAGCATCTTCTTATCTAAGCCATAGAAAAGGATAAGGAGGGAACCAAGGGTAGAGGGTAGAGGAGAGTTTTCCAGATAAAGGAAATTGCATGTGCAAAGGCCTGGCTGTGAGAGAAAGCACAGTATGTTTGGAAAAGTGAAACTCTGTTAGTCCCACTGGAGTATAGAATTCAAGAGGGCTGAAGGCCAGAAGAGAAAGCAGTGGCCAGCTGATGTTGGAACCACGGTACAGAGCTTGAACTTGAACCCAAGAGCAGTAGGAAATATTTTGAGACTTTAAACATGAGTTTCCTTCATTTACCCTTTTCTTTTGCATGTTGATAAAAGCATAAATTACTTGCTGGAAGATGCCCAAGGTAGGAACCAGGCTCTCATAAGAGTGGAGATTTTAATAAAAAAAAAAAAATTACAGCCACAGAAAATAATTTCCTTTTCGTTTGTTCTTGTAAGTACAAATAAAGATATTTCAATGAAGATAGAAATAAATGCAATATTTACTTTTCAGTATCTCTTGTATAGCTAAAGTAATTTTGTTAATTTTGAAGCATAAAAATGTATTAGGCCTAATTGGTTTATTTGTAAAATGTTCATGTTTTATATATTAAATTTTAAAGTATAGTTTACTCAATTACAAATATATTAGGAGAATTTCCTTAAAATATGGTAAATTAAACTACAAGCTGCAAAACTATAAGAAGTATATACTTCTCATTCCTAACAGTTTATAAGTAATAGGAAAAATTTTGAGAGCAGAGAAATCACCAACATTATAGTATGACAAAGGAAGTTACTATATTTTTTTGAATCAATGTCTTCCAGTGAATGTCAAGCACATACAGAAAGCACTTGTTTTCAGAACAAGAACTAAGATGTAAAGAAACACACTCAGTGAATGTTTTTGCCATGGGACACTTTGTCTCATTATTATCAGCCTCTGGGCCATCACACTCAGCAATTTTTTCTTTATCTGGTGCTTTATTCTGAAAACTGAAGAATTTTCCATTGCAGAAAAAGAAATGTTCTTAGAACCAGAGATCTCAGTTCTAGAATAGTGTAACCTGGAGCAAGTCATTTCTTTTCTCTGGAAATACAACCAGATTTCTGAGGTTCTTTCCAGCTTTATGAAATAGAATAGTTACTGTCTATCTCCAAACTCATCCCTAAGCAACCACTGATATACTTTCTGTCTCCACAGATGTGCCTACTCTGATATTCCATATAAATGGAATAACACCACATATGGTTTTTTTGTGTCCTACTTATTTCACTTAGCATAATGTTTTCAAGGTTCATCCATGTTGTAGCATGTATCAGTACTTCACAATTTTTATTGCTCACAAATATTTCATTGTATGAATATGTTATTGTTGTTTGCTAGTTACCAATGTGTCCATTCCAACTCATGGTGACCCCACATGAGCAGAGTAGAGCTGCTCACAAGATTTATATTTTTCCAGGACATCAGCAGCTAAAGGCAAAACCTAAAAGGAAAACACCAAATATGTTGGTACCTATGGTACATATACTGGAGCCCTGGTGGCACAGTGTTTAAGAACTCAGCTGTAACCAAAAAGGTCAGCGGTTTGAATCCACCAGCCTCTCCTTGGAAACTCTATGGGACAGTTCTACTCTGGGTTTTCAAAGCTGTGACCTTTTGGAAGCAGAGCACCAGGACTGTCTTCTGAGATGCCTCTGCAGGGTGGGGCTTCAAACCAGCAACCTTTTGGCTAGTAGTAGAGAGCTTAACTATTTGTGCCATCCAGGCATCTTTTACAGATGTAATGCATTTTATTCATCCATGTATCAGTTGATGGACATTTGGGTTGTTTCTAGTTTACAGCTAAATTAACTCTGTGAAGTCTATTTCCCCCACAGTGTGCAGCTTCGGATGCTCCTGCTCAATTTCTTTCTTTTTTTTAATCTCTTAGACTTGCTGCCTAGAGCCCTCCCTAGGCCAGCGTAAGCCATTTATTGGCCAAAAGTATGCTGAAGACCACTTGACAGACTTTGTGCTTTAGTGTAGCAGGTATGTTTCTCTCTCTGTCTACCTCTCTCTCCCTGTGTATGTGGCTTGGGGACTGTTGTCACAGTTTAAGGAGGTTACATTATTACCCCACATTCATCCAGGGACTAGTAACTTGAACTTTCCCTCTCCAATCATTTCTGAAAGGGCAGAGTCTTAGATATGCACACAGTCTTTGAGGCTGCCACTGTGGTTTTATTTTTAAGCCTGGCTTCCTAGGAGTTGACCCTGGGTCTGATTAGTATAATTTTTAGCCAGCTTTGGTCAGAGGTTGTGCTTAAGCCCCTTGTGCCAATGAGGCTTCCACCCTTTGTGGAAGATCTGAGTGCAGCTTTGGAATGTTTTTAAGTCTGCCTACGTCCTGCTTTGATCCCGAGTGTGTGCGGCTTAGTACCTGGGCACAGACTTCCCAACTCCAGGGTTGACTCTAACCCGGAAGGCTCCTCTTGGCTGTCACTTTCCCTGGTTCTCATTGTTAAACTTCTCATGGCTCTGCTGTTGTACTTGTTGCTAGTGGTATCATGGAGCTCTAAGCATCCCCTTAATTTATCTCTACTAAGATTTCCGTTGTTTTCAACAATTCCCTAAGTCATGGAAATTTGCATGCTCCAATCCAAATTAAGTCAGTTTCCTCAATCAGAGCTGTGGAGTTCTTCTTCCTTATAGTTTATCTCTCTCCCAGGCAGAACCTCTGTACCACTGCAAGGAGGTGGGAATTTGGACAGTGGCCTCTCTCTCTCAGAGTAACACACCAGTGGGTGCTGAGAGTAGGTGATGGCTCCTGGTCTCAGCTTGACCCTCCTGGTGTGGACTGTCCACTCTATGAGTGAGCTGGGGAAGGGTCAATCTGGTTCTCAGTATTTTTAGCTCACTGTACCTAGAGTAGAGATTTTCCCCATGAGTAGTAGCTGAGTGAGCAAAGGGAGCCTCAGTCTTCTTGACTTCACCCTCCAGGAACTGAGGACTGGAGAGGATGAGACATGCTGGTGGTCTGTTCCTCCTGAATTGAAATCATAGCCTTAGGCTGGGTGCCGAGGGGAGAGAGAGCAAGTTTTCTTGGCTGAATCCACCAAGAGTAGAGTACTCCAAGTAGAGTCTCCACAAAACATGTCTTGGATGGGAGGAAGGGAGCAGGTTACTTGATGGGGATGCTTTCTGGATCTGACTACAGAACTCCTCCAAGTTTGTAAAGCCAGTTTTCCCAGAAATAACTGATTCTGCATTCAAGAGTACAAAAATATGTCTTTTAAAATGGCCTAGAAAAAACAACTCTTATTCAGAAGGCAAATTTGTATATTTTCTCATAGGACAGAAAATAAAGCTTAATTAATAAATGCAATAAAATGCTCCAAGTTAATCCATGCTGATGAAAATGTCTTGAATCTTAGCTTAAATGCAGTCCTATAAATGTTAATATCAATGTGCATACATTTGACTGGAAGCACAAAAAGCAGGCTACACGGTAAGGATTTGCACTGAAGACATATTTTCAAATATTGGAGATTCAGAACATCTTTGTATATTTAGACCAGAAATAAAGTATGGGAGAAATCACTGCAGAAGATTTTGGAATGGGGGAGTGAGGAGTATAATGACCTTTCCCCAATAAGAAAGTTATTTAACTGGAAAAAAGGATTAAAAACTTATTTGAATTCTCTTGAAATTTTCCTAAGGGAATACAGATTATTTGGTGAAGAATGTTTTAGAGAAGGCTTACTGCCAGATGAAAATTTGGTGACAGTTGAAAAAACTGGCTTGGAAGAATCTTGAAGGAGTTCTGTAGCTGAATCCAGAAAGCATTGTCATCAAGTAAATTATTCTTCACATTTCTAGTTCTTTAAGATCCCCAAACATCATTGTTTATTGATGAGATTCTGTGACTTTTAGTAATCTCTTAGATGACACCTTTAGTCTTCATCCGGTTTTACTACAGGATTTATTTTTTGCTTGTTTTCTTTTCTTCTTAAAAGGAAGAGCATGATTACGAGTTGCATTTAATATTTTACATATTCTGATTTTTTATATTTTTGGAGATATACTGACATTTGTTGTATAAAAATTATTTATGACTGACATAGAATATAGATTCTGGTACTGGATGTGCTTTATTTTTCTGAGTGCAATGGAAATTTTCTCAGTTGGAAGTAAGGAAAGCAAGTTCTGGAGGAAAGCATAATGGAATAATGCAAAGACAAAGAGAGGAAATGCTAGGATTTGAAAATTATGAAAAAAGAATGACGTCAGCAAAATAGGGCAAAGCCAGATTGTGAAGGAAGTTGACTTTATTCAGGAGGCATTTCATTTAAGAATCAAGAATGAGTAAAGAAATGTACAACCGATTGCAGACCTACATGCCCATCTTTCTATAGTTCAGATGTGAGTGATCTCTCTTCCTCTAATAAATTTAGTAATCTTGGCTGGATTCCCTTTCTTTTGGATCTCAAATGCATAGAATTGAATTAAACATAATTCTTGGTTCCTGCAACAATCTCTTCCTTGGTCCATGAATGGCATGCTTTTATTTAGTTATTTAACAATATAATTGTATATCCAATAATGTAATAAGCACTTGAGAGCCAACCACTAGACACAAAAAGTATGATCTTACTAATATCTAAAAACAACCATATATAATATGTACATACTACATGTATAATATATGTATATTTATATGTGTGTATATACATATACCGATATATATAAACATACATATAATCTTGTATGTAATCTTTGTGACTAATTTTTTATTTTATTTTATATTGTTATGATTCATTCATATCATTCAAGTTCATTTATTTTGACAACTGTATAATATTTCATTGAGATGATATTTCATAGCTTATTTATCCACTTTCTCTTGATGAGCATTTGAGTTGTTTCCAAGTTTTGCTACCATGAACAGTGCTGATGTTAACATTCTTACACGTTTACTGATTTGCTTGTGCAAGAGTTTATCCTGCGTATAGATGTGGAAGTATGAATATTTAATGTTAGGTGATAATGTCGAGCTGTTTCCCAAAGTAGGGAATTCCTACCAACTGAAATTCCTACCAGGAATGGATAAATGGTTCAGTGAATCAATGTCATGTCCAATATTTGCTATTGACAAACTTTTGAATTTTTGCTAATCAAATGGATAAAAAATATTGTACTGGTATCTTGGTTTACATTTACCCATTACTAAAGGAGTTGAGATTTCAATCTTTTCACCATTTATCGTGGTAAACAACATGAAGTCGTGAAAGATTTCATCTTACTTGGATCCACAATCAATGCCCATGGAAGCAGCAGTCAAGAAATCAAATGACACATTGCATTGGGCAAATCTGCTGCAAAAGACCTCTTTAAAGTGTTAAAAGGCAAAGATATCACTTTGGGGACTAAGGTATGCCTGACCTAAGCCATAAACAATAAGGAAGGGCAAAGAAGAACTGATGCTTTTGAATTATGGCTTTGGCGAAGAATATTGAATATACCATGGACTGCCAGAAGAACCAACAAATCTGTCATGGAAGAAGTACAATCAGAATGCTTCTTAGAAGCAAGGATGACTTCTCTCACATACTTTGGACATGTTATCAGGAGGGAGCAGTCCCTGGAGAAGAACATCTTGCTTGGTGAAGTAGAGGGTCAGCAAAAAAGAGCTGCAACAGTGGACTCAAGCATAACAACAATTGTGAGGATGGTGGAGGATCAGGCAGTGTTTCATTCTGTTGTACATAGGGTTGCTATGAGTCAGAACAGACTCAATGGTACCTAACAACAACAATGATGTTGAATATATTTTCATATGTTTAATGATCATGTGCATTTCCTTTTCTGGAACATGTCTACTCATGTTTTTTGCCCATTTTTTCTGTTGGGTTGTTTGTGCCTTTTTCTTTTTGATTTGTCAGTTATGTATGTTGAAAATATATTCTTCTAGTTGGGGATTTTGAGAAACAAAAGTCTTTAGTTTTTTTTTTTTTTGAATATTTTATTGTGTTTTAGGTGAAAGTTTACACAGCAAATTAGATTCCCATTCAACAACTCATGCACAAATAGTTCTGTGACATTGGTTACAATCCCCACAATGTGCCAGCACTCTCACCATTTTCTTCCCACCTGCCCCATCCAACCAGCTTCCCTGACCCTCCTTGCCTTCTCATATTTGCTTTTGGGTAAATATTGACCTTTGGTTTCATATAGTTTATTGCTTAAAGGAGCACATTCCTCGTCAGTGTTGTTTATTTTATAGGCCAATCTATTATTTGGCTGAAAGATGACTTCCGGGAGTTGATTCAGTTCCAGATTAAAAGAATATCTTACAGCCATAGGTATTCTTGATTCCTCTAGTCTCTATTAGTCCAGTAAGTCAGGTCTTTTTTATGAATTTAAGGTTTGTTCTACATTTTTCTCCCATTCTAACCAGGACTTTCTATTGTGTCCCTGGTTAGAACGATCAGTAGTGGTAGCCAGGCACCATCTAGTTCTTTTGGTCTCAGGCTATATGAGGCTGTGGTTTGCATAGGCCATTAGTTTTTGTGGACTAATTTCTTCTTTGAGTCTTTGGTTTCCTTCACTCTCCTTTGCTCCAGACAGGAAGAGACCAATAGTTGTATCTTAGATGGACCACTCATAAGCTTTTAAGATCCCAGACACTACTCACCCAAGTAGGATATAGAACATTATCTTTATGAGCTAAATTATCCCAATTGATCAAGTTGTCCCACAAGACTATGGTCATGAGCCTTCAAACACAGTAAATCAATCCCAAGAAGTGTTTGGGTATGTCTAGGGAGTATCCATAACTGTGCCCCCGTGTGCTTTATTGTATATATGAATACATATACAGCACATACAAACATGTATATACATATGCCCACAAGTATACCTATGTATGCATGTGCATGTACTTCCATATGGCTTCCCACACCCATAGAGCATACAAATCTACTTATGTAACCACTCCCATATTTTTTGCTTGTTATTACTGTTGTTGCAAAATTGTATATGTTATAGTATTTACCATAGTTGTGTTTTATTCTTGTGTACCTCTCACTGTGTTCCTTTACCTAGGTCAAGTTGTGCTGACTTCCCCCATATTTCCTATCACCAGAATTAACATGTATCTCATTGTAGTTTTTATTTGCATCTCACTAATGGCTAATGATCGTGAGTGTCTCTTCATGTGGTTGTTAGACACCTGAATGTCCCCTTTGGTGAAGTGTCTGTTCATGTCCTTTGCCCATTTCTTTTTATTGGACTGTCTTTTTATTGTTGAATTGTTGAAGTTTTCTATATATTTTAGAGATGAGACCTTTGTCAGATATGTCATTGTCAATTTTTTTCCCAATCTATAAGTTCTCTTTTGATAAAGACTTTTGATGAGCTAAGTATTAATTTTCAGGAGGTCCCAGTTGTCTAATTTAGCTACTGTTGTTCATGCATTTTTAGTTGTGTTTGATAGTGTATTTATGCCAAAAATTATAATCTCTAGTTTTGACCCTATGTTATCTTTGAGGAACTTTATAGTTTTAGCTTTAACATGTAGGTCTCTGATCCATTTTGAGTTAGTTTTTGTACAAATGGATATCCAGTTTCACCAGCACAATTTGTTAAAGAGACTGAAGTCTTTAATACTTTTTTTTTAATATTTATGTCTGTAATCCAACTGGAATTGATTATTGAAGTGTTATTCTGTTCCATTGGTCTATTTCTCTATTCTTACACTAAAACTACAGTATGCTAATTTCAACAGCTTTATAATACTTGCTATTATCAGATATGACAAGTATCTCTTGCCCACACACCACACTTTACTTCAGAAGTGTCCAGGCAATTCTCTTCCATAAAACTTTTTGAGAAATCTTTGAAAAGTTGCGTGGAAAGCCTACTTGAGTCTCAATTAGAATAGCTCTTTACTGAAATCATTATTTTCCACAATTAATAGTTCTGCTTGGTTCCTTTTTATGTTGTTTTTTTTTTTCCAGTTATACATTGCTAATATCATTCCTTCCTTGTTTTAGAATTTTATTAGTCTGATTTTAAATTATTGGTGCATCTGTTTTAATATTTCTACTTCTGGTGAATTGTGTATTCCAATATGTTGGCTTATTTATTTTAAAAGCTCTCAAATGTCTTATTATTTTTGTCTGTAAGCTCCACATCCTCAGAAACGTCAGTTATTCTCAGGCAATGAATAATTTCAAAACACCGAAGAGTATGGGGTGGAAAATAGATGAATCTTAGAGTAGAGAAAACTGTCATCAGAAAAATTACAGCCAATGACTCCTCAAAAGTCAGGGCTTTACCTTTTCCCCCTGTTGTTGTTAGGTACCACTGAGTAGATTTTTGTCTTACAGAAGCCCCATGTGACAGAGTATTACTGTCCCATAGAGTTTTCTAAGTTGTAATCTTTATAGCAGCAGATGGCCAGGTTTTTCTTCCTCAGAGCTGCTGGATGGGTTTGAATTACCAACCTTTCAGTTAACAGCCAAGCTTTTAACCATTGTGCCACCACGGCTCCTATAAGAAGAAGTAATATCAGAGGAGATACTACCTAGATTGTAATTCACCAGGCCTAGGAGTATGGAGCAGGGGGGATGGGGAAATGGCTGCTCATAGTTAGTCTGTCCTCACTAATTCTTCTCAGTACTTCATTAGCTCTGGGCTTCTGTAGCTTCTGAATTTACTCCAAAGAACTTCAGGACCAGATGTTTGGTCATCATATGTTTGGCAGACAGGTATTGTTTGTCTCAAGGTAATAGCAGGAAAGGATAAATAGGAGAGCTCTAATATTTACTTCCTTATTATATTGTCCCATAGCAGTCCCTGGCTGTCTCATTCCCTAGGACAAAGCCTCAAATGGCCCATTCTGTATACGTACCAATTCAAAATCAATCCCTAATATCTCAACTTCCTATGTTTTCCATTTTGCATGGGTCCTTCATTTCCTATTAATTCATTATTCAATTCTTTATAAATACATGGGTTTTACCATTTATTACTCCCCACTGCATTAGACCATTCCAAAACCATCTAATGCTGCTCATCAGACACATTGTTCAATAAATGCTGTCTATAGCCTGCTGCTGTCAATTTGCTTTTGCAGATCTGGCCAGACTTTCTTTCTTGGACAACTATGTCCATCAGTGGCTAATGAATAACATGGCTTTTTAAAATTCCATATTACTGAAAATAGAATAACTTACCTTTTTTCCTTTTTTGTTCAGTAAGAGTTTTCTTTTTGCCACAAATCCAAGTGAGGCATATTTTCTAGATTGAATGCACTGAAAAGTCATCTCTGAGCTCTATTCAGGTTGAAAACATGTCTGAATCATCATTGTCCACTCAATGTTCAAATCTGCATAATAAATTTTTATGAAAATACCACTAAAATATTTTTCCACACATCTGCCCCGAGTTCTTTCTTGAATCAAATCTATTACCAATAATATTCTCACTCTATCACAAAAAAAGACTATCTAATGGGAAAATGGTATGATAGAATTATGTATATTAAACATTTTACTCTTCCATTTTTTAATTGGATGATAAGTTTGCAAACAACAGGCTGAAGTGGACCCTATGGATTGGTTCACTCAGCCTTTGTTCCAGCTTCTTTCCACAATGTTACTATGCTGCAGAGTCAGGAAAGTTAAGCATTGCATTTCATACATACCCTTGTATCTAGAATTCTGGATGTAAATAAGATTTCACAAATCAAATGGAATCTTTCAAGATTTGATGGCCAAGACAGATATAGGCCATCTTCTAGGAATTTTTGACTGTTTTTTCTTGGCAAGTAAGCTTGTGGAGACATGAGATGTTCCTATAGCACGACTCTCCACCCAGCCTGTTTGTTGATACTGAGAAAGGCAGCATTAACTTCTAGTCCTGGGATCATAATTATAGATGAGTGCTCTTAAAATCAAAAATTCCAGTTTCATCTTAAAAAGAGTAGCTCCTCTGGCAATTTTCTGTAGCAATCTAAAATGGCTTTTACAATCCTGGTCCAGATCATGCTCCTATCTCTTTTAATGTTTATATACACCTAATTCCCTGTATTAAATATATTTATGCTTAAGATACTTGAGTGTTTTCCTTCACCTACATTGAGCCCTAACTGATATATAGTTCAAATTTTTCATAATCTTCAGATGCCATTTTAGGGATGAATTATGCCCATTAAATATGCTTTTCATGTTTTTGTGTGGCTGTCTTTCTTTTTTTTCCTTCAGTAGCTCATTTTTATTGGGGAAAAAAACGCGTTTTAATATTTAGACAACAAAAAAGTCATTATAGATAATCTCCGTGGATTTTCCGTTCTTGCTTTTTAAAAAATTTTGTTGTGTTTTAGGTGAAAGTTTACAGGGTAAATTAATTTCTCAGTCAAAAATTTATACACATATTGTTTTGTGACATTGATTGCAATCCTCGCAGTGTGTCAGCACGCTCCTCTTTCCCTTTCCACCCTGGGGTCTCCGTGTCCATTCATCCAGTTTTCCTATCTGTTCCTGCCTTCTGGTCTTTGCTTTTAGGCAGGTGTTGCCCATTTGGTCTCATTTACATGACTGAACTAAGAAGCACTTTCCTCACGTGTGTTATTTGTTTTATACGCCTGTCTAATCTTTGGCTGAAAGGTGGACTTTGAAAGTGCCTTCAGTTCAGAGTTAGCAGAGTGCCCTGGAGCCATAGTTCTGGGGGTTCCTCAGGTCTCTGTCAGACCAGTAAGTCTGGTCTTTTTTGTGAATTTGAATTTTATTCTACATTTTTCTCCCTCTCTGTCCAGGGCCCTCTATTGTGATTCCTGTCAGAGCGGTCGGTGGTGGTATCCTGATACCATCTAGTTCTTCTGGGCTCAGGCTGGTGGAGGCTATGGTTCAAGCAGTCCATTAGTCCTCTGGACTGATATTTTCCTCGCATCTTTGGTTTTCTTCATTTTCCTTAGCTCTGAACATGATGGGACAAATAGATGTGTCTTTGATGGCCGCTCATAAGCTTTTAAGATTCCACATGCTACTCACCAAAGTAGGATGTAGAACATTTTCTTTATGAAATATGTTATGCCAATTGACCTAGCTATCCTCCAAGACCATGGTCCCCAAACCTCAGCCCCAGTAACTTGGTCCCTCAAGGTGTTTGGATGTGTCTAGGAAGCTTCCATGACTGTGCCTTGATGAAGTTATGCTGACTTCCCCTATATTGTGTGCTGTCTTTTCCTTCACCAAAGTTAATACTTGACTACTATTGAGTCAGTGATTTCCCCTCCCCACCCCTATCCTCCACCATAACCATCAAAGACTGTTTTTCTTCTTCTTTTCTTTTATCTGTGTGTAAGCCCTTTCTTGGGTTTTTGTAATAGTGATCTCATACAGTATTTGTCCTTTTGCGATTATTTCACTCAGCATAATGTGCTCCAGATTCATCCATGTTGTGAGATTTTTCCAGATTCATCATTGTTCTTTATTGTTGCATAGTATTCCACTGTGTGTATGTACAATAGTTTGTTTAGCCATTCATCTGTTGATGGGCACTTAGGTTGTTTCCATCTTTTTGCTATTGTGAATAATGCTACAATGAACATGGGTTGCATATGTCTATTTGTGTGATGGCTTTTATTTGTCTAGGATATATTCCTAGGAGAGGGATTGCTGGATCTATGGTATTTCTATTTCTAGCTTTTTAAGGAGGCTCCATATCATTTTCCCTAGAACCCTGGCGGCACAGTGGTTAAGAGCTCAGCTTCCAACTAAAAGGTTGGCAGTTTGAATCCACCAGCCATGCCTTGGAAACCCTATGTGGCAGTTCTACTCTGTCATATAGGGTTGCTACGAGTCAGAATCAACTTGACGGCAGCAAGTATATCATTTTCCATTGTGGCTGTAGCATTTTACACTCCCACCAGCAGTGCATAAGAATTCCAATCTCCCTGCAACCTTCATTATTTTCTGTTTTTTTGATTAGTGCCAGTAATGTTGGGGTGAGATTGTATCTCATTGTAGTTTTGATTTGCATTCTCTAATGGCTAATGATCAAGAGCATTTCCTCATGTGTCTGTTAGCTGCCTGAATGTCTTCTTTGGTGACATGTCTGTTCATATCCTTTGCCCATTTTTAAATTGGATTATTTGTCTTTTTGTTATTGTGGTGTTGAAGTATTCTATAGATTATAGAGATTAAACCCTTGCTGGGTATGTCACAGCCAAAAAAATTTTTCCCAGTCTGTAGGTTCTCTTTTTAACTCTTGTTGAAGTCTTTTGATAAGCATAAGTGTTTAATTTTTAGGAGTTCCTACTTACCTAGCTTATCTTCTGGTGTTTGTGCATTGTTAGTTATGGTTTGTATTCTCTTTATGCCATGTATTAGCACCCCTAGTGCTGTCCCTATTTTTTCTTCCATGATCTTTATCATTTTAGGTTTTGTATTTAGGCCTTTGATCCATTTTGAGTTAGTTTTTAAGTATGGTGTGAAGTATGGGTCCTGTTTCATTTTTTCACAGATGGACAGCTAGATTTGCCAGAATCATTTGTTAAAAAGACTGTCTTTTCCCCATTGAATGGACTTTGGTCCTTTGTCAAAGATCATCTGACCATGGGTGAATGGATTTACATCTGGGTTCTCCATTTTCTTCCATCTGTCTGCATGTCTGTCATTGTAACAATACCAAGCTTTTTGACTACCGTGGCTGTATAGTAGTTTCTGAGATGGGGTAGTGTGAGGCCTCCTACTTTGTTCTTTTTTGTCAATAATGTTTTTGCTTATCCAGGGCCTTTTTCCTTTCCATATTAAGTTGGTGATTAGTTTTTCCATCTCGTTAAAGAATGCTGTCAGCGTTTGGATCAGGATTACATTTTATCTTTAGATTTCTGTGGGTAGAATTGACATGTTAATAATGTTGAATCTTCCTGCCCATGAGCATGGTATGTTTTTCCATTTACGTAGGTTTCATTTGGTTTCTTGCAATAGTGTTTTGTAGTTTTCTTTGTATAAGTCTTTTATGTCCCTGGTTAGATTTATTCCTAAGTACTTTATTTTTTTTAGGGGCAATTATAAATGGTATTGTTTTCTTGATTTCCTTTTCAAAGTTCTCTATGTTGGTGTATAGGAATCCAACTGATTTTTGTATCTTGATCTCGTATCCTGTTACTCTGCTGAATCTTTCTGTTAGTTCCAGTAGTTTTCTTGTAGAATCTTTGTGGTTTTTTCTTTTTAAATGTATATGATCATATTACATGTGAATAGAGATAGTTTTAATTTTTCCTTTCCAATTTGAATGCCCTTTCTTTCTTTTTCTTGCCTTATTGCTCAGTCTAGGACTTCCAGCACAATGTTATACAGGAGTGGTGATAAAGGACATTCTTGTCTTGTTCTCATTCTCAAGTGGAATGCTTTTATCCTCTTTGTTGAGAATGATGTTGGTTGTTGGTTTTGCTTAACCAAAACCAAAACCACTGTCATCAAGTTGATTCTGACTCCTAGTGACTCTATAGGACAGAGTGGAGCTGCCCCATAGGGTTTCCAAGGCTGTAAATCTTTACAGGAGACTTTCGTCATGGAGTGGCTGCTTGGTTTGAATGCCAGCCTTTTGGTTAGCATCTGAGCACTTAACCACAGCACCGGCAAGGGCCCCTTGATTTTGTATAGATGCCCTTTATATATGTTGAGGAATCCCTCTTATGTTCCTATTTTATTGAGAGTTTTTATCAGGAATGGGTGTTGAACTTTATCAAATGTCTAGTTCTTTATCCCTCCATTTGTTGCTTAAGTTTCCAGGATTGACGTTTGTATATGTTTTACTTAGTTTTTTTTGGTCTTTACTGCAGAGGGATGGCATGATCCATCTGTCTAGGGTACCATGTTTTTTCTTCCCTCTGTGTGGTTGCTTTTAATGTTGTATGATTTGCGGATGATGACAGGGTAATCTATATGGTTCATGTTGTTTGTAGTAAAGCAACAGCAACAGCTGGATTTTTTTTTTTTTTTAGTCAAGTTCAATAAAAACTATTACTTGTATCATTACAATCCTATCTGAAACAAGTCAGAATTTTAAATGACTATAAGACACATGTTACATACAAGGATACATTTGGTCATCCTAGTAGCAGTTGGAAATGCATATTTCATTTGACAGCATTTGAAAAACCCTTTTATCACCTCAAAATAACTTGTGTATACAGACTTCCAAATGTTAAAAGTTGATCTCATGAATTTTTTGAATGTAAAAATACAGTTTGGCTCATATATAAAAGTAAAATTATGGACAGTATGGATTTAATGGTTTTTATCTTCTCAGAATTAATTATAAATATTTCTGGTCCTGCATTCTTCACCTAACTTTTAAGGTTGGGAAGACAATTTTGCCACAAAACAAAAAATCAATAGGAATGCAATTACTATGAGTTTTAGTCATATTATTTATGCAAAAAAGTGTCATGACACAATTCTTGTGGGCTTATGTTTTCTTGTTTAACATCATGTAATCAATATTTGTATTTGTATACATAGGAAAAATGTTATTTAGTTAAATAGTCCTGAAGAGTAATTAAAGTCTTTGCTCAACCAGTTTTGTTTCTACCTGTTTTGTCTTGTACTAAAACTTCAGAGACATGTTATTACAAATGTCAATGTGAAAAAATATGAACATATAATTTAGACAAATATAAATCCATCTTTCAGAATCTTTGTGAATCTCTCAGTTTCATACTACTAAAATGAACTAAGTTCCAACTCCCTTCTGATTTTAGACTTTATGTTTGCTCTTATTTTTCTTTGTCTTTTGTCATATGAGAAAACAGAAAAATAAACAACTTGAATTTCACTGTTGGAATAAATAGTCATTCCTACCATTGCCCAATCTATTCCTAGTCCACTGAAGCCTAATTAAAAACAGATATTTATCCGCCAATCTTCCAATTAGAAAACATTAAGTGAAATGCACAAGCAAAGAATTCTTTTCCTTTTCTTCTGAAAATGGAAGCCTGTTCCCACTGATTCCCACTCTGTAGCAGATGAGCCTTTTGCATTAAAATTTATATTAATTATTTTCATGTGTTATGCATTAGAGAGAAAATAAGCATACTCAAATCCATAATTCTTATAATTATATTGTAGTTTTAATTACATTGATAGAAAAAATATAACACAGATATAATTCAGATCAAAAGTCTTATTTGGTAAATAAAAATAAAATGTGTGTTATACAAATAAAATGATGACAGCTAGCCAAACAAAATACATAACACCTGGTAGATTTAGAAGATAAAATAGAATCCAGGTAGTTTTAAGGAAATATGAACAACAAACAACTGAAAATAGCAACAAAATGGAAATATGTCATTTGTGTTAGAAAACATACATAAAAGTTATTTCAAAACAAGGTGGCAAAATATAATCAGACTAAATATTGTGGACTATGAATACCGCTGTTCTGGAGGAATTGCTGAAATTTCTCATTTCACACAAATGAACACACATTTTTTAGACTCTAGATATGTTTAGTCTTACTCTAAAAACATAGCATGGTAATAAAGAGTGTGTGTTGTGTACTCCCAATAGCAGTGTTAAAATCTCAATATCTAATTACATAATAAATTTTAACTAACATTTATTAAGGTCCCTGACCACAAATAGCTTGAAAACTATAGGTACAGCATATCTATATTCCCAGATGCTAAACAGAAGTGCACATAACATACCATGTTCACAGGAAACATTGACAGAGTTCTGACCGTCTCCCTAATGATGAAGAACTGAGGGAGGGCACAGTAGGCACTGTGAGAAGGGCATGAAATAGCACGACAGATCTGCTGCAGGAATTGGGATTATGTTATTGTAAGGTCACTACACTACATGTAAAGCAGTGTAATATTACTTAATGGTAGATTATAATTAATTAAAGTTATATAAAGTACACGACTAAACTTCTGCAGAGAATTATAAGTAATAAGTCATAGAATCATAAAAAAAAGTTAAATTAACCCAAATGAAGGAAGAGAAGAGAAAAAGAAAAGAATAAAAACAAGACAGTAGATTTTAATCTTAGCATCACAATAACTGCATTAAATGTGAATGATCTAAACCAGGTGTCGGCAAACTTTGTTTTAGAAAGAGCCAGAGAGTAAATATTTTAGACTTTGTGGGCCCAGAGGTCTCTGTCAAAATTACTCAATTCTGCCTGTGTTCCAATAAAACTTTATTTATAAAACAATATGCTGTCTACAAAAAAAAGAACCAAAAAAAAAAAAAAAAAAGAACCACTTTAATTATAAAGCTCTACATAAGTTAACGTAAAAGGATAAAAAAGATAACTGAAAGCATGCTGGTAGTTACATTAACATCAAACAAAGTAGACTTCAGAATAAGGATTGTTATTGGGATAAAAATGAGTATCATATAATGATAAAGGGGTCAATTCTTCAAGAATTCATAAGAATACTAAATGTGTATACTCCTAAAAACATAGCTCAAAATGAATAAAGAAAAAGCTGATAGAACTGGAAAGAGAAATAAACAGATCTGAAATTATAGACAAAGATTTTAATATCCTTTTCTAAACAGGTTTTAGAGCAAATACACAGAAAACCAGTAAGGATATTCAAGATTTAAACAACACTATCAACCAACTTGACCTAATTGATATTTAGAGACTATCGAATCAAGTGCAGACAGACTGTACATTCTTCTGAAGTGCACATGGAGATTTCACCAAGATAGACCATATTCTGGGCCATAAAATAATCTTCAACAAATTTAAAAGAAGTCATGCAAACTGTTTGTGGAACATAATAGAATTATACTAGAAACTAGTAACAGAAAGTTGCCTACAAAACACCAAAATACTTGGTAATTAAGCAACACACTTCTAAACAACCCAGGGATAAAAGAGGAAGTTTCTAAGAAAATTAAACACGATTTTGAACAAAATATAAGATGTGTGGAAAAATCAGTGCTTAAAGGGAAATATGTAGCTTGAAATATTTACACTAGAAAGTTAGAAAATTCTCAAATCAATAGCATTGGCTCAAACCTTGAGAAACCAGAAAAGATAAGAAGAAAGTAAACACAAAGCAAAGGAAGAGAATAATAAACATAAGATCACATATCAATGAGCTCTGAAAAAGAAAAATAATAGAGAAAAATAAATGAAACCAAAACCTGGTTCTTTGAAAAGATAGATAAAATTGATAAACCTCTAGCCAGACTGACCACACACACAAAATCCTACATCCCCACAAATTACCAATATTAAGAATGAAAGTAGGGACATCATTACAGATCCCAAAGACATTAAAAGTATAATAACGAAATATTACAACAAAGCCATGCCCATAAGTTTGACAACATACATAAAATGGACCAATTTGTTGCAGGACACATACTACCAAAGCTCACTCAAGAAGAAATTAATAGCCTGAGTAGTGCTATATATACTAAAGAAATTGATTTTTAGTTGAACAACGTCAGAGAAAGAAAATCCCAGACCCAAATGGTGTCACTGGCAAATTCTACCAAACACTTAAGGTAAAAATAACACCACTTGTAAACAATCTCCTCGAGATTTCAAAATTAACCAACTCCACTCTGTTAACTGACTAAAGAAGAAAAAAACCACATGATTATCTCAATAGATGCAGGAAAAACATTTGACAATATTCAACACCCATTCATGATACAAATTTCAGTAAATTCTGAATGATAAAGGACAACTACAACTAACATCACACATATTGGTAAAAGATCTAATACTTTCCTTTGAAGACTGCATCAAGGCAAGAATGCTCTTTCTCATCCCACCTATTCAGAATTGTAGTGTAAGACCCAGCCAATGTGATAGGGTAATGAAAACAAAGAAAAAGCATGCAGATTGGAAAGGAAGACATGAAACACTCCCTATTCACAGTTGACATAAATTTGTCTGCATAAAAAAGCCCAAAGAGCTACAAATAAACTTTTAGAACTAATAAATGAATTTAGCAAGGTCAGGAGACAGAAGTTTAATGCACAACAAATTATTGCATTTCTTTATACTAGTAATGAACATTTGGAATTTGAAATAAAACATGACACTTATACTATCCCCATAAAAATGAAATACTCATCCTTACATCTCCAGAGGGATCAATAGTATTTTTACCATGGAAGGTGTTCCTTCAATAGGTAATTGTAGAATAATTCAGAAAAATACCCAGAACTCTACTCAAGCTTGAAAAAAATTACGAAGTAATGAACATTTCTACTACATATTCCCTCATTTCAAAATAGCCTTGGATTTCCTTGATCATACATTTAAGCAAGGAAATATCACCCATTTGTTTAGGAGAGCATAGTTCTAACCTCAGTGAATTCTGGTGAAAGTCATTAAGTCTGTTGCTAGGGGAATTGCTAGCCAAATTTTAGAACAGAAGGGCCCAGTGAAGGGAATTTGCTGATGACTTCCAATAGCCACAGCAGGAGTTATTTTCTTTTTCCTTCGTTCCTTGAGGAAAGAAGTACTGTTGAGTGAAGAAAAAGAAAAATAGCTTTAATGTAGGAACCAAACTGAGATGATCTGCTCCTTACTCCACCCAAGCCATGGGAGGTGGGTGCACTTTCCCTGCTACAGAAGTGGAGGTTGGGGCTTATCAGGAAGAAGCTTCAGAGCGCACTCCAGGTGCCAGTCATGGGGGATTTAACTGAGCCCGGTCCTGTCTGGTTTTTCTGCCAATGGGGTGGGGGGTCAGGAGGAATAGGGCCCTTGTAAACAGAGTAGATATTGGGCACACACTGCTAGGGGACGGTGTTGCTACACTGAAACCTAGCGTGCTTACTCTGGAGATCAAAACCAGGATCCAGAGAACAGCCCACATTTCTGTTGCCTTCTCAGCAAGAACCACTCTCACCTCTGAGACCTGTCTTCTGCCCTGAAGTTACGGTCTCTAATCACTGACACACTGACTCTATGTATATTACTCTCTCAATGCTCTCTCTCAGGATTTCTTGGTCTCTTCAGTCAGTTACTGTTCTAATACAGGTATTACTCCACTATTTGTCATCCATTATGTTCTTACAGTACAGTATTTCATTGTATATCAATGATACAGTTTATTCATTTTAATTTTTTGTGATTGGTGTTATATATTTGATTGATAGTCTTAAAGGTAATTGTATTTTTTAATTGTGGTAAAAATATAAATAACATCTGCCTATTCAATATTTTTCAAGGGTCCAATTCAGTGACACAGATTACTTCAAGCACGTTATACAGCCATCACCAATACCCACTGCCAGATTTTCGATCACCATAAACAGAAACTCATTGCTTCCTAAACAATGATTCTCTTTTTCCTCCACCCCTGGTAACCACTATTAAACTCTGATCTCTATACATTTGCCTATTCCAAGTGTTTCATATTAGTGAGACCATATAATATTTGCCCTTTTGTGATTGACTGACTTCACTCAGCATACTGTTTTCAAGGCTCATCCATGTTGTAGCATGTAGCAGAACTTCGTTTCTGTTTATGGCTGAGTAATATTCCATTACAGGTACCACATCTTATTTATCCATTTATCTGTTGATGGACATTTGGGCTTTTTCTACCTTTTAGCTATTGTGAGATCCATTCCATTCTTACTGGACTTTTAGATTTTGGGGGGGTATTACAAACAATGATGCTGTGAACATTGTTGTTCATGTGCCCTGTAGTCCATGCCAAGGAGATGGTATGCAGTAGGTTTATGTTGCCTGCAAATGTCCTGACTGCGAAGACAAGAGTGTACAAAGCAGAAACCACAAGGGGTTGGATGTTACAGCGTGCGCTTCTGCAGCCTTCCTCTGCTTCAGTCATCCCACGTGAAGTGAAGCCATTTAAGTCCAGACTCTGAGTTAATGATAACCTGTGTGAGTTTGTTAACTTGTGAATTTGTTTCCCCCAGACAACCTCTAAGGAACCCTGGTGGTGTAGTGTTAAAAGCACTTGGCTGCTAAATTCCGTGGTTCAAATCCACCAGCAGCTCCATGCGAGAAAGATGTGGTAGTCTGCTTCCATTAGGATTACAGCCTTGGAAACCCTATAGGGCATTTGTACTCTGTCCTACAGGGTCACTATGAGTCAGAACTGCTTGAAGGCAATGCATTTGGTTTGGTTTTGGGCAACCTCTATTGGATTGATCATTGTTCTACTAAAGCTTGACAGTTTTTTCTTTCAGAATTTTTCTTATTTTTACAATTTACTTCCCATCCCTCTGCAGTTTGCTCACAGAATGGAACCCACATAGTTATACAAGGAGTCATCTTTTATTTTGATAAATATCATTCAGTATATCATTGTACCTCAGTCTGTTTACTTTATGAATATATAACTCTTGTTTAGCTTCATTGTTAATGGCATCTTCTTTGCTAATTTTACTTCTTTTGGTTCGTTTTGTGAAGGGAAACTTTGCATATTCATCGCCAGCTATCCAAGATCATTATTATGCATTTCAGAATATAAAACTTGAGGGCAAAACATTGCAGTTTTTGTGCGAGGGGTGCACGTGCCTGTGTGAGTTAACCTTAAAAGCTTTAGTTGTACTGTATGGGTACAGTACCTTTGCAGGAAGAGTAAATCATTCTAGGTGTCCTGTCAGGGTATGCCATACGCTGTATTTTTAAAACTGGTGTTCCTGGCCTGTATGCATAGATAAAGATAGCTTACATTTTTGGTTTTCTTTTGATGCCCAAGAACCAAAAAAATAAAATAAAATAAAAATCAGTTGCTGTCAATTTTGACTCCTAGTGCCCCTACGGGACAGGGTAGAACTGCTTCATAGGTTTCCAAGGAGCAGCTGATGGATTCAAACTGCCGACCTTTTGGTTAGCAGCCATAGCTCTCAACCACTGTGCCACCCAAGAGATGCATGGATGGTACTTCAGAACCACTGCTAACTTTCAACACATTTTATATTAAACACTGTTATTTTAAGCTTCATGACTGTTTCCAAATTTGTATTAGCATCTGCCTTCTCTCACTGGTTACCTTTCAGTAAAATGGCTGATAGAGGACTATCATGGCAAGGTGACAGGTAGATGTGTGCAGACTCTCTGGAACTTTCAAAGGAGTCTCTCCTTTAAGGACTCACTAAGGAAACATAGTAAGTACACAGGAACTTCCTCTTGCAAAGGATGTATGTCCCAGTTGAGAAGTAATGCAAAAGGCAGGGAATTTGACTTGGACAAGGGTCTCAAACCTTAAAGATTAAAACTGTGGTTAGGTTGCTAAAGTTTTATTATAAACAAATGGCTTGTTTGTCCTTGCACCTAGACCTAAGGGCTTCAATTTTCAATAAATTCTCTAACTCAAACTTCTTCCCAGCAACAACACAAATATATGCTCTGGCCTCTGTATTAATCAGAGGTCTTTCTGTTGCAAGTGAGAAACTCTACCTCAAAATATTTGAAGCAAACAATTAAATATAATACTTTTATGTCACCAGGATATCCAGGAGTGACCTCAACTGATCTAGAAGTGGCCTAACGCTGATCCAGAGCCTCAAAATGGGGTTCTGATTCTACTTCTACGCTACTTCTACTCCATGCTTATCTCTCTCTGTTGCTTTCTGCCCCATTGCACCTCTTTCTGATTCTCTCCTGCTGCACACAGACTTTCTCCATATGACAAGATGGTGGCTGATAGCTGCCCTAGACTATCTCCATATCTCCAACAGAAAAATCTCAGAAGACCTTTGAGGGGCCCAGTTTGGATCTCATGTCCAGCCCCAGCAGCTGGAGTACGAGACACAGGATTATTAGCTCCTCCACACAGAGGAGAGGAGGAGCTATCAAAGAAAAGGGAAGAAGAAATACTGGGAATATATTCTGGGTGGTCAAATCCTTATGATTGCCACACACAAACCCCCAAAACCAACCAAACCAAACCCACTGCCATCAAGTCAATTCTGACTCATAGCGACCCTGCAGAACAGAGAAGAACTGCCCCACCGGGTTTTCAAAGCTGTAAATCTTTACGGAAGCAGACTGCTACATTTTTCTCCCACGGAGTGGCTGGTGAGTTCAAACTCCTGACATTTCGATGAGCAGCCAAGTGCTTTAACCACCGTGCTAGCAGTGCTCCTGACACACAAAGAGCCCACAAAGTTTTGTAAAGATTTCCTTCTAAATCCCTGACCTCAGAAACACCCTTAATTCACATCATTAATGGCAGATGGAGCTACTCATATTTCCTAGACTTACAAAGCCTGCCAAGTGTTTGGGAGAGAGCTACACCTTTCTGAGAAATGGTTTTAACTTAGATGAAATTGGTGATAGATAAAAAATTAACTTGGCTTTTTAAAACACCTTGGAATATAAGGTGAGATACTGATCAGGTAATTGTTAATGAAGACTGAGGAAGGAAAGGAATTGAAAAACAAGTTCTTATTTTCTAATTTATCATTCACTTTGACTTTCTTTCATTTAATCATCAAGAACTATCATTGTATTCCAAAACCAAACCCATTGCCATGTAGTCCATTCCAACTCATAGCAACCCTATAGGACAAAATAGAACTGCCCCATAGGATTTCCAAGGAGTGGCTGGTAGATTCAAACTGCAGACCTTTGGTTTAGCAGCTGAGCTCTTAACCACTGTGCCAGCAGGCCTCCATAATTGTATTAGAGAAATCAAAAACCATCATTTCACTGAAATGTTATAATAAAAAGCATGTAATTTCTTCCATTTGTGGCAACTCAGGTAGGAAAGTAATATCTGTAAATTTAATAAGTCCTTTCTTTAATAAACCAGCTGATAAAGGCTTAATCCTTACTAAAAAAAGAAAACACAAGTTTAGTACTATTAGGCATAAAAAACTGAATGCAAGTAACAATAAGGGTCCTTCTACTCATACCAGAAAAGGACAAAAACTGCATTATATACAGTAAAAAACAAACAAACAAAAAGCATAGTATAGAAAAATGAAGGAAGAAAAAGGACCCTATAGAACAAATGACTATTCTCTTGACTTTCATTATTAGAGGTTATCATTTTAGCAAAGAAATACTGGAAATCAGTAACGGCTCTCTGCCATAAAGTATTCCCAATTGTTTGAATTATCTGTATAGTAAAATATATGTAGTTCTCACATCATTGAGTGGTTCTTCATAAAGTTATAATTTAAACTATTTTCCTGGTATTGCTATAGATATACGTTGTATTTGTTTAGTTCCAAGATGTGTATATTTGTATATTTTCCACATTTCAACATTGTAATTGTAATGTGCTTCCTGATTTTTGGAAACTTATTTTTCTGAAAATCTGTTATCCATCCAATGGTTTCTCTTACAGTCAATGGCATCTTGACATAATGAATTAGTCGAGCCCACAATAGCAATTGTGTTATAGACACAAGTCTGGTTGGTGTACAGGAGGCGGAAGACCATGTAAGTGCTACTTCTAATACAACACTGTCTTAACAAAACATCTTAATACCTGGGAGTACTCTTTACTACAGAAAGACAACTAGACTCAGTGAACAATATTATTTTTAAAAATCATGGGTGTTGGTGTTCGAAACACCAGATTATAAACTCCTTTAGTTCAGTAATTATAACCTTGCATTGCCCAATTTCTTTGCTTCCCTTAATGATCTCACTGACTCCTATGGCTTTACTTACCACTAGGTACCCAGTCATGGTTCTACAGCCCAGAAGTCTCTTCTGAGATCAGCACCATATATACAATTCTCTATCTGACATTTTATTCATTAATTTCTAAAATTTTGTTAAGTACTTGTTATGTCAATGATTCAAACAACATATCCAAAACTAGATACAATATATTTTCAAAAACAAACAAAAATGACCAGCACTCTTTAGTCTGTATCCTGATTAACACCACCAAGAGTTAGGATTAAACAAAAGCAAATCTTAACCCCAGTACCTGTGAACATGACCATGTTTTAGAAATAGTCATCAGTTAAGTTGGCATGAGATCATACTGGAGTAGGTCAGGTCCTAAGCCAATCTGAATGGTGCCCTTTTAAAAGGGAAAAGACACAGACAGAGGAAGGACAGCCATGTGACAATCCTTCTGCAGCCAAGGAACACCTCCAGCTACCAGAAACAGAGAGAGACAAGAGAGGATATCCCCTAGAGACTTCAGAGGGAGCATGGCCTGGCCAACACATTGATTTGGACTTCTGGCTTCCAGAACCGTGAAACAATACATTTCTGTTGTTTCCCACCTGGTGATACTTTGATACAGCAGCCTTGGGAAACAATACCATATTTCATATGTACCCCGTCCTCTCTATCCTTCACTGCCTCTGCCTGAGGCAATAAGGTGCTTATCATCTTTCTTATGGACAATGGAAGTCATCGCCTAACGTCCCTGATCCTCTGCTTACTTTAAGTTTATTCCAAACTCCATAGGTTTCCTTGATTCAGGTAATAATCATCACGACTATAGTATGTACCAGGTAGGCCTACCCTTATGTTAACGTTGTATCTAAGCAAGTGCACCCATGATACAGATATTATCACTCTTGATTTCTCACTTGGGAAATTGAAAATTATGTGATTTATATCACTAAAACGTAGAACGTTCTGGATTGGAAACTAAATCTTTTTAATCTTAAACTGGGGCTTATTTTATTATACTGCATAGCCTCCTAGCTATGTCACTGGCAAACAAACAGAAAAAAATAATAAAAAGAGAAAAAAGGAAAAGACAAATGTTTCCTGTGTTAGTATGGCAAGGATTGAAAAAAAAGATGATTCGAGAAGTGACTGCACAGCAATGGGTTTTAGAAGCCCTTGTGGTGCAGTGGTTAAGATTTGGCTGCCAACTCAAAGGTCAGTGCTTCAAATCCAACAGCTGCTCCTGGGGAAAAAGATGTGGCAGTCTGCTTCCATAAAGATTATATAGCCCTGGAAACACTGTGGGCAGTTATACTCTGTCCTATAGGGTCGTTATGAGTTGGAATCCACTCGACAGCAATGGATTTGGACATGTACTCATGATAATACAATTACTTGGGGTATAATTTAATGATTTTCATGGAATAAGATGGCAGGAAAGAGAGCCTGGTAACACGTTTCATTGCACCAGTAACGTGATAGGAAACTCTGTACTTGTGAGTGATGGGAGAAGGGAATGGCAGTGTGCATATCTAACTGTATTAATAAAATGCTCATTAACTCAGGTGCTGGTAGAGTTGGGCATGCCTTTAATATATAAAAGAAACGAAAAAACACGCTCATGGACCACTTAAATGTTAAATATAATGGGCTGTTTCTCTGTTTTTGAGAGAGCCAGCAGGTAGCCTGTCAGACCATGTCAAGAATGTGATGATTGTGAGCTAGACAAGGAATTGGCAGGGATAAGTGTGGTCTGAGAGAATGTGGCTCTCAGATAAAGAGCAGCCTTTTCTGAGATTAAAAAAAAGAAAAAGTAGTATTGAGGACAAGTAAAACCATCTGAAAGACAGAAAGAGTCTGAGGAGCACCAAAGATTTGACATATTTCTAATAGACGTCATGTCAGGGAATTTAACGTAGTAAATAAGATCAAGTAGACAAATTTGGTATTTGACTGTTAAAAGGTGGTTTCTTTAAAGGTTGTCATTTTATGCTTTTAGTTCAGGGTGTATTACTAAATTATTTACTGGTGTCATTAATCTATGATTTTAATGTTAATAACAAAACTATTTAAAATAAATACTACTGAGAATTCTGACAGGGATAGCGCCTCGGTCCTCTTATCAGATTTGAAGAAGACAGGGTGAGTCTACAATCTCTCTCACCTGATTGCAGGGTCATGCAATTCAGAAAGACTCCTAGGAAGGAAATTAAGTGTCATCAGGTGTTACTTCCCAAACCCTTGAATTCTTGCCACTCTTCAAGAATTCTTTCTTTATAACCTATTGTTCCCTGTAATAAGAGACCTGGAAAAAATTTCAAAATAGCAGACAATCTAGTTCATTTTTAATCTTCGGTTAGGAAATTTGTTACATGATTTTCATCATATTAAGTTTACTCTTCTACTTAATTTTTAGCCCCATATTACTTGGTTTTAAATAAAAGAGATGAAAAAGACGTACAATTGTTATCTGTTTTCTATCTCTCTAACTTAGAGAAGCTCGGCTGAATACGTTTTGTTTCAAAATGCAGTCATTCCCATGTTTTAATATCCTTTGAATCTCATCACAGGAGCTGAGAAACTGTAATTTCCTCATTATCTGTGGCTTTGTTCATCCTTTTCTAAAGTAAAAAGGCCCCCATTATACACCTGCCCCCAGAAGCAGGAGCCTGCATTCCTTCCCTCCCAGGTCTGGTTAGGTGGCTTCTCAAGGCCCCTGATGTGCTCCCCATCTTTGTATCCTCTGAGTTTTTCTGCAGAAATCACACAGATCAGGTGTTGCCACAGACAGGTATTTCTAGAGAAATCAGGTTTCTAGAGAAACTTAACTTCTGAATGAAGGGGTTTAGGCACGCTTACCCTGCATCTTTACTATGTAAGTGTAATGGTAAGTGTTATGTGTCAACTTGGCTTCTCAGTGGTCTGGCAGACACTATGTAATCACCTTCCATTTTGTGATCTGATGTGAGCAGCCAATCAATTGGAAGGGGAGTTTTCTTGGAGGCGTGGCCTGCCTCCAGTATGTAAATGAAAGTTCTGGTGAAGACCTCTTCTGATCTCTGGTTCTTTGGATGTGAGCCAGCAGAGGCCTCCAGCCCATTGCCTGGCCTACAGATTTGGGGTTTGACAACCCCTGTAACCACGTGAGCCAGCAGAGGTTTTCAGCCTGTCCTCTAACCCATGAACTTGGGACTTGCCAGCCCCTTCAATGGCATGGACCATTTTCTCACATTTGCATGAGCCATTTCCTTGAAGTAAATTTCTCTCTAACTGTATCTATATATACTTCACTGGTTTTGCTTCTCTAGAGAACCCGGACTAAGACAGTGAGTGACTGGTAAGACGTGAGTGGATGTATCAACAATCCATGTATGTATTGATTCAACAGATATTGAAAATCCACCTCCTGTAGACAAAAGACAATGTGCTGGGGATCCAGATATGAACAAGACATAGTCTGTGGTGTTGAGAAGCCGGCCTTCTACTAGGGGAGATCAGGACCAACTTCATGGTCATGTGATCTGTGTAGTTATACAGGGCCCCATATCAAGAAGGGTGCACACCTGGTTCAATGCGCTGCTGTTACCATCCTAAATTTTTAATAATTTTTGAACAAGGGGTCATATGTTTTCATTTTGCACTGGACCAGAAATTTATATATCTGGTCCTGGAGGAGACAGACAAATCTTTTGTAACAGCATGGGAGGAAGCTATGCCAGTCTTGGACATTCTTGGATAATAAAAAAATCTTCGAGAAAGTTACTGGGGCTCCATCTGTGCCATTGGATAAGTAGGAAAGGTGCTGATATGTATACCTGCTTATGTTATAAGGCAATTACATTTTGGAGTATAAATGGAGTACAAAATAGACCATGTCTTACTTTCATTACATATTAAAAATGCTCTGCAGTCATTGCTGCTCCTCAGCCTCTCATGATCCCTTTCATGTGAACTTGCTCTGGGTAGAGGCAGGAAGATCCAGCCATGAAATACAAGTGAGAACTGGCATGGCAGCACAGTGGGAAGACTGATGTTCACAGGTGAAAAAAATGGCAGAGAACAAACTGTTGGTAAATTGAGAAGGCAGGTCAGACAGTAGCCAGAGGCTCACAGAGTGTCAGGAGCATGGACCCAAGTGAAGGAGAGTCCTTTCGCCACCCGGGCTCCTCCTTGGGTGGCACAGTTAAACACTTGACTACTAGCTGAAAGGTTAGCAGTTGAAATGTGGAACCTTGAAAGAAAGGACTGGAAATCTGCTTCTGAAAGTTCACAACCTTGAAAACCCTATAGAGTTCAGTTCTACTCTAGTTCTGTTCTGTACACGTGGGATCAACATGAATTGGAGCCAGCTTGACAACAACTAAGGACAACAACTACTGGGATCCAGGACGATAGAGAATAGTTTTGCTACTGATCCTATGCAAACTAAGCCTATTATCAGAGATGGCAGTGAATTAATTAGTCCACAGTGTGTACTGTGTGATTTGTAGATCACAAAACATTTTTGGATAATGCAAGATATATATATATATATATATATATATATATATATGAAGAAAATGGGAAAGAAAGAAGTAAAAAAGAAAGGAAGAAAGGGAGAGAGAGTAGACAAGAAGGGAGGATTGCAGGAAAGAGAATGAGCAATATACAAGTCAAAGAAAGAGACATAAAGACAAACAGATAAAGGAGACAAGGAAGGAAGGTGGAATGGTAGGAAGGAACATATTGAGGATTTTAAAATATTAATATATTTATTATGCTAGAGTTAGGTGCTACTATTATCACCATCTCATATATGGGAAACAGGCTTAAAGTAGTTAAGTAATCTCTTTAAATTCACATCCTTAGTAAGTGGTGGGGCAGAGGTTTAAACCTACAAAAACTGATTCTAGTGTAAACAAACTATGATATAATAAAATGAAAAGACTGTACTCTCATTAATGCTCTAAAGCACAGAGAAGAAAGCTGGGTTAATAGCATAATCTATCCTTAGGATTCTCCTAGTTACTTGTGGTTTAGGGCACATTGGATTGTCTTTGTTTAAATTTATTTGCTAAGCAATTCTGCTATTTTACTCACCTTTTATGCAGCAATAGCTATCACCACATGCTAGTGTCTAACAGAAACTGAAAATATTTAACACGATCTATATTGTGTATAAGCTGTTACATTGGGTTTAGATGCATTTTCTATAGTAATTTGCTGCATTTGTTTGGAATTTTTGGTAAACACACATCCTAATTGATTCGTACCTGGCATTCATCAGCCACTTATTCTATATTTTCATGTCTAAACTATAAAATTGGAATAGACAGAATCCTATGCAGGGATGTATTGATTATATTTTTATTTAATTAATTTAAACAGATAGTATACGAACATGGAAAAAAATGAAAAAGAGACAAAAATGTATGCCAGGAGGTAGATGTGTGTTTCTCCTACTACAGTCTCAGCCATTCAGTTTGCTTTCCTAGATGAAACTGATGTTTACAATATTTAGAATACCTTTCTGAAAATATTCAATGCTTATGAAAGCATGTGGAGATATAAATATAGAAACTCACACAATGAATTTCCTATACTAAATCATATCATGCTGCTATGAGTCAGAATTGACTTGATGGCAATGGGTTATAGATCTTCAGGTGAAACAATTGCTCAGCTACTAACCAAAAGGTTAGTGGTTCAAACCCATCCAGAGATGGCTCAAAAGAAAGGCTTGGCAACCTGCTTCTGAAAGGTTGAAGCTATCAAAACCCTATGGAGCACAGACGTACTGTGAAACATATGGGGTTGCCATGAGTAAGAGTCGACTTGATGGCAACTAGTAACAGAGCTAGGAGATTATTTCTTATTAGTATGTATACAGCTGTCTCATTCTTTTATTGCCCACATAGTATTCCATTTAATGGATTACCATTAATTTCTTGATCACTCCCCTGTGGGTAGTTATTTAATTATTTCCAGTCCTGTGACATTGCAGTCCATGTTGTAATGCATATCCTTGTATGGATGTAATTTGGGACATATGCCAGAGTATTTGTGGAATTAATTCCCAGAAATAGAATTGTTAGGTCGAAGGATATTTCCATTTTTATTTTTTATTTTTTTAATATATATATTTTATTGTACTTCAGGTGAAAGCTTACAGAGCAAATAGTTTCTCATGAAATAGTAGTACACATGTTGTTTTTTTTGACATTGGTTAACAACCCCACAACGTATTAAGCCTCTAAATTCTCAACCTTTTTTTTTGATGAAAATTACAGCTGGCCAAAGATACACCGTTTCAAAATTTTCTACATTCACAGTTCAGTGACATTGACTACGCTCTTCCAACTGTGCTGTTATTCTCACTTAAGATGAAGGCTTACAGAACAAAATAGTTTTTCATTTAACAGTTACTACACATGTTGCCCTATGACAATGGTTAACAATCTCACAGCACATCAAGAATATCCTTACTCCACCTTGTGTTCCCTATCACCAGGGGGCTTCCTTGTCCCCTTCTGTCTTCTGGACCTTGTCAGTGGACTATTGTACCTCTTTAGTCTCCTTTGTTTATTTATTTATTTATTTATTTTTATTTTATTTAAACACCATTTCAAAACTTTTTACTTACACATTTAAGTGATATTGACTATGCTCTTCCAATTGTGCTGCCATTCTCGCCCAAGATGAAGGCTTACAGGACAAAACAGCCTCCCATTTAATAGTTACTACAAATGTTGCCCTATAGCAGTGGTCAACAATCTCACAATACATCGACAGTGTCCTTATTCAATTTGTGTTCCTTATCATCAGTTTCCTACTCTCCCTCTGCCTTCTGGCCCTTGTCACCGGACTCCTGTACATCGTTAGTCCCATTTAGTTTTACTGGGGTCCATTTTTATTTTTGATAAATATTTAACAAATTGCCCTCATAGAGGAAGAACCAATTTTCATTCCCTCAGCAATATCTAAAGTAAATATTCACAATCATTTTTTTCATAAGATTTGGTTTGTGCCAAGAAGAGCAGTTTAAAAAAAAAGAAAGTAATTCATTCCAGATATTATTTTTATTATTTTTTTAATGAAAAACCTTAAACATTTTTTCATACGTTTAGGAGACAAGACCTCCATGAGTCTGTCTGTTTGTGGTGCTGTGGGAGTTTGGGTGTTGCTGTGATGCTGGAAGCTATGCCACCGGTATTCAAATAGCAGCGGGTTCACCCATGGCGGAAGGGTTTCAGCTGAGCTTCCAAAACAAGACACACTAGGAGGAAGGACCCTGCTGTCTACTTCTGAATAGAATTAGCAGGTGAAAACCTTATGTATAGCAGTGGAACATTGTCTGATATAGTGTCGGAAGGTGAGCCCCTCAGGTTGGAAGGCACTCAAGATGCGGCTGGGGAAGAGCTGCCTCCTCAAAGTAGAGCCGACCTTAATGACGTGGATGGAGTCAAGCTTTAGGGACCTTCATCTGCTGATGTGTCATGACTCAAAATGAGAAGAAACAGCTGCAAACATCCATTAATAATCGGAACATGGAACATAGGAAGTATGAATCTAGGAAAATTGGAAATCGTCAAAAATGAAATGGCATGCATAAAGATCGATATCATAGGCATTAGTTAGCTGAAATGGATGGGTATTGGCCATTTTGAATCAGACAATCATATGGTCTACTATGTCACAAAGAACATTTCAAGATCTATCCTGAAGTACAATGCTGTCAGTGAGAGGATAATATACATAAGGTTACAAGGAAGATCATTTAATACAACTGTTATTCAGATTTACCCACCAACCACTAAGGCCAAAAATGAAGAAACTGAAGATTTTTACTAATTTTTGAAGTCTGAAGTCGATTGAATATTTAATCAGGATGCATTGATAATTACTGGTGATTGGAATGCAAGAGTTGGAAACAAAGAAGAAAGATCGGTAGTTGGAAAATATGGCCTTGGTGATAGAAACGATGCCAGAGATCACATGGTAGACTTTGGCAAGACCAATGACTTCTTTGTCACAAAAACCTTTTTTCACCAACATAAACAGCAACTCTACAGGTGGACCTCACTAGGTGGAATACACAGGAATCAAACTGACTACATCTGTGGAAAGAGATGATGGTAAATCTTAACATCGTCAGTCAGAGCAAGGCCAGTGACCAGCTGAGGAACAGACCGTCAATTGCTGATGTGCAAGTTCAAGATGAAACTGAAGAAAACTAGAGCAAGTCCACAAGAGCCAAAGTATGACCTTGAGTTTATCCCACCTGAATTTAGAGACCAGGTCAAGGATAGATTTGACATGTTGAACACTAATGACCAAAGGCCAGATGAGTTGTGGAATGATATCAAGCACATCATATATGAAGAAAGCAAGATGTCATTAAAAAGACAGGAAAGAAAGAAAAAACCAAAACGGATGCCAGAAGAGACTCTGAAACTTGCTCTTGAATGTCAAGTAGCTAAAGTGAAACGGAGAAATGATGAAGCCAAAGAGTTGAACAGAAGATTTCAAAAGGCAACTGGAGAAGACAAAGTAAAGTATTATAATGACATATTCAAAGACCTAGAGAGAAAACCAAAAGGGAAGAACACGCTCAGCATTTCTCAAGCTGAAAGAACCGAAGAAAAAATTCAAGCCTCAAGTTGCAACATTGAAGGATTCTACAGGGAAAATATTAAACAATGCAGGAAGCATCAAAAACAAATGGAAGGAATACAGAGGTTCACTATACCAAAAGGAATTGGTCGACATTCAACCATTTCACGAGCATATGATCAGGAACCCACGGTACTGAAAGAAGTCCAAGCTCCACTGAAGGCATTGGAGAAAAACAAGGCTCCAGGAATTGACGGAATATCAATTGAGATGTTTCAACAAAGGGATTCAGTGCTGGAAATGCTCACTCATCTATGCCAAGAAATTTGGAAGACAGCTACTTGGCCAACCGACTGGAAGAAATCCATATTTATGCCTATTGCCAGGAAACGTGATCTAACCAAACGTGGAAATTATCCAACAGTATCATTAATATCACACGCAAGTAAAATTTTGCTGAAGATCATTCAAAAGCGGCTGCAGCAGTATACCAACAGCAAACTACCAGAAATACAAGCCAACTTCAGAAGAGGACATGAAACCAGGAGTGTCATTGCTTGCCAGATGAATCTTGGCAGAAAGCAGAAAATATCAGAAAAATGTTTACCTGTGTTTTACTGACTATGCAGAGGCATTTGACTGAGTGGATCATAACAAATTATGGATAACATTGGGAAGAATGGGAATTCCAGAATACTTAACTGTGCTCATGAGGAACCTGTACATAGACCAAGAGGCTGTTGTTTGAACAGAACAAGGGGATACTGTGTGGTTTAAAGTCAGGAAAGTTATGCATCAGGGTTGTATCCTTTCACCATATCTATTCAATCCGTATGCTGAGCAAATAATCTGAGAAGCTGGACTACGTGAAAAAGAATGGGGCATCAGGATTGAAGGAAGACTCATTAACAACTGCATTATATAGATGACACAACTTTGCTTGCTGAAAGTGAAGAGGACTTGAAGCACTTACTGAAGATCAAAGACCACAGCCTTCAGTATGGACTACACCTCAACGTAAAGAAAACAAAAATCTTCACAACTGGACCAACAAGCAACATCATGATAAAGGGAGAAAAGATTGAAGTTGTCAAGGATTTCATTTTACTTGGATCCACAATAAACATCCATGGAAGCAGCAGTCAAGAAATCTAAAGAAGCATCGTATTGGGCAAATCTGCTGCAAAAGACCTCTTTAAAGTGTTGAAAAACAAGTATGTCAACTTGAAGACTAAGGTGGGCCTGACCCAAACCGTGGTGTTTTCAATCGCCTCATGGGCATGTGAAAGCTGGACGGTGAATAAGGACTAACGGAAGAAGAAATGACACCTTTGAATTGTGGTTTTGGAATAGAATATTGAATATACCATGGACTGCCAAAAGAACAAACAAATCTATCTCGGAAGAAGTATGACCAGCATGCTCTTTAGAAACAAAGATGGTGAGACTACCTCTCACATACTTTGGATATGTTATCAGGAGAGATCAGTCCCTGGAGAAGGACATCTTGCTTGGTAAAGTAGAGGGTCAGCGAAAAAGAGGAAGACCCTCAATGAGATGGATTGACACAGTGGCTGCAACAATGGACTTAAGCATAACAATGATTCTGAGGATGGTGCAGGACCAGGCAGTGTTTTGTTCAGTAGTACATAGGGTCACTGTGAATCAGAACCTACTCAACGACACCTAAGAACAATGACAGGAGACAAGGCAGTTATTTTCTGTGTATCATCTTTTAATGTCGTTAACTACATTTCCATTGGAATGTTGATTGGGGCTGCCACAAACGAGTGCATAAAATTCACTTATGTGTGAATACTTCCCCTGAAATTACATGGTGCATAAACTTTTCATTGTATACGAAACCCTGTTGTTGGTCCTTTTCTATGTATATGAAGGTTCTGTTTATATATTATGAAAATGCACATTTCGTATATGATATTTGTTGCAAATATCATCTTAGGTGGTCAATTGTCTTTTTGACCTAGTTTATAATGGTTTTTTTTTTCTTTTTTCTTTTGCTGTTATTGTATTTGCTTCTTAAAATTTTATGAAATCTGGTTTGTAACTCTTTTTTCTTTTATTTTTTTTCTTTTTATTTTTATATATTTTATTGTACTTCAGGTGAAAGCTTACAGAGCAAATAGTTTCTCATGAAATAGTAGTACACATGTTGTTCTATGACATTGGTTAACAACCCCACAACGTATTAAGCCTCTAAATTCTCAACCTTTTTTTTTGATGAAAATTACAGATGGCCAAAGATACACCGTTTCAAAAATTTCTACATTCACAGTTCAGTGACATTGACTACGCTCTTCCAACTGTGCTGTTATTCTCACTTAAGATGAAGGCTTACAGAACAAAATAGTTTTTCATTTAACACTTACCACACATGTTGCCCTATGACAATGGTTAACAATCTCACAGCACGTCAAGAATATCCTTACTCCACCTTGTGTTCCCTTTCACCAGGGGGCTTCCTTGTCCCCTTCTGTCTTCTGGACCTTGTCAGTGGACTATTGTACCGCTTTAGTCTCATTTGTTTATTTTTTATTTTTTATTTTATTTTATTTAAAAACCATTTCAAAATTTTTACTTACACATTTAAGTGATATTGACTATGCTCTTCCAATTGTGCTGCCATTCTCGCCCAAGATGAAGGCTTACAGGACAAAACAGCCTCCCATTTAATAGTTACTACAAATGTTGCCCTATAGCAGTGGTCAACAATCTCACAATACATCGACAGTGTCCTTATTCAATTTGTGTTCCTTATCATCAGTTTCCTACTCTCCCTCTGCCTTCTGGCCCTTGTCACCAGACTCCTGTACCTCGTTAGTCCCATTTAGTTTTACTGGGCTGTCCATTCCCAGGCTTAACATCAAACCTCGAAGGTAACTTCACCTCTGAGCTGAAAGGGTGTCTGGGGGCCACACTCTCGAGGTTTCTCTAGTATTCTTTAGGCCAGTAAATCTGGTCTTCTTCTTTTTTTTTTTTTTTTTGGGGGGGAGTTAAAATTATGCTCTACATCCTACTCCAGCTCTGCCCAGAACCCTCTGTTGTGATCCTGGTCAGAGGAGTCATTGGTGGTAGTCGGGCACCATCCAGCTGTACTGGGCTCAGTCCCGTGGAGGCCTTGGTAGCTGTGGACCATTAGTCCTTCGGACTAATCTTTTCCTTGTATCCTGTTCTCTTCGTTCTCCCTTGTTCCCGAAGGGATGAGATCAGTGGAGTATCTTAGATGGCCGCTCATAGGCTTTTAAGACCCCAGACACTACTCACCAAGGTAGAATGTAGAACATTATCTTTATAAGTAGTGTCATGCCAACTGAGCTAGATGTTCCCTGAGATCATGGTCCCCAGAGCCCTCCGCCCAACAACTCAGTCCCTCGGGGGGTTTGGATGTGTCTATAGGGCCTCCATGACCTTTCCTTGTGCCGGTTGTGTTAGTTTCCCCTGTACTCTGTACTATCTCACCTCTCACCCAAGTTACCACTTACCTATTACCTATTTAGTATTCCCCCCCCCCCATCCCTGGTAACCAACAAGGATTGTTACATTTTGCATGTGAATTTTTTCATGGGTTTTTACAATAGAGGTCTCATACAATATTTGACCTTTTGTGATTGACTTATTTCACTCAGCATAATGTCCTCCAGTTTCATCCATGTTATGAGATGGTTCACCAATTCATTGTTGTTCTTTCTCGTTGCATAGTACTCCATTGTGTGTATGTACCATAGTTTGTGTATCCATTCATCTGTTGATGGACATCAAGGTTGTTTCCATCGTTTTGCTATTGTGAATAATGCTGCCATGAACATAGGTGTGCATATGTCTATTTGAGTGATGACTCTTATTTCTCTAGGATATATTCCTAGGAGTGGGATTGCTGGATTGAATGGTATGTCTATTTCTAGCTTTCTGAGGAAACGCCATATCATTTTCCAAAATGGTTGTATCATTTTGCATTCCCACCAGCAGTGTATAAGAGTTCCCGTCTCCCCGCAGCCCCTCCAACATTTGTTATTTCCAGTGTTTTTGATTCGTGCCAGTAATGCCGGGGTGAGATGGTATCTCATTGTGGTTTTAATTTGCATTTCTCTAATGGCTACTGATCGCGAGCATTTCCTCATGTGTCTGTTGGCCATTTGAATGTCTTCCTTGGTGAAGTGTCTGTTCATTTCCTTTGCCCATTTTTTGATAGGATTGGTTGTCTTTTTGTTGAAGAGGTGTTGGATTTTCTTGTAGATTATGGAGATTAGACCTTTGTCTGACTTGTACTGTCCAAAAATTTTTTTCCCAGTCTGTAGGTTCTCTTTTAACTCTTTTGGTGAAATCTTTTGAAGAGCATAGATGTTTGATTTTTAGAAGATCCCAATTATCTAGTTTATCTGTTGGGCTTTTTGTGTTGATGTTTATGGTTTGTATCCTGTTAATGCCATGTATTAAGGCCTGAAGTGTTGGTCCTATTTTTTCTTCTATGAATTTTATACTTTGAGGCTTTATATTCAGGTCTTTGATCCATTTTGAAGTAGTTTTTGTATATGGTGTGAGGTATGGGTCCTGTTTCATTTTTCTACAAATGGATATCCAGTTTTGCCAGCACTATTTGTTAAAAAGACTGTCTTTTCCCCATTTGATGTATTTTGGGCCCTTGTCAAAAATCAGGTGACCGTAGGTGGATGGATTTACATCTGAGTTCTCAATTCTGTTCCATTGGTCAATGTCTCTGTTGTTGTACCAGTAGCAGGCTGTTCTGAGTACTGTAGCTGTATAGTAGGTTCTCAAGTCAGGTAGTGTGAGTCCTCCAACTTTATTCTTCTTCTTCAGTAGTGCTTTACTTATTCGGGGTTTCTTCCCTTTCCATATAAAGTTAATAATTAGTTTTTCCATCTCTTTGAACAATGTTGTTGGTATTTGGATCGGGATTGCATTGTATTTGTAGATTGCTTTAGGTAGAATTGCCATTTTCACAATGTTGAGTCTGCCTATCCATGAGCATGGTATGTTTTTCCATTTATGTAGATCCCTTTGGATCTCATGCAGCAGTGTTTTGTAGTTTTCTTTGTATAGGTCTTTTATATTCCTGGTCAGATTTATTCCTAAGTATTTTATCTTTTTAGGGGCTATTGAAAATGGTATTGATTTCCTGATCTCCTTTTCATAGTTCTCTTTACTGGTGTATAGGAATCCAACTGATTTTTGAATGTTTATCTTGTATCCTGCTACTCTGCTGAATCTTTCTATTAGTTCCAGTAAATTTCTCGTGGTTTTCTATGTATAGTATCATATCATCTGCAAACAGGGAGAGTTTAACTTCTTCATTACCAATTTAGATGCCCTTTATTTCTTTCTCTTGCCTTACTGCTCTAGCTAGAACTTCCAGCACAATGTTAAATAGGAGTGGTGATAAAGGGCATCCTTGTCTTGTTCCTGTTTTCAAGGGGAATGTTTTCAGCCTTTCTCCATTAAGAATGATGTTGGCTGTTGGTTTTGCATAGATGCCCTTTATTATGTTGAGAAATTTCCCTTCTATACCTATTTTATTGAGAGCTTTCATCAGAAATGGGTGTTGGACTTTGTCAAATGCCTTTTCTGCATCAATTGAGATGATCATGTGATTTTTTTCTTTCCTTTTATTTATGTGGTGGATTACGTTGATGCATTTTCTAATGTTAAACCATCCTTGCATACCTGGTATGAATCCTACTTGGTCGTGGTGTATTATTTTTTTGATATGATACTGAATTCTATTGGCTAGAATTTTGTTCAGAATTTTTGCATCTATATTCATGAGAGATATTGGTCTGTAATTTTCTTTTTTTGTGATGTCTTTGCCAGGTTTTGGTATCAGCGTTATGCTGGCTTCATAGAATGAATTTGGAAGTGTTGCTTCCTCTTCTATGCTCTGAAATAACTTGAGTAGTACTGGTACGAGCTCTTCTGTAAATGTTTTGTAGAATTCTCCAGTGAAGCCATCTGGGCCAGGGCTTTTTTTGGTTGGGAGTTTTTTTATTACCTTTTCAATCTCTTCTCTTGTTATGGGTCTGTTCAGATTTTCAATATCACTTTGTTGTAGTTTGGGTAGGCCGTATTTTTCTAGAAATTTATCCATTTCCTCTAGGTTTTCAAATTTGTTGGAATATAGTTTTTCATAATATTCTGTTATAATCCTTTTTATTTCAATTGGGTCTGTTGTAATGTCCCCCATTTCATTTCTTATTTGGGTTATTTGTGCCCTCTGCTGTTTTTCTTTTGTCAGTCTGGCCAGTGGTTTGTCGATTTTGTTGATTCTTTCAAAGAACCAACTTTTGGTTTTGTTGATTCTTTCTATTGTTTTTCTGTTCTCTATTTATTTCTGCTCTGATCTTTACTATTTCCTTTCTTCTGGTGGTTGTAGGCTTTTTTTGTTGTTCTCTTTCTATTTGTTTGAGTTCTGTAGTTAATGTTTTGATTTTGTCCCTTTCTTCTTTTTTGATATGTGCATCTATTGCTAGAAATTGTCCTCTGAGGACTGCCTTTGCTGTGTCCCAAAGATTTTGGTATGATGTGTTTTCATTTTTGTTTGATTCTAGGAATTTTTTAATTCCATCTCTGATTTCTTCTATTACCCATTGATGTGTAAGCAGATTATTATTCAGTTTCCATGTGTTTGATTTATTTTCCTTGCTCTTTCTAGTGTTAATTTCTACATTGATGGCATTGTGGTCAGAGAAGATACTGTGAATTATCTCAGCATTTTGGATCTTGTTGAGGATTGCTCTGTGGCCTAAGATGTGGTCTATTCTGGAGAACGTTCCATGTGCATTGGAAAAGAATGTGTACTTTGCAGCGGTTGGATGGATTGTTCTATATATGTCTATGAGGTCCAGTTGGCTGATTGTGTCCTTTAGGTCTTCTGTATCTTTGCTGAGTTTCTTTTTAGTTGTTCTGTCCTTTACTGAGAGTGGTGTGTTGAAGTCTCCTACTATTATTGTGGAACTGTCAATTTCTCTTTTCAGTGCTGTTAGAGTTTTTTTTATGTATTTTGGAGCCCTGTCATTGGGTGCATAGATATTTATTATGGTTATGTCTTCATGATGGATCATCCCCTTAATCATTATATAGTGTCCTTCTTTGTCTTTTATGGTAGATTTTGTTTTAAAGTCTATTTTAACTGAGATTAGAATTGCCACTCCTGCTCTTTTTTGATAGTTGTTAGCTTGATGTATTTTTTTCCAACCTTTGATTTTTAATAAATTCACATCTTTGTTTCTAAGGTGTGTCTCTTGTAGACAGCAAATTGATGGATCCTGTTTTCTTATCCATTCTGCCACTCTCCGTCTCTTTATGGGTGCATTGAGTCCATTTACGTTCAGTGTAATTATTGATAGATGTGAGTTTGTTGCTGTCATTTTGTAGTGCTTTTTTTTGTGATGCTGAAGTTTTCTTTGTTCTTCTTACTCTCTTGTGTTGAGTTACTTTTGTTTGTGGATTTTGTGTTCATTTCTTTTGTTTTTGTAGGTTTTGTTTTTGTTGAGACTTTATGTTTTTCGTCTTTATTTTTATGAGTTGGTTTGTTAACTTTTTTTGTGGTTACCATGAATTTTACCCTTATCTTTATAATTTTGAAGCAGTCTACCGTTACTTGGTATCGCCTTGCCTTCCTCTCCTTTAGAAGGTTCTATACCTATGCCGTTTGTTCCCTCTTTCATTGTTTTGATGTTATTGTCATCCTTTGATTGATTTCTCTGATTCCCTGTTGTATATCTTTTGTTTTTGGAAAGTCCTCTGTAGTTCAGTTCCTAGAATGGTATCTGGTTCATGTGAACCTGCGTCCTAGGTCCTAGGTCCTGCCTGAGGGCTGAAGCTGTTTGTCCTCAGATCGAAGAACTCCCTTTAATAATTCTTGTAAGTTTGGTTTGACTTTTGCATATTCCTTTAGTTTCTGTTTATCTGGAAATGACCTAATTTCACCATCAAATCTGAATGAGAGTTTTGCAGGATATATTATTCTTGGCTGACAATTTTTTTCTTTCAAGATTTTATATATGTCATCCCATTGCCTTCTTGCCTGCATGGTTTCTGCTGAATAATCTGAGCTTAGTCTTATTGTTTCTCCTCTGTATGTGACTTCTTGTTTTTCACGAGCTGCTCTCAGGATTCTTTGTTTGTCTTTAGTTTTAGCAAGTGTGAATATGATATGTCTTGGTGATTTTCTTTTGGGGTCTCTTCTATATGGGGTTCGTTGAGCTTCTTGGATGGCCAGCTTTTCATCTTTCATGATATTGGGAAAGTTTTCTGTCAGCAGTTCCTCAATGATCCTCTCTGTGTTTTCTCTTTTCTCCCCCTGTTCTGGTATGCCAATCACTCGTAAGTTTTTGCTTTTAATTGTGTCCCACATAACTCTCAGGGTCTCTTCATTTTTCTTTGTTCTTTTTTCTGAGTTTTCCTGAAACAGAGTTGTATCCAAGTGTTTGTCTTCATTTCCACTGATCCTGTCTTCCAGGGTTTCAAATCTACTTCTCAGCCCTTCTATGACACCGTCCATTTCTGAAATCTTGTTATTTATCTTTTGGATTTCTAATTGTTGTTTGTTTTTTTTTTTTTTTTTTTTTTTTTTTTTTTTTTTTAATACATATTTTATTGTACTTCAGGTGAAAGCTTACAGAGCAAATAGTTTCTCATGAAATAGTAGTACACATGTTGTTTTTTGACATTGGTTAACAACCCCACAACGTATTAAGCCTCTAAATTCTCAACCTTTTTTTTTTGATGAAAATTACAGATGGCCAAAGATACACCGTTTCAAAAATTTCTACATTCACAGTTCAGTGACATTGACTACGCTCTTCCAACTGTGCTGTTATTCTCACTTAAGATGAAGGCTTACAGAAAAAATAGTTTTTCATTTAACAGTTACTACACATGTTGCCCTATGACAATGGTTAACAATCTCACAGCACATCAAGAATATCCTTACTCCACCTTGTGTTCCCTATCACCAGGGGGCTTCCTTGTCCCCTTCTGTCTTCTGGACCTTGTCAGTGGACTATTGTACCTCTTTAGTCTCATTTGTTTATTTATTTATTTATTTATTTATTTATTTTTATTTTATTTAAACACCATTTCAAAACTTTTTACTTACACATTTAAGTGATATTGACTATGCTCTTCCAATTGTGCTGCCATTCTCGCCCAAGATGAAGGCTTACAGGACAAAACAGCCTCCCATTTAATAGTTACTACAAATGTTGCCCTATAGCAGTGGTCAACAATCTCACAATACATCGACAGTGTCCTTATTCAATTTGTGTTCCTTATCATCAGTTTCCTACTCTCCCTCTGCCTTCTGGCCCTTGTCACCGGACTTCTGTACATCGTTAGTCCCATTTAGTTTTACTGGGGTGTCCATTCCCAGGCTTAACATCGAACCTTGAAGGTAACTTCCCCTCTGAGCTGAAAGGGTGTCTGGGGGCCACACTCTCGAGGTTTCTCTAGTATTCTTTAGCCCAGTATATCTGGTCTTCTTTTTTTTTTTTTTTTTTTTTGGGAGTTAAAATTATACTCTACATCCTACTCCAGCTCTGCCCAGAACCCTCTGTTGTGATCCTGGTCAGAGGAGTCATTGGTGGTAGCCGGGCACCATCCAGCTGTACTGGGCTCAGTCCCGTGGAGGCCTTGGTAGCTGTGGACCATTAGTCCTTCGGACTAATCTTTTCCTTGTATCCTGTTCTCTTCGTTCTCCCTTGTTCCCGAAGGGATGAGATCAGTGGAGTATCTTAGATGGCCGCTCATAGGCTTTTAAGACCCCAGACACTACTCACCAAGGTAGAATGTAGAGCATTATCTTTATAAGTAGTGTCATGCCAATTAAGCTAGATGTTCCCCGAGATCATGGTCCCCAGAGCCCTCCGTCCAACAACTCAGTCCCTCGGGGGGTTTGGATGTGTCTATAGGGCCTCCATGACCTTTCCTTGTGCAGGTTGTGTTAGTTTCCCCTGTACTATGTACTATCTCATCTCTCACCCAAGTTACCACTTACCTATTACCTATTTAGTATTCCCCCCCCCCCCATCCCTGGTAACCAACAAGGATTGTTACATTTTGCATGTGAATTTTTTCATGGGTTTTTACAATAGAGGTCTCATACAATAATTGTCCTTTTGTGATTGACTTATTTCACTCAGCATGATGTCCTCCAGTTTCATCCATGTTATGAGATGGTTCACCGATTCATTGTTCTTTCTCGTTGCATAGTACTCCATTGTGTGTATGTACCATAGTTTGTGTATCCATTCGTCTGTTGATGGACATCGAGGTTGTTTCCATCGTTTTGCTATTGTGAATAATGCTGCCATGAACATAGGTGTGCATATGTCTATTCGAGTGATGACTCTTATTTCTCTAGGATATATTCCTAGGAGTGGGATTGCTGGATCGAATGGTACGTCTATTTCTAGCTTTCTGAGGAAACGCCATATCATTTTCCAAAATGGCTGTATCATTTTGCATTCCCACCAGCAGTGTATAAGAGTTCCCGTCTCCCCGCAGCCCCTCCAACATTTGTTATTTCCAGTGTCTTTGATTCGTGCCAGTAATGCCGGGGTGAGATGGTATCTCATTGTGGTTTTAATTTGCATTTCTCTAATGGCTAGTGATCGCGAGCATTTCCTCATGTGTCTGTTGGCCATTTGAATGTCTTCCTTGGTGAAGTGTCTGTTCATTTCCTTTGCCCATTTTTTGATAGGATTGGTTGTCTTTTTGTTGTAGAGGTGTTGGATTTTCTTGTAGATTATGGAGATTAGACCTTTGTCTGACTTGTACTGTCCAAAAATTTTTTCCCAGTCTGTAGGTTCTCTTTTAACTCTTTTGGTGAAATCTTTTGAAGAGCATAGATGTTTGATTTTTAGAAGATCCCAATTATCTAGTTTATCTGTTGGGTTTTTTGTGTTGATGTTTATGGTTTGTATCCTGTTAATGCCATGTATTAAGGTCTGAAGTGTTGGTCCTATTTTTTCTTCTATGAATTTTATAGTTTGAGGCTTTATATTCAGGTCTTTGATCCATTTTGAAGTAGTTTTTGTATATGGTGTGAGGTATGGGTCCTGTTTCATTTTTCTACAAATGGATATCCAGTTTTGCCAGCACCATTTGTTAAAAAGACTGTCTTTTCCCCATTTGATGTATTTTGGGCCCTTGTCAAAAATCAGGTGACCGTAGGTGGATGGATTTACATCTGAGTTCTCAATTCTGTTCCATTGGTCAATGTCTCTGTTGTTGTACCAGTACCAGGCTGTTTTGAGTACTGTAGCTGTATAGTAGGTTCTCAAGTCAGGTAGTGTGAGTCCTCCAACTTTATTCTTCTTCTTCAGTAGTGCTTTACTTATTCGGGGTTTCTTCCCTTTCCATATAAAGTTAATAATTAGTTTTTCCATCTCTTTGAAGAATGCTGTTGGTATTTGTATCGGAATTGCATTGTATTTGTAAATTGCTTTAGGTAGAATTGCCATTTTCACAATGTTGAGTCTGCCTATCCATGAGCATGGTATGTTTTTCCATTTATGTAGATCCCTTTGGGTTTCATGCAGCAGTGTTTTGTAGTTTTCTTTGTATAGGTCTTTTATATTCCTGGTCAGATTTATTCCTAAGTATTTTATCTTTTTAGGGGCTATTGAAAATGGTATTGATTTCCTGATCTCCTTTTCATCGTTCTCTTTACTGGTGTATAGGAATCCAACTGATTTTTGAATGTTTATCTTGTATCCTGCTACTCTGCTGAATCTTTCTATTAGTTCCAGTAAATTTCTCGTGGAGTCTTTAGGGTTTTCTATGTATAGTATCATATCATCTGCAAACAGGGAGAGTTTAACTTCTTCATTACCAATTTGGATGCCCTTTATTTCTTTCTCTTGCCTTACTGCTCTAGCGAGAACTTCCAGCACAATGTTAAATCGGAGTGGTGATAAAGGGCATCCTTGTCTTGTTCCTGTTTTCAGGGGGAATGTTTTCAGCCTTTCTCCATTAAGAATGATGTTGGCTGTTGGTTTTGCATAGATGCCCTTTATGATGTTGAGAAATTTCCCTTCTATACCTATTTTATTGAGAGCTTTTATCAGGAATGGGTGTTGGACTTTGTCAAATGCCTTTTCTGCATCAATTGAGATAATCATGTGATTTTTTTCTTTCCTTTTATTTATGTGGTGGATTACGTTGATGGATTTTCTAATGTTAAACCATCCTTGCATACCTGGTATGAATCCTACTTGGTCGTGGTGTATTATTTTTTTGATATGATACTGAATTCTATTGGCTAAAATTTTGTTCAGAATTTTTGCATCTATATTCATGAGAGATATTGGTCTGTAATTTTCTTTTTTTGTGATGTCTTTGCCTGGTTTTGGTATCAGCGTTATGCTGGCTTCATAGAATGAATTTGGAAGTGTTGCTTCCTCTTCTATGCTCTGAAATAACTTGAGTAGAACTGGTACGAGCTCTTCTGTAAATGTTTTGTAGAATTCTCCAGTGAAGCCATCTGGGCCAGGGCTTTTTTTGGTTGGGAGTTTTTTTATTACCTTTTCAATCTCTTCTCTTGTTATGGGTCTGTTCAGATTTTCAATATCACTTTGTTGTAGTTTGGGTAGGCCGTATGTTTCTAGAAATTTATCCATTTCCTCTAGGTTTTCAAATTTGTTGGAATATAGTTTTTCATAATATTCTGTTATAATCCTTTTTATTTCAGTTGGGTCTGTTGTAATGTCCCCCATTTCATTTCTTATTTGGGTTATTTGTGCCCTCTGCTGTTTTTCTTTTGTCAGTCTGGCCAGTGGTTTGTCGATTTTGTTGATTCTTTCAAAGAACCAACTTTTGGTTTTGTTGATTCTTTCTATTGTTTTTCTGTTCTCTATTTCATTGATTTCTGCTCTGATCTTTACTATTTCCTTTCTTCCGGTGGTTGTAGGCTTTTTTTGTTGTTCTCTTTCTATTTGTTTGAGTTCTGTAGTTAATGTTTTGATTTTGTCCCTTTCTTCTTTTTTGATATGTGCTTCTATTGCTATAAATTGTCCTCTGAGGACTGCCTTTGCTGTGTCCCAAAGGTTTTGGTATGATGTGTTTTCATTTTCATTTGATTCTAGGAATTTTTTAATTCCATCTCTGATTTCTTCTATTACCCATTGATGTGTAAGCAGAGTATTATTCAGTTTCCATGTGTTTGATTTTTTTTCCTTGCTCTTTCTAGTGTTAATTTCTACCTTGATGGCATTGTGGTCAGAGAAGATACTGTGAATTATCTCAGCATTTTGGATCTTGTTGAGGATTGCTCTGTGGCCTAAGATGTGGTCTATTCTGGAGAACGTTCCATGTGCATTGGAAAAGAATGTGTACTTTGCAGCGGTTGGATGGAGTGTTCTATATATGTCTATGAGGTCCAGTTGGCTGATTGTGTCCTTTAGGTCTTCTGTATCTTTGCTAAGTTTCTTTTTAGTTGTTCTGTCCTTTACTGAGAGTGGTGTGTTGAAGTCTCCTACTATTATTGTGGAACTGTCAATTTCTCTTTTCAGTGCTGTTAGAGTTTTTTTTTTGTATTTTGGAGCCCTGTCATTGGGTGCGTAGATATTTATTATGGTTATGTCTTCATGATGGATCATCCCCTTAATCATTATATAGTGTCCTTCTTTGTCTTTTATGGTAGATTTTGTTTTAAAGTCTATTTTATCTGAGATTAGAATTGCCACTCCTGCTCTTTTTTGATAGTTGTTAGCTTGATATATTTTTTTCCAACCTTTGATTTTTAATAAATTCACATCTTTGTTTCTAAGATGTGTCTCTTGTAGACAGCAAATAGATGGATCCTGTTTTCTTATCCATTCTGCCACTCTCCGTCGCTTTATGGGTGCATTGAGTCCATTTACGTTCAGTGTAATTATTGATAGATGTGAGTTTGTTGCTGTCATTTTGTAGTGCTTTTTTTTGTGATGCTGAAGTTTTCTTTGTTCTTCTTACTCTCTTGTGCTGAGTTCCTTTTGTTTGTGGATTTTGTGTTCATTTCTTTTGTTTTTGTAGGTTTTGTTTTTGTTGAGACTTTATGTTTTTCGTCTTTATTTTTATGAGTTGGTTTGTTAACTTTTTTTGTGGTTACCATGAATTTTACCCTTATCTTTATAATTTTGAAACAGTCTACCGTTACTTGGTATCGCCTTGCCTTCTTCTCCTTTAGAAGGTTCTATACCTATGCCGTTTGTTCCCTCTTTCATTGTTTTGATGTTGTTGTCATCCTTTGATTGATTTCTCTGATTCCCTGTTGTATATCTTTTGTTTTTGGAAAGTCGTCTGTAGTTCAGTTCCTAGAATGGTATCTGGTTCATGTTAACCTGCATCCTAGGTCCTAGGTCCTGCCTGAGGGCTTAAGCTGTTTGTCCTCAGATCGAAGAACTCCCTTTAATAATTCTTGTAAGTTTGGTTTGACTTTTGCATATTCCTTTAGTTTCTGTTTATCTGGAAATGACCTAATTTCACCATCAAATCTGAATGAGAGTTTTGCAGGATATATTATTCTTGGCTGACAATTTTTTTCTTTCAAGATTTTATATATGTCATCCCATTGCCTTCTTGCCTGCATGGTTTCTGCTGAATAATCTGAGCTTAGTCTTATTGTTTCTCCTCTGTATGTGACTTCTTGTTTTTCACGAGCTGCTCTCAGGATTCTTTGTTTGTCTTTAGTTTTAGCGAGTGTGAATATGATATGTCTTGGTGATTTTCTTTTGGGGTCTATTCTATATGGGGTTCGTTGGGCTTCTTGGATGACCAGCTTTTCATCTTTCATGATATTGGGAAAGTTTTCTGTCAGCAGTTCCTCAATGATCCTCTCTGTGTTTTCTGTTTTCTTCCCCTGTTCTGGTATGCCAATCACTCGTAAGTTTTTGCTTTTAATTGTGTCCCACATAACTCTCAGGGTCTCTTCATTTTTCTTTGTTCTTTTTTCTGAGTTTTCCTGAAACAGAGTTGTATCCAAGTGTTTGTCTTCAGTTCCACTGATCCTGTCTTCCATGGTTTCAAATCTACTTCTCAGCCCTTCTATGACACCGTCCATTTCTGAAATCTTGTTGTTTATCTTTTGGATTTCTAATTGTTGTTTTTGTATAATTTCGAGTTGTGAATTTATTTTGGCATTTTGTTCTTGCATCATCTTCCTGAATTCTTCCAATTTTTTGTCTGTATTTTCCATAAATTTGTCTATTTTTTCCTCATGTTTGTCAGCTTTTTGCCTCAGTTCTTGGAAAATTCTGAGTATTAGTGATTTGAGTTCCGTATCAGGTACTTCTAGTGCATTTTCTTCCACAGGAGAGTTATCTGGTGTTTTAATTTGGACGCCTATTGGAGCCATCTTGTCTTGTTTTTGTAAATGTTTTGATATTGTTTGCTGTTTTCGGGGCATTCAGTAGATATTTCTCTCGTTTATTGATTGTAGATTTTTTTTTTTTTTTTTTTTTTTGTTCTTGTGGTACAGCTGGGCAGATCTAGTTGAGGAGGAGCCACTGGGATGGGTTGCTTGTGGCACTCACCGCAGCCACCAGGACGGTCGGTAGTCAGTGCTGGGCAGGTTCCAATAGGGCGTGCCTGCACCGCTTGGTGATGTGATGTCTAGTGCACGGTGCAGGTAGGTAGGGTGCAGCGGGAAGATGGTTATGTGTGAAGCTAAGCTGGATATGGGAGAGAGGAGAGAGGAGGAGGAGCAAAAAGCGTACAAACATAAAAGAATGCTAGGGGAGTTTGTCGTTGGAATGTACAGATGAGAGACTATGGGATGGAGGAAACCAGAAGGGGGAAGAGAAAGAAAAGGAAAGAATGACCAAATGAAAATCAGAAAAGTTAAAAAACTGCAAAGTTCCCAGGGATCGCACCGATGCAGCTATGAGGTCTGGGGGAGTCGGTCTCAATTTTCACAGCTCAGCCTGGCCAGAAGGTACAGAGGCATACATCGCCTGGTATTCAGGGATCAGAAAGAGAAGGAAGAGATAGAGGGACAAGAAATTAAGCAATGAAGAAAGACAAAAGAGAAAAAGAGGTAAAATATGACAAAACTAATCAAAAAAGGAAGAAAAATAAAATTGAGGAAAAAAAAAAAAAAAAAAAAAAAAAAAAGGGCAACACCAGCGGTCAGTGCCTACAAATGGGACCCAGAGAGCCCCCACTCAGGGGCGCGAATTCCAAGAAGCCGATAGTCTCGGGGTTAAGTGACCGTGGCCACGGGAAGCAGAGGGGCCAACGAACAAAGGCCCCAGGATCCCACCCGCGCGGGAGCCCAGACCTGGAAACAGCCACACGCCCGAACGCAGCCCTACAGCCCCGCAGGAGAGAGCAGAGACGGCCCTCGGAACCAGGCACCCAGGCAAAAGGAGGGGGAGGCGGCAGAAAAAGTTCCGCTAGGTGCCAGCAAACGGCTCCCAGAAAGCCCCCAGCCCGGGCGCGCGGAACCCAAGCACCGGCGCCCCCCCGCCCAGGGACCCCGGCCACGGAAAGCAGAGGGGCGAACGAACAAAGGCCCCGGGATCCCACCCACGCGGGAGCCCAGACCCAGAAACAGCCACACGCCCGCACGCAGCCCTACAGCCCCGCAGGAGAGAGCAGAGGCGGCACTCGGAACCAGGCACCCAGGGAAAAGGAGGGGGAGGCGGCAGAGAAAGGTTCGCTAGCTGCCAGCAAACGGCTCCCGGAAAGCCGCCAGCCCAGGCGCGCGGAATCCAAGCACCGGCGACCCCCAGCCCAGAGACCCTGGCCACGGAAAGCAGGGGATCCCCAGCTGAGGCGGAGAGGGGTGGGTGGTGGGAGAGCGCGCACCGCAGTTTACCGGTCGTTCTGTCTCCGACCAGATGCTCTGCAAGGCTGCTCTCCCGTTTGCTGGTCTCCGATAGGAATCCAAGATGGTGGATCCGCGCTGCGTTAGCTGGTAAGGAATCTCTGCCTGAGTCTCTCCTCGCTCTCCGTTCTCTTTTAGTATTCTCACTCCGTTTGGTGTTTGGCTGAGTTCTTTATCTCTTCATTTGGTGTTCTAGGGTTTCAGGATTGTTGATTCTCTGTTAGGCTTAGTTTTTCGGATCTTTGCTGTGGAGGGACGGCGTGGTGTTTCTGCCTAGAGCGCCATCTTGCCCCTCTGTCTAATTGTTGTTTTTGTATAATTTCGAGTTGTGAATTTATTTTGGCATTTTGTTCCTGCATCATCTTCCTGAATTCTTCCAATTTTTTGTCTGTATTTTCCATAAATTTGTCTATTTTTTCCTCATGTTTGTCAGCTTTTTGCCTCAGTTCTTGGAAATTTCCGAGTATTAGTGATTTGAGTTCCGTATCAGGTACTTCTAGTGCATTTTCTTCCACAGGAGAGTTATCTGGTGTTTTAATTTGGATGCCTATTGGAGCCATCTTGTCTTGTTTTTGTAAATGTTTTGATATTGTTTGCTGTTTTTGGGGCATTCAGTAGATATTTCTCTCGTTTATTGATTGTAGACTTTTTTTTTTTGTTTGTTTCGTTCTTGTGGTACAGCTGGGCAGATCTAGCTGAGGAGGAGCCACTGGGACGGGTTGCTTGTGGCACTCACCGCAGCCACCAGGACGGTCGGTAGTCAGTGCTGGGCAGGTTCCAATAGGGCGTGCCTGCACCGCTTTGTGGTGTGATGTCTAGTGCACGTTGCAGGTAGGTAGGGTGCAGCAGGAAGATGGTTACGTGTGAAGCTAAGCTGGATATGGGAGAGAGGAGAGAGGAGGATGAGCAAAAAGCGTACAAACATAAAAGAATGCTAGGGGAGCTTGTCATTGGAATGTACAGATGAGAGACTATGGGATGGAGGAAACCAGAAGGGGGAAGAGAAAGAAAAGGAAAGAATGACCAAATAAAAATCAGAAAAGTTAAAGAACTGCAAAGTTCCCAGGGATCCCACCGATGCAGCTATGAGGTCTGGGGGAGTCGGTCTCAATTTTCACAGCTCAGCCTGGCCAGAAGGTACAGAGGCATACATCGCCAGTCGTTCTGTCTCCAACCAGATGCTCTGCAAGGCTGCTCTCCCGTTCGCTGGTCTCCGATAGGAATCCAAGATGGTGGATCCGCGCTGCGTTAGCTGGTAAGGAATCTCTGCCTGAGTCTCTCCTCGCTCTCCGTTCTCTTTTAGTATTCTCACTCCGTTTGGTGTTTGGCTGAGTTCTTTATCTCTTCATTTGGTGTTCAATGGTTTCAGGATTGTTGATTCTTGTTAGGCTTAGTTTTTCGGATCTTTGCTGTGGAGGGACGGCGTGGTGTTTCTGCCTAGAGCGCCATCTTGCCCCCTCCCTCTGCCTGGTTTGTAACTCTTTGATTTTAGTGGCTCCAAAATTTTGTGTCATATTTAGGACAATCTTCCCTATACTAATAGCATAAAAATAATTGTATAGTTATCTTCTACAGGAGCCCTGGTGCTGCAGTGGTTAAGAGCTCAGCTGCTAACCAAAGTTCTTCAGTTCTAATCCACCAGCTGCTTCTTGGAAACCCTATTGGGCAGTTCTACTCTGTCCTATAGGGTTGCTATGAGTTGGAATCAACTCAATGGCAACAGGGTTTTTTTTTTTTTTTGGTGTTATCTTCTATAATGTTTATGATTTTATTTTCTATATTTCTAATGTTTGTTCCAGCTAGAATATCTATAGATGTAAGAAGTAAGGAAAACACATTTTTTTTCTACAAGGGTGTCCAGTTATCCCAATACCACTTATTGAATAATTTTTCAGCAGTTAGATGTAATTCATCTCTAATATGTACTAGATTTCCATGATCTATTTCTCAAATCCCTGTTCTTTTCTTTTGATCAGTCAACTATTTCTGCATTAAGTACCATGCTGTTTAAATTAGAATAGTTTCAAAACTATTCTTCCTGATTCTTATTTTACAGTTTTTTCGTAGGTATATTTACTTCCTAGCTTTTTCTATATGAGTTTTAATATCATCTCACTCAGGTCTTAAAATAAGGTCTGTTAATATATGGAAGGGTGATTATATTTTATTTAAAGATTAATTTAGGAAATACTACACCTTTTTGAGACTGAATAGTCCTATGCAAATAGACACTAAGCCTTTCCATATGTTTGAATGATCCTGTGTATCTCTCAGTAGTGTTCACGGTTTGTTTTCCTTCTTGAACGTTTCTTGTTAAACTTAATCCTAGGATTTTAGTGCTTCTGTTGTTGCTATTAAGATGGGCTATTTTCTTCCATAAATATTTTTCTTACTGGTTTTATTTATCTATAGGAAACCAACGGATTTTGGTATATAATTTTACATGCTAACACCTTATTGAATTATTTTATTTATAGTATTTTTTGATAATTATCTTGGGTTTTCAAGTAAACAATTATAGCATATGCAGATAATTATAATTTTTATGTTTATGATTTATATACATCTTCCTTCTTTTTCTTATCTATGTGCATGTCTAGTATCTTAGAAAAAAAGTTTAATAATTTGTGTTAACGGACATCCTTGTCTTATTCCTAATGTTAGTAGAAATTGTTCTAGTGTTTCTCTAACAATCACAATGCTCACTTTTGGGTTGGGATAAATGTATTTATATTTTAAAAATAAGATTTTGTCAGAATAGGTTTTATCAAGTGCCTTTCCATCATCTAAGAAGACATGTTTTCTTTTAAAATCTATTAATGTAATGATTGAATAACTAATTTCCTGATATTGACCCATCCTAACATTTCTGGAATAAAGTTCTACTTGGTCAAGAAGTATTATTCTTTTAAGATGCTGTTTGATTTCCTTTGCAACTGTAGAACACCTCCCTGGTTAACATTTTCCTAGTGAAATGTCACATGGTTTTTAATACTCAAACTTCATAAAGTATATCTCTCAGTGTAGTGTTTTTCAGCTGATGTTTTAATGGCAAAAATATATTTACAGCTAAAAAATTAAATGTCTCATTCCTAACAAAGTGATGTGCAGAAAATCTTAAAGTTACATTCCAAATAAAATTGGCATAGTATGATGAATGCCAACAACAAGGATGTGCATGATAGCAATGATAAGAAACATTTTTTTAAAGTAGCCTGATATCTCTTTTCTTTATCTTTTTATTCTTTTCCCTTTTCTTTTCTTCACTTCCATTCTCTACCTAAAGAATTCACTACAAACAGCATAAGGTGGAACTAAGCCAAGTAGGCATTGGCACAGAGGCAAGAAGAGGGTACTGTGATGGTCCAGTGTGAGGTTTCAGAGCCTATGTATATTGAACAGAGTATACATGAAGGGGTTAACAGATAGCTGATTATGAAGTGTTGGAGCCCATGCAGGGTAAAAAGGGCTTCCTCACAGTGATATAGTTTCATGTAGAGTAGGGAAGGATAAAGAAGACATTCACATTTAGTAGAGAAAGCAGTAGCAGCAATGGGATATTGGTTATATATGCAGGGAATGATTAAATAAGCAAATACATCAAGTCTAAAGGATGCCCTGTTTCTCACTGTAAGAGAAGAAAATTACAAATATTGAAAAGAATAAAACTAAAGTGAATCTTGTGGCATTGGATTGGAATTGGAGGTATCCTGTCGCTTTCGATATAGACAGATAGCTATCAAAATAAATTTCAATGTAAATATGCATATTTTTACACATATATTGTCTAGTTCTCTTCACTAACACAACTTTAGGGCAACAAAACCTAAAAGCAGTGAGCACACCTAGCCCTCAGATCTAGGTGTCTAAATAGCATTCTCTGCTAAAAAAAAAAAAAAAAAAACAGGAATTCTTAAAGGGTTGGCTGATCCCAGGTCTGCAGCAGAGATAGCACAAGATCCAAGAATATCTTGTTGAACCAGGAGATAAGAAACTAACATAAGAATATGTTAAAAGCCAGCTTGAAGGAGTTCTCACTTGCCAAAAATAGAGATAACTTGAGCACAAAAATAAGCAATGACATTAACAAATTATAACACATTACACAAAATAGGTATCCATGAGTCCATACTGATATAAGGAAAGAATATGTTGAAAGTTTGATGAGGAACAGGAAACTTAAATAGTTTCAAAGTGCACTCCCCCAAAATACTCACTAATTACAAAGACGAAAGAATAAATTTACAGTGGAAATTTCTTGCATACATCACTTTTATCAAGTGATCAAACATAATACCATCAGTAATGGAACAAATCAAAATCATGGGCTACTTGATAGAATTTAAAGAGAACATAGAGACATGTTTGTAGTATTCCTGCTCAAAAACACGCAACCTGAATATAATCATGACTTAACATCAGACAAACCCAAATTGAGGGTGATTCTTCAAAATAACTGATCTATGATCTTCAAAAATTTCAAGGTCATAAAATGCAAGGAAAGACTAAGAAAACTTTCCAGGTTAAAGGGGACTAAAGAGATATAATAACTAAAAGAAACTTATGATTTTTGACCCAGATACTTCTGTTACAAAGGACATTATTGGGATACTCAGCAAAACTTGAGTTAGGTCTGACGATTAATATACATCCATGTCTTTGTAGGAAATAAACACTAAATTATTCAGGGATAATGGGGCATCATGCCAGCAAATAGTTCATGTAAAAAAATCTTTCTTTTTGCTGTACTTGAAATTTTCTCTAAGCTGGAAATTGTTTTAGAATAAATAAATAATGACATAAAACCTTTTTTTAAAGGGCCTAAACATCAGACTTATAGGAAGATGGAGTAAGTATAACTTTCCTTATTCCTCCTGATAAGTACAACTAAAAACCCTAGACATTATTCTGAAACAAACATAAGGAGCTTCTAAAAGGTAGAAAGAAGAAGCCAAGATGCCTAGGGAAGCTTTGGATCCAAGGAATGACACAATAGTGAGTTCTGCAGGTCTTCTTTTTGCCCCATATATCCCCAACTTGGAGCTGAAGAAGCTGACACCTGAAAACACCAACAAGTGCAGACAGTAAAAAAAGCCACATCGAAAGTCTGCTCTCTCTAACCAAATGACCAGAAAAGGGGCAGTGTAGCAAGACAGAAAACTCTTAGAAAATAACTAATCCACCCCAGCCAAATACCACAGGAAAAAAAAAACAAAAAAACCTTTAACCCTAACTCCACAAACACCATCAAAGACCAGTAAGGAGTCTAGACTTCTCCCCTTGCCAGGCAGTAATGAGTTACCCCAATACCACCTCTGGGGTTGTGTCACAGAAGGCCATGGAGGGGGCCAGAAATTTTATCACTACTGCCGGTATCAAGACAGCCACTCTTCCTAACAGTGCCAGCTGAGACAACATGGGGAGACTAGACGTCTACCCCCACCCAGAAATAATGAGTAACCCCCTTCGTTCCTCAAGTGGACAATGTCAAAGGGTGCCTGGTGGAAAGTCAGGACTTTCACCTTCACCCAGCAGTAATGAGACAACCCCTACCATGGTGCCAGTGGACACCATGTTGGAGGCCAGAACTCCCATTATCACCCAGAAGTAAATAGGTAAATAGAAGCTCCCCTCCCCTAGAGTATCAGCAAAAGCTGAGTGGAAAACCTGGGATTTTATCTCCACCTGGCATTAACAATGTGGTGACCACCTTTCCCAAGACGGAGTGGTAACATAAATGGCCAGCTAAAACAGAAGTGTTTAAATAACATACAGAGTCCCATAACATATTGCTAAAATGTCCATGTTTCAACTAAGTATCACTCATCATACCAAGAACCAAAAAGATCTCAAACGAATTAAAAAATACAGTGAAAAGAGGTCAACTCAGAGATGAAAGAAATGTTGGAATTATCTAAAAAAGATTATAATGCAACCGTAAGCCCTAGCAAATACAGAGACTCAGGAAATAAATAACAAGTTATAAAAACCAAATGGAAGTTCTAGATCTGAAAAACACAATACCTGGCATAAAAAGCTCAGTGGATGGGTTCAACAGCAGAATGGGGCGGGGGAAGGAAGGAATAAAGGAAAGACTGAGTGAACTGGAAGATAGAACAATCAATGAATCAAAGAAGAAGTCTCGAGGGAAATAAAAATGCACTAAACTTAATTACAATGAAAATACAGCATGTCAAAGTTTGTGAGACACAGCTACAGCAGTGCTAAGAAGGAAATGTATAGCACAAAATGCATAAATTAGAAAACAAGAAAAGTCTCAAATCAATAATCTAACCTCTCACCTCAAGAACTTACAAAAAGCGAAAATAAACCCAAGCAAAAAGAGGAAGTAATAAAGATAAAAGCAGAGATCAATGTAATTGTAAACAGAGAATATAATGAAACAAAAAGCTGGTTCTTTGTAAAGGTCAATAAAACTGAAAAACCTTTAGGAAGACTGACAAAGAATAAAGGAGAGAGGACGTAAATTATCAATATCAAGAATGAAACAGAATGTCATTACAAACACCACATACATCAAAAGAATAATAAGGGAACACTACAAACAACTCTGCACACTTAAATTTGACAACTTAGATAAAATGGACCAATTCCTCAAATAACACAAACTACCATAATTCACCCAGTATGAAATAGAAAATTTGAATAGCTCTATAACTATCAAGAAAATTAAATCTGTAATTTAAAAAACTCCCCTAAAAAATTTTCCAGGCCCAGATGGAGCCTGGAGAATTCTACTAAACACATAAAGAAGAATTAACAACAATTCTATACAATCTCTGCAAAAAAAAAAAAAAAAAAGAAAGAACACTCCCAATTCATTTTATGAATCTAATATTACCTTGATACCAATACCAATGACTGTGCAAAAATATAAAAATATCAATATCCCCCATGAACATAGATTCAAAAATTCTTTAAGAAACGTTAGCAAGAAGAATTCAGAAATATATAAAAAGAATTATATAGCATCACCACACAGGGTTTATTCCAGGGATGCCAGGCTGATTCCATATTTAAAAACAGTGACTATAATCTATCCTATCAGCAGGATAAGAAGAAAAATCACATGATTATACAAATTGGTGCAATAAAAGAATTTGACAAATTTCAACATTTATTCAAGATTTAGAATGCTCAGAAAAATAGAAAACAAAGGGGGAACTACCACAACTTGATACACAGCCTCCACAAGAAACCTACAGCTAACATTATACTTACATGGTGAAAGGCTGAAAGTATTCCAAGATTGGGAACAAGGCAAGGATGTTTGCTCTCACTATTGTTGCTCACCACTGTGATGAAAGCTTTAGCCAATACATTAAGGCAATAAAATGAAATAAAATTCATACAGACTAGAAAGGAAGAAATAAAACTGTCCTGATGAAGATGGCACCACTGTCTACATAGACAATCTCAAGGAATCTACAAAAAACTCCTAAAACTTCTTTTTCAAAATATTATTAGCTATTCTAACTCCTGTGTTATTCCATATAAATTTTAGAATAAGTTTGTCTGTGTCTACAAAACAGTTTTCTGGAATTTTAATCGGAATCACATTAAACCCGAAGAGCAATTGGGAGAATTGATAAATTTACCGTATTGAGTCTCCAATTCATTGAATGTCATTAATACCCAGACATATTCTGATAAACATACCAGATTCTAAAGAAAGAAAAAAAAATCTTTGGACATTCAGAATAAAAATACCAAGCCATCTGTATTGTTGTTGTTAGGTGCCATCGAGTCAGTTCCAAATTGTAGCAGTCCTATATATGTACAACAGAATAAAACACTGCCTGGTCCTGTGCCATCCTCACAATTTTTGTTATGCTTAAATCCATTGTTGCAGCCACTGTGTCAATCCATCTTGTGGAGGGTCTTCCTCTTTTTCGCTGGCCCTCTACTTTACCAAGCATGATGTCCTTCTCCAGGGACTGATCCCTCCTGAAAACATGTCCAAGGTATGTGAGACATAGTCTCTCCGTCTTTGCTCCTCAGGAGCATTCTGGTCATACTTCCAAGACAGATTTGTTCGTTCTTCTGGCAGTCCGTGGTATATTCAATGTTCTTCTCCAACACCACAATTCAAAGGCGTCAATTCTTCCATCTTCCTTATTCATTGTTGAGCTTTCCCATGCATATGATGCTATTGAAAACACCATGGCTTGGGTCAGGCACACCTTAGTCTTCAAGGTGACATGTTTGCTTTTCAACACTTTAAAGAGATCTTTTGCAGCAGATTTGCCCAATGCAATGAGTCGTTTTATTTCTTGACTGCTGCTTCCATGGGTGTTGATTGAGGATCCAAGTAAAATGAAATCCTTGACAGCTTCAATATTTTCTCCATTTATCATGTTGTTTATTGGTCCAGTTGTGAGGATTTTTGTTTTCTTTATGTTGAGGTGTAATCCACACTGAAGGCTGTAGTCTTTGATCTTCCTCAGTAAGTGCTTCAAGTCCTCCTCACTTTCAGCAAGCATAAATTATGTCATCTGCATAACCTGGGATGTTAATGAATTTTCCTCCAATCCTGACACGGTGTTCTTCTTCATATAGTCCATCTTCTCAGATTATTTGCTCAGCATACAGATTGAATAGGTATGATGAAAGAATACAACCCTGATACACACCTTTCCTGAATTTAAACCACACAGTAGCCCTTTGTTCTGTTGGAATGATTGCCTCTTGATCTACGTACAGGTTCCTCATGAACACAATTAAGTGTTCTGGGATTCCCAATGTTCCCAATGTAATCCATAATCTACTATGACCCACACAGGGGAGTGTCTTTGCATAGTCAATAAAACACAGGTAAATATCTTCCTGGTATTCTCTGCTTTTAGCCAGGATCCATCTGACATCAGCAATGATATTCACATCCTCTTCTGAATCCGGCTTGACTTTCTGTCAGTTCTCTACGTACTGCTGCAACTGCTTTTGAGTGATCTTCAGCAAAATTTTACATGAGTGTGATATTAATGATATTGTTAGATAATTTCCACATTCGGTTGGATCACTTTTCTTTGGAATAGGCATAAATATCTATCTTTTCCAGTGAGTTGGCTGGGTAGCTGTGTTCCATATTTTTTGTCATAGGTGAGTGAACACTTCCAGTGCTGCATCTGTTTATTGAAACATCTAAATTGGTATTCTGTCAATACCTGGAGCCTTGTTTTTTGTCAGTGCCTTCAGTGTAGCTTGGACCTCATCCTTCAGTACCATAGGTTCCTGATCATATGCTACATCCAGAAATGGTTGAATGTTGACCAATTCTTTTTGGTATAGTTACCAAGGAAGAAATTTGTGTATTCCTTCCATCTTCTTTTGATGCATACTGAATCATTTAATATTTTTCCCATAGAATCCTTCAGTATTACTACTCGAGGCTTGAGTGTTTTCTTCAGTGCTTCCAACTTGAGAAATACCAAGGTGTTCTTCCCTTTTGGTTTTCTAACACCAGGTCTTTGCACATTTCATTATAATACTTTATTTTGTCTTCTCGAGTCACCCTTTGAAATCTTGTTTTCAGCTCTTTTACTTTATCATTGTTCCTGTTCCCTTTAACTACTCTACATTCAAAATCAAGTTTCAGAGTCTCTTTTTTTATTTTATTGTTGAATTTTAAGTGAAAGTTTACAATTCAAGTTAGTCTCTCATACAAAACTTCATACATACGTTGTTATGTGACCCTAATTGCTCTCTCTATATTGTGACAGTACACTCTTCCTTTCCACCCCTGATTTCCCATGTCCACTTAAGCAGCTCCTAACCCTCTCTGCCTTCTCATCTCACCTCCAGACAGAAGCTGCCCATTGAGTCTCGTGTATCTACTTGAGCTAAGAAGCACACTCTTCATGAGTATCATTTTATGTACCACAGTCCAGTCCAATCTTTATCTGAAGAGTTGGCCTCGGGAATTGTTTTAGTTCTGGGGGCCATGCCTTCTGAGGCGCCTTCAGTCTCAATCAGACCATTAAGTCTGGTCTTTTTACTAGAATTTGAGTTCTGCACCCCACCTTTCTCCTGCTCCATCAGGGACTTTCTGCTGTGTTCCCTGCAAGGGTGGTCATTGGTGGTGGTGGGGCACCATCTAGTTCTTCTTGTCTCAAGATGATGCATTCTCTAGTTTATGTGGCCCTCTCTGTCTCTTGCACTAATACTATCTTTGTGACTTTGGTGTTCTTCCTTCTCCTTTACTCCAGGTGAGTTGGGACCAATTGATGCATCTTAGACGGCCACTCACTAGCTTTTAAGACCCCAGATGCCACTCACCAAAGTAGGATGCAGAACATTTTCTTAATAAACTTTGTTATGCCAATTGACCTACATGTCCCCTGAAAGCATGATCCCCAGACCCCAGGCCCTGCTATTCTGTCCCTTGAAGTGTTTGGTTGTATTCAGGAAACTTCACAGACTTGGTTTAGTCCAGTTCTGTTGACATCCCCTGTATTGTTTGCTGTCCTTCCCCTAACCTAAGATAGTTCTTGTCTACTATCTAGTTAGTGAATAACCCTCACCCTCCCTCTGCACCATCATAACCATCAAAGAATGTTTTCTTCTGTGTTTAAATCTTTTCCTGAGTTCTTATAATAGTGGTCTTATACAACATTTATCTTTTTGTGGCTGACTAAATTCACTCAGCATAAAGCCCTCCAGATTCCTCCATGTTATAAGATGTTTCATGGATTCATCATTGTTCTTTATTGTTTGCATAGTATTCCATTTTGTGAATATACAATAATTTGTTTATCCATTCATCTGTTGATGGACACCTAGTTGTTTCCATCTTTTTGCTATCATGAGCTGTGCTGCAATGAACATGGGTGTGCATATATGTATTCCTGTGATGGCTCCTATTTCTCTAGGATATATTCCAAGGAGTGGGATTGCTGGAGCATATGGTACTTCTATTTCTAGCTTTTTAAGGAAGCACCAAATCGATTTCCAAAGTGGTTATACCATTTTCCATTCCCACCAACAGTGTATAAGTGTTCCAGTCTCTCCACAACCTCTTCAACATTTATTATTTTGTATTTTTTGGATTAATGCTAGCCTTGCTTTGGTGAGATGGTATCTCATTGTAGTTTTGATTTGCATTCCTCTAATGGCTAATGATCTTGAGCATTTCTTCATGTGTCTGTTAGCCACCTGAATATCTTCTTTGGTGAAGTGCCTGTGCATATCCTTTGCCCATTTTCTAATTGGGTTATTTGTCTTTTTGTTGTTGAGATTTTGCAGTATCTTGTAGATTTTAGAGATTAGACGCTGATTCAATCTGTTGTAGCCAAATTTTTTTTCCCAGTCTGTAGGTTGTCTTTTTACTCTCTTGGTGAAGTCCTTTGATGAGCATAAGTGTTTGATTTTTAGGAGCTCCCAGTTATCTAGTTTCTCTTCTGGTGTTTGTACATTGTTACTTATGGTTTGTATTCTGTTTATGCTGTGTATTAGGGCTCCTAGTGTTGTCCCTATTTTGTCTTCCATGATATTTACCGTTTTCGATTTTATATTTAGGTCTTTGATCCATTTTCAGTTAGTTTTTGTGCATTGTGTGAGGTATGGGTCTTGTTTCAGTTTTTGCAGATGGATAACCAATTATGCCAGCACCATTTGTTAAACAGACTGTTTTTTCCCAATTAAAAGACTTTGGGCCTTTGTCAAATATCAGCTGCTCATAGGTGGATGAGTTTATGTCTGGATTCTCAATTCTGTTCCATTGGTCTATGTATCTGTTCTTGTATCAGTACCAGGCTGTTTTGACTACTGTGACATATAATAGGTTCTAAAATCAGGTAGTGTGAGGCCTCCTACTTTGTTCTTCTTCTTGAGTAATGCTTTCCTTATCCAGGACCTCTTCCCTTTCTATACAAAGTGGGTGATTTGTTTCTCCATCTCATTAAAAAATAATGTTGGAAGTTGGATTGGGATTGCATTGTATCTGTAGATTGCTTTGGGTAGAACTGACATTTTCACAATGTTGAGTCTTTCTATCCACAAGCACGGTATATTTTTTTTACTTATGTAGATCTCTTTTAGTTTCTTGCAATAGTGTCTTGTAGTTTTCTTTGTATAGGTCTTTTACGTCTCTGGTTAGATTTATTCCTAAGTATTTATCTTCCTAGGAGCTATTGTAAATGATATTGATTTGACGATTTCCTTTTCAAAGTACTCTTTGTTGTTGTAGGGGAACCCAACTGCTTTTCGTATGTTTATCTTGCATCCTGATATTTTGCTGAAATCTTCTATTAGTTCTAGTAGTTTTCTTGGGGTTTCTTTGGGTTTTCTGTGTATAAGATCATATCATCCACAAACAGAGATACTTCTACTTATTCCCTACCAATCTGTAAATGCTCTTTATTTCTTTTTCTAGCTTAATTGCTCTGGCTAGGACCTCCAGCACAATGTTGAATAAGAGTGGCGATAAAGGGCATCCTTGTCTCAGTCTCTTCTGATATCCATTTTGGTCTTTTCTTTCTTTCCTGTCTTTTTAATGACCTCTTTCTTTCATCATGTGTGATATTCTTGATGTCATTCCACCTTCACTGGTGTTCAACACATCAATTCTATTCTCGAGATGGTCTCTAAATTCAGGTGGGATATAGTCAAGGTATATCCCACATGTATGTCAGTTTTTCCTACTGTGGGGGCTTGCCTGTTGCTGTGATGCTAGAAGCTATGCCACCGGTATTGAAATACTTTCAGGGTCACCTATGGCTGGCAGGTTTCAGCTGAGCTTCCAGAGTAAGATACATTAGGAAGAAGGAACTGGTGGTCTACTTCTGAGAAGAATTGGCCAGCGAAAACCTTACAAATAGCAGTGGAACATTGTCTGATATAGTGCCAGAAGATGAGCCCTTCAAGTTGGAAGGCGCTCAAGCATGACTCAAAATGAGAAGAATTAGCTACAAATATTCGTTAACAACCTGAACATAGAATGTATGAAATATGGATTTAAGAAAATTGGAAATTGTCAAAAATGAAAAGCAAGGCATAAACATTGATATCCTAGGTGTTAGTGAGCTGACATGGACTGGTATTTGCCATTTTGAATTGAACAATCATATTGTCCACTAGGCCAGGAATGACAACTTGAAGACAAGTGACATTGCATTCATCGTCAAAAAGAACATTTCAAGATCTATCCTGAAGTACAATGCTGTCAGTGATAGGATAATATACATAAGGTCACATGGAAGACCATTTAATATGACTATTATTCAAATTTATGCACCAACCACTAAGGTCCAAAGATGAAGAAACTGAATATTTTTACTAACTTCTCCAGTCTGAAATTGATTGAACATGCTATCAGGATGCATTGATAATTACTGGTGATTAGAATGTGAAAGTTGGAAACAAAGAAGAAGGGACCATAGTTGGAAAATGTAGCCTTGGTGACAGAAACAATGCCAGAAATTGCATGATAGAATTTTGCAAGACCAATGACTTCTTCATTGCAATACCTTTTTTCAACAACACATGCAAGGACTATACAGGTGGACCTCACCAGAAGGAATACACAGGAATCAAATTGACTACATCTGTGGAAAGACGCAATGATAAAGCTCAATATCATCAGTCAGAACAAGGCCAGGTGCTGACTGCAGAACAGACCATCAACTGTTCATATGCAAGTTCAAGTTGAAGCTGAAGAAAATTAGAACAAGTTCATGGGAGCCAAAGTATGACCTTGAGTACATCCCACTTGAAGCCACCTACAGGACTTAAAAAACAGATTTTAATCAAACTTTTGACAGTGACACTTTGTGACAGAGGACAATGAGTAATGCATTTAAAATACGCAAGGAAAGACAAAGTAAAGTAACTATTCAGACAAACTGTAAGCATAAAGCACACAAAGTTTTATGAATGTGAAAGAACTATGGTAAACACTAAACATATAGTTACCTGTATAATTAGGATTACACAATGGCTAAAAGAGAAATAATATGTAATGGCTCTGTGCTATGATAATGCAGATAAAAAACAATTATCCAAAACTGGGAGATAAAGAGCTGAAAGTATTAATGTAGAATAAGCTTGTCGATTGCCTTCTAGCTTTTATCTTTGATAAAAGGATATTACTTCTGATCAGACGCTGGGAGAGAAAAAGATGAGAAGACGTTACTAATTCCAATATTGCTAATAGTAGGAACCAATAGAACATTTTTAAAAAATTAAAAAGAACTTAGAATACAATGTAAACTTTTTAGTATAAAATAAACTTGGTACAAAAAATTCAAACCTTTCTGAACACCAAAAAAAAAAAAAAAATCAAGAAAGACTTAAAAATGAAAACAAATAATGAAAGAATAAGCCATAACTTTTAAATGATTACATAGAGGTAGGGATAGAATACGGTGAAGGGAACAGGGAAAGAAGCTTGACTTCTTTGAATATACATTTTTTTGTTTTAGATATGAATGGCACTATGTTAATATTTTCCATTACAATATTAAATTAAAAATCAATCCTTTCAAATTAAAAAAAAAAAACACAAAATAAATGAACCTAAGTGTGTATCCAGATGGAGAAACTATTCCAGGTGACATTAGAACACACTTAATTTAATGATACATTCCTGGCAGAACATAGTCTTAAGAAAAAAACTTGCAAAAAAAAATCTGAAACTTTTTACTAATCAATTTTTGTGGTAGAATATAACCTTAAAAAAAAACCTGCAAAAATAATCAAACTATTTTCACTAATCTATACTATTTGTCTGCTGCAAAAGACCTCTTTAAAGTGTTAAAAAGCAAAGTTGTTGCTTTAAGGACTAAGGTGCACCTGACCCAAGCAATGGTTTTCTCAATCTCTGCTTACGCATGAGAAAGCTGGACAAAAAATAAGAAAGACCAAAGAAGAATTGATGCCTTTGAATTATGGTGTTGGTGAAGAATATTAAATATATCATGGACTTCCAGAAGAAGCAACAAATCTGTCTTGGAAGAAGTACAGCCAGAATGCTCCTTAGAAGCAAGGATGGCAAGATTTCATCTCATATACTTTGGACATGTTATAAGGAGAGACCAGTCTCTGGAGAAGGACATCATGCTTGGTAAACTAGGAAGTCAGTGAAAAAGAGGAAGACCCTTGAAGAGATGGATTGACATAGTGGCTGCACCTAACAACAACAAGCACATATTATCTGTGGTAGTCTTAGCATTGAGACTATCGCATCTATGTGTTATGGAATAAAATTAACAAGTAATCGTGGGATAGTCTATATTTTCAGCATCTTTGAGAACTGTAATTCCTGGCATGAGTAAAGGGAGATATCAGTGGAAGATGGAAGAACCTGAGTGATAAAGCTGCTATCCTTACTTTGAAACTCATGAAAGTATCAGCATAAACTTATGATATATTTTATCTTTTAAAAATATCTTCTAGCTCTGTCCACTGAAAAGACTTAGAAACAATGTCCAAACCAATAGCAACATGCATTGCTAGTGCCCAGATTGTTGTCTCTATATTCCATATTGCACTAAAAGGAACCAAGACTTTTCAGCGAAAAGGCTAATTCAATTCATGGATGAGTCAGGGACTTGTCATACCAGAGAAAACTATCAAAGACTACTAAGCTGGGGTCTGAATCACAGGAAGTCAACTTGAAAATCCTCCCACTATCAAATCAGGAATACTTTAGCTTCAATTAGAATAAAAACTGTCTTGAATGGAAACATATCAAATATGTTTCAATCTATTGTGAATAATAAAACTAAAAAAAAAGAAAAGACCAATTGGCCTCCATACTAACAATCCAACTCATTGTTTTGAAAACTGGAGAATAAAAGGAAAGAATTAGACACTTATTCTAGCTTTCCCATTCAATTACAACATTGGATAACCAAAGCAAAATGAGGGGAAATTTCTCTGTATAGAACTAATCTGGCTAATAAATGAAGAAGCAATGATAGAAGCAAAATGTCACCATTACCTAAATAGATTAATGGATCTAGACAGTGAATATCAGGGACTGCTAACAGCCAGTCATTATGTGCCTCCTGATGGAAGAAGATAACGCTAGTTATGAAACAGTCATGCTGATAACACTGAAACTCAATCTGATCCGTTCCTAGGTCAAACTACCAATTTACAGGAAATAAGAACATAGGTATATTAGATAGATAGATAGAGAGAGAGATTAAGAGATTTAAAAAACACATCACTCAATCATAACATTTGGCTCTTTCTTATGTGGCTTCTGAGAAAAACAAATATGTTGTTAAAACAGATTATATAACATTTTTTAAAGAATCAGAAATTTGAACTTTGGTTGTCTGATAGTATTAGGAATCACTGGGATTTGTTTTTTTTTTTTTTTCAGTTGTACAATTTTGTGGTAATTTTTTTCCAAAGAACCCTTATGCTTTAGACATATACACTGAGATATTCACAAATTAAAAATAAAATATCCGGGATTAACTTCAAAATATTACTGGGGAATAAGTGGGTGAAATCTAGTGAAACAAGATTGACTATAATTGAAAGTTGTTAAAATTTGGTGATGGTATGTTCACTATATTATTCTACCCACTTTTGTATATGTTTGAAATTTTCCATAATAAAAACTTTTTTACAAATAATAATTAAAAAGGATAGGGAAGAATGATGACAAATATATTAAAATTTATTATCACTTAAAAAATACACTTGCTTTAGTTGGATATAAAAAGGAAGCAAAAACCATATATTTGGTTTCATATTAGTTATCAATTAAAGTTCGATATCTCTTGGCCTTTAAATTTGTTGTTGTCAGGGTCTGTCCAGTAGGTTCTGACTCATAACGACTCTACGTACAATAGAATGAAACACTGGCCTGGTCCTGCACAATCCTCACAATCATTGTTATGCTTACGTCCATTGTTGCAGCCACTGTGTCAATCCGTCTTGTTGAGGGTTTTCCTCTTTTTCACTGACCCTCTACTTTACCAAGCATGATGCCCTTCTCCAGGGACTGATCCCTCCTAAAAACATGTCCAAAGTATGTGAGATGTAGTCTCTCCATCCTTGCTTCTAAGGAGCATTCTGGTCATACTTCCAAGACAGATTTGTTCATTCTTTTGGCAGTCCATGGTCTATTCAATATTCTTCTCCAACACCACAGTTCAAAGGTGTCAATTCTTCTGTCTTCCTTATTCAACGTCCAGCTTTTACGTGAGTACGAGGCAATTGAAAACACCATGGCTTGGGTCTGGTGATAGTCTTCAAGGTGACATCTTTGCTTTTCAACACTTTAAAGAGGTCTTTTGCAGTAGATTTTCCCGAAGCGGTACATCATCTGATTTCTTGACTGTTGCTTCCAAGGGTGTTGATTGTGGATCCAAGTAAAATTAAATCCTTAACAACTTCAATCTTTTCTCCATTTATCATGATGTTGTTTATTGGTCCATTTGTGAGGATTTTTGTTTTCTTTATGTTGAGGTGTAGTCCATACTGAAGGCTGTAGTCTTTGATCATCAGTAAGTGCTTCAAGTCCTCTTCACTTTCAGCAAGCAAGGCTTTATCATCTGCATAATCCAGGTTGTTAATGCATCTTCCTCCATTCCTGATGCCCCATTCTTCTTCATATAGTCCAGCTTCTCAGATTATTTGCTCAGCATACACATTGAATAAACATGTTGAAAGTATACAATCCTGATGCACACCTTTTCAGACTTTAAACCACACAGTATCCCTTTATTCTGTTCAAATGACTGTCTGTTGATCTATGTACAGATTCTTCATGAGAACAATTAAGCATTCTGGAATTCTCATTCCTCACAATGTTATCCATAATTTGTTACAGATCCACAAATCATGCAATTTAGGAATAATACTTATTTAGGAATAAGTATTTTAATAAGCCTTATCACATAGGAGACTATCACATCCCTCTGGCCACAGTGGTCAGGAATAAGCACAAGAATCAAACAGAGCCAATTCCTTGGGTAATTCTGGCACTTTTGCTACGGCAACAGAAAGGGTCTCCCTTATCTGCTGTATGTAAGCCACCATGTGGAGACAGCCTGCATGAGAGTTAGGACAATTCAGAAGAGAGCAGATCCCTAACAGAGAGAAAGACCAGGTCCTGATGATATCATATTTCACCACTGGATCCATCCAGCTAAGGTTAAAGCAAGGACCCCCTGTGCATCAAAAAAAATTGTGTTTTTCTTCTTGATTTTTATTATTAAACCCTAGTAGAGTTTGGCTAATACTATCACAGCGTTATTGGAGAAATCATGGAGAAATGTCACCTGGAAGATGACACATTTACATAGATTACCAATTATTTGCAAATTTACACATAGAATGCAGAGCAATACTAGGTGTGGGCCTGAGCAGAGGATGTAGTCTCCAGCACTACAGTTCTGTCCTAATCAGCATTTTACCATAAGCTTGAATTAAGATAAAAAGGCTGCTCTAGGCAGAAGCACCACGCTGTACCTCCACAGCAAAGATCCAAAAAATTAAGCCGAACAGAGAATACAACAATCCTGAAACCCTAAAACATCAAATGAAGAGATAAAGAACTCAGCCAAGCACCAAATGGAGTGAGAAAACTGACAGAGAAAGGAGAGGGAGGAGAGATTCATGCAGCGGTCCCCTACCAGCTAATGCAGAGTGGATCCACCATCTTGGACTTCTATCAGAGACCAGCAAACAGGGGGTACGAGAAAGCAGTCTCACAGAGCATCCAGTGGGAGACAAAACAACCTGTAATTTGTGATATACACTTTCCCACCCCCAACCCTTCTTCACCCTGACTCGGCCTCCTCTGCTTCCCGCAGCCATAATCTCTTGACCAGGAAACACTGGATGCTTGGATTCCACACACCGAACGGGCCGGCTCTCTGAGTGCCATTTGTTGGCTGCTGGTTTTGCTTTTTTTTCTGCTTCTTTCGATTTCTTCCTTACCTCTCACCACCTCCCCCTCCTTTAGCTCAAATACCTGGCTCCATGTGCCATCTTTGCTTCTTTCTGAGGGGCTGTGGAGCTCCGATCAAGTGTGGAGCTGCTTCCCGGTCTGGGCTGCCGTGCTGGTGGATTCTTGGGGCTTTTGTTCATTTGTTTGTTTTGAGTTCTTGTTTTCTTTTCCTTTTCTTGAGTTGGGAGCACTTTCTGGCCAGGCAGTGCTGCGTGGCAAGGAGATTTCCCACTCGGCTTGCACAGACGTGCAGAGGGATCCCTGAGAGCATTTCTTCTTTCGTTGTTTTTTTTTTTTTTTAGGGGCCTTTCTTGTTTTTGTTTTTTTTAACTGTTTTGTTTTCTTTTCCCTCTCTTTCCCTTTTTGTCTTTCTTCATTGCTCAGTTTCTCATCTCTCTATATCTTCCTTCTCTTTCTGTTCCCTGAATACCAGGCATTATATACCTCTATACCTTCTAGCCAGGCTGTACTGCAACACCTGAGAGCGACTTCCCCAGACCTCATAGCTGCACCGGTGGGATCCCTGGGAACTTTGTGGTTTTTAACCTTTACGATTTTTATTTATTCATTCTTTTCTTTTCTTTTCTTCCTCTTCCCCTTTCTGTTTTTCTCTATTTCATAGTCTCTTATCTCTCCACTCCAATGGCAATCTCCCCTAGAATTCTTTTTAGTTTGTTTGTATGTTTTGGGCTCCTTTTCCTCTCTCCTGGTTCCCATATCCATCTTAGCTCCACACTTAACAATCTCCCCCCTATATCCTGCCTACTTGCACCGTGCGCTTGACATCACAGCACCAAGCAGCACAGGCACAGCCTACTGGAAAATGCCCTGCACTGATTAACAACCCACTTGGGTGGCTGTAGTAAGCACGACAAACAACCCGTCCCAGTAACTCCTCTTCAGCTAAACCTGCCCTGCTGTACCATATCTGAGTGACTGACCCTGCCAATTGGAGAAAGAGGTGAAAAGTATTGCACCCACAAACGATCCAACAACAAAGAACACACAGTCCGCCTGCTCAGACATAGTAAATTTTTTTTTTTAAAAGGGGACAAAACAAATAAATCTACAATCAATAAACGAGAAAAATAACTACTGAATGCCCCGAAGACAGCAGAAAATATCTAAACATTTACAAAAACAGGACAGGATGGTTCCAGTAGGCATCCAAAATAAAAAACCAGATGACTCCAGTAGAAGAAAACGCACTAAAACTACCTGATAGGGAATTCAAATCTCTAATACTCGGAATTATCCAAGAGCTGAGGCAAAAAGCTGACAAACATGAGGAAAAAATAAACCAATTCATGGAAAATACAGAAAAAAAATGGGAAGAATTCAGGAAAATAATGCAGGAACCAAACGACAGAGTAAATTCACAACTAGAAATTATACAAAGACAACAATTACAAATCCAAAACATAAACAACAAGATTTCAGAAATGGGCGGTGTCATAGAAGGGCGGAGAAGCAGATTTGAAATGGTGGAAGACAGGATCAGTGAAATTGAAGACAAACACTTGGCTACAACTCTGTTTGAGGAAAACTCAGAACAAAGAACAAAGAAAAATTAAGAGACCCTGAGAGTTATGTTGGATACAATCAAAGCAAAAATTTTCGAGTGATTAGAATTCCAGAACAGGGGGATAAAACAGAAAACACAGGATCATTGAACAACTGCTGACAGAAAACTTCCCCAATATCATGAAAGATGAAAAGCTGGCCATCCAAGAAGCTCAACAAACCCCATATAGGAGAGACCCCAAAAGATTCAGCAAGGCATATCATAATCACACTCGTAAAAACCAAAGACAAACAAAAAATCCTGAGAGCAGCTCGAGAAAATCAAGAAGTCACATACAGAGAAGAAACAATAAGACTAAGCTCAGATTATTTGGCAGAAACAATGCAGGCAAGAAGGCAATGGGATGATATATATAAAATCTTGAAAGAAAAAAATTACCAGACAAGAATAATATATCCTGCAAAACTCTCATTCAAATTTGACGGTGAAATTAGATCATTTCCAGATAAACAGAAATTAACGGTATATGTAAAAGTCAAACCAAACTTACAAGAATTATTAAAGGGAGTTCTTTGATCTGAGGACAAACAGCTTCAGCTCACAGGCAGAAGTTAGGACGCAGGATCATACCAGCCAGATACCAATCAAGGAAAGGAGCTCTCAAGGACTATCCAAAACCAAAAGAAATACAACAGGGAATCAGAGCAATTAATCAGTAAATGACAACAACATCGAAACAATAAAAGAAGGAATAAACGGCATAGGTATAGAACCTTCTAATGGAGAGGAGAGCAAGGCAATACAAAGTAATGGTAGACTCTTTCAAACTTAGAAAGATAAGGGTAAAATTCATGGTAACCACAAAGAAAGTTAAAAAACCAACTCATAAAAATAAACATGAAAAACATAAAGTCTCAGCAAAAACAAAACGTACAAAACAAAAGAAATGAAAAAAAAAAAATCCACAAACAAAAGTAACTCAGCACAAGATAGTAAGAAGAACAAAGAAAACTTTAGCTCCACAAAAAAAACGCACTACTAAATGACAGCAACAAACTCACATCTATCAATAATTACACTGAATGTAAATGGACTCAATGCACCCATAAAGAGATGGAGAGTGACAGAATGGGTAAGAAAACAGGATCCATCTATATGCTGTCTACAAGAGACACACCTTAGAAACAAAGATGTGAATTTATTAAAAGTCAAAGGCTGGAAAAAAATATATCAAGCTAACAACTACCAAAAAAGAGCAGGAGTGGCAATTATAATCTCAGATACTATTGACTTTAAAATGAAATCTACCATAAAAGACAAAGTTGGACACTATATAATGATGAAGGGGATGATCCATCATGAAGACATACCCATAATAAACATCTACGCACCTAATGACAGGGACCAAAATACATAAAACAAACTCTAACAACACTGAAAAGAGAAATTGACAGTTCCACAATAATAGTAGGAGACTTCAACACACCACTCTCAGTAAAGCACAGAACAACTAAGAAGAAACTCGGAAAAGATACAGAAGACCTAAAGGGCACAATCAGCCAACTGGACCTCATAGACATATATAGAACAATTCATCCAACCACAGCAAAGTATACATTCTTTCCCAATGCACATGGAATGTTCTCCAGAATACACCACATCTTAGGCCACAGAGCATTCCTCAACAAGATCCAAAACACTGAGATAATTCAAAGCATCTTCTCTGATCACAATGCCATCAAGGTAGAGATTAACAATAGAAAGAGCAAGGAAAAAAATCAACTACATGGAAACGAATACTACCCTGCTTACACATCACTGGGAAATAGAAGAAATCAGAGATGGAATCAAAAAATTCCTAGAATCAAATGAGACTGAAAACACATCATACCAAAACTTTTGGGACACAGCAAAGGCAGTCCTCAGAGGACAATTTATAGCAATAGATGATATCAATATCAAAAATGAAGAAAGGGACAAAATCAAAACATTAACTACAGAACTCAAACAAATAGAAAGAGAACAGCAAAAAGAGCCCACAACCACCAGAAGAAAGGAAATAGTAAAGATCAGAGCAGAAATCAATGAAATAGAGAACAGAAAAACAATAGAAATCAACAAAACCAAAAGTTGGTTCTTTGAAAGAATCGACAAAATCGACAGACCACTGGCCAGACTGACAAAAGAAAAACAGGAGAGGACACAAATAACCCAAATAAGAAATGAAATGGGGGACATTACAACAGACCTAACTGAAATAAAATGGATTATAATGGAATATTATGAAAAACTATACTCCAACAAATTTGAAAACCTAGAGGAAATGGATAAATTTCTAGAAACACACGGTCTACCCAAACTACAACAAAGTGATGTTGAAAATCTGAACAGACCCATAACAAGAGAAGAGATTGAAAAGGTAATAAAAAAAATCCCAACCAAAAAAGCCCTCGCCCAGATAGCTTCACTGGAGAATTCTACAAAACATTTACAGAAGAGCTTGTACCACTACTACTCAAGCTATTTCAGAGCATAGAAGAGGAAGCAACACTTCCAAATTCATTCTATGAAGCCAGCATAACGCTGGTACCAAAACCAGGCAAAGACGTCACAAAAAAAGAAAATTACAGACCAATATCTCTCATGAATATAGATGCAAAAATTCTGAACAAAATTCTAGCCAATAGAATTCAGCATCATATCAAAAAAATAATACACCACGACCAGGTAGGATTCATGCCAGGTATGCAAGGATGGTTCAACATTAGAAAATCAATCAACGTAATCCACCACATAAGTAAAAGGAAAGAAAAGAATCACATGATCATCTCAATTGATGCATAAAAGGCATTTGACAAAGTCCAACACCCGTTCCTGATAAAAACTCTCAATAAAATAGGTACAGAAGGGAAATTTCTCAACATAATAAAGGTCATCTATGCAAAACCAATGGCCAACATCGTTCTTAATGCAGAGAGGCTGAAAACATTCCCCTTGAAAACAGGAACAAGACAAGGATGCCCTTTATCACCACTCTTATTGAACATTGTGCTGGAAGTTCTAGCTAGAGCAATAAGGCAAGAAAAAGAAATCAAGGGAATCCTAATTGGTAATGAAGAAGTTAAACTGTCCCTGTTTGCAGATGATATAATACTATACATAGAAAACCCTAAAGACTCCATGAGAAATCTACTGAAACTAATAGAAAGATTCAGCAGAGTAGCAGTATACAAGATAACATTCAAAAATCAGTTGGATTCCTATACACCAATAAGAAGAACAATGAAAAGGAAATCAGGAAAACAATACCGTTTTCAACAGCCCCTAAAAAGATAAAATACTTAGGAATAAATCTGACCAGGGATGTAAAAGACCTATACAAAGAAAACTACAAAACACTACTGCATGAAACCCAAAGGGATCTACATAAATGGAAAAACATACCATGTTCATGGATAGGCAGACTCAACATTGTGAAAATGACAATTCTACCCAAAACAATTTACAAATACAATGCAATCCCGATCTAAATACCAACAACATTCTTCAAAGAGTTGGAAAAACTAATCATTAACTTTATATGGAAACAGAAGAAGCCTCGAATAAGTAAACCACTACTGAAGAAGAAGAATAAAGTTGGAGGACTCACACTACCTGACTTCAGAACCTACTGTACATCTACAGTGGTCAAAACAGCCTGTTACTGGTACAAAGACAGATACATTGACCAATGGAACAGAATTGAGAACCCAGATGTAAATCTATCCACCTATGCTCACCTGATCTTCCACAAGGGCCCAAAGTCCATCAAATGGGGAAAAGACAGTCTTTTTAACAAATGGTGTTGGCAAAACTGAATATCCATCTGCAAAAAAATGAAACAGGACCCATACCTCACGCCATACACAAAAACTACTTCAAAATGGATCAAGGATCTGAATATAAAGCCTAAAACTATAAAGTTCATAGAAGAAAAAATAGGACCAACACTGCAGGCTTTAATACATGGCATTAACAGGATACAAACCATAACCATCAATGCACAAATCCCAATAGATAAGCTAGACAACTGGGATTTTCTAAAAATCAAACACCTATGGTCTTCATAAGACTTCACCAAAAGAGAAAAAGAGAACCTACAGATTGGGAAAAAAATTTTGGCCAGTACAAGTCAGACAAAGTTCTAATCTCCATAATCTTCAGAAAATCCAACACCTCTACAACAAAAAGACAAATAATCCAATTAAAAAATGGGCAAAGGAAATGAACAGACACTTCACCAAAGAAGACATTCAAATGGCCAACAGAAACATGAGGAAATGCTCACAATCACTAGCCATTAGAGAAATGCAAATTAAAACCACAATGAGATACCATCTCACCCTGGCATTACTGGCACGAATCAAAAAACACTGGAAATAACAAATGTTGGAGAGGCTGCGGAGAGATCGGAACTCTTATGCACTGCTGGTGGGAATGCAAAATGATACAACCTTTTTAGAAAATGATATGGCGCTTCCTCAGAAAGTTAGAAATAAACATACCATTTAATCCAGCAATTCCACTCCTAGGAATATACCCTAGAGAAATAAGAGTCATCACTCGAATAGATATATGCACACCTATGTTCATGGCAGCATTGTTCACAATAGCAAAATGATGGGAACAACCTAGATGCCCATCAACAGAAGAATGAATAAACAAACTGTGGTACATACACACAATGGAGTACTATGCAATGAGAAAGAACAACAATGAATCTGTGAAGCATCTCATAACATGGATGAAACTGGAGGACATTGTGCTGAGTGAAATAAGTCAATCACAAAAGGACAAATATTGTATGAGACCTCTATTGTAAAAACCCATGAAAAAGTTCACACACAAAATGTAACAATCTTTGTTGGTTACCAGGGATGGGAGGGGTGGGAGGGGGGAATACTAAATAGGCAATAGATAAGGGGTATCTTGGGTGAACGGTGAGACAGTACACAATACAGGGGAAACTAGCACCTCTTGGACAAGGAAAGGTCATGGAAACCCCATAGACACATCCAAACTCCCTGAGGGACTGAATTGCTGGGCAGAGGGCTGTGGGGACCACGGTCTCAGGGAACATCTATTTCAATTGGCATAACATAGCTTATAAAGACAATGTTCTACATTCTACTTTGGTGAGTAGTGTCTGGGGTCTTAAAAGCCTGTGAGTGGCCATCTAAGATACTCCACTGGTCTCATCCCTTCGGGAGCAAGGGAGAATGAACAGAACAGGATGCAAGAAAAAGATTAGTCCGGAGGACTAATTGTCCATAGCTATGAATGCCTCCACCAGACTAAGTCCAGTACAGCTAGGTGGTGCCCGGCTACCACCACTGACTGCTCTGACCAGGATCACAACAGAGGGTTCTGGACAGAGCTGGGGAAGGATGCAGAACATAGTTCTAACTCACAAAAAAAAGACCAGATTTACTGGCCTAAAGGAGACTAGAGAAACCCTGATAGTATGGCCCCCAGGCACCCTTTTAGCTCAGTGGTGAAGTTATCTCAGAGGTTCACAGTTCAGCCTGGGAGTGGACAGCCCGGTAAAACTAAATGAGACTAACGAGGTACGGTCGTCCAGTGACAAGGGCCAGAAGGCAGAAGGGGACAAGGAAGCTGGTGATAGGGAACCCAAGGTTGGGTAAGGATATTGTTGATGTCTTGTGAGATTGTTAACCATTGTCATAGGGCAACATTTGTAGTAACTGTTAAATGAGAAACTATTTTGTTCTGTAAGCCTTTATCTTAAGTGAGAATAGCAGCACAATTGGAAGAGCGTAGTCAATGTCACTGAACTGTGCATGTAGAAATTTTTGAAATGGTGTATCATTGGCTACGTGTATTTTCACCAAAAAAAAAAAAAAAAGGTTGAGAAGTTAGAGGGTTGACATGTTGTGGGGTTGTTAACCAATGTCATAAAACAATATGTGTACTACTGTTTCATGAGAAGCTATTTGTTCTGTAAGCCTTCACCTGAAGTACAATTAAAAAAAAAAAATACAAAGGCATATTTACTGATTTTCAAAGGCACAAATCTAGGAGTCATCGATACATTACATAATGTTAATTGAAGATATTAAAGACCCAGTGCTGTCGAGTCGATTCTGGCTCATAACGGCCCTATAGGACAGAACAGAACTGTCCTACAGGGTTTCCAAGGAGCAGCTGGTGGATTCAAACTGCTAACCTTTTGGTTAGCAGCCAAACTCCTAACCATTGTGGCACCAGGGCTCCAACTGAGGATACTGAGATAACTTAATATTTAGAAAAAATGAGCTGTAATTGATAAGATTTTGTTTTATACAAATAAATGAATAGCTGTGCATAAAAACTAAAAAATTCATTTGCATAAGCACAGAGAAAGACAAAGTCAAACATCAATATATGTGTCAAGGCCTGGGGTTTCAACTGGATTCAAGCTCAGTTGATTTAACTACATGTCGCTGAGACAGGAAGAAAAAAAAAAGAAAGGAAGGGAGGGAGAGAGAATAAGCAATATTAACCAAAGTACAATCTCCAGATTAGACAAAGTGATAGTCCAACTGTACTTTATTCTTGCTAGAGTGAATGTAAGGTTTTTTTTTTTTTTCTTCATTTCTTATTCACATAACTTAAGGAAGAAACTTTAAAAAATAGAGGGCTCTAAAAGAGGAGAAAAAGCTATTATATAGAAAACATATAATGGCTAATAATCAGAGACAATTTAGCTTAAGGAAAACCAGAGTTCCTGGCAACTCTTTTATCTATTGGAGGAGGTAAAGACAGGTGGGAGAGGTATTAGATTTATGTAGACCCAGAACTAGGACTCAAGAACAGAAACTATGGAGAGAGAGATTTGGACTTAAGAGGAATGACTTTTCCAATAATCAGAGCTGTCTGAAACCAGAAGGATCTTCACATAAGAGGTAAATTCACTGCAAGTGTTCATGATAACCATCCCTTTAAGTGATTAGACAACTCTGCATGAAGGGAAATCCTACCTTAGTTGGAAAGTTGGGCTAAATGATCTTTATAGTTCCTTTAAAATTAGATATTAGATTATTAAATTAATTATGCTAATAATCAAATAAGTCAGATTTATTATCAGGTATTTCATAAACCTTGCCTGTGATAACATGATGGTGTTATTTTTTATTTGCTATTATTCATTTCTTAAAGATTATTGAAGCATATAAAGAACAACAGCAACAAAAGCTCTCAGCTTGTGTGTATTTGTCCCAGCTTGGCTCATATTTTTCCGCATGCTATCTTTCAGTCTAACCAACTCAGCTAATCCACCAAGCATGCCACTGTCATGCACTTAATAACATCTAGTGTGTTGGCCAAAGTCTCCATTAAACTCTTGCATTTTGTGAATCAGCAGCTCTCTAACTGATTTAAGTTGCTTCTTCCTTTCTCCACTGATTGTCAAGTAAAACTTCTTAACAGACATATGAATATGTTCTGCTGAGCATAATCTAAAGCCACACAACCATTTCACAGCAAAAACCAAGTTAAGTGTACCTAGATTCAGAAGCATTTTATATGCTTCAAACTTAAATTTTTAACTTATTATGTAAAATGTAATAAAAATGACATATTTCCCCTTGGTCTATCTAATATCTACTTATAAATTATACCAGTGTATATATTGCCAAACTCAGATGCTTAAGATATAACTCCAAACTTCCTTACAGTCAGTCACTCTAGATGAATGATCCAAAAATTCATAAATCCTTTTATTCATCAGATATCTATTGAGTGGCAATATGTCATATTCTTTGCAAGCCCTGAGACTAAAAGATGAACAAATTTGTGAATTTGTTCGTGATTCCTGTCTTCATGGAGTTTACAGTCTAGTAGGGTAGATAGACATCCTTCAGATTATACCATAACCAAACTTAAAATTTTACTTGTGATAACTGATATAAATGAGAGCTACAAGGTCCTGTGAGGGCATAATAATAACAATATTTGACCTGGTCGAGGTTAGGGAGATTTCCACCGAAGAAGTGACACTACAGCTCCTCCAAACAATGAGAGAAGTCTCCTTTGGGCAAGAAAAGACAGGAAAAAGCACTCTACAAAGAGGGAAAAACATTGTAAGAGCTGAGACATCACAAGCTATAACAGACTAAGTCTGTGTGGCTAGATCTGAGAGGGGCACAATAAAAGAAAAGGCTAGAGTGAGATAAGCCTGAAAAAATAGGTAGGGCCAGATCATATATGTCCTTCAAAACTATCTTGAGAATTTTTGTCTTTATCTTAAGAACCATGAGAAGCTGTTGAAATGTTTCCAAGGGAAGAACTTGGTGGGAGATAAGGGGTTGGAGCTGGCGGTAAATATGACTGGTATTGGATTAGTATTTCAAACAGATTATGTATCATTTGACTAGTGGGGAGAGAGGTATGATTATACAGAGTGAAAATCAGTAAACCAGTTAGGAGGCTATTTTACTAGTCCAGTTGAGAAAAGGGTAGCATGGAATGGTCTGACCGTGGAAATGATGAGAATTGGTTGTATTCAGGAGATACTTAGAAGGTAAAAGTGATAGGACTTGAATTGATCTAAATCCATTTTACGGATATCAACTAAATTTAAATAAAGTTTGTGTTGTCTAGTACCTCTTTATCCTCAGGATTCCCTGAGTTTATGAGTCATATAAATTTACCTCTTTTGGTACTTCAGAGAATCCCTCTGAGTTTGACATTTGGGGATCTTGTGAACAAATTCTCATGAAATTTTCATGAATTTATTAGCTAAAATTAACTTTAGCAAAGCATTAGTTTTATTTTAGCCCTAGGTTTTTCAGAATTATCTCTCTCTCTCTGCCTCTCTCTCCCTCCCTTCCTCTCTCTCTACCTACCTACCTACCTATCTCCTCTCTCTATTATCTGTCGATCAATCCATCTATCTCTTTTCATTTCCTTTGTGTAATAGGTCCTCTGTTATACTTGATCTCCTTCAAGCAGTTGTAAGCTTCTATATTTCCTAAAATAACACAGTTATTGAGATAAAGGAAAAATGTATTATGTTAACTTTGATCCTGTCTTGGTCAGAGAGTAGTCTAACATAAGCAAAAAAATGAGCTACACAACACTACTAATCTAGCCAACTTCTTAGAATATTTGTTAAGAATATTAATACTGAAAAGTCTTCAATATATTAGTAATCTGGAGGCTCTATTGAAAACTCCTAATTTATTAAAATTTCAGGACCAGTAATACCAAATATTTGAGGAACATACTTTAATAATTCAAAGAGATAACCTCCTCCCCTTTTTTTCTTATATATTGGTTTGTTGGCTTTCTTGTTTCTTCTCCTATACAAATCCCCTAGGTATAAGCAACACCACAAACATGAGAATAGAAACTTCTATGTGTATGTTGGGTGTGTATGTGTGTTTGCATTTGGTATACACCTTTGGCAAAAGTTGTAAGTCAAATAAAGCATATTTTCCGGTTTCTCCGTGTCCATGTGTCTATGTATATCTCATGGCCCCCAGCACATTGCCTTCTCTCCCCTACCAATGCATGTGTAGACCCACATACTAGAAGAGATTAATGTGTTTTTTCTCTGATATTTCTGTATTAAAGGCAGTATATGAATCTGCAGGATAAATATAGTACATATTCCTAAGATATCAGCTTTACAACAAGAATTGGAGGAAAATGTCATATAACTTGTGAGAATTTTAAAACATAGTTTTGTTTCTTTCTGGAAATCCTATTACTCTCATCTACTACTTCTACTCTCTCTCTTGGCTTTTCTAATAATTTTTCTTCATCTTTATTCTTTCCCACCACCCACTAAGAGATTTCCTGTCTCTAAACCTCTAGCTTACTGATTCATTTTTCAATGGTATCTATCCTACTGTTTATCTTAACTATTGTGCTCCTGACTTCCACTATGATCTTTTTCAGACCTGATCTTTCTATTTGATTTTTTATGTCTTTTTCTATTTCAGATCTTCCCATAGCTCATTGAGTATATTTATTTCACTTATTGTAAATTCTTAGTTCATCTGTTGCAATAATTCTGCTCCATATTGTATAGTCTTTTGTTTTTCTTTTGTAGCTTGACTTCTTAAATGTCCAGTCATTTGGGTCAGTAGACTCATGTTCCCTTGAGTATAAACCAAACTAAAACCAGTTGCAGTCAAGGTGATTCTGACTCATGGTGACCACATATGTCATCAGCTAACATATCATGTAATGTGTAAGGGAGAAGAACCAATGCCCAGGCCCCAGTTTGTGTCCTTCTTGGCTGGTTGAAAAAGAAAGAAGGGGATGAAACCTGGGGAAGATTACACCACAGGCTGCACCGAGTGCTGTCATTTGCTGCCACTTTTACTAATCAGGGATCCATTTTTCAACTACTAGAACAAAGCAGCACTGGGAGGAGGCAAGTAGTAATTAGCCAGTAGCCCCAAGGATTTGAATAAGAATGGGATAAAGAAGTAAGTGCCTGAGGGCAGCCATCAGCCATGCCTGTAGTCATCAGCTATTTAACACAGCAGACATTTCACGTTACTGTGATATTAGTGTAATGAATATTTGTAAAAATGGCACAGCAGCATCTGATGTCCTCTAACTTCACAAGGGGAAAAGTGAATCACCATCAACATTAGCCCAAGGCTGATTCCTATGAAGTAGAGGTCAAACATGCCTCCATCCTCCATCCTTTTTACCAATTCTGACACCAGCTGTCCCTTCCAAGGCACTCTCTAAATCTCTGCTGGGTTCTATACTTCATTGCTATGGCCACACAGAACTCACAAACCATACTCACAGTTATGGGGTTTATTAGGGAAGTAACAGGTTACAATTCAGGATCAGGAACTATACAGTTCTTCGGTCAGGACAGCTTTTCGGCTATGCCCACGGGCAGGCCTCTCCCTTGGTCACTGGGCCCCTGGGCCCTTCAGCCTGGCCTCTGCCTTGCACAGTCAATTTTTACAGAGCTCTTTAGTTCTGCCAGTAAGAGCACACAGGCACCCCAATCAACCAGTGTGATGGTTAAGATTGTGTGTCAACTTGGCCGGGCCATGATTCTCAGTATTTTAATATAATCACTCCCATGATTGAATATACTGTGAGTAGCCAATCAGATGAAAGGGAGTCTCCTTGCGGGTATGGCCCACATCTGAATATAAGCAGACGTTCTGGCTTTTTGCTCTCTCTGGATCCTGCGGCTGCCTCCTGTCACCTCATCTCTAGTTCTTGGGACTTGAGCTGTCAGCTTATCTGCCAAACTTGGGATGCATTTATCTGCACAGCCTGTGAGCAGGAGCCCTACTCTCTGACATGCAGATCTTGGGCCTGCCAGCTTCTTCTGCTGCTTCATGACTTGGGAGAGGCCTCTACCCTGATCCACGGACTTGGGACATTCTAGCCTCTACAATCGTGTGAGCTGTTTCCTTGATATAAATCTCTCTCTGTATATATATTTATACAATTTACTGGTTTTTCTTCTCTACAGAACACAGCCTAAGACAACCAAGAAGACTCCTACCCAAACGCAGTCAGCTGTCTTGCTCCATGGGTTAGTGTATCCACTGTAGGTTCCTTCCTTTGTGGGCTGGGAAGCCCATTGTGCCATCTGGTGCTGATCTCCTGGTTCTGCTGCTGCCATTTCTCTGCCACTGCTTATCACTGTCTTGTGCCATCTCCTGTGTTACAGCATTCTCTGTCTTCTGGGGCTAAGAGATTCTTAGTTCAGGGACCTTGCAAAGGACACACTTGGCTCCTGCCTCTTCTTGGTGGTAGTGAAATCCCCCCTCTGCTCTGGAACTGGCTCTTTTCTTAGCCTAGCAGGATGACTTATCCTCTAAAACTGAACGATCCCGTAGTTAGAGTTCCATATGTCTTATTTGCATGGTCCCACCCCCACAAAGATTCCATGTACCTTATTTGCATTATTAGCTGGCTGTCCAATCCCCTTGGTGGGCCACAAATGCCTTATGTGCATAGTCCCACCCAATCATTGTGGGAGTTACAAGACCATGCATGGCTAAAGGGCCATATTAAGTAATTCACTGCACCAAAATATTGAACTATGATATATCATTTGATTCTAATGGCATGCTTTTGCTCTGTGGCCTTTTCTTCAACAGAACCTGTCCCTGGAGTTTTTGACTGTACATACAAAACAGCTGACCTGGGTATCACATGCAGGAGGAGTTGTCCAGCTCCCAGGAGCTCTGTCAATCCCTAAGGAAACAGCCCCTGGCCTCTGCACTACAAAGGGCATGTGTATCACAAATAACTTTTCCATTGATTATAATATGTAGTGGCAGAGGGTCCACCAGGTAGCCTGAGTGGCTGCTGTGATGATGGAGCCAGCAATGATTATCCAAGTCAGTATGGAGGAAAAGCAAGAGCAGAATTTCAAAACCACCCCCTTCACCTCCCCACTGCTATATCTGGCTGACCTCTACTCCAACCTACTGAAACTCCCAACTCTTCCCCATACATACCAGTTCATGGTTTCTTAGCAATTTTGTGTTAAGTTTCTCACATTTGATCTTCCTTCTAACTTCTATATGGCTGATTTTGAGGAAAAAGCTAATAGTTCATGGTACTATATCATTTTTTCAGGAAACGGAATCCTTAATAATTTATTTCTTAAGACAAACATTATGGTATTATGGAGTAAAATGAAAGGTTTCACAGGAGCATATCAAATAAAAATACAAAAGTTAAAATATGTTTTGTTCTTGCATCAGATTGCTTCAAATTGTACCCCTCAACTCTGAAGGTATACCTGTTCAATCTAGTCTACCATTACAAATCTTCTGTAGGAAAGTCTCAGAAGTACTGGCTTCAGTGATCAGTGGAACAAATCCCACCAGTCTGCCAAACAAAGAATCAGACACATTAGTCTATAATTCCCAGGCTCCAAGGAACCCTTTTAACTCATGGTTGGTAGTCTTCTTGGCACTCACAGGGCACAGTAGGTCTCTTATGGAAGCTTGCATATTTATGCCAGTGACTCCACAATTTTACCCCTGAGTTCCTTTAAAACTCTCTCAACAGGTCATTAGCCACATCGGGCCAGAGGGACCTGAAAGATGCCGGGACCACAGAACAGGGGAAGAGGAGGAGTAAACAGAACTCTCACCATGCACCAGGACCTCGGGAAACATAATTCATGAGCCAGATATGCAGTAGATCTTGAGCTCCTAGAACTATCAAGCAGAGTAGGAATGATTCTAAAGTCCAAACTGCCAGGGACTGTGCACATGAAGAGATGGTTGGCAACTAGGAGCTTGGAAGGTAGTGAGGAAAAGAAACAGAGCAGGCAGCAGAGCATGGGATGCTGAAGCAGCTGATCTTCTGCCTTCATGTTTCCCTCACTTGGATGTAAGCCAGTCCATACTGAACTTGACCACGGGAAGATACTTGCAAATAGCAGACAGGCTGGACAGTAGGGAAAGCAAAGGCATTTCCGTGACAAAAACCTGGGATGGCTGATATCAGCCCAAGTTATTTGTCTTCATCTAGTTTTTCAGTTACATTTAGAACACACCTAGCATACTGGCATTTGAGCTAGTGTCTCTGATCTGTCTTTGTTAAAAGATAATCTTGGGAGTGGAGATTCTTTTAATGTCTTCTTCAGAAAACTCCCAAGCAAAGAACTCATTTATTTGCTCCTTTTCATTCCCAAGTGCGCTTTTCACACTGCCATTGTCAAGTGTTTTTCTCTCTGGGTTTCTGCCTTTGACGTGCTTAAAGAACTTATTACTGACATTAGAGACTCTTACAGGTTTTCCTTTTTTTTTTTTAATCTCCTTAATGTTTACTATGCCATTGACCTGCCACAATTTGGGGCCATCCTACTCTCATCTTTTAACTCATCTTCGCCTTTCTGTAAAGATATGTTTCCTCTTTGTAAGGCTCCTCTTTGAAATCTTGAATTTCAGGCTCCCTCTGAATTCTGAGATTTTTGTTTTTAATATTTCTCCCTTCCTAGTGTTTCTAATGTCTTATTTTGTCATTTTTCAATCTTTAAATTTCAATTTTATGATGGATATCTCTTTGCTTGTTTAATTTTTCTTCCTCATATATCATTGTGTTAAATTTTGGTGCTTCTACAGATAAATAAGATACAAATTTTTTGTTCCCTACTCAAAATCAAGCCAATATATAGATTTTCATTGTGACATTTAAGATAGTCTGTTCTAGGAAATAGGTAGAATTCTTATCCATAGACTTTAGGATTTCATCCGAGCCACTCTTATTATTCCACTTAATTTGCTTGCCCAATCCCAGTTAACATTTGCAGTTTCTATATTAAACATGAAGTGTATAGTATATTGTTTTTATATTTTTTTCACTGTGTTGGGTGAGACTTGCTGGCTGGGTCTTATATACAATATTGCCTCCTTCTCCTATCCTATAAATCATCCTAGTGTTTCCAGATTTTTTATTCTGGAAGCCCCATAATCACCCAACAACTATTAATTGAGCTGTCAGTACTTGTTAGGCACTATGTCAGGCCAGGGGAGAACTGGCACTCACTAAGAAAGAGATCATTCCAGTCCTCCTGGGGCTTTTCATCACTTTTCAATCAATGCCAAGTAAACATTTATAATTTTCATAGATGTATTTATATATCATAAAGTAGTTTTGTTATTTTAAAATTATCTTTGTCATTTGATGTTGTCAGATGATTATCATCTTCATTTTCTTTGAATATAATATGAATATGCTGGCCAATCTGGGTAGATGAGGATTTGGTGTGAAGAAGAGGCATGGCCAAATTCTTATGTAACACAATAAAATAGCTATGGAAACCATAAACAAGAAGAAACACTCTAAACACCAAAAAACTAAAACAGCTAGTTAAAAAGTTATCTGAATCTGAGAGAAATCTCTGCTTACTGTTGTTGTTGCCATTAAGTCAATTCTGACTCATGGCGACCCCACATGTACAAAGTAGAACTACTTCATAGGGTTTTCAAGGCTGTGACCTTTCGGAGGCAGAGCACCAGGTCTATTTTCCTAGGCATGATTTCAACAGAGTGACCACATCCATTTCAATGAAAGGAAGACGATACTTTGATCTTCCCTCACTTTTCTGCCTCTGACTCAGAGTCCCGCTATCATGCAGATGATGCATTTTTAATTGGGTATACTATCCTCATCCTGCCTGCAGTGTCCTACTTTTACTTTATGTTACTCTGAGAAGACAAATATATCAAAGTCTAAATGATCATAATAAGACCTAATAGTTATAACAGATTATTCAGTGCAAGAAATACATATATACTTTTACATATTATACAATTTAATCCTCACAACTATTCAATGAGGGGTATTACCCATCTATTGAAGATGAAACAACTGAGGAACAGAGGTTCTGTGACTTTCACAAGCTTACTTAGTAAGGAAGAGGCAAGGCCAGGATATCAATAACAATTCTTACTATAAACCAAGACAATATGAAAATCATATGTGTGAGGCTCTGGACCTAAGAGGTTATTTGATCTGGCCATTGAGCGTAATTCCTGCTCATATTGTCCATGGAAGACAATGTGTGGATCCTATTATTGTATGTGATGGTGTCCCATAGCCTAATTTTTGAGAAATTATGCTGAGACAATGGAAATGCTCTATTTTTTTCTTCCTTTTTCCGAATTAATGTGATATCACTTTCTGGGGTAATGAAGATCCAGAAGATCATTCTTACAAGGCTCTTGGGTGTTTATTTTTATTGCCATTTTAACTTTTATTTTGTTCAATTTAGAAGTTATTTACCCTCTGTAAACCTGAATTTTCTCTTCATTTCTTTTCTTGAGGAAGTACTCAGCAGTCGTAGTATGGATTACTGTTTTTATTAAGTATCATAGTCATTATTACTAGTTTACATGTCTGTGACCAAAAGCTCATTGAGAACATCAGCTGTTGCTTACCATATGTTTATGCAAATAATGAGGGCCTTCTCCATTTGTTTGCCAACGTTGCTTTCCCTTGGTGAGGTATTTTCATAAGCATCACTATGATAGTTTTTTTTTTTTTTTTTTTTTTACATGTTGCTGTAAAAAAAATAGTGTGGCACACTTAACGAAAATACTTCCCAGGTGGAGGACGCAGTTGATAAACAAATGCAGAAGGCATGTGTTATTTGTATAAAAATACGGTACTCTTCTTCATACCCTCACTCACTAGCGTAGCACTTGTTATAATAGAGCGTCTAATAAATGTTAAAGGAACACTAAACTTAATAGTCAAACTACACATTTACTAAAGACTATCTCAGACACATAGAGTTAGCACCAGGATTGATTGTCCAAAGGATGGTGCCTTCAGTGGAACCTGTGCCTAAACCATCAAGCTGCTGTATAATAGCAGCATGCCCTTGAATAAAGACAGTAAAGAAAAATTGTCCAAATTTGGGCACAAAGTCTTCATATATATTACAGTGACAGTGAAATAAATTGTGAAATCTTGAAGGTAGAAAAATGTTACACAGTTTCCATGTACAGTGTTGAAAATTCTGGGCTAATTTGTGAGTACCTTTGGAACCACAAGTTGAATTAATGAGAAAATGGATGCTTGGAATCACTGAGAAACAAGAATCTGTAGTTGTCATGCTATCAGAGAGGAAGGACTTGACAAGGTAATTAATTTGTCTTTTTTCTTACTAAACTCTTCTATCATCCGAATCCTCCCCACATTCTGCGTCACTTTCTGTCTTTCTCTTCCCAGCGGAAGAAATATCACGACTCACAAATCTTCATAGCACCCGAATTTAGTTGTCTTCTTCTTCTTCTTTTTTTTTTTTTAAGGCAAAAGAAGTAGAGAAAAGTTTCTCTGGCGCCTGAATGCTATTAGTTATAAGAACAGATGTTAAGCGGAATAGATTGGCTGTGGCAGAGCTGAGGGTTGGCTAAGTCATAAAGTCACCTATTTTTGTTTTTTTTAATATATTTTCTTGTTCTGTGTGTTTGTTATATGCAAGGCCCTAGCAAGTGCAAGAAACAGGACAGGGCCCCTCTTTTCCAGGTTTAAGGATACTGGGCTCCAATCCCACCAAGTTCTCAAGTTTCCTGTATATATCCATCAATTAGGAGTTTTAGGAGAGAAATCATTAGTCTCTCCCAACACGGTTTGTCAGAAATCAGCCAAGACATGAATCAATCATGGTCTAAAGCAGAGTTGAAACAAGTGCTATGATAAATAGAAAAAAGAAGAGAAGAAAACAAAAAAAGAAGAAGAAGAAGCATAAAAATACTGGATATAAAACTTACATGGTGCAGTGAAAGCAGTGCTTTGAAGGAAATTTATAACTATAAACACCTATATTAAAAAAGAGAGGTACCAGATTAATAATCTAACTTCTCACCTTAAGAAGTTAGAAGAAAGAAGAGTAACTTAAACCCAAAGAAATCAGAATTAAAGAAATAATGAAAATGACAGTGGAAAATAATGAATCAGATTAGAAAAATAACATAGGAAATCAACAAAATCAAAAGTTTGTTCTGTGAAAAGATAGACAAAATGTACAAACCTGTAGCTACACTCACCACAAAAAAGAGAAGAGAAATAAGCAAACAAAACACAAAACAAAAACCTGAAATTACTAAAGTCAGGAATGAAAGAAGAGGCATTGCTACTTAATTTTACAGGAATAAAAAAAAATTACACAGGAACACTACAAACAACTGCACACTAATTAGATACCTTAGATGAAATGGGCAAGTTCCTAAAAAGACACAATCTATAAAAACTGACTCAAGATGAAAGGGAAAATCTGAATAGAGCTATAACAAGTAGAGATTGATTCAGTAATTTAAAAAAAAAATCCACATATAAAAGCTCAGGCACAGATGGCTTCACATCACATACTCTTGTATATAGAAAATCTTAAGTAATCTACACAAAAAAAATTATTAAAACTAATAAACACATTTGGCAAGGTTGGAGAATACAAGAGGAATATACAAAACTCAATTGTATTTCTACACACTATCAATGAACAATTCAAACATGAATTTGAGAAAGCGATTCCAATTACAGTAGTATCAAAAAGAAAAAAAATACTTAGGAATAAATTTAACAAAAGAAGTACAAGACTTGTACAATGAAAACTACAAAATATCACTTAAAGAAATTAAAGATTTAAATATGTGAAATGATATCCTACCTTCATAAATTGAAAGACTTAATATTGTTAGGATGGCAATACTCCTCAAATTAACCTACAAATTTAACACAATCCCTATAAAAATCCCAGCTGCTTTTTGTTTTGTTTTGTTTTTTGGGTTTTTTTTTTTTTTGCAGAAATTGGCAAGCCAATCCTAAAATTTATATGGAAATGCAAAGCATCCAAAATAATTGAAAACAACCTAGAAAAGAAGAACAACATTGAAAGACTCTCGTTTCCTGATTTCAAAACTTACTACAAATCTAAATTAACTAAGATACTGTGGTAGTGGCATAAGGGCAGAAACGTAGATCAATGGAATAAAACTGAGAGTCCAGAAATAAACTCTTAGGTTTACGGTTGGATGATGTTTGACAAGGGTTCCAGGACAATAGATTGGAACCTTAATAAATGGTGCTGAGGCAAATTGATATCCAGATGCAAACGAATCAATTTGCGCTCCTATAACATACCATGCAAAAAACTGACTCAGAATTAAAAATAAATCTAAACGTAAAAGCTAAAACTACAAAACTCTTAGAAAGAAATATAGTAGTGAATCTTTGTGACCTTGGGTTGTAGTTTCTTTGGTAAGACACCAAAAGTACAAGCAACAAAAGAAAAAAAATAGATTAATTGACTTTCATCAAAATTAAAAATTTTCCTCCTTTGAAGAACACCATAAGGAATGTGAAAAGGCAACACAGAGAATGAAAAGAAATATTTGTAAATCATTTATCTGTTGACTGGCGTTCAGAATACGTACAGGCAGTTTCGGGTAACAAATGTCCCACTTGCAGACAACTCCTACTTGCCCTTTAATGTTATGTAAATTTGCCCTCACTTTGAAACAATTGAACCAACCCCTACTAGCAACAAATTCTTCATCATAATTAGCTTCACTTGCTGCTCATGCAGCTTTTAAAGTACTGAAAAAAATTGAGCCATTTCTTGCACTAAAGTAAGGCTAAAGAAGAACTGTATGCACCTGTTCCGACTTACCTACAAATTCGACTTAAAGACACAGAAATGGATCTCATTTATAACCCAGGGACTGCCAGGGACTCGTACTCCTCAAAAATAAAAATAAATAATAGTCATTAGGGAAACGCAAATCAACACCACAATGAAATACCACTTCATACTCAGGAGAATGGCTAAAATAAAAAAAAGACAGACAATAACAAATGTTGTCAAGGATGAGGAGCCCTTTCTATTGCTAGGAATGTAAGATGGTACAATAACTTTGGAAAACAGTTTGGCAGTTTCTCGAAAAGTTAAACACAGAGTCACCAGATGATGCAACAATTCCACTGCTAGGTACATAACCAAGAGATGAAAACATACATCCGTGAAAAAATTGTACACTGATGTTCTTAGCAGCACTGTTGGTAGTAGTCAAAAAGTGGAAACAATCCAACTGTCCATTAACTGAAGAATGGTTAAATAAAACGTGGTATATCCATATACTTAAATACTATTCAGCAGCAAAGAGAAAGTACTATACATGCTACAACATGGATGAACCTCGAAAACATTAGGCTAAGTGAAAAAAAAGCAAGTCACAAAAGACTGTGGATTGCATGATTCCATTTATAGGAAATGTACAGAATAGGCAAATGAGTCAGAATTGACTTGAGGGCAGCTAACAACAACAGTAACAGAAAGTGGATTTGCAGCTGTCAGAGGTCATGAGGAGGGGGAATGGGAGTGACTGCTAATTAAACAAACAAAACAAAATAACCAAACTCATCACCATTGAGTCGATTCTGACTCATAGCGACCCTACACAGCAGAGCAGAACAACCTCCATAGGGTTTCACAGACTAGGAGCTCTGGTGGCACAGTGGTTAAGCAGTTGGCCGCTAAATGAAAATGCTGGCAGTTCAAACCCACCAGCCCTTCCCCGCCAGAAAGATGTGGCAGTCTGCTTCCCTAAAGATTACAGCTTTGGAAACCCTATGGGGCAGTTCTACTCTGTCCTGCAGGGTTGCAAGGAGTCGGAATAAACTTAATGGCAGTGAGTTTGAGTTTTTTGGCTTAATCTTTAAGGAAGTGGCTGGTGGTTCCAACACTGACCTTGTGGTTTGCAGCTGAGTGCTTAACCACGGTGCCACCGGGGCTCCTTACAGAGCTTCTTTTCAGGGTGATGAAAATGTTCTAAAGTTAGGGGTAACAGTGGTTGCACAACTCTGTGAGTATGCTACAAAGCATGAAATTGTACATTTTTAAAGGATGAATTTTATGGTATGTGAATTATACTCTATAAAAACTACTATGTAAAAATAAGGAGCTGTTAAATGAAAGAGTAATTAGAAGAGGAACTACACAGAGAGAAAAAATACTATTTTTAAAAGGTAAGAGAAAATGCTGAATTTGCAACTGAATGCCCCTATTTTTCTTTCATAATTTAAGATGCACAGGAAAAAATTTCCAGGGTGAATATTTAATAAATACAATTTGAGAAAAATGAAAGCAGATTGTGCAATTTTGGAATGTTCTTTCAAGTTTTTCATCTGTTTCAAGTACTTAGCTTGTGTCTCTTTAATTTTTTATATGTTTATTAGTAACTGCCTTTTCTTTCTGAAATGAAAATCATGTTGGAAAATATAGAAAGATATTCAGACATTGTTTGATAACCATGGATTGTCCTGTTATCAATATATACCTGGAGTTGGAGTTGAGTAAAATATACCAATTGACTTCCTTTTGCATAATTAATAAGTAAATGTTTGTGGTATTTTTGTGATTAAAAAAAAAGTCACAGCTCTTAGTAAGTTAATTTCAACAAACTCTTGTACAGAAATCTACAAATATTTTTGTTGACGTTTTTGTTTGTAGATTTCACTCTTGAACACCTAAAAATGTTAAGCTAAATGAAGTAAAGCAAGATGAAGGTAGAAAAAAATAATCACTTTGTTGGCTCTTTCTCCAAATTATCGTCATCCGTCTCAACTTGGCATTCTTTAGAAGTTCCCGCTCTGGTTTGGACCAAACCAGAATATAGCTGGAGCAATGTTAATTATAGTACACAAAAATAAAACAAAACCAAACAAACTAAACAGTTTCCCCTCAAATAAAATGCATTCCATATAAGTTGCAGTCTCAGGAAGCAAGGAGAAGCCAAAATTCCCCCAAAATCACTGCTTTAAATATTCTCCAAATTCCAGGAGTTAAGGAATTAGGAAGCAGACAGTGATCATTGCAGTTGTCTGACTTTCAGCTCAGTCAGTTATAATGTTTGCTGTCTTGCACATAGGAGTAAGTTTTTGCTGGAACATCAACAAAGAGAAGGACGGTTGTGAGAAAAAAGAAATGGTGGAAAAAATAACAGACATCAAACAGTAATAACCACTACCATCCATCAGTTTGTCATACTATAGTGGCTTGTGTGTTGCTGTGACGCTGGAAGCTATGCCACCTATATTTCAAATACCAGAAGGGTCACCCATAGTGGACAGGTTTCAGCAGAGCTTTCAAACCTAAGACAGACTAGGAGGAAAGTCCTGGCAATCTAATTCTGAAAATTAACCAATGAAAACACTATAGCTCTGTCTTAGTCTGAGTTCTCTAGCAGAGCAAAACCAGTGAAGCATATATAAATATAGAGAGAGAAAAATTTACTTCAGGTAAATGGTTCACACAATTGTAGGGGCTGGCAAGTCTCAAATCTGTGGATCAGGCAACAGGCTGAAGACCTTTGCTGGCTCACGTAGTTGCAGGGGCTGAGGAACGCAGAATCTGCAGATCAGGCAGCAGGCTGGAGGCCTCTGCTGGCTCCTGAATTTGTGGGGATTGACAAGTTCAAAATCTGAAGGTCAGATGACAGGCCAGAGGCTTCTGCAGGCTTACTTCTGAAGAACCAGAGGTGAGGTAATGAGAAGAGTTCAGGGTGGAAAGAAAAGCAAACTTTGCCAGAACATCCATGAATATACTGGAGGCAAGCCACACTCCCTAAGAAACTCCCCTTTCAACTCATTGGCTGCTCACATCAGATCACAAAATGGAAGATGATTACATAGTGTCTGCCAAACCACTGAGAATCATGGCCTAGCCAAGTTGACACATAACATTAACCGTCACAGGCTCACAACAGAACATTGCCAGTATAGTGCCCCTACGCTGGCAACTCGAAACCAAATAACAACAAAAAGAGTAATAAAAACCCAGCCCTTTGTTCCATTCTCTTAGGCAAAAAATATTTTTGGTGACATTTTTGTTTGTAGATATCACAATGTTTGTTTTAACAGTAACATACTATTATCTATTCTGTAGGAAAGGTTTTAAATGGTAAGAGAAAAGTGTTATTTGGTAGGCAAAACACAAACTTGGGTAAAATATCAGACCGTCTAATTAAATGTATCATACGTTTATTAATAATTGGTTCCTATTTGCTTGCCTTGTGGGATTATGTGTCTTTCTCCATGCGGAAAATGATACTAGCGCATTGTGAGTGGTCATCATTTTTTTTGTATTGGTATTGCCTTAGATTTGCTGGACTAATGAAGACAGTGTGTCAAATCCAAGTTGGTAATAAAGTTCATACAGAACAATAAACATGCAAGAATAGAAAGATACCAAAAGACAAAGGTGGTAAGGGTGGACTTACTCTACCAGATACTTAAAAATACTATAAAGTCTGTACAATAAATACAATGTGGTATTAGTCTATGAATAAACAAATAGACTAGTGATTATAGAGAGCCCACCAATAATCCCAAGTACATTAGGAAATTTAGGATATCATAAAGGAAGCATCTGAAATCGCTGGGAAAAGGTGGACTTTTTAAATAAATGGTCTTGGGATAACTTGTGAGCTATTTTTAAGGTGATCCAACCAAATGCAGAAATCATCAAACAGTATCATTAATATCACACACAAGTAAAATTTTGCTGAAGATCATTCAAAATCTGTTGCAGTACATCGACAGGGAACTGCTAGAAGTTCAAGCCAAATTCAGAAGAGGACGTGGAACCAGGGATATCATAGCTGATGTCAGATGGATCCTGGCTGAAAGCAGAGAATACCAGAAAGATGTTTACCTATGTTTTATTGACTATGCAAAGGCATTTGGCTGTGTGGATCATAACAAATTATGGATAACATGGAGAAGAATGGGAATTCCAGAATACTTAACTGTGCTCATGAGGAACCTGTACATAGACCAAGAGGCAGTCGTTCCAACAGAACAAGGGGATACTTTGTGGTTTAAAGTCAGGAAAGGTGTGCATCAAGGTAGTATCCTTTCATCATACTTAGTCTCTATGCTGAGCAAATAATCTGAGAAGCGGGACTATATGAAGAAGAACAGGGCAGCAGGATTGGAGGAAGACTCATTAACAACCTGCGTTATGCGGCTGACGTAACCTTGCTTGCTGTAAGTGAAGAAGACTTGAAGCACTTTCTGAAGAAGATCAAAGACTACAGCCTTTGCTATGGATTGCACCTCAATATAAAGAAAACAAAAATCCTCACAACTGGACCAATAAGCAACATCATGATAAATGGAGAAAAGATTGAAGTTGTCAAGGATTTCATTTTACTTGGATCCACAATCAATGCCCATGGAAGCAGCAGTCAAGAAATCAAACGACTCATTGCATTGGGCAAATCTGCTGCAAAAGACCTCTTTAAAGTGTTAAAAAGCAAACATGTCACTTTAAGGACTAAGGTGCACCTGACCCATGCCATAGTGTTTTCAGTTGCCTCATATGCATGCTAAAGCTGGGCAATGAATAAGGAAGGCCTAAGAAGAATTGATGCCTTTGAATTATGATGTTGGGAAAGAATATTGAATATACCGTGCACTGCCAAACGAACGTGCAAATCTGTCCTGGAAGTACAGTCAGAATGCTCCTTAGAAGTGAGGATGGCGAGACTTCATCTCACATACTTTGGAAAAGTTATCAGGAGGGACCAGTCCCTGGAGAAGAACACCATGTTTGGTAAAGCAGAAGGTCAGTGAAAAAGAGGAAGACCTTCAATGAGATGGACTGACACAGTAGCTGCGACAATGGGCTCAAACATAGCAACGACTGTGAGGATGATATAGGACTGGGCAGTGTTTCATTCTGTTGTACATAGAGTTGCTGTGAGTCAGAATGGACTCGACAGTACTTAACAACAACAACAATTTGTAAAAGGACAAAATTACATCCATGATTCACACCATACACAAGAATAAATTTCAATTGGATCAGGTATCTAAATGAAATAAGTGAAACCATACATGTACTAGAAGTAATCACAGTGAATTCCTCTTAAACTCAGTGTAGGTAAAGACTTTCAGACGAGGTCTCAGACTCCAGAGGCAATAAAAGAAAAGACTGATGGATTTGACTACCGAAAATTAAAAAAAGAAAAACATTTGAATGAGAAAAGACCATAAACAAAATCAAAGGACAACTGACACACTGGAAGAAAATTTTTGCAGCATATATTACCAATGGATGAAACCCCAAATATATAAAAAACTCTCAATACCTGAAGGATAAAGGACCAAAAATCTAAGGGAAAATGTATTAAAATTTTTCACAAAGAAAGATATAATATCCCCTCAAATATATGGCAAGATATTCAAACTCACTCATAATTAGAGAAATACAAATTTAAAAATGTTTAAATACATATCTCATCTATCAGATCAGGGAAAATTTTAAACATATACAATCCAACTTGTTGGCCAGGTTGTAGGAAACAGGCACTCTATTGCTGGTGAGAAGGCAAACTGACACAACTTAGTTAAAAGGGAATTTGTCAATATCTAACAAAACTATATCTGCACTTATCTTTGACCCACAAATTTATCCTGATGGTACACCTCCAACAATATGAAAATACATATACACAAGGTTATTCACTACAACATTGTTCATAATTGCAAAATATTGGAAACAAACTAAATGCCCTAGATAACATCATAAGATTCATTGTCATTTATGCCTAGAATTTCCAAACACTCAAGGCTATCTGACCTGGTTTTATCTGGTGCTTAGTTTTCTCATATGAATGGTTATACATTTGACAACAATGGGAAGAAGATATTTAATCAATTTTCTGTTAGTTTAGGTTAATTTGTCTCTAATCAATTCAATATGTATTTACTGACTATGCAAAGTACTGTGTTAGATATATTGAAAGATAAAAAAAATCATAATAGTGACTGCTTTCTATGACTGTATATGGAATGACAACATAATAGGTGTGAAACTATGATTCATACAAGATTTACATAACAAAGAGTTCATGGGAAGAAATAGAAGAGATGGTTAAAGGCAATATGTGATTATTGAACTATAATTGGAAAATTGAGTCCTAATATTTTCATTGAAATTTTTCCTGAATTATTTGAATAAATCACACAATGCCGGGACTAAATTTATCATAAAATACATGGAAGTTTAGGCTTCAAAACCCTCACTTGCTTGAGGCTCTTGCGAGTCCCTAGCGAGGGTTCCAAAAATGTGTCAGCATGCTCACAAGTGTATGTAAAATTTGAAAAACTAAAATAGCTTGACCCTCATCAAGTAGAGACCACTGTCTCTTTACACTCTGACTCCCTTCCTTCAGACTTCCCCTCGTGACAGATAACACTGGACAGATCGTGGGCATTTTGGGAGTCCTGAGAAGGAGAGAATTTCAGGGGAGGATGCATTTCATTTGGGTTTAATGGAGTATATGTAACGTGTTCACGATCAGTTCTGTGTGTAGTGAGTGAAGTTATTGCTAGCCACCCTGGTGTAGGAATGGATTCCAGAATACTTGCACTTGTTACAGGATGAACTCCCCCTGTGTCGAGGCACAAACAGTGTGGTATCAAAGGTCCTGTTATAGTATACACAGCACTACAGCTCCCAGCTCTGGAAGTACCAGGGTAATGGTGGAAAAAGAAGGTCTGAAATTTGTACTGCTAAGAGGCAGCCTGTGGAAATTTCTCTCAGTCATCAGTGATGTAAAATTATAAGCAAAGAATTCAATTCTTATGGAGTCTAGTCAAAACAAAAGTTGCCACCTGTCAGGAATATACTCAATAATGCAGCATTTAGTTAAAGACATACCATACATTTTTAAAATAGGAATAGTGCACAAATTGAACTGAGAATTATTTTCTTTCTAAGTGCTACAGTAATACTATAGAACTTTTAGTACTTAATAACAGTACTACAAAGAGCCAGGACATCGGAAGGCAAAGTCGTAGGTTTTACGCATCCCAGTGCATTGAACTGCGTCTTAGCCCATCTGGTGCATCTTGTCCTGATGCAGTCTGGCATATCCAGACAAACCAGTGAGCAAAACTGCCACCAAAGTTACAAAACAGCCTGAAGAAACAAGTGTTCCAGTGACAAAAACTCCCACACATATTCATCAATAAGTCAATGTAAGCAATTTAAGAATAATTTGATTACACAATTTTGCAGCGGAATTCAATGTAGTCACCACTTTTAAATGTATTTGAATTGTTCTTGTGCATGCCTTGATTTCAGATTAATTTTGTGTTTTTACACTCACCGATCATATGAAAAGTCAAAAAAAGTATTATAGAGGTGTGTGAGGCAGTTAGGCAGTTAAATAACAAAAACGTTAAATTTTTAATTTGTTTTCATTTTGCGATGTTTGTGGTACTTGTCGGCTTTTTAAAATTTGAATAATTTCATGATTTTTTTCTTTTTCTAAGTATTCACTTTCATACATAATTGTGCACTTGTAAGTTTGTATTCTTTTTTTATCAAGGGCCTCATTAATGGTATGTAGTGGAACCTAGTGTATAGGGTCTCTGTAAGGTTGACATGATTTGGTACATGTGAATCCCTTAGCACAGTGCCTGTCACATAGAGAGCTCTCAGCAACTCCTAGCTGTCTGTGTTATGGACAAGGAACAAGCAGACTGCCTGATCACAGTAGGGTCTAAGAGATTATCTCCTTCCGTTCTCATACCTTGAACTCACTTCACTGCTGTAAAACTAGTAAATACAAGTTTTACGTTTTACTTTAGGTGTTACAATGTTTATAAAAAATCCTGAAATGTTCTTCCATGTTTCCCACATACATGCCTGTAGTTCTTCTTCTTTACTGAGTTATTTGGGATGTCTTTTGTAACCTTTTTATCGCTCACTCCAGCTCTTTCATATCTGCCTTTTCGTTCTCCCCACTCTCTTGCATGTAATTCTCCTCCATGGCATTCCTCCTCTACCTTCTAATATCATCAGCTAATAGAAACACCCTCTAGGAAAAGCTAATTGCTAAGGGAATTGCTATTCCCTGAAGCCAATGGGAAACTTTTGGAATCCCCTACTAGACTCAAGACTGAAATCCAACCTCAATAAGAGATAATTATTAAACTAAGCATGAGGATTTCAATAGTCTCCTCAAATTGATCCCAAAGATGCCACCTGCAATGCCGCTGCTTCATTCAGCTTTAGCCACTTGCAATTAACTGAACAGCATAAAGTGCTCCCAAGAGACTAGGAGCAAACAAAATCCAAATTACAAATAAGCAGAGATATCTGAAGCAATTAAGCCCTTGGTGGCTTAACTCCAGGGCACCCTAAAGTCTTGTTCAAGGCCAAGGACCCTAATGGAATAGTACTTTATATCAGTTCAATCCCATGAAGCAGGTAATAATCTGATAAAGTCAGGTCGTGTGGACAGTTATATTGCATAATTTATAAGAGAGGAAAAAAAAAAACCCCTATGGCCTGATTAATCTGATTTAGCACTTTCTACAACCCAGTTCTACAAGGTAATGTCCAACTCCACACTTCACTTTGCAGACTTGACCTCATTTACTTCTAGTGGAACCCAATACCCTCCTGTAAATCTGCATGTTATAATCCTCGAGACCCCATCAAATAATCTAGGCCAAGCAGCTCTTTAAATGTGTGTGCCACCAGCAGAACGAAGCAGTTCCCGTTTGTATAATTTGGCACATTTAAAAACGAGCCAGCAGAGAGAAGGGAATAAAAAGGAGAGCACAAGTTGGAAAAACTAAATAGGAAATTAAGCCATGAAGTGTATGGGTGTGAGTGGCTGAAGTAATAAAGCAAGTCTAAAATGCACAGTCTCCAGGAATGATTCCCAACAGTTACGCATATCTGATGGTGGGAGTCAGGGAAGCATTTCAAAGGTGTTTAGGTTTTGACTCAGCACTGGATTAGAGAGGAAGCTTATGCCAAGCTTCAGGGAGGGAGGCAGATGCTAAGTCCAGTTCTTCCTTCACTGCTTCCTCCCACCTTCCCCCTCCCTTCTCCAGTGTTATCGTTAGTGGAGCAGTACAGAGAGTGAAGTTCTGGGGCGGAAAAGGCTTATCTGTAACAGCAGCTTATCTGTGGTCAGCAGCAAACCTTGAAGTTAAAACTAAAGGAATTCTAGCCCTCCTGCCATGTCTTTCTCTTTTAGTGCTATTCCGGTCCCTGACTAGCCTCTTTCCCCCAGTTTCTGCACTTCAATCAATCAAGAAGCAACCAGGGCATATTCAGGCCCCACTGTGCTCCAGGAACCGTACAAGGCCTGGAGGCACAAAGATAGACAAGATATTTTCTCTGATACCAAAGAATTTACATCACTGTTGAGGAGACATGCATAAACATGAAAGGACTGAACAAGGCTAGCCACTAAGCATACATGTTCACTTACAGCGCAGCTGAGTCAACCCTGAATTCAGAGGAGACTGAGCTCATCGAGGGCCCAGTGCTTAGGCTATCATGGTGAGCCTATAAAATGTGTGTGCTTTAATAGACCAAGTCAGGGAGGACAAGCAACCCAAAAGTGCTCCTAGCATGAGCAAAACACTTAAATAGGCCTGGCTTTTAGGAGGAGTCCACCAGCCTGGCATAAGGAAAAGGTAATGATGGAAAAGAAATCTGAACACAGACTTTTGAAGCCTTTACATATCTATCTAAATTATTTGTACTTATTGTGCTAAATGTGAAGCCCCTGGGTGATGCAAATGGTTAGCGTGCTCAGATACTACCCTAATGGCTGGAGATTTGAATCCACACAGAGGCAGCTAGAAAGAAAGTCCTGGAGATCTACTTCTGAAGAATCAGCCATTAAAAGCCCTATAGAGCACTCGTACGTACATATTTTTGATGTTATTATTGTTAGGTGCCATCACGTTGGTTGTGACTTGTAGCAAACAAAATTCAAATTACAGAGTAAAACAACAGAATAAAGCATTGCCCAGTCCTGCATCATTCTCACAATTGTTGCTGTGTTTGAGCCCATTATTGCAGCCACTATGTCAATCCATCTTGTTGAGAGTCTTCCTTTCTTTACTGACTCTCTAACAAGCATGATATCCTTCTCCAGGCACTGGTCTCTCCTGATAACATGTCCAAAGTACATAAGATGAAGTCTCCCCATTTTAGCTTCTAAGGAGCATTCTGGCCGTTCTTCTTCCAAGACAGATCTGTTCGTTCTTCTAAAAGTCCATTCTGTGTTCAATATTCTTCACCAACACCGTAATTCAAAGGCATCAATTCTTGCATATTCCTTAAGTCTTCCTTATTCATTGTCCAGCTTTCTCATGCATTTGAAGCAATTGAAAATACCACGGCTTGGGTCAGGTATACCTCACCTCAGAGTGATTATCTTTGCTTTTCAATCCTTAAAGAGGTCCTCTGCAGCAGATTTGCCCAATGCAATGAGTTCTTTGATTCCTTGACTGTTGCTTTCATGGGCATTGATGGTGGATCCAAGTAAAATGAAACCCTTGACAACTTCAGCCTTTTCTCCGTTTATCATGATGTTGCTTATTGGTCCACTTGTGAGGACTTTTGTTTTATGGTGAGGTATAATCCATACTGAAGGCTGTATTCTTTGATCTTCATCAGTAAGTGCTTCAAGTTACCTTTGTTTTCAGCAAGCAAGATTGTATCATGTGCATATCCTAGGTTGTTAATGAATCTTCCTCTAATCCTGATGCTGTGTTTTTCTTCATAGAGCACAGTTTCTCAGATTATTTGCTGGCCATACAAGTTGAATAAGTATGGTAAAAGGATACAACCCTGACACACACCTTTCCTGATTTTAAACCACGCAGTATTCCCGGGTTTTGTTCGAACGACTGCCTCTTGGCCTGTGTACAGGTTCCTCATGAGCACAATTAAGTGTTCTGGAATTCCCATTTTTCACAACTCATCCATAATTTGTTATGATCTACACAGTTGAATGCCTTTGAACAGTCAATAAAATGCAGGTAAACATTTTTCTGGTATTCTCTGCTTTCAGACAAGATCCATCTGACATTAGCAATGACATCCTTTGTTGAACATACTCTTCCCAATTCGACTAGAATTTCTGCCAGTTCCCTATAGATGTACTGCTGCAAGAGCTCTTGAATGATCTTCAGCAAAATTTTACTTGTGTGTGATATTAATGATATGTGGGAGAATTACAGCATTCTGTCTGATCACCTTTTTTTTCAAATTTTATTGTTGTACTTTAAGTGAAAGTTTATGATTCAAGTTAGTGTCTCATACAAAAAATTACACATACATCATTATGTGACCCTAATTGCTCTCCATATACTAAAGCAGCCCACTGCTTCTTTCAACCACTGATTTCTTGTGTCCATTCAACAAGCTTCTGACCCCCTCTGCCTTCTCCTCTCACCTCCGGACAGGAGCTGCCCATTTAGTATCATGTATCTACTTGAGCTAAGAAGCACACTCTTCAGGAGTATCATTTTATGTCCCATAGTCCAGTCTAACCTTTGTCTGAAGAGTTGGCCTCAGGAAAGCTTTTAGTTCTGGGTTGACAGAGAGTCCGGGGATCATGTTTTCCAGGGTCCCTCCAGTCTCAGTCAGACCATTAAGTCTGGTCTTTTTACTAGAATTTGAGTTCTGCACCCCACTTTTCTCCTGCTCCATCAAGGACACCCTGTTGTGTTCCCTGTCAGGGCAGTCAATGGTGGTAGCCAGGCACCATCTACTTCTGGTCTCAGGCTGATGCAGTTTCTGGTTTATGTGGCCCTCTCTGTCTCTTGGGCTAATACTATCCTTCTGACTTTGGTGTTCTTCGTTCTCCTTTACTCCAGGTGGGTAGGGACAAACTGAGGCATCTTAGATGGCCGACCGCTAGCTTTTAAGACCCCAGACACCACTCACAAAAGTAGGATACAGAACATTTTCTGATAAACTTTGTTAGAGTTCCGGCAAAATGGCGCTCTAGGCAGAAGCACTACACCGTCCCTCCACAGCAAAGATCCAAAAAACTAAGCCGAACAGAGAATACAACAATCCTGAAACCCTAAACCATCAAATGAAAAGATAAAGAAATCAGCAAAGCACCAAATGGAGTGAGAAAACTGACAGAGAACGGAGAGCAAGGAGAGGTTCATGCAGAGGTCCTCTACCAGCTAACGCAGCGTGGATCCACCATCTTGGACTCCTATCGGAGACCAGCAAACGGGGGTATGAGAAAGCAGCCTCACTGAGCATCCAGCGGGAGACAAAACAACCAGTAATTTGCAGTGTGCACTTTCCCACCCCCCACCCCTCTTCGCCCCGGCTCGGCCTCCTCTACTTCCCGCAGCCACGGTCTCTTGACCAGGAAGTGCCAGCTGCTTGGATTCCACACACCCAAGCGGGCAGCTGTCTGGGTGCCAATTGTTGGCTGCTAGTGTTGCTTTTTTTTTTTTTTCTGCTTCTTTTGATTTCTCACTTGCCTCTCGCCACCTCCCCCGCCTTTCACTCGAGTGCCTGGCTCTGTGCGCCATCTTTGCTTCTTCCTGAGGGGCTGTAGAGTGCTGGCAATTTGTGATACACGCTTCCCACTCTCTACCCTTCATCACCCACACTCGGCCTCCTCTGCTTCCCACAGATACAGCCTCTTGTCCAGAAACACCAGCCCACACTAGCTGGCTCTCTGAGTGCCATTTGTTGGCTGCTGCTGTTGCTTTTTTTTTTTTTTCTGCTTCTTTTGATTTCTTGCTTGCCTCTCTCTGCCTCCCCCTCCTTTCGCTTGAGTGCCTGGCTGCGTGGACCATCTTTGCTTCTTCCTGAGGGGCTGCGGAGCTCCATTCAAGTGTGGAGCTTCTTCCCGGTCTGGGCTACCGCGCTGGTGGGATCCCAGGGCTTTTGTCCATTTGTTCATTTTGAATTGTTTGTTTGTTTTCTTTTCCTTTTCTTGAGCTGGGAGCCCTTTCAGGCCAGGCAGAGCCACATGGCAAGGAACTCCACTTCAGCTTCCACAGACGTACAGAGGGATCCCTGAAGACATTTCTTTTTTCATTGTTTTTTTTTTTTTTCTGTTTTTTTTGGGGGGCTTGCTTGTGCTTTTTTTTTTAATTTGGTTAGTTTTCTTTTCCCTCTTTTTCGCTTTTTGTCTTTCTTCATTTCTCAGTTTCTCATCCCTCTATATCTTCCTTCTCTTTCTGATCCCTGAATACCAGGCGTTGTATACCTATACGCCTTCTAGCCAGGCTGTACTGCAACACCTGAGAGCGACTTCCCCAGACCTCATAGCTGCATCAGTGGGATCCCTGGGAACTTTGCAGTACTTTAACCTTTCTGATTTTTATTTATTCATTCTTTTCTTCCTCTTCCCCTTTCTGTTTTTCTCCATTTCATCATCTCTCATCTCTCCATTACAACAGCAAGCTCCCCTAGAATTCTTTTTTGTTATATATTTTTGGCTCCTGTTCCTCTCTCCGCTCTCCCATATCCATCTTAGCTCCAGACATGACAATCTCCCTGCTGCATCCTGCCTACCTGCACCGTGCACTTGACATCACACCACCAAGCAGCACAGGCACGGCCTACCGGAACCTGCCCTGCACTGATTACTGATCCACTCTGGTGGCTGTAGTAAGTTGCACAAACAACCCTTCCCAGTAACTCCTCTTCTGCTAGACCTGCCCTGCTGTACCATATCTGAGTGACTGACCATACCAGTTGGAGAAGGAGGTGAAAAGTATTGACTGCACAGACAAGCAAACAACAAAGAACACACAGTCCGCCTGCTCAGATATAGTCAAATTTTTTTTTTAAAAAAAGGGACATAACAAACAAATCTATAATCAATAAATGAGAAAAATAACTAATGAATGCCCCCAAAACAGCAGACAATATCAAAACATTTACAAAAACAGGACAGGATGGTTCCAGTACGCATCCAAAATTGAACACCAAATGACTCTACTCTGGAAGAAAATGCACTAGAACTACCTGATACAGTATTCAAATCTCTAATACTCAGAATTCTCCAAGAACTGAGGCAAAAAGATGACAAACATGAGGAAAAAATAGACAAATACATGGAAAATACAGACAAAAATTGGAAGAATTCAGGAAGATGATGCAGGAACAAAATGCCAAAACAAATTCACAACTAGAAATTACACAAAGACAGCAATTAGAAATCCAAAAGATAAAGAACAAGATTTCAGAAATAGATGATGTCATAGAAGGGCTGAGAAGCAGATTTCAAACTGTGGAAGACAGGATCAGTGGAAATGAAGACAAACACTTGGATACAACTCTGTTTGAAGAAAACTCAGAAAAAAGAACAAAGAAAAATAAAAAGACCCTGAGAGTTATGTGGGACACAATCAAAAGCAAAAATTTTGCGAGTGATTGGAATTCCAGAAAGGGGGAGAAAACAGAAAACACAGAAAAGATCATAGAGGAACTGCTGACAGAAAACTTCCCCAATATCATGGAAGATGAGAAGCTGGCCGTCCAAGAAGCTCAACGAACCCCATATAGAAGAGACCTCAAAAGAAAATCACCAAGGCATATCATATTCAACACTCGCCAAAACCAAAGACAAACAAAGAATCCTGAGAGCAGCTCATGAAAAACAAGAAGTCACATACACAGGAGAAACAATAAGACTAAGCTCAGATTATTCAGCAGAAACCATGCAGGCAAGAAGGAAATGGGATGACATATATAAAATCTTGAAAGAAAAAAATTGTCAGCCAAGAATAATATATCCTGCAAAACTCTCATTCAAATTTGATGGTGAAATTAGGTCATTTCCAGATAAACAGAAATTAAGAGAATATGTAAAAGTCAAACCAAACTTAGAAGAATTATTAAAGGGAGTTCTTCGATCCAAGGACAAACAGCTCACAGGCAGAACCTAGGACTCAGGATAGTACAAGCCAGATACCAATCTAGGAAATGAACTCTCGAGGACTATCCAAAACCAAAAGAAATACAACAGGGATTCAGAGCAGTTAATCAATAAATGACAACAACATCAAAACAATAAAAGAGGGGATAAATGGCATAGGTATAGAACCTTCTAATGGAGAGGAAGGCAAGGCGATACCAAGTAATGGTAGACTGCTTCAAACTTAGAAAGATAAGGGTAAAATTCATGGTAAACACAAAGAAAGTTAACAAACCAACTCATAAAAATAAACACGAAAAACATAGGGTCTTGGCAAAAACACAACCTACAAAAACAAAAGAAATGAAAAAAAAAAAATCCACAAACAAAAGTAACTCAACACAAGAGAGTAAGAAGAACAAAGAAAACTTCAGCACCACAAAAAAAAGCACTACAAAATGACAGCAACAAACTCACATCTATCAATAATTACACTGAATGTAAATGGACTCAATGCACCCATAAAGAGATGGAGAGTGACAGAATGGATAAGAAAACATGATCGATCAATATGCTGTCTACAAGAGACACACCTTAGAAACAAAGATGTGAATTTATTAGAAGTCAAAGGTTGGAAAAAAATATATCAAGCAAACAACTACCAAAAAAGAGCAGGAGTGGCAAGTCTAATCTCAGATAAAATAGACTTTAAAACAAAATCTACCATAAAAGTCAAAGAAGGACACTATATAATGATTAAGGGGATGATCCATCATGAAGACATAACCATAATAAACATCTACGCACCCAATGACAGGGCTCCAAAATACATAAAACAAACTCTAACAACACTGAAAAGAGAAATTGACAGTTCCACAATAATAGTAGGAGACTTCAACACATCACTCTCAGTAAAGCACAGAACAACTAAGAAGAAATGCAGCAAAGATACAGAAGACCTAAAGGGCACAATCAGACAACTTGACCTCATAGACATATATAGAACACTCCATCCAACAGTTGCAAAGAACACATTCTTTTTCAGTGCACATGGAATGTTCTCCAGAATAGACCACATCTTAGGCCACAGAGCAATCCTCAACAAGATCCAAAACACTGAGATAATTCAAAGTATCTTCTCTGACCACAATGCCATCAAGGTAGAAATTAACAATAGAAAGAGCAAGGAAAAAAAATCAACTACATGGAAACTGAATAATACCCTGCTTACACATCAGTGGGTAATAGATGAAATCAGAGATGGAATCAAAAAATTCCTAGAATCAAATGAGAATGAAAGCACATCATACCAAAACCTTTGGGACACAGCAAAGGCAGTCCTCACAGGACAATTTATAACAATAGATGCACATATCAAAAAAGAAGAAAGGGACAAAATCAAAACATTAACTACACAACTCAAACAAATAGAAACAGAACAGCAAAAAAAAAAAAAAAAAAAAAAAAAAAAACCCACAACCACCAGAAGAAAGGACATAGTAATGATCAGAGCAGAAATCAATGAAATAGAGAACAGAAAAACAATAGAAAGAATCAACAAAACCAAAAGTTGGTTCTTTGAAAGAATCAACAAAATCGACAAACCACTGGCCAGACTGACAAAAGAAGAACAGGAGAGGAAGCCAATAACCCAAATAAAAAATGAAATGGGGGACATTACAACAGACCTAACTGAAATAAAAAGGATTATAACAGAATATTATGAAAAACTATACTCCAACAAATTTGAAAACCTAGAGGAAATGGATAAATTTCTAGAAACACACAGCCTACAGAAACTACAACAAAGTGATGTTGAAAATCTGAACAGACCCATAACGAGAGAAGAGATTGAAAAGGTAATAAAAAAAATCCCAACCAAAAAAAGTCCTCGCCCAGATGGCTTCACTGGAGAATTCTACAAAACATTCACGGAAGAGCTTGCACCAGTACTACTCAAGCTATTTCAGAGCATAGAAGAGGAAGCAACACTTCCAAATTCATTCTATGAAGCCAGCATAACGCTGATACCAAAACCAGGAAAAGATATCACAAAAAAAGAAAATTACAGACCAATATCTCTCATGAATATAGATGCAAAAATTCTCAACAAAATTCTAGTCAATAGAATTCAGTATCATATCAAAAAAATAATACACCATGACCAAGTAGGATTCATACCAGGTATGCAAGATTGGTTCAACATTAGAAAATCAATCAACATAATCCACCACATAAATAAAAGGAAAGAAAAGAATCACATGGTCATCTCAATTGATGCAGAAAAGGCATTTGACAAAGTCCAACACCCATTCCTGATAAAAACTCTCACTAAAATAGGGATAGAAGGGAAATTTCTCAACATAATAAAGGACATCTATGCAAAACCAACGGCCAACATCATTCTTAATGGAGAGAGGCTGAAAACATTCCCCTTGAAAACAGGAACAAGACAAGGATGCCCTTTATCACCTCTCCTATTTAACATTGTGCTGGAAGTTCTAGCTAGAGCAATAAGGCAAGAAAAAGAAATCAAGGGCATCCAAAGTGGTAATAAAGAAGTTAAACTGTCCCTGTTTGCAGATGATATGATACTATACATAGAAAACCCTAAAGACTCCAAGAGATATCTACTGGAACTAATAGAAAGATTCAGCAGAGGAGCAGGATGCAAGATAAACATTCAAAAATCAGTTGGATTCCTATACACCAGTAAGGAGAACGATGAAAAAGAAATCAGGAAAACAATACCATTTTGAATAGCCCCTAAAAAGATAAAATACTTAGGAATAAATCTGACCAGGGATGTAAAAGACCTATACAAAGAAAACTACAAAACACTACTGCATGAAACCCAAAGGGATCTACATAAATGGAAAAACATACCGTGCTCATGGATAGGCAGACTCAACATTGTGAAAATGTCAATTCTACCCAAAGCAATTTACAAATACAACGCAATCCCGATCCAAATTCCAACAACATTCTTCAAAGAGATGGAAAAACTAATCATTAACTTTATATGGAAAGGGAAGAAGCCCCAAATAAGTAAAGCACTACTGAAGAAGAAGAACAAAGTTGGAGGACACACACTACCTGACTTCAGAACCTACTATACAGCTACAATAGTCAAAACAGCCTGGTACTGGTACAACAACAGATACATTGACCAAAGGAACAGAATTGAGAACCTAGATGTAAATCCATCCACCTATGGTCACCTGATCTTTGACAAGGGCTCAAAGTCCATCAAACGGGGAAAAGACAGTCTTTTAGGAAATGGTGCTGGCAAAACTGGATATCCATCTGCAAAAAAATGAAACAGGACCCATACCTCACACCATATACAAAAACTACTTCAAAATGGATCAAAGACCTGAATATAAAGCCTAAACCTATAAAGTTCATAGAAGAAAAAATAGGACCAACACTTCAGTCCTTAATACATGGCATTAACAGGATACAAACCATAACCATCAACACACAAATCCCACAGATAAGCTAGATAACTGGGATCTTCTAAAAATCAAACACCTAAGCTCTTCAAAAGACTTCACTAAAAGAGTAAAAAGAGAACCTACAGACTGGGAAAAAATTTTTGGACAGTACAAGTCAGACAAAGGTCTAATCTCCATAATCTGCAAGAAAATCCAACACCTCTACAACAAAAAGACAAATAATCCAATTAAAAAATGGGCAAAGGAAATGAACAGATACTTCACCAAAAAGACGTTCAAGCAGCCAACAGACACATGAGGAAATGCTCGTGATCACTAGCCATTAGAGAAATGCAAATTAAAACCACAATGAGATACCATCTCACCCTGGCATTACTGGCACGAATCAACAACACTGGAAATAACAAATGTTGGAGGGGCTGTGGGGAAATGGGAACTCTTATGCACTGCTGGTGGGAATGCAAAATGATACAACCATTTTGGAAAATGATATGGTGCTTCCTCAGAAAGCTAGAAATAGACATACCATTTGATCCAGCAATCCCACTCTTAGAAATATATCCTAGAAAAATAAGAGTCATCCCTCGAATAGACATATGCACACCTATGTTCATGGCAGCATTGTTCACAATAGCAAAACGATGGAAACAACCTAGATGCCCATCAACAGACGAATGGATAAACAAACTATGGTACATACACACAATGGAGTACTATGCAACGAGAAAGAACAATGATGAATCTGTGAAGCATCTCATAACACGGATGAAACTGGAGGACATTATGCTGAGTGAAATAAGTCAATCACAAAAGGACAAATATTGTGTGAGTCCTCTATTGTAAAAACCCATGATAAGTTCACACACAAAAAGTAACAATCTTTGTTGGTTACCAGGAATGGGAGGGATCGGGGGGATATACTAAATAGGCAATAGATAAGTGGTATCTTGGGTGAAGGGTTAGACACTACACAATATAGGGGAAACCAGCACAAATTGTACAAGGAAAGGTCATGCAAGTTCCATAGACACATTCAAAGTCCCTGAGGGACTGAATTGCTGTGTGGAGGGCTGTGGGGACCATGGTCTCGGGGAACATCTAGCTCAATTGGCATAACAGAGTTTATAAAGACAATGTTCTACATTCTACCTTGGTGAGTAGTGTCTGGGGTCTTAAAAGCCTGTGAGCAACCATCTAAGATACTCCACTGGTCTCATCCCTTCAGGAGCAAGAGAGAATCAAGAGAACAGGATACAAGGAAAAGATTAGTTCAAAGGACTAATAGACCACAGCTACCAAGGCCTCCACCAGACTGAGTCCAGTACAGCTAGATGGTGCCCGGCTACCACCACTGACTGCTCTGACTGGGATCACAACAGAGGGTTCTGGACAGAGCTGGAAAAGGATATAGAACAAAATTCTAACTCACAAAAAAATGACCAGATTTACTGGCCTAAAGGAGACTGGAGAAACCCCAAGAGTATGGCCCCAGACACCCTTTTAGCTCAGTGGTGAAGTCATTTCCAAGGTTCACATTTCAGCCGGGGAGTAGACAACCCCATAAAACCAGATGGGATTAATGAGGAAGAGCAGTCCAGGGACAAGAGCCAGAAGGCAGAAGGGGACAGGAAAGCTGGTGATAGGGAACCCAAGGTTGAGTAAGTATAGTGTTGATGTGTTGTGAGGTTCTTAACCATTGTCATATGACAACATGTGTACTAAGTGTTAAATGAGAAACTATTTTGTTCTGTAAGCCTTCACCTAAAGTGAGAATAGCAGCACAACTTGAAGAGCGTAATCAATGTCACTGAACTGTGCATGTAGAAATTTTTGAAATGGTGTATCTTTGGCTATGTATATTTTCACCAAAAAAAAAATAAAAAGGTCAAGAAGGCAGAGGGTTGACATGTTGTGGGGTTGTTAACCAATGTCATAAAACAATATGTGTACTACTGTTTCATGAGAAACTATTTATTCTGTAAGCCTTCACCTGAAGTACAATAAAAAAATAAAAACAAAAAAAAATAAAAAACCTGAGTGTCTTAGTCATCTAGTGCTGCTATAACAGAAATACCACAAGTGGATGGCTTCAACAAAGAAAACTTTCTTCTCTCACAGTCTAGTTGGCTAGAAGTCCAAATTCAGGGTGTCAGCTCCAGAGGAAATGTTTCTTTCTCTGTTGGCTCTGGAGGAAGGTCCTTGTCATCAATCTTCCCCTGGTGGAGGCCTTCTCAGCACAGGCACCCTGGATTCAAAGGACATGCTCTTCTCATGGCACTACCTTCTTGGTGATATGAGGTCTCCCTGTCTCTCTGCTCATGTCTCTCTTTTATATCTCAAAAGAGATTGGCTTAAAACACAATCTAATCTTGTAGATTGAGTCCTACCTCATTAACATAACTGCCTTTAATCCTGCCTCATTAACATCATAGAGGTAGGAGTTACAACACATAGGAAAATCACATCAGATGACAAAATGGTGGACAATCACATAATACTGGGAATCATGACCTAGCCAAATTGACACACATTTTTGGGGGACACAATTCAATCCACAACAGTAAGTAAAAGTCTACGTTTATTTCTTCCCCAAACTTACCTCCAAAGATGTACCTGAAAGTTAAGTCCCATAGTAGTTATTTTCCCCAAACATGTGAGAAGCTTCTAGGTATTCCCAGAGGGTTAAAGCACAGAAACAACAGCAAAGTCATCTCAAGGTACCATAGCAAGGTTGCATCTTTTTTCTGATTTAACCTGAGAATTGAACTTCATCGTTGATCAGCGTCTACAACAATTATATCTCAATAGCAACCAAATCCAAACAAATATCTTGTTATTATTGTTGTTGCTGTTGTTAGGTGCCATCGAGTAGGTTCTGACTTACAGTGACCCTATAGGACAGAGTAGAACTGCCCCATAGAGTTTCCAAGGAGCTGTCAATAGATTTGAACTGCCGATCTTTTGGTTAGCAGCTGAGCTTTTAACCACTATGCCACCAGGGCTCCTACAAACATCATAATATACATAAATAACAAAACCCGTTGCCACTGACTCTATTCCGACTCATAGCAACCCTACAGGATAGAGTAGAACTGCCCCATAGGGTTTCCAAGGAGAGGCTAGTGGATTTGAACTGCCAACAATTTGTTTAGCAGCAGAGCTGTTAACCACTGCTCCACCAGGGTTCCATAATATATATGAATATATGAAATTAAAATGTAAAATATATATAAACATATATTTTATATTTATATATATAAATATATATTTTATATTTATATATATAAATATATATTTTATATTTATATATAAATATATGTTTTATATTTATATATAAATATATATTTTATATTTATATATAAATATATTTTATATATATATAATATATATATATTTTATATTTATATATATACATATGTATTTTATATGTATATATATTTTTTTTTCATTATATTCTAAGACTCCATGTTGCTCAATAACAATCATGCCAAAAACTTAGATCGTGATTTTTTTGGCACCCATTGTTTAATGAATAGTCCTGATTTGTGGGGAGAGGGGATGGGTGATTTGTCTCAAGAATGGTTATCTCTAGAAAACAGAGGGAGAAAAGTCTTGACCCTAACTTCATATTATTAGCCCTTTTATTTCACTATTCTAAATATGATTAAGATAGGGAAAGGTAAAATTATATTGAAGTTCATAATAGAGTAGAAATGGTCACTCTCAGCACACTTAAGAGTTCCATTTTCAGGTTGATGATCAGCAAAATGAGGCTTTTTAATTAATGAATAATATGTACCTTTGACCCTGTGTTTATATGCAAGGGGAGTTCTGTCCTAAGTTGTGTTTTAATTCTATTAGGGAATGCTCACAGATGAATCAACTGGACCAGGTATTTTCATCTTTCCTCTTTCATTCAGACAACCATCCCTATAAACGTGGACTCATAAAGAAATAATCTTGCAAATCCAGTTTTCTGAGAGGTGAAACTTTGTTAGTACCATAGCCAGTCGTAGCATTTGGATCTCATAAAATTATTATGTCAGATAATGGGAATAGAGACTATAAAGTTCAAGAGGCTAAGTTGAAACTAGACATCTAAAGACTATGCATGCCCCTCAGCCATAGGAATATAAACATAAAGATATTAAAGGTCAGTCTTTCTCAGTAGCTGAATCAAAATCAAAAGAAATAAGTTCTTAGAAATAACTCAAAAAAACATTCCTGACATTGACTAGCCCTCTTTTACCTCATCCCAAATTGCCTGGCTTTGTGGACAGAACAGCAGAGAACTCAAATCCTTGAACAAGAGAATGCATTACCTACAAGCTGGGTCTCTAGTTGATAAATAATGTTAAAGCTCATAAAACTGGTGATCAGATCAGGATCTTTGCAATCACAGTCTACACCTTCCCACATTTCAGGAGAGTTTTAGTCATCTAGAAAGAGGAAATGCAGCTTTTTTGTCTCCTGGCGTTTGTGGTAAATTTGAATCAGTATTGCCTGTTTTAGTTACATCGTTAGAAAGGGACAGACCTTTGTCATTTGGGCTAAAAAGGCAATATAATAATTGGTCTGCCACTTATCAGGAAAAATAGTTTTCCAGAACAGTCCATAGAAGTAGTGCTCAGTGAGGAGCCAGGCTCCTGTATACACCTGCATACGCTAAAAAAGTATGATGATGGTGGTGGTGACGATTGCAAAGCTTTTGGGGGGTTCCTGTGTGATAGCATTCCTAGGTTATTTTGTTCCTGCTGCTGCAATTCCCAGGTCAGTCTACCCTTCCTATTTCTATATTTAGTATAAATCGTTCAGCCATCTCATCACATAATTGCTTGGGACCTAAAGGGTTGTCTCTCTCAGTTCCAATGATGACTGAGGGTAAAATTATTTTTTGTCTGAGTTCAATTCCATATCAAAATTTCCCCATAGTATCCTCTCCAAATCAATGGCCTTCATGGATTCGCCCCAATAGTGGCAATTCCCATCAATCAGCATTTTTTTCTTTCCTGGACACACAACTCTAAGTGGTGCCTGTAAACTTCTCCTTCAATCCATCTTTCATGGCCATGCTCTAGTGAATATATAAATATGGAACCAGACTGTCCAAGGTGCGTCTATGCCCATGTTAGCCATCCTCTGTCTTCTCAAATTTCCTCATGTTGTCTCTGCCTCGTTTCTCAAAAGCACTTTTCTGCATTATCACTCCTTCTTTTTTTTTAACGGTCCTTAATTTTTTCTGAAGGAGCCCTGATGGCACAGTGGTTAAGCACTCAGCTGCTAACCGAAAGGTCAGAGGTTTGAATCCACCAGCTGTTCCAAGGGAGAAAGATAGGGCAGTCTGCTTCTATAACAATTACAGCCTAGGAAACCTTATGGAGCAGTTCTTCTCTGTCCTCTAGAGTCACAAAGAGTAGGAATTGACTTGAAGGCAGTGGGTTAAATTTTTCTGAAGTGTCCTTCCATACAGTTCTCAAGTGTGACTGTGTGAATCTCTCATAATGGGTGACCATATCATATTCAAGAAATCAGTTCCAAAGAGCAGACACTTATTTCCTGAAATCCCAATTTTTCAAGATACAAAATAGCTTTTTCAAAATTGCCTTTTTCTATTATTTTTTTAATGATATTCGTGTTTCTACACAACGAGAGGGTCCATTTAGAAAATCCAATGTAATCTGAATGTAATTCGTCCCTCAAAAGTTTAAAGAGTTTAACTCTGCCCTCTCCCTGACAGAGCAGATATAGGAGAAAAAAGAGACATTGGGCCACCACACATAGCAGAAGTACTCAAAAAGAGGCAGAGTGCTCACAGGACCAGAAGCAGTGACAGACGCTATTCCTGCATAACATGTGGCCAGCAGTAGGCATTTTGCAGAGCGTATTAACAAATAGCAAAAAAAATCATTAGAAACCAATTAGCAAGATTGCTATTTCTTATGCAAACTCAGGCAGTAACAGAGATTCCTACCCAATGTTTATTAAAGCCTCTGATGCAAAGAACTGGCCATTTCCATATAGAATATTGATAAGGCAGGAGAGGTTTAGCAGAGCATGAGGGCAAGAGAAGGGGTTCAGAAGGTTCCAAACAGGAAGGATTGCCTTGGCAACACCAAACTAAGGATCATGTCAGTTCCAAATGAGAAGGAACTGGGAATTAATGCCAAAACCCCAATTTATATTGTTTTGCAATCAGAGCTGGTATTGATCAGTTATTTGAAAAAGTCATTTAAGTCAGCAAGCATTAAAATAATGATGCATATGTGTCCTATTATTGGCAAAGAATATTGAATATACCATACACTGCCAGAAGAATGAACAAATCTATCTTGGAAGAAGTACAGTTAGAATGCTTCTTAGAAGTAAGGGTGGTGAGACTTTTTCTCACATACTTTGGACATGTTATCTGGAGGGACTGGTCCCTGGAGAAGGACAGCATGCTTGGTCAAGTAGAGGGTCAGTGAAAGAGAGGAAGACCCCCAACTAGATGGATTGACACAGTGGCTGCAACAATAGGCTCAAGCTTAACAGTGATTGTGAGGATGGTGCAGGACTGGGCAGTGTTTTGTTCTGTTGTACACAGAGTTGCTATGAGTCAAAACCAACCTGTCAGCACCTAACAGCAACAGCATATATCATATATATTTTATTTTTATTTAAAACATATAAATATACATTCATAAATTAATCTTTTGACATAGGGCCAGAGCTTTTATTGAGGGTTTGCTGATTGGAGGAGCCCTGGTGGTCCAGTGGTTAAAAGCTTTCAGCCTCTAGCCAAAAGTTCGACAGTTTGAACCTACCAGCTGCTCCATGGGAGAAACATGTGGCAGTCTGCTTCTGTAAAGATTTACAGCCTTGGAAACCCTATGGAGGCAGTTCTACTCTGTCCTATAGGGTCGCTATGAATTGGAATTGACTCGATGGCAGTGGGTGGGTATTGCTGATCAGCATTCTCAATTAGTTTTTCATAAACCACAGCCATAGGCATTATCTATCTATTAGTATCTTTCTTTTTTTTAAAAAAAAAATTTATGTCTTCGAAGTGTAACTTAAAGATAGTTGTAAATCAACATGAGTGCAAAATCCTTCTAGAATTTTACTTTTTTTTTATCTTTTGTCTCACCTACTCATATGTCTACAATATTTTTAGTGACTTTCCTTTATCAAGTATTACCTAAGCATTCAACTTATCTTCTATAGAATCAGCAACAGTGCCTTTAATTTCACATGTATACTTCATCAGTTTCTGTATTATTTAGTTAAATTACAAAAAAAGAATGTCATGAGCATAATTCAGTATATTTGACCAAAGGAATGGAGGATTTCGGTTAATTTGGAGCTGGTTGAGTTGAAGTTGGCATCTACTGCATTTGGAATATTATTTTCTTAGGTTAACTTTGTAGTAAAGGGTTTAAATCTTCTCTCGCTTTTTAATGAAGCTTCAGCCCTTTTCATGCAACACATGTTTTCCTTGGTCACACTGCTACCAAAGGGTCACGATATAAACAACCATATGTGGTTTCTCTGGCTCAGCCTCATCAACTGGATTGTTGGATAGTAACCCTCAATGAATTCCTCTTGACTCTGAAAATTTCCAGAAAGTTACTCTGTTCCCTTGCCCATAAACACAGCCTTCCTAGATCCCACGTAGAATCCTTCTCTATTGCTCCCAGTGGTAGCTGGGAGGGTCCCAGATGACTGGAGGGTGCAGTGTGGTAATCCTCAGTCACTCTGTCTTTCATTAAGCAGGAGCCACCTCCTGTCCCTGGCACTAACTATACTAATGGACCTTTTTACTTCCTGGATTATGTCCTTGATTTTAAATCCTTAGACAGCCAACTTGAGGGAAAAGAAAAAAGTAAAGTCTTACCCAGAGTCATATTTACTGTGAAGTTAAGAGAGCTCAAGTTTTAGTTCTCTTCGCTTGCACCGTCCCTTTCAAGGTCATATTTTTGTCCTCTTTTCTGGTGGTACAGTGGTTATGAGCTTGGCTGCTAACCAAAAGATAAGCAGTTTGAATCCACCAGCAGCTCCTTAGAAACCCTGTAAGGCAGTTCTACTCTGTCCTACAGTGTCACTATGAGTTGGAATCTACTCAGCGGCAATGGGTTTGGTTTTTGGTTTTTTTTTCTTTAAAGAGCTCTCTCCCCAGTTGTATAAGCTTCACACCCTGCTTCAACCCATTTGTTTTATTATTACTTGTGCCTTACTTCTTAAGGCAAAAAATAGTCCTACCTTGAGATATCAGTATCTTATAGAGATTATAGCAATATATAATGTTTAATTTTAATATCACCCAGCATAAGTCTCAGGGGAGAATGGGGGGACTGAGGGCAACCTAAGCAACCCTTCACTGCTCCTCAAAACGTCTCTTCTTCTTCCCCATTTCTGAAAACTGATGGCCTTATACTAAGCTTGCCTGCCTTGACTTTCTTCCCTCACCTTGTGGTGAGTTTCTTCCCATGAAACTACTTGGTCTCTAAGGCATATAGAGCCATTTGATGGTCTTTCCTTCCCTCCATCATCTGTAAATATTAATGAGCTTGGCCTGTTTTCACAGATTTAACTCAGACTGGGAAAACTCACTCTTCTCAACCAACATTGTTGTACTCTTGATAAATTCTTGAGTTAAAGAACTCCTCAAAGCATTGTTATATACAAATATCAGGAATCCAACTATAAGTTGCAGGCAAATTTTTGGTGCTTGGAACAGGCAAAGCTCATGAGTAGCCAATCCCTTTCCAAGAACTTCCTTAACCAGGTGCACTCCTATTTAGGAAACCTCCAGAATACACTTATATACAGTAATAGATGAAATCTACATATAAATCAATCAGTTTCATTCTGAAGCTTCACTATCTTGTTTGTTTGTTAGGTGCCATCGAGTTGGTTCCCACTCATAGTGATCCCATGAACAACAGAACGAAATACTGTCCAGTCCTGCACCATCCTCACAATCTTTACTATGTTTGAACCCATTGTTGCAGCCACTGTTTCAAACCATCTTGTTGAGGGTCTTCCTCTTTTTAACTGACCCTCTACTTTACCAAACATTATGTCCTTTTCCAGGGACTGGTCCCTCCTGATAACACGTCCAAAGTAAGCAAGATGAAGTCTCACTATCCCAGCTTCTAAGGAGCATTCTGGCTATATTTCTTCTGGCAGTCCATTCACTATTTTAGTGGCAACCAAACCAGAAAAGTCAAAGAAACACCTATAAACAATCAAGACTTTCTTCAGTTAATGTAAGCCCTTACCATATGTAAAAGGAAGAAATGAAATCATTTATCTGATTCATATTTAGCAACAATAAGACAACACTTCCAAAAGTAGAGGGCTGGTCAGGATAAAGTACCCCCCCCCCAAAAAAAAAAAAAAAACACCAACCCCATTGCTATTGAGTCGATTCCAACTCATAGCAATCTTATAGGACACAGTAGAACTGCTCCATAGGGTTTCCAAAGAGCAGCTGGTGGATTCAAACTGCCACCCTTTTTGATTAGCAGCCAAACTCTTAACCAGTGCACCACCAGGGCTCTAGAACAAAGGCACACCAAGGAAAGACAAGAGGGCCCATGACGTGTGAGCAGGAACATACTGCTGGTAAGGAGCAGGCATTTCCATGGGAGAAGCACCTCCCAGCTCTGACTAACTTTATTAGACTGTCAGTATTCTGAGCACTAAAGTTGCTCCCAAATAAGCTAAATGCATACATAAAAAATGAGAAACTATCAGGAAGGGTTAGTCCTTGGTAGGACAATCAATAACGCTCGGATCTGGAGGCAACATTTTCAGCCACACAGAAACAATAGCTATTTTTGAATTGCTTGGGAACTTTGCCAGTGGCCAAAGATAAACTAATAATGTCAAGTAGCACAGCACTGAGATCCGTAAACATCAGCTGTGAAACTTGATGGAAATGTTTCCAAGGAGGCGGTGGCAACCTTCACAAGTTTCACAAAATGGCAAGGAGACGGGAAGCTGGATCACTGGCAACCCTATATTGTAGTGGTTCTTACAAAAAAAAAAAAAAACCTATTGCCATTGAGTCAATTCCAACTCACAGTGATCCCACGTGACAGAATAGAACTGCCCCACAAGGTTTCCTAGGCTGTAATATTTATGGGAGCAGATAGCCAGGTCTTTTCTCCTGCAGAGTGGCTGGTGGGTTCTAACTGCCAACCTTTTGGTTATCCGCCAAGTACTTAACCATTTCTCTACCAGGGATCCTTGCAGTGGTTCTGTGTGGGGACAATTTTCCCAACAGTGGATGTTTGGTAATGTCTGGAAACATTTTGGTTGTCACAACTGGGGGAGGGATGCTAGTGATATTTAATGGGTAGTGGTCGGGGATACTGCTAAACATCCTGCAATGCAACCCCCCAACAAAGAATTAACTGGCCTAAAATGTCAATAGTGCCAAGGTTGACGTACTCTGCTGTTACGGATTGAATCATGTCCCCCTAAAATATGTGCTGTAAATCCTAACCCCCATACCTGTGTTTATAATCTCTTTTGGGAATGGGTTTTCCTTGTTAATGAGGCAGGCAGTATTAGCATAGGGTAAGTCTTAAATCAATCTCTTTTGAGATATAAAAGAGAAAATTAAGTAAGAAAGCAAGCAAGCGCAAACTGAGGGGTAGATTACAAGCCACACTGATCACCAAGGAACCTAAGAATAGAAGCTGAATAGAAGAGACAAGGACTGTCCTCCAGAGTGGACAGAAAAAGAGCATTTCCCTATAGCCAGGGTCCTGAGTTCTGACTTCTAGCCCCCTAAACTATTAGAAAATAAATTTCTGTTCATTAAAGCCACCCACTTGTGGTATTTTTGTTATAGCAGCACTAGATAACTAAGATATCTGCTACTGAGCTTCTCAGGAGGGAAAAGGAAACCAGTACCCTTATCCGCCTTTCTTTCTGGTAATGGCAAAATGATGCTCTGCTCTAACCAAAGCCATCATTAGAGGATAAAAGATGGACAATTTCAAATATTTTATAGCTACAGAGGAACAAAGTGGATGGTACCCATTGCCAGAGTTGATTCCAACTCATAGAGACCCTATAGGACAGAGTAGAACTGCCCCTTAGGGTATCCAAGGAGCAGCTGGTGGATCCAAACTGCTGACCTTTCAGTTAGCAGCAGAATTCTTAACCACAGAGCTACCAGGGCTCCAGGTGGATGACTGAGAGATTTTATCTTTCTAGGCTCCCACTGGTTAGTATCATACATTATTCTAAAGGTTCACCCTTTATGCTTTCTCTTGTTTTCCCCACTTCCTTCCCTCAACCCCTTCCCTCTCCTGTCCTCCCACTAACCTATAAGACCACATATGATCTACCTGAGATATTATTCAGAATGCTTTGCAGGGTGGAAACCTCAATAGACGTGTGAGGATATTCTGAGGTAGTTGTGGCCATTGTAATCATAGATAGGAGATAGCCGGTCTGATTTGGAAATTATTGATCAAGTTTTAAGAAGTTACAGTCACCTGAAACATAGTTTAATATATTTAAGAACCTAAAATAATGTCAGTATTATAAGATTTATCTGTAAATTTACATTTTCTTCTTCTTTTGCCTGTTTTAAAATTTTTTTTTTTTTTGGATTTTTCTTTTTGCAATCATAAAATACACGTTGCCTGCTAACTATTTCCAGTTCCAGTTGCTGCCGAGTCAATTCCGACTCATGGCAAGCCCATGGGCGTCAGAGTGTAAATGTGCTCTATAAGGTTTTAATAACTGATTTTTTGGAAATAGATAACTAGGCTTTTCTTCCAAGGCAATTCTGGATGAACTCAAACCTCCAACCTTTCGATTAGCAGCCAAGCACATTATATAGACATATATAACCCATGTTTGCCAGACCATGCCTGTCTGCAGAATAAGCCAAAGTAAATAATAAATAAGATCATGACAACTACAAGCATCCTATTTCTAAGTTGCTATTTCTGATGTTAACTCCACTCAAAGTCTTTCTCAGTGATTTCTGGGCATCTCCTGGAGTGTCCCTTGAGTGCTCATGGTTCAGTCTCACCAACGCCCTGGAGTTATGCTGAGCCAAGATAATGTAACAAACCACTCCTACCTCTGCTGTCACCGGGACCACCATGACTCAGGCTTCCCTGTGGCCATGCTGAGCTAGAAAGGACAGGATGCCTGGTCCCCACATCTGTAGTAATTTCTATTATATCATACTTGTTTTTCTCAAAATATGTTCACTTATTACCTGGCCCCACCTCACACAGACTCAAAGTCTCTGAGGACAAAGTCCAGGACTCAGCTCCTCATGCTTCCCAGACAATCTTTACATGCATTAAAGACTGAGAGCACCTGCTTCCCACACCTCCGACATTCTAATGAACTTCTTTTGCTGCCTTTGTATGTAGGTCTTCAGATTCAGGTAGTACTCATGATAATGACGGTGATGATGATATGATGATGAAAACAATAACAACAAAACCCTGAAAAAGTAGGTATGTTGCTTGAAGTTACACAGCTAGTAGCTGGCAATGCAAGATTAGAACTACTTTTGATCCCAAAGGCTGCCCTGGAGGGACAACCTGAGTAAAAAGGTACCACTTAGCTCCACCCACGATCACTCTATGATGGGGGTGTTGTAATTGGACTAGACACTCTGTGTCTCCATTAACTCAGCTCTGTATATAAATCTTCAAGATTTATATACAAGAGGCCCAAGAGATCCCATCGGCCCTAAAGCATGCTACAACATTTCTGGATCCCAGTGGTTTTCATAGCATAGGTTCAAACTGGGAATTCTCCTATCTTGCTCCATTATCAATCAGCCACATCCATTCTCATCACACTACCTCCCCAACACACACACACAATACATCAGGTCATCTTGTGCATTCAGCCTGCAATACAATATACTCCTCTTGAGGCAGTTCATGCCTCTTAGCATTGCGTCCAAGTTCTTTGTCACATCAGCAAGTGGGTGCAATGCAGTCATTCAGAGAATGGCCTTTGAAGTCTGCTTGCCTGGGTTCAGATTCCATTTCGTCCATAATCTCGAGATGCCACCTGGAGTCTTAGAGCTCCCTGTTCCCCTGTGTCCTGGTCTTTAAAACTGGAATAATGATAGCACCTACCTCAAAGAGTTGTGGTGAGGATTCTTTTTTTTTTTTTCCGTATAACAAATTAGAACTGTGCCTATCTCATCAAAAGTGCCACCTAAGTGCAAGCTATCACTATTAGTTTTTTAAGCCATAAATTTCACCAGACCAGAAAAGTGGTTTTCTATATTTTTAACTGTAAGCCACAGAAAGAAGTATAGTACACAAATATCTGTGCATACTCATGTAACTGAAATAAAAAATTCACAAAGCAACAGTTACCCATTAATATGTGCAATGCATTCTAACAACTCTTTTCTAGAATATTCTATTTTATTTTTTAAAATGATGGATAAAACTCATCAAATTATTTCATGGCCACTATCAGGCCCCAACACACAGTTTTAAAGTATTGTATTAGGCTGTAAATTTCATGAAGAAAGCAATATACTTGTTTTGTTCAACATTGCACCACTAACAACCTGGAACAAGATGTGGCACATCCTAGCTGCTCATTTGTATATATTGGATAAAAGGACCCTCTTTTGCTAACAATTATCATAGAAATAAGAAGAATCTTTTTGTCCTTCTTTGATGTTGATGTGTGAAGCTGTTAAAGATGAAATCCTTTCTACTCATTGTTTGATGAGATTGTAGGCAAAGTCTTGGAAAATCATTAAAATGTAAAGCTTTTCAGAGGCTTATCACAGTAGAATCAGGCCCCAGTGTTAATATGGCAACCAAAATATTGTCTGCAAGATTAAGCTGTGATTTTCTTAGAGGGATGAGAAATTATTGTTATGATTTATGTTGTTATCCTTAATTCAACCTTTGTCTCTACGTAAATCATCACATTTGGTATTATAGACAATCATTGTTATCTATAACTGGATACTTCTCAAGATGACTAAGATGATGAGAATTACCATTCTTAAACATTTTCGACATATTTTAAAATTTACTAATCAGTTCACTGTAGTTCGGTTCAGTGTTTTGGCTTCACCAAGAGCTGTATCTAGCAGATAACCTTGGAAAGATAAGTTTAATCAAAGAAATACTAGTTTTGTTTTGCTGCCACTTGAGGAGTTTCCACTCCTCACACCTCCAATCCCAAACCATACACACTTTAAAGCATACCTCAGGAAATCCTCCGCCAGGAGAAACGTGAGAGTTTGTAGAGTTTATAAATACTGTGATATCAGATTAACGGAACTAGTTACCTTTCATACTCTGTGACGACACCTGTCTTTAAAGTAGTGACACCAGAGAGGCAGAGGCAACACCATTTTATAGAAAACAAAACAAAAATAAATAAACAAAAACTAACCCATGGGTATGGAAATCAGACAGATCGTGGTGCCTGGCTACCACCAATGACCACTCTGACAAGGATCACAACAGAGTCCCGGACAGAGAGGGATAAAAATGTAGAGCAGAATTCAAATTCACAAAAGAAAAACAGACTTACTGGTCTGACAGAGACTGGAGGAATCCCCCAAAACTATGGTCCCCAGACCCTCTGCTGATCCAGAACTAAAACCATTCCCAAAGCCCACTTTCCAGGCCAAGATTAGACAGAGCTGTAAAATAAAAAATATCACACGTGAGGAACATGCTTCTCTTAGTTCAGTCAAGTATAGCAGACCAAATGGGCAGCGCCTGTCCAAAAACAGGTTGAGAAGGCAAGAGGGGACAGGAACTGGATAAATGGACACAGGGAAACTGGGGTGCAAAGGGGGAGCATACTGTCACGTTGGGGGTATTGCAACCAATGTTGCAATGAATGAGAAATTGTAAAAAAAAAGATAAGAAGATAAGGGGGCAGGGAAACTAGAGTACTGGGAAGGGAACAAACTGAACACAGTTAAAGAGAATGCTGACACATTGTGATAAACGTAACTAATGTCACTGAACAGTTTGTGTGGAAATTGTCAAATGGGGACCTAATATGCTGTATAAACTTTCACCAAAAACTCAGTACAATTTTATTAAAAAAAGAAAGAAAGAAATCAGGTAGGTCAAAGTTTAAATCCTGCCCCCTGCTTTCTAGTAACATCTCTTATCTGTAGTTTTCTCAGCTGCAAGATAGGGCTAATAGTATCTACACTGTAGGTTAGTTGTGAGGCTACAATGAATTAATACATATTAAGGAACTATTGTTGTTGTTGGGTGCCCTTGAGTGAATTTTTAACTTACAGTGCCCCATGTGACTGAGCAGAACTTCCACATAAGGTTTTTTTGACTGTAATCTTTATGGGAGCAGATCACCAGGTCTTTCTCCTGAAGAGCACTGGGTGGGTTCTAACCACCGACCTTTCGGTTAACAGCCAAGCACTTAACTGTTGCGCCACTAGGGCTCCTTAAGGAATTACTGTGGGGCCCAGATAATACGTGAACATATTTTGAGGAAAATAGCAATCATTCACTGTAAAAGTTAGTTTTTTCTTTCTTCTCCTGGTGGGTATGCTTGGCCTATGGTCTTATGACATGGCCTAAAGACCAGTTCACTCTCAAGGTACATGTTGGTGAGGCTGAACCTCATTTCTAGAAATTATAAGTTTTTTACATTCAATTCAATAAACACATATTAAGCATCTCCAGTATACATGGTATTGTAGCTAGTTGTTACAGAAGATAGGGGAAATTAATAAAATGAATGAAAATTCTTCCTACCCTGAAGAATCTTCACCTTTATTGGAAAAACAGGATGTAAATAATAAACTAACCCAATAAATACCAGTAATATAGCTATAAGCGAGAAACAATTAAATCTAACTTGGAGGATTGGTCCCCAAAATCTAGCCAAGAGAAGTCATCTGTGCTGAGGTTGAAGAATAAGTATGGTTTTCTAGGTGGAGACAGTAGCAAGGGATTTCCAGTTTAAAGTAACAGCATGAGCGAAAATTTGTAAGCAAGATAAATGATGATAACAGGCAATAAGGATGAGCACCTAGGTAAGGACAAAGGCTGTGAGAAGGGGAAGTGGACTCAGAAATGAAATGCTTTCAGAGTTTAAACCAAATAATTTCCAGATATGATATAAAGCAGAGGAAGGCAACATATTTTGCAGTGATGTCTCTGGGGTGCTTCAGGTTGTTACATAAATCTGTTTTGCTTACTAAAGCCATTTCTCCCCAAATAACTTCCATCATTTTCTGAATAGTTGGCTTGATTGTCTAAATTGTTCTCATAGAGTAGCTGCCCCCCAAATTTTAAGAATGGGTTATGATTACTGCCTCCCATTTCATTTTTTTCTTTGCTTTTTAAAAAAATTTCATTGTGTAGATCAAATTATATTGACCTTTTTGTCCCGATATGGAATTATAAATTTATTTTTATGTAGCTACCTACTTGCTCTATATCTGCGAATATTACTGCTTACCACTGTTCTCAGGAGAATTATGAATGTGATTCAATTTCTTTCCAGATGTACTAGTTTACATTCTCCCAGTTTAATCTCATTTTGATTTGAGTCCACGTCTGTAACCTTTTCAAGTTACAGATAAGTAGTTTCTAAGCCATTATCCATGTTTACAACATTGCTTAATATAGCATCATTTCAGGATATATTAATACACTACTTACCCCTGCAGATATTAATTGAAGAGCTGAAAAAAAGAAGTTGAAGCCATATCTTGTCCCATGGCTTCCACAATACCCTCTGTCCCCTTTGCAATTTATCAAATTGTTTAATCTACTGTTTAATGGATAACTTTCATTATTTCTCACTTTTTGTTATACAATCTCGTTTGAACTACTTTCCAAGAAAAATGAAACACAATATGGCTTATATACATTTACTAAAAATCAGGTTTCTACTTTTTTTTTCTTACCATTTATTTGGGAGTTCTATTAGAAAAGCAGTCTGTGTTATGGATTGAACTGTCCCCTCAGAACGTATGTTACAATCATAAACCCCATTCCTGTGGGTGTAATCCTGTTTGAAAACAGGGGTTTCTTTGTTATGTTAATGAGGCCGTAGCAGTGTAGGGTGTGTCCTAAACCTAATCACCTCTGAGTCACAGAATGAGATTAGACTCAGATGGAAACACATACTTGGGAAGACAGATGCCATGTAAGCATTGCCAAAAACCAGGAGCACATGGGGCTGTCGACAAGGAAGAAACTGACTTGGTGGAGACCCTGATTTGGGTTCTTAGCCTCAGAACTGTGAGAAAACAAATTTATCTTCTTTAAAGCCAACCACTTGTGGTATTTTTGTTACAGCAGCACTAGGAAGCTAAGAGAGTCTGAAATCTTTGTTTTGGATACAATCTACCGACCCACGTAGATGTTTCAAATAGACATGCCACGGGAGCATCTCTAGAAGACTAGCTCGCTAACTTGGTGCCTCAGAGACCTGCTTGAATTTGGTGACTGTAGTATAGCCCTAATGAGCCCCGGTGGCACAGTGGGTAATCACTCATGCTGCTAACTGAAAGGTCGGTGGTATGAACCCACAAGCTGCTCCACGGGAGAAAGATATGGCAGTCTACTTCTGTAAAGATTACAGACTTGGAAACCCTATGGGGGAGTTCTACTCTGTCATGTGGGGTTGCTATGAGTTAAAATCAACTGGACAGCAGTCAACAACAACAGCCTGGCCCTATGGCCACACTTCTTATTTTGTTTAACTTTGTTGCCCTTCAGTCATCTGCATACTGTTTCTCCTCTATTTATAATAAATTTTATGAACAGAGATTTTATAACTGTGTTAATAAAAAGTGATGAGAATATGAGATAAATGAAAATAATATGAAAAAATAATTCACAGAAGAGGAATTGCAACTAATTGACAAACAATAGTAAAGCGATCAGCAGTTTTAAAAATATGTGATAATATTTTTTACCTATGAAAGGGGAATATTTTTTCAATGACAATACTTATTACTGGGAAGAGCCCATAAATGCTGGTATGCTCAGGCACTGCTTTTGACAACAGAAATTAGGACAACTGTTTTGTAAACAGCTTGGCATTCTGCTTCAAAAATTATGAAAAATTTCATGTTTTTTACCAGCAATCCCACTTGTCAGGCTCTATCCTAAGACTATAATATGGGAGAAAATATGCAAAGAACATATTAATCATGAATTTTTTTAATAATAGTAAAAATGCTAAAACTACCAGAATTGCCTGACAATAAGGAAACGATTATGTAAATTATAAAATATCCACTGAAAGAAACAGCATAACATTTTCAAAATGATGTCAATGAAGAATATAAGCATGGAAAAAATGCTAATTTAAAATATACTTTAAGAACAGAAAATAACAAAAATATAAAAATGAAAATTAGTTTATAAGTTGAAATTTTGAAATAATAAAATATATTAAAAGTAATTTCAGGAGGCGAGACCAAGATGACAGAATAGTCAGATGCTTCCTGTCATCCCTCTTACAACAAAGACTGAAAAAAACAAGTGAACCAAATATATATGACAATCTAGGGACCCTAATCATCAAAAACAAACCTGAAGAATTGGACTGAGCAACAGGTGGAAGGAGAGACATTCAAAAACAGTGGAAAAAGGGAGGTTCAGATTGCAGGGTCACCAGAGCCCTGCTAGCTGAGTATTCCCAGCACTCACAGGATGAAGCAAGCAGCAACATTCAAAGCCGAGGCCAACACATTGGGTGCAGCCAAGCAGCAGCGAATCTGCACACACCTCCAGAACCAAGCAGAAGTGACCCCAGACCTGCGGAAGCTAAGTGCAACCTTCTAATCTACCACCCGTGGAAGCAAAATAACCTCTTCCCACACACAGCCCTCCTCTCCAACATGAGTCCCTTGACATTCAACAATACCACGTGCCCTAAGCCAGAAACTCAAGGACTTCTGCTCCAACACCAGTCCTGCGGCATTCAACAATGCTATGCCCCCTAAGGTGGGAACACAGAGCCAGTTAGGAGACCCTGCCCTTTTTCCCAGTCAGTGGTATAAGGGGTCCATGGACTTGCAGTGCTCTTCACCCATGGCCAGTCCCTTATGGGCTGGTTCAATACTGCATGCCCTCATTAGCATAAAACAGCAGGGCACACACTTGAAGCCCGTTTTGATCTACAGCAGCCAAGGTGGTGCTGCAGATTCATGACATTTGACACTATCCTGCCCCCAAGCAAGGACCTCATCGTCCCACACTGGGGGACTGAGGGCCAGTGGTACCACCCACTCCATCTAGCCACCTACGACAGGGGTCTGAGAATTAGTGGTACCTCTCAATCCCTCCAACCAACAGCACAGGTGCACAAGAACCAGCTGCACTACCACCTCCCACTACATGCTCTAGGGGACAGGGACACACCCTCCACCCAGGTACCTGGGGGCAGCCGTCAGTCCCTGCCTTGCCCCACACGTAGCCCCCTACACAGATACCGGTGCCTGCTCCGAATACCCCACACAGCCCTACCTGCCTAGGACTGTAGATGAGAGTCTGCACCACACACTTAGTGACCAACAACCTGGACACCTGTGTCTTGAGTAACTGCACCCAGCAAGAAAAGTGAACAGACTCCTGGGCTGACACATCTAGTAGCTGCTCTGATCACCTGAGGACAGGACATGAGAGCTTCAAAGACACCAACAACCAAAGTAGCTCACACACTGAGCCTACTTAGGCATATCAAAACAAAACAAAACAAAAATACAGGACACGGTAAACAAAAATAAAATAAATATAATAACTTACTGAAGCCTCAGAGACACCACTCAATATCAAATCACATAAAGAAGCAGGTCAAGATGGCTCTAGCAAGCGACCAAAATAAAAAACCAGGAAACCATCTGGAGGAAGATTAGGTAATGGAACTACCTGAGAAAGAACTCAAAAGACTAATATACAGAGCTCTCCAAGATATCAGGAAGGAGATCAGTCAAAACTCTGACCAAGCCAAAGAACATACAGACAAAGCAATAGAAGAATTTAGGAAAACAATAGAAGAATAAAGTGACAGAATAAACAGAATGCTAGAAACCATACAGAGCCAGAAACTAGAAATCCAAAAGATTAACAATAAAGTTTCAGAATTAGAGAACTCAATAGAAGGTCATAGGAGCAGAATTGAGACAATGGAAGTCAGAATTAGTGAGATTGAAGAGAAATCCCTTGACATCAATTTGTTTGAGGAAAAACTGAAAAAAAATGAAGAAAGTTTAAGAATTATGAGGGCTACTATCAAGAGGAAAAATCATTGAGTGATTGGAGTACCAGAATGGGGGGGATAATAGAAAACACAGAGAGAGTTGTTAAGATATGTTGGCAGAAAATTTCCCTAATATCACGAAAGAAAAGAAGATATCTATCCAAGAAGCTCCGTGAACCCCATACAGGGTGGAGCCCCAAAGAAAATCACCAAGACATATCATAATCAAACTTGCCAAAACCAAAGACAAAGATAGAAACTTGAGAGTGGCTACACATTAAAAAAAAAAAAGTCACCAGCAAAGGAGAACCAATGAGACTAAGTTCTGACTACTCAGCAGAAACTATGCAGGCAAGAAGGCAGTGGGATGACACATATAAAGCCTTGAAGGAAAAGAATTGCCAGCCAATAATTATATATCCAGCAAAATTTTCTCTCAAATATGATGGGGAAATTAGGTCATTTCCAGATAAACTGAAATTAAGCGAAATTGTAAAAACCAAATCAAAATTACAAGAAATATTTAAGAGAGTTCTCTGATTAGAGAACCAACAACATCAGACAACAATCCAAGACTAGTACACAGGACAGATCAACCAGTTATCAACCCAGACAGGGAATTCACAAAAACAAATCAAATCTAAAAGACTGAAAATATGGAACCAGAGACATCAGTATGAAAATGAGAACTATGTCAAAACAAAAAAGAGGGAATAAACTGTGTAGTCATAGATCTTCTATATGGAGAGCAAGTTAAGGCAATATCAAGAAATAAAAGATTGGTTTAAACTTAGAAAAATAAAGGTAAATTTCAAGGTAACTGTAAAGAAAACTAAAAAACTTACCCATTAAAATAAAAAAGAAGAAAAACATAAAGCCTCACCAAACACAAAATCAACATCAATGAAAATGATGAAAACACATAAACAAAAAGAACTCAGCACGGAAAATTAAGAGGAAGAAAGAAACTGTCAACACCACACACATACACCCCCCACACATAAATACATCAAAATGACAGCAGTAAAATAATACCTATCAATAATTACACTGAACGTAAATGGCCTAAATGCACCAGTAAAGAGACAGAGAGTGACAGCATGGATTTAAAAAAATGAAATTCATCTATATTCTGTCTACAGGAGACACACCTTAGACACAAAGACATAACCAAAAGTCAAAGGATGGAAAAAATATATCCAGCAAACAATAACCAAAAAAGATCAGAAGTGACAAAATAAACTTTAAAGGAAAATCTACTGTAAATGATAATGAATAACACTATATAACAATTAAAAGGTAAATAGACCAGGAGGACATAACCATAATAAACATATACACACACAATGACAGGGCTCAGCACAAATACAGAAAACTACAAACCAATATCTCTCATGGACATAGATGCAAAAATTCTCAACAAAATTCTAGCCAATAGAATTCAGCAGCATATCAAAAAAAAAAAAAATACATTATGGTCAAGTGGGGTTCAGACCATGTATGCAGGGATGGTTCAACATCAGAAAGTCAATCAAAGGAATCCACCGCTTAACTAAAACAAAAGAAAAGAACGACATGATCTTATGAATTGACATGGAAAAGGCATTTGACAAAGTCCAACACCTATTCCAGATAAAAACTCTCAGCAAATAGGAATAGAAGGGAAATTCCTTAACATAATAAAGGCCATTTATAAAAAGTCAACAACCAACATCGTTCTAAATGGAGAGAGACTGAAAACATTCTTCTTGAGATTGGGAACCAGACAAGGATGCCCTTTATCACCACTCTTATTCAATATTGTGCTGGAGGTCCTAGCTAGAGCAATAAGGCAAGAAAAAGAAATAAACAGCATCCAAATTGGAAAGGAAGAGGTAAAATTATCCTTATTCACAGATGATATGATCTTATACACAGAAAACTCCAAAGAATCCACAAAAAAAGCTACTGTAACTAATAGTGGATTTCAGCAAAGTAGCAGGATACAAAATGAACATATAAAAATCTGTAGGATTCCTCTACATCAGCAAGGAGAACTTCGAAAAGGAAATTAACAAATCAATGTCACTTACAGTAGCCCACAAGAAGATAAAGCACTTAGGAATAAATCTAACCAGGGACATAAACGAGGGTTGTAAAAGACCTATACAAAGAAAACTACTAAATACTACTGCAAGAAACCAAGAGACTTACTTAAGTGGAAAAACATACCTTGCTCATGGATAGGAAGACTCAACATTATGAAAATGTCTATTCTACCAAAAGTGATCACAGATACAATGAAATCCTGATCCAAATTCCAACAGCATTTTTTAGTGAGATGGAGGAACAAATCATCAACTTCATACAGAAAGGGAAGAGGCCCCAGATAAGCAAAGTATTTCTGAAGAAGAAGAACAAAGGAAGAAGCTTCACACTAACTGATTTTAGAACCTATTATACGGCCACGGTAGTCAAAACAGCCTGGTACTGGTACAACAACAGACACATAGGCCAATGGAACAGAATTGAGAACTCAGACATAAATCCATCCATCTATGAGTAGCTGATATTTGACAAAGGTCAAAGTCCATTACATGGGGAAAAGACAGTCTCTTTAACAAACAATGCTGGCATAATTGGATATCCATCTGCAAAAAAATGAAACAGAACCCATACCTCACACTACACACAAAAGCTGACTCAAAATGGATCAAAGGCCTAAATATAAAATCTAAAAAAATAAAGATAATGGAATAAAAAAATAGGGACAATGCTAGGACATGGCATAAACAGTTTAGAAACCATAACAATGCACAAATACCAGAAGAAAAACTAGATAACTAAGTGCTCCTAAAAATCAAACACTTATGATCATCAAAAGAATTCACCAAAGAGCAAAAAGAGAACTCACAGACTGGGGAAAAAATTTTGGCTATGACATATCTGATAAGGGTCTAATCTCTAAAATCTACAAGATACTGCAACATCTCAACAACAAAAAGACAATCCATTAAAAAAATGGGCAAAGCATATGAACAGACACTTCACCAAAGAAGACATTCAAGCATCTAACAGACACATGAGGAAATGATCAGTAGCCATTAGAGAAATGCAAATCAAAACTACATTGAGACACTATCTCACCCATACAATGCTGGAACTAATCAAAAAAACACAAAATAACAAATGTTGGAGAGTTTGTGGGGAGACTGGAACTCTTATGCACTGCTGGTGGGAAAGTAAAATGGTACAACCACTTTGGAAAATGATATGGTGCTTCCTTAGAAAAGTAGAAATAGAAATAGTGTATGATCCAGCAATCCCACTCCTATACCTGAGAGAAATAAGAGCCATCACATGAATAGACATATGCACATTCATGTTCATTGTAGCACTAGTCACAATAGCAAAAAGATGGAAACAACCTAAATGCCCATCCACAGATGAATGGATAAACAAGTTATGGTACATACAGACAACAGAATACTATGCAATGGTAAAGAACAATGATGAATCTGCGAAACTTCTTACAACATGGATGAATCTGGAGGGCGTTACTCTGAGTGAAATAAGTCAGTCACAAAAGGACAAATACTGTATGAGACCACTATTATAAGAACTCAAGAAAAAGTTTACACACAGAAAAAAGTATTTGATGGTTACTAGGGTTGGGAGAAAGGGAGACGGAAAATCACTAACTAGATAAAAGTGTCAACTTCAGTGAAGGGAAGGACAACACACAATACAGGGGAAAGTCAGCACAACTGGGCCAAAGCAAAAGCATAGAAGTTTCCTAGACACATGTAAATGCTTTGAGGGACAGAGTAGCTGGGGCTGAGACCTGGGGACCATGGTCTCGGGGGACATCTAGGTCAATTGGCATAACGTAGTTTGTAAAGAAAATGTTCTACATCCCACTTTGGTGAGCAGTGTCTGGGGTCTTAAAAGCTTTCGAGCAGCCATCTAAGATACATCTATTGGTCCCATCCTATGAAAAAAAAGTAAAAATAAATAAAATAAATTAAGAGACTTAACATGTTTCTTCAGAACATTCTATGGAATTTTAAGATCATATTTGTATGACTAAAATCCAGCCTACTTTTCTGGTAAATGCAGTCAAGTTTGAGAGATAAAAGTACTGTGATGTGCAAAGGAGAATTAAGAAAACCAAAGACATAGGAAAATGTTAGCCCAAAGGACTAAAGGACCACATGAACCAGAGACTCCACCAGAGACCGAAGAACTAGATGGTGCCTGGCTATCACCAATGACCACCCTGACAGGGAACACAACAAAGAGTCCCAGACAGAGCAGGAGAAAAATGTAGAACAGAATTCAAATTCACGAATAAAGACCAAACTTAATAATCTGACACAGTCTGGAGGAACACACGAAACTATGGACCCTGGACTTTCTGCTAACACATAGCCCACTTTTCAGACAAAGATTAGACAGACCTGTAAAACAAAGAATTAATCCACTTGAGAAAAGTACTGCTCTAGTTCAATCAAATATATGATACCAAATGGGCAGCTCCTGTCCAAAAACAGGACAAGAAGGCAGGAAGAGACAGGAACTGGACGAATGGACACAGGGAACCCGGGATGGGAGGCGAGAGCATGCAGTCACATTGTGGGGATTGCAACCAATGTCACAAAACAATATGTGTATAAATTTTTGAATGAGAAATTAACATGAGCTATAAACTTTCACCTAAAGCACAATATAAATAAATAATTTCAATAAACCTAATAGATTTTCTTGCTCTTATCCATGCTTCTCTATAGTCTCTTCTCAACCTAAAAAGCAGGCTTTGGGATAATAGTTTTATTTACTGCTTCTTTTCTCTATTTTTAATTTTTGTTAATTGCACTTTTTAAAAAATTGTGTTACAAACATATATAACAAAATGTTTGCCAATTTAACAATTTTTACGTATTTAATTCCGTGACATTGATTACATTCATCATGTTGTTTAACCATTATCACTATCCTTTTCCAATCATTCTACCACCATTAACATAAACTTTGTGCCTCATAAACAGTAACTCCTCTCACCCTCTCACCCACCTTTGATAACCACTGATAGGCTTTGATTTCTATATATTTGCTTATTTCATATAAGTGAGATCATACTGTATTGATCCTTTTGTGACTGACTTATTTTGCTCAGCATATAGTTTTCAATGTTCATCCAAGCTGTGGCATGTATCAGGACTTCATTTCTCTTTTCATTGTTGTTGTTATGTTGTTATGTGCTGTTGAGTTGATTTCAACTCATAGTGATCCTATGTACAACAGAACAAAACACTGCCCAGTCCTGCGCCATCTTCCAAATCTTTGCTATGTTGGAGCCCATTGTTGCAGCCACTGTGTCAATCGGTCTCATGGAGGGTCTTACTCTTTTTTGCTGACTCTCTACTTTACCAAGCATGATGTCCTTCTCCAGGGAATGGTCCCCCCTGATAACATGTCCAAAGTACTTGTGACAAAGTATTCCTTGCTGCTAAGGAGCATTCTGGCTGTACTTCTTCCGAGACAGATTCGTTCATTTCCTACAGCAGTTTATCGTATATTCAATATACTTCGTCAACGTCAAAGTTCAAGTGCATCAATTCTTCTTCAGTCTTTCTTATTCATTGTCCAGGTTTTGCATGCATAGGAAGCAGTTGAAAATACCATGGCTTGGGTCAGGTGCACCTTAGTCCTCAAGGTGACATCTTTGCTTTTTAACACTTTAAAGAGGTCTTTTGCAACAGACTTGCCCAATGCAATATGTCCTTTGATTTCTTGGCAGCTTTTTTGTGGATCCAAGTAAAATAAAATCCTGAAAAACTTCCATCTTTTCTCCGTTTATCATGATGTTGCTTATTGGCCCAGTGGTGAGGACTTCTGTTTTCTTTATGTTGAGGTATAATCCATACTGAAAACTGTAGTATTTGATCTTCATCAGTAAGTGCTTCAAGTCCTCTTCACTTTCAGTAGACAAGATTGTATTATATGCATATCACAGGTTGTTAATGAGTCTTCTTCCAATCCTGACTGCATTCTTTTTCATGTAGCCCAGCTTCTTGAGTTATTTGCTTAGCATACAGATTGAATAAGTATGGTGAAATGATACCACCCTGACGCACACATTTCCCAACTTTAAACCATGAAGTATCCCCTTTTTCTGTTTGAACAATTGCCTCTTGTTCTATGTACAGGTTCCCCATGAGCACAGTTAAGTGTTCTGGAATTCCCATTCTTCACAATGTTAACCATAATTTGTTATGATCCACACAGTCAAATGCCTTTGCATACTCAATAAAACACAGGTAAACATCTTTCTGGTATTCTCTGCTTTCAGCCAAGATCCTTCTGGCGTCAGCAATGATTTCCTTTGTTCCATATCCTCTTATGAATCCAGCTTGAATTTCTAGCAGTTCTCTGTTGATGTACTGTTACAACAGTTTTTGAATTATCTTCAGCAAAATTTTACTTGTGTGTGAAGACAGGTAGCTCTCTTCCAAATTTCTTGGCATAGAGGAGTAAGCACCTCGAGCACGGCATCCCTTTATTGAAACATCTTAGTTGGTGTTCTGTAAATTCCTGGAGACTGATTTTTCAACAATGCTTTCAGTGCAGCTTGGATTTCTTCCTTCAATACCATTGGTTCTTGATCATATGGTACCTCCTGACATGGTTAAACCTCAACCAATTCTTTTCGGTACAGTGAGTCTGTGTATTCCTTCCATCTCTCTTTATATGGCTGAGTAAAATTCTATTGTATATGCTACTTTTTTTTGTTATTGTTTACCTGTTGATGGACATTTTGTTTGTTCCCACATTTTGACTATGTTGAAAATTGCTGCAATGGACATTTTTTCTTTTTCTGTTATTCTTTTGTTGTCATATGTAATAGTCCACTGTTAAAACTAATATCCATAACAAAATCCCTGTTTCCTTCCAAGAATTTTATGGTTTTAGAACTCACATTTAGGTCCTTGATCCATTTTGAATTGTTTTTTGTGTATAGTGTGAGGCATGGATCCTTCTTCCTTCTCTTGCACATGGCGATCCAATTTTCCCAACACCATTTATTTAAAAGACTCTTCTTTCCTCATTAAATGGACTTAGCACCCTTTTTGAAAATCAGTTGAAGCCATAGATGTATGGGTTTATTTCCAGACTCTTAATTCTATTCCGTTGGTCTACCATTATACCAGTACCAGACTGTACTGATTACTGTAGCTCTGTAGTATGCTTTGAAATCAGGAAGTGTGAAACTTCCTACTTTATTTTTCTTCTTCAAGATTGTCCTTCCATATAAACTTGAGATTTTGTTTTTCCTTTTCTTCAAAGAAGGCTGTTGCAATTTTTACAGGGATTTCATTGAATTTATAGATTGCTTTGGGTAGTATTGGCATCTTAAATATATTAAGCGTTGCAATCAATGAACGCAGAATTCCCTTCCATAATGCTCATTCTTGTAATATAAAAAATTAGGTTGATAAACATTTTTTGGTTATTTACTAAGCGTTTAGTAGTGTACTAGACCTTGGAACAACAGAGGTAAAGAAGACAGGTATGAGCCCATCCCTTACAGAGCACAGGATCATCAAGATTTGGATACTTGGAATCACTCTTAACTTGTCTCTCATACTGCAAATCTAATCTGTTAGGAAATTCCGTTGGCTTTACTTTCAAAATATTATCTTGAATCCAACCATTTCACATTAGCCTCAATGTAACATTCTTGTATGAGTCACCATCATCTCTTCCCTGGGATACTAAAACAGCCTGTGGTAGGCGGAATCATCATCCAAAAAGATGTCCATGTCTTAATCCCTGGAACCTATGAATATGTTATCTTACATGGCAAAAGGAACTTTGCAGATGTGATATAGTTAAGGCTATTGAGATGGGGAGCTCATCCTGTATTAGCCTGGTAGGCCCAACATAATTACAAGTGTACTTATAAGAAGGAGACAGGAGGGTTAGAGTCAGAGAAGCAGAGGTGAGGATAGAAGCAGAAGTCAGAGTAATGTGATTACGATCAGTGGTTTTGAAGGTGGAAAGGGTCCAGAAGCCAAGGAATGTAGGCAGCCTCTAGAGGCTGGAAATTCAAGGAGACAGATTCTCTCCTAGAGCCTCAAGAAGTAAAGCAGCCCTGCTGACTCCTTCATTTTAGCCTAATGAGACCCATTTCAGAGTTAGTGTAAGACAATAAATTTGTGTGGTTTTAAGTTACTAAAATCACCGTAATTTGTTACAGCAGCAATAGGAAACTAATACCAGCCTCTGAATAGGGTTCCTTGCTCTGATCCATGCTTTCTATAGTCTCTTCTCAATCTAACAGTGAGAGCGACCCTGCTAAAACCTAAGTCATGTCTCTCTGCTACTTTCCATTTCATTCAGAAGAAAAAACATAGTCTTTACAATGGTGTCACATGATCAAAACCCTTATCTCTCTGACCTCATCCCTTACAATTTCCACTTTCTTCATTTTTTTCCAACCACACTGGTTTCCTTGGTATTCCTCAAAATCACCAGTGATACTTCTGACTTCAGACCTCTGCACAGATTGCTTTTTCTGCCTGGAATATCTTATCCCCAAATACCCACTTGTCTATCTCTTCATCAGGCCTTTGTTCAAATGTCATTCAATGGTAAGATTAGCCCAACCACCCTATTTAATAATGCAACCTGTACCCCCTACCCCCAGCACTTCACTCCTGCTCTATTTTTCTCTTTTTTACAGCACATACGTCATCTTATAACATACTATACGATTTACTTGTTTATCTGCTGATTATTTTCTACCCACTCACCAACACACACCCATAAGCCACACACCCACTGGAACATAAGCTCCACAAGGACAAGGATTTGGTCTTTTTCATATATTTATGTGTCTTAAGTACCTAAAGCAATGCTTAACACAGGATAGGTGCTCAATTAATATTTGTTAGGTGGTTAAATTATTAAATACTTTAGTTCTTTTGAGACACATTTAATTTTCTGAAATGGAAAAAAAATTAAGAAATGAAGTAATACTATTATTAAGTAAAGAAATTATCCAAATCACTAAAAAAAAAAAGTAAGTCTTTGTCTTAAGCTGGGTTCTCAAGAGAAACAAAACCAGTGAAGTGCATATGTATATGTATATATATATAGAAAGAGAGAGAGAGATTTATATCAAGGAAATGGCTCACGCAGTTGTAGAGGCTGGCAAGTCCCAAGTCCATGGGTCAGGCATCAGGCTGGAGGCTTCTTCTGACTCAGGTAGCTGCAGAGGCAGAGGAACCCAAGATCAGTAGATCAGACAGCAGGCTGCTGGCTCAACTACCAAAGAACCAGAGGTCAGATGATGATGAGCCAGATGCAGGATCCAGAGTGAGCAAAAGCCAATGACCTTTGCCAGAAAGTCTACATATGTTGGATGCAGGCCACACTCCCAAGGAAACTCCCTTTCAACAGATTGTTCATAGCGGATCTCATCATGGAAATGATTACATTAAATTAGATTCCATCACGGAGGTGATTACATCATTACGTAACTGCCAAACCACTGAGAATCATGGCCCAGCCAAATTGACACGCAACCATAACCATCACATTCCACCCCTTGTCAACTTGGCGTCTGTACTCATCTTCTTAAACCCTACACTATCTCCAAATAAAGACAATTATGAAGTCATACTTGTGCCTAACATGCTACAACTAACGTGCTTACGATAAAAAATGCACTAACCCCATTTATATCTTATATTTTATAAGTGAAGAAAACAAAAATATTTGATGCACATACACAAGGAAGAAATACGTGTAACAATTACAGACCTCATTTCTACAACTGATCATGAGTATTTAGAACCACTTCCTTCCACCACCCATTCCGTATTCCATTTACCCTCAGCAAGCACCTCAGTTAGTTGTTGTTCTTTGCCTGGTGGAGTGACCCAAACTTTCATTCCTGAAGCGTCTGGGCCATTAGTTGTCATGTCGGAATGGGGTTACTGTAGTTTTCCATTGACTTTAATCACAGAGCATAGTAGTACTAAGAGACACCCAAAGGGATATCTTGTATTCCAGATATACTCTTCTTACTTCCATTATATAATATTAATCTAATTTCCTCTCGGTAATCAGGATCAATCACACCAGCCAATATGGCAACTCCCTTTTTGCTCATTGATCCAGAGTCATGAGGAGCCTAAAGTGGCCTGGAGGCATTCTTAACTTCCAGTTCAATGGAATCAGTGATGTGACTCTCCCTTTGGAACTAAGACCTCTAGACCCACAGAGCATAGGGTCACAAGAGCAGGAAGTAAAAATTTTCCGAGTGGGTCACTAGGGCTAATAATGAGTGCTGCCACTCCCATTTTCACCCCTTGATTCCTGGACCCATGAATCCTGGCTATGGGAGAAACAGAATCATATATTATATGCTGGATTAGCACATATACAGCCTCCTGGAGACCATTGCCACAACCCTGCAAGGTATTGCCACCTAGTTGGCACTGTCTTTAGAAGGCGATTCCATCATTCTATCAAGACAGCTGATTCAGGATGATGGAGAACATGGTAAGACCAGTGAATTCCATGAGCATGGGCCCACTGCCGTACTTCATTTGCTGTGAAATAAGCCCCTTGATCTGAAGCCATGCTGTGTGGTATACTGTGACAGTGGATAAGGCATTCTGTAAGTCCACGGATGGTAGTTTTGGTAGAAGCATTGCGTGCAGGGAAGAGAAATCTGTATCCAGAGTAAATGTCTATTCCAGTAGGAACAAAACTGCCCTTTCCATCATGGAAGTGGTCCAATATAATCAACCTGACACCAGGTTGCTGGCTGATCACCTTGAGGGATGGTACCATATCAGAGAATCAGTATTGGTCTCTGCTACTGGCAGATTGGGCACTTCTTGGTGTCTGTAGCCAAGTTGGCCTTGGTGAGTGTAAGTTCATGTTGCCGAGCCCATGCATAACCTCTATCACTGCCACCATCGCCACTTTGTCATGAGCCTATTAGGCAGTGTTGGGAGTGGCTGGGGAAAGAGAACCACTGGTATCCACAGAACGTGTCATTCTGTCCGCTTGATTGTTAAAATCCTCCTCTATCAAGGTCACCCTTTGATAAGCATTCACATGAGACACAAATATCTTCACTTCTTTGGCCAATCATAGAGGTCTATCCACATACCTCTTCCCCATACCTCCTGGTCTCCAATTTTCCAGTCATGTTCCTTGTAATTCCCTGACCATCCAGCCAAACCATTGGCTACAGTCCATGAATCAGTATGTGTCATGGATTAAATTGTATCCCTCCAAAATATGTGTCAACCTGGCTAACCCACAATTCCCAGTATTGTGTGATTGTCCACCATTCTGTCATTTGATGTGATTTTCCTATGTGTTGAAAATTCTACTTCTATGATGTTAATGAAGTGGGATTAATGGAAGTTATGTTAATAAGGCAGGGCTCAATCTACAAGGTTAGGTTGTATCTTGAGTCTATCTCTTTTGAGATATGAAGGAGAAAAGCGAGCAGAGAGACAGGGGGCTATCATACCACCAAAAAGTAGTGCCAGGAGCAGTATGCAATCACATATCTGGCCATTTTTCCTTCCAAGCAAAGTGAACAAAAAGGTACACTGATCAAAGTTCTGCCCGTTGGGAGGATTTCCCTTTACCACTATCCTTCAGGGAGTTCCCAGAAAGTGTTGCTGTCTACTTTTGAGTAATGTCTGCATATTATGCAGAACCATCTGTAAACAAGACAAGAGTTTTCTCTTCCTCAGTCAAGTGATCATAAGGAACTCCCCATGAGGCCATAAGTGCAGACTGGGAGACGGAAGGTAATGTGACAGAGGAGAAGACCATGGGCATTTGGACCACTTCCTCATGCAACTTACTTGTGCCTTCAGGTCCTGCTCAGGCCTGATCTCATATACACCACCTCCATTTAATGATGGAAAGCTTCTGTGCACATATGACTTTATAACTCTGTGGGTCAGATAACACCTAGTTCATGAAGGGCAGCTCAGGCTGCATGGTGGCTTGGTGGCTCATGGTTAAGTGTTCAGTCTCTACTAAAGCCCAGTAACAAGCCAAAACTGTTTCTCAAAAGGAGAGCAGTTATCTGCAGAGGATGGCAGGACTTTGCTCTAAAATCCTAAGGGTCTGTGCTGTGATTCACCAATAGGGGCCTGCCAAAGACTCCAAACAGCATCTCCATCTGCCACTGACACTTCGAGCACCATTGAATCAGCTGGATCATATGGCCCAAGGGACAGAATGACTTGCATGGCACCCTGAACCTGTTGCAGAGCCTTCTCTTGTTCTGGGCCCCACTCAAAACTAGCAGCTTTTTCAAGTCACTTGATAAATAGGCCAAATGAGGTATAGTTTGCCTCCAAAATCCAAAGCCCACCAGGTGTTGTGTCTCCTTTTTAGAGGTGGGAAGGGCCAGATGCAATAAATTATCCTTTGCTTTTGAAGGAATATCTCCAAATGCTCCACACTGCTGGACTCCTAGAAATTTTACTGAGGTGGAAGGCACCTGAATTTTTGTTGAATTAACTTCCCACCCTCTAGCATGCAAATGTTTTAGCAATAAGTATAGAGTCATTGACACTTCTTCCTTACTAAGTGCAATCAGCATAATATCATCAACGTAAGGGACCAATGTGACATATTGTGGAAGGGAAAGGCAATCAAGGTCTCTGCAAACTAAATCTTGACATAGGGCTGGAGACTTGCTATAGCCCTGAGGGAGACAACTGAAGGTGTATTGCTGACCTTGCCTGATGAAAGCAAACTGCTTCTGGTGGTCCTTTGAAATAAGTATGGAGAAAAAGGCATTAGCCAGATCAATAGCTGCATAACAGGTACCAGGAGATGTATTAATTTGATCAAGCAATGAAACCACATCTGGAACAATAGCTGCAATTGGAGTCACCACTTGGTTAAGATTATGATAATCCACTCTCGTTCTGCAAGATCCATCTGTTTTTTGCACAGGCCAAATAGGCAAGTTGAATGGGGATGTGGTGGGAATCTCCACCCCTGTATCCTTCAAGTCCTTGGTGGTGGAAGTAATCTCTCCTACTCCTCCAGGAATGTGAAATTTCTTTTGGCTTATTATTTACCTAGGTAGGGGCAGTTCTAATGGCTTTCACTTGACTTTTCCTACCATAATAGCCTCTACTCCACTTGTCAGGGATTCAGTGTGAGAGTTCTGCCAGTTGCTGAGTATAACTATTCCAGTTATATATTCTGGAACAGGGGAAATCCCTACAGGATGGGTTCAGAGACTCACTGGACCTACTGGGAGAAGACATGAGATAAGACTCCATTAATAACCTGACCTGCATATGCCCCACTCTGACAGATGGGCCGCAGTGACATTTTGGGTCTCCTGGAATTAGTGTCAGTTCAGAGTCAGTATCTAGTAATCCCTGAAAATTCTGATTATCCCCCTTTCCCCAGTGAACAGTCACTCTTGTAAAAAACTGTAGATCCCCTTGGGGAAGGCTGGGAGAAAGATTAACAGCATAAATTTTTGGCAGTGCAGTGAGGTCCTTCCTCAAGGGGACACAGCCTCTCCTTCATTCAAAGGGTTGTGGGTCTTTCAACCCTCTCAAGTCTGGGAATTGATTGAGGGGCCATGATTCACTATTCTGGCAAATCGAGTTAGACTGCTATTTACTTAACCTATAATTCTTTCACTTGTACAGATCAAGTAAATATTTAGTAGATTTCCTATCTATTTCACACCTAGGGACCATGACAAAATCGCTAATGCTATAATTCCACATGAATTACACTATTCTGATTACCACTTTGATTCTGCTGTCCATTATGGTACCTTGCCCACCTTGTCTGTTGATTGAGTACTGCCACTTGGCCCCTACCACCATGGGGTCCTATCAGTCCCATTGCAGTTAGGTGTCTTAATTCAGTTAGGGCAGTTCCCACTGTCAAATCTGACATACATAAAGTAGCAATCACAGCAATCTTCAAAGATGCTGAGATTCCTTTCACAAATTTGTTCCTCACCATTGTGATAAAGAGTGAGACCTCTGGGCCCTTTATTTGTGGGTCAGTGGGTCTAACATGATAAATCCACTCTCACATGCCAATTTCCCTAAGCCTTTGGATACCTTCTTCTATCATATACCAAGGCAGGTCTGGTTCTTCAACTTGATTTAGTGTAGACCACCACATAATCCTGTTTCAGGGACTCAACCAAATAAACTATTAGATCCTTTCTTAACATCCCGAGCTGAAACACTGAATGAAGAATATGTGCTTAGTGGGCCTACATCAATAAACTCAGACTGATCCAACTTTATATTCCTTGCACAATTATCCCACACCCTTAATATCCATCCCCACACATATTCCCCAGGTTTCTCTTTGTACATGTTAGAAAAGTCAAGCAATTTTTTTTGGAGTATAGCGTACCCCCTTCTAGGTCAAACTTTGTACTTCACCATTTGGGTCTTCCTGGGACTTAAGTCTAGTTATAGGTCTAGAAGCAAAAATGGGTAATAGGATGTTTTGAGAACAATCAGCAATGTCTTGTAGGGCATCTGCCTCAAGAAATGCCACAGACAATGACTCAGATGCCTCTCCAGGGGATGACTCAGACAAATGCTCTTCAGACACAGCTGGGTTAATCTTATCATATGGGGATGGAGAGGCTAATGGTTTTGTTGGAAAGAACAATCCGATGGAATTTAGGGGCTCAGTGTCCCTAGTTTCCTGATTATCTGTCCCTATGTCCCATCCAAAGTTTCAGGATCCCATTTTTTTCCATCGATGCCCTCATTTTCATGTCGGGCACCATTTGAGGTTGGGAATTCAATTGAAGTTGTAATACAGCTACTCTTATGATAAGACACTGGATTTGGTTTTTGGTAATATCAGCTCTGGTACTGCAAGAAATAAGGCTTTCTTTCAGGGCACAAGTGACAACTTTGAGGTCATTTATGTGGTACTAGAACTTGGACTCTGAAGCCCTGAGCTCATCTCTTTCTTTCACCACTTTGTCTGGTGAAAGTAGAACCTGCCAACCAGCTTCCTTATACTTCTTATTCTGACAAAATTGTAGAAAATATGTGATCACCCCGAACCTGGCCTCTCACCAATACCTCATCTATTGGTGGTGATATTTTGCATATTTCTGTTGCCACCTCACACCATGGATTAGCAGTTCCTTCTTTACTACTGGAAGCCAAGTCATCAACATCTTCAGGACTAACTAGACTTGAAAACCAATTTAGAAAATTCATCTTTACATTTTTGTGTCTCTAGATGGCCACTGGTACCAAATGTCTTAGCTGGATTCTCTAGAGAAACAAAACCTGTGAAGCGTGTATATATATATATAGATAGATAAATATATACACGTATATATCTATATATATAGAGAGAGGGATTTATATCAAGTAAATGGTTCACACGGTTGTAGGGGCTAGAAAGCCCCAAGTCCGTGGATCAGGCGTCAGGCTGGAGGCTTCTCCTGACTCATGTAGGTGCAGGGGCTGAGGAACCCAAGTTCGGCAGGTCAGACAGCAGACTGCTCGCTCAAGCCCCAAGAACCAGAAATCAGATGATGACAAGTAGGATGCAGGATCCAGAGTGAGCAAATGCCAGTGAGCTTTGCCAGAAAGTCTGTATATATTGGATCTAGGCCACACTCTCACAGAAACTTCCTTTCAATTTATTGGCTGCTCATAGCAGATCTCATCATGGAGGTGATTAAATTATATCAGATCTCATCATGGGAATGATTGCTTTATTACATAACTGCCAAACCACTGAGAATCATGGCCCAGCCAAATTGACACACTACCTTAACCATCACAGTCCTCTTAACAAGAAAATGGAAAATTTACAATTTACAGAAGAAGGTATGCAACTCATTAACAAACACTTGGGCAATAATTCAAACTCTTAAAACTTCAGTGAGACACTTTTTTGCTTGTTAATGTCCATATACAATAAAAAGTTATTGAAGATACTTTAAAGCCTATGATGATTTTGAGTTCTGAAAAATGGTTTGGGTTTCCTATGGAAGCACAGAATCTTGCTCATGCTCTATGTAGCCGTTCAGTATAAGCTTTTGACTGGACAGTTGTTGTATTGTTCCTGTCTCCCTTTTCTTTTTCAGATTTTACGGCTTTAGGTAAGAGTTTCAGTTCCTTCTTTGGGAAACTGGGATGCACTTTTGTCCCCAGATTTTTGATGTCCAAATTTTGCTGTGATTTGTAGTCCCAACCTAGTAGTCAGACATCTTACATACTGCCTCTGGAAAACTGAGCTCAATTTTGCTTTTCCTTAGCTTTATTTTTCACTTTATCTTGTTCTTTCTCATCTCTGAAATGTCATCAATACCACTGAAAGGATAATGAGGACAACATAACAGCATTATCAAAAGCTGCCTGAATCCTGTGCACCACCATGAGCCCTCTGGAGTTTACAACAGGTCCCAAGGCAGGTGCCTGAGAGATCACTCCAAACATGATTTAGTAATAAGCTTGATGACATGGAGAGAGAATCACTTCTCTCCATTTCAGATGATAAAAAGAATGCGCCCTTGGGCATGTAGGGATATATTCCATTTCAGTAATCTGATTGGAATTCTGGTGTCTTTTTTTTTTTTTCTCATTTTGACAATTTTTTTATTAAGTCCAATTACAACAAAGGCTGCTTTGTTCATAGAAATAAACCATTCCAGACACTTAGCTCTGTACTCTTGTATCAGATGATCTAGGACTGATAGTTCTATCTAGCCACTCATACCCTAAGACCAGAGCCATCACAACCTCCTCTTTGGGAACAGGGATGAAAATGTCTGAATTTTTATTCATCAAAAGTTTATTGAATGTCAGTTAAGTGCCCCAAACCTGGCGATGCAAAGAGGAATAAGAAACAGTCCCTACTCTTAAGAGTCCAGCAGGTGATACCAAGTGCTACCAAGCAATTTATACCAGTTGTTACCATCGAGTTGACTCTGACTCATGGTGACCTCATGTGTGTCACAGTAGAACTGTGCTCCATAGGGTTTCCATTGGCTGATTTTTTGGAGGTAGATCACCAGGCCTTTCTTCTGAAGCACCTCTATGTGGACTCAAACCTCCAAGCTTTTGCTTAGCAGTCTAGCACATTTACCACTTGCACCACCCCAGTGTCAGCATTATAAGTGGAATGTGAGAAACTTATGTGCCCTAAACACCAAGGAGCAAAGACAAAGGACAAATAATCTCAAATGGTGGCACAGGGCACAAGACAGACAAGGTAGGAATTGAATACTTCAGGGCAAGCCAAAGATTGGCAGTAGGGTAAGGGAGAATGGGAAAAAAAAGGATGAAAAGAGAAAAGACTGTACAGGAAGAGAAAAGAATCTGAGCACAAGGTGAAGAGTGGGAGAAAATGTGGAACCAGACATCTTCAGGGAACTGTAAATAATCGAGTATGGCAGGAACGTAGGGTAATGGAAAGATGTGGAAGGAGATGAGATTGGACAGGTAGACAGACACCACATTATGGAAGCATGGATGCCATGCTAAGTATTTGATTTTTATCCGGATGGTGTTCATTTTTGTTCTTTAATTTTTCTAAGTAACTGAGCCTTTCCCCTTTTTTATGTCATGGAAGTTGGTGTATAATGTTAAATCCAGAGATTTTATGTTCAAGCAGAATTTAATAGTGTCCTTTCCAACCTTAAGGAATTTATTCAGTGTATTCAATTATTCTTCAAAAATATCTGTCTTTCTAATATATATTTGCTAATTATAGTAGTTGCAGATAAATAATGCTTTGACTTGATGATGTATATATGTTCAAATTTTACACATGCTCTTTTGCATTCTTTAGACCAATAGTTTCTTTATTATTTCTCAATGTTCAAATTTACATACTTTAGTTTTCTTCTTGAGGACAGATTAAAAAATGAGTTCAGCCTAACAAAGTATTTTAATCGACATTAAATTTTATGTCCTACCCCATTTATTAGCAGATTTTTTTTTATGTGAGTTTTGTTTGCCTCCAGCTAAACTATACTTCTGCCAGGGAAATGAAAGTTTGCCTATTTTTAATCTTTTTATTATAGCTGTATTTTTTTGGCATAGCATTCATTTATCCAAATTCTTTGACCATTGAATCTGGTATAGCAAAGCACTGGGCTAGGGCTAGGCCCTTTTGGCTCTAATCTTACCTCTTTGAACAACTAGCTATTTTATCCTGAGCAATTCACCTTTCTTCTCATCTGTGAAATGAGAGGTTTAGACTGAATCATCTCAAAATGCCCTTCCAACTGAGACATTTTCATTCTCATGACTAAGCATTAATATATGCAATGGAGCTCATGGTTCCTTCCTTTGCTTACATAATTTGTGCATTTCTTTACTTTGAAATGTGTATACTTAGCTTGTTTACCCTCGTTTTTTACATAGAGGGGTTTTATGGGGGGGGGGGGCTTAAGTTACTATCAGAAGCTCTGCTTATAGGAGTTACTTAGTGACCCTTTGTCATAACAAAGGCATATTAAGAGTTATCATTTATGCTTTTGTGTTCCTTGTTGTAGCCTTAAGATGTTACACTTTTTAATTTTCATTCCAAAGGAAATAATCTGGTTTCTGTTTTATTATAAAGCATATCAGGAGGTGTTCTAAATTCCCAGGTCATGCAGTACTGTTGCCTCTGGATCATCAGCTCTCAAATATTCTGGAAAGGCTGGCCCACATTGATTCCAGGGCTAAGCTAGCCTCGCCTACAACTACCACTCAAATGGTATGGCTTCAGGGAGTGAAACGTGGTGTTGTTGAGCTAAGGCACATACAATTGTGAAAACAAAACATGCAGTGAATTCCAGATGCCAACATCAGATTATCTTTATCATTGCTTCCTTCCTTCTGCTTCCCTCTCCCTCAGCTGCACAATTTGATCTAACTCGGGAATCTCTGAGGCAGCAGCTTCTTGCTATTGCTTGGGATAGTTTCACTGTTATGTAATCAAAGTTTATTGTCCTTGTACCAAAGCTTGTTCTTTGCTTACTCCTTATCAACCTCCCTTCATTCCCCCTCCCCCATCTGTCTGAGTCACTGCCTAATAGCCTGGAGTCCTTTGGTGTGACCTGCATAGATTTCCAAGAATTGCTTAGCCTTGAAGCCAATTCTGAGTCCTGGTTGCACAGTGGTTAAAGCACTCAGCTGCTAACTGAAAGGTTTGTGGTTTGAACCCACCATCTGCTCCATGGGAGAAAGATGTGCAATCTGTTTCCGTAAAGATTACAGCCTTGGAAACCCTATGGGGCAGTTCTACTCTGTCCTATAGGGTTGCTATGAGTTGGAATCCACTTGACGGCAAATGGGTAAGGCAAATTCTTTGCAGAGAACCTGATGGGATGGTGTAAAACCACCATGGAGGAGGGCCGGGTGGGATCAGCCTCAGGAGACTCAAGGGAGACAGTGGCATCCTGAAAGTAGAGTGCTTCTACTAGGAGAAAAGAATCATCCTCAAATTGTAAAGTGAGTGAATTTTGGCTTTGTTAATAATTTTACCTGCATCTGGACCTGGAACTCTTTCTTCATATCCCCACTCAAGTGAGACCAAGAAAATATCTTTGTCAATTTAAAAAAATTAACAGCTAAATGAATCTGTGCATGAAGCTACAGTAATGTTCCTTAATGTATAGATTATATCTTCTGGATGGTAAGTAGGGACATATAACTTGACTAATGTGAACACCGTCTTAGGTTCAATCAGAAGAACAGGCAGGAACTGGGTGAACTCACAAACATCCTTCTGGTTTGCAGCAGGAATTAGAAACTTACTTGCTTAGAGACTTTTTTTGCAAGGCCAGAAGATGAATGCCAGAACTGTGGCTGATGCAAACTGCTGAGGTCAAGCAAGAGAACCATGTCTAAATAAGTGCTCATACTGAGACAGCTAGGGTTAACTGTGCTGGTGGAATAAAAAAGCTATTAAAAGATTACCACCCAGAAGTTGGGTAAACAGAAACCACATCCTGTCAACATAAAATAAGGTTAGAACAACCTGTGAATTACTACTTGCTCCATAGTGTTTTTCTAGTCCCTTTCCCCTTCTTAGAGGCCCCGCATGCGCAGAAGAACAAAGCGTAACTGCTGTTTTGGTCCATCGAGCGGGGCGAAGTAATACAGATCAGTGCACCTGTGCCATAGTCCATATCCCATAATAAGTGATGCTGAGAGCTGCTGAGGGGACAACGTCCTGAATATCAGCAGGTTCCATTTTGGATTCCGGATGCCGTGCAACCTAATTAGTATGCACTACCGTTCCAAGGAGTACCCGCCCCTTCAAAGAAACCCACTGAATATTCATTGCTCTCTTGTCCCCGCCGAACCCATATAAGCCCTAGCCTTGCTACTCCTTGCTATCCAGTCTTTTGAGGCATGAGCCCCCAACTGACTCCTTTTACTTGTCACAAGTAAAATAAAACTGTTAGAGCTGAACCCAAAAATTGTCTTCTCTGTGTATTCTTACAAGACAAGGACCCAGTGAGTTTGGAGGGCCTCCGTGCCCTTGTTGGTAACAATATCCAGAGGGTCCAAAGAGATTGCCTCCCAAGTTGTAGAGACAGGCTGTGTATCAGGATGGGAAATGGCACGTGGTCTGGATAAAATACTGGGACAGGGTGGGAAACCGAGGTTGATTTTTACATCCTCATTTCACGTATTGTCATGAATGGGCAGAGTCCCAACTATCCATAGTCAATAAAAACCAAGGTAGTAATGGGGCTTAGGAGGTATTTTGCCAAAATGCTCTAATTCTGCCCAGTTGATCAGCATACCCACTACTACCACTACCATGAGTTTAATAAGAGAATATCCAAGGGGAAATCACAATGCCACTGTTTTACTAGCTGTGCCACCGCCCTTTGACTCTAACCCAATTCACAACACTGTTAAAATCTGAGTCGGGGCATGAGGTTCTAGGTCTAAATGCCTCACGCCATACTGCTTTCCTCAACCCTAATTTAGATTTTTCTTTTTTTAACTTTGTATCAGCATTTAAGTTGTTGCTTAAAGAAAGACCATCAGAAGAAGAGAAGGGTACGAGTGTATGGGACTGGTGAACAGAACAGGCTCTGGCCCTCTGTACCTACCTAGTCACAACGTGTAGCTGATGCTGTGATGACCGCCCAGAACCCCCTTCTGGACTGCAGGACCTATTTCCTCACCTGCTGAGAGTGCTGCTCAGCTGTTCCTTAGCTGTCAGTTCTCGCCTGGAATCTCCCTTTGTTGATGAAAGTTGCTGCTCCTTGGTCCAAGATCATACCCTTTTCCCAGGGAAAGTCTGCTTCCAATGTGGGGTCCACACAGGCATACCCCACCTCCTCATCCAAACTCAGGACAACTCTGAAGGACCCTCCCAGCTTCAGAGCTTCCCATGGAGTTCAGGGAGGCATTTATTGTGACTATATTGCAGCCAAACTTCTCTTTCTGCCCAATCCAGACTCATTCCTCACAAACGTTAAGCCCAAGTCCAGACACTTATGGTGCATTGCAATACCTCCCCTGGGGCCGCCTGGTTTCAGGCCAACACATGCACATCACCAGTACCCCTCATCAAGCATACACCACAGAATATCTCTGCTTTGTTGTGAAAGCAGGTTTGGAAGAGAAAAAGATTTGGAGGATTACTCAGCCCCATGCAGTTGCAACCTAGAAGTGTAGAGAGTTTAATGCCCCCACGGACAACCCTCACAAATGGGCGGTTGGGAGGGAGGAGGCTGGTGATAAATGTCCTAGTTTTTCCATCCTCTGGTGGGACATTTCTGAGGCAAGTTCTACACTGTTCCAACAGTAGAAGAGCAATCCAGCAGAATGAGCTCCCAGCCCATAAATATATGCTTCATTAGCATTTCTCCTTCTCTTGTATCACTTTTCCCCTCCCTCACTTCTGCTACTATGTATCCCCTCTCAAATATACTAGGTAAACCCATCACTGCCTCAGGGTCTGTTTTCAGAGGAACCCAGTCAAAGTGTCTTACACTTTGACCAATCCAATTAGCAATCCCTCTTCCAGTGGGAGAGTGAGGGAAAGTTTGGGTATAAGAGGTGTTGCTTGTGAATCATACCAATCTCCTCTATAAACAGTATGGGGGGGCAATGATGTTCAGTGGTAGAATTCTTACTTTCCATGCGGGAGATCCGGGTTCAATTTCCAACCATTGACCCTCATGTGTAGCTACTACCCATCTGTCAGTGGATGTTGTGATGATGCTGAAAATGTTTCAGTGGAGTTTCTAGACTAAGACAGACTAGGAAGAAATGCCTGGTGATTTACTTCTGAAAAATCGGTCATTGAAAACCCTAGGGAACAAAATCCTACTCTCACACATGTGGTGTCACTATATTATATGTTAGTGGAGCCTATTCATTAAATTCAATTTTCCAGGCGCTTTGATCTAAAGATGGGACATTGAGAGGACCAGAGATGGTAGAGGAAAACACACAAACCCACCTGTGTGCCTCAACCCTGTCAGCAAAACTAAGTTTAGTACAGACTTTAAATTCCTTAGCCAGTGTGTGTATCTGGCAGCATAAGGCTGTGATACGCCCCAGTGGGACACAGCAAAGTGCCTGGAACAATACTGAAATGTAGTAAAGGAGCATAAAATCAACCAGGCAATTTTGATCCCTGCACTTATGTGAATTTGTCCAAAGAGAAAAGTAGGATGCGTTGTGTCTTAGTTCCAAAATATTTTCTTTACTTTAAATTCTTTTCTTTTGGAGTGACAGATATGTTCGCAGGTGAAACACTGTATTTTTCTTGTTGTTCAGTGCCATCAGGTTGGTTCCAAATCATAGTGACACCATGTACAACAGAACAAAACACTGCCTGGTCCTGCGCCATCCTCACAATGTTGCTATGTTTCAGCACATTGTCGCAGCCACCACTGTGTTAATCCATCTCTCTGAGGGTCTTCCTCTTTTTTGATGACCCTCTAATTTACCAAGCATGATGTACTTCTCCAGGGACTTGTCCCTCTGGATAACATCAAAGTACATCCAAAGTCTCACCATCCTCACCTCTAAGGAGAATTCTGGTTGTACTTCTTACAAGACAGATTTGTTCATTCTTTTGGCAGTTCATGATATAGTCAATATTCTTCACCAACAACGTAATTCACATGGATCAAGTCTTCTTCAGCCTTCCTTATTCATTGTCCAGGTTTCGCATGCTATGAGGCAAGGAGATTGAAAATACTATGGCTTGGGTCAGGCACACCTTAGTCCTCAAGGTGACATCTTTACTTTTTAACAGTTTAAGAGATCTTTTGCAACAGATTTGCCCAGTGCAATAGGTTATTTGATTTCTTGACTTCTGCTTCCATGGATATTGACTGTGGATCCAAGCAAAATGAAATCTTTGACAGCTTCAATCTTTTCTCTGTTTATCATGATGTTGCTTATTGGTCCAGTTGTAAGGATTTTTGTTTTCTGTATGTTGAGATGAAATCCATACTGAAGGCTGTAGCCTTTGATCTTCATCAGTAAGTGCTTCAAGTCCTCTTCACTTTCAGCAAGCAAGGTTGTGTCATCTGCATATAGCAGGTTGTTAATGAGTCTTCCTCCAATCCTGATGCCCCATTCTTCTTCATATAGTCCAGCTTCTCAGATTATTTGCTCAGCATACAGATTGAATAAGTTTGGTGAAAGAATACAACCCTAACACGCGCCTTTCCTGATTTTGAACTCTGCAGTATTTTCTTGTTCTGTTCGAATGACTCCCTCTTGGTCTATATCCAGGTTCCACATGAGCAAAATTAAGTGTTCTGGAATTCACATTCTTTGCAATGTTATTCATAATTTGTTATGAGCTATACAGTCAAATGCCTTTGCATTGTCAATAAAACACAGGCAAACATCTTTCTAGTAATCTCCACTTTCAGCCAAGATCCATCTGACGTCAGCAAAGATATCTCTCATTTCAAGTCCTCTTCTGAATCTGACTTGAATTTCTGACAGTTCCCTACAATGTACTACTGCAACCATGTTTGAATTGTTTTCAGCAAAATTATACATGTGTGTGATATTAATGATATTGTTCAGTAATTTCCACATTCTGTTGGATCACCTTTGTTTGGAATAGGCATAAATATGGATCTCTTCCAGTCAGTTGGCCAGGTAGCTGTCTTCCAAATTTCTTGGCATAGAGGAGTGAGCACCTCCAGTGCTGCATCTGTTTCTTGAAACATCTCAATTGGTATTTTGTCAATTCCTGGAGCCTTGTTTTTCACCAATGCCTTCAGTGCAGCTTGGACTTCTTCCTTTGATACCATCAGTTCTTGATTATACGCTACCTCCTGAAATGGCTGAATGTCAACCAATTCATTTTGGTACAGTGACTCTGTGTATTCCTTCCATCTTCTTTTGATGTTTCCTGTGTCATTCAATATTTTGCCCACAGAATCTTTCAAAATTGCAACTCAAGGCTTGCATTTTTTCTTCAGTTCTTTGTGCTTGAGAAATTCTCCGTGTTCTTCCCTTTTGGTTTTCAAAATCCAGGTCTTTGCACATTTAATTATAATACTTTACTTTGTCTTCTCAAGCCACTCTTTGAAATCTTCTGTTCAGCTCCTTTTCTTCATTATTTCTTCCATATATTTCTTAGGCCTACAGAATCGAAATTAGGAAGAAGAGAGAGTACAGAGGTATATGTATATGTGTATATATATATGTATATATGTATATGTATATATATATATATATACACATATATATGTATATATATATATATATATATATATATATATATTTCAAAGAGTTTCTCAGGTTATCCAGGTTGACTCTGATTCTGATACAAATCCTTATTTTCAAATCTCTTTATCCCTGGACTCACTTAACTCAAAAAAAAATAAAAAAATCACTGTCAAGTCAATTGTGACTTATGGAGACCCCATGTCTTTCAGAGTAGAATTACACTCCACAGGGTTTTAATGGCTGTGATCTTTCCATAGATCACCAGGTCTTTCTTCTGAGGCACCTCTAGGTGAATTTGAACTGCCAAACTTCCAGTTAGTAGCTGAACACTTAACCATTTGTGCCACCCAGGGACTCTCAGGTAACTTAAGCACTGTGCTAAGAGTCAGCGCTCATGGGTACAAGTTCTGGCTCTGCAAATAACCATCTGCATAACCATTGACAATGCAGCCATAGAAAGAGGAGTCTGAACAAGATAAGTTCTCAGGTCCCTCCTGACACCAAGGTAAATCCTATGCTGTAAATCCATGTCCGTCAGCCAACATACACAAACAAAGCCAGCATTAATGCCTAGGGGAAGTAAGTGGTTGAATAATGTGATATTATTTCAGTTACGGCTGTGTAAAAGTTCTTTCACTCTAAGTGTATTTTACATGCTATCTTAAGCAATTTAGTTTTCCATATTATATTTAGTCACTGGTTGAATGGCGAATTCTTAAATAGTAACACATTAAGCTATTACCAGTCATTAACGCTTCGTTATGACAGTGACAATAGATCATTTTCAAATTGATAGTTACCCTAAAATTCAACCCTTTAAGAACAGGGTGCAGAATCAAAGGCAGTTTGGAACATACTGAAAAGCACACAGAACTGAGAAACAAGTGTCTGCTTTCTGCTCACACTTACACCGCTAATTAGCTGTGTGTCTTTGGATAGGTCCTTTTCTGCCTCAGGAACTCAAATCATGATCTGTAAAATGTGAGGATTCGGAGAGATAATCTCTGAGGGTCATTATTACTATATAACTGAATATTCTTACATACTGTTACAGGAGATGAAAGGTAATCACGAGTGCTGAACTGAAGGCACTGGTTTCCTGTCAGTTTGAGAGGGAGAGACACAAGAACTAGAGACAATTGCGGGAGGCCAATGGAAACACAGACACCAGTTTTTTTAAGGCCAGTTTGAGACCTTAAGGACAATTACCTTTGTGTACTGCTGCTTAAAATGTTTGCTGCTTTATTCTGTAGAACACAGGCTCTCACAGAGCAAAAGGAAAACGCCAGTGCTGCTCCTTAGGGCAATTCTCTCAGGACATATTTGTAAACCACTATGAAAGTGCAGAATCAGCTGACTAGCCTCCAGAAACTCATGGTCCTGATGGGCAACACTCAGATGTTCTTCCCCCTCACCCACCAGCCTAGCTCCTCTTCCTCAGACTGGAGTCTTGGGGCTGGACAGGGAGAAGCTAGTCATGTCACAGGGTCAGGAAGGGTTGTGTGTATTGGAGACGAGCTTCTGAACCTTCAGTGGTGAGGCAGCAGTTCAAATGAAGGGAATCAACCAGCCAGAAGCAGTGCTGGAGAAGGAAACATGAGAGGAAGTACAAAGGGGGAGGGAGACTCATGGGACCCTCCCAGGTGAGAAAGAGAAAATAGACCCACGTCCATGAAAGCTATTTAAGTAAGAAGCCAATGAACTTCGCATATGGCAGATTAGCACAGTTACACCTGCTTTCTTGATGAGATTGGAGTGGGCCACATTTATAATAAGGAGGCAAACTCACAGAAGTGTTTGAACTTTGGCTTCCTTACTCTAAATAGACAATGTGAGGACAATGGCTGAGATTTCAGGTTTTGATAACTGAAGGAATTACAGAGAACACATTCTCTGTCACATTGTACCTTTCAGTCTTAGGAAGTCAGCCACTACTTCAGTTTTCACAGCCTCTTCCAGGAGTAAATACTGTTAACCCTGAAGTCACTGGGTCAGGATACAATTATGTGGACCCCAGTTTCCTAGGAAGTAAATGGAAACCCACAATTTCAAGTAGTCCAGGAAATAACCATCAACAGATGATGATATCAGGTTGCTATTGATCTCGGTTGAATAGGGACTAATGATCAACCAATTTCTCTTCCAGAGAATTTTCAGATCCAAGTCGATATAGCTTTCTAGAAACCTGCCTCGTCTACATCTGCTTTTCTTTGAGTGGCTTACTAGCTCTCTCTCTCTCTCCGTTCCTCTTATCTTTTTAAGTTCTAGATCTTCCCCCCTTAAAGAAATATTTAGCCTATGCTTCTAATGAGCCTTAGGAAGCTCACTGGGGCCCTGACTGAACAGTGCCTATAATTTAGGGTGAGTTATGTTTCAATTACCTCTGCATTATGGCCTACTTGTGAGGGCAGGCATTATGTCATGTCAGGGATACAGGCTAGAGGAAATACAGATGCCCCCATTACAGGCGGTGATGGAGCAGTTTTAATAATATTGGGGGAAGATGGAGCAGTTTTAATAATATTGGGGGAAAATGGAGCACATATGCCTTTCCAGCTGCACCATCACTGCACATTAGCTACACCACATGGCCACAGTGACAGATGGAGCATATAGGGAGGAAGGGGTTACAGGTATATTGGGTACTGGAGTTTGTTCTCTGCATTTAGAAAAGAGGCAAAAAGTCCTATATAAACCTTGAAAATATTTGTTTTTTCCTGTGAATAGTGATCTTACCAAAGGTATAAAACACTATAACTTTTCAATAAAAAAGGAAAAAAAATCTAATTCCAGTGCGTTTCCCCCCTTTCATATGAGGAAGGTAACTCTTCGTGTGCTCTCACTCTGCCTCCCATTCCCTCTCTCATTTTCTCTACCTCTTTATTTTCTTGACACAAATAGCAGTCATTGCTCAGAGAATGTGCAGGATTAGGCTGCTTTGTAATTCAAACCTTTTCTTCAGGTTACCAATTATGTACTAAAGAGGAAAATATGTATTGCTAAATGGCCTTGTTATGGATATTTCCAATTGTGGATGGGAAGGTGGCCATCCCCACCACAAACCTTTCCAAACCATTACTCCATTTATCACTTACAATGGAATTTAGCTAACGCTAATTTCCATCTTTTACTTTTTTTCAAATGGGGGAAAAGCATATATAGATATTTTTCTTTGGCGTGGTTGTTTCCTTTAAAAAGAGGAAGTGGCAAAAATGAGCAGCCACAGCCAGATGATGATCTGTGCATTGAGGATTGGCGGTTTGCAGGTCTTGAGAAAGGTGAGAAAGTAGAAGGCCCTGGTGGGTCCCTTCATCCAACAGCTGTTTCACTTTGGTTAAAACAAATACAGTCATTCAGACATGACTCTGATCTAACTAAGGAGGAATGGGTTCAGCAACAAAATAGGTAGTGTACATCGTTGGTCTAACTTTCCTCTGACCAAAATGACTGGGTAAGCCTAAGATAAAAAAGGGCAACATGAAATACGCGGGACGACATGCACAGAAAATATACTGAAGCATACAGGGAATTTTAAGTCAACTGGGGTTAGAGAAGATACATGTAAAGGAAAAATAATTGTGTATGCATATATTTAACAATCTTTTTCTTCTTATAGGTATAACTTGAACTCACTGTAGAAAATTTCCCATAAAAAAGCACCTCTGCTATTATTTCAGTCATTTACTTTCAATATTTTTTATCAGACTAATTTTTTTGTACAAAATCATTCATGCATTCATTCATTCATTAAGCAATTATTCAGTGAGTATCCACTATGCAATAAACGCTGTTCTGCTCATATAAGTGTATCTAGTGAACATGTTGGTGTTTTTGTGTGCTGTCGAGTGGATTCCAACTCATAGCGACACTGTAGGACAGAGTAGAACTGCCCCATAGGGTATCCGAGGCTGAAATCTTTATGGGAGCAGACCGCTAGATCTTTTTTTCCCACAGAACTGCTGTTGGATTAGAACCACCGACCTTCCATTATCACCCAAGCACTTAACCATTGTACCACCAGCACAGACACAGTGAATTCCCTCCTAGAGGACAATAGACAAATAAAATACTTGCAGTTTGCGATGCATGCTAGGAAACAAATAAAAAGATGAGCACAGTAGGGGGATTACTTTCGAAAGAGTCTTCAGAGATATCTGGACTACATTGCATATGTGATTTTGCATCCTGCTCTGTTCACTTATCAAAGTAGGGTAAATGCGTTTATGCCATTAAATATTTTTTGAAAGCATTATTTTTCATGGCTAGATAGTCTGTCTTTGAAGTGTACTTCATCAATTTATGATTTCTACAATATATATATGTAACTTTTCTTTATTTTAGGATATTTTAATTGTCTCCAATTGTTCACTTTTATAAATAAGACAAGGACTAACTTGTGCATAAGTCTTTGCTGACATTTTAGATTAGTATATGAAAATAGCTTCCAAAAAGTAGAATCACTAGGTTGAAACATATGAACATTCTAAGGTCTTTTGATACAAATTACTAAATTACTTTGCAGAAAAATTTACTAACATATGCACCCAGCCATGTAGGAGAGTTGCTAACATTTAATGAGCACTGACTGTGTGTCCCAAGATTCTGTTCTAAGTGCTTTACATTTGTTGATTAATTCTCCTTTATCAAATACATGTAATACTAATCCCATTTTATCTATGAGGATTCTGAGGCACGGAGTGGTTAACTAGCCTGCCCAAGATTACACAGCTAGTAAGTTGTGTTGCCAAGGTTTGAAGCCAGGAGGTCTAGCTAAGAAGCCCTACCTTTAATGGACTGGACACTATTGCTTCTGATATTCTCACCAGCATTCAGTATTACTCTTTTTATCCCAACCAATTTGATAGGAAAATAATAGCATCCCTTTATTCAGATTTACATTCATATTTAGTAGTACAGTTAAACACTTTTCTGTATTTTTCCTCTGTTGCATTTTTAGTTCTTCCATGAGTTCCATGTTTCTTGATCCTCTTTTCTGCTGGAATATCAATTCCATTACTTAGTTTTGAAAGCTCTTTGCATATTAAGGATACAACACTGTGATCGTTGTAGTATTTTCCCCATCTTTATATTTCTCTTAGTTGAATTGCTGGCATTTTTGTATAAATAGAAGTATTAACTTTTATTGATCTTTTGATCTATTTACCAAAATCTGTTAATCTTTTCTCTGCATTTTTTCCATGACTGTCACGCTCAGACAATTGTTTTTCATCTAAATGCTTGTTAAATATTCACCTATGCATTCTTCTTGTTCTTCTTCTTTGTCTTCTTTTTTTGGTTACATTTGTTTTATTTAACTTACTAAATATTCGTGGCGTATTTTGATGTAAATTAGAAAAAATTTATTTTTCCACATAAGCAAAGTTAAAACAATTCCTGAATAGCTCACATGCTCTTCATTATTTTAAGATGCATTATGTGTCAACTATCAAATATTAAATATACTAGGGTTTATTTCAGGATTACAAATTCTATTTCATTGATCTGTTAGTAGATATTTACATTAAAGGATGTAAAATTGCTTTATTTCCATAGTGAATTTTAATGTCCAGTAGAGCAAACCCTTCTCCGTTTTCCAAATTTTCCCAGCTGTACTCCCAAAAGTTTGTTTCCAGATGAATTTTAGAATTATTTTGTCAAGTCTCTCCTCCCCCTACCCACAGACACAAACACAGATGTTGCTTTAAATCAGTGAATTACTTTGAGAAAGATTTATTCTTTAAAATGGACTTCTTATCCAGAAACATGTTATGTTCCTTGTTTTTTTTGGTGGTGGTGTTTGTCTTTTTTTACCAAAATGCTTTACTCATGTTATTGGGCTCATTTCCAGGCATTTTATGATTTTTATTTGCTACTGTGAATGGCATTATTTTTGTCTTATATCTTCTAGCAAACTGTTGCTGGTTTTTAAAAGAGATATTGGTTTTCATAAAATTATTGTGTATCCAGTCACTTTGCTAGACTCATATTAGTTATCATAATTTTAAGCTGTTATTTTTTCCTCAGAGTAAAATAAAGTAGTATAAAAAAATGCTGAATATGATTCCTCCCCCAATGGTTTGGCCTCTCGTTCCTCGTTTTTCACCTTGTTTTATTAGACAGAACTTTTGGAGCAGGCAGCTTTATTTTGTTCCTGATTAAAATTACACTATTTCTACTGTTTTACCATTAAATATAATCTTGGATCTTGTTATCATGTTCATAAATGTTTTCTAAGAACTGTAATGGAATGGATATTTAAGAATAATCAGAAGCCTATTTAATATTTCTCGAGATACTCATTTTTCCTCTTTGGTCGCTTGATCTAATTAATCAATTCCTTAGCATTAATTCACTATTATAGTCTAAGGATAAATCCTATATTGTTTTTATAGATTATCTTTAAGGTACATTTCAATTCAATTTACACATAGATTATTTAGGCTTTTTAAAAATTTATTTTCTACATATTTAAACAAGATTTTTACATACATAAAAATAAAAATATAGAGAGCTATGTAGTTTGCTGCTGTTGTTAATTGCCACTGAGCCGGTTCCAGTTCACAGCGACCCTACATACAACAGAATAAAACCCTGCTGGGTGCTGCTTCATCCTCATAATCATTGTTATGCTTGAGCCCATTGTTGCAGCCAGTGTGTCAATCCATCTCTATGAGGGTTTTCCTTTTTTTTACTGACCCTCTACTTTACCAAGCATGACGTCCTTCTCCAGGGACTGGTCCCTCCTGATTACATGTCCAAAGTAAGTGAGAAGAGGTCTCTGCATCCTTGCTTCTAAGGAACATTCTGGCTGTACTTCTTCTGTGTAGTTTAGACATATATTATTTTATTTTTGCTGTCCTTGTCAGATTTTACTATCAGAATCTAGTAATCTTACTCCATGAAATTAGTACATTTATACAATTTTTTTCCAAATTCAATTCAATTGACACTTAAAAAAACTAGTCCCATATAAACATTGAAACTCAGATATTTTGGAGATATTTCTATGATCCATTTTCATTTTTTTGCTATTTTTTAAAGCTGTTTAGGCTTTCTCCTAGGCAATTTTGATATTTTAGAAAATTGTTCATTGCATTCATATTTTCAAAGTTATTAGCATCACATTAAACGTGGTACTATTTGGTAATTTTAAAAATCTTTTTTTTAAGTTCCTTTCTCATGTCTGTTTAATTTTATTTTGTTATTGTTATTAATTAGATTTTTCTTTGTTTATTTTGGGAGAGGAGTTTTCAGAATCCTTTAGAGGATGATTGAGATCATTACTTAATAAAGGAGTGGGAGTGGATGGGAAGATGAAAGCCCAAGATTGGACACAACCCAGTCTTAGTGGCATGAAGAAGGCACTGTGTGAGTCAGGAGGGGAGGTGGCATGCTGATTTCTCTGGAGGTACAGAGGTGAAGCACAGATGAAGCATAGCAGACACAGGTGTGAAAAACTGGTCAGAAGTTTGCATTTGAAATAGTAATAAATGGTGTGCCACTTAAAAATGTTCAGCAAGATGTTAAAAAAAAAAGTTTGTAGTTTTTAAATTATTCTGGGAAGAATTAATAGAAAGGCTTAGAGATGGAGGGAGGAAGGCTTTCCAAAAGGACTGATAAAGACCTGGCCAAAGGATGAGTAGGAAAAGACAGATAAAAGATTCCATGGTGAAAATACACTGCTTATCCAAAAAGGAGAAATCCATTTTGTCTAGTGTGGAAATATTTATGGAGGTGAATGGGAAGAATATTTGAAAGTATACCTGTGCCCAAAATCTAAGATAAGTATTCTTTGTGCCCCTCAGGTATGAGAAGTTGATACTAGACAACTTCGCAAACAAAATTTGGGGGTTGCTCTGAGTCAGAATCAACTCGATGTTACCTAACAACAACAACAACATTACCATTTTATATTATTCTCAAACAGAATTTTAAGACGTTCTGGCCAATAAAACCAGGGCACTAAACATGTGGGGCATGGAAGAGAAAGAGATAGAAAATTACACCAAATGAAGAAGAAATTCGGGAAAGGTTGAAAGTTTAATGGGAAAAAATTCTGATTTACTAGGTTTGGGGAATCTGCATTCAACATGGGAACCTCAATCCATGTCGAGCTTCCCTAAGGAGTTTTGGAAACACAAGCAAGGGTGGAGAAAGCATGAAGTTAATAACTAGAAAATAAAATAACAACAGTTATAGTAATAATAATGTCTCTTATTATTATTTAAAGAATCACTGGTGGTGCAACGGTTAAGTGTTCAGCTGCTAACTGAAAGCTCAGCTGTACAAACCCCCCAGCAGCTCCAAGAGAGAAAACACCTGGTGATCTTCTTCTGTAAAGACTACAGCCTAGGAAACCTGGTGGGAAAGTTCTACTCTGTCATATGGGTCCCTTTGAGTCAGAATCAACTCAGTGGCACCCAACAACAATAACATTATAATTTTATATTATTATTTATATATATATATTTTTTTATTGTACTTTAGGTGAAAGTTTACAGAACAAATAGTTACTCATTACACAGTCAATACGCATATTGTTTTATGACGTTGGTTAACAACCCCACAACATGTCAACACTCTCCCTTCTTGACCTTGGAGGACCTTTTTTCTTTTTTGGTGAAAATATACACAGCCAAAGACACACCGTTTCAAAAATTTCTACATGTACAATTCAGTGATATCCATTACATTCTTCCAGTTGTGCTGCTATTCTCACTGTCCTTTTCCAAATTATTCTATCACCATTATCTGCAACTCACTGCCCCCTAGGCTTCCCATCAAACCTTTTGCATTGCTGTTGTCAATTTGATCTCACATAGATAATTCTTTTTTTATATATATATTATTTTTAAAGATATCATTTTTGGGGTTTATGTTGCAGGTGAAGTGTGCAGTGTTTTACATGCCTTATCTTGTGTCATCACCCCAATAATACTAGGAGGTAGACTTTACTTCCCACACTTTGTAAAAGGAAACTGAGGCTTGAAGAGTTAATAATTTGTGCTAGATCATACAGCTAATGAGAGCAAGTGGCAGCATCTAAACTTTTAGCTCCAATCCTGAGTTCTTAATCACCATATTACATAGAGTCATTCATATCTAGGCTGTAATTTAAACCAGAAAAGAGAAAACATATAAACTATCTTAGGAAGATAAAAAATGGAAGGATTGAAGTCTCAGGTAGCATTCATGAGCAGAAGAGAAAAACAAAAAGCTGCCAGACAGTTTCTGTACAACTATAAATGAATGAAGCACAAAGAAAGCTTAGGAATTAGTCTCTTCAGCATTATCCTTCCAAGAAAGTGGCAATCAGTATTCATCTTTTCAAATTAAAACAAAAAAAAATAAATATTATATGTATATACATAAATATGAGCATTTAATATGGCATAGAAAAAGAATAAGAGATACCAGCTCATTCATATGTTCATTTATTGTGCAAATATTTATTGAGCATTTACTATCAGCCAGACACATCTCCAGGTGTTGAGTTTTTAATAGCAATTATAAACGTACATGTTACTCTCATGGAGCTTACTGTGTAATGGAAGAATAAGACACTAATCAGTAACCACACAAATAAATGCATGATCACAAATCAACTTAAGTGCAAAGAAAGAAAAGTTGTTGTTGTTAGCTATCAAGTCAGTCCAGACTCATGGTAACCCCATGCACAGCAGAACAAAATGCTGCCTGGTTCTGCACCATCTCCATGATTGGTTAGAGATTTGACTGTTGTGATCCATAGGGTTTTCATTCATTGGTTTTTGGGAATAGTTCACCAGGCTTTTCTTACTAGTCTGTCTTAGTCTGGAAGTTCCACTAAAACCTATTCAGCATCATAGCAACACACAAGCCCCCTCTGACAAATGGGTGGTGGCTGTGCATGAGGTGCATTGGCCAGGAATCAAACCCGGGCCTCCCACATGGAAGGTGAGAAGTACAAGCCTATAAAAAGGGGCATATGACTTAGTCTAGTGGGTCAAGAAAGTGTTTCCTGAGCAAGTGCCATTTGGGCCAAGATCTGAAGAGTAGGAATTACTAGGGGGAATGAAGAGGGCAGATGTTCTAAGCAGCGGATCAGCATGCAGACATCCAGGGTCAGAAGAAGCGAGGTGTGTTTAAGAAAGAGAAAGAAGGCACATATAGCTGGCCCACAGAGCAAAGGGCAGTGCAGACAGGGCTGGGCGTTCAATTAGTCAGGGCCTTGTAGGGCATACAGAGGAATTTGCTTTATATTCTAAGAGCAATGGGAGGAGATTGAAGAGTTCTAAGGAAGAGAATAATGTGTTCCGACTTGGGCATTAAAAATATTTGTGTGGATCAATGTGGGAAAAAGGACAGAAGGAAGGACTCAGTGGGTATGAAACACGGGAGTAGCTACTGTGGAGCACAGGTGAGAGATTGTGGCAGCTTGGACCAGAGTATGGCTTGCTAGTGGAGAGGAAAAGAAATGACAGATTTCAGGGACACTGAGGAGGTAAAATCAGTAGAACCTGGAGATAGTTACCTGAGAGGTTGAGATGGGGAGAAAACATATCAAAGGAGGCTTTTGTTTTCTGGATTATAAAATAGGACAGATGATAATACCACTCACCAAGATAAGGAATACTTTATTCAATACTTCCTATGAGCTAAGAACTCCACTAAGCTCCCTCCACCCCCCTTTCTGGACATCAGGTGCACCGAACTATATTCATTCAATAAATTATCCTGTTAAGCACATTATATCATTTAAGCCTAACTGCCTCCTAAAAACAAAATAAAAAACTAGGATATAGGCAATATTATTGTTCTTGTTGTTGCTGTTAGGTGCTGTCAAGTCAGTTCCCACTCATAGCAACCCTATGTACAACAGAACAAAACACTGTTCAGTCCTGTGCCATCCTTACAATTGTTGCTATGTTTGAGCCTATTGTTGCAACCACTGTGTCAATCCATCTCATCAAGGATCTTCCTCTTTTGCTGACACTTTATCGTACCAACCATTGGAAGAGGCTGCACAGGCTTGGCTTGCTATTATTTACTCCCCATTGCTAACGGCCACATTGTCTCATGATTTTGTTTTTCCCTCCGGTTCCAGTCTCTACAAAAGGTTTAAGATTAATTGATGTTCCTCCCTGGAGGGTGGAAAACAAGTGATAATGATCTAAGAATGAAAAACCAAACAAAGCACCCATCTTGTGACGAGAAAAAGCAGGATGTTGCCAGATAATCCCCAAGAATGTCACCAGATAACCTCTAAGAATACCAGTAGAAGGTTAACTCATCTAAGACATCACCACCTCAAGGGGAAACGAACACAAACTTCTAAGATCCATAATCCTGTCCCTATAAAAGCCTTCAGCCAATCTCCAGTGGGAAGACAGGTTTTTCTGAGGAATCTATTCCCCTCTGTCTCCTATATATCAATATATAGTAAACATCTTGCTGCTCACCTCACCCCTGTCTCAGAATTGGCTATTGCGGCAGGTGGTTCCAATCCACGTTATTGCGGTAACACCATGATGTCCTTCTCCAGGGACTTGTCCCTCCTGATGTTGTTGTTAGGTGCCATTGAGTCAGTTCCAACTCCTAACGACCCTATGTACAACAGAACAAAACACTGCCAAGTCCTGCACCATCCTCACAATCACTGTTAAGCTTGAGCCCATTGTTGCAGCCACAGTGTAAATCCATCTCATTGAAGGTCTTCCTCTTTTTCGATGATCCTCTACTTTTCCAAGCATGATGTCCTTCTCCAAGGACTGATCCCTGCTGATAACATGTCCAAAGTACCTGAGACAAGTCTCGCCATCCTCAATTCCAAGGAGCACTCTGGTTGTACTTCTTCCAAGACAGACTTGTTTGTTCTTCTGGAAGTCAATGGTATATTCAATATTCTTCTCCAACACCATAATTAAAAGATGTCAATTCTTTCTCACTCTTCCTTATTCCTTGTCCAGCTTTTGCATGCATATGAGGCAACCGAAAATACCCTGCCTTGGGTCAGGCACACCTTAATCCTCAAAGTGACATCTTTCCTTTTTAAAACTTGAAAGAGGTCTTTTGCAGCAGATTTTCCCAAAGCAATATGTCATTTGCTACTTCCACGGGCATTGATTATGGATCCAAGTAAAATGAAATCCTTGACAATGTCAACGTTTTCTCCATTTATCACAATGTTGCTTATTGGTCCAGTTGTGAGGATTTTTGTTTTCTTTATGTTGAAGTGTAATCCATACTGAAGGCTGTAGTCTTTGATCTTCAACAGTAAGTGTTTCAAGTTCTCTTCACTTTCAGCAAGCAAAGTTGTGTTGTTTGCATATTGTAAGTTGTTAATGAGTCTTGCACCAATCCTGTTGCCTCCTTCTTCTTCATATAGTCTAGCTTCTCGGATTATTTGCTCAGCATACAGAATGAATAAGTATGGTGAAAGGATACAACCCTGACCCACAACTTTCCTGATTTTAAACCACGCAGAATCTCCTTGTTCTGTTGGAAAAACTACCTTTTGATCTGTGTACAGGTTCCTCATAAGCACAATTAAGTGTTCTGAATTCCCATTCTTTGCAATTACGCATAACTTGTTATGACCCACATAGTCAAATGCCTTAGCATAGTCAATAAAACACAGGTAAACATCTGTCGTGGATTGAATTATGTCCCCCCAAAAATGTGTGTCTCAATTTGGCTGGGCCATGATTCCCAGAATGGTGTGGTTGGCCTCCATTTTGTGATTGTAATTTTATGTTAAAGAGGATTAGAGTGGGATTGTAACACCACCCTTACCCAGGTCACATCCCTGATCCAATGTAAAGGGAGTTTCCCTGGGGTGTGGCCTGCACCACCTTTTATCTCTCAAGAGATAAAAGAAAAGGGAAGCAAGCAGAAAGTTGGGGACCTCCTACCATCAAGAAAGCACTGCCGCGAGCAGAGCACATCCTTTGGACCGGGGTCCCTGCGCCGAGAAGCTCCTAGCCTGCGGGAACACTGATGAGAAGGCTGAGAGAGAGAAAGCCTTCCCCTGGAGCTGACACCCTAAATTTGGACTTTTAGTGTACTTTCACTGTGAGGAAATAAACTTCTCTTTGTTAAAACCATCCGCTTGTGGTATTTCTGTTATAGCAGCACTAGATGACTAAGACAACATCTTTCTGGTATTCTCTGCTTTCAGCCAAGATCCATCTGAAATCAGCAATGATATCCCTCCTTCTGTGTACTCTTCTGAACCTGGCTTGCACTCTGCCAGTTCCCTATGGATGCACTGCTTCAACCACTTTTGAATAATTTTCAGCAAAATTTTACTTGCACTTGATATTAATCATATTGTTCAATGATTTCTGCATTCGGTTGGATCAGCTTTCTTAGGACTTGGCATGAAAGTGAATCTTTTCCAGTTGGTTGGCCAGGAAGCTCTCATGCAAATTTCTTGACGTAGAGGAGTGAGTACCTCAAGAGCTGCATCAGTTTTTTTAAACATCTCAATTGGTATTTCATCAGTTCCTGGAGCCTTGTTTTTTGCCAATGCCTTCAGTGCAGCTTGGACTTCTTCCTTTAGTACCATTGGCTCTTGATCATATGCTACCTCCTGAAATGGTTGAAAGCCGAAAAATTCTTTTTGGTACAGTGGCTCTGTGTATTCATCATTCTTCTTTTGATGCTTCCTGCACCGTTCAATATTTTCCCTATAGAATCTTTCAATATTGCAACTCAAGTCTTAAATTTTTTATTCAATTCTTTCAGCTTGAGAAATTCCAAGCATCTTCTTCCCTTTCAGTTTTCTAATTCCAGGTCTTTGCACACTTAGTTATAATACTTTGCTTTGTCTTCTTGAGCTGCCCTTTGAAATGTATTCAGCTCTTTTACTTCATCATTTCTTCCAATCGTTTTAGCTACTCTCCATTCAAGAGCAAGTTTCAGACTCTTCTGACATCCATTGTGGCCTTTTTTTTTTTTTTTTTTTTTCTCCTTTTTATTTACCTTTTGCTTTCTTCATGTATGATGTCCTTGATATCATTCCACAGCTCATCTGGTCTTTGGTAATTAGTGTTCCATTTCTCAAATCTATTATTGAGATGATCTCTAAATTCAAGTGGGATATACTCAAGGTTGTATTGGCTCTTCTGGAGTTGTTCTAATTTTCTTCAGCTTTGACTTGCATTTGCATATGAGCAATTGATGGTCTGTCCACAGTTGGCCTCTGGCCTTGTTCTGACTGCTGATATTGAGCTTCTCCATTGTCTCTTTTCACAGATGCAATCGATTTTATTCCTATGTATTCCGTCCAGCAAGGTCCATGTGGATAGTTGCTGTTTATGTTGTTAAAAAAAAAAAAGGTATTTGCAATGAAGAAGTCATTGGTCTTGCAAAATTCTTTGATCTCTGGTGTCGTTTCTATCACCAAGGCCATATTTTCCCACTACAGATCCTTCTTTGTTTCAAACTTTTGAATTCCAATCACCAGTAATTATCAATGCATCTTGATTGCATGTTTGATCAATTTCAGACTGCAGAAGTTGGTAAACATCTTCAATTTCTTCATCTTTGGCAATATTATTGTCTCCATTTTATAGATGAGGAACTAAAACTGAGAGAGGCAAAGTAACTAGCTCAAAGTCACACAGCTTGTGAACTGTGGAGGTTTGTGTAACTCCAGGGTGCATGGTTTTAACCATCACACTTCAGGCCTTAATAAGATTAAATGTGAGCCCACTGGTCCAGGCTCAACCTGAAACAGAGATTTCATGAAAAGGAAATCAGTAAGGATAATGTGGTCTTGTAGGAGACTGGAATGGGTAAAGTTTGAATCCAAGGATTCAGACTGAAAATTACAGACCAAAAATAAGTTAGTAGCTAAATAAATAGATAGTATTTAGTAAAACCAAATTTTATGCTCCTTTCTCACAAATTTGTAGTCAATTTTTACAGTAATTTTGGCAAATTTTAGACTGGTTTCATGAATACTTTAGAATTCAGGATTTGAATGATGTATTCCTTTCCCAAAGTCTCACTTGCAAGAATCCCTTGATATCAAAATATGAATGTTTTGTGACATGTTGAAAAAAAATAAAATGAAAACAGGTTCTAATATTTCCAGCAGACATTTTTCAAAGCCAGTTTCACTTAAAAATCATGTCTATATATTTATGTGTTTATTTCCTCCCTAGACATTCATTTTACTTTCTCCCCTTGCTGGTTTCAGCAACAGCATCCTATTCCCAGGAGTTCTCCCTGGATGAAACATCTGAAAGCCTGCTTATCACCGCCACGATTACCCAGCAAATAAGGACAGATGTAGGGCTTTTTCCCCACCTTTTCCCCTTTTCTCATGAGGAAATCAAGCCCTGCCAGCACTGGTTTACTTCTCCCTCGTCTAAGGTGGGACACAGCAAGGCAATATATTTTCATCAAGGCTCAAGCATGATAGTGCTCTAGGGAATTTGTGTTTAATGTAATTTATGGGGAGCCACTTTCAAAGGCGATCTTGGAACCCCAGTTTAATTGGGGTGATCTGGAAGTCTTGACATCTGTCAATGAGCAAGGAGATGGTGATGCATGAACAGAAATAGCAATAGCTCTGCACGCCCTCCTTATTCGATAGACTTTTTCTCTGCAGCTCCCAACTGTGGTTTTCTTACTGAATTCCCGCTTCTGCTCTTTTAATCTTTATGTGATTTTCTCCTGTTCTTTATTAAATATGTGTATGTGGGGAGGGGTAACTCACTCCTGAAAGAGTGTAGGAGTCATCCCAACCCCACCTGTGCCTTCTCTTTCTTTCCCATAAGGGCTCCGGTGGGAATAGGTGGATGAGGAGGAGGGGCTTGGTAACATGGTGCTGTTACCCTCACTTACTGAAACACAACTCTAGTTATGTCCATAATGTTAATTAATCAACCAATTCAGCAAATATTTATTGAATGTGTACCATATGCTAGGCACTGTTCCAGGCATGCAGCAGTCAACTAAACAGAGATTATGTTACAGTGAGGGAAGAGAGACAAAAACAAAATAGAAAAAAGTAAAATATATAGTGTGCCATTTGGTGATAGTTACTATAGATAGAAATACAGCAGGAAAAGAGGGATAAGGAATGATGGAATTGAGAGGGTCAGTTTTAAACACTGTGATTGGAAATGCCTCAATGAAAAGGTATCATGTGAGCAAAGATCTCAAGCAGGTAATGGAATGAGGCTATGGAGAATGTCCCAAACAGAAGGAACAGCCAGCACAAAGTTCCAGAAGCAAAGAACACCTGAAGTATTTAAGGAAGACCAAGGATCTCCAAGTGAATGGAGCTTAGAGTGAGGGAAAGCAGTAGCATATGAGGTGTGTGAAGTGGGGGTTGGGTGCGCAGATCATAAAGGGCTCTGTAGGCTACAAGGACTTTGACTTCTACTCAGAGTGAGATGGAAATCATAGTGTGTTTTGAGCAAAGTGTCATGATTCAACTTTTGTTTTAACAGAATCAGTGTAAACTGGGAATATTTTCAAGGTAAACTGAGCATTTCTATTAATGTTAAACAGTGTTTAGAATCTTCTTTGTGCCAGATAACTGTGTGGGAGACAAAATTGTGTAAGAAATTATCCATTTTTTTCAAGGAGCTGGCAATCTACCCAAAGAGACAGGTCAAACATTTGAAAGGCAGCCAGTGCTGCAGAAAGATGAAGGATTACAATTGTTCGTATAGGCCTTTGAACAATCAAGAAAGAGGCTAACAGGAATCTTGCAGAGTAGTTTCAGTAGAGCGCAGGGGACAGAAGCCAAGATTTCAAGGAGCAAAAAGTGAGCAGACGGTAAGGAAGGGCTGTGTAAACGTGGAGGTTTTAAAGATATGTCCACAATTTCCTTGATATTTCTCCACTCAAAAGGTAGTCCAAGAGGGTCCCCTGACTCTCAGAAAATATGTGAGACAATAAGCATTAGTGTTTTAAGCTGCTAAGTTTAGGGGTAATTTGTTACTCAGCAATAGATAACTAATGCAAGATATACTCATGAACAGAATGAAGGTAAAAGAAAAGAGAAAGAACATTAACTTGAATACATGTTGAGAGTTAATTTGAGAGTAACAAGTAAACCAGTTGCTACTGAGTTCATTCTGACCCATGGCAACCTCATGTGTGTCAGGGTAGACATGTGCTCTATAAGAGGTTTGAAGGGTTGCTTTGTTTGCATTTTTAAATGTAGGGAGATTTAGCCAGTCATTAATTCATCACATTTGCAAGTAACATATATTGAGTGTCCAATAGATGCATAACTGATTCAACAGTGCCTGGCAAGTGAATTTAAAGGTTTTTTTTTTTTTTTTTTCCGCTTTCTATATACGCATTACATTGAAATGCCTTACTGGTGTTTATCCCAGAAACTGGAAGGAGTAGATTTTAATGTAACATTTGCATTATAGATTTTACCTTTCAGGATCAAATTGAGCCTTTCTTTTTTGCCCAAATTCAAGGAATATTACTTTCCTGTCCTTAAAGAATAACAGCTGGAGTTAAAAAGTAAAGGCTAGCTTCGAATACTCCATAAAGTTGTTTTATTTGGGTAAATATCTGTATCACAACTGAGATACCACTTTCAAAATATCTTCTCTCTATTTTTTTAGAATAATAATTGTTTTCGTAAAAATTACACACTTACCTTTTAAAGAAGTTAGAAAAAGTACAGATAAGAAAGTTTTAAGAATAACCCATATGACACTACCTGGTAATAATCATTTTTAATATTAGATAAGCATCAAATACAGATAGAAGAGCTAATGGAAATATAGATGATGGGTGGATGGATGAATAAATAACAGCAGAAATTATCCATAAAATGGTATCATACCCTAACATGCTATTTTTTTAAATTAGTACTAAAAAGACATAACAAAAAATATGTTGTCGTTAGATACCATCGAGTTGATTCTAACTCATAGTGACCATACGTACAACAGAATGAAACACTGCCTGGTCCTGTACTATCCTCACAATTGTTGCTATGTTTTCATGCATTGTTGCCGTCACTGTGTCAACTCATTTTGTTGAGGGTCTTCTTCTTTTTCCCTGACCACCCACTTTACCGAGCATGATGTCCTTCTCCAGGGACTGGTCCCTCCTGATAACATGTCCAAAGCACTTGAGACAAAATCTCGCCATTCTCACTTCTAAGGAGTAATCTGGCTGTACTTCTTCCAAGACAGATTTGTTTGTTCTTCTGATAGTCCATGGTATAGTCAATATTTTTCGACAACACCATAATTCAAATCCATCAATTCTTCCTTTATCTTCCTTATTCATGGTCCAGCTTTCACATGTATATGAGGCTAATGAAAATACCATGGCTTGCGTCAGGCACATCTTAGTCTTCAAAGTAACATCTTTGTTTTTCAATGCTTTAAAGAGGTCTTTTGCAGCAGATTTGCCCAATGCAATATGTCTTTTGATTTCTTGACTGCTGCTTCCATGGGCATTGACTATGGATCCAAGTAAAATGAAATCTTGACAGCTTCAATACTTTTTCCACTTATCATGATGTTGCTTATTGGTCAGGTTGTGAGGACTTTTGTTTTCTTTACGTTGAGGTGTAATCCTTACGGAAGGCTTTGATCTTCATCAGTAAGTGCTTTAAATCCATACTGAAGTCTTTGATCTTCATCAGTAAGTACTTCAAGTCCTCTTCACTTTCAGCTTGCTAAGCTGTTAATGAGACTTCCTGCAATCCTGATGCCACATTCTTCTTCATATAGTCCAGTTTCTTAGATTATTTGCTCAGCATACAGATTGAAAGGGTATGGTGAAAGTATACAACCCTGACGCACACCTTTTCTGATTTCAAAACGCAGTATCTCCTTGTTCTATTCAAATGACTTCCTCTTTGTTTATGTACAGGTTCTGCATGAACACAAGTAAGTATTCTGGAATTTCCATTCTTCGCAATGTTATCCATAATTTGTTATGATCCACACAGTTGAATGCCTTTGCATAGTCAAAAAACACCAATAAACATCTTTCTGGTGTACTCTGTTTTCGGCCAAGGTCCATCTGACATCTGAAATGATATCCCTCGTTCCACATCCTCTTCCGAATCTAGCTTGAATTTCTGGCAGTTTCCTGTTGATGTACTGCTGCAACCGTTTTCCAACTATCTTCAGCAAAATTTCAACAATTGTTCAATAATTTCTGCATTCTGTTAGATCAACTTCCTTTGGAATGGGCACGAATTTAGATATTTTTCAGTTGGTTAGCCAGGTAGCTCTCTTCCAAATTTCTTGGCATAGACGTGTGAGTGCTTCTAGCATTGAACCCATTTGTTGAAACATCTCAATTGGTATTCCATCAACTCCTGGAATCTTGATTTTTCCCATTGCCTTCAGTGCAGCTTGGCCTTCTCTATTCAATACCATCTGTTCTTGATCAAATGTTACCGCCCCCAAATAGTTGCACATTGACCAATTCTTTTCGGTACGGTGACTCTCTGTATTCTTTCCATCTTTTCTATGCTTCCTGCTTCGTTCAATATTTTTCTCATAGAGTCCTTCAATATCCCAAGTTGAAGCTTGAATTTTTTCTTCCATTCTTTGCCAAGGGTGTTTTTCCCTTTTTGGTTTTCTAACTCCTGGTCATTTCACATTTTGTTTATAATATTTTAGATATATTTAAAAATATTTAATATCAAATATATTTTTAAAATATACATCCAAGTAAAACTGAAGGAGTTGCTAGACTTTACAAAAAATATAATTTTTAAAAGGGAGATATTTTTTCTAAAAAGTTAAAACCAAATATAAGAAGGTAATAATAAGAGAAATATTAAGAAGTTGGAGTCATTAATTTTTTTAGCTAAATGTGTCAAATTTAGTCAATACTGACTGATAGCTTGTTCTGAAAAAATTAAAAGTTCACACTCCCACCCACCTCCCCAACCCCATCTCCAGATTTTTATGTTATTTTAATAACATCAAGTTATATATCATTTACTTCTGTTATGGAACATATTCCCCAGTTTCATCTTAATTCTGTATTCATGTGGATTCAGTATTCACACCAATATGTTTACCACAACTCTCCACTTCTGAGCTTTTTTAAAACAAATTATATTACAATTGGCTGTTTTTCATCAAGTACTTTATTTTGTTTTTAAGCAAGTGATACAGTCTGAGTTCCTGCATGTTTAGGGAATGTCTGCCTACTCCTTTCATATTTAAACAATGACTTGGTTGAATATAAAATGTATAGATCACGCTTGTTGCCTCTCAGAATCTTGTAGATTTTTGTTTGTTTTTGGCATGGAATATTGCTGCAGAAAAGCCTGAAAGCTTATAGATAACTTGCCTTTTTTTTTTTTTTTTTTTTTTTAACCCTGATGCCTGAGGAATTTTCTCTTTATGTTCAAAAGACATCATTAAGCATCGGCGGCCACTATGTCACAGCAAATGGAAAGTACAAACAGAGCTTCTTGTGTTAAGCCTGAGCAAGATGAAAATAATTTGCATGGAAACTATCCATATATATCACAGTAATGAAAGTGAAGTAAGTGGATGAAAAAGGCAAATAAAAAACTCCGTTTGGAAGAACAACAAAACTCAAGGGACAAGTGGTGGTTAGACAAATCTGTAGACTTTTTTTTTTTGGTCCTCTCTTATTGCACCGCTTTGGCAATTTGGCTGCATTTCAGTCACATGGTTGTAAAACCAGAACATGGTTTAAAGATGTAAGCTATAAATCTAATAATTGTGCCACTGTGTCTGTAGGTGTTGCAAGCTTTGGTGAAGACGCAGCTCAAGTTAGTGATTAGGCTAAGTGTAGAGGTGGCATCTGTACTCTCCTGAATTCACATCACCAGAGCTGAGAGTCACCTATATGCCAATTGCCAGCCTTAAGGAACTGCAGATGTGCTTTATATGTTCATAAAAACGTTTATAGCAAGCACCTGGAAGCCTGTTTCACTGTGCTAGACAAGAGACAGACTATCTCCATGTAAGGACGGCCACAGCCAGGCCAGAATTATTCAGAAACAAAATGGATGAAGTGTGTGGATTGATGGCTTGGCAAAAGCCCTCCACTCTGGTGGACTCTCTGTCACTAAAGCTAGTGCTTTCAATCCAGGAGTAACAGCCAGCCAGTCATGGTGGTGCATAACAGTTGTCTATGGCCAGCATCTGTTGTGACCAGACTGTACTCATACTGTTCTAATTATTAAGGTCCTTTGGTAGCACAAACAGCTTACACTCAGCTAAAGGCTGGCTGTTCAAACCTCTCTATGAGCACCATGGAAGAATGGCCTGGCGATCTGCTTTTGTGAAGATTACAGCCAAGAAAATTCTATGGAGCAGTTCTGCTCTGTAACACATGGGGTCGCCATGAGTCGAAACTGATGGCAATAGGTTTCTTTTTGTTTTTGTTTATTAAATATTTTTAATATCCCCTTGTATTAGTTTTCGATTACTATATAACAAATTATCACAAATTAACAGCTTAAAACAATACCCATTTATTATCTTATAGTTCCATATGTCAGAAGTCCAGTGGGCCCAGGTGGGTTCTCTGCTCAGGGTCTCATAAGGCTGAAATAAAAATTTCGGCCAGACTGGGCTCTCACGTGGAGCTCTGAGTTATTTTCCAAGCTCGTTCAGATTGTTGGCAGAACTCAGTTCCTTCAGTCGTAGGACAGAGGTTCCCATCTTTGTTGTCTGCTCCCAGAAGTCATCTTCAGATCTTCTGCTATGTGATCTTCTCACAACATGACAACTTATTTCTTTAGAGTCACAGGGAATCTGTTGTCTGCTACAACAGAATCTTACACAACAAAACATAATCATAGAAGGGACTATCTCATTGCATTCACAGGTCTCACCCACATTCAAGGTGAGGTGATTATATAAAGTATGTACAAAAGCAGGTGGGAATCTTGGGGGATATCCTAAAATTCTGCTGGGCACACACTCTGCTTATATCACTTGCTTTGATTCCTTGTCTGCCTAGATGTAGGATCTGCCATCCATTCATACTTAGTTGGATTCCTATTCCTGACTCCTTCCTAAGCAGCTCTGTTCTTTGGTTGGCCACTCACAGGCATGAGAGTAACATTTACTTGGCACATGTTTGAGGAAACTTCAATAAAATTGTTTGAAAACAGGATTAAATGTTTTTTGGAAAGATGAAGATGAACTGACAAAATATCCACTGAGGTGGAAATCATGTCAGAGAACTACCTTTGATAAAGAAATTCTTACCAATGCTGAGAATTAATTTGAAAGGACATTCTGTCAATAATGGTGCATAGCTGGTAAATGTTAACGGCATTATGTTAGAAGAATGTTCACCTGGTATCATTTTCCTGATTGGCAGGACATTTGATCAGTCTTGTGTAGACACTAGTGACAACAGACATTGTTTTTCTTCTGGTGGTTTCTGATTGGGCTGAAAAAGGAGCAGAGCCACATAGGAATCTGTCATGCAGGTGAGAGGAATGAGAGCATAAATCTTAGCTAATACTTTTCAGACAGAATGGGGGATACTGCATGATCTGAAATCAGGAAAGATGTGCATCAGAGTTCTATCCTTTCACCATACTTATTCATTCTGTATGCTGAGCATATGACTCAAGAAGCTGGACTATATGAAGAAGAACTCAGCATCAGGATTGGAGGAAGACTCATTAACAACCTGCCATATGTAGATGCCACAACTTTACTTGCTGAAAGTGAAGAGGACTTGAAGCACTTACTGATGAAAATCAAAGACTACAGCCTTCAGCATGCAATACACTGCAACATAAAGAAAACATAAAAAAATCTTCACAACTGGACCAATAAGCAACATCATGATACCCAAAACAACCCAAAACCACTGCCATTGAGTCAGTTCCTATTCATAGCGATCCTATAGGACAAAGTAGAGCTGCTCTATAGGGTTTCCAAGGCTGTAAATCTTTACTGAAGCAGACTGCCACATCTTTATCCTGCAGGGCCACTGGTATTTTCAAAATGCAGACCTTTCTTTAACCACTGCACCATCAGGGCTCCCTAACATCATGATAAATGGAGAAAATATTAAAGTTTTCAAGGAATTAATTTTACTTGGATCCACACCCAACACCGATAGAAGCAACAGTCAAGGAATAAAACGACGTGTTGCTTTGGGCAAATCTGCTGCAACAGATCTCTTTAAAGTGTTAAAAAGCAAAGATGTCACCTTGAGGATTAAGGCGCACCTGACCCAAGCCACAGTATTTTCAATTTCCTCATATGCATGTGAAAGCTGGACAAAGAATAAAGAAGAGTAACTGATGCATTTGCATTATGGTGTTGGCAAAGAATATTGAATATACTATGGAATTCCAGAATGAAAATATCTGTCTTGGAAGAAGGACAGTCAGCATGCTCCTTAGAAGCAAGGATAGCAAGACTTTGTCTCACGTATTTTGGACATGTTATCAGGAGGAATCAGTCCCTGGAGAAGGACATCATGCTTGGTAAAGCAGAAGGTCAGCAAGAAAGAGGGAGACCCTCACTGAGATTGATTGGCACCGTAGCTACAACAATGGGCTCAAATATAGCAATGATTATGAGGATGGTGCAGGACCGGGCAGGATTTCGTTCTGTTGTACATAGGGTCATTATAAGTTGGAACTAACTTGACAGCACCTAACAACAACAACAATAGCTTTCTTCTCCATGATGAATAGCAAGAGAAATTCTGGTAAACATCTGAGCCCATATTGTTGCAAGAGATATAAGCAGCTATTTTTATACTCCTAGTTCCTAAATTAAACATGATTCAGGACAAGTGAAATCCAAAAAGAAGCAAGATTAAGAGAGCCATAGAAGAAGTTCCAATGTGAGTCTAAGAAATACACTCAAGACTAGAGCAAATTAAATAGAAATGAGCAGCAATAAAAATCAGAGAAAAGACCAGCTGTGGGGAAGTGTGGCATTTCTGTTACACTTATAACATATCCTACTTTCTCCAAAGATAATGTGCAAATGGAGATGATTAGTGCTTATTGAAATTTTACTTCTCTTTTAATGACATTTTTAATGCTAAAAAATGAAATTATGATGTCCAGATGTACTTCTCTTTATTTTATGTTGACACATTTAATCTGCTTTTCAGTAGTAAATTTGGACTTTCCCACATTATAAAGAATGAGCATTTCAAGGTATCTCATGGAGGTGACATTTGACCAACAGTCCTGTTTTGGCAATGTCACATCTGTGTCTACACAACAAAGTTTGAAAAGCATTCCAATGATATATTCAAATAATTGCACTAGTTTCCACATAGGCCCAGGGATTCCTTGAGAACCACCGAAGGGAAGGATGTGCTAGAGAATGGGGAAGGCATCAGAGTGTCAGAGTTCCAAACCCCCTCCATCACCCACCCACTACAGCAGCTCCATGCTGTAACATATTGTTTTACAAATTATGCATCCAGATAAGTATTTGAAAAAGGCTTAAAAAAAATGGGTCTAATAAATAAAAATGTACATGTTGGTGATAAAAATCTTTATTCTCATAAAATTAATAATAATATTGGGACAAAGATAAAAATCATGAGAAATGCAAGGAGGCAGGGCCAAGATGGCAGAGTAGTCAGATGCTTCCTATGGTCCCTCTTACAACAAAGACCAATAAAAACAAGCAAATCAATTATATATGACAATCTAGGAGTCCTGAACATCAAAGACAAAGTTGAGGAGTCGCACTGAGTAGCAGCAGGAGGGAGAGACAGTTGAGAAGCACCGAGGAGTTGACAGACCAGACCTGGCCAGCACCCTGCAGGCTGGATTGGCCAGTGCACACAGGCTTAGGCAAGCAGTAGCCCTTGGGATGCATTTTCCATAGTGGGAGAAACCAAGTGGCAGAGAGTCTGCAAGGGCCTGTGGCACCAGGGGAAAGCGGTGCTGGATCTGTGAAAGTTAAGTGCAAGCATCTAACCTAACTCGTGGGATCAAAAAAACTCTTCCCCTCTGGGAAGTACCTCTCTCCTATTTATTTGCCTTCTCCTGGGTCTGCTTTGGTCCCAGTTCGGCTTCAGTGATTGCTGAGCCCCTGGGCCGGAAGTGGGACATGTCAGAGGCCCAAGCCATTCTCCTGGCTTTGGAAAGGGAACAAATTAACATAAAAATAACAAACAGGAAAAAATAATTTGCCAGCTCCACTAAACTGGGACCTCAGAGCAGGCACAGCCCCTTTGCCTAGGCACAGGCATAAGGGGTCCATGGACTTCGAATGCCTTTCACCCCTGCCAACACCTGTGTGGGCCCATTCTAACAGCACAGGGTACATGCCTGAAGCCTATTCTCAACTGCAACAGCTAAGGGGAAGTGGCAGATTCATGATATTTGACAGCACCTTGCGCATTAATCAGGGTCCTCACTTACCCACATCAGGGACCTGAGGACTGGTGGTTCCACCCAATCCACCTAACCACCCAAGACAGTGGTCCCAGAATAAGTGGTACCTCCCAGTCCTTACAGTCAACAGCATTGGCTGCCCCAAGTCTGGCTGCAAAGCTCACCCACCTACACACTCTAGGGAACAGGACACCCCTTCCACCCAGGCACTCAGGGAGAGTTATCAGCTCCCTACCTTGCCAGCACACAACACCCTGCTGCAGCCAGATACCTGTGACTGTTCCAATTACCCCTACATAGCCCTGACCACCTAGGAGTGTAAAGGGAGAGCCCGCACCACACACTTAGTGACCAACGACCTGGACACCTGAGGTGAATCCACTCATGAAAAGTAAACGGACTCCTGTGCTCACATACCTAGTAGCAGCTCTAACCACCTGGTGACAGAATGTGAGAGCTTAAAAGGTGCCAGTAATCAAACTAGCTCACATGAGCAGCCTATTTGGGCATGTCAAAACAAAACAAGCAGCTAGGACACAGTAAGAAAACATAAATAAATATAATAAATTATTGATGGCTTAGAGACAATAGTCAATATCAAATCACATAAAGAGCCATTCCATGATGGCTTCAGCAAGTAACCAAAACAAAGAACCAAGAAACCTCCCAGAGAAAGGAAAGGTCTTGGAATTACCGGAAGTAGAATTCAAAAGATTAATATATGGAGCTCTTCAAGAGATCAGGTAGTAGATCATTAAAAACCCAGAACAAGCCAGGGGAACACACAGACAAAGCAATAGAGGAACATAAGAAGGTTACTCAACAGCATAATGACAAATTTAACAGGCTCCTAGAAACCATAGATAGATAGCAAAGAGAGAAATCCAAAAGATTAACAATAAAATTTCAGAATTAGACAACTCAATAGAAAGTCATAGGAGCAGAATTGAGGCAATGGAAGTCAGAATTAGTGAGATTGAAGATGGAACACTTGACACCAATTTATTTGAGGAAAAATCAGATAAAAGAATTTTAAAAACTGAAGAAACCCTAAGAATTATGTGGGACTCTATCAAGGGGAATAACCTATGAATGATTGAAGTATCAGAACAGGAGAGGATAACAGAAAATACAGAGAGAATTGTTGAAGATTTGTTGGCAGAAAACTTCTCTGATATTATGAAAGATGAGAAGATATCTATTCAAGATTCTGATCAAACCCCACACAAGGTAGATCCCAAAAGAAAGTCACCAAGACATATTATAATCAAACTTGCCAAAACTAAAGATAAAGAGAGAATTTTTAAGAGTGGCTAGGGATAAAGGAAAAGTCATCTACAAAGGAGAGTCAGTAAGACTATACACTGACTACTCAGCAGAAACGATGCAGACAACAAGGCAATGGTATGACATATATAAAGGCTTGAGGGAAAAAAATTGCCAGCCAAGAATTATATATCCAGCAAAGCTGTTTCTTAAATACGACAGCAAAATTAAGTCATTTCAAAATAAATAGAAGTTAAGGGAATTTGTAAAAACCAAATCAAAAGTACAAGAAATACTAAAGGAAGTCCTCTGGTTAGAGAATCACTAACATCAGATAACAACCCAAGACTAGATCACAGGACAGAACAACCAGATATTAACCAAGATAGGGAAGTCACAAAACTAACTCAAAGCTAAAACAATGGAAATATGGAAACAGAGATGTCAATATGTAAAACATGACACTATTAAAACAGAAAAGAGGGACTAAATAATGTAGTCATAGAACTTTCATATATAGAGGAAGTCAAGGCAATATTAAGAAATAAAGATTGGTTTTAACTTAGAAAAAATAGAGGTAAATGTTAAGCTAACCACAAAGGAAACTACCAATCCTACACATCAAAATAAAGAATAAGAAAAACATAAAAACTTAGCAAATACAAAATTAACAATGAAATAGATGACAAGAAAATACATAAAGAAAAACAACTCAGCATGGAAAATTAAGTGGAACAAAGAAAATATCAACAACACAAATAAAATACATAAAAATGACAGCACGAAACTCATACCTGTCAATAATTACACTGAAAGTAAATGGACTAAATGTACCAATAAGGAGACAGAGAATGGCAGAATGGATTAAAAAACACTGTCAGTGTATATGCTGCCAACAAGAGACACATCTTAGACTCAAAGACACAAACAAACTAAAACTTAAAGAATGTAAAAAATATGTATCAAGCAAACAACAATCAAAACAGCAAGAGTGGCAATATTAATCTCTGATAAAATAAACTTTAAAGCAAAATCCACTAAAAAGGATAAGGAAGGACACTATATAACAATTAAAAGGTCAATATACCAGCAGGACATAACCATAATAAATATTTATGCACCAATGACAGGGTTCCAAAATACGTAAAACAAACTCTAACAGCACTGAAAAGAGAAATAGACAGCTCCACAATAATAGTAGGAGACGTCAACCCACCACTTTCAGTGAAGGAGAGAACATCCAGAAAGAAGCTCACTAAAGACATGGAAGATCTAAAGGCCACAATCAACCGACTTGATCTCATAGACATATACAGAACACTCTACCCAATAGCAGCCAAGTATACTTTCTTTTCCAATGCACATGGAATATTCACCAGAATAGACCACATATTAGGCCATAAAGCAAGTCTTAATAGAATACAAAACATTGAAATATTACAAAGCATGTTTTCTGACCATTAAGCCATAAAAGTAGAATTTGATGACAAAAAAGCAAAGAAAAAAATCAAATAAACGTAAACAGAACAACATCTTGCTCAAAAACTACTAGGTTATAGAAGAAGTCAAGGATGGAATAAAGAAATTCACAGAATCAAATGAGATTGAAACTGCATCCTACCAGAATCTTTGGGACACAGAAAAAGCAGTGCTTAGAGGTCAGTTTATAGCATAAATGCACGTATCCAAAAAGAAGAAAGGGCCAAAATCAAAACAATAACTGTGCAACTCGAACAAACAGAAAGAGAGCAGCAAAAGTAGCCCACAGGCACCAGAAGAAAGGAAATAATAAAAATTGGAGCAGAAATAAATGAAATAGAGAATAGAAAAGCAATTGAAAGAGTTAGCAAGAACAAAAGCTGGTTTTTTGAAAAGATCAACAAAGTTGATAAACCATTGGCCAAACCGACAAAAGAAAAACAGAAGAGGAAGCAAATAACCTATGTAAGAAATGAGATGGGTGATATCATAACAGATCCAATTGAAATTAAAAGAATCATAACACAATCATATGAAAAACTGTACTTCAAACAAACTTGAAAACCTACAGGAAATAAAAAAAATTTCTAGAAACACATTACCTACCTAAACTAACACAAACTGAGGTAGAAAAACTAAATAAAGCTATAACAAAAGAAGAGATTGAAGAGGTAATTAAAAACTCCCAACAACAACAACAAAAGCCCTGCCCCTGCAAGCTACACTGGAGAATTCTACCAAACTTTCAGAGAAGAGTTAACATCAGTACTACTAAAGGTATTTCAGAGCATAGAAAAGTATAGAATACTCCTGAACTTATTCTATGAAGCCAGCATTTCCCTGATGCCAAAATCAGGTAAAGACATCAAAAAAAAAAAGAAAATTACAGATCAATATCCCTCATGAACATACACCCAAAAATCCTCAACAAAATTCTAGCCAATAGAATTCAACAAGATATCCAAAAAATAATTCACCATGGCCAAATGGGATTTATAGCAGGTATGCAGGGATAGTTCAACATTAGAAAAATAATCAATGTAATCCATCACATAAATAAAACAAAAGATAAGAACCATGTAATCTTATCTGTTGATGCAGAAAAGGCATTTGACAAAGTCCAGCACCCATTCTTGATAAAAACTTTCATCAGTATAGGAATAGAAGGGAAATAATAAAATAATAAAAATAATAAAGGGCATTTATACAAAACCAACAGCTAACATCATCCTAAATGGAGAGAGTCTGAAAGCATTCCCCTTGAGAACGGGAATGAGACTAGGATGCCCTTTATCACCACTCTTATTCAACATTGTGCTGGAGGTCCTAGCCAGAGCAATAAGGCAAGAAAAAGAAATAAAGGGCAACCAAACTGGTAAGGAAGAAGTCAAAGTATCTCTATTTACAGATGATATGATCTTATACACAGAAAACCCCAAAGAATCCACAAGAAAACTACTGGAACTAATAGAAAATTTCAGCAATGTATCAGGATACAAAATAAACATCCAAAAATCAGTTGGATTCCTCTATACCAACAAAGAGAACTTCAAAGAGGAAATCACCAAATCAGTACCATTAACAATAGCCCCCAAGAAGATAAAATACTGAGGAATAAATCTAACCGGAGACGTAAAAGACCTATATAATGAAACATACAAGACACTACTGCAAGAAGGCAAAAGAGACTGACATAAGTGGAAAAACATACCTTGCTCATGGATAGGAAGACTCAACATTGTGAAAATGTCAGTTCTTCCCAAAGGGATCTACAGATATGATGCAATCCTGATCCAAATTCCAATGACATTTTTTAATGAGACAGAGAAATAAATCACCAAATTCATATGGAAAGGGAAAAGGCCTCAGATAAGTAAAGCATTACTCAAGAAGAAGAACAAAGTGGGAGGCTTCACACTACCTGATTTTAGAACGTATTATACCACCATGGTAGTCAAAACAGCCTGGCACTGGTACAACAACAGATAATATAGACCAAGGGAACAGAATTGAGAATCCAGACATAAATTCATCCCCTATGAGCAGCTGATATTTGACAAAGGCTCAAAGTCTGATAATTGGGGAAAAGACAGTCTCTTTAACAAATGTTGCTGGCATAACTGAATATCCATCTGCGAAAAAAATGAAACAAGACCCATACCTCACACCATGTACAAAAACTAACTCGAAATGGATCAAAGACCTAAGTATAAAATCTGAAACAATAAAGATCATGGAATAAAAAATAGAGACAATGCTAGGAGCCCTAAAGCATGGCATAAACAGAATACAAACCATAACTAACACTGCACAAACACCAGAAGAGAAATTGCATAACTGAGAGCTCCTAAAAATCAAACACTCATGCTCATCAAAAGACTTCACCAAGAGAGTCAAAAGAAAACCTACAGACAGGGAAAAAATTTTTGGCTATGACGTATCTGATTAGGGTCTAATCTCTTAGTATCTCTAAGATACTGCAAAACTTCAACAGCAAAAAGACAAATAACCCAGTTAAAAAATGGGCAATGGATATAAACAGGCACTTCACCAAATAAGACATTCAGGTGGCTAACAGATACATGAGGAAATGCTCACAATCATTAGCCATTAGAGAAATGCAAATCAAAACTACAATGAGATACCATCTCATCCCAACAAGGCTAGCATTAATCCAAAAAACACAAAATAATAAATGTTGGAGACATTGTGGAGAGACTAGAACACTTATACACTGCTGGTGGGAATGTAAAATGGTACCACCACTTTGTAAATCTATTTGGCACTTCCTTTAAAGGCTACAAAATAGAAGTACCATATGATCCAGCAATCCCATTCCTTTGAATATATACTAGAGAAATAAGAGCCGTCACGCAAATAGATATATGCACAACCATGTTCATTGCAGCACTGTTGACAACAGGAAAAAGATGGAAACAACCTAAGTGCCCATCAGCAAATGAATGGATAAACAAATTATGGTATATACACACAATGGAATACTATGCAACAATAAAGAATAATTATGAATCCGTGAAATCTCTCACAACATGGATGAATCTGGAAGGCATTATGCTGGGTGAAATTAGTCAGTCGCAAAAGGACAAATGTATGAGACTACTATTATAAGAATTCGAGAAAAGGTTTAAACACAGAAGAAAACATTCTTTGATGGTTACGAGGGTGGGAAGGGAAGGAGAGGGGTATTCACTAACTAGATAGTAGACAAGAATTATCTTAGGTGAAGGGAAGGACAACACACAATACAGGGGAAGTCAGCACAACTGGACTAAACCAAAAGCTAAGAAGTTTCCTGAACAATTCAAGGGACAGAGCAGCAGGGGCAAGGGTCTGGGGACCATGGTTTCAGGGGACATCTAGGTCATTTGGCATAACAAAATTTATTAAGAAAATGTTCTGTATCCTACTTTGGTGAGTGGCATCTGGGATCTTAAAAGCTTGCAATCGGCCACCTAAGATGCATCAGTTGGTCCCAACCCACCTGGAGCAAAGGAGAATGAATAACACCAACGACACAAGGAAAATATTAGCCCAAGAGACAAAAGGGCCACATAAACCAGAGACTCCATCAGCCTGAGACCAGAAGAACTAGATGGTGCCTGGTTACCACCAATGACCGCCCTCACAGGGAACAGAACAAAAAGTCCCTGAAGGAGCAGTAGAAAAGTGTGGTGCAGAACTCAAATTCATATAAAAAGACCAGACTTAATGGTCTGACTGAGACTAGAGGAACTCCCAAAGACATGGCCCCTAGACTCTCTGTTAACCCAGAACTAAAACCATTCCTGAAGCCAACTCTTCAGACAAAGATTAGGCTTGACTATAAAACATAAAATAATACTCCTGAAGAATTTGCTTCTGAGATGAAGTAGACACAGGAGACTAAATAGGCAGCTCCTGTCTGGAGACCGCATGAGAAGGCAGAGAAGGTCAGGGGCTGGTTGAATGGATGTGGGAAATCTGGGGTGGAAAGAGGGAGTGTGTGGTCACATTATAGGAATTGCAACTAGGGTCACATAACAATATGTGTATAAATTTTTGTATGAGAAATTAGCTTGAGCTGTAAACTTTCACCTAAAGCACAATAAAAAAAAAAAAAGAATAAAGGAAAGTCATGAGAAATGCTGAAAGCAGTGAGTCTTTAGTCTCAATTGGATGCTCATTAGATTAAATTGTTCAGTTGGGAGTGAAGCCAGTGAAAGAGGAGGATGAATTTTTTTTTTTTTAATATATATACAAAATACTGAAAATATTTCAGTGAAAATTATGCTTTGAAGACAAGGTGAAATTACTAATTTCATATTTTGCAGCTCTCTGAGAACAGAAAATCAACTTTAGGACAGGCAAGTCTGTTGTTCACCTTCAGCTTATCAAAACTCTAACCTTATTCTCAGAAAGATATTATGCACAAAACCAAAGGGTTAGCTTTATGTTTCTCAGGCAGAAGGAGAAAAAGCCCAATCTCTTGATCTAGCTACAGTTATCTTGTTTGTAGAACTGACACTATCATCCTGGTGCCAGTCACACTAATGGTAAGCCTAAATAAAGCCTGAGAAAAAATTTTCCACGTATGTGGGCCTTGCCAACTTAGCCTCCCATATTTGTTCTACATTGTGCTATTACCTAAATGTTCATATTTATATGTCCTATTTCCTCAATTGGATGTAGGGTCTTTTAAGACAGGGACTATGTCATACGTGTCTGGGTGTTCCCTGCAGCATTAAGCATGTGCCTGGTTTGGAATCAATGACCGTGAAACAGCAGCGGACAATGTGCTGATGTCAGTGATCCTGATCACTATGGCCATCATAATGGAAAGTGCAAGCACCAAGGACTCTTCTATCAACTGGAATAGGGACAAAGTGCTGAATATGTATGAATGCTCAATCTTACATTAGCAGGAAACCCACAGACTTTAGCATAAAATAAATCTCTCTGAAAGAACAAACGTGTTGCTGCTAGGATTAAAAATTTTATCCCTAAAAGTCCCAAAGTAGTCACAAATAATAAAATTGACCAAGGACTGAAAGGGGGATTTGCTGCTGAGAGTAAAGATTTAGAACAAGAAAGGAACTCAGGACAGATTTAAACAATGGCAGAAGGATCAGAAATAAGAGAAAGAATCCATCGCTGGTTGATCCATAAAGCAGAGTGGAAAAGATGCCGGAAGCTAGCTTTGAATCCACTTATAAAAATTAAAAAAAAAAAAAAAACCCACACACACTTTCAGTTAAAGGTCTCGTGTGTTTAAGGCCACTTAAAAGTATGTAAGTTTACTTTCGGCACTCAATTTTAAGAACATGAAACATGTCTAATTAGATGAGGTAGAGGTTTTGGTCCTCACTAACACTTCATTTCTAGTAGGTTCAAATGTGGGACTATTACCCTTTTTTCTATGGATTATCACTGAGTTACAAAATGTAAATGTATTCACATATATATTTTCATTTAGAAACTCTTTTGGGAAAAAATAGTATTTAAGAAATTGTAAGTTTGGACACAAATTTATATGTATTATTGTATGACAAAGTTTACAGAATATTCCCTCAGACATTTTTCACCAAACACCTATATATGGAGTCCAAGAAAGTAATAAAAGAGGCCTGAATGCTAAGCCAGTACCAGGTCTAGAATAATAATAATAAAAATAGCTAATATTTTTAGTGTTCTTACTATGGCCCACCATGATGCTAGTAAGCTCTTTTAAATGAATTATTTTATGTAATCATCACAATAACACAGTGAGGTAAGTAGTTTTTATCCAGATGTTACAGATGAGAAATTGAGGTTGTAAGTTGCTAAATAACTTGCCTATGCTCATCCGTTAATTAGAAAGTAAATCTTAACCTGGACCCAGGCTTTTGAATTTTAGAACTCACACTCCTAACTACTGGCTCATCCTGGAAGTTGTAAAGAATTATCTTCACTGACTTCAGAACAACCTGTTGCCTAATGATTATCATTTTTTTTTTTCAAAAATATTTTTCTTTGGTAAGGAGCCCAGGTGGCACAGTGGTTAAGTGCTAGGCTGTTACCCAGAAGGTTGGTGGTTCAAACCCACCAGCCCCTCTGTGGGAGAAAGATGTGACAGTCTGCTTCTACAAAGCTTCACAACCTTTGAAAACCTACAGGGCATTTCTACCCTGTCCTATAGGGTAGTCAGAATTGACTCAACGGCAATGAGTTTTGTTTTGTTTTTTTTGGTGGGGGGGTGTAGGTAATGCAATTTTAAAGGACTGATGAATTAAGTTGAATTTTATAATATCTTGAGGCCCTTTTTTGTCTTTAAGCACAAAATCTCCCCTTTTACTACCAAAAAAAAAAAAAGGGGGGGGGGTGGATAGAGATCCCTATGTGGAAATTCATTCTAAAAAAGATTTGTCAAGCCTCGTCACTTACTGAGCCAATATTGTCATTTGGACTGCTAATTCTCCCCATCCTTATTCTGTACATCTTGTATTTCTTATTTTCCTCCAAGAACCAGGTCTCAATCCCTGCTTCATGACTGTATTTGGAACTACTGAGTTTTTTATAGTGGCCCCACTAGAGCTTCCAAGAATGGTGGCCTGGAGCTCGTTTTCTTGGTAATCTCATTTATTATGTCCTGCAACTCAGTCATTCCTTCTTCCAGATCCACACTTCTCTGCGTTTCTCCTTCTACAAGAATCTTTCTCTCTATTCCTTTTAAAATGCATTTCAAAATCCACCCCCAGAGAGTTGTCTGCAATCAACTTCCTTCTCAGTTTCTGTTATTTTTCACTCTGTTTACCTTTCACAGTTTTTGCCCCTGTGGGTAGTGCAAACGGTTAATGCCCTAGGCTGCTAACTGGAAAAGTTGGCAGTTGGAGTCCACCCAGATGTGCCTTGGAAGAAAGGCCTGGTGATCTACTTCTGAAAAATCAGTCATAGAAAACTCTATGGAGGATAGTTCTGCTCTGACATACATGAGGTCGCCATGAGTTGTACTCGACTTTATGGCAACTGGGTTGGGACAGCACATATTAGGTATAACAAAGAATGCTACAGAGCTTAGACTGGGTTTATTCCTTTTGATTTCTAGTGCTTAAATGGCACAGTGATACCAGGTGGTATCAGCTACAATCAAACTCCACAGTTATAGACAGGCTTACCCTCTACCCCTTCACTGCAGTCTCTCCCATCTCCGTGTGCTGGGACACAGATACCCTGAGCTGTCCTTTGAAGACTTTCAGCATGGACTGCTACAGACGTGCCTCACTTCTGTGCCTGGTGTCCATTCTCTTGCCTATTAGGGTTTGCTTTCCAGACCTTTAACGTTACCTTCAGTGAACAATCTATTGTTGTTATGCTGAGACTATTGCACTAAAGCACTATTCTTTCCTCCCTCTTTTCTTACTCTTGGTTCTCTTAAGTTAGACTTATTGTTTTTAGATGCCCCTCCCTCAACATGGCAAAGGTGCAGAAAGACACCTTTCCCAAGCCTTCTTTCTCCTCCATCCCTTAACCTCTTCGAGACTCTTCAATATTCATTTGTACGTGCTCAGATCTTGATTTCTCTATGCTTTTATATTTTTTATTCATGTGTACTCTAAATATTCCATTATATTATATAATCACTGAGGACAGGGACAGTGTCTGTGATTTCTGTTGGGGCTTTCTTCTTGCATTTCTCAGGACATGGCTTCCTTGTACACTGGGCTCTCCTGACTTTCTTTGCCCAGCCGACTTTAAAGTTGGATGAAGTGGTAAGCCTCACCTCCGAACTGTGCATACAACCGAACAGAATGAGACCATTACAATGACAAGCACCTCCTTTGGGCTAGTAGATCTCCTCAGATTCAAGTACCTCTGGATACACCTTCTGCTTTAGAAGGAGTTCTGGTAAGTGCTCAGCTGCTAACTGAAAGGTTGGTGGTTTGAACTCATCCACCCCTCAGCAGGAGAAAGACCTAGCAATCTGCTCCGGTAAAGATTACAGCCTTGAAAACCCTATGGAGCAGTTCTACTCTGTCACATGGGGTGGTTATGAGTCAAAATCGACTCGACGGCATCTAATAATACCTACCTTAGAAACATCTCTCTTCTTGTAATTAATATTTTAAAAAAAATACATCTATGGAATCACACTCAGAGACTCAGATGGTAAGAAAATCTATGCTCCAGTCCTGGCCCTGCCACTGCCTAGCCCTGTGCTCCCCCAAGCTGGTTATTTAATGTCTCTGAGCCTGAGGTTTCCTTCTCTATAAAATGGGAATAATAACAATGCTTCCTCAGAGTTAAATAAGATAACATTTGTAAGCCAATGCATGACCCTGACCCATAGTAAAACCAAAAAACCAAATCAGCTGCTGAGGAGTCCATTCTGACTCATGGCAGCCCCAGGTATCTCAGAGTAGAACTGCATCCTATAGGGTTTTCAATGGCTATGATCTTTTGGAAGTAGCTCACCAGGCCATCTTCCATCTGGGTGGATTTAAACCACCAACATTTTGGTTAGTAGCCAAGCTCTCTTAACTGTTTGTGTTGCCTAGGGACTCCTGACCCATACTAGGGAAAAAAAAAACAACCCCATTGCCATCGAGTCAATTCTGACTCATAGCAACCCTATAGGACAGAATAGAACTGCCGCATAGGGTTTCCAAGGAGCGGCTGGTGGATTCGAACTGCTGATCTTTTGGTTAGCAGCTATAGCTCTTAACCATTGAGCCACCAGGGTTTCCCACCCTATAGTAGACCCTCAAAAGTGTTAGCTTTTTTTTTTATGATTTATGTCTTCCAGAGCCTATTGATCTTTTTGCTACTCTCCAATTTCCTAAAAATAGTTAAGGAATCTTACAAACGGTGCTTTATGATTATCGGGCTGTCATCCCCTACAATCTAGAAAGGCACAAAGAAATTCATGGGGAGAATGTGGTCATGTTTATGTTGAGGCCAACTTTGTGGCAATTCAGCAATAAGAGAAGTGCTCTAAAAGGGGGAGGAGAATATGAAAGGAAAAAAAAATCTCTCTGAAATAATGATTTCCTCTTCTGTTCTGACCCGTCTCAAGGTAAAGAAATGCCAATTCAGAAAGCCCCTGGAGCTAAGCAAATTCTCTACCATCAGCTCCCAGGCAGTGTCAGCAAAGCAAGTTCTGCTTTCAGGAAACGGGAGCCCAGGAGCCTCCTGGAAGCACTCTCCCCGCTGGTATGGCGGCCCTGCTGTTTTCCTCAAGGCCTCAGAGGGCACTGGGACTACCGCCAGGCTCAGCCCTCCTTGGTATTAAAACCAGGCAGGCTTTCTGCCAGGCTTGGCAGCTTTCTCCTTCCCTCCCTCTCTCCCTCCCTTTCTCCCTCCTGGATATTAAACTTACTGTGGTTTCATCCACTTTATCATCTCATTTGCTTTCTGATCTGATCCTGTGCTGCCATGTGGCTGATCAAAGGCAGATGTGCTCTCTCATCATCACAAAGAAGCCCCTGTATTCAAACAAACATGTTAATTTATTGTCTTTTTGCCTGCAGTTCCCTTCCCTGGCTCACTCTCTCCCACCATCTCTCAACACACACATGTGCTTCCCCTCTTGCTATCTACTCTTTCTTCCTCCTCTTTTTTACAGATTTTTATTTTCACTTTTTAAAAGTCTCTCCCCTTTCCCTTTCATATTCTCTAGTAGGTTAAAATAATAAAATGGATCTTATCCCCTTCTCATCTGCCTCATACTTGAAGGAGAAAAATTCATGCAGAAAATTAAAAATGAAATACCTTCAGAGATGTTCTTATTTCTGGCATCCCAGTTTGTTTTTAATGGGGGGGCGTACGTTCTAAAATTGCAGCTTTGCCTTCTTCCTGCCTGTCTTTCCCATTTCCTTCCATATTTTCTGCCTCCTTGTCTAGTTCTTCCTTTTAAGGTCTGTCCTTCTCTTGCCCTTCCCTTTTCTCCTTTCCTCTTTGTGACCCTTCCCTGTGACAGAACCACCCCGTTAGCATTCTCTCTGAACTTTACCTTGCCTCCATCTCTGCTGACTTTCTGCTGAGTTGCTACTTTCAAGGTTTTGAAACTCAGTAAATCCTTAATCATTTGCCCTAATTTGGAGGAAAGGTCAATGTGAAATAATAAGCCTGAGAAACAGAATATTTTACAGAAATCTCCCCATTGAAGGATATTAAGTGGACACAATAGGACTGTTGAAGATGAGGAAAGCTATTCACAGAACTACCAATAACAATTTACTGAGTGCTCAGGGCTGTGGGTGATTCAGAGATGAACAAGGCTTGACCCCTGCCCTTGAGGAGTTTCACATATAGTACAGAAAATACAGCATGCATGTATATGACCTTAATAAAGGCAGGATGTGTGAAAAGCCAATTCATTTGACAAACATTAATCCCTACACTATGTTTAGAGCTGTGGAAAATTTAAAAGTGAATATGATATTGTCTTTGCCCTCAGGGCACTTACACTCTAGTAGAAGATCCACTTGTACATAAATAATTACCATGCAAAGCACCCACCCACCCACCCACACACACACACACACACACAAATAACCTATGGTAAAGAACAACAAGAAGTTCAGAGGAGAGAATGATTCACTGAAGCAGGCAGATGGGGCAAGGTAGAGATATCATGGCAGAGATGCCATTTGATCTGGATCTTGAAGGGCTACTGGATTTTGACGGTAAAGGAAGAAAAGCCCTGCACAGGCCAGATGGGAAATCGGGCTTGGCTTCATGCCAATTTCAGTCCATTTTGAGAGGCCACGGGAACCCCTGAGGAGGGTTCTGAGTCTGAGTCTAGGCCTGCTGAGCCATTGTGCTAGGATTGATTAGCAGTTCCTACTCTGAACCCAAACAGGGGAAGTAGAGTCATGTATGGCACACACGGGACTTCTTGTGCTAAGGAAAGAGCACAACACAAGCAGAGGCTCAGAGGTAAGAAAGTGATTGGGACATTGGGGCCCAGTGTGGCTGTTGGGTAGATTATAAAGGGATTTGAGACTAGAAAGGCCAATAAGTGCCATATTGTGAAGGGCCTTGAGCACTAGGTATAGGAGTTGAACATTCAAGATTTTGGAACAGGAAGCATAGAACCAAATTTGTGTTAAGGATATTGAAGAGGGGAAATATTAGATGGAGAGACATCAGTTAAAAGACTATTGTAATAACTTAGCAAGAGATGATAAAAACTCATTTTAAGTATGGCAGCAGTGGAAAGAAGGAGGTTGATTAACTAATATTTCTATGGTAAAATCTCTTGAGGAAGAAGTGGGGGAGGAATAACAGATTGGCTAGGACCATGATGATGTCAGTAATCGAGATAGGGAAGACGGGAGGAGGAGATTTTAGGAGTGAAGTTAATAGGTTTAAAATACTGATGATTAGAGAAGCACTAATGAGGAGAAACAGCAATCACTAGGAAAGGTCATCATGTTTTGTAAAGGAGAAAAAAAAAAAACTAGTTATTGCTGAGTCGATTCCAACTCATGGCTACTCCACATGTGTCAGAGTAGAACTGTGCTCCATAGGATTTTTGGTAGCTAATTTTTCAGAAGTAGATCACCAGGCATTTCTTCCAAGGTGTTTCTGGATAAACTCAAAACACCAATCTTTCGTTTAGCAGCCAAGCTTGTTAACCATTTGCCCCACTCAGGGGTTCCTAGTAAAGTGGAAGGCCAATGAAAACTAGGGAAACTCTCAGTGAGATGGATTGACACAATAGTTACAACAATGGACTCAACATACCAAAGATCATGAAGACAGTGCAGGACCGGGCAATGTTTGGTTTCTATTATACACAAGGTCACCAAAAGTCAGAGCCAATATGATGGCAACTAACAAGAGTGAGGAAAAAACATAGAAGATGAGAGCCAGACTACTTGAGTACATTTTGGGAGCAGAATGGTAAAAGCCAAGGAGCTAAGAATCCAGGTCTTCATTGAGCAACTCTTTACTGAGCATCTACTGTATGCCAATGAGATGAAGCATGGCCTTAGAAAGTAGGATATTGATCATAAAATTTTAAATGATTAACAGCAAAAGCAAGAGGTGTAGGGCTTGAAGTGAGCAGAAAAATTTGACAATCATCTACCATGGCTAATCAATTTCACCAGAATTGAAACCACCTCCATGTGTCCCAAAGGGTGTGAGAAACAAAACAAAATAGGGGGAGAGTGAGGAAATAAAAGACCCTAGAAGCTACAGAGATTTTATGTTGTTGTGGTTGGTTGCCATGGAGCTGATTGATTCCAACTCATGGCAACCCCACAAGTGCAGAGTAGAACTGATCCTTATCTTTTTCATGGCCATGACCTTTCTAAAGCAGATTGCCAGGCCTGGTGGTGCCGTGGTCAAAGCACTTGGCTGTTAACTGAAAGGTCGGTGGTTCAAACCCACCCACCACTCCACGGGAGAAAAATGTGGCAGTCTGCTTCCGTAAAGATTTGCAGCCTTGGAAACCCTATGGGGCAGTTCTACTGTGTCCTATAGGGTCACTGTGAGTCAGATTCAACTTGATGGGAGTGGGTTTGCTTTGGTTTGTCTTCCAGGCAACTTCGGGTAGGTTGGAACATCCAACCTTTCTGCTAGTAGTCTAGGGCTTAACTTTTTGCACATGTCTAGAAATTCATTACAAATAGATAAGAATCAGCTGTGCTTAGCAAATGTGTTATTTAACTGCAAATGATGCTGCTAATTGCCTTCACTCTTAAGTAGGTTAAAGTATGCTGGAGAGAGCAAGAAACCAAGGGAACTGGTTTGGTAATTACCCTATTACTTAGTAGTCATATTCCTAAGGCAAGTTACTTCATAATCTCTGAGTCCCAGTTTCCTTCTCTATAAAACAAGGAAAATAATATTTTCTCATCTAGTTCGTATTGGCAATTAAATAAAATTAATGTGCATAAAGAGTCTGGAACAATAAAAGGTAGCTGTTATTGTCGTATTTTAAAAATTTGGTAGTCAAATACCTCTTTCTCTACTTGGAGTCAAATTCTGTGGCCAAGTTTCTGTATGAGTAAACTATTTGTACATCCTAGCAAATGATCTCTAGTAACAGAGAGTTGCTGGTCTGATTATAATACATTTTCTACGATGCTAGTTCCTGACCCTGTCCACCACCACCAACACCAGTTGGCTGTTGAATCATTTCCGACTCATGATGACTCCGCGTGTGTCAGAGTAGAACTGTACTCCATAGGGTTTTCAACGGCTGATTTTTTCAATGGCTGATTTTTTGAATGTAGATTGCCAGGCTGTTCTTCCAAGGCACCTCTGAGCAGACTTGAACTGTCAACCTTCTGGTTAGCAGCCAAGCACATTAACCTTTTGCACCTGCAAGGTTGTGTCATCTTCATATTGCAAGTTGTTAATGAGTCTTCCTCCAATTCTGATGCCACATTCTTCTTCATATAGTCCAGATTCTCAGACTATTTGCTCAGCATACAGATTGAATAAGTATGGGGAAAGGATAGAGCCCTGATGCACACCCTTCCTGATTTTATACTATGCAGTATCCCCTTGCTTTGTTCAAACGACTGCCTCTTGGTCTATATACAGATTCTACCTGACACTATTAAGTTTTGTGCTATAGACCCTGACTTATCCCAACAACATTGTGAGAGAAGAGAAATAAGGCTGTTAGCCCCACTACACTTGTAGATTTCAGCCCGACACTAAGGGAAATCAGTAGCTCCAAAGCAGCTCTTCTTCTCCTCAGGATGAAGCGATATTCCTAAAAAGGGCTAACAGTAACTTCCCATGGGAATTCTTCCTTGACTCCTCTCCATCCCCCCTCCAAATTTCTGCCCCATAAGAATTACTTGTTCTTTCATCTATGATCCCGTAGTACTTTGTTCTTTCCTCTCTGATGACACTTGATCATGTTGTATAATTACTTATTTAATATCTATCTCTCCCTCTAGCTTGTCCTTTCTAAGACAGGACTTGTAGCCCTATATCTCCAGTGTCTAACATAGGAAAACCACTGCTTTATATGTTGCCTTAATACCACTTCCTCAAGGTGAATTGGTCAACACTTGTTAAGCGGAGTGTGGACTGAATTTCAGCACACTCTCACTCTCCCCATTTGTCCCTTTGTCTGGACATCTGGTTCAGGGCACAACTTGGACAACTGTATCCAGCAACCCTAGACCAATACATAATAGGAACTCTTTAAATATTTTTGAATGAGTGGATAGACCATAAAGGAGCTCCACTTAATTTAGAGTGTGAGGAATACAGTGATAATCTAAGGGCTGAGAAGCTATGAGGCATAAAATTAATAAAATTTGTGGCCAGATCATTAATGTTCCATAAATTTTAGAAAGTTCTTAAATACACAAAAACAATAAGAGAGCCTTAAATCTCAAAGAATTTTTAACTGGAAGTATGGCAGCCATATGTTCTTGATTTCCTAGGATAATCTATATTTCAAATCTCCTGTCTCATTGCCTCTCTAAGTGTAATTGTGCTTGTCAAAGCATATGTCCTAATTTTGGACTCAGAAAATATGGTCACTAATAAGAAAGTACACTTGATTTATTTTTGCTCAACCTTCTCATTTTACAGATGAGGAAAGTGAGATCCACAGATGCTAACTAGCTCACCTAAGGTCACACAGGAAATTAATTTAAAAAGCAAGATTTATAATCTAGGTCCCCTTGTTATTTTTGTATTATTTTATTCAGTAACCTAACATAACTCCTTGAACATTGTGAATAAGAATTCTTTTTTTGCAATTAGACAGATATCTCTATCATGCTGTTGAATCCTTTCCTGGGCCAGGATGCACTGACCTACCACAACAAGTCATCAGTAATCCTTCCATCTCTAATTTATATGGAGTCTCTGATGCCCTATATGGCAGGGTGTCTGGGGTACTCAGCCTCATATATTTGGGCTGTTTGCAGGACAAGAGAGGGAGGAGACAGTGAATGCTTTCATCAAGGTTGACGGTGCAAAAGGGACAAAATCACTGGGTGATGTTTCTTAATCACTATATTCTGAACTCAATACCTCAAAACTCCAGGCTTCCTGGCATCAACATCATCCAAAGTGACTTTCAGGAATAAAAGAAGAATGTGAGAACATCTGGTAGGGAATGGCTCAATAATGAAAAAGGACAGGGAATACCCAGCAGCCAATCTGAATCTGCCATTTATAAAGAACTCATCACATAGGGAAAGGGCATATGGAGTAGTTAAGAAAGAGGATAGAAAGAGTGAGTAAGTTGAGAATAATTAATATAAGCATATTATGGATACTGTGGTGCAGTCACAATAATGAAGTGCTTAAAATCAAGGTGAACACACTAATGTTACTGACAAGAACTCATGCAGGTTAAAACCTTGAAAATGGAGGGAGGGTAGTTTGAACAAAGAAGGTAATGGAAGAACACCAGTAGAGTCTTAGGCCTAACTTGATGTGTGACCTTGAGAAAGTTATTTAGCTTCTCTGGGTCTCAGTTTCCCTACTTGTAAATTGGACTCCATGATCTCTGAGCACTCTTTCTAGAGTTAACTTTCCGTCATCCCAACTGAACCATTACCATCTTCTGTTTACTTGCACAGAATTTTATTCATAATTAACTAGTAATATAGAGGATTGTGTTTACCAGATGAGTGGAAAATTATTATTTCTAGTGTATATTCTGGTCCAGGGATCAGCAAATTTTTTCTGTAACAGACCAGATAGTAAATATTTTATGCTTTATGGACCATATATTCTTTGACACAACTACTCAGCTCTGCCGTTATAAGATAAAAGCAGTCATAGACAATACAGAAACAAATGGGTGTGGATATGGTCCAATAAAACTTTATTTACAAAACCAGGAAGTGGGCTAGCTTTGGCCCATAGGTGTTAGGTCGCCAGCCCATGAATGGGAAATGGATTATATGCCACTTATTGTAATATCTTTATTTTATGATTTTAGGATCAGTCCCACATGTTTATGTATTGTATATGGTGTCTTAGGTATCTAGTGCTGTTATAACAGAAATATCACAAGTGGGTGGCTTTAACAAACAGAAATTTATTTTCTCACAGTGTACAGGGCTAGAAGTCTGAATTTAGGGTGCTGGCTCTAGGGGAAGGCTTTCACTGTCACCTCCAGAGGAAGGTTCTTGTCTCTTTTGAGACTCTGCCCCTTGGCAATCTTCATGCGGATTGGCATCTCTTTGCCCGCATCTCTGCTTGCTCACTTGCTTATTTAATCTCTTTTATATCTCAAAAAAGATTGATTTAAGACACACACTATACTAATACTGTCTCATTAACATAACAAAGAAGACCCATTCCCAAATGACATTATAACCACAGGCATAGGGGTGAGGATTTACAACACATATGTCTGAGGGACACAATTCAATCCATAACAGATGGTAAGCATACAATAAAGGTTTTGAAAAATAACAACCATGCCACTGCCACTATGCACAACTTGAGAGGCCACCGATCACGATGATTTTATAGAACATTCTAGAATCCAATACAATACAACGTGAATGGTGGAGATGAACAAGCTCAGTGACCATGCTGGTGGCATTGATACCTCAGTAACAGTGACAGCCTGAAAGGGAGAAATTACCAAATAAGGAAAAAAAGTTGAAAAAGGAGTGATGAGGGAATAGAATTCCTACCTCGCATTCCCTTCAGGAACCCTAAGGCTGCCTCCTTCATCCTATTTCTTCCCCACTCCCCAAACAAAAAGTTTTGAAGTCAGGAAGAGATGGTGTATCAGTCATTTAAACTTGAAGTGAATTTAACAATGAGTTGCCTATCTCAGAAGTGTTTATAGTTAAAGATTCTTAGCTATTAGAGGAACTCCGGGAACTATGAAGAGGTAGGAGAGTACTCCTGAAATTATACCACAGTAAGTGCTTGCTGTTTGCTCACCCTTTATATTATACAGACCTCTTCTTGCAGAAACAGCACTTTTTTTTTAATTTTTTTTTTTTTTTTTTTTTTTTTTTTTAGAAAATGCTCTTACCTTCAACACCAACTTTGAGGTTCCAGTGGATACACCTATACCCTAAACATAGTTGATCAACTCAAGGATGACATGTGACTCAAGTCAGGCTACTCAGACCCATTTCCTGGGATATTTCAATCCAGAACTCTGGAAAAAAGAGTAGTCTCTCTCTGTCTCTGATGGGGAAACTGTAAAATGAGCTCCTTGTCAATAGCCATGTTCACTACCATGTACATGAAGCAGGTCTGCGAGAATAAAGCTAACATGCAGTGAGGAGTTAAGAGAAGATAGAGTTTTGGCAACATTCTCCTCAGTTTTTCCAGTTGTACCTCAGGCCCTGCTACATGCCTACCCTTCTCACAGTGTGGATATACACCTCCATATCATGCTAACAAAGTCCTCTTATCCCCAGGTTAGTTCAAATAGGGGTTTTGCTACCTGTAACCAAAATACCTGTGAAAAATACAGCCCTGTAATGATGTTTATCATTTTCCACTAGATCTGTACTCTTGCCTCAAGTATTCAAGCTTTCTTTTCCATCCCTTCACTGGGATTATCCCAAATCCAGCTGACTGAGGAGAAGTTAAATTTTCTGCCACTGTACATGATTTACCAACTCTATGCCATACTTCCACCATTCATCTGTCAGTTTTTCATACTGTGGTGGCTTGCATGTTGCTGTGATGCTGGCAGCTGTGTTACCAGTATTTCAAAACCAGCAGGGGTTTTGTTGTTGTCACTGTTGAGAATATACCAGGTTGACAGGTTTCAGCAGAGCTTTCAGACTAAGACAGAGTAGTAAGAAGGACCTGGTGATCTGCTTCTAAAAAAACTTGGTCAGTGAAAACTTTAAGAATAGTAGCGGAACATTGTCTGATATAGTGCCTGAAAATGAGCCCCTCAGGTTGGAAGGCACTCAGAAATACCACCGGAGAAGAGCTACCTCCTGAAAGTAGTCAATTTTAGTGACATGGATGGTGTAAAGCTTTTAGTACCTTCATTTGCTGATGTAGCACAACCCAAAATAAGAAGAAACAGCTGCAAACATTCATTAATAATTGTAACGTTAACTGTACGAAGTATGAATACAGGAAAATTGGAAGACACCAAAATTAAAATGGAACACATAAAGATGAATATCTTAGGCATTAAAGAAAAATAAAAAGTTACTATCTACTCGATTCCAACTCTTAGTGACCCTATAGGACAGAGTAGAACCCCCCCATAGGGTTTCCAAGGAGCAGCTGGTGGATTCAGACTGCTGACGTTTTGGTTAGCAGCCAAACACTTAACCACTGTGCCACCAGGGCCCCATCCTAGGCATTAATGAACTGAAATGGACTGGTATTGGCCATTTTGAATCAGACAGTCATAAGGTCTATTATGCCGGGAATGACAGATTGAAGAGGAATGGAATCACGTTCATTGTCAAAAAGAACATTTCACGATCTATCCTGAAGTAGAAGGCTGTTAGGAATAGGATAATATCCATATGCCTACAAGAAAGAGAAGTTAATATGATTAGTATTCAAATTTACACGCCAACCACTAAGGCCAAAGATGAAGAAATTGAAGATTTTTACCAGCTTCTGCAGTCTGAAATTGATCAAGCATGCAATCGAGGTGCATTGATAATTACTGGTGGCTGGAATGAGAAAGCTGGAAATAAAGAATAAGGAGCGGTAGCGGGAAAATATGGCCTTGGTGATAGAAATGACTTCGGAGATGGCATGATAGAATTTTGCAAGACCAATGACTACTTCAATGCAAATACATTTTTTCAACAACGTAAACAGCAACTATACCCACGAACCTTACCAAGTGGAATACACAGGAATGAAATCAACGACATCTGTGGAAGAAGATAATGGAAAAGTTCAATATCATCAGTCAGAAAAAAGCCAGGGGCTGACTGTGGAACAGACCATCAATTGCTCATATGCAAGCTCAAGTTGAAGCTGAAAAAAATTAGAGCAAGTCCACGAGAGCCGAAGTATGACCTTGAGTATATTCCACCTCAATTTAGAGACCATCTCAAGAATAGATTTGAGGTACTGAACACTAATGACAAAGGATCAGACGAGTTGTGGAATGATATCAAGGGCATCATACATGAAAAAAGCAAGACAGGAAAGCAAGAGAAGACCAAAATGGAGGTCAGAAGAGACTCTAAAACTTGCACTTGAACCTAGAGTAGCTAAGAAGAATGGAAAAAATGATAACGTAAAAGAGTTGAACAGAAATTTCAATGGCCAGCTCAAGAAGACAAAGTAAAGTATTATAATGCAATTTGCAAACACCTGGAGTTAGAAAACCAAATGAGAAGAACGCACTTGATGTTTCTCAAGTTGAAAGAACTGAAGAAAATTTCAAGCCTCGAGTTGCAGTATTGAAAGACTCTATTGAACAACCCAGGAAGCATCAAAAGAAGACAGAAGTAATATACAGAGTCACTGTACCAAAATGAATTGATCAAAATTCAAACATTTTAAGAGGTAGCATATGATGAAGAACTGATGGTACTAAAGGAAAAAGTTCAAGCTGCACTGAAGGCATTGGCAAAAAACAAGGCTTCAGGAACTGATGAAATACCAATTGAGATTTTTCAACAAATGGGTGCAACTCTGGAAGTGCTCACTTGCCTAGCCATGAAACTTGGAAGACACCTACCTGGCCAGCTGAGTGTAAGAGATCCATATTGATGCCCATTCCAAACAATGGTGTTCCAACAGAATGTGAAAATTATCAAACAATACCATTAATATCACACACAAGTAAAATTTTGCTAAAGATATTTCAAAAATAGTTGCAGCAGTACATCAATAGGCAAATGCCAGAAATTCCAGCTGGATTCAGAAGAGGACGTGGAACAAGGAATATTATTGCAGATGTCAGGTGGATTTTGGCTGAAAGCAGAGAATACAAGAAAGATGTTTACCTGTGTTTTATTAACTATGCAAAGACCTTCAGTTGTGTGGATCATAACAAATTATAGATAACATTGTGAAGAATGGGAATTCCGGAACACTTAATTGTGCTTGTGCGGAACCAGTACACAAACCAAGATGTAGTCGTTCAAACAGAACAAAAGGATGCTGAGTGGCTTATAATCAGGAAAGGTGTGTGTTGGGGTTATATCCTTTCATCATGCGTATTCAATCTGTATGCTGAGTAAATAATCCAAGAAGCTGGCTATATGAAGAAGAACTTGGCATCAGGATTGGTGGAAGACTCATTAACAACCTGCAATATGCAGATAACACAACCTTGCCTTGCTGAGAACTTTAAGAGAACTTTAAGCACTTACTGATGAAGATTAAAGACTACAGCCTTCAGTATGGATTACACCTGAACATAAAGAAAACACAAAAATCCTTACAACTGGACCAATAAGCAACATCATATTAAACAGAGAAAAGATTGAAGTTGTCAAGGATTTCATTTTATTTAGATCCACAATCAAGGTGCATCTAAGCAGCAGTCAAGGAATCAAATGACATACTGCATTGGGCATACCTGCTGCAAAAGACCTCTTTCGAGAGTTAAAAAGCAAAAATGTCACTTTGAGGACTAAGGTGTGCCTGACCCAAGACATGGTATTTTCAATAGCCTCACTTGCATGCAAAAGCTGGACAATGAATCAGGAAAACAGAAGAAGAACTGATGCATTTGAATTATGGTATTGGTGAAGAATATTGAATATACCAGGGACTGCCAGAAGAAGGAACAAATCTGTCTTGGAAGAAGGACAGCCAGAATACTCCTTAGAAGTGAGGATAGCAAGACTTCGTCTCATATACTTTGGACACGTTAACAGGAGGGACTAGTCATGGAGAAGTACATCATGTCTGGTAAAGTAGAGGGTCAGCAAAAAAGAAGAAGACCCTCCAGGAGATGGATTGACAAAGTGGCTGCAACAATGGTATCAAATAAAGCAATAACTGTGAGGATGGCACAGGCCCGGGCGGTGTTTCATTCTCTTGTACATAGTGTCAGTATGAGTTGGAATCAACTTGATGGCACCAAACAACAAAAAACACAACATGCCATACTTATGTCTATAAACTAATTGGGTTTCTGTGGTGTTGGTACTTTTGTAATTTGACAGAAATTTCTTGATCTGTAGAGTTTGGCTCTTCCCATAAGAGGTTATGCATTCAGCCCATATCCCTCTCACAATTGTTCTCAGGTATGAAAGATTATGAAATAGCATCTAAGAATATTACAGTTCACCCTTTTTACCAAAGAGCTGGGAAGAAGCACTAATACTTTAAAAACCTCAATAATCAAATTCTGTGTTAGCTAACCATAGAAACCCAAAGTTCCCAGAAGGTTGAGTCCCACCATTTTGTGTTGTTCTAGTTGGTTAATTGCTTAGTTGGTTTATTGGGCAATACACATACATGGAACAACCTTGAAAGGTTACAAAAATGTTTACAGTAAAAAGTAAATCTCCCCTTATTCCTTCTCTAGGAATCCCTGGGTAGCACAAATGGTTAAGCACTGGGCTATCAACCTAAAGGTTGGCGATTCGAACCCACCCAGAGGCATCTCAGAAGAAAGGCCTAGTGATCTGCTTCTAAAAGGTCACAGCCATGAAAACCCCCTGGAGGGCAGTTCTACTCTGAAACACATGGGGTCATAATGAGTTGGAATTGACTCAACAACTAGTATCGCCTTCCCTGACCCCAGCCACCAATTTCCTCCCTAATAGCAGCTTTTATTGGTTTCTTGAATATATTGCCAGAGATATCCTATGCATTTATAAACACATGTGTACTTATATAGTTTCATACCAATGGTAGAATTGCATTTCATACTATTTTGCTCTTTTTTTTTAATGTAATAATGTATCTGTTCTCACCACTTCGAATAAAGTATATGTAATCTGAAGAACTGAATCTTCTGGTCATATCTGCTTAGGAGCAATACATATACATTCACAGCTGAATAGGGAGAAACACTTCGTGAGGTCTCAATTAGACATGCCCCTTAGAACCCACTGTCGTTCATCTTAAGGAGGAGGCTCAAGAGGACAAAAATATAATGTTGAACTTTGGGCATAGGGTAATTATCCAGTGACTCATCAGATCCTAGCTGTAAACCTTGCCTTTTGAGAGAGTCAAAACCATTGATGCAACATATTTCTTTTTACAAGTGAGTTGTGAATATCAGTATGCGCTATGGCGCTAGGTTCTCAATTCATTTTACTAAATTAACAAAGGGGCCAGTTCAATGATAGGTTATTTTTTAAAATTTAGAGAATTTTCCACTTAAAGAGTTTCCTCTTGTGGTTGACACCATGGGACAATACCCTGCCTTGTTCATGACCAAACCCAGGGCTAGATGGGCTGTTGGTTTATTCTCACATGAACATTTATTTATGAGTTCTCTTTAAAGGGATATATCTTTCTGCAGCTCAAGAGACTTACAAGACTGTCTGAATGACCAACTTTAAGTGATTTTTATCCCTCTTTGGAAAAGATGGCTTGAAATCTTTCTCTTCTGCTGGGAAAATCATCATATAAAGGGGGACAGCTGTGACATTTCTCATCATTTAAGTAGATTGGAGTTTCAAAGCGTACACCAGCCTGGATCTACGTCCATCATAAATTTTGCATAAGTGTCTTTGTCTGCTCTGAATAAATAATTTGACCCTGGGCAGTGCTGTCTCTGGTCCTTCGTTTAAATTCTTCCTTCACTTATGCCTTTCTCTCCCCTCATTTTAATAGTCATGCCTTTACTCTGATTGTCCCTACATGAATCATAATATTTGAGAATTTTTCTTATAGCCATGGCCAAGAAAGTGTTAGTAGCTCCTTCACCTATGCTGACCCTATGGAACTTCTTACTAAATCCAACCCCAGAGAAAATCATGCCCTTTGAGCTTCTTTTTCTCTATTTGCATCTTTCCTCTGTCCATACTGTCCAATGTCCTCCTATTTCACTGTATTGTCCAAGGTCTCTCATTATGAGGTATGAAGTAAGCTTGCATCCCCTCCAGGTAAGTACCTTGGATCTAGACAAATCTCTCCAGTTTCTTGCCTACCAAAAATTGGTTATATGACAAAGCCAATAGAAGTCTCCCTCAGTGTGGCACTATTGGCATTTTGGAAAACAGAAATATTGAAGTTATAATGTGTAGATTACTCCTCTGAAGACAATACCCACGAGATTCACAGCTTCTTTTCTCTCCAACAATGTTCCATAGTATAATCAGTTCTGATGCATAAATTGTGTTTACTACATTGAGATAGAATCTTTGTGTCAACTATATTGAGATTATATGTCTCATGTAGAGGATTTCATGTTTCTATTTATCTTGGCATTCATTTAAACACAAATCAGACTCTCTCCATAACACTTTTTTCTGAGCAGTAGGCTCCTACCCAAGGACACTATCCTTTCTAAAGCCTTTGTGCTCAGGGTTGGGCTGTTTTCATCAGCTTCCTTTTGAACCAAGAAAAACGATCCTTCTTCCTCTCTGGGGCCCCAGACCTACTCTCGCTGCTCCAGGTCAAAATTGTTCACAGGTTTCGAAATTCTTCGGTCATCTGGTGTTTCTCAGAATCTACCCAGCAAAAAAATAATAAATAAATAAAATTCTCTCTGTTTCTGAGATGTAACATCCTACACAGCACTACCAAGCTCAGCTTCCAATCTCAGTTTCCAAACTCTTTATGACAAGAGTTCTTACTCCTTTTGGTTCTTCCACTAAATGTGCCCTGCATGAGACTAGCTAATAAGGCCCTCCCATCTTAATTGGCTTCTCTGAGGTTCACATTTCTTTAGGTAGCCACAGGGTCTCTCAAACCACCACTGTCCCTTCACAATAGCCCAGCCAACATCAGTAGCCCACCTGGATACCACTTAGCTCAGGACTGCCACAAACAGTAGCATAGTAAAGCTCAACTATATCTACACACACTTCCCCAGTATTACCTTTCCCTTGCAACACTTACCATTTAAAATCCCACATTTATATTTTGTCCCAGCTGCTTCAAAGGCCAGGGGAAACTAAATGATTTTGGGAAAATCCGGTATCTGTTTAACCTTACTGAGTCATTCCAAAGGAAGTTTGTATAATCATTTTAAATATCTGATAAACTAGTTCATGATAAAATGTTAATAACTGTAAATTGGCTGGTACAGAAGATAGAGTAGGAACTTTACATTCAGACAGCTCTGGCTTCTAATCTTGGTTCTGCTACTCTACAGTTGTTTGAACTTGGGCAAGTTATGGAACCTCCCCATCTTCAGGATCATCTGTTAAATGCACACACTCATTCTTTATATCTCAGGAGTAATTACAATAAAACTGATAAATTATCCAGTATAGACTCAAAAAATGTTATGCCTCTTCTCTCCTCCCAAGGGTAGCTTTGTTGTTTTAAGGGGATACTTTGTCTTCCTCAAAGAGACAGCTTTACAAAGGCTTCAGAAGGATGCTATTGAGGCAAAACTTTGAAAAAAGGCCTTGCCAAGTGTTTCTGATATTATATCATGTGTTATGAATTGAATTATGCCCCCCAAAATATGTTGTAAATCCTAAACTCTATGCCTGTAGTTATAATCCCATTGGGAATGGATTGTCTTTTTTATGTTGATTAGGCAGGATTAGAGTAGGGTGTATCTTGAGTCAATCTGTTGTGAGATATAAAAGAAATTAAACACACAAGCTAGGAAACAGGAATGGGAAAAAGAGATGCCAAACCACATAAAGATCATCCAGAAGCAGAAGCTCAAATTGACAAGGACCTCCTCCAGAGCCAACAGACAGAAACTTCCCCTAGAGGCAGCACCCTAAATTCAGACTTCTAGTCTCCTAAAGTGTAGATACTTTCTGCATCATTTAACATTTTCCCCATCAAAAGAAGATGGAAGGAATACACAAAGTCACTGTACCAAAAAGAATTGGTTGGCATTCAATCATTTCAGGAGATTGCATATGATCAAGAACCAGTGGTACTGAAGGAAGAAGTCCAAGCTGTACTGAAGTCATTGGTGAAAAGCAAGCCTCCAGGAACTGATGGAATACCAGCTGAGATGCTTAACAAATGGGTGCAACTCTTGAAGTGCTCACTCATCTTGCCAAGAAATTTGGAAGACAGCTACCTGTCCCACCGACTGATAGAGATTCATATTTGTGCCCATTCCAAAGAAAGGTGACCTAACAGGATGAGGAAATTATCAAACAATATCATTAATATCACAATCAAGTAAAATTTTGCTGAGGATAATTAAAAACAAAATCAACAGGGAACTGCCAGAAATTCAAGCCAGATTCAGAAGAGGATGTGGAACGAGAGATTCCATTGGTTATGTCAGATGAATCTTGGCTGAAAGCAGAGAATACCAGAAAGATGTTTATTGACTATGCAGAGGCATTCAACTGTGTGGATTGTAACAAATTATGGATAACATTGTGAAGAATGGGAATAACAGAACACTTAATTGCACTCATGAGGAACCTGTACATAGATCAAGAGGCAGTTGTTCGAACAGAACAAGGGGGTACTTCGTGGTTTAAAGTCAGGAAAGGTGTACATCCCGGTTATATCCTTTCACCATAACTATTCAATCTGTATGCTGAGCGTATAACCCAGGAAGCCGGACTATATGAAGAAGAACGGGGCATCAGGATTAGAGGAAGACTCATTAACAACCTGCAATATGCAGATGACACAACCTTACTTGCTGAAAGTGAATAGGACTTGAAGCATTTATTGATGAAGATCAAAGACTACAGTCTTCAGTATGGATTGCACCTTCATATAAAGAAAACAAAAATCCTCACAACTACTGGACCAAAAAACAAAATCATTATAAACAGAAAAGATTGAAGTTGTCAAGGATTTCATTTTACTTGGATCCACAATCAATGCCCATGGAAGCAGCAGTCGAGAAATCAGAAGACACATTACATTTGGCAAACCTGCTGCAAAAGATCTCTTAAAAGTGTTAAAAAGCAAAGTTGTCACTTTAAAGGACAAAAGTTCACCTGACACAAGCCGTGTTGTTTTCAATCACCTCGTGTACATGCGAAAGCTGGACAATGAATAAAGAAGACTGAAGAAAAATGGATGCCTTTGAATTGTGGTGTTGGCAAAGAATATTGAGTATACTATGGACTGCCAGAAGAACGAACAAATCTGTCTTGGAAGCAATACTGCCAGAATGCTTAGAATTAAGGATGGCAAGACTTCATCTCATGTACTTTGGACATGTTATCAGGAGGGACCAGTCCCAGGAGGACATCATGCTTGGTAAATGGAAGATCATCAAAAAAGATATGGATTGACAGTGGCTTCAACAATGGGCTGAAGCACAACAATAATTACGAGGATGGCTCAGGATCGGGCAGCATTTCTTTCTGTTGTACATGGAGTTGCTATGAGTCGGAACTGACTGGGAAACACCTAACAACACCAACAAACTATGAGAAAATACATTTTTGTTTGTTAAAACCACCCACTTGTGATATTTCTGTTATAATAGCATTAGATATCTAAGACAGAATTTGATACCAGAAGAGTGGGGTGTTGCTCTAACAGATACCTAAAATGTGGAAGTGTTTTTGGAATTGGGTAATGAGTTGAGGCTGGAAGAGTTTTAATATGCCTAATAGTTAAAAACCTAGATTGCCTTGAAGAGAATTATGGATATCAAAGGCAATTCTGGTGAGGGCTCAGAAGGAAGTGAGGGAGCAATAGAGAAAGTCTCTATCTTTTTACAGAATACATACACGCCAGCAACAGAATGTTGCTAGAAATGTGAACGTTAAATGAGAGGTTTTAAAAGAAAACAATGAACATGTGATTGGACAATGGAGGAAGGGTGATGCTTTTTATGTAGTGGCAAGAACTTGTCTGAGTTATGTTCAAATATCTGGTGGAAGGTAAAACTTGTAAGTGATGAGCGTGGATATCTGGCCAATGAGATTTCTAAGCAAGATCTTAAAGGGGCTGCATGGTTTTCCCCTGCCACTTACAGTAAAATGTGAGAGGAAAGAGATGGACTTAAAAATGAACTGTGTAAAATGAAAACAGAACTTAAAGAATTGGAAAATTATTTTGTACAAACTGAGGACACGTGTCCTGGAATGTTCACCACGGATGCGACTACACAATATTTCATTAAAGAGATTAAGCCTATGACTGATGGATCTAACCAACTATCACAGCAGAAAACCCATCAGCTCAGTCTGAAGCAGACAGAGAAAGAATGAAAGAAAATAACTCTGTCTGCCTCTTGGAATTCTACAGGCAGGAAAACAGGCTAAATGAGCTACATCTGTTTTCCTCCAAGAAAAAGACCATTCGTCTGTTGTCCTCCAAGAAACGGACCATCCCTGGAGCAGCTCAGAGACCAGCATAACTGTTGGAAGGAGCATGGGAAGCAGAGCCTTCTTGGTTTCAAATGGTGGGGCTAAGGTCTCCTGGATCTCAAAAGGTGGGGCTACAGCCTCGTAGGTTTCAAAGAGTTGGATCTTCCCCAACTCAGTTCCGGAGTTTAGGACTGCTGTTAAGTTGTTCCAGGGGGATGGGGCCACTACCCAAAAAATGAGGGGTTGGGGCTGCCATGCTGGGGTCAAGGGAGTAGGGTCACCACTCAGATGGACTACAGAATGGGGCATCTAAAGCCCAGGGAGCAGAGTTGCCATCCCAGTGGGCCTGGAAGGTAGAATTGAAGCACAGAGCTAAGGGGATCCACCCAGAATCCAGAGGGTGTGGCCAACACCCAGTGTCTGGAGGGCAGGGCCATTGCCCAGATGGTCTCAGAGAATAGAGCATTATTTTCAAGGCTTGAGAGTTAATGTAAATTGTTCTGCTGGGTTTTGGACTTACTTCGTGCCTGTTATCTCTTCTTTCCCTCCAATTTCTCCCATTTTGTAATGGAAATGTCTACCTTGTGCCTGTTCCACCATAGTATTTTGGAAACAGATAACTTGTATTCTAGATTTCACAGGTTCACAGATGAAGAGGAATTTTGCCCCAGGATAGAATATGTCTAAAGTCTCACTCATATTTGATTTAGATGACTCAGAAGATAAGATTTTGGACTTGGAGTTGATTTAAGATTTTTAGAATGATGTGATAGGGTGAATGTGTTTTACATGTGGCAAAGACGTGAATTTGGGAGGGCCAAAGAGTGCAATGCTATGGATTGAATTGTGTTCCCCAAAAATACATGCTGTAAATTCTAACCTCTATACCTAGGGCTAAAATCCCATTTGGGAATGGGTTGCCTTTGTTATGTTAATTAGGAATGATTAGCATAGGGTGTATTTTGAGTCAATCTCTTTTGAGACATAAAAGAGATTAAACAAGCCTGGAAGCAGAGATGAGGGAAAAGAGATGCCAAGCCCCATGAAGATTGCCCAGGAGCAGAATGTGAATGAGACAAAGCCCGTTCTCTAGAGCTTACAGAGACAGAAAGACTTTGCTTAGAGCCGGCACCCTGAGTTTAGACTTCTAGCCTCCTAAACTGTGAGAAAATGAATTTCTGTTTCTCAAAGCCACACACTTGTGGTATTTCTTTTATAATAGCACTAGATAACTAAGAAACCATGTAAGTAACACCTTAATCTACTTAATATGTGAGACTCTGCTAATAAGAACCTCATTGGCCGTTACTTGTTTGTCATTGTTGAGCCAATAAACTTCTTGAGGTTCTTTCCAAAAGTCCGTGTTCCTAATTATATGACATTTGAAATAAATATTTCAAAATTTAGAGTTTGGGGAACTTCTGTGCAATTGATGGCAAGACTCATTTGATAATCAAGCTGCATCCCTAAATGTAGAACAGTCTGCTACATTAATTATTTTAATATTCCAGCAGTAATCACTGATTAATATTCCTGCAGCAACCAAGCCAATAATATTGCCCAATTATGTAGACACTGAGATTGGGTTAGGATAGATGCATGAACCATGCAGAGCCCTGCTCCAGGATATGTCTGGCTTGAAGGAACAGAAATCATTCCTTTCCTTTCTGGTAGCAGAGCTGCTGAGATGTGAGTTCAGGGCTGCAAGTAACCATGTTCTCTGTCATATGGAGAGAACTTGTCTGTATTAGGAGAATATGAACCCAACATGTGAAAGAGACTGAGAAATGACACAGACATGGAGAGACAGAGAGCCCTAACAGCATCGCAGATCATGGATCTAGCACTTCTTGAGGCTGAAGTCAACTTTTCTGTGATGTATTCCATGAGCAATAGATTATCCTTTATTTTGAACTAGAGACTTTATCTTAGGCTGGGTTCTCTAGAGAAGCAAAACCAGTAAAATGTATATATACATATATATACATATATATATACATCGATTGCCATTGAGTCAATTACAACTCATAGCGGCCCTATAAGACAGAGTAGAACTGCCCCATAGGGTTTCTAAGGAGTGGCTAGTGGATTTGAACTGCCAACCTTTTGGTTAGCAGCCTGAGCTCTTAACCACTGTACCACCAGGGCTCCAATATATATAGAGAGAGATTTATATCAAGGAATTGGCTCAGGTGGTTGTAGAGGCTGGAATGTCCCAAGTCCATGGGTCAGGATAGAGGTATCTCCTGATTCATGTAGCCAGAGGGGCTGGCAAACCCCAGATCAGCAAGTCAAAGAACAGCGCTCTTGCTCACAGGCTGCAAAGATCGACAAATCCCAAGATCGGCAGGCAAGACCTCAGGTAAGCTACTAGCTCAAATCCCGAGAACCAGAGGTCACACAAACAGAAGCCAGCTGCAGGATCCAGAACAAGCAAAAGCCCACAAGCCTTGCCAGAATGTCCACTTATATTGGATGCAGGTCACACACTCAAGGAAATTCCCTTTCAACCGATTGGCTACTCACAGCAGATCTCATCATGGAGGTGATCACATTATATAAAATCTCATCATGGAAGTGATCACAACATTATAGGACTGCCAAACCACTGAGAACCATGGCCCAGCCAAACTGACACACAACCTTAACCATCACAGTCAGTCTTGTTATTTCCAAGTAAAACTATTTTTACTAATAAAATTTCCATCATTTTGTCTCAGTTTTTTAAGACTAATGACCTCCCACCAAAATAAATAGATTGGTCTGTGCTGTGGGAATCCACTCATATCCCTGAGAAAGAGATAAACTTTAACCATTCATACTAATCTACTTTTTCATACTCTATCATCTCTAGTACCTTATTTCATTGGTTAACCCTTCTTGCATCTCTTTCCTTTTTTGGGTGTCTTCATCTCTATCCTCAAACAATCTTAGTTTCATCTAGTGTAAAAAGAACTTTCTTTAATTCTGTTTCTCTCTGTACTGGTTAATTTTATGTGTCAGTTTGGCTAGACTATGGTTCACAATTGTTTGTTCAAGCTCTAGTCTACATGTTACTATGGATGTATTTACACGTGATTAGCGTTTAAATAAATTGACATCAATTAAAGCAGATTACCCTCCATAATTTGATTCAGTTTCATCCAATCAGCTGAAGACCTTAAGATCAAAAACTAAAGTTTCCTGAGGAAGAAAGATTCTGCCTTAAGGCTGTAAATAGACATCCTTCTGGAATTTCCAGGCTGCAGCAGAGTTTCCAGGCTAACACACTACCTATGGATTTTGGACTTGCCAGCCCCCACAATCACTAGAGCTAGTTTCTTAAAATCAATCTCTCTCTCTCCTTCCCTTCTTTCTCTTTCAATAGATAGATAGACAGATAGATAGATCTATATATATCTACAACACACCTTCATGACATCTACTCAGTATATACTAGACTATGTTGCAAAAACAAAAAAATCAATGTTTTGGAGGAAACCTCAAAGGTTTATTTCTTAAACGTAATAAGTGCACTTCAGGGCAAGGTGACTCTCCAGAACCAAGTATCTTCTATGTGGCAATTCTCTGTCTCAAATACTGTAATTACACTATCTAACGTATACAGCCTCCATGCTAAGAACAAAACGGTAGGAAGGATGGAGAAGTATTGCACATCAATTCCTTAAATGCTTCTGCTCAAGACTAAAGCATGCCAATTTGCAGACATTTTATTGGCCAAAGCAACTCACAAAATGATGCCTAACTTTAAGGAGACTGGGGAAGAAGATGAGAATTGGATATTGGCGCTATTAAAAAGAGGAACATTGGATATGGTGAACATTAGATGTTTCTACCACATCTCTCTCTCTCTTTGTTTTACCACTGGAATTCTCAAGAAATTAGACCATAATTCATGTTAATTTCTCACAACCACTCAGTCCTCAAGTCCTTACAAATTTTCTTTTACACCCGTAACTTCAACTAGTCAACTTACATGAAGTAATGAAATCCCCAAATCTCAGTGACTTCCAGAGGTGTTCCCCAGACCAGAGTGACAGCAGTTAAATTCTGAATAATTTTGAAAGTTCAGCTAATAGGATTTGCTGGTGGATTTGGAGTTAGTATAAGAGAAACAGTGAGTTGAGGACTAAAGCAAAGTCTTTGGCCTGAGCAATAGGAAGAATTCAGTTGCCACTGATGGAGGTAGAAACACCTAGAGGAGCAGGTTAAGTGACAGATCAAGAGATTTGCTTCAGAATATTAAGTAGATACTCCAAAAGTGTGTTGATGATACAAGCTAGCTACTTAACAAAGTTGCCTAAGGCAAGCCCTGCAGCCCATCTATGTGCATCAGGAAACTCCAAATGCTAATGGCCTGCATCCTCCACTCCCTTCTGTAGAGTCCAGACCAGTGGCCTCTACAGATAGGTCAGCTGCAACATTAATTCAGATAGCTTCTGTGGCTAAACAGACACAGAATGATGACAAGGGTCCTTTGTCCAGACTTCACTGGATGAAGGACAAATCCAGCAAATGAAGAAGAGGCTGTCTGCCTATCAAATTGCATATTCATTAAACTCTTTATCAACTGTCGGCTCATGAGAGAGAATGACAGATTTTTAACAAGATAATTTGAGGAACATTCTCTAAACATATTGAACTAAATTGTCCTTCCTGTATTAGGGATGGTTCCAGCAGTCACTGTCCATATCTTGAATTCTCCCTCAGGCTTCTTTACAGGGTCAGCTGTGGAGCCCTTTTATACTGTTTGAAAATCAATGTACTAATCTCACTCTGAGGAGAATGCAGGAGTTGCTTGGACAGTGAAAAATCACAGTACAGGCAGTCCCTGTGGTTATGACTTACAGACAACTACTTAAGAATAGACTGCCATAAAGTCTATCATATTAAAAATTTGAGTTAAATACATACAATGGTTCATAATAACTAACTCACACACTACTTTGTGATGCTCATGAAAACATTGCGTGGTTTTGAAGTGTTTTTTAAGTATTTTATATGCCTAGAAATCTAAAATGTATGCTATACACTGAGACAAGCATTTGACTAACTGACACTAAATAAGACCCTACAGTAAGTGTTCTGACTTACCTACAAATTCTCCAGAAAGACAGATTTAGGAACAGATCTCATTTGTAACCCATGACCTGGGGACTATATGTACAGGTAGGCCCCAACTTACCATGAGTTTCGTTCTGACATCTCCATCATAAGTTGGTTCTGATATAAGTCAAATACCTGTTTTTTTTTTTATTACTATTGCCTTTTATTATGAGCATCTCTATAAATCTGATCTTTTATTTGTCTTTGGGAACTTGAAACATTACATATAAACAGTTGAGAATGATAACATCAGCAAATTATGCACTGCAGCATTGTATGTAGTACATATTACTAATGATAAGATATTAAAAAAAGCAGACTTCCGTAAATGCAGGTTGTCATAACTCAAATACAGGTAGGTTGGGGACTACATGTACTATATAGCTGCAATCCTTCCAGCCCCCATCTCTCACATCCTGGCTATACGCCCCTAAGTGAAAAGTTCAAAGTACAGGGAAGCTTTGCTTGGCTCATGCTTGATTTTAGAAATTATTTCCTCTCTGTCTCTAAGCAAAAGCAGACACCTACCTAGTATGTATAAACAAAAGGATAAACACAAACATTATTTCATCTTGTTTGTGTAATTTTATACAATTGCGTGCATCTTTTCAGTATTAGTAATATACTGCAGCAGTAACAGCTTAGAGGAGAACGTTTCCAGATGAGCAAAGAACTCTGTCTTCACCTTAATGTTAGTGGAGGTCTGGTTAGTTATTTACTAAAGAAAGGCTGAATTTCAGACAAAAGGTTGGGTGCCTTTGTGAAATATTTGTGATGTGAGGGCTTATTCATCCAGAGAGGAAAAACAAACTTCCTTGACACAGAAAGAAGATATTTTCCAGGGTTTGACAGAAGTGTAATGGTACTCAACCCAAGGGAGAACTAAGTTGACAGTTTTAGCATTGGAGAAAGAAATGGAATGGACAGAAGTGAAAAGAAAGTTTAGTAAGTGCTGAAGGAACAAACTAGACCCTTTACTCAAAAACGGAAACCATCAGAGCTCAGCCATAGGATGTTTGCACGTAATGTGGGAGATTGGCCCAGGCAGAGAGGTGATGTGTGTACCTTAGATACATTGGTAAGATTCAATTCTGGAAAGTCTACTGTGTCCTTTGGGACATACTTAGCTGCAAGTAACAGAATTCTCAATTAAAAGTGACTTCAACAATAGGGATCTGTTCATCTCGAATAAAAATATATCATTTCCCTTGGGTATGTACCTAGAGTGGAATGGCTCAGTCATATGTAGGTTAATGGTTGGCACAGCAACTTAACAATGTCAGTAAGGACCTCAGTTTATGCTGCTTTTCTGTGCTACAGTCTTTCATATGTTGGTGATTTCTCCTCTCATTATCATAAGCTGGCTTCCCCATCCTCAAAAATCTGTATCTCAAAAAGGAACGGAATGGGCGACAATATAAAGGGCCGTCTCCTCATGTGGTTCATTTTTGTTGGTGATGATGATGGGGGAGTAATTCTAGTTTCCAGTAGACTTCTTCTTACATTTCATTGACCAAATCTGGATAACCTACCAGAGGGAACGAGATTGCTCTAATTGGCTTACATTAATCAAAATCTCACCCCCTACAATTGAGTGCGTTATTGTAATTAAAAATTGAGTTTTATTAGCAAGGAAAAGAAGGTATCAGTTGGGTAGAAAACCCAAAGTGTCTGCCATATTTAGCTTCTTATATTCTCATACTTTATCTTTCAAAATACTTCTAGAAGGTAAGAACTTTGCAAGAGGAAAAATTAAGGAACTGAGATACAGATGTCTAAGAAAAAAAGAAAAAGAAAACAAGAGAGTTGAATAAAGATTTCTATTTCTGATAATGATGGTTTAGGTAATTTAGTAAGAGCATTTCCAGATAAATAAAAAGCTACACAAAATATCAAAATCAACTCTTTGAAACCATCCAAGAACTAACAAAGGCAGTGAGACTTTGAGTTCATAGTCTAGAAGCAAAAGAACACAAAACTTGGAGATCAGAACCTACCAGAAGAGGTTGTTAGTGGCTGTCAAGTTGACTCTGACTGATGGCCATCCTATGTACAAGAGAATGAAATGTGGCCCAATCCTGCATCATCTTCACAGTCACCAGCATGTTCAAGTCTATTGTTGTAGCTATTGCGCCAATCCATCTCATTGAGGGTCTCTCTTGCCTTTGTTGGCCCTCCATTTTACCAAACAAGGTGTCCTCTTCTAGCAGTTGATCCCTCCTGATGTTGTGTCCAAAGGAAGCAAGTTGTACAATTCTGTTGTGATTCATAGGTTTTCATTGGCTAATTTTCAGAAGTAGATCACCAGGTCTTTCTTCCACAAAAGAACCACCAGGCTTTGTGTTGGTACAGTTAACACCTAGGTCCTAAGGGTAAGGGGTTCATTGGAAATAGATCTGGCCTAACAAGGTCTTTAGCTTCAAATCACCTCATTCCCTAAAAATTCAATAAGGAGAACTGGCTGCCTAGTGTTCCTACTAAATGCCTGGTAGAAGCAAACAATATTATTTGGAGAAAGATAACATAACTTTAGGTCACTAATTGCTCATATTTTTTTTCAGATTTTTTAAATTTTTACTTTAAAAATTTTTATACATTTTTGTTTAAGTTTTCACCTATTGGCATATAATCAAAGCAACCACCTACATGAAGAAATAAAACAATGTGATCTAAAAGAAAGCTAAACAGGCAATCAAACAGAATGCAATGGGGCTCCAGAGGGTAAAAATATTACATGTAGAATTTAACTATGCTTGATATGTTCAAGGAAAGAAAAGAAAATATTGAGAATTTTGGCAGATATCTTGGAATTATAGTAAAGAATCAAAGGTAAAGTCTAAAACAAACAAAAATAACCAACATTTTTTAAGAAATCAGTGGATGGGTTTAATAGCAAATTTGATAAAGCTTATAAAATAATGAACTGGAAATTCGGTCAGAAGAAAACATCATGAATAAAGCAGGAGAGAGTATAGGATGGGGTACATAGGAAATAAAGAGATAAACTATCAAGTACAACTGAAATCTCAGAAGAAAAGGAGAGAAAGAATAAGAAAAGGCATATTTTAAAGAGATAATAGCTGAGAATTTTCCAAAGCTTAAAAAATATATTAAGCCACAGATTCAAGAAGTACCATCAATACTAAGTAGAAAAAATACAAATAAAATTACACTTATGATAGCATAGTAATTTCTAAAAACCAAAGATAAAGATAAATTTCTGAAAGTAATATGGAATCATATTTTCAAAGTTCTGAAAGAAAATAACTGCCAAGCAATAATTACGTAGCAAACAAAATGGAAGCAAAATAAAGACATTTATGGAGAAAAACTAAAAGAATGTTCAATATTACGCTTAAACTAAATGAAACACTAAAAGAAAGAACAAAGACTTCCAGCAAAATGGCGCTCTAGGCAGAAGCACCACGTTGTCCCTCCACAGCAAATATCTGAAAAACTAAGCCAAACAGAGAAAACAGCAATCCTGAAACCCTAAAACACCAAACGAAGAGATGAAGAACTCAGCTAAGCACCAAATGGAGTGAGAAAACTGACAGAGAACTGAGAGAGAGGAGAGATTCATGCAGAGGTCCCCTATCAGCTAAGGCAGGGCAGATCTGCCATCTTGGACTCCTATCAAAGTCCAGTAAATAGGGGGTATGAGAAAGAGCTTCACGGAGCTTCCAGCAAGAGACAAAACAACTGGTAACTGGTGATATATGCTTACCCAACCCCACCTTTCTTCACCCCCCCCTCAGCCTCCTCTGCTTCCCGCAGCCACAGTCTCTTGGCTGGGAAGCACTGGCTGCTTGGATTTCACCTGCCCACACTGGCCAGCTCCCTGAGTGCCAGCTGCTGGTGTTGCTTTTTTCCACTTCTTTTGATTTCTTCCTTAACTCTCACCAACTCCCTCTCCTTTTGCCCAAATACCTGGCTCCATGCACCATCTTTGCTTCTTCCTAATGGGCTGTGGAGCTCCATTCGAGTGTGGAACTGCTTCCCGGTCCAGGCTGCCACACTGGTGGGATCCCGGGGCTTTTGTTTGTTTGTTTGTTTTGAATTGTTTGTTTCTTTTCATTTCCTTTTCTCAAGTTGGGAGCCCGTTCTGGCCAGACAGTGCTACACGTTTTGGGACCTGCCCCCTCAGCTTGAACAGACACACAGAGGGATCCCTGAGGACATTTCTTTCTTTGTGGGGTTTTTTTTTTTTCTGTTTTTTGGGGGGCTTTTCTTGTTCTTTCTTATTTTTTTTAATTTGTTTTGTTTTCTTTTCCCCCTTTTTCCCTTTTTGTCTTTCTTCATTACTCAGTTTCTCGTCTCTCTATACCTTCCTTCTCTTCCTGTTCCCTGAATAACTGGTACTAAATACATCTACATCTTCTAGCCAGGCTGTATTGCAATACCTGGGAACAACTTCCCCAGACCTCGCAGCTGCACCGATGGGATCCCTGGGAGTCTTGCTGTTCTTTTCTCTTTCTAATTTTCATTTATTCATTATTTTTTCTTTTCTTTCTTTTTTCTTCTTTTTCCACTTTTTGTTATTCTCCGTTTCGTAGTATCTCATCTCTCCACTCCAACGGCAAGCTCCCCTAGCACTCTTTTTTGTTTGTTTGTATGTTTTTGGTTCCTGTTCCTCTCTCCTCTCTCCCATACCCATCTTAGCTCCACACATCACAATCTCCCCCTTACATCCTGTGTACCTGCACCGTGCACTTAACATCACACCACCAAGCAGCACAGGCACGGCCTACTGGAACCTGCCCTGCAATGATTACTGACCCACCATAGTGGCTGTAGTAAGTGTCACAAACAACCCATCCCAGCAAGTCCTCTTCACCTAGACCTGCCCTGCTGTACCATATCTGAGCGACTGACCCTGACCATTGGAGAAGAAGGTGAAAAGTATCATGCCCACAGATGAGCAAACAACAAAGAACACACAGCCAGCCTGCTCAGACATAGCCAAATAATAAAAAAAGGACAAAACAAACAAATCTACAATCAATAAACGAGACTGAATGCCCCGAAGACAGCAGACAATATCAAAACATTTACAAAAACAGGACAGGGTGGTTCCACTAGGTGTCCAAAATAAAACACCAGATGACTAGAACTACCTGATAGGGAATTCAAATCTTTAATACTCAGAATTATCCAAGAGTTGAAGCAAAAAGCAGACAAAAATGAGGAAAAAATAGACAAATTCATGGAAAATACAGACAAAAAAATGGGAGAATTCAGGAAAATAATGCAGGAACAAAATGCCAAAATAAATTCACAACTAGAAATTAAACAAAAATGACAATTAGAAATCCAAAAGAAAAGAAACAGGATTTCAGAAATGGACAGTGTCATAGAAGGGCTGAGGAGCAGATTTGAAACAGTGGAAGACAGGATCAGCAGAATTGAAGATAACACTTGGATACAAATCTGTTTGATGAAAAATCAGAAAAAAGAAGGAAGAAAAATCAAGAGACCGTGAGAATTATGTGGGATACAATGAAAAGGAAAAATCTGCAAGTGATCGGAGTTTCAGAACAGTGGGAGAAAACAGAAGACACAGAGAGGATCATTGAAGAACTGCTGACAGAAAACTTCCCCAATATCATGAAAGATGTAAAGCTGACCATGCAAGAAGCTCAATGAACCCCGTATAGGATAGACCCCAAAAGAAAATCACCAAGGCATATCATAATCACACTCGCTAAAACCAAAGACAAAGAATTCTGAGAGCCTCTCAAGAAAAACTAAAAGCCACATACTCAGGAGAAACAATAAGACTGCACTCAGATTATCTGGCAGAAACCACGCAGGCAAGAAGGCAATGGAATGACATATATAAAACCTTGAAAGAAAAAAACTGCCAGCCAAGAATAATATATCCTACAAAACACTCATTCAAATATGATGGTGAAATTAGGTGATGTCCAGATAAACAGAAATTAAGGGATTATGTAAAAACAAAACCAGATTTACAAGACTTATTAAAGTAAGTCCTTTGATCTGACAACAAACAATATCAGACCACAGGCTGAATATAGGACACAGGATTGTACTAGCCAGATACCAACCTAGGAAATGAACTTTTAAGGACTATGCAAAACCAAAAGATCTACGAAAGGGACCAGAGAGGTTAATTTGTAAATGATAACAGCATCAGGACATTAAAAGAGGAAAGAAATGATGTAGCTATAGAACCTTCTATTGGACAGGAAGTCAGGTGATATCAAGTAACAATAGACTGGTTCAAATCTATGAAGATAAGGGTAAATTTCAAGGTAACCACAAAGAAAGTTAACAAACCTACTCATCAAAATAAAGAAGTAAAACATAAAGTCTCAGTAACAACAAACCTACAAAAACAAAAGAAATGAAAAAAAAAAATCCACAAACAAAAGGAACTCAGCACAGGAGAGTAAGAGGAATAAAACTGGAGGACATTATGCTGAGTGAAATAAGCCAATCACAAAAGGACAAATATTGTATGAGACCTCTACTGTATAACTCATGTAAAAGTTTACACACTAAAAGAAACAATCTGTTGGTTATGAGGGATGGGAGGAGTGGGGGGGAACTAAATAGATAAGTGGTGACTTTGGTGAAGGGTAAGACAGTACACATTACTGGGGAAGCCAGCACAACTTGTACAAGGAAAGGTCACGGAAGCTCCATAGACACTGCCAAATTCCCTGAGGGAATGAATGCTGGGCGGAGGGCTGTGGGAACCATGTCTCGGGGAACATCTAGCTCAACTGGCATAACACAGTTTATAAAGACAATGTTGTACAGCTTTCCCTGGCCTTTGCTTCCCCGGTCTTTCCAAAGGATATGTTGTTGTTAGGTGCCATCAAGTGGATTTTCAACTCATAGCAACCCCATGTGACAGAGTATAACTGCCCCATAGAGTTTTTTCGGCTGTAATCTTTATGAGAGCAGATCACCAGATCTTTCTCCTGTGGAGCCACTGGGTGGGTTTGAACCACCAACCTTTTGGTTAGCAGCCCAGTGCTACACCACCAGATCTCCTTCCAAAGGATATATATGCACCCAATTTCTTATATTAAGCCACTCCTACCTGAAATATCTAGAGCAGTTTCTGTTTTCTTGACTGACCCATGACTAATGTATGGTACGTTCATCTTTGTATTTGTTTCATTACTATAGCCAGTTGAAAGATTAATCTGTGGACCATCTGCATTATAATCCACTGAGGAATTTGTTAAAAATACAGATCTTGGAACCTCATCTCAAATCTACTAATTTGTCAGAGCAGAAGAATCTAAATTTTTAACAAGATCCCCAGGTTACTGAGATCCTATGCAGAGGTATTTTTGAGTTCACAAATTCACAAATACTGTTATAGGATATCCATCCCTTTGTAAAATGCAGTCAGGTGCAAAGTAAATATTTAAGTGGTCACTTCAGATGCTTAATGAAAGTGACTATACATGTGATAAATAAAAAAAATACCATCTCGTTAAGGTGCATTTGCTGGGCTCACTCACTCTGTGGCTTGCATACATCCACCTTACTCAGCATAAGACTCAGATGAGTGTTTCATCAAATTTTCAAAGTACTATAAATTGCTAAATGCCATTTATTGAGCAACTGGTGTGTGCTGGGCACCATGCCAACCTTTTACATACACTGTTTTATTTCATCCTCAAAACACCCTTTCTGTTTAGCAGATGGGGGCATTTAAACTCAGAGAGGTTAAGTAATTTTCCCAAGGTCACATAGCCTTGATTTGACTCCAAGTTTGGCTTGTTAACTACTAGGCTACACTGCCTCTTGAGCACAAGCGATCCATATGAATAACTTCATGTAGGTTTTTTCTGCACTTAACCAGTCTACAAACCTAACATAGAAATATCAGTGACCACACACTGCCTTGAACATAAAGTTATGTTTGTTTTTAGTTGCCATTGAGTTGGATCCAACTCATGGTGACCTTATGTATAACAGAAGGAAACACTGCCTGGTCCTGCACCATAGTTATTATCATTGGGTTATATGTTAGACATCCTTTTTTTTTTTTTTTAATGAATGAACAATTGAATAGATGAATGAGAGAAAACTAGGATTTTAAATTAGTTGGCGCATACAGAATTTGTTTTTGGTGAATGGTTATACAGTTGTCTGTAAGGAATTCATGACTTAGAAAGAAGTGAAGTCTGTACTGCCAGGAAATTCATCAAAGCAGCTGTCTATGTAAAAATGAAATCTGGCAGTACCAGTTGTGGTGAGAGGGAGGTCTAGCAAACCCTGCAGCCCAGTTATGACCATCCAACAGGTGTTGGAGAGCAAGCATCTGCACAAGAAAACTCAGTGATTTAGGAATATCTTCTACAGAGTAAATTCTGGATTACTTGACTAAGCCTTGTTGTTTCATCTGAATGCCTTTAGAATTTTGGATTCTAAAGAGGCCTCAGATATCACTTACTCTACCCTCAGTTTGAACACAAAGAAATGTAGGCTCAGAGAGACTGATGGTTCAATCTAAGGCCAAGCAGTTTACAGGAACCCAAATATACTGCCTCCCAGTCCAGTAACCTCTCCTCTATGACACAGTCTCCATGAATATCCACTCAGAGTTAATCTCACACTTTTTATATGTAGAACTAAAAAGGTATTTCTGCAGACAGAATTAATCTCTTCACAGTTCTCTAGAGAGAAGAATGGTAAAGACCTATTAGAGGAAAGAGAAGCAAATGAGCAGAGGTCTGGAAGCTTCCAGAGTAAGCTGAAAACACGATTTTTCCTTCCTGTTAGCCTTTCTGACTGTTTCATTGAAAACAAAATCCCCACAGTATTTATAGAAAAACTAAGAAATTCTCTCTTTAGCCTGGGTTGACTCTAATTTGGATTTATTTTTCTATGGCAACCCACTGTCATTTGGCCATATTACTTGACCTAAAAAAAAAAAAAAAAAAAAAAAAAAAAGACTTTGTTTTTCTCAACCTGCTGGACTAGTTCCTTTTACTCCAAGTATACCACTAAAACCAAAACCCATTACTGTCGAGGGGATCCTGATTCATAGCGACACTATGGGACCCATGTGGACAAGTGGCTGATCCACATGGAAACAGTGAAAGAAAAAAAACTGATGCTGGAGGAGAAAATCACCACCCTGCGACAGGAGAGCAAGGACCTCCACATCTGAGACCAGAACCAGGGGGCTATGTCCAGGCAGCTGTCTGAGGACCTGCTTACCAGAGGCACTGGAGAAGGAGTCGCAGTTACTCGACAGCTCCAGCAGGAGAAGGAAGAGATGCTGTACTGGGTCCTTGGGCTGATGCTTCCTCCGCCTTCCCCCTGGCCTCTGTCACCCCCAATGAAGACTCTTTCCTCACCACATAGGGCTCAGGGCCTGCTGCGACACCTGTGGTCACAGCTCCCACTCAAGGACTTTCCTGAGAAGACAGTGGGAGCCTCTCCGTGTTCCTTTCCCAGGGAGGAACGCCAGTGGGAGAGAACGTGGAGCAAGGGTGTGCATTCAGTGAGCACTGGGGCGCTGGGGCCGAGTGGAACCACCCACGGGGACTTGAGGCCCCAGAAGCCCCTTCCCTTGAGTTGGCCCAGAACATTTTATGTGATATGGAGAGTTGCAAATGTCCAAGAAAGAGTCAAAGTATCCAGAATTTCCCAACCTTCCTTGACCAAGTTTCTACCCCAACCCTCGGAGAGCACTTCAAGCTGCAGAATGCACTTTAGAAGCATTTTTTTAATTGTGAGGGGCAGGGCTTGAGAATGGACAAGTTGTAAGGGTGGGGGTGGGGTGGGTCTTCCCACATATAGTCTGTGGTGGATGTGAGGAGATGAACTAGTCATACCCCAACCCCAGGGTGGACAAGCTATGGAACTAAAAAGAACACATGGTATCTTAAAAAAAAAGAACAACAAAAAATCAAAGAGTTTCCAAGGCTGTAATCTTTATGAAAGCAGACTGCTGTATCTTTCTCCTGAGGAGCAGCTGTCGGCATTGATAATGTTTAAAACTAGGTGCCAGTATTAGGTAGTTGTGTTTATTATTTTATTTTGCGTAACCCACCCCCACAAAAGAAAACAACCAATCCGATTACCATCAAGTTGATTCCAACTCCCAGCTGATGCATTTGAACTGCTGATCTTTTGGTTAGCAGCTAGACTCTTAACCACTGCACCTACCTACAACCTTGCAGATTAGGAGTGATTATCATCTCTGTTTATTAGATAAAGTAACATAAGCTCGGAAAGTATAAGAAACGCGTCTGAGGTAGCACTATTAATAAGATACAGCCAGAAATCAAATCTAAGTCCCAGTTATGTCAAAGCCTTAGCAAAAAGACTAGCTGAGCAAAATGATGCATCCTGGGCCAGCACATGGTATGAACCAAACTGGTCAGCAAGTGGTCTGGTTTACTGGACAGTAAGAATGTCCTTTATGGGTATCCAGAGTATCAGGGGTTAGAAAATTGATAAATAGGGGAGGGATATAAAAGCAGAATGAGAGAGCTTCAGACAAAAGATTAACAATTAAAAATAATAGGTAACAGGTGCCAGGTGCTACGCCACACACTTTAGGAAGTATGTTCTTGTTTAATTCTTACAACATTACTAAGAAGTGTGCACTATTTTTATCCCTACTCAGCAGATGAGGAGTCAGAGACTTCTAGACTATGTGAGTTACTCAAAGTCACACAACCAGGATCTAGTGAAAGTCTTATTTTGGGCTCATCCCATGTACCTGGGGCGTTAAACATCACCTGAAATTCAGGAAATAAACAGAGAAACAAAAAGAAATAACCAGGTAACTGGAAATGTAAAAGAGCAAAGTGGATACCACTCTAAAATTTGTAGCTTTCACTTAAAAAGCAATAATTATTGCTAAAGATGGGATTCAATGACCTCTAAAGTACCTTCTAAAGTTCTATAAAGTGAAAGTTGGATTTTTTTTTCCACTTGTGAGACTTAATGTTCCTGATATAAATAAGAAATTACATTGTTTGTCCCTGTATAATACAGTTTGTTTAGCATGAAATAGAGCAGTGCAAATGTGCTTACTATTAATGATTATAAAACCAATTGTTGTATGATTCACCACAGATGATAATGGAACATTAAAAATGTATGACCAATATTCAGACTCCAGCCCCAAATCAGATTAAGAACAGCAGGAAGACACAAGTCATGATAAATCTGATTCTCTGACCTGCATAAGAACACAGGGCCTTTCAATCCAGGGCCCTTGTTTGACTTCATGGATGATCTAAAGACTTTGCTCAGAAGTAGCTTCATTGGTTACAAAGCCCTTTTAGCTAAGACTATGAGCACCCTACTCTTTGTCTTGACCTTTCTTCCCAAACCAAATGGCTCATCAAGAGAGAATCCGGATGCTTAGGAGGCAAGTTCAGATCCATGGGCTCAGAGGGAGACATCACATTCCGCTCCCTCCATTTACTGTGACCTTAGACAATACAGTAGGAACCTTTGGCTATCCTTCAGTTTCTATTCTCATCTTCTACAGCAATAGAAGTTTTAGTTGAGCACATTGTCACCCAAAATACAAACTATATTGCTTGACCTTTCTTGCAAGAAATTCCCATATGTGACCATGTGAGTAATTTTGTCCAATTTAAGCAAAAGTGTCCTATGAGCAATTTCTGAGAACTTTCCTGAAAGAAAGATGATGTACTCTTTGTCCTTTCTTATTCGTCTTTTCCCATGATCCTATTGCCTAAAACAAGGATTCTACCTTGAGCCATGAGGCTGAAGGTCGTATCTGAGGGACAAAGGAAGGATGAACTAGTAGGAGTCTGGGTCTCTGAGAATATGTTGGAGCAGAGCCACAATGTGCACATTCAAACCCTGGACATGTACATGATAAGGAAATAAGCTTCTCACTTAACTGTTACTTTAAGGTTTTGTCATATTTGCATTCAAACCTAATCTGAACTAACGCAGTCATGTTTTATAAAATGAGAATAATAATCGTACATATCTCAGAGGTTTAATTTTGAGGATTAAATAAGAAAATGCATGTAAATACAAGACCTGAATAATAAGAATTAAATAAATATTCATCATTATTATTAATATTATGATGCTATCTCTTGTCTAATTTGCTTATCTCAGGCCTTGTCCAAGAATTATGATATTTGAAGTATTTCCTGAGACTAAGACATATAAGACAAGAACTAAAGGGTCTCCTGGAATCCCTGTGGGTCTCATAGCCAGGGTCACTGCCTTCTCCAGACTAAGAGAGAATTTTACATAAGGAAGAAAGGATTAGGGTCTAAACTGCCTGGAAGATAGCCAACTAAGTTTTTTTTTAATCTAACTCTTCTCTAGGATTCATTATCAGTCTTGAAGAGCTCTTGTCAATGAGAGCATTACCTCATGACATTATCCAATCTTCAGAAACGCAGTCTCTTTTAAATTAGTTGTACTTTTGGATGATCACTTCCTAGCACGTTAAACTTAACAGTAAATTATCTCCCAATCATAATGCAGGATGGATTATTTCTGGGAAGGATTCTGAAGATGTGCATGTTGATTCTCTTGCCTTTGTTAGTAAATAGTTTGGAATGTACCTTTTTCCCTCCACTTCCCAGGAGGTAAGGTATGGTGAGTGAAAACTAAGGGTGCTGGTGCAGGGGAGAGCAAAGCTGCTGAGGACTGCATAAGCTACGAAACTTTGCATTGAAGAGATGGAACAGGAAAGATGTGTAGGACTTAGATTAGAAAAGAAACGGGGCATTCTAGGTAAGGCTGCAGTGTGTGCAAATGCATAGGGCAGAGACAGTGAGTAAGCCAGCCCAGCTGAAGCAGAGAATGTATGTGGACAAGCAGGCAAGGGTGTCAAAAAGGCACCTGAGATTAGAAAAGGAAGGGTGGCAAATGCCAGACTCAGGAGTTCGGACTTTAGAGCCGATGAGAGCAACCGAGGGGTACTGAGCAGAAAAAGTAAGTGTGCAAAACGGTGGATTATCTGAAGAGTGAGCTGAATGGATTAGACATAGAAGAGATGAAGAGACCAATTTAGGAGACTGTTTTCTAAAACAGGTTTACTGATACACAGTAAAACCTGTGAGAGCCAGAACATGATGGGACTGCCTTGTTGTTCCAGGTCTCGCAAGTTTTCCGCCTTTGACAGGGTGCAGTCTTAACACTTTTCTATTACTTGTTTTAGTGGAAAATATTTGCGTTTTCCTTCTTTGACAAGTTTCCACCTTACACGGGTTCCAGCTTTCACAAATTTTACTCTATACTTCACATACTATACAACTCACCCATTTAAACTGCACCGTTCAATGTTTTTTAGTATGTTCACAGGTTGTAAAACCATAACCACAATCTAATTTTAGAACATTTTTGTTCCCTCCTAAAAGAAACCTCTTACTGGTTAGTAGTTAATCCCCATTCCTTCCCCTCCCCCACAGCGCTGTTGCTGCTGTTAGCTGCCCTTGAGTTGGCTCCTGACTCAGGGCAACCCCATGCAGAACAGGAGTGGACCTTTGTGATCCTTAGAATTTTCATTTGCTGATTTTTCAGAAGTAGATTGCCAGGCCTTTCTTCCTAGTCTGTCTCAGTCTGGAAGCTCCACTGAAACCTGTTCAGCATCATTGCAACACGTAAGTCTTCAGTGATAGAAGCAGGATAGTTGTGCCTGAGGTGCATTAGCTGCTGACTGAACCTGGGTTTCCTGCACGGAAGGCAAAAATTCTACCGTTGAACTACCCCTGTCCTCTCCCGTGGCCTTAGACAACCATTAATTTTCTTTCTGGCTTTATAAATTTGCCTTTTCTGGATAGTCCATGTAAGTGTAATCATACAATATGTGGTCTTTTGTGACAGACTTCTTTCACTGAGCATAATGTCTTCAAGGGTCATCCATTTTGTAGCATGTATCAGTACTTCATGGCTTTTTATTACTGAATCATATTCCATTACATGTTTATGTAGGGGTCCCTCGCTGGAGCAGTTAAGAGCTCAACTACTAACCAAAAGCTCATAGCCTTGAAAACTCTATGGAACAGTTCTGCTCTGTACACATGGGGTCGCTATGAGTCGGAATCAACTGGACAGCAACCCACAGCGTATAGTTATGTCACATTTTGTTTATCCAATCATCTGGTGATGGAAATTGGGTTCATTCCACTTTTTGATGACTACGAATAACGCTGCTGTGAATGTTCGTGTGTGAGTTTTTGTGTGGATGTACGTTTTCATTTCTCTTGGGTATATACCTAGGAGTGGAACTGCTAAGTCCTATAGTAACTCTATGTTTTATATTTTGAGGAACTGCCAAACTGTTTTCCAAAACAGATGCACCATTTTACATTCCCACCAGCGATGTATGAGGGTTTCAGTTTCTCCACATCCACACCAACGCTTATTATTGTCTGTCTTTATTATGGCTGTCACAGTAGATGTCCCTGGGTGGTGCAGTTAACATGCTCGGCTGCTAACCTAATGGAAAGGTTGGAGGTTCGAGTCTACTCAGGGGTGTGTCAGAAGAATGCCTAGTGATCTATTTCTGAAAAGCCATCTATTAAATACACTATGGAGCACAGTTCTACTCTGACACACATGGAGTTGTCATGAATTAGAATCAACTTCATGGTAACGGGGAAAAAAAAAGTAGATGTGAAGTAATATCTCATTGTGGTATTGATTTGCATTTCTTTTATGGCTAATAATGTTAAGCAGTCTTGCATGTGTTTATTAGACATTTGCATCTCTTCTTTGGAAAAATATCTACTGAGATCTGCAGTGCAATGCAATTGCTTTTGTGTGGCCTTTCTCACCATGGTCTTGTAACTTCTACCCAAGTGATTGGGTGTGACTGTGTAAACAGGGTAATTGTGGCCCACCAAGGGGATTGGTCAGTTTTGCCATCCCACTGGGCTTGAAATGAATCACCCCAGAGGCAGGAAAGAGCAGATCCCACCACAACCAAGGAAGAACAGCCAGGAGTGGAAAGCATGTCCTTTGAACCTGGGATCCCTGCACTAAGAAGCTCCTAGAACCAGGAGACAGAGAAAGAGAGAGAGAGCTCAAGAAGTGGTAGCAGAGAAACGATAGCAAGAGATGGACTGAGACAGCCGAGTGCTTGGGGTACCTCTCGGGGCTTATTGGCAGGGGCTAAAAGAGCCTTGTAACACTTTCCTGAGCAGGGCAGAGGGCTAGGGCCAGAGAGAGGTGTGCCTGTGAGCACAGCCAGAAAGAGGCTTTGTTGGTGGAAGAACTATATCCTGAGTGTTCCTAAGCCTGAATTGTAAACTCTTACTTCCCTAATAAACCCCACAATTGTGAGTATTGTCTGTGAGTTCTGTATGGCCATTGCAATGAATAATCAAACCCAGCAGAGAAGTAGCGATCACCGTGGGAGGGATGGTGTCAGAATTGGTAAAGATGGCAGAGAGAGGAGGAATGTCTGACCTTATGGGAATCAGAACTGGGCTGTTGATCTGATTCTCCTTCCCCATCATGAAGTGAGAGGTCAGACACCACCCCCACACCATTTTTACAAGATTCTTGGTCCATTTTTCAATTGTGTTATTTGTCTATGAGTTGTGTATTAATTTCATGTGGCTGCTATATCAGATTACCACAAACTTGGTGGCTAACACAGTAGAAGTTTATGCTCCAAGTTTTGGAGGAACAGAATTCCAAAATCAGTATCACTGGGCCAAAGTCAAGGTGTTGAAGGATCCTGCTCCCTTTGGAGGCTAGGAGAGAATACATTCCTTGGCTTCAGGCATTCCTTGGCTTGCGGCTACTTTACTTGAATCTCTGCCTCTGAGGTCACATTGCCTTCTCCACTTGTGTGTGTCAAATATCTCTGTCTCTTTCTTATAAGGACATTTGTGATTGCATTTAGAGCCCACCCAGATAATCCAGGATAGTCTCGCATCTCAAGATCCTAAACTTAATCACATCCACAAAGTTTATTTTTTCATATAAGGTAGCATTCACAAATTCCAGGGTTTATAAATTTTAAGAATTCTTTATATATTTTGGGTACCATTCCCTCTTCAGACATGTGATTTGCAATTATTTTTCTCCCATTCTATTCATTGCATTTTCACTTTCTTAATGATGTCATTTGAAGCACAAAGCTTTTAATTTTGATGAAGTCAGTGTATTTGTTTATTTTTGTCACTTTTGTTTTTTGTATCTATATCTAAGAAACTATTGCCTAACCCAAGTTCACAAGGATTTATGCCCAGGTTTTCCTCTCAGAGCTTGTGGTTTTCACTCTTATATTTATGCCGAGGATCCATTTTGAGTTAATTTCTGCATATGGTATAAAGTAAGACTCCAATGTCATTCTTTTGCATGTGGATATCCAGTTGGCCCAGCACCACTTTTTGAAAGAGAAGAATTTTTCCACATAATCCAGGCATGTAAAAATAAGGACCTAGGCATGGGTGATGTCATGGGAAGCACTAAGAAAACGTTATAAAGAATAAAGATTAGTGGCCATACATGAAGAGGCAGGAGAAGGGTACAGCCAGGAGAATAACGTGACTATCATTAACGTAAATAGGAAAGTTAGGGGAGGAGGCAGTTTTTAGAATGCAATGAGTTCTAACATGGACATTTGAGTTTGTATTGTCCAGGCACAAGTGTACAGAGCATTGAAGAAGACACAGAGTGGCTATGCAGTGTTGGGAGTATTCTTAATGGAGGTGCTGATTAAATACTTTCTCCAAGGGAAAAATTTAGCAATGAAACAATACCAAGAGGAATAATTCTATTTAGAGAGGAAAAATGGGTAGAATAAAATAGATCTTTTCAACTCTTTTATTAATTGTATTAATAAATTAATCAGTAAATTATTAAATTTCTACTTCTTGGATAAATTTTAGTCAGTAATTTATTCATTCACTGTTTCAGCAAATATTTAGGGAGCCCCTACCATGTGCCAAGAACTGCATCAATCATGTGGGGGACATAACAATGAACAAGGTAGACCTGGTCCCTGTCTTCATAAAACTTACCGTCCAGGCCAAGGAGACAAACAATTACAGATTAGTAATAAGTGCCTGATGAAGAAAGTCTAGGGAGCAATAGAAAGCACCCACCTTAGTCCAAGTGTGTTGGGAAAGGCATGGATGAATTATTGTCTAAGCTGAGACCTGATGGTTAAATAAAAGAGAACCAAAGAAAGGGACAGGGATTGGTACTGCAGGCAGAGGTAAGAGCCTGTGGAATAAAAAATAGGAGAGAAGAGGATGGTGAGAATTTGGAGAATTATTGAGAGATGTCTCGAGTGCCCAGCACTAGGGACAAGTGGTAAAACGTAAGGATGATGAGCTAGGCAGTTGAATTCTGAAGACCTGGTAAGTCATCCTCATACCTCCTTAGCTTGCTTTTTCCTTCACAATGAAGTCCAGTAATTGGCTTTTAACATTTCTCATTCACACAAAACATCCCCTAGCTTCAACCTCAGGCTCTGCCGCTTTTAGAACCCCAGAGGCCTCCCCTTGACACGTGCCTGGGCCTAGGTCACTGTCCTCATCTACTCCATTTGCTCCCCTGCTACTAACAAAATGTAGCGTGGGAGCCATTGTCAGAGCTGTATCAGCTTTGCCTACTGCAGGGACTGGCCAGCTCACCACAGCAGCTCACCTGCCACAATGCTGTATTTGTAACTATGCCCTAGGGCTTCCTCTGCCACTCCTGGAACTCTGGACGTACCACACCACCAACCCTCTTTCTCCCCTGGCAGAGACACCTGCCTCCCTTTGTCCTCCAGCAGATATAGTTTGAAAGGGTAGAATGGTGTAGGGCAAAGAACCTGGGTTTGGAGTCAGATAAGGCTTAATCCTAATACCAGTTCTGCCACTCTTTGGCTATGTGGCCTGTTAGTGACTGACTTGGTCTCTTTGAGTCTCAGTTTCTTCAGTTGTAATGCTTCTCAGGGCAATGCTCACCCAGGGAGTGAGAAATTTCAGTGAGAGAAACATGCAAAGTGCCTAGCATCATATGGTAGTCAATTAATGCTGGCTTTCCTTCATTGTCCTCTATTAAGTGTACGGGAGTCCCTAGGTGACACAGACTCCTTAAGTGCTCTGCAGCTAACTGAAAGGTTGGTGGTTCCGGTCTATCCAGAGGCAGTTCAGAAGAACGGCTCAAGGCTTGGCAATTTACTTAGGAAAGATTGGTGATTGAAAACCCAAGGAGCAAAGTTCTAGTATGACACATGTGGGTTTGTCATTGTCGGGAGTTAGAATCTACTCTATGGCAACTGTTATTTTTTTAGTTTTTTTTTTTTAAATTAAAAGTACTGTGCAAATTTCCCCTGCTGTGCTTCACATTTCTGCCTGCGCTCTTCATGTAAGAGATCCCTAAATTACCACCCTTTATCTTTCACTCTCCATTGTATGTTGTCTTTAACCACAGATAAGTCTCTCTAATATTGAAACCATCTCTACCTGATGCTCTGCTCTCTCTCTCCTGCACTCTGTCTCTCTTCTCTTCCTCTTTCTCTCCCTCCCCTCCCTTCCCATTCTCTTCCTCTCCTCCCCCTACCCCCACACCACGCACTTTCTTTGCTCTGGTTCTCCGAGGAATTTTCCACACTACCTCTCCTGTTTCCTCACCACCCTCTCCTCTGTTCCCATCACTGTTCTGAAACCTTTCTCCAGGAAGTCATAAAAACTTCCACATTGCCAACACTGAAGGCTTTTCCTCTCAGCATTATATACATCACAAGACATGCCATCATGAAGACAAATTATCCACAACAAAATGCTCAGTTTGGTTAGGCACCGTGCTAAGTGGTGTTTCATGTCCAGTCCAGTGAATGAGTTCAGAAATTCCTCGGCCACCCCTAAGAAAGGAGTCCAACAGTTGTTAAGGATGCTTGATAGAAATTTCCAAAACTGAGTAATAATTAGAGAATGTTAACCAAAAACAAACAAACAAACAAAACAATACAAAGTGAAATAAAATTTGCCTCGGATGCATGATTTAGGAAAGAACAGGAAATAGTGGCAGATTTAAAAGTTGAAGCTGAAAAATAGAGGCTCCTAGTAAATGTCAGATTTTAGACATCATGTTCTAAATTTATTTTTATATAAAAATAATTGAAGGCAGGTTATTTGTTTTGAAAACCTGTCTCCTGCCTTCATGTTATATTTTGTCTGGGAAACAGGTGTAAGATATGCCATTCCCCCGTGCCCAGAATAGGCTGTGCACTACGTGGGGACCGAATGCCTTTGTGCCCCTGCTACCTCACTCACAGGGAAGCAGGTCTTTGCGCTGTGCTCCATGGGTGAGGAGTAGGCCTGGCAGAGGGCTCCGCGGGAGGGAGGAGGAGGCAAAGTGTGGAAGAGACAGATGGCACCGGGTGGGTTCTGCGCAAGTGAACTGGAGGTGAACTGCTCCTGTCGCATCCTGCTGAGCACTTAGGCAGTGACTTTAGAATTAAGTCATCACCGCCCTTCTAAGTTCACATTAGTCTGCAATGTCAGGTGAAGGGGCCTTTCTGCTGAAGCCCAGGGGAGGACTTAGCTGCAGCTTGGGCACACTCAGGGGGCAGTTTACAGATGGGGGATCAGAGGTGCTGGCATTTGAATCTGAGTCAAAGCAGACACAGCAAGCAGACAGTGAGCTCAGAAAAGATTGTAAATCCAAATCAGGGACACTGACAAGGAAGAGAATTTCCAAGCTGTGGTCAGCTCCACAAACAGTAATGACAATTCTTTGATGGGGGAGGGACAGTGGACAGGAGTAGAAAAAGCAATGAACTGGGCATCTGAAGATCTGGATTCTAGACTAGACTCAATCACGTGCTAGGTGATTGATTTTGGGCAAGTCACTTATTTTTTAAGCATCAATTTCTTTTTTTACTAAGCTCTTAACCTCTCTAAGCCAGAGTGTCCTCATTGTAGAGTGGATAAAGTAACAACATATTTCACTGGAATGTTTTAAGAATTAAACGTAATAACCCATATAAAGTCTCTGGCACGTAGTAAACACTCAACAAATGTCTGTTATTCCCTTTGCTGCTATTAGTATTACTTCTATCTCTTAGGGCTTCTGCACAGAACAAATCAGGTGAGATAATGTATAAGCCTGAGGACTGGCTACATCCTCCTTCCTCCAACCCTCAGCTTTGCCACCTGATCTATTCCATCACCCTACTCCCCACTGGCTTGCTATCTAAGGAAACATCAATCCAAAGCCATGTGACAAACTGCTGGCAGCCCCAGACACTGATGTCACCAGCAGCGATTTGTCTGAGCAGGCAAGGTGGCAGTCATTCAGAGAGATGAAAACACCACCAACACCAAGGGCCACAAGGGCTACCTCAGCTGTGGCACCAGTAACATGGCCTCCTAATTGTCCAGTCATCTGTCATTGCAAGTAAAATAAAGTATATAACCAAGACACAGAGAGACAGAGAGAGAAAAGAATGGACAGAAATATACCTTGAATTTGGCAGATTATATTGGGCTCAGCCCCTGAATGTCACTATCAAGCACTCAGCTACTAACTGAAAAGTTCGCAGTTCAAGTCCACCCAGAGGTGCCTCAGAAGAAAGGCTTGGTGATCTACTTGTGAAAAACGAGCCATTGAAAATCCCATGGAACACAGTTCTTAGTCTGATACACATGGGATCATCATGAGTTCAAATCAACTTGACAGCAATTGGTTTAGTTTGATATTGGGCTTAAAGGACAATTTTCATCTTTTTCTTTGTACTTTTATGGTTTCCAATTTTTCCACAGTGTACATGTATTAGTCATGTATTCATAAAAAAAAAGTTATAAGAGACAAAAATTTAATGCTGAGATCCCTCTAAGTTGACTCTGATGTCATAACAAGAAGAGATATAAGGCCATATTGTGGCAAGGAGTATGGCAGGCGGTGGGGGATTAGAAACTGTATCCAAAGTGGTTTTTCATTTTTTTTTTTTAATTGTACTTCAGGTGAAGGCTTACAGAACAAATAGTTTCTCATGAAACAGTAGTACACATATTGTTTTATGACATTGGTTAACAACCCCACAACATGTCAACCCTCTAACTTCTCAACCTTTTTTTTTTGGTGAAAATATACATAGCCAAAGATACACCATTTCAAAAATTTCTACATGCGCAGTACAGTAACATCGACTACGCTCCTCCAATTGTGCTGCTATTTTCACTTGAGATGAAGGTTTACAGAACAAAACAGTTTCTCATTAAACAGTTAGTACACATGTTTCCCTATGACAATGGTTAAGAACCTCACATCAACACTATCCTTACTCAGCCTTGGATTCCCTATCACCAGCTTTCCTGTCCCCTTCTGCCTTCTAGTCCTTGTCCCTGGACTGCTGTGCCTCATTAGTCCCATTTGGTTTTATGGGGCTGTCCACTCCCTGGCTGAACGGTGAACCTTTGAAGTGACTTCACTACTGAGCTAAAAGGGTGTCTGGGGGCCATACTCTCGAGGTTTCTCCAGTCTCCTTTAGGCCAGTAAATCTGGTCTTTTTTTTTGTGAGTTAGAATTTTGTTCTACATCCTTCCCCAGCTCTGTCCAGAACCCTCTGCTGTGATCCTAGTCAGAGCAGTCAGTGGTGGTAGCCGGGCACCATCTAGCTGTACTGGATTCAGTCTGGTGGAGGCCTTGGTAGCTGTGGTCCATTAGTCCCTCAGACTAATCTTTCCCTTGTATCCTGTTCTCTTCACACTCCCTTGCTCCCGAAGGGATGCGACCAATGGAGTATCTTAGATGGCTGCTCACAGGCTTTTAAGACCCCAGACACTACTCACCAAGGTAGAATGTAGAACATTGTCTTTATAAACTGTGTTATGCCAATTGGGCTAGATGTTCCCCAAGACTGTGGTCCCCACAGCCCTCTGCCCAGCAATTCAGTCCCTCAGGGAGTTTAGATGTGTCTATGGGGATTCCATGACCTTTCCTTGTACAAGTTGTGCTGGTTTCCCCAGAATTGTGTACTGTCTCATCCTTCACCCAAGATACCACTTATCTATTGCCTTTTTAGTATTTCCCCCCCACCCCTCCCATCCCTGGTAACCAACAAAGATTATTACTTTTTGTGTGTGAACTTTTTTCATGGGTTTTTACAGTAGAGGTCTCATAAAATATTTGTCCTTTTGTGATTGACTTACTTCACTCAGCATAATGTCCTCCAGTTGCATACATGTTATGAGATGATTCACAGATTCATCATTGTTCTTTCTCGTTGTATAGTACTCCATTGCGTGTATGCACCATAGTTTGTTTATCCATTCATCTGTTGATGGGCATCTAGGTTGTTTGTGGTTTTTCATGCTTGTAGCCCTTTCTTTCTGTTTACACAGTCACATACCTCCCTATTCTGATTTTGTATCATGAGATTATTGTAAGACTCATTTCCAATCTAACTTCTCACCTCCAGGCCCTCCTGTAGATCGTCTCTCTCACACAGCAATAGCACACTCTGCTGCAAACACCATCTTTGCCTGTCACTTTCCTGTTCAGTCACTTATAATGACACCCTGTCACGTCAGATAGCCCTCAACATTGTCCACTATTCAATGTCATTCTTAAATTATTACTTTGCTGTATTTCCTCTTCTACTACAGTTTCAAACTAAAACTTAATGAGGACTCCGTTTCAGCTAAACCAGTAATTCTCATCATATGGTCCCGGGTGCAGCAGTATCAGCATCACTTGGGAACTTGTTAGAAATGATGATTTTCAAGCCCCCACCCCAGACCTACTGTATTAGAAACTCTGTGTTTCAACAAGCTATCCAGTGTTTCTGATACACGTTCAAGTTTGAGAATCACAGAGTGAAACTGATCACCTTGCTATCTTCACACCTTTCTCATTTATTCAAACATGGTTACCATTATACATGGTGTCTGTTAGTGCTGCTGTAACAGAAATACCACAAGTGGATGGCTTTAACAAACAGAAGTTTATTCTCTCACAGTTTAGGAGGCTAGAAGTCTGAATTCAGAGTGCCAGCTCCAAGGGAAGGCTGTCTTTTTCTGTCGGCTCTGTGGGGAATGTTCTTGTCATCAATCTTCCCCTGGGTCTAGAGCTTCTCAGCGCAGGGACCCTGAGTCCAAAGGATAAGCTTTGCTCCTTTCTCTTCTTGCTTGGTGGTAATGAGGTCTCTCTCTGATTCCTTCTCTCTTTTATATCACAAAAGAGATTGACTCAAGATACAACCTAATCCTGTAGATTGTGTCTTGCCTCATTAACATAACTGCCTCTAATCCTGCCTCATTAACATCATAGAGGTAGGATTTACAACACATAGGAAAATTACATCAGATCACAAAGTGGAGGACAACCACACAATACTGGGAATCATGGCCTAGCCAAGTTGACACACATTTTGCGGGGACACGATTCAACCTGTAACACATGGTGTGGAGGTTTTGTAATATGTTGGATGAACTACATTTCCCCAAATTCCCTTTTCTATGAGTTTCCATTTAGGTTTGGCTACAAGAGATTCCAGTGCAAGATTAGGATGGTGGAAGCAGAGCCCTTTTGTAGCTCGCACATGTTGTCACTTATCTACAGGCTCACCTCATGGATGTGGGGCAGCAGCTGGGCCTGCAACTACTCTACCTTCCCCTGAGTCCTCCTGCACCTACTCCAGCTCCTGAGCCAGATGTGCATTTAGGTTCATGACAAAAGGCACCAGCTTCTGTTGTGGACACTCACCTCATCAAGGTCAGAGCCAACGAGAATGACCAGTTCAGTCTGTGGGCTCTAACTTCTCCTCCCTCTCCTAGTTTCTAGTGCTGCTGTAAGAAAAATACCACAAGTAGGGGGCTTTAAGGAGCAGAAATGTGTTTTCTCACAGTTTAGGAGAGTAGAAGTCTGAAATTAGGGCACCAGCTCTAGGGGAAGTCTTCCTCTCTGTTGGCTCTGAGGGAAGATCATAGCCTCTTTTCAGTTTCTGTAGCCCCAGAGTTCCTCAGTTCCTTGGGGAATCTTCACAAGGCAACTATATTATCCCTGTTTGTGCTTGTTTCTGTGTCTAATGTGCTGTTTTTATAACTCAGAAGTGACTAGGTTTAGGGTATGCTCTTCACTGATATGGCTCCACTAACATAACAAAGAAAACCCTATTTCTAAATTGGATTACATCTACAGGTATAGGGATTACAATTCCAACACATATGGGGAGAGGGGAGGGGAGAACACAATTCAGTCCATAATGTTTCCCTACTTTACATCCATCTCCTTCCCCACTGCTTACCCCAGGGACTTTAATCTCCAGCATTAGATGCAAAGATCATCATCTTACAGCATAAACTGTAAATGTAAGTGAGGTTTGATGTCCTCTCCCCACATGAAAGATGAAGGGCAGGGGCATAGGGAGAGGCTCTCTGCCCCCCTCCACAGCATCTGCCCTCACAAACTCCCTAACTCCTCCTCTACACTATTGCGTAGTCATGAGAACAGCTCACATGTGAGCCCTAGGAAGCCTTCCAGATGAATCCTAATCCAACTTTATTCTTTCGTTTCTCATTCTGAAAAGCATGTTGCCCTTCTTTGCATTCTGTCTGGTAATCATTCTCAAGCTATTTCACATTTCCTGGTTTTGTCTCCACATCTAGATTATGGGTGACTTTTGACCAGCAATCATGTAGTACCTAGTAAAGAACATTCTATTTAGTATATTTTGTTCTGAGCCACCTTTTGTCCATAGGCTTCATATTCTTCCTGGGCACTCACTTTCAGTCCAAACTTGCATCTATAGGCTGATGAAATTTCAACATATGTTCCCTATCCTGATCTCATATCCAACTGATTTCTGAACATCTCCATGTGGATGCCCCTCGGACCCCTAATTTTCAACATATCCCAAGAAGAATTTGTCATTCAGCCAATTCCAATGTTCTTGTGTTTTCTACCTCAGAGAATTGCACCTTCTAAGCCCAAGCTATGACCTGGATGTTATCCTAGATGCCTTATTCTTCTTTCCCCCCAAATCCAATCCTATCACTGAATCATCTAGATTCTTCCTCTTTGAGTTTATCCACCTATTTTCCGGTATGAAGTATAATGTGCATAATGGTTAAAACCATGGACTGCAGAGGCAGGTTCAGGTGGACTTGAATTCTAGTTCTACTAATTACTACTTACTATGCCTCAGTTTCCTAATCTATAAAATGGGAAAATAATAGTATGTACCACAAATGATCATTGTATGGATTAAAACAGATAATCCCTGTGAAGCCGTATATAGCCCTTGTGACATGGCAAGTAGTCAGTAAATATTAACTATTGTAAATCTTTCTATTATTACTCTAAGCTAGGCCACTAATTATCTCTTTCTTTGTTTATATCACAGCTTCCTAACAGTCTCCTTGCTACCTAGGCTTTCTTCCCTCTCTGAATTATAAGTGTAGAATTTTATAAAATGTCATAAGCATTTTCTAAAATATCACTAATTATTCCTCCAAATACCACATACATTTTAGAATGGTATTTTAAGTGCATTAATGTTTTAGATAGAAGAAACCTGATTAACAAATTCATATGGTCTGAACACCAAGAAATAGTGGGTTTGCATTGAGGCCCTAACTCCCCCTTTTGGAATTTTAGAGCAGAGAGGCACCAATGCAGACTTTCAGGAACACTCAAGAGGATCTCCTTAATTCCATAAGGTAGATATGCAATACAGTTGTTGGACTAGAAAACAGGTGGATTTTTCTGGGGAAGCCTATGGATGCCTGTGACTTTCTACTTTTCTCTGTAACTCATATTGGAATGTCCTTGGGTTGCAGTAAGAAGATTCAACCATATCCTTGTGAAGATATATGTCTTCCCAGAGCAATAAATGAGTCTGATTGAGACAGACAGACTCAACAGCTGCACAGCAGATGGCCCTCAGTCATGTTTTAGGTGACTGCTTCAATTGAATATTATAAAATTGGATAAAATTCTGCCAATTTTCTCTTGCAATTATGAAAGTGTGGAGGGAGGAAGTAAAAAGTTTAGTATTCATTAGAGTAAGCATCCCTAATAAAGTCTTCAGCTTCTATTTCTGAAAAGCTGCATGTTTTCTTATAGCACCAGAGCACTTTATTTGTACCTCTAACGAGCCCTGGCCTGTGTTAGAGTGATAATGTATGTTGCTACCTGCCCCACTAGACTGTGAGCAACTTGAAGACAATCCTGTGTCTGATTCATGTTTGTATCCCAGCACCTAGCACCAACTCTTGCCTACAATATGTGCTCATTGAATGCTGAATTAATGAACAACCAGATGAATAAATATGCCATTGGAATTTTCATAATTAAATCATACTTTATAATGAAGTGGAACAAATTACTATTTAAAGGTACTCTGTGGAAAATTATTATGTAGAATGCCAAATCTCCTAAGTGTTTATCATATATTTCATATATCAAGTTTACTTAATTTAATACAATTCAAGCAGGCACAGATTGAGCATCTGTTACCTTCCATTGACTGCTATGGCTCTGAAATACAAAGAAGAATGAGACATAGTCCCTGTGGCAAATTTTATTTTCTGCTCTTTTTAAAGTGTGATTTACTAACACTCCTCCAACGGAGCAGTGGGATCCATGTTCCCTCCCTGTGAAAATGAGCAGGAGCTTATGACTACTCCATCAAACAGAGCGTGTTGGAAGTCATGCAATGTGACCTCCAAGGCTAGGTCATATAAAGAATTCAGCATCTTCCCAAATAGCTACAGCATACTGAAAGAGAAGAACAAAGTAGGGGGACTCACACTTCCTGATTTTAAAACATATTGTACAGCTACAGTAATCAAAAGAGCCTGGTACTGGTATAACAATAGACACATAGACAAATGGAATAGAATTGAGAGTCTAGGAATAAACCTACACATAAATGGTCAGCTGATTTTTGACAAGGGTTCTAAGTCCATTTGATGCAAAGAAGAGTCTCTTCAATAAATGGTGTTGGGAAAACTGGATTTTTATATGCAGAAAAATGAAAAAGGACTCATGCCTCACACCATACACAAAAACAAATTCAAAATGGGTTGAGGACCTAAATGTGCAAAATAAAACCATAAAATTCTTAGAATACAGGGACAACGCTGTTGTACCTATCTTTTAACATCTAACATCTGACCTATAATAACAAAATCTCAAATAGCAAATACAAAAAAAATAAATAGAATCTCATAAAAATTAAAAACTTTCATTCATCAAAAGACTTTACCAAAAAAGTGAAAAGCTATCCACTGTGAGAATATCTTCAGAAACCATATATCCAGTATGAATCTAATAACAACAAAAAGACAAATAACCCAATTATAAAATGGGCAAAGAACTTGACTAGACATTTCATCAAAGAAGACATTTAAATGGCCATCAAACACATGAAAAGATGCTCAATATCATTAGCTATCAGAGAGATTCAAATCAAAACTGCAATGAGATACAATTTCACTTCCACTAGGATGGCTAAGATTCAAAAAAATAAAATAAAATAAAAACAGAAAATAACAAATGTTGGCCAAGATGTGGGGAAATTGGAACCTTTATTCATTGATGGTGGGAATGTGAAATGGTACAGCTGCTTGGAAAACAGTGTGGTGGTTCCTCAAAAAATTACAAATAGAACAACCATATGACCTAGAAATTCCACTCCTAGCTGTATACCCAAAAGACTTGAAAGCAGAGACTCAAACAGAGACTTGTACATCAATGTTCATTGCAGTACTATTCACAATAGCCAACAGGTGGAAACAACCTAAATGCCCATCAACAGAAGAATGGACAAACAAAATGTGGTACATACATACAATGAAATACTACTCAGCTAGTAGGAGAAATAAAGTCTTGATATGTGCTACAGTATGGATGGAGCTTGAAGACGTTACGCTGAGTGAAATAAGTCAATCACAAAAGGGCAAATATTGTATGACCTCACTTATATAAAAAAGACAAGAAAAGGCAAATGTATAGAGACCAAAGTTTATTAGTGGTTACCAGGGGTGGGAGAGAGGGGAAAAGGGGAGGTTATTGCTTATGGAGTACTGAGTTTCATTTTACAGTGATGGAAAAATCACGCTGATTACGGGTGTGGTTGCACAGCCAATTAATGTAATTGCTGTCAACAAGTTGTACACCTGTAAACAGTTGAATTGGCAAAAGTTGTGTGAGGATTTCCAAATTCGGCAAAATGGAGCTCTAGACAGAAGCACCACGCCATCCCTCCACAGCAAAGATCTGAAAAACTAAGCTGAGCAGAGAATACAACAATCCTGAAACCCTAAAACATCTAATGAAGAGATAAAGAACTCAGCCAAGCAACAAATGGAGTGATAAAACTGACAGAGAACAGAGAGCGAGGAGAGATTCATGCAGAGGTCCCCTACCAGCTAACGCAGTGCGGATCCACCATCTTGGACTCCTATTGGAGACCAGCAAACAGGTGTACGAGAAAGCAGCCTCACAGAGCATCCAGCGGGAGACAAAACAACCGGTAATTTGTGGTGTGTGCTTTCCCACCCCCCACCCCTCTTAGCCCCTGCTCTGCCTCCTCTGCTTCCCGAGGCCATGGTCTCTTGACCGGGAAGCATGGGCTGCTTGGATTCCACACTCTCAAGCAGGCGGCTCTCTGGGTGCCATTTGTTGGCTGTTGGTGTTGCTTTTTTCCACTTCTTTTGATTTCTTCCTTGCCTCTGGCTGTCTCCCCCTCCTTTCGCTCGAGTGCCTCACTCCATGCACCATCTTTGCTTCTTCCTGAGGGGCTGCAGAGCGCCAGCAATTTGTGATATATGCTTTCTCACTCTCTACCCTTCTTCACCCATGCTCAGCCCCGTCTACCCTTCTTCACCCATGCTCGGCCCCCTCTGCTTCCCGCAGACACAGTCTCTTTGTCTAGAAACACCAGCCCGCATTAGCTGGCTTTCTGAGTACCATTTGTTGGCTGCTAGTGTTGCTTTTTTTTTTTTCTGCTTCATTTGATTTCTCACTTGCCTCTCACCACCTCCCCTTGCTTTCACTCGACTGCCTGGCTCTGTGCGCCATCTTTGCTTCTTCCTGAGGGGCTGCAGAGCACAGGCAATTTGTGATATATGCTTTCCCACTCTCTACCCTTCATCACCCACACTCGGCCTCCTCTGCTTCCCACGGACACAGTCTCACGTCTGGAAACACCAGCCTGCACTAGCTGGCTCTCTGAGTGCCATTTGTTGGCTGCTGGTGTTGCTTTTTTTTTTTCTGCTTGTTTCGATTTCTTGCTTGCCTCTCGCCGCCTCCCCCTCCTTTCGCTTGAGTGCCTGGCTCCATGGGCCATCTTTGCTTCTTCCTGAGGGGCTGCGGAGCTCCATTCAAGTGTGGAGCTGCTTCCCAGTCTGGGCTACCGCGCTGGTGGGATCCCGGGGCTTTTGTTTGTTTGTTCGTTTTGAATTATTTGTATGTTTTCTTTTCCATTTCTTGAGTTGGGAGCCCTTTCTAGCCAGGTGGACCTTCATGGCAAGGAACTCCCCTTCAGCTTCCACAGACGTGCAGAGGGATCCCTGAGCACATTTCTTTTCTCGTTGTTTTTGTTTGTTTGTTTCTTTGGGGGGCCTTTCTTATTTTGTTTTGTTTTAATTTGTTTTGTTTTCTTTTCCCTCTTTTTACCTTTTTGTCTTTCTTCATTGCTCAGTTTCTCATCCCTCTATATCTTCCTTCTCTTTCTGATCCCTGAATATCAGGTGTTCTATACCTCTATGCCTTCTAGCCAGGCTGTATTGCAACACGTGAGAGCGACTTCCCTAGACCTCATAGCTGCATCGGTGGGATCCCTGGGAACTTTGCAGTACTTTAACCTCTCTGATTTTTATTTATTCATTCTTTTCTTTTCTTCCTCTTCCCCTTTCTGTTTCTCTCCATTTCATAGTCTCTCATCTCTCCATTCCAATGGCAAGTTCCCCTAGCATTCTTTTTTGTTTGTTTGTATGTTTTTGGCTCCTGTTCCTCTCTCCTCTCTCCCATATCCATCTTAGCTCCACACAGAACAATCTCCCCACTGCATCCTGCCTACCTGCACCATGCGCTTGACATCACATCACCAAGCAGCACAGGCACAGCCTACTGGAAGCTGCCCTGCACTGATTACCGACCCGCTCTGGTGGCTGTAGTAAGTGCCACAAACAACCCTTCCCAGTAACTCCTCTTCAGCTAGACCTACCCTGTTGTACCATATCAGAGTGACTGACCCTGCCAATTGGAGAAGGATGCAAAAAGTATTGAGTGCACAGACGAGCAGACAACAAAGAACACACAGTCCACCTGCTCAGACATAGTCAATTTTTTTTTTTTAAAAAGGGACGAAACAAGCAAATCTACAATCAATAAGTGAGAAAAATAACTACTGAATGCCCCAAAAACAGAAGACAATATCTAATCATTTACAAAAACAGGACAGGATGGTTCCAGTAGGTATCCAAAATAAAACACCAGATGACTCTCTTGAGGAAGAAAATGCACTAGAACTACTTCATAGGGAATTCAAATCTCTAATACTTGGAATTCTCCAAGAACTGAGGCAAAAAGCTGACAAACATGAGGAAAAAATGGACAAATTCATGGAAAATACAGACAAAAAATTGGAAGAATTCAGGAAAATCATGCAGGAACAAAATGCCAAAATAAATTCACAACTAGAAATTACACAAAAACAACCATTAGAAATCCAAAAGATAAGCAACAAGCTTTCAGAAATCAATGATGTCATAGAATGGCTGAGAAGCAGATTTAAAACAGTGGAAGACAGGGTCAGTGGAATTGAAGACAAACACTTGGATACAACTCTGTGTCAGGAAAACTCAGAAAAAAGAAAAAAGAAAAATGAAGAGACCCTGAGAGTTATGTGGGAGACAATTAAAAGCTAAAATTTACGAGTGATTGGAATTCCAGAACAGGGGGAGAAAACAGAAAACACAGAGAGGATCATTGAGGAACTGCTGACAAAAAACTTCCCCAATATCATGAAAGATGAAAAGCTGGCCATCCAAGAAGCTCAACGAACCCCATACAGAAGAGACCCCAAAAGAAAATCACCAAGGCATATCATATTCACACTTGCCAAAACCAAAGACAAACAAAGAATCCTGAGAGCAACTCGTGAAAAATAAGAAGTCACATACACAGGAGAAGCAATAAGACTAAGCTCAGATTACTCGGCAGAGACAATGCAGGCAAGAAGGCAATGGCATGACATATATAAAATCTTGAAAGAAAAAAATTGCCAACCAATAATAATATATCCTGCAAAACTCTCATTCAAATTTGATGGTGAAATTAGGTCATTTCTAGATAAACAGAAATTAAGGGAATATGTAAAAGTCAAACTAAACTTACAAGAATTATTAAAGGGAGTTCTTTGATCTGAGGACAAACAGATTCAGCTCACAGGCAGAACCTAGGACTCAGGATAGTACAAGCCAGATACCAATCTAGGAAATGAACTCTCGAGGACTATCCAGAACCAAAAGAAATACAACAGGGAATCAGAGTAGTTAATCAATAAATGACAACAACATCAAAATAATAAAAGAGGGAATAAACAGCATAGGTATAGAACCTTCTAATGAAAAGGAAGGCAATGTGATACCAGGTAATGGTAGACTGCTTTAAACTTAGAAAGATAAGGGTAAAATTCATGGTAAACACAAAGAAAGTTAACAAACCAACTCATAAAAGTAAACACGAAAAACATAAAGTCTCGGCAAAAACAAAACCTACAAAACAAAAGAAATGAAAAAAAAATCCGCAAACAAAAGTAACTCAGCACAAGAGAGTAAGAAGAACAAAGAAAACTTCAGCACCACAAAAAAAAGCACTACAAAATGACAGCAACAAACTCACATCTATCAATAATTACACTGAATGTAAATGGACTCAATGCACCCATAAAGAGACGGAGAGTGACAGAATGGATAAGAAAACAGGATCCATCAATATGCTGTCTACAAGAGATACACCTTAGAAACAAATATGTGAATTTATTAAAAGACAAAGGTTGGAAAAAACTATATCAAGCTAACAACTACCAAAAAAGAGCAGGAGTGGCAATTCTAATCTCAGATAAAATAGACTTCAAAACGAAATCTACCATAAAAGAGAAAGAAGGACACTATATAACGATTAAGGGGATGATCCATCATGAAGACATAACCATAATAAACATCTACGCACCCAATGACAGGGCTCCAAAATACATAAACTCTAACAACACTGAAAAGAGAAACTATCAGTTCCACAATGATAGTAGGAGACTTCAACACACCACTCTCAGTAAAGAACAGAACAGCTAAGAAGAAACTCAGCAAAGATACAGAAGACCTAAAGGGCACAATCAGCCAACTGGACCTCATAGACATATACAGAACACTCCATCCAACTGCTGCAAAGTACACATTCTTTTCCAATGCACATGGAACATTCTCCAGAAGAGACCACATCTTAGGCCACAGAGCAATCCTCAACAAGATCCAAAACACTGAGATAATTCAAAGTATCTTCTCTGACCACAATGCCATCAAGGTAGAAATTAACAACAGGAAGAGCAAGGAAAAAAAATCAACTACATGGAAACTCAATAATACCCTGCTTACACATCACTGGGTAATAGAAGAAATCAGAGACGGAATCAAAAAAACTCATAGAATCAAATGAGAATGAAAAAACATCATACCAAAACCTTTGAGACACAACAAAGGCAGTCCTCAGAGGACAATATATACCAATAGATGCACATATCAAAAAAGAAGAAAGGGACAAAATCAAAACATTAACTACACAACTCAAACAAATATAAAGAGAACAGCAAAAAAAGCCCACAACCACCGGAAGAAAGGAAATAGTAAAGATCAGAGCAGAAATAAATGAAACAGAGAACAGAAAAACAATAGAAAGAATCAAGAAAACCAAAAGTTGGTTCTTTGAAAGAATCAACAAAATCGACAAACCACTGGCCAGACTGACAAAAGAAAAACAGGAGAGGACACAAATAACCCAAATAAGAAATGAAATGGGGGACATTACAACAGACCCAACTGAAATAAAAAGGATTATAACAGAATATTATGAAAAACTATACTCCAACAAATTTGAAAACCTAGAGGAAATGGATAAATTTCTAGAAACACACAGCCTACTAAAACTACAACAAAGTGATGTTGAAAATCTGAACAGACCCATAACAAGAGAAGAGATTGAAAAGGTAATAAAAAACTCCTAACCAAAAAAAGCCCCAGCCCAGATGGCTTCACTGGAGAATTCTACAAAACATATACACAAGAGCTTGTACCAGTACTACTCAAGCTATTTCAGGGCATAGAAAAGGAAGTAACACTTCCAAATTCATTCTATGAAGCCAGCATAACACTGATACCAAAACCAGGCAAAAACATCACAAAAAAAGAAAATTACAGACCAATATCTCTCATGAATATAGATGCAAAAATTCTCAACAAAATTCTAGCCAATAGAATTCAGCATCATAACAAAAAAAAAAGAAAAATACACCACGACCAAGTAGTATTCATACCAGGTATGCAAGGATGGTTGAACATTAGAAAATCAATCAACGTAATCCACCACATAAATAAAAGGAAAGAAAAGAATCACATGATCATCTCAATTGACGCAGAAAAGGCATTTGACAAAGTCCAACACCCATTCCCGATAAAAACTCTCAATCAAATAGGTATAGAAGGGTAGTTTCTCAACACATTAAAGGGCATCTATGCAAAACCAACGGCCAACATCGTTCTTAATGGAGAGAGGCTGAAAACAAGAACAAGACAAGGATGCCCTTTATCACCACTCCTATTTAACATTGTGCTGGAAGTGCTAGCTAGAGCAATAAGGCAAGAAAAAGAAATCAAGGGCATCCAAATTGGTAATGAAGAAGTTAAACTGTCCCTATTTGCAGATGATATGATACTATACATAGAAAACCCTAAAGACTCCACGAGAAATCTACTGCAACTAATAGAAAGATTCATCAGAGTAGCAGGATACAAGATAAACATTCAAAAATCAGTTGGATTCCTATATACCAGAAAGGAGAATGATGAAAAGGAAATCAGGAAAACAATACCATTTTCAATAGCCCCTAAAAAGATAAAATACTTAGGAAGAAATCTGACTAGGGATGTAAAAGACCTATACAAAGAAAACTACAAAACACTACTGCATGAAACCCAAAAGGATCTACATCAGTAGAAAAACATACCATGCTCATGGATAGGTAGATTCAACATTGTGAAAATGAGCTTTCTACCCAAAGAAATTTACAAATACAACACAATTCCGATCCAAATACCAACAACATTCTTCAAAGAGATGGAAAAACTAATCATTAACTTTGTATGGAAAGGGAAGAAGCCCCGAATAAGTAAAGCACTACTGAAGAAGAATAAAGTTGGAGGACTCACACTACCTGACTTCAGAACCTACTATACAGCTACAATAGTCAAAACAGCCTGGTACAATGACAGATACATTGACCAATGAAACAGAATTGAGAACCCAGGTGTAAATCCATCCACCTACGGTCACCTGATCTTTGACAAGGGCCCAAAGTCCATCAAATGGGTAAAAGACAGTCTTTTTAACAAATGGTGGGGACAAAACTGGGTATCCATTTGCAAAAAAATGAAACAGGACCCATACCTCACGCCATATACAAAAACTACTTCAAAATGGATCAAAGACCTGAATATAAAGCCTAAAACTGTAAAGTTCAAAAAACAGAACCAACACTTCAGGCCTTAATACATGGCATTAACAGGATACAAACCATAACCATCAATGCACAAACCCCAATAGATAAGCTAGATAACTGGGATTTTCTAAAAATCAAACACCTAAGCTCTTCAAAAGACTTCACCAAAAGAGTAAAAAGAGAACCTACAGACTGGGAAAAAATTTTTGGACACTACAAGTCAGACAAAGGTCTCATCTCCATAATCTACAAGAAAATCCAATCCCTCTACAACAAAAGACAAATAATCCTGTTAAAAAATGGGTAAAGGAAATCAACAGACACTTCACCAAAGAAGACATTCAAATGGCCAACAGACACATGAGGAAATGCTCGCAATCACTAGGCAGTAGAGAAATGCAAATTAAAACCACAACGAGATACCATCTCACCCCGGCATTACTGGCACGAATCAAAAACACTGGAAATAACAAATGTTGGAGGGGCTGCGGGGAGATCGGAACTCTTATGCACTGCTGATGGGAATGCAAAATGATGCAACCATTTTGGAAAATGATATGGCACTTCCTCAGAAATCTAGAAATAGACATACCATTCGATCCAGCAATCCCACTCCTAGGACTATATCCTAGAGAAATAAGAGTCGTCACTCGAATAAACATATGCACACCTATGTTCATGGCAGCATTGTTCACAATAGCAAAACGATGGAAACAACCTAGATGCCTATCAACAGATGAATGGATAAACAAACAATGGTACATACACACGATGGAGTACTATGCAATGAGAAAGAACAACAATGAATCTGTGAACCATAGCATAACACAGATGAAACTGGAGGACATTATGCTGAGTGAAGTAAGTCAATCACAAAAGGACAAATATTGTATGAGACCTCTATTGTAAAAACCCATGAAAAAGTTCACACACAAAATGTAACAATCTTTGTTGGTTACCAGGGATGGGAGGGTTGGGGGGAAATACTAAATAGGCAATAGATAAGTGATATCTTGGGTGAAGGGTAAGACAGTAAACAATACAGGGGAAACTAGCACAAGGAAAGGTCATGGAAGCCCCATAGACACATCCAAACTCCCTGAGGGACTGAATTGCTTGGTGGAGGGCTCTGGGGACCATGGTCTCGGGGAACATCTAGCTCAATTGGCATGACACAGCTTATAAAGACAATGCTCTACATTCTACCTTGGGGAGTAGTGTCTGGGGTCTTAAAACACTGTGAGCGGCCATCTAGGATACTCCACTGGTCTTATTCCTTCAGGAGCAAGGGAGAATGAAGAGAACAGGATAGAAGGAAAAGATTAGTACAAAAGACTAATTTCCCACAGCTACCGAGGCCTCCACCGGACTGAGTCCAATACAGTCAAATGGTGCCTGGCTACCACCACTGACTGCTCTGACTAGGATCACAACAGAGGGTTCTGGACAGAGCTGGAGAAGGATGTAGAGCATAATTCTAACTCACAAAAAAAAGACCAGATTTACTGGCCTAAAGGAGACTGGAGAAACCTCGACACTATGGCCCCCAGACACCCTTTTAGCTCAGTGGTGAAGCTACCTCCGAGGTTCACGGTTCAGCCTGGGAGTGGACAGCCCCACAAAACCAAATGAGACTAACGAGGTACAGGAGTCCAGTGACAAGGGCCAGAAGGCAGAAGGGGACAAGGAAGCTGGTGATAGGGAACCCAAGGTTGAGTAAGGATATTGTTGATGTGTTGTGAGATTGTTAACCATTGTCATAGGGCAACATTTGTAGTAACTGTTAAATGAGAAACTATTTTGTTCTGTAAGTCTTCATCTTAAGTGAGAATAACAGCACAATTGGAAGAGCGTAGTCAATGTCACTGAACTGTGCATGTAGAAATTTTTGAAATGGTGTATCTTTGGCTATGTTTATCTTCACCAAAAAAAAAAGGTTGAGAAGTTAGAGGGTTAATATGTTGTGGGGTTGTTAACCAATGTCATAAAACAGCATGTGTACTACTGTTTCATGAGAAACTATTTGTTCTGTAAGCCTTCACCTGAAGTACAATAAAATATTAAAAAAAAAAAAAAAGTTGTGTGAGATAGACAAAAAAAAGTAGCTGTTGAGGCTGCTTATGTACAAGCAAATGCTGCATGGAATTTAGTTCCTGGGTTTGGAGTTTTAGGATCATGGTTTCATGGGATATCCCAGTTAACCGGTCGAATATCATGTTTAGTGCTTCTGTTCTGCCTTCTAGTTCACTGTGCAGTTCCTGGGACCTTAAAAGTTTGCAAGCAGCCATCCAAGGCACAACTGATCTCTATTTGCCTAGAGCAACAGAGGAAGAAGGAGCATCAGGAATAAAAGGAGGATATGGAATATGTGGTTAATAGCCTCCATGAACAACTACCTCATTTGCCATGAGACCAGAAAAACTGGATGGTGCTCAGCTACCATTACTGAACATTTTGATCAAAGATTCTATAGAAGAATTCTGATCAAAAGGGAGAAAATACAGATCAGAATTTCAAATTCTCACAGACTCCACACTTTCTGGAGCCATGCAGGCTGGATAAACCCCTGAAACTATTGCCCTGAGATAATCTTTAAACCTTAAACCAAAAATACCTCCTGAAGTCTTCTGAAAATCAAGCAATAGTTTAGCTTAACTAGTAAAAAAAAAATGTCTTGAGCGTTACTATCTACATGGGATCAAACTGATGACAGCAACTTGAAAGATTAAATAGGAACCTTAGGGGGTAGTGGGTTTATGTTAATGGTGGAGGAATAACTCAGAAAAGGAGGATGAGAATGGATGCACAACTCAAAGAATATCACTTTATTGTACTCGTAGAAACTGTTGAATTGGTGTATGTTTTGTCACGTATATTCTCAACAACAAAATGAATAAAATACAATAAAATAAAAAAATAATTCAGTGTCTGCCTGACTCTCTGAATCAGCACACTCCCCAGCTTAGAACCCAGCCACCATGTTGTGAGGAAGCCCAAACTAGTTTCCACGGAGAGTGGAGAGACCACACTGAAGAGGTCCACTTGAAGAAACACTGAAGCCCTCAGTGAATAGACAGAACTAACCACCAGGCATATGAGCAAGTGAGCCTTTAGATCAGAGTTTCTCAACCTTGGCACTAATGACATTTGGGAAAGGGGAGTTGTGGGGAGTCGTTCTATGTGTTGTAGGATGCTCAGCAGCGTCACTGGCCTCTATCCACTAAATGCCTGTCGCACTCCCCATGTTGTGATAACCAAAAATGATTCCATACGCTGCCAAATGTCCCTTGTGGGGGATCACGCCTGGTTGAGAACCACTGTTTTAGATTATTCCAGCACAAAGCTTTTGAGCTGCCCCAGCTAACATCAAGTGAGGAAGATATGAGCTATCCCTTGCCCAGCCTTGCCCAAATTGGAGATTTCTGAGCAGAATAACTATTGTTATTACTAAGTTTTTTAAGTTTTTAAGGAGCCCTAGTGACACAGTGATTAAGCACTCAGCTGCTGACCAAAGCGTCAGCAGTTCAACCCCACCCAGCAGATCCACAGGAGAAAAGACCTGTCGATCTGCTTCTGTAAAGATTTCAGCCTAGGAAACCCTACAAGGCAGTTCTAGTCTGTCATACAGGGTCGCTATTAGTTACAATCAACTCAACAGCACACACGTTTTGGGGTGGTTTGTTGCAAACAGTAGAGAATGGGAACAGTTTCTCACCTCAAGAGACCATTTTCCCTTTGTAGGATGAAAAACAATTCATAACTAAATAATCATCATTCTTACAAAATCTTCTATAGCATTTTGCTTGTGAGGTGCATCTTGACTGTAAGTATGTCTGTGTGAGAATGTGTGTGTGTATGTGGATGTATACACAGAGGGACAGCAGTCCAATGTTGAAGTCCCAGTCTGTGGTCATTCAGAGCTATCAGATCGTCTGTGTTAACCTAATTTCCGTATATGTAATTACATTGTCTTCCTGATTTGCTCGTGCACTTTCAACTGGAAGTGGTGAACACCGGATTCTTAAATAATGCTACATCATTAAGGCTGCCTACAGTAACATGCAGCTTGTTTTCCTGTAAGCTACATTAGATCACTCAATCCCAGAGTATCTGGAACAGTTGTGAGATAATGTTCTGAACAGAGATCATGTTTAGCCTGCATGGCACTTATAATTTATCTTCAGATATCAAGGAAAATTCTGGACACCAAGTGTGGTTATGCAGTGGCTAAATACAGAATAAATGTATGCTATGTTCTGAAATGCCAGTTTTTTTAAGAATTTAAAAATAAGACATGATTATATGTTTGCCTATACTCTGTGATTTCACATAATTGCAATAAGCAATGTAAGCCCCTCAAACAGGGAAGCTCTGTCTCATTTGTAATCATGACAGTGGCAACTGATTGAATGCTGACTCTTGGGCCCTGCATACTGTACACCAAAAATCCAAACTGGTTGCCATCAAGTCTGTTCCAACTCATGGCGACCCCATGTGTTGCAGAATAGAACTGCACACCACAGAGTTTTCAAGGTTGTGGGCTTTCAGATGCAAATCACCAGGCCTTTCTTCCAAGGCACCTCTGGGTGTGTTCTGTTGGTAATCGAGCACTAAACCATTTACGCCACCCGGGGACTCCTCGAAGTGTATGCTATGCCATTAACCTTCACAAAAGCCAAGCAACTGCAGCTCAGAGAAGTTAAATGACTTTCCCAAAGACCTTGTGCAAGTGTGAAGCCTTCCCTCTCTGACCCATAAGTCTGTTGTTGTTCCATAACACCTGCTACTTCTATCTTTGTGTCACTAGTCAGCACAGTGTCTAGTGCATAGGTAGGTATTCCAGTGAGTTTGTAGTTATTGATTCAAATAGCTTTGAATCACAAATGTAACAGCTCTGTTGGGAAAGAAACAGTATAGACTCTTGAGTTGATCATTATAGAGATCAATCCATGTTTGTTGATTACCAAACAGTAAACAAGTGACCATATAAGTGATTATTCTAGATGCGCAGCCAACTGAATTAGTTTGACTCTGGGCAGTAGGACCCATTGCCTAGCAATCGGCCATTGAATGGCGAAACCCATCTCCTATGTAGATGCAGCTTTAAAATGGTCTGCTGTACCGAGTCATTATTCTCCTGTTTTATGAAGGCAATGTTGTTGTTTCAGGAAGGAGAAATAGAAGTCAGCACAATATCTTTCTCATAAGGAAAGTGATAAACTGATTGAGAGAGGCCAAATCTGATGAACAAATGAGCAGAGTATGCTGAATATATAAGGCTAACTGACTTTGTTTTAAAAAAACTATTCCCAGCTGGGTTGTTACTAACACAGGATGATGCCTACAGAGGGTGAATAAGTGAATGAATGAATGAATGACATATAAATAAATAATGAAAACAGCAGCCCAAACTAGTCATAGGCACTGTCAACTGACATCCAATAATAAAGTTGGAAAATGAACGTGTCAAGAGAATACGTATACACAGACCAATTGCAAACAATGGCTATGAATATTTCATACTGGTTGATGATAATTGGTTGTTTGAATTCAGCCCTCTTTTACCTATCAGCTGCTTCTTGCTTCAATGGATTGCAATAATCTTCAGATTCAGGCTTAACAACCATGCTGTGTGTGTGTATGTGTGTCTGTGTGTGAGAGAGAGAAAGAGAGATGCTACCTTGAGAAAGTGTTTCTGCCAGATGCACTCTCAATTTTTCATAACCTTAGATCGTTTCTTGCAGCTTATAGCCCTGACCGCATAGGTTGGAGCTACATAAACCAGAATCTTTTCACCCTAGCAGGAAGCAGCGGCTTCACTTCTCCTCTCTTCCTGAAGCAGCGAGCAAAAGGTGAGCAGCAAGGACAGGCTCAGTCGTTCTCAAAAGGGGGTGGGTAGCCCCCTTAAGGGCTGTTTGGAAATGTGTAGGGCCTTGGAGTTGCCACAGTACTGGAGAGCACCAGTGGCATTAATGAGTGGGAGCCAGGGAAGGAAGACATCCTGAGACATACAGAGCAGCTTTCTAAGAGGAAGAGCTTTCCTGCCCCGAATGATGCCGTTACCCCCATTGAGAAATACTAGCCAATTCCCTTTTGGAACTTCACAAGCCACTTGCTCAGCAGTAGAGAGAAGAACCAGACTCCAGGCGAAATAACACACAGGAACATGCCAGGATTCAGCTGGAACTTTTTCATTTCCCTGATCTAAAGCAAAGAAAATTCCTTATGACAGCTTCCAACAGTAGCCTGTAAACTCTTAACTTCAGGAACAGCACCTCTGAGTCCCTACAGGCTTTAGAAATTGCAAAAGAAGAGAGCCAAGGCATCAATAAACACTAAGACTCTGTTTTGCTCAAGATCTATCCCTGCTCAGGCAAGGAGAGTGGTTAAACATGCAGTAGATTAGCAAACGGAACCAGGTGGACTGCAGGAAGATGAGCTTACTGAAAGCGCCGTAAAATGTCTCCTTCCGCCTACCCTCAGTCTTGGGGGAGCTTGTGGTTCCTGCGCGTTTCTTTAAGACAATTAATGTTGTTCACTGTGCAGGTGGGCTGAGGATTTTAGCAGATGGCGACAGGATGGCTGTAAAAGAGGAAAGAGCTCTTGCAGATGGTATACTAACTCCTTTCTGTGTTCTTCCTTTTTCTGAGTGGAGGGATGGAGGGAGGTAGTGGCAAGACAGTGGAATAATGCTGCAAAGTTCCAATTTATTCTCACACATTTCTTAAGTCATCTCATTATTCTCTTTCATCAAAATATTGCAGAGGAGAAATAAAGCAGGAAATGGAGAGAGGACAACAGGAAAAATCCTTCCACATATACAACTATAAATTCACCATTCTCTAAAGTTACCCTTCATGGACTCAAAGCCTGATAATGCAGAAAATCTCTCCTGCGTTTTCCTCCTCCGGGAGAGATAAGTTAATTACTGTAACTTTTTCTCATAAGCCATTTTTTTTTTAATACTGGCAATTATTTTTGGCGTTTGTCTTCCAGCTATATAAACTCTGCTCATCCTGCAATTCTGAGGTACTATAAGTTGGTCACAATATTCTGATAATGGCGTGCGGGATAGGAGCTGCCTTCGCTGGTGATCTCCTGTTAGATGGCAATACCATCTCCCTTGGCAGTCTTATCCAAAGGGGAGAAGGTAGTTGATGAAGCCACTCTGAGGTGGGCAGCTTCTACCATGGTATGGGCACAGGTTTTCTGCCATAATGAGCAGCTATGGCCATTAATTGGCTGCACAGCTCCAAGTTTCCTAAGCCTACTTCTCTAGCTTCTGTTGTTATTGTGATGAATACGAGGGGTAAGTTCTTGGCCAAGTATTGTCTCCCAGGAAGGTGATCCTGGTGAGTTGATCTGCAAGGGTTGGTATCTGCTACCCTTTCCTCTGATGGCTTTCAGGGAGTATCCTCAGAGTATGTCCTCTGCCTGCATTTTGATATCAGAAAGGAAAACAAATGGTACACGCCCTTGAGTGAGGCTCATGCCTTTTCAGCATTACTCAGATGATGCACTCACATATTCATCTGTTCATTCGTTAATTTAGTAAATACTTATTGAGTACTTACTGTGGGCTAAACTTGGGATAGTTATTAAATACTAAATACCAAGGCAAATAGATCTGAATTGTGGCCCCAAAGGATCTCTCGTGGAGGAAGACAGATAAGAAAACCAAGAACTACAATGCAATATTGTAAGTATATTATTTTTTAAATGTGTAGGGTCCTATAAAAGCATTTATTTCAGCCTGGAGGGTCAGGATTAAAAAATGCTCATGGAGAATAGTCCTAGCATCTGACCGAGTAATTTTATTTGTGGTACTCTATCCTAAAGTGGAATCCCTGGGTGATGCAAACGGTTAAGCACTCGCCAAAAATGAGGAGCCAGAGATGGGAAGACTTATGAACCGTCTGCTTTGCTGAGTCACCCCATTTGAAAGCAGTAACATGCCAATTTTAAGAAAAGGAAAAAAAACTGTCTTTGGAGATGAACAAACTTTGCCCTCCCACTAAAAAAACAAAAACAGAAAAAGGCTCATGGAGTAGGTAATCCTTAAACAAAGTCATGAAGGATAATCAGGAGTGGGTTCATCAGGAACCTAAGACAGGAACAGCATACCACAGAGAAGGTAGTAAACCAGTAACAGTTGCCTTGAGTCAATTCTGACTCATAGCGACCCCATGGGTGTCAGAGTACAACTGTGCTTCACAGAGTTTTCAATGGCTGATTTTTGGAAAGTAGATCACCAGGCCTTTCTTTCAAGGCACCTCTGGTTGGACTCAAACCATCAGCCTTTTGGTTAGCAGTTGAGTGTGTTGTCTTAATTATCTAGTGCTGCTGTAACAGAAATACTATGGATGACTTTAACAAACAGAAATTTATTTTCTCACAATTTAGGAGGCTAGAAAACCAAATTCAGGGTGCCAGCTATAGCAGAAGACTTTCTCTCTGTCGACTCTGGAGGATGGATGTCCTTGTCTGTTCAGCTTTAGTTTCCTGGTTCCCTGGAGATCGCCATGTGGTTTGGCATCTCACTTCCTCCATCTCTGCTTGCTTAATCTGCTCCTTTTGTATGTTATAAGAGATTAACTCAAGACATACCCTACGCTAATCCTGTCTCATTAGCATAACAAAGACAACCCATTCCCAAATGGGATTATAATCACAGGCATAGAGGTTAGGATTTACAATACATTTTTTGAGGGCACAGAACTTAAACAATAACACACATTTTAGCCATTTGCACCACCCAGGGACTCCCTTAGAGGAGTAGACACATGCAAAGGCCCAGGAGTAAGAGAGAACACTCACAAAGCAGCAGGTACGTAGATAAAACTGGGGCATAAGACACAGGTGGGGATATGACAGGAAATGAAGCAGGAGATGTAGAGAAAGGCCAGAATGAGCTAGGACTTTAACCGGAAATTGATCAAGAACCAGAATAGCATATATCCATCCAAAACCAAGATACTCAGTGGCCATAGTCTAGGGGATTTTTGTTCATAATGGGGAACTCTGGGGCAATGAAGCAGACTTTATCCTCCTCACAATTTACGTGTGGCTCATCCTGCATTATAGTATGACAGAGTGTGAAGAAAGCTACTGGCTGGTAGATGATGGGGTTAGTTTTCAATAAAATGTCCCATTTCCTCAAGTAACTAGCGAATACATGCAAGAATTTAAGTAGGTATTTATGGAGGATGTTTGCCGTTCGGTCATCCAGCTTCCAGTCTCCTTCTTTTCTTTGAAGAACCACCCTATGCCCAATCTCTGTCTATGTGTGGTTCCATCTCTACCGCCAGAGGTGAAGTGTTTTACCCCAGCTTAGTCCATCAGCACACTAAATCGCTCTTGACACAGTGACTGGTCCAATCAGGGTGAATACTGTGGTTTACTCAAGAATTGTCAGGAAGGTATATTCTCTCACGTCCACTGGACCCAAACATGGGAGCATTTAAGGTTTGAGGTTACTGACAGTCTCTTATTATCTTAGGGAATTTTAGAATGAAGTTAAAACAGTGGAGAGAAAAGCCAAGAGCTGGAGAAAAATTGAGTCTCCCTAACATGTTTTGAGCCCTCTGGATCAAGCCACAATCCAATCCTGCACTAACCCTAGAAATGTACATCAACAAACATTCCTGTTTTATTAAAGCCAGTTTGAGTTAGAATTCTTGTCCATTGATGCCAGAGAAATCCTTGCTGATATAATGCCAAATTTATTGTTCATAGATGTCTTCTTTAAAACCATAGTGGCTTAGGGGATAGAATATGCTTAACATAGAGCAGGTGAAAACAATGGAAAAGGATCTATAAAATCTGTATTCCAGCTCTCACTCTGTCACTTACTGCCCGCATGGGTTTGGGCAAATTATTTCATCTTTCTGAGCCTCGAATTCTCTACATCTGAAATACAGAATATAATCCTAATGCCCCCTCACCATACCATAGTCTTGTTATGAAAATCAAATGAAATTATGGGAGAATGATGTGTCAAATCCAAAGTGCTACGTGAATGAAATGACTACTAAGATATTAATAAATTTTTAGTAAGCTCTCAAAGGTGTTAATTTTGCATTAGGAATCAGTTCCGTTTTTTCCCAGTTGTCTAAAAAAGGTTTAAAGGTCTTGATTTCTAATCAGCACATGATATAGAGCATCAGGTTCCTAAAAGCTAAGTAGAAGTCAGCGTTCCCTCAGATCAGGAGCAACCAAGCTTAAAATCATGCAGTACCCATGATAACACAGTCCAAGTTAACTGTTACTATGCTGGCAGTCATTTGGGCCAAGAAAGAAAATGCAAGAAAGGTATATCTAGTATCTTCTTAGACCCCAAAGAGGTCCACAAAGGCATCTAATAATTAAAACAAAGAAATAAAAACATTTTAATTGACTTCGTCTTCCAGCTTATTAACCACATTTTCACATTTCACCAGATTGCTGAGGTGACCTACATGGAGTGGAAGGGATGGCTGCCCTGCCCTGGAGTGACAAAGATTGCTTTAGTCCTCAAGCCTAAATATATGCTATGTCACCAAGAAATGCAAAACGCCCCTACCCATTCACCCATTCTCTTTCTCACCAACCCTCCTGTACTTGCAAATCTAGTCCCATTGATTCTACTACTGAAAAAACCCTCTGATAGATCCCCAAACTGCTTAGTAAATCATTCAAGCATCCCTACAGTCTTCCTGTACTCTGCCATGCTGGCCCTAAACATTCTCCACATCCCTCTTCCCCATCCCAGCCAGAGACTCAATATCCTAGCCATGCTGGAATTCCTGGACATAACAGGAAACAACCACACTGTTCCTGGGAGTGGATACATATTCATACCTCTGGGTCTGTGCTCATTTAGTTTCTTCTGATTGGACTGTCCTTTCCACTATACCCAGTCTCCTTTCTTTGCCTACTAAATCCCATTGTTTTCTTTTTTTTTTACAACAGGAATCTTAAAATAGAATGTTTATTGGATCCTAACAGACAACTATATGACTGAGTAAAACTGGTTAATATACTCAGATGTAAAGAGAAATGAAGTCCTGATACATGCCACAACATGAATGAACGTTGACAACATCATGCTGAGAAAATAAGTCTGTTGCAAAACTACACATACTGTACATTGTCACTTATATGAAATAAGCAAATATATAGGAACTAAAGATTGCTACAGGTTACCAGGGGTGAGGAGGAGGAGGAAAGGGGGAGTTTTTAGTCAGAGGGCATTAAGTTTACATTAATGGTGGTGGAATGATTTGGAAAAGGATAGTGAGAATGGGTGCGCAGCTTGAAGAATGTAATCAATGTCACTTAATAGTATGTGTAGAAATTGTTGACATTGCATATGTGTTGTTATATATATTTTCACCGCAGTTTTTAAAAAAACTGGATAGTATAAGAAAAATAATATTGCAACCCCAGCGTCTTAGTCATCTAGTGCTGCTCTAACAGAAACACCACAAGTGGATGGCTTTAACAAAGAGAAGTTTATTCTCTCACAGTCCAAATTCAGGGCATCAGCTCCAGGAGAACTCTTTCTCTGTTGGCTCTGGAGGAAGGTCCATGTCATCAGTCTTCCCTTGGTCTGGGAGCTTCTCTGCGTGGGAATCTCAGGTCCAAAGGACACGTTCTGCTCCCGCCACTGCTTTCTTGGTGGTATGAGGTTCCCATGTGTCTCTGCTCGCTTCTCTCTTTTATATCTCAAAAGAGATTGCATTAAGACACTATCTAATCTTGTCAGCCTCATCAGTATAATCTCATCACAGTGATAGAATTTACAACACATAAGGAAATCACCTATAATCTCATCATAGTGATAGAGTTTACAACACTTAAGGAAATCACATCAGATAACACAATCATACAATACTGGGAATCAAGACCTAGCCAAGTTGCTACACACATTTTCTGGGGGACACAATTCAATCCATGAGACCCAGGATATCTTTTTTTAAATTAATTTTATTTATTTTGTTACTGTTGTTGACAATATACACAGCAGAACATACACTAATTCAACAGTCTCTACATGTCCAATTTACTGACACTGATTACATTCTCTGAGTTGTAGGACCATTCTCACCCTCCTTTTCTGAGTTGTTTCTCCCCCATTAACATAAATTCACTGCCCCCTAAGGTTCCCATCTAATCTTTCAAGTTGTTGTCAATTTGATCCCATATAGACAGTTCTTAAAGGAGCATATTGCTCAAGACAGACTTTTTTTTCTAGTTAAACTGAACTATTATTCTGTTTTAAGAAGGCTTCAGGGGATACTTTTGGTTTAAGTTTTAAAGATTATCTCAGGGCAATAGTTTTAGGAGTTCATCCAACCTGCATGGCTTCAGAAAATCTGGAGTCCATGAGAATTTGAAATTCTGTTCTGCATTTTCTCCCTTTTGATCAGGGCACTGCTATAGAATTTTTGATCAAAATGTTCAGTAATGGTAGCTGGGCACCATCCAGTTCTTCTGGTCTCATGGCAAAGGAGGCAGTTGTCCATGGAGACAATTAGCCACACATTCCATATCCTCTACTCCTGATGTTCCTTCTTACTCTGTTGCTCCAGGCAAATTGAGACCAATTATTGTTCCTTGGCTGGCCACTTAGAAGCTTTTAAGATGGCAGGCACTACATAACAAACTAGGTGGTAGTACAGAAGCACTAAACATTTTATTTGGCCAATTAACTGGCATGTTCCATAAAACCATGACCCCAAACCTCCAAACCAAGAAACCAAATCCCCTGAGGTTTTTGTTTATACATAAGCAGTCTCAGCAGGTAGTCTTTTTTTTTTTTTTTTTTTTTTTGTCATTGTTGTAAATATCTCTATAGCACAACTTTGCCAATCAACCTTATACAGGTGTACAACTTGTTGATAGTGATTACAATAACCAGTTATGCAACCCTACCCTTAATCAATGAGGTATTTCCATCACTAGTAACCCTCCATTTTCCATTTCCTCCCTCCCACCCCTGGTAACCACTAATAAACTTCAGTCTCTATATATTTCCCTTTCTTTGTCTTTTTTTATAAGTGTCGTTGTTGTTGTTGTTAGGTGCCCTTAGTCAGTTCCAACTCATAGCTACACTATGTACAACAGAATGAAACACTGCCCAGTTCTATGCCGTCTTCCCAACCATCACTGTGCTTGAGCCCATTGTTGCAGCCACTGTGTCAATCCATCTCCTTGAGGGTCTTCCTCTTTTTCACTGACCCTCCACTTTGCCAAGCATGATATCCTTCTCCAGGGACTGGTCCTTCCTAATAACATGCCCAAAATATGTGAGACAAAGTCTTGCCATCCTTGCTTCTAAGGATCATTCTGTCTATACTTCTTCCAAGACAGATTTATCCTTCTTATGGTAGTCCATGGTGTATTCAATATTCTTTGCCAACACCATAATTCAAAGGCATCAATTCTTCTGCAGTGTTCCTTATTCATTGTCCAGCTTTCACATTCATACGAGGTGATTGAAAACATCGTGGCTTAGGTCAGGTGCACCCTAGTTCTCAAAGTGACATCTTTGCTTTTTAACACTTTAAAGAGATCTTTTGCAGCAGATTTGCCCAGTGCAATGCATCTTTTGATTTCTTGACTATTGCTTCCATGGGCATTGATTCTGGATCCAAGTAAAATGAAATCCTTGACAACTTCAATCTTTTCTTTTTTATCTTGATACTGTTTACTGGCCCAGTTGTGAGGATTTTTGTTTTCTTTATGTTGAGGTGTAATCCATACTGAAGGATGTAGTCTTTGATCTTCATCAGTAATTCAAGTCCTCTTCACTTTCAGCAAGCCAGGTTGTTTCCTCTGCATATCACAGGTTGCTAATGAGTCTTCCTCCAATCTTGATGCTCTGTTCTTCATCCTATAGTCCAGATTCTCAGATTATTTGCTCAGCATACAGACTGATTAAGTATGGTTAAAGGATACAATCCTGATGGACACCTTTCCTGACTTTAAAACATGAAATATCCCTTTGTTCTGTTCAAATGACCACCTCTTGATCTATGTACAAGTTCCCAATGAGCACAAGTAAGTATTCTGAATTCCCATTCTTCACAAATGTTATCCATAATTTGTTATGATCCACACAGTTGAATGCTTTTGTATAGTCAGTAAAACACAGGTAAACATCTTTCTGGTAGTCTCTGCTTTCAGCCCAAATCCATTTGGTGTCAGAAATTATATCCCTCATTCCACATCCTCTTCTCAGTCTGGCTTGAATTTCTGGCAGCTCCCTGTCAATATACTGCTGCAACTGCTTTTGAATGATCTTAGGCATAATTTTACTTGTGTGTGACATTAGTGATATTGTTGGATAATTTCTGCATTCTGTTGGGTTACCTTTATTTGGAATGGATACAAATATAGATCTCTTCCGGTCAGTTGGCCAGGTAGCTGTCTTCCAAAATTCTTGGCATGGTCGAGAGAACACTTCTAGTGTTGTATTCGTTTGTTGAAACACCTCAGTTGGCATTCCATCAATTCCTGGAGGCTTGTTTTTTGCCAATGCCTTCAGTGCAGCTTGGACTTCTTCCTTCAGTACCACTGGTTATTGATCATATGCTATTTCCTAAAATAGCTGAACATCAACCAATTCTTTTTGGTATAATGACTCTTTGTATTTCTTACATATTTTGATGCTTCCTATGTTCTTCAATATTTTGCCCATAGAATCTTTCAAAATTTCAACTCATGGCTTGAAATTTTTCTTCAATTTTTTCATCTTGAGAAAAGCCAAGCATGTTCTTTCCTTTTGGTTTTCTAACTCCAAGTCTTTGCACATTTTATTATAATACTTGGTCTTCTTGAGCTGCCCTTTGAAATCTTCTGTTAGCTTTTTTACTTCACCATTTCTTCCTTTTGCTTTAGCTACTCTAGTTCAAGAGCAAGTTCAGAGTCTCTTCTGATATCCATTTTGGTCTTTTCTTTCTTTCCTGTCTTTTTAATGACTTCTTACTTTCTTCATGTATGATGTCCTTGATATCATTCCACAACTCATCTGGTCTTCGGTCATTAGTGTTCAGTGTGTCAAATCTGTTCTTGAGATGATCTCTAAATTTAGGTGGTACATACTCAAGGTCATACTTTGGCTATGATAGACTTGTTCTAGTTTTCTTCAGTTTCAACTTGAACTTGCATATAGGCAATTGATGGTCTGTTCCTCAGTTGCCTCTGGCCTTATTCTGATTGATGATATTGAGTTTTTCATCATCTCTTTCCACAGATTTAGTCAATTTGATTCTTGTGTATTCCATCTAGGTAAGTCCACATGTATAGTCACCATTTATGTTGTTGAAAAAAGGTACTTGGAATGAAGAAGCCGTTGGTCTTGCAAAATTCTATCATGTGATCTCTGGCATCATTGCTATCACCAAGGCTATATTTTCCAACTAGTGTTTCTTCTTTGTTCGTAACTTTCACATTTCCATCGCTAGTAATTATCAATGCATCTGGATTGCATGTTTGATCAATTTCAGACTGCAGAAGCTCATAAAAATCTTCAGTTTCTTCATCTTTGGCCTTAGTAGCTGGTGCATAAATTTGAATAATAGTCATATTATTTGCTGAGCAAATAATCTGAGAAGCTGGACTATAAGAAAAAGAACTGGGAATCAGGATTGGAGGAAAACTAATTAACAACCTGTGATATGCAAATGACACAACCTTGTTTGCAGAAAGTGAAGAGAACTTGAAGCACTTACTGATGCAGATCAAAGACTACAGCCTTCAATAAATCTCAACATAAAGAAAACAAAACTCTTCACAACTAGACCAATAAGCAACCTTATAATAAAAAGAGAAAAGATTGAAGTTGTAAAGGATTTCATTTTCCTTGGATCCACAATTAACACCCATGGAAGCAGCAGCCCAGAAATCAAATGATGCGTTGCATTATACAAATCTGCTGCAAAAGATCTCTTTAAAGTGTTAAAAATCAAAGATGTCACTTTAAGGACGATGGAGCACTTGACCCAAGGCATGGTGTTTTCAATTGCTTCATATGCATTTGAAAGCTGGACAATGAATAAGGAAGACCAAAGAAGAACTGATGCCTTTGAATTATGGTGTTGGCAAAAATATTGAATATACCATGGACTGCCATAAGAAGGAATAAGTTTGTCTTGGAAGAAGTACAGCAAGAATGCTTGTTAGAAGCAAGGATGGTGAGACTTCGTCTTACGTACTTTGGACATGTTATCAGGAGCGATCAGTCCCTGGAAAAGGACATCATGCTTAGTAGAGTAGAGGGTCAGAGAAAAAGAGGAAGGCCCTCAATGAGATGGATTGACACAGTGGCTGAAACAATGTTCTCAAGCATAACAACTATTGTGAGGATGGTGCAGGACTGGGCAGTGTTTCATTCTTGTTGGACATAGGGTCGCTAATGAATTGGAACCAACCTAACGGCACCTAAAAATAACAAGAAGAAATAATATTAACTGGCCATCCTTTTAGGCATATGAATATCATCCTATCACCGGCAGCATCGTACGTCAGGATAGATCTTGAAATGTTCTTTTTGACCATTAATGCAACGCCATTCCTCTTCAATTTGTCATTCCTGGCATCTACAGGATTGTCCAATTAAAAATGACTATTATCAGTCCATTTCAGCTTACTAATGCCTAGGATATCAATGTTTATGCATTCCATTTCATTTTTGATGACATCCAATTTTCCTAGATTCATACTTTGTACATTCCAGGTTCCAATTATTAATGGATATCGCAGCTGTTTCTTCTCGTTTTGAGTTGTACCACATCAGCAAATGAGGGTCCCAAAAGCTTTACTCCATTCACGTCATTAAGGTATACTACTCTGAGGAGGCAGCACTTCCCCAGTTGTATTTTGAGTGCCTTCCAACCTGAGGGGCTCATCTTCTGGCATTATATCAGACAATTTTCTGCTGCTATTCATAAGGTTTTCACTGGTTAATTTTTTCAGAAGTAGACTGCCAGGTCCTTCTTCCTACTCTGTCTTAGTCTGGAAGCTCAGCTGAAACCTGTCCACCAATGGTGACCCTGCTGGTATTTGAAATTCTGGTGGCACAGCCTCTAGCATCATAGCAACACACAAGCCACCACAGTACGACAAACTGACAGACACACGCCGCATTTGTCATATAGTATTTGTCATTTTGGGATTGACTTATTTCAATCAGCATAATGTCTTCAAGCTCCATCCATATTGTATCATGCATCAAGACTTCATTTCTCCTACTGGATGAGTAATATTCCATTGTATGTATATATCACATTTTGTTTATCCATTCGTCTGTTGATGGGCATTTAGTTGTGTCCACCTTTTGGCTACTGTAAATAGTGCTGTAATGAACACTGGTGCACAAGTCTCTGTTTGAGTCTCTGCTTTCAACTCTTCCGGGTATACAGCTAGGAGTGGAATTACTGGGTCATATGTAGTTCTATTTTTAGTTTTTGAGGACCTGCCACACTCTTTTCCGCAATGGCTGTACCATTTTACATTCCCACCAGCAATGGGTAAGGGTTCCAATTTCCCCACATCCTGGAAAACATTTGTTATTTTCTGCTTTTTGTGTGTGTGTGTGTGTTTTATCTTAGCCATGCTAAACCAAAAACTGAACCTGTTGCCTTTGAGTCAATTCCAACCCATAGCGACCCTACTGACTAAGAAGAACTACCCCATAGGTTTTCCAAGGAACAACTGGTAGATTCAAACTGCTGACTTTTTGGTTAGCAGCTGTGTCACTCAACCATTGCACCACAAGGGCTCTTAGCCAACCTAGTGGGAGTGAAATCTTATCCTATTGTGGTTTTGATTTGCACCTCTCTGATGGCTAAGGATGCTGAGCATCTTTTCATGTTTTTGGTGGCCATTTCAATGTCCTGTTTAGTGAACCATCTATTTGAGTCCTTTGCTTATTTTTGATTGGGTTATTTGTCTGTTAAATTTTCATACTTTTATATATATATTGGTTATTAAATTCATGTCAGATATATGGTGTCCAAAGATATTTTCCTAATCAGTAGCTTCTCTTTTCACTTTTTTTTGGTAAAGTATTTTGATGAATATTTTTTTTCATATATAAGTTTTTTATTGTACTTTAAATGAAGGTTTACAGAATAGTTTCTCATTAAATAGTTAGTACATGTACTGTTTTATGACATTGGTTAACAACCCCATGACATGTCAACACTCTCCCTTCTCGATCTTGGAGAACAAACATTTTTAACTTTTATGAGGTCTCATTTATTTATTTCATCTTTTGCTGTTTGTGCTTTTGTTATTATATCAGATAATCTGTTGTTAAAAGTTAGGCCTGAAAGCCTTACCCTTGCTTTTTCTTCTAATAATTTTATGGTTTTAGTTTGCACATTTAGGTTCTTAATCCATTTAAAAAAAATTTTTTGTGTGTATAGTAGGAGGCATAGGTCCTGTTTCATTTTTCTGCATGTGGAAATCCAATCTTCCCAGCATCATTTACTGAAGAGATTATTCTTTTCTTTTCCCATCGAATGGACTTAGATGCTATTGTAAATACAATTGTTTCTCTAATTCCCCTTTCAGATTTCTCCCTGAACCCAACTGATTTTTGTTTGTTGGCCTTGTACCCTGCAACTTTTCTAAATTCCTCTATTAGCTCTGTAAGTTTTCTTGTGGACTCTGAGATTTTCTATATATAGGATCATATCATCCAGGAATAGAGATAATTTTACTTCTTCTTTTCCAATCTGGATACTTTTTATTTCTTTTTCTTGTCTTATTGCTCTGGCTAGGACTTCCAAGACAGCATTGAATAGAAGTGATGAGAGTAGGCACCCTCGTCTTGTTTCCGATTTCAAACGGAAAGCTCTCAGTCTTTCTCCATTAAATATAATGTTGGCTGTTGGCTTTTCATATATACCCTGAATCATAGTTAGGAATTTCCCTTCTATTCCAGTCTTTTTTAGGGTTTTCATCAAGGAAGGGTGTCAGATTTTATTAAATGCTTTTTCTGCATTCATAGAGATGATCATGTGATTCTTTTCCTTTGTTCTATTGATGCAACTTATTGCATTAATTGATTTTCTAGTGTTGAACCATCCCTGCTTTCCTGGAATAAATACCACTTGGTCATGATGTATGACTCTTTTAATATGCTGTTGGATTCTATTCACTAGAATTTTGTTGAGAACTTTTGCATCTATATTCATAAGAGATATTGGCCTGTAGGTTTCTTGTGGTGTCTTTGTCTGGTTTTGGATGCAGGGCTATGTTTGCTTCATAGAAAGAATTAGGGAATAGTCCTTCCTTCGCTATATTTTGGAAGAGTTTAAACAGTATTGATGTCAATTCTTCTCCAAAAGTTTGGTAGAATTCCCCACTAAAGCCATCTTGTCTAAGACTTTTTTTTTTTTTTTTTTTGTAGAGAGCTTTATGATCACTGATTGAATGTTCGATGTCTTCATTTGTTATAGATCTGTTGAGACTTTCTTTTTCCTTTTAAGTCAGTTTGGGTAAGTTGTGTGCTTCTAAAAATTTGTCCACTTCATCTAGGTTATCAAGTTTGTTCTGTACAATTGTTCATAATATTCTGTCAGGTCAGTTGCAATGTTCCCTCTTTCATTTTTTATTTTGATTTTTTGAATGTTTTCTTTTCTTTGTCAGTCTAGCTAAAGGTTTGTCAATTTTCTTGATCTTTTCAAAGAACTTACTTCTGGTTTTATTGCTTCTCTCTATCTTTTTTTATTTTCAGTTTTATTTATTTCCGCTCTGATATTTATTATTTCCTTTCTTCAGGTAGGTTTAGGCTTAGTTTTCTCTTGTCTTTCTAGTTCCTGGAGTTGTCGAGTTAGGCTGTTGATTTAAGGTCTTTCTTCTTTCTTCATGTAGTCATTTATTGCTGTTAAGTTTCACTCTGAGTACTGCCTTTGCTTCATCCCATAAGTTTTGGCATGCTGTGTGTTCATTTTCATTTGACTCTAGGAAATTTGATGATTTCTCTTTTGATTTCTTCCTTGACCTAATGATAGTTTAATAGGGTGTTGTTTAATTTATATATGTTTATGTATTTTACAGATTTTTTTTTCTGTTGCTTTCTAGCTCCACTCTGTTGCAATCAGAGAAAATACTTTGTATGATTTCAATCTTTTTAAATTTTTCAGGACTTGCTTTATGACCTAATATGTGGTCTCTCCTGGAGAATAATCCATGTGCACTGGAGTAGAATGTATATTGTACTATTTTTAGGTGGAATGTTCTATATATGTCTGTTATGTCTAGTTTATAGTGTCATTCAATTCTGTTTCCTTGTTGATCTTCTTTCTAGACGTTCTGTGAATATTAAAAGTGGTGTACTGAAAGTCTCCAACTCTCGTTGTAGTACTATCTATTTCTCCTGTTAATTCTATCAGTGTCTGCTTTATATATTTAGGTGCCCCAATGTTGGGTGAATATATATTTATGATTGTTAAATCTTCTTAATTAATTGACCGTTTTATCTTTATATAATGTCCAGATTTTATCTCTTCTAACAGATTTTGCCTTAAAGCCTACTTTGTCTAATATTAAGATTGCCACCCCAGCTCTTCTTTGGTTATTATTTGCATGAAGTATTTTCTTCCATCCTTTCACTTTCAACCTATTTGTGTCCTTTGGTTTAGGGTGTATCTCTTGTAAACAGCATACAGCTGGATCTTTTTTTTTTTTTTTAAATCCATTCTGCCACTCTCTCCCTTTGCTTGGAGCGTTTAGCCCACTTATATTCACTGTAATTACTGATAAGAAATGACTTATTTCTGCCATTTTGTTATTTGTTTTTTGTGTGTCTTAAGCCTTCTTTGTCTTTGTCCTTTACTGCTGCTTGCTTTTGTGTTTTGTTGATTTATGGTAGTGAGTCTTTTTGGTTCCCTTCTCCTTTCCTTTTGTGTATTTATATATATATATATATATATATATATATATATATATATATATATATATATTTTAGTGTTTACTGTGAATATTACGTTCAACAGCTTGTATTTATAACATTCTGGGGTAAGTTGGTAGCAACTTAATTTCAGTAACACATAAGAAATTCTGTATCTATACCATTCCTCTCCCCCCTTTTTGTTGTTGTTATCACTAATTATACCATGTGCCCTTTAACATGATTTTATTCTTGCTTTTATATATTTTTTATTTAAAAACATGAAGGACAAAACATTTAGAGTTATCAAAAATAAATATCTTATTACTAGCCCTTATACTTGTCCATGCATTTCCCTTTATTAGGGATCATTCTTTTTATGTATAGCTTTGAATTACTTTCTAGTTTCTTTTCCCTTCCATCTACAGAATTTCCATCAGTATTTTTTGTAGGGCTTGTCTGGTGGATATGAACTCTCTCAGTTTCTGCTTGAGAATGTTTTAATTTCACCCTCATTCTTGAAGGATAGTTTCACTGCTTATAGTGTTTTAGTTGACAGTTTTTTGTTTTCCCCCTTTCAGTACTTTAAATATATCATTCCATTGCCTTCTGACCTACAATGTTTCTGAGGAGAAATCAGCACTTAATCTTATTGGGAATCCTTTGTATGTGACTGTTTGCTTTCTCTCACTGCTTTCAGGATTCTCTCTTTATCTTCACTTTTTGAGAGCCTAACTATGGTGTCTCTTGGTGTAGATCTCTTTGGGTTTATCCTGCTTAGGTTTCTTTGAGCTTTTGGGATTTGTAGATTCATGACCTTCATTACACTGGGAAACGTTCTGTTATTATTTCTTCAAATATTCTTTCTTTTCCTTTATCTCTCTCTCATATTCTTCTGGAATTCCTATGACGCATATATTAGGCCTCTTGTTGTCCCAAAATTCCATTAAACTGTGCTCAGCCTTCCTGAGCCTTCGTTCTTGTGGATCCTCAGCATCAGTGACTTTAACTACCTTATTCCTAATTCTCTGATTCTTTCTTCTGCCTGATTAAATCTTTTGGTAAGTTCTTCCATTTGTTTCTCATTTCACTTATTGTTCCTTTTAGTTGCAATATCTCTGTTTTTAGATCCTCATTTTGTTCTTGTATTGTTTTCCTTACTTCTTTTAGCTCTTTGTCTATGTTTTCCCTTAGTTCTTTAATTATGTTTAGTGTGTTGTATTACATTCTTCCATTTTTTTTTTTCATCATTTGATTATCCCTAGATGCACTTTCACTCCCTTTGTTATGTTCATTTGGATGGGCCATTGTTTCTCTCCCTGTGTGTCTTGTGATTTTTTTTTTGCTCAGACATTGGTGTTTGCAAGGATGTTAACTTTCTCAGTTTTCCCCAGTATTTAGTGTTTTTTCCCACACTTCTTTGTGCAAAAAGCTCTTTGGTAGGCAGAGTCTTTGGCCATTTCCTCTCCCTCTCTGTGATAACTCCTTCTCCCTCCGTGGTTTAATTAGGATTTGCAAGTTCTAGGTCTCAGTTTTCAGCTTTCAATCTATCCCAAACACACCAGAGACCATGCTGTGGTCAGTCCACCAGCAGGCACTGCCACTCGGGCGACATATCGTGTGCCAATCAGTCTGTCCAATAGGGGGCTCAGTCCTCTCTCTCTGGTTATTACTCCCTTCCTTATGTTTCTGCAACCACATTTTTAGTCAGAAGACCTGCACCCAGAGAGCCCTCTTTGGGGCTGCATGTCACCCTTTGGTTATGCCCGAGGTTTCCTTTCCTGTTCTGTGGGGGCTGCTTATATGCAAGCTGGCATTCAGGGGAAGCACAGGCTTCTTTTCTCTGTTTAGGAGGAGAAGGGGCTGGCACTACCCAGAAGGACCTCTGAGAGATTGGTCTTGTTGGTTTAGAGCCTCAGTGTCCCTCTGGTGGTTGGAGGAGCAGCCACGTGGTTGGAGGAGCAGCCGCCACTTAGGAAACCCACCTCCTGACTTCACTGTAAGGAACTTTCCATAGGAGTCAACAGTTATTGGCTATTGGAGATGTTGTCACATTCCAAACAGATCCTCAGAGAGGTCTATCTTATTGCTATCAGAGCCTGGGCTGTGGGTGTAGCCTCCACTCAAGATGCCTGCTTCCTAGCACACAGTAGCCTCAGTCAGCAGTCCTTAACACCAACTGGAAGGGGGAGCAGACAGACATAAACTGATCCTCAGGAAAGTCTGTCCTGTTGGCTTCAGAGGCCTGAGCTATGGGGAACACAGGGAGGCAGGTAGAGTGCTGACTATGGAGCAGACTCCACTGCAGGGGCCTTCTGTAGCAGTTTGCCACAGCTGGCCACCAATAAGTACCAGGAGCCCCAAATATCATTTGTTTTTTCCACCTTTGATAGACCCAAGGGACAAAGAAATATTCCTCTATTGTTAAAAAAAAAAAAAAAAAAAAAAGTCAGTTCAAGATCAATAGATTGTAAGAGGTAACTAACCGAATGTTGAGGACAAATAGGGAGTAGTGGGGATTGTGGAGAACTGAACATCACACACCCTTTCTCAAGGGAGCAAAGAACTCTCAGATCCAGTCTATTGTTGCCCCACAAGTATTTTGATAACGTGTTGACAGATCTTTGAATTTTTAAGAGAAGCTATAAACTTTATTTATGTGAAATATCCTGAGAAGTCTGGATCCAAATATTTTGTTGGTTATATCCAGCCCAGGGGCATAAATTTTAAACAGCAGCTTTATGACCTTGTTCAAATGTTGCATTCTCTGTGAGGCTCTCTTTTACTCCCCTGATCCAGTAGAAACTTCCTCTTCTTCTCATTCACGTGCTAATTAAGAGATTGCAACCAGCCAGTGACAAACTGGACTTAACAAGGAGCACAATAACATAAGAGTGGGGCAAGCATCAGACTGTAACATATGTTTGTGTGCGACTGTGCCTCATCTCCTCAACCCAGTGGATTTCAGCACAGCTCTGATGGACAGTGTGAGGCAAAGTGCCAGCATCCCTTCTTAAGTGAACCCATAGCTTCTGCTTTTCTGCCTCATGGCTTTTAGGACAACTATAGAAAGTGGCTCAGTCTATACAGGTACAGCCCTCACTTCAGGGCAATTAAAGCATTAGATGAATGCTTCAGCTAGCTTATCTTTCAGTTGGACAATTCTGTCTCTAGTCAACTTATATGCCACTTTTGTACAGGAATTTGTTTAATGAGGATTCTCTGGGTAGTGCAAATGGTTAAGATTCAAGTCAAACCAGAGGTGCCTCAGAAGAAAGGTCTGGCAATCTACTTCAGAAAAATCAGCCATTGAAAACTCTATGGGGGCACACCTCTACTCTGATACACCTGGGGTTGCCATGAGTTGGAAAGGACTCAACAGCAACTGGTTTAATATTTAATGAAAAGTACTAACCCAAATAATACACATCATCTCTCAAGGTACAATTCTTGTCCCAATTCCTCTAGAAGACCCTACCCATTCCATCACAGATTTATAGTAGGAAAAATGATATTACTGTTTCTGCTCAAAATCTGTTCCTGTAGGATGCTCTCCCTTTGTTCTGGACACAATCATTTTGCTGAGAGTGCTAGTCGTGCAGATGTAAGGCAAGCACCTACTCATCCTTAACTAGGAAGGCCTGCACCCAAATGCAGACACTGCAAACCAAGTATTAAGCAGTCTTTTTTAAATAATATCAAAGAGTTTTAAATGTGAGAAAGGCGTATTTCTGGAGTGTCTTAATATTATCTGATTTTATGTTTCCCTGCTGGGATCCCTGGACTGGGGTGAGGAAAAAACTGAAATGGAGAAAATTCCTCTAAGGAGAGTGGTCAGAGCTCAGCAATCTGGCAGTAGACCAAGTGAAGAAGGTCAAGGGATGGCCAGAACCCCATTGAGAGATGGCAGACAGTGGAACTGAAAAGCTGGTATGTCTAATGTCTAGTTTCAAGTTTTCCTTCTCTTCATTGAATTTTCCTTATGTCATCTTCAAATCTTAGTCGAGATGATTGTAAATGGCAGGTTTTTGCTGTCCATAGGAGTAAGCTGACAGCATAAAGAGGTGATGAGGAGATGTCAGGGGATGCAGCCAGAGCAGAGGGCTGTGCAAGCATGGCGTCATCACCGCAGGCTGGTAGTTCTCTGGGGAACCTCAGCGATAACTGGGCTCAGAATTGGATTCTTAAAGTCACACCAGAGGGGATCTCAGATTATTATAATTTAGATATTAAAGACAAGGGTATAAAATTGAGGGACACTCAGATAATGATGACTCCCTATTGCTTTCAGAGTGGGGCACTCTAGCTCTCTGATTCTGTCACAGGTGTCGGTTCTGTGACCCAGCTGGCAGAAAACTTGTCATGGCATTTAATGCAATATAATACAACATAAGCTCTTTCTTGGTCAGTTCCACCATCTTCTTAGTCCCTTGCAGGCTATTGGCACTTAATAAACATTAAATAAATATTCTATAAATCACACATACTTCAAGGCCTTCCTTATATATGTGGCTTCCAAAAATACCCAGTCCCTCTGATTCCAAAAGTGGCCAAATCTACCAGCCCTCAGAAGTTACAGGACAAGGAAAATAATATCATCAACAGTCCTGAAAGAGCGTTGTTAAGAAAGGGATGAGGTTGTTCAGAGCTCTTTGTGATCTACAGATAATATTAAGCACATTTTTCTGAAGACTGCTTTTTTCACTTGAAAAGATATTATGAACTTTTCCCCATGTTGGTGAATATTCCTCTACAGCACAATTTTTAATATCTATAGGGGATTCTATCTTCTGGAAGTACACTCCATAATTCACTTAACTAACCCTCTATTCCTAGGACAAATCAATGAAAAGTCAAGATAGTGAGTTCAACCCAGAAGCCTGTATGCCCCAGGGACCAGCTCTATGATCATCTGTTTCATATTCCTCTATGAACTCTCTCTATAGTGCTATCTTTGCCTGGGAGAGTGCCTCACGAAATCTCATTCTCCAGCCTGTGAACATTTCTAGTGCATGGGAAAAATAAATAAATAAAAACTGTCATCTTACCAAGCTTCTGAAATACCACCCATCCATTCACTCGTTAAATAAATATTTATTTATTTTTCTTTAAATTTTGTTTATTTTTTTGTTATTGGTGAGAATATACAAAGCCAAACATACACCAATTCAACCATTTCTTCATGTACAATTTATTGACATTGATTACAACCATCCTCACCCTCCTTTTTGAGTCATTCCTCCCTCATTAACATAAACTCACTGCACCTGAAAGTTCCCAGCCAATCTTTAGAGTTGCTGTGGTCAATTTGAGCCCATATAGATAGTTCTTAAAAGAGAATAATGCTAAAGGCAGACCTTTGTTAACCAGTTAAGCTTAACTATCGTTCGGTTTTAAGAAGACTTCAGGGGATATTTTTGGCTCAGGATTCAAAGATTATCTCAGGGCAATAGTTTTAGGGGTTCATCCAGCCTCCGTGGCTCCAGAAAGTCTAGAGGTCATGAAAATTTAAAATTCTGTTCTATATTTCCCCGTTTTGATCAGGATTCTTCTATGGAATCTTTGATCAGAATATTTAGTAATGGTAGCTGGGCACCATGCAGTTCTGATCTCATGAAAAAAGAGGCAGTCGCTCATGGAAGCTATTAGCCACACATTCCATATCCTCCTCTTATTCCTGATAATCCTTCTTCCTCTGTTGCTCCAAGACAAATGGAGAGCAATCGTTATGCCTTGGCTGGCCACTTACAAACTTTTAAGACCACAAGCGCTATGCAACGAACTAGAAGGTAGACTAGAAGCACTAAACATGTTATTAGGCCAATTAACTGGGATGTCCATGAAACCATGACCCTCAACCTTCAAACCAAGGAACTAAATTCCATGAGGTGTTCAGTTGTACATAAGCAGGCTCAGCAGCTATCCATTTTGTTTTTTGCCATTGTTGTAAATATATATAACTCCACTTTTGCCAATTCAATTTTTTACAAGTGTACAACTTATTACAATAATTGTCTGTGCAACCCTACCCTTAATCAATGTGATTTTTCTATTTTATTTAACGTGTGTCAGACATTATTCTGGGACCTGGAGATACAGCAATGAATGAGATATGGCCCCTGTTTTCTTGGGCTTCAAAATCTAAGTAGAGTATAAAAATAAACAATATACATTTAAATAGCTATTATAAATCAAAACAGGGTGATGAGATAGGAATTGATAGGAAACGGGTACTTTAGATGGACAAAGAGGAAGTAGCATATTAACTGCAACCTGAAAAAGGAAAAGAGCTATCTGTGTCCAGGCTAGGAAGAAGACATCCCCCATTGAGCAACAGCTAGAGGAAAGGCATGACATGGGATAAAGATTGTCATGATCAAGAAATGACAAGAGTGGTTGGGTAGAGTGAAATAGTGGGTGAAATAGAGAGTGCTCTAAGATAAGTCTGAGAGGTAGGGAGGTGCCAGACGTAGGATTTCCTTGCAGGGCAGGGTAAGGTAGTGGGATTATATTTTGAGCTCAATGAGCAGCTAGTTTCGGAAGTTTTCATGAGGAGAGTGTTACACATGTTTTAAGAAGATCCCTCTGGCTGTGTGGGAAAGAATGGATTAAAGAGAAACATGAGAGGAATCAGAGACCAGTTAGCATGCTATTTCCATCATCCATTTGGAAGCTGTTGGTAGCTTAGACTGAGGCCATGGCTGTGTAGACAGAGAAACAGAAACTGATTCAAGATGTATTTTTGGTAATAAGACAGGGAAAGCATACCGATGTTAATATGGATGGATGAGTTAAAGGAAGAAACCAAGGATGACACGTAGAGTTTTCTTTTCCAACATTTTATGAAAAATTTCAAATACATGGAAATGTTGGAGGAATTACATAGTGAATATCCATATCATCACCATATAGATTATGCAATTAACTTTTCGCTATATTTGCCTTATCATGTAACTATTCATCCATCCATCCTACTATCCATCCGTCAACCTATCTTATTTTTTTATGCTGTTAGGGTGAAAGAAAGTTGTAAACATCATATCACTTTACCATACCCCAACTATAACATCCATATCATTAACTAGAATCTAGACTTAGTTTCGGCTCTTTTAATTTTAATTTTCATACATTAAAATGAACAAATCTTAAGTGTACCATTTGATGAATTTTGAGAAGTACGTACATCTATGTAATCCTAACTCAGAGTTTCTAAACCTCAGCACTATTCTCAAGCTCAGATAATTCTTTGTTGGGGAAGGGGGACTGTCCTGTCCATTGTAGGATGTTTAGCAGCATCTCTGGCCTCTACTCACTAGATATAAGTAGCACAACTCCTCTTGCTTTAGTTGTGACAACCAAAAATGTATGTCTCCAGACTGTGCCAAATAACCCCAGGAGTGGGGTGGGGGTGGGGGGAATCACCCCGGGCTGAGAACCACTGCCCTAACTCCTATCAAGATACAGAATTTACCGTCTTCCAGAAAGTTCCGTTATGCACCTTCATAGTAAATCACCATTTCTTCCTCCAGAAGCAAACATCATTCTATTTTTTTTCCATGTAGATTATTTCTGCCTGTTCTAGAACTTCATATAAGTGGAATCATACAGTGTGTGCTCATTAGTAGAAGGCTTTTTGTACTAAGTATGATGTTTTTGAGATTCATCCATATTGATCTGTGTATCAGTAGTTTGTTCCTTTTTAGTGCCAAGTAATATTTCATTATATGGGTATACCAGAATTTGTTTAGCCATTCTCTTGTTGATGGACATCTGGACTATTTCCAACTGTTAGATATTATGAATAAACTTGATATGAACATTTCCATGTAATTCTTTTTTGTGGGTGTGCTTTCATTTCTTTTGAGTGAATACCTAGGAGTAGAACTGCTGAGTCATAGGATATGTTGTTGTTTTTTTTAAGAAACTGTCAGACTTTTCTAGAAAGGGTTGTACCATTGTATACTCCCACCAACAATGTATGAAAGTTCCAGTTCTTCCATATCCTTGGAACATTTTGGTGTTGTGAGTGATTTTAATTTTAGCCATTCTGGTGGGTGTTTAGCATTTCTCATTGTGGTTTTAATTTGCATTTCCCTGATAACTTCTAACATTGAATGCTTTTTCATGTGTTTTTTGGCCGTTCATATAATTATCTGTTCAAATTGTTTGCTTTTTTTTTTTTTTAATTAGAGTTGTAGTTTTATTATTCAGTAATAAGATTTCTTTATATGTACTGGGTATCAGTCCTTTGTGAATATTTTCTGCATGTCTGTGGATTGTCTATTAATTGTATTAAGACGGTCATTTGATGAGCAGAAGTATTTAGTTTTCATTAAATTGAATTTTTCAGTTATTTCTTTTAGTTATAGCTGTGTCCTGTTTAAAAAAAATTTTGTCAACCCAAAGTCTCAAAGATAGTCTCCTATAAATTTTTTTTTTCTTTATACATACCAAGTTGTTCTAGCACCTTTTATGAAAAGATTTCCATTTCTATTAGATGGCTTTGGTGCCTTTGTTGAAAACCAAGGTGTGAGCCTAATTCTGGACTCCCTGTTTTGTTTTATTGACCTCTTTGTAAATCCTTTTCCCAGTTGATACTTTTTTGATACTATAACTCAATAGTAAGTCTTAAAGCCAGATTAGGTCCTCCAATTCTGTTCTTCAAGATTGCATTGGATATTCTAGTTCCTCTGCATTTCCACATAAGTCTTAGAATCAGCCTGTCAATTTCTGTAAAAAAATAAAAAAGCTTGGTGGAATGGCCAATAACCCAATAAGATTGCATTAAATCTAAAGATCTTTTTGGAGAGAATCAGCATTTTAACAGTGTTGTGTCTTTCAATTAATGAACATGGTCTATCTCTTAATCTATTTCTCTAATTTCTCTTAGCAGCATTTTGTAATTTTCAATATAGAGGCCTTACGTAGTTTTGTTAAACTTATTCCTGTTTTATTCCTAAGTATATTTTGCTTTTCGACTCTACTGTAAATGCATTTTTTAAATTTAATTTTCCTATTGTTTACAGCTAATACAGGAAGCATAATTTATTTTTATAATGATCTCTTATACTGAGACATTGCTAAATTTACATATCACTTCTAGGGCTTTTTTGAAGGTTCGTTAGGCTACTGCACCTTGGCAATCATGTCGTCTGTGAATAAAGACAAATTTAAAAATTTACTTTTTCATTTCTCATCTATTTGCCTTTTATTTCTTTGTCTTTTCTTATTGTACTGGCTACAATTTTCAATCAATGTTGAAAAGAAGTGGACATCCTTGCCTTGTTTACAATCTTGGGAGAAATCATTCAATTATTTCATCGTTAAGAATGATGTTACTTGTAGGTAACATCTGTTGAGATGATTACATGGCTTTTCTCTTTTATTCTGTTAGTATGGTGAATTACATTGATTGACTTTTTAATATTAAATGAAATTTGCATTCCAGAGATAGACCCAGCTTGGTCATGATGTATTATCCTCTTTATGTAGTGTTATATTTGATTTGCTAATATTTTGTTAAGAATCTATGTTCATAAAGTGCATTTGGTCTACAATTTTATATTTTTGAAATGCCTTAGTCAGGTTTTGCTACCAGCATTACTCATAGTTTATTAACTGAAGCAACTGGGAAAGATGGCAAAGACTTGGGGAAAAGAGGATGCTTGAGGTGGTTGCTAATCAAGATTTGTATTTTAAACTTATTTCATTGAGATTCCTATTCAATAGCCGAGAAAAAAATGTCAAATAGACATTTGTAGAAATAAATTTGGAAATTAATAGAGAGAACTGGTGAGTTAAGTGTGAGATTTATCAATATCTAGGTGATTTCTGAAGCCATAGAAATGGATGAGACAACCTAGTATAAGAGTCTAGATTTAAAAAAAGGCTGAGATTCAATGCAACCTTAAAATTTAATATTTAGAGATCATTTAAAGATCAGTTAGGGGAGAAGGAAATAATAAAAGACTGAGGAAGAACAATCTGAAAGGAAAGAGGAGAATCAGTAGTTTGTGGTTCATGGAATCCAAAAGGAGAGTATTTTGTACTAAATGCTACCAGCAGTTGAATAAGATGAACATAGAGTATTGACAATGAATTTAGCAACATAGAGGTCATTGGTGAAATTGACATGAACCATTTCAGAGGAGTGAGGGTGGAGTGGAGTAGAAGATAGATTGAAGTGGGTTAAAGAGAATGGGAAATGAAGGAAATGGAAGGACAAGTATAGTCAACCTGCAATAGAAGTTTTGTTATGAATAGCAGAAGAGAAATAAGGCAGTAGCTGAACAAGATGTGGAATCAAGAAACAATGAGAAAAGAGTATCTGTTTAGTTTCCAATAGTCAAGGTAGGTAAGCGAGAAAAAAACAGAATAGAGTAGAATTTCAATCTAAAATATTTGTGATAGTGGAGGGAGTTGTGGACAAGAAAACAGACCAGGGTTCTGTTTTTGGCCTTAGAGTTCACCACTATATGGACTAGGGAATGTCTTTTTCCTTTCTTTGAGCTCCAGTTATCTCATCTGCGAATTGATGTCTTTTGGACTAGATGATGTCAAAAGACAGTTTAAATATTCCTTAACTTCTGTGACTGCTCTGATAAGTATAATAAAACTGATCTCTAATTTGTCATTCTTAAATCTTAAAATTTGTGATGTCTGTTTTATCTACTATGTCTCTTAATAGTTTGGTTTATTTGTATCATGTAAATAATATTGAAATGGAAGGCCAAGTCTACCTGATTACAAAAGAAGTTATACTGAGAAGAATTCTATTTGTGAAAATAAACTATAAACAGGAGAAACCAGCCAGCATGAGGAAGTTCCAGGCAAAGAGTGGATACAGGGCCTGAGGAATTTCCTAAATATAGAAAAACACAGCCACAGATGTTTTTTAGATCTCTTATAGTTTCCACAGTGAGGAGGAAAAGAGATATTAAGGGTTCTTGAAGGTTAATCACAGTCATCCAGTCATGGTAGATGAAGCAGATTTGATCAACTATAATAACTAGTCACCAAAATAACTAGGCCACATCAAATTATTTTGTTTGTTAAAATGAACGTATTGGATTAGCTATCTTACTAAATCCATTGATTGATGTTTAATAAATAAAACTCATTTCTTCTAAAAGAAGTGATTGTGTTGATGATGTAGTGTTAAGTAGACAGGACAAGTTGATTTACAGGGTAACAAAAATTAAATAGATTCTTCTGGAAAGGATATGTATATGAAAATAGATTCAGAAGTCAAGCCATCATCTTGGATGTATTGAATATCTAAAAATTGCTAAACACTAGGAAGGATAAAGTAAGACAGAGATTCCCAGGCTGTGGAAAATTCCACTGCCTCAAGCAGCTTGCCTGGCACGCCCCATAACTTTACATTAACATCCTGGTTCTCTTTTCCTTAACTGTTGCCTAAGACTAGAAGAAATCAGCAGAAACAGGTTTAGGTGCCATGTGGAAATTCTTGATAACCTTCTAGCTCACTAAGTACCTCATACATAGTAACTTCCCTGCCTTTGGGTGGAGTTCAAACACCATTTTCTGAACTTGCGATGCACGAAGTTATGTGTAAACCCCATTGCACCTGCGTAGTATGATTAAGAATGTTGCTGATGTAACTTATATGAACTTCCTGCTTGTAAACCCCATAAAGGTAACCTTCCCTCTCATCCTTGCTGACCAGTTTTGGAGGCAGTAGTCTTGACTGTTCCTTTCCTTGCACAATCAAATAAAGGTGCCTTTCTAATCTCCTACCTTGGCTTCTCGTTTATTGGCTGTGACTGTCACACTGAGCAGAACTTGAGGTTTCCACCCGGCAACAACAGGAGGACTGGTGGCCCAGTGATTAAGAGCTACAGCTGCTAATTAAAAGGTTGGCAGTTAGAATTCATCAGTCACGCCTTGGAAAAAATATGGGGCAGTTCTACTCTGTCTTATAGGGTCACTGTGAGTCAGAATAGGCTTGATGAACCTTTTTTTTTTTTAGGAAGGATACAAAGAAGTATAGAGAAAATGATCATTACCCTTAAGTGACTTCTAATCAAATTGAGGACAGAGAAACAATAGTGAATATACTGAATAACATAATCTCATGCTTAATTTGGAGAAAGACCAGAAAGTAGTAGTGATACAGAAGAAAAATGGGATACTACAGGGCAAAGGTAGTCAGGGAAGACTCCTGGATGTTGTGGATTTTAATTACATTAAAGGTAGAATTGAGAGTTAGAACACATTTAGTTTCAAGTGAAAAACCCCAATATGAACTAACTTAGGCATAAATTGGGAATTTATAGATGGCACAAGTGATTAAAGGAAGAGGAGTAACTAAACTGGCAAGTACACAGGTACCTTCGGATCCCTTCCCTTCTCTTTCTCGTTTCTAATTCTTTTGGCTTTTCCGCTGCCAATCTTTCGATTCATCTCCAGTGGAGGGTCAGAAAAGGAGGCAAAGAAGCAAAGAAATTATGAAAGGGCACCAGACCACCTAAAATAGGTGAATATCTGGGAAAGAGTAAGATTACTTTTTTTCATGTACCTCAAATTTCATTAAGTGGCAGAACCCTCTTCCTTCACCACCCAGCTATTTGAAGGAGAAACTGATCATATTTAAAGGCTGTAGTTAAGCAGCAGAAAACAGAAGCCAAAAAACATAGCTTAAAATGAGCAATCAGAGATATTAAAAAAAATCTGTTTTAATGTATACTTACAGAGACTAAGGACAGAAAAAGATCATCAAATATGAGTAAGTAGTCAAGTTATCAGAGGCATCAATAAAAGAAGAAAAAACAGAGAGAGAGAAATTTAAGGGATAAAATAGCCTTTTAAGTAGAGTGGAAGCAATTAAAGTCAAACTGAAAACAATTAAGAAATAAGTGAATTAAAAGAAAATGGAAGTTCATCTACTAGCCATGACAGAGCAATTATTACCTGACTAGCCTTCCCATCATAGACAGTGGTGTGTTGGTAAATGTTTAACAATCAACTCTCTAATAAAGATTAAAAAAAAAAACAACAACAAACTTAATTTGTAGCATTTGCTGTCTTCATGGCATACTCACACTTTGGCTGATTTTGAGCCACTAATCCACCAGCTGCTCCTTGGAAACTCTATGGGGCAATTCCACTCCATCCTATAAGGTTGTTATGGGTTGGAATCAACTCAACAGCAATGGGAATGGTTTACAAACTGGCTAGAAAAATGCCTGAAACTCTAAAAATTGGCTCACATGAGCAAGCTCCAGCACATTATAAGTTGCTACAAAACTATACAAATATTAAAGACAACTATTTTTAAGCATTGGAAAACAGGCAGCAAGAAAAATGTTAATCCCTGAAAAAAGGCAGGGCTACAAAGAAAATCTTGAACTTCATTTGGTAGTTTTATTTTTTATATTAATATTTTTATTGCCATTTTTGAAATTTTTTTTATATTTCAGGTAAAACAAATACATTGGATAGCAAGAATGTTTGCACAACTTGAAGAATGTAATCACTGTCACTGAGTTGTACGTGTAGAAATTGTCGAGATGGTGTATGTTTTATTATGTATATTTTCACCACAATAAAAATAAATAAAAATGTTTTGTTTGTGAAAAAAAATAAAAGTTATCAGGAGACAAGAAAAGCTTATAAGATGAACACCATGTGTACTAAACATCACTCCACCCTACTTTTTGCCTGGAAAAATTTCCCAAAGGAGTTGGAGGTGGACCTGTAGGGCAAACAGATCACAGCATTCCACCTCAGCTAGGGAGTCTATTATCAGAGTTTGGAGATGCAGATGGGGCTGGAATCTGAGGTCCAGGTCAGCAAAAAAGAGAATCCTGTGCAGAAGTGGGCCACAGAATTCTACATGGGGCACCTCTGTGAGTCTGTGGCTGATGACTACCCTGACCATGTTCAGGGAAATACTACACTAGTCTTAGAAGCAAGCAGCTGCTATGGAGCTAAGAATAGAACAGAGGTATTAGAAGTTAAACAGAGATGAGAGACTAATATTAGACTTACAGATCAGCAAGAAGAAGAGACCTCCTTAATGCCTTATAAACACTTCATTAGGCAGTGGTTAACAGTTCAGCTGCTAACTGAAAGTTCTGTGATTCAAACACACCAGCTACTGTGAGAGAAAGATGTGGCTGTCTACTTTTGTAAAGATTTACATCCTTGGGAACGATATGGGACAGTTCTACTCTGTCCTACAGGGTCACTATGATTTGAAATTGACTCGACAGCAGTGAGTTTGGTTTGGGTAACTTTCAGCATCCAGCTAAGACTTTAGAAAGGTTATTCATTAGCAGTAAAAAAAATGACACTTTAAAATGCTGAAAGAATTTAAAAACAAAAAACAAAATTCAATCCAGAATTCTATATCCAGTCAGAAAACATGTCCTTAAGAAATGGAATGAAATAGACATTTTCATTTAAAAATTTTAAAAGCTGAGCAAAGTCATTGTCTGTAGACCAGCGCTTCAGGAAATGTTAAAGAATATTCTGTAGGTTGAAGAGAAGTAATACTAGACGGAAATTCAGATCTATAGGAAATGAAGAAATAGAAATAGTAATTATGTGGGTAAATATAAGAGAACTATATTTCTTCTCTTAATTTCCTTTAGAAGTAACTTACTGATTAAAGCAAAAGCAATATTATTATAAGTAGGTTTTCTAATATATATACAAGTAAAAAGATACAACAATATTCGGACAAAAGATAACGTGAGTGGAAAAATGGAAGTATATTGCTGTAATATCTTTTATATTAGTGAAATGGAAAAAATAAAGTGTGCAGGATAAATTAAGAAGTGTGAAGTATGAAGTGACCACATATTAAATCAAAGTAAAATCTGAATGATAAGGATGCATACTGTTTTCCCTACAGCAACCACTAAAACAGTAAAAACAGGCATAGTTATAAAGACAATAGAGAAAATAAAATGGAATACTAAAAATATTTTAGTATTCCAAAAAAAAAAAAGGCCAAAAAGGAGTAATTGATAAATAAATAACAGAAGGGACAAATGGGGAAAAAAAGATATAGATTTAAATCCAATAATATCAATAATTACATTAAATGTAAATGGACTAAACACTCCAAGTAAAAGACAGAGCTTTTCAGGCTGGATTGAAAAAAATATATGCTATCTATAAGAGATGAACTTTATATGTAAACAACAAGACAGATTAAAAGTAAAAGTATATGAAAATATGTACAATGCAAACAGTGAATATAAGAAAGCCCTTGTAGCTGTATTAGTATCAGAAAAAGTGGATTTTGTGACAAAGATTACTATCATAAAAAGGGAAATTTCATACAAAAGAACTATCAATTTATCAGAAAGTCATAATAATTACAATGGTATATGTGCCTAATAACAGAGGTTCAAAATTAATGAAGGAAAAACTGACAAAACTAAAGTCAGAAATAAGTAAATTCATAATCATGATTGGAGATTTTAACACCCCTCTCAGTAAGTTATAGAACTGTTAGATGAAACATCCAGAAGTCTACAGAAGATCTGAACAACACTAATAATCAATTTATACTAATTGACATGCTATAAAACACTCTACCCAACAATAGCAGAATACCCATTCTTATCAAGTGCATATGAAACATTCACCAAAATAGACCATGTTGAGCCATAAAATAAGTCTCGATACATTTCAAATAATTGAAATCTTATACAGTGTGTTTTCTGGATATAGCAGAATCAAAATAAAAAATCAATAACAAAAGATACTTAGAAAATTCCCAAATGTTGTAAGCTAACCCACTATAAATAACTGATTAGTCGAAAAAGAATTCACAAGAGAAATCAAAAAGTATTTGACCAAAGGGATAATAAAATCATAAAGAGAAAGATGTGTGGGATGCAGTTAAAGTAGAATTTAGAGAGAAATTTATAAATTTAGGTGCCTGTACTTAAAGGAAAAAAGGCTTAAATAGTAATTGCCTAAGTTTACAACTTAAGAAGCTAGAAAAAGAAAAACAAATTAAACCCAAAGTAATTAGGAAGAAAGAAACCATAAAGATAAGGCTGTAATTAGTGGGAAAAAAAATATTAGAGAAAATCAGCAAAGCCAAAATCTAGTTCTCTGGAAAGGTTAATAAAATTTGATAAGTATCTAGCAAGATAAATCAAGATATAAAAGGGATAACACAAATTGTCACTATCAGGAATGAAGAAAATGATAGCATTATAGCTCCTAAGGTCAGTAAAAGGTAGCATTATGAACAGTATTATGACAATAAATTCTAAAACTTAAAAATACAAGTTATCAAAACTGACTGAAATTAAATACAACATCTGAAAAGTAGATTATCCATTAAACAAATTGGTTCATAATTAAAATCTAACCACAAAGAAAGCTCTAGATCTAGATGTCTACTCTGATAAATTCATTAGATACAAAAGGAAGGAAATAATACCAATTTACAATTTCCCTTCCAGAAAATAGATGAAGGGAAAAAGATTTCCAACTTGCTATATAAGGCCAGCACAACCCTGACACCAAAATCTCACCAAGATATCATAAGAATGTTACAGACCACAGCCCTCACAAACATAGATGCAAAAATTATTAACAAGATATTAGCAAATAAAATCCAGAAATACATAAAAGTAAATTACACATGACCCGGTGGGAATTATCTCAAGAATGCAAAATTGGTTCAATAAGTAAAAAATCAATAAAGTAATTCACCACATAAATAGAATAAAGGATAAAATTCATATGGCCAACTCAATGGAAAGAGAGCATTTGACAAAACCCATGTAAGATTTTTAAAAAAAACTTGAAAAATAAGAGAACTTCCTTGATTTGATAAAGGATAGCTGCAAAAAACTTCCAGATTAATGATGTACTTAAAGATGAAATATTGAATTGTTCTTGATTTCAGGGACTTTGCAAGGTTGTCTACTCGAAATACTTCTATTCAATATTGTACTGGAGCTCTTAGTAAAATACAACAAGAAAAAAGAAATAAAAAGGTAAAAATATTGGGAAAGAATGAGAAAATATGAATTTGCAGATAGCATGATTGCTTACATGGAAAACCCTAAAGAATCTACCCGACCCTTTCCCTCAAAAAAATCCTAGACTTAAATAAAATTAGCAGTCATGGCACACACAGTCAGTTTACAAAATTGCATTTCTGTGTACTAGTAAAAACAATTAGAAATTGAAATTTTGGAATGATACTATTTATAATAGCATCATAAAACATGGAATTCTTAGAAATAAATTTAACAAAACATGTATAAGACCTTAATTCTGAAAACAACAAAATATTTCTGATAAGGAAAATTTAAATAAATAGAGAAATATACCACATTCATGTATCAAAAGACTTCATATTATTCAGATGTCCCCTCTTCCCAAACTGAATTATAGATTTAATCCCAACAAAATCCCATTAGAATTAGATATTTTTGTACAAACTGAAAAGCTGATTTGAAAATTTATATAGAAATATAAAAGACCAAGAACAACGTTAATAATCTTGTAAATGAAGAAAAAAATTGGAGGATATACACTACCTAATTCCAAGAGTTACTATAGAGTCAAGTAATCAAGAGAGTGTGATATTGACATAAGATAGACCTATAGAACAATGGAACAAAAAAGAGTATCCAGAAGCCTAACCAAAATCCAAACCCATTGCCCTTAAGTTGATTCTGACTCATAGGGACCCTATAGGGACAGACTAGAACCGCCCGATAGGGTTTCCAAGGAGCAGCTGGTGGATTTGAACTGCCAACCTTTTGGTTAGTAGCCAAGCTCTTAACCATCATGCCACCAGGGCTCCATTCAGAAGCCTAGTAAATAAATATGTTTAATTGATTTTTTATGAATTTTCCAGGGAAAGGAAAATCTTTTCAACAAAAGATTTGGAACTAATGGAAAAAAAAATGAAACTCAATCCCTACCTCTCAAATATAAAATTAATTTGAAGTGAATCACAGGCCTAAATATAAAATCAAAAACTATAAAACTCCTATAAGAAAATTTTTGAGCAAATCTCCACACTTTAGGGTAAAATCACTAACCAGAAAATTTTATATATATATATATAAATATATAAAATTTAAGAATTCTGATCAAAGCTGGGAAAATGTAGACAGGACTTTCAAATTATAATGGACTCCAGACTTTCTGAAACTACTGCCCTGAGATAATCTTTAACCCTTAAACCAAAAATAACCCCTGAGGCCTTCTTAAAACCAAGCAATAGTTTAGCTTAAACTGGTAAAAAAAAAACAAATGTCTGCAGAGAGCATTATGCTCTTTTAACAACTATCTATATAGGATCAAATGTACAACAGCAACTCGAAAGATTAGATAGGAAACTTAGGGGGCAGTGAGTTTATGTTAATGGTGGAGGAACAACTCAGAAAAGGAAGGTGAGAGTAGTCGTGCAACTCAAAAATGTAATCAATGTCACTGAATTGCACATGTAGAAACGGTTGGATGGGTGTATGGTTTGCTATGTATATTCTCAACAACAACAACAAAAAAAAAACTTCTGTTTTTCAAAAGACACAAGAAATGAAAAGGCAAATCACAGACTGGGAAAAAATATTTGAAATACATATATCTGACAAAGGACTTGTGTCACATCACATAGAAAATACTTGTAACTCAATAATAAGACAAGCAAGTCAATTTATAAAAATGGGCAAAATTTTTTTTTTAGTAAACATTTCACAGAAGAAGATACATAAATCGCCAGTAAACACGTGAAGAGATTCTTAGCATCATTAGTAGTCACCAGGGACAGGCAAATGAAACCACAGTGAAATATCACATCACTGGAATGGCTAAAATCAAAAAGCAGTAGTATCAAATGTGACATAATTGTGGAACAACTGGAGCTTTCATACATTGCTGGTTGGAGTGTCAAATGACTCAGCCACTTTCAAAACAATTTGGCAGGTTTTTAAAAAGTTAAACGTATACTAACCTTATGACTCAGTAATCCCATCAAAATGGATGGATGGATGGGGGGTTGAGGGGTGGATGGGTGGATGAATAGACGGATAGATAGATTGGTTGATAGATTGATAGATTGTAGATAGATAGATAAACGTACATGTATACAAGAAGTCTCATAGATGAATGTTTACAATAGCTTTATCAACAACAGCCAAGAATTTGAAAAACCCCAAAATGTCCATCAAGGGTGAGAGAGTAAAAATATTGTGTATATTTACAAGAAAATAAATTGTATATATTTGTAAAGTGAAATATTACTCAACAATACAAAATACAAACTTCCACAACATGGAAGAATTTCTAAAAAATTATGCTGAGCAAAAGAAACCAGACACAAAAAGCACACAAGATAATTCGAATTAGATGAAGTTCTAAAACATGCAAGACAAATCTAAAGTTATAGAGATCAGTGCAGTTTTTGCCTGAAGGGAATTGATTGTAAATGGGTGTGAAGGTACTCCCTGGAGTGATGGAAGTATTCTATATTTTGATTGGGGTAGTGATTACATATGGGTACATACACTTCGAAAACCTCATCAAACTGTACCCTTAACTTAAACCATGTGCAGTTTATGTTCTGTAAATTATGTTCCAATAAAGATGATTATTTAGAAGTGAAAATGGAAGTAGCAAGCATAATAATAGGTACTCTTTCTCAAATGTTTTGTATGTTTCACACACTGTGCAGAATATTTGTGTGTGTACGTGTGTGCATGTATACGGGGGATGCCATGAGCCAGAATTGACTCAACGGCACCCAACAACAACTAGCATATATATATGTGTCTCTTCTCTGGGTGACACAAACAGCTGTGCTTGACTACTAAGGTTGGCAGATCAAACCCACCACAGTGGCACCACAGAAGAAAGACACGGTGATCTGCTTCCATAAAGATTATAACCAAGAAAACCCTATGGAGCAGTTCTACCAGTTCTACACTGTAACACATGGAGTCAATGAGTGGGAACTGACTTGACAGGAATGGGTTTGGTTTCTGGGGGGAGATTTTACGTGTGTGTGTGTGTGTGTGTGTGTGTGTGTGTGTGTGTGTGTGTATACATACATGCACATATATATATACATGGATAATCCTTACAAAATCTTTCAAGATAAGAATTATGAAAATTGAGGTTGAGAGGGGTGAAGTAACTTGGCCAAAGTCACACAGGAGGGAGCTCAGCCATAAGAATGCACAGAGGAAAGATTCCGTGGAAAGACAGAAATTTCAGTTACTAGAAGGGAATGATGGGAACAAGGCTATCACTTCTAAGACAGGAAGAAAGGATTAAAGGTGTTTGTAAAGGGAAATGTGTGTGAAGAAAGGCTTTCAGGTAGATATGGGGGTTTTATGTTCCATTTGGGTGTACTGGTGGTTCCGTGGTAGAATTCTCACCTTCCGTATGGGAGACCCAAGTTCAATTCCTAGCCAATGCACCTCATGCAAGTCACCACACATCTGTCAGTTGAGACTTGTGTGTTACTATGATGCTGAACAGGTTTCAGAGGAGCATCTGGACTAAAACGGACTAGGAATAAAGGCCTGGGGATTTACTTCCGAAAGTCAGCTATTGAAAAGCCTATGGATCACAACAGTCAAATCCACAACTCATGCATCTGGGCAGCGTTTTGTTCAATTGTGCACGGGGTCACCATGAGTCAGGTCCAACTCTATGGCACCTAACAATAACAATAACAATGATTTTCTTGGTCTTCTCAATGATGTAAAAGGTGAGATTACTACTAGAGCAGAGCTGAAGCAGGAAGAGAACTCTGGAATGCTCCTCAATAGAAACAAGAAAGCATTTCTGAACAGCAACAAGAATCCTTGTTGCGTGGAAAACTGAATGTGTAGTGAGGAAGGTCTACAGGACACTCACTTTCTCAAGTAAACTCTGCAAACTTAGAATATGGTGGTGAAGTAATGTTGGACAAATCCAGTCCAGGCAGGAAGGACCCAGAGACCTCTGGGAGTGGGTAAGTGAAGTCTTCTCAGTTGAAGTGAAAAATATTCAATATTTCATCTGTCCCAGCTGAGAGGGAAGCTAGCAATCCTCTCTTTTTTTAATTAGAATATTTGACTTACTATGATTCTGTCAGACTACTAAATTGGAAATGGAATAAAATACAGTAGAGTAAAAATTTTGGCAGAGCCAATTAAAATATTCCATAGGGAGTCTTTCCTGCCCAAGCAACATTATGAACCTCTGAATAAATTGGGTCTGAGACCTGGTTTGTTATTTTTAATTTGGAATAATGGAGTGGATATAAAAGACTAAACTTTGAACCTTACTCATTCACTCATGTCCTGCTCAAAACTCTAACATGTCAAAAATTGTTTCACCATCTCTATTTTCCCTATTACTGCTAATATTTTCCCAATATTCTTCTTTCCTACACTTGAGACCATGGAAGTATTTATGCCTCAGAACTCTCTCCTTTCCCCCCCCCCCACCCCCCACCCCGACCCTTACCCCTTTCTTCTCTTCCTCTGCCAAGACCTAACCCCACAAATTGTTAATAGGTGCTGCACATAAAGATGATCCTGTAGTCAAATACATTTGGGAAACATTATGTTAAACAGAGGTACAAATCTTAACTACGGAGCTTCTCAGAGATTTTAATGTGTTACTGCGCACTGCGAACCTCCAAGGATGAGATAAAATATTTGATCATGAAGCCCCTGTGGTTGTAGCCTCACCTGAAACTCACTCTGGGAAACATTGGCCTAAATTACAGTAACTGTCCCATAGCCATTCTCTCCACCTTCAGTCCCTCTTGTTCAAATCCATCTCGAATACTGCAATGGAGAATTATCTCAGTCCACGATTCCTTGAGCTGGGCCTTAACAACAGAAGTTTTGGTGACCACACGCAGCACCTAGTCTGCCACATCCAAGCCTATCCTAGTGTGAGCTGCAAAGCTTTCCTTCCTCAATAGTGAGAAGCCCGCTCCACCTTAATAGCAGCAAGAGCAGCAGCTGCAGTCACACAGCTGACAAGGGTGCTCCCATAACACCAGCGGAAGGGAAAGGACTGTTCCCAGAACGCATACTGCTTCAGAGTTTACATGCTAAGATGAGTCAACATGGAGAAACACAGGGACAAGTAAAAAAACCTGAATGACCCCACACTTTTAGAAAAAAAGACCTGGAGATCAGGTTTCCCTACTGATCATTGTTCTGATTCTAAGTCAGAAGGTGATACACAGACCAGCAGATACAAAACAGGTCAGATTCGGAGGGAAGGGAATCACTTGTTAAACCTTCCGAGCAGGTGAGATCTACAGACAGCAGAGAGAAACCTTTCTCTCTTGAACCATTTTACTTCATTCAGGGGTAATACAGCTTCCCTACCCCTTCAAATAACTAAAACCAGACAGGTTCCTACAGGTGAGTCCTGGAGGCAGCACCAAACCAAAACCCTTTGCCACGGAGTCCATTTGGTCTCATAGCAACCCTGCAGGAGAGAGCTGAACTGCCCCATTGGGTTTCCAAGGAGCAGCTGGTGGATTCAGCTGCTGACCTTTTGGTAAGCAGCTGAGTTCTTAATCGCTGTGCCACCAGGGCTCCTGGAGGCAGCACTAGTTGACTAATTTTGCCCCTTCAAAGAAAGAAAATCTTTCTTTCCTTGTTTGTGGACATGCACCACTCTGCTTTAAACACGCTGAGTCTGAAGGAGGCTATCTGCATCATGTGGATCATTTAAGCCCCTCTCCTTCCCAAATAGTTTGATCTCAAATTATGTCAATCCCGCAGTTGAAAATGTGGTTTGAACCAGAATTATTTGGATAATTAAGTGTGTAGACAAGAGCTTCGTTTTAAGAGAAGGTAACTGGAATAAAAGGAACCTGTTTCCTTAAGAAGTTTTTACAAAGGCTTTCTAAAGCCCTCTCCTGTTTTGTTGATTTATTTTTTAAAGAGAGGGAGTCATGTTGATGAATGAGTTGGGCTTCTACCAGATCCCAGGAGGGGACAGGAGGGGCTTGTGGGAGAAGAAGGGGTGGGCGGCTTTTTCCTCTGCTTCACAAAGGCTCCAAGGCCCCCATTCCTCCCCGATTCTGCTCAAAGACGCTGCACTTACTGTCTGAGTTGACTCTATGCCAAGAAAACCCTTCTTCTGAGCCTTGGAGAGTTCTGCGCTGTGGGATAAAAAGTAAACAAGAACAGAAAGAGATGAAGGGTGGAGAGGAAAAGAAAAAGGAAAGCAGAGGAAATGAGTATATTTGCAAGCTGAGGGATTTTCTGCATCCCCATTGATCTTTGGAAATGAAAAGTTCAGCACTGATATAAAGTGCCCAAATGCAGAAATGGTCTGCTTCTGGATCAGAGGTCTCTCAGCAGTCTCCTTCTCTGTTCTGGCAAATAGCAGACTCTTAATAAAAGAACAAGTGAATGAATTTGTCACAAAAATCAGCTGGAGATTGGAGCAGTCACAGGGCTACTTTCATGGGATTTGTGAGTCCCAAAGAAACCTTGTCCCATGACTGTGCAGTCAGAGGTCTTCAACCCCTTATTCATGCTGGCAGAGAAAACAATGTAGTATATTACCCAACCCGCAGACTTTAGGGAGCAGCAAGGTATTCAGCAAAATAGGGGAAAGATCAAAAAGAATGTTTTTTTTTTTTTTTAACAGAATGTAATATTTGCTATTTCAAAAAAATAATCAAAGTGATCAGCTCAGCATGGGAAATTAAAATAGAGTTCTTATACTTATGTAGCAGTTTAACGTGTGTTGTATCAGCTAGCTACTACTACAATAATGCTGTGTAACAAAGCATCCCAATATTCAGTGGTTGAATACATCAGTTGTCTGCAGGTTAGATGGGCATTGCCTCATCCAGACTGGACTCAGGTAGGCAGCTTGCTTCAGAATGTGGTGGCTGGCACCACTCTGCTTCACAAAGCAGTACTGAGGGCCACCCAGGTGGCAATTGTCTCTCCTCTTCTTTGGACAAGCAGGTTAGTTCGGGCATATTCTTCTCTCATTGTCGACAGACTTGCAAGAGAGAGAAGCCCCAATATGCAAGCACATTTCAAGTCCTTGTTAGCATTTTGTCTACTAACATCCCATTGGGCAAAGTACATCAAAAAGCCAAGCCCCAAACGAAGGATAAAAAAGCACTCTCAACCTTTTGAAAGGCAAACTGCAAAGTTGCATGGCAATGGATATAGATGCAGGGAGAGATGAAGAATTGGGGTCAATAGTACCATCTACCATAATATATCATCATCTTTTCCATTTTTAGTGCCTCTGCAAATCTTCTCTTAATGTGCGCAGCTGCTGAGAGGTTGGCAGTTTGAGTCTACCCAGAGGCACCTTGGAAGAAAGGCCTGGCAATCTACTTCTGAAAAATCAGCCATTGAAAACCCTATGGAGCACAGTTCTGTTCTGACACATATAGGGTTGCCATGAGTTGGGGCTGATTCAATGGCAGCTGGTTACTGGGTAAAGATCTTCTCTATTCATCACTGGTTCTTCACCAGTTAGGAGCCAGATGGTGTGGAAGATGTCTCTTTGGGTCTCCATTTCCTTATACATAAAAGAGGGATAATATTTTCTCTGTCTATCTCACATAGTTGGTGTTGAAGCCAGATGAGATAATAGATTGAACATTCTTAGAAAGCTATAAAGTATTATACCTGTAAAACCAAACCTGTTGCCATCAAGTAGATTCTGACCACATACAATGGAGTAGAACTGCCCCATAGGGTTTCCAAGGAGTGGCTGATGGATTCAAACTACCTACCTTTTGGTTAGCAGCCAAGCTCTTAACCACCACGTCATCAGGCTCCAAGTATGACACCAAAAAAAAAAAAAAAACAAAAAACCCAAATCCACTGCCGTCGAGTCAATTTCGACTCATAGCGAACCTATAGGACAGAGCAGAACTGCCGAATAGGGTTTCCAAAGAGTGCCTGGTGGATGTGAACTGCCAACATTTTGATTAGCAGCTGAGCTCTTAACCATTGTGCCACCAGGGCTGCAAGTATTTATACAGTGCAAGTTATTATTACAATTATTACCAGAGAGCCATACTATTTGTATATATTGGGCTTTTAGGCTGTATGGTCTCTTTCACAACTACTCATCTCTGCTGCTGTAGCACAAAAGCAGTCATGAACAGTCCATGAAAGAACGGACCTGGGTGTGTTCCAATAAAATTTTATATACCCCCCCACACACACACATACTCAAAATGATTTGCCTGAGGGCCATAGTTCACCGACCACTGGTATATATCCATGAATTTTAGGAAATGGAAATTAAGATGGTTTTTCATTTGTCTGAGACATTTGGGCAAACTAAGACTCCTTCAGGAAATGGCCTAGCTCCCTAATTAACCCATCTTAGAATTTAGCAACTTTCACCCTTAGGAGACTCCTCATAATTTCTAAATTCCTCACTCTGTACTTTAAGCCTATATTCTCTTATTCTGCACACAGGATAGTTTATTATATCAGGTACCTTGTACACTACGGGTAAAGCTAAGTCATTCTGGGTTTGCCTGATTTGAGAAAGGGAATGAAGACTTTTGCCCTTTATTCCTGGGACACTGGAAGATCACTGGCCTCCTCCTTCCTCACCACATGCTTCTGTGCAATTCTGTTCTGCAGAGACACACACTGAGTGAAAATATGGGTCATAGGACATATTTTCCAGCCCTTATTAGGGTGTGGTCCCTTCTTTCCTCCTGAAGAATTAGCTGCTGCCACTGCTAACCCCTACAATCCTCTCTGCTGTTTTTGCAAAATTGTCTTTGAGTTTTCATTCCCTGTCAGCCAGCAGGGTGGGCAGTGACAGTTGAGCTATTCTCCATTACAATCAGGTATAAGCCTGGCTCCAGCCAACACTCATGGGAGACAAGTGTAGAGAGAAGACTTCTCACATCTGAGCGCTGGAAAGTCAGCAGGCCTACCCTGAAGGAGAAAACAAACAAACATAAGCTGGGGGAAATCAAGAATAGTCACATAGCTCCATGACTTTTACCTGAACTCTTCATTAGATATTCTGAATGATCCACTTAGGAAGTGAAAACAGAAGATTACAGAGACTGGTTCAGGGGATTTGCTTTACTAGAAGGCAAACTACCCAGAACTTTCCAGAAAATGCAAGCTGAGTTAGGATCCCCAAAAGGGCCCACCATGAAAGACCTCATTGTCCTAGAATGCCTTCTCCACTTAAATGAGTGTTTCAATAATAAGTCAATTGCCTAAAACTGCCTGGTGAGTCAGTGCAGGTAATGGTGACATTTTGGGTCACAAATCTTGTATCTCCCCACTTGGTACATAGTTTAGAAAGCAGGCAGGACCCCGTATTGATTTCATGCCATCTATCCATAGAGCTGGAAAGGCTCTCAGGGTACATTAATTCAGTGTAGGTATCATGGGTACAACCTTTGCAGTAACCTGGAGCTTTTCAAAGTCTGAGCTCCATTTACTGTTGGCAAATTCCCAGTTTTCCTAGGCTGCTCTGAGAATCAATCCTCTCATGCAGCACAGACCAGTCTCAAAGATTTCATGCTCCAAGGGAACATTCCCTTTCCTTAGGCACATCTGAGAATGGAGATGTACCAAGGAACTTCCTCCTGGGGAGCTGGAGCCATGGGTGCGGCATTCGCTCTGCTAGTGTTAAAACCAAGCCTCCTCCCATTCACAGCATACACCTCCCAGACAACTGAGCCAGCCTATCTAACTAGTGCTCTAGCTTTGCAAGGTTATCTTCTACCCTTGCTTCTCTCTATCCCACCCCCAACCCACTCCAACTTTCTAACTAAAAGCTGCCTCCCTCCAGCCTTTCTTTTCCTACAAATCCACCTCTACAACCTTCTTAAAGCTTGACTCTAACTATTCAAAGTCCTATTTTTCTAAACTCATACCCTTTACTGACCCACACACAGCTCTATTTTCAAGAAAATGGGGTTACTCACTCTTCTCCAAACTCATCTTATCCTTTCCCACCTCCCTCTTTTCTCATATAAGTTTCTCAGTCTTCAATGTCCTATTCATCTCTACCCACTGAAAGCTTGTGAAGCCTAGCTTATGCGCTATTTCTTCCAGAAAGCCAATCATAAATGATACAATAAACTCCTTTAAACTCTGGACTTAAATTGTATTTCTTTTACGATATTAATCATGTTCTTGTACTAAAAGGAATGTCTTATCTGCCTTTTTAGGTTGCAAGCACCTTTATCTCTCTGCTGTTTTCTTCCTCTCAAAATATAAGTCATAGTAGATGCTAAGTTAATACTTGTCACTGAATGAATTAAGGAAATGCAAGACTCAAGACCTGAAAGAGTTCATTTGAATGCCTAAGTTCCTGAAACATAACCAGAAAATGTTACAGGTAGGAAGCAGAAAAAAATTACATGTCTGGTCTTTTCTCTTGTAGAAAAGAGATAAGGCATTTTACAGCAATTTTACTAGGTTGTTTACCAGGTTGTTTACCGAATCAGATCTTGCAAGCCTACAAGAAGTAACTTAAATTTTATTTTCCCATAAAAGTAATCTTATAAAATTGTTTCTGTCCTTAACCACAGGACTGATGCCCAACTTCCCTATATGAATGGTCTCAAGCCTGATATTTAATCAATTATAACTATTACACCTATACACTATATTGCATAAAGCTTTCTACAGTGTATATAAATCAATTAAACAAGGCAACACAGCAGCCAATAAAATAAAATTTTATTTAATATGTCCCATCATAAAGTTCTATTGTGCAAAGTTTTCATCTTCTTTAACATTTCTGCTAAAATGATTCAGCAGGTGAAGATACCCCTTTGATAGGATCATGGTTTCAGAAAGATTTCTCTGAGAAAATGTTGTAAGGATCATTATGAAGACAGGTAGGAGATTAAAGATTGTAATGACTTTTGAAGAAATTAATGCAAGATTCCACTGCTTGTCTGTTAGTTTGTCTTACTGTGGTGGCTTGCATGTTGTTGTGATGCTGGAAGCTACACCACTGGTATTATTAAATACCAGCAGGGTAACCCATGGTGGACAGGTTTCAGCAGAGATTCCAGACTAAGACAAACTAGGAAGAAGGACTTGGGAATTTAATTTTAAAAAAACTGGCCAGTGAAAACCTTGTGAATAGCAGCAGAACATTGTCTGATATAGTGCCAGAAGATGAGCCCCTCAGGTTGGAAGGCACTCAAAATATGACTGGGGAAGAGCTGCCTCCTCAAAGCAGCATCAACCTTAATGACTTGGATGGAATCCAGCTTTCCAGACCTTCATATACAGATATGGCAGGACTCAAAATAAGAAGAAACAGCACAAACACCCATTAGTAATCAGAATGTGGAATATATGAAGTATGAACGTAGGAAAGTTGGAAGTTATCAAAAATGAAATGGAACACTTGAAGATCAATCCTAGGCATTAGTGAGCTGAAATAGACTGGTATTGGCCATTTTAATCGGGCAATGATATGGTGGTCTACCACGCCAGCAATAACAGATTGAAGAGGAATGGGTACAAATTCATTGTCAAAAAGAACATTTCAAGATCTATCCTGAAGTACAATGCTGTCAGTGATAGGATGATATCTATAAGCCTACAAGGAAGACTAGTTAATATGACTATTACTCAAATTTATGCACCAACCACTAATGCCAAAGATGAAGAAATTGAAGTTTTTTACCAACTTATACAGTCTGAAATTCATCAAACGTGTAATCAAGATGCATTGATAATTACCGGTGATTAGAACGTGAAAGTTGGAAACAAAAAAGAAGGATCAGTAGTTGGAAAATATGGCCTGGGAGACAGAAATAATGCAGGAGATCTCATATAGAATTTTGCAAGACCAGTGACCTACTCATTAGAAATACCTCTTTTTAACAGCATAAATGGTGACTATACATGGAGACTTCACTGGATGGAATACACTGGAATCAAACTGATTACATCTGCGAAAAAAGACAACGAAAAAGCTCAATATCATCAGTCAGAACAAGGCCAGGTGCCAGCTGCAGAACAGACCATCAATTGCTCATATGCAAGTTCAAGCTGAAGCTGAAGAAAATTAGAACAAGTACACGAGAGACAAAGTACGAACTTGAGTATATCCCACCTGAATTTAGAGACCATCTCAAGAATAGATTTGATGCATTGAACACTAATGACTGAAGATAAGATGAGTTGTGGGATGACATTGTACGTGAAGAAAGCAAAAGGTGATCAAAAAGACAGGAAAGAAAGAAAAAAACAAAATGGATGTCAGTAGAGACTCTGAAACTTGTTCTTAAACATACAGTAACTAAAGTGAACGGGAGAAATGATGAAGTAAAAGAGCTGAACAGAAGATTTCAAAGGGTGGCTCAGGAAGACAAAGAAAAGTATTACAATGAAATGTGCAAGGACCTGCAGTTAGAAAACCAAAAGGGAAGAACATGCTCAGCCTCTCTCAAGCCGACAGAACTGAAGAAAAAATTCAAGCCTCGAGTTTTAATATGGAAAGATTCTATGGGCAAAATATTGAATGATGCAGTAAGTTTCTAAAGAAGATGGAAGGAATACAGAGTCACTGTACCGAAAAGAATTGGTTGACATTCAACCATTTCAGGAGGCAGCATATGATCAAGAAATGATGGTACTGAAGGAAGAAGTCAAAGCTGCACTGGAGGCATTGGTGAAAAACAAGGCTCCAGGAATTGACAGAATGCCAATGGAGATGTTTCAACAAATAGATGCAGTGTTGGAAGTGCTCACTTGTCTATGCCAGGAAATTTGAAAGACAGCTACCTGGCCAACTGAGTGTAAGAGATCCATACTGAAGCCCATTCCAAACAATGGTGATCTAACAGAATGTGGAAATTATCAAACAATATCATTAATATCACACACAAGTAAAATTTTGCTGGAGATAATTAAAAAATGGTAGCAGCAGTACATGGACATGGCCAGAAATTCAAGCCAGATTCAGAAGATGTGGCTCAGGGGATATCATTGCTGACGCCAGATGGATCTTGGCTAAAAGCAGAGAACACCGGAAAAATGTTTACCTGCATTTTATTGACTATGCAAAGGCATTTGACTGTGTGGATCATAAAAAATGGTGGATAACATCGCGTAGAATGGGAATTCCAGAAACTTAATTGTGCTCATGTGGAACCTGTACGTAGATCAAGAGGCTGCAGTTCTAACAGAATAAGGGGACACTGTGTGGTTTAAAATCAGGAAAAGTGTGCTTTAGGGTTGTATCCTTTCACCATAATTATTCAATCTATATGCTGAGCAAGTAATCTGAGAAGCTGAACTATATAAAGAAGAACGCAGCATCAGGATTGCAGGAAGACTCATTAGCAACCTGTGATATGCAGATGACACAACCTTGCTTGGTGAAAGTGAAGAGGAGTTGAAGCACTTACTGATGAAGATCAAAGACCACAGCCTTCAGTATGGATTACACCTCAATATAAAGAAAACAAAAATCCTCACAACTGGACCAACAAGCAACATCATGATAAATGGAGAAAAGATTGACATTGTCAAGGATTTCATTTTACTTGGATTCACAATCAACACCAATGGAAGCAGTGGTTAAGAAATCAAACGACGTATTGCATTGGGCAAATCTGCCGCAAAGACCTCTTTCATGTGCTAAAAATCAAAGATGTGCTCTTGAGAACTAAGGTACACCTTACCCAAGCCATGATGTTTTCAATTTCCTTGTATGCAAGGGAAAGTTGGACAATGAATAAGAAAGCTTGAAGAAGAATTGATGCCTTTGAATTATGGTGTTGGTGAAGAATATCAGATATACCATGGACTGCCAGAAAAATGAACAAACCTGTCTTGGAGGATACACAGCTAGAATGCTGCTTAGAAGCAAGGGTGGTAAGACTTTGTCTCATGCACTTTGGACATGTTACCAGGAAGGACCAATCCCTGGAGAAGAATATCATGTTTAGTAAAGTAGAGGGTCATCTAAAAAGAGGAAGACCTTCAACAAGATGGATTGACACAGTGGCTGCAACAATGGGATCAAACACAGCAACAATTGTGAGGATGACGCAGGACCAGGCAGTGTTTCATTCGGTTGTACATAGGGTGGCCATGAGTCAGAACCAACTCAACAGCACCTAACAACAATAAAAATGCAGGCTTCAGATTTGTTTGCCCCTATTACCTCCTACACTTTCCTTTGGTTAAACATAGCTCTTAGCTAGCAAGCTTAGATTTTTCTCAATAATAAAGAAGAGAGTTTTGCTACCTTTTGAGCAGCCCTCTCATCAGTACTAGCAATTTTTGCCTGTCACCTGATAATAGCTTACTTAGCCATTAACATTTCCATGTCTCTAAATGGCTTTAAAATTTGCTTCCTTATAGTATATTATTTTTCTCATCATATAAACAACTTGGTGTTGGTTCCTTCCAGTTTAATAGCCTACAAGTCTATAATGCTGTAAGTCTATGATAGTCATTTCCCTGTTACCCTTCACCAATGCTAAGCCTCAAGATGGCCCTTCCAAACTGAAGGTGGTGTGTTTCCAGGTTATTGATCTATCTCTGACTTATGAGCACAATACCTAGTTTTCTCTCCACAGTTATCATATCTATATCAGAGATGCTTAACCCTGACTGTACATTAAAAATCTTATTGTCTGGGCTGCCGTCTCTCCCCCTGAAAGCCTATTAAATCCGAAAATTGGAATCTCTGGAGTGGGAGCTAGGCATCAGTTTTTTTTGTTTGTTTGTTTTAAATCTCCTCAGCTAATTTCAGTGTACCAGAAGATGAGAACCACAAATCTCTACAAATAGATACAATGGATTGTTACTCAGCCGTAAAGAGAAATGAAGTCCCGATATAGGCTACAACATAGATGCAACTTGAAAACATTGTGCTGAGTGAAATAGGTTAGTCACAAAAGGACAAATATTATATGATCTTGCTAATATGAAATACCTAGAATAGGCAAATGTATATCGATTAGAGTTTAATAGTGATTACCAGGAGCAAAGGGAGGGGGAAGGGGAGAAATCAGTGTTTAGGAAGCAGTGAGTTTCTGTTTATAGTGATTGAAAATTTGGCAGTGGATATTGGTGATGGTTGCACAATGTGACTGAGGTAAGTGGTCTCACTGAATTATACACACAAAAAATATTCAGCTGGCAAATATTGTGTTATCTGTATTTTTACAATAATACAAAAAAACTAAACGTGTTGGTTCATTGAAAATTCAAACCAATTAAAAGCACCTGAGGGGCTTTTAGACTCTGGGGTTCTAGGCTCTGCCTCAACACTAACTTTCAGATGCATGATTTGGGACATACCACCTTCCCTCCCGAAGTCTCAGTTTCCTTAGCTGTAATATGAGAGTCTCGTGCAAAACGACGTTGAAAAAGTTCTTTCTCAACTAAAACACTACAGTTCACTCTTCTATTCAAAATAGCCATGATCATTTCAATAATTAGTGAGTACATGTGTAACAACCATGTGTCAACCAGTTTAACACACCACCTCCTTTCTGACGAAGATGAGCCAGCGAACTAAGGTTATACAGTTGATTGATTGTTAGAAGAAAAAAAATAAACTCATTGAATTCCAAGCCAATTATTTTAGGCATCCTCAAAATACAACCATTGTCTGTTAGCGGTTACCAAGGGTTTGAGGGAGGGGGAAACAGGGAGTCATTTTTTGGGGGACACTGAGCTTCTGTTAAGGGTGATGGAAAAATTTGTAAACAGATAGAGGTGATGGTTGCACAACATGGTGAATGTAATTAATGTCACTAAGTTGTACACATAAAAAATGTTGAAATGGCAAATTTTGTGTTATATATATACTCACAGATAGATCAATAGACTGATCGTAGATAGATCAATCAATCAAAGGGTAGATAGATAAACAACCATTAACTGAGACCCCTGTCTGTTGGTTGAGTTTGAATAAAAGAAGGTTTCCTTGCAGAACACTGTATAATCTAATATGAAGATGCTAATACACATGAGTCATTTGCATTTATCCAATATAAACGTGCATGCATGCTCACCCTTTTTGCGCATGGGGTAAGGCATTATTTTTGTGCATTTGATCTGCAGAATCTGCTAAACTGATAATATTGTGTATTAACCTGGAACAAATGAAAACTACTATGTAATATTTTCTATTTTTTACTTCACCACGAGAGAGCAAATTTCTGTCTTTTAAGTGTTCATAGGTGAGTGACATTTGGAACAACCAGACTCAAAATTAATGCAATCAGCCAGAACTCTTCATTGCTGACAGACACACTAGCTAGCTGATCATGGTAACTACAGTAATAAAGTGGTGCATTACAAACAATATAGGATAGTTGCAAAAATACATACTATATTTTAATAAATTATACCTGTTGCAAAAATCTCTACGAGTTGGCAAGCACACGACAATGGCAAAAAATTGAAAATCAGATAACGTACATGCACAAAACATGTTAGCAACTTGTTTCATCTGAGCTTCATGAGGGGAGGACTTTTTAATGTTCTTCACGTTATCTCATGTGTCTAGAATAGCACAAAGTGGGTGCACAGTAAATATTTTGTTGTTGTTGTTAGGTGCCATAGAGTCGGTTCCAACTCATAACGACCCTGTGTACAACAGAAGGAAACGCCACCCGGTCCTGTGCCATCCTCACAATCATTGTTATACTTGAGCCCATTATAAATATTAGTTGAACGAAAAATGTATATAGCTTTCATTGAGGGTCTCTGACCAGATGTCCTAAGCAGGGAATGGGATTAGGGGCAGACCTGAGGGAAATAGCTCAGATAAAGCACAATTTTAAGGGCTGAGGTAATTTTCTGTCAGAGATGAGGCAACAAATAGTGGTCCCAAATGGGAGGTTCTAATAAGAAACGAGAGGAGGGAAGTGACAAGGAATTTAGGGTGGGCTACTTCCAGAAGTCCAGTCGTGCAAGTTGCCACCAAAATATAGGAGAGCCCCACTCACCAGGCTAGAGTCATGTGTGTGATGTCAGTGTGGGAGAAAACCTCATGGTAGGAAGGCAGTTAAGAAATCACGGTCAAATCTCCAATTAAGGGAGCAGGGAAGAAGGGGAACTCAGATGAAAGGAACAGTTCAGAAATTTACATTTCTAAGATAGAGGCATATTATACTGTGAGGGTTAGATTTGCAAGATGGTTAGCCCCCCATACCAAGTCCACAGGATGGATCTTTTGGAGACTTACTCATCTCCTATACCTAGAACTAGGTACACCTAGAACAAGTCTAAAATGCCTGATGTGTTCATGGAACACCAGTTATGAAGAATAAAGAGGTTCTAGACTGGAGGACCAGACTTGAAACAACCTGTATCCTTGTCTTGGCCTTGGTTTCTCCCTCAACACCCTAGGTCAATAACAATAAGATACAGTAATAATAAAAAATAGTTAACCCTTATTGAGCACTTTTAACTGTCACAATGATCCTATGACATAGGCATTACTAACATCCTCATTTTATTGATGACTAAACTAAGGTACAGAGAAAATAATTTGCCCAAGGCCACAATATTAGTAATCTGAGGTCAGGTTCAAATAGATTTTCTGACTCTACAGCCCTGGTTCTAAACTACTCCATATACTGAGCTACTCTGATAGACTTCCATCTACCTTTAATAGACTCCTAGTTTTTTAGCATGATCTCTAATCTAGAATAACCTCTTTTTTGTTTCTTTATTGTTATAGTTTAAGTGAAAGTTTACATTTCAAGTTAGTCTCATACAAAAATTTATACATACATTGTTACGTGACCCTAATTGCTCTCCCCATACTGTGACAGCACACTACTCCTTTCCACCCCTGATTTCCCATGTCCATTCAACCAGCTCCTGACACTCTCTACCTTCTCATCTCACCTCCGTACAGTAACTGTCTGTTTAGTCTCCTGTATCTAGTTGAGCTAAGAAGCACACTCTTCACGAGTATCACTTTATGTCCCACAGTTCAGTCCAAGCTTTGTCTGAAGAGATGGCCTCGGAAATTGCTTTAGTTCTGGGCTGATAGAAAATCCAGGGGCCATGCTTTCCAGGGCACCTCCAGTCTCAATCAGACCACTAAGTCTGGTCTTTCTACCAGAATTTCAGTTCTGCACCCTACCTTTCTCCTGCTCCATCAGGGACTCTCTGCTATGTTCCCTGTCAGGGCGGTCATTGCCGGTAGCTGGGCACCATCTAGTTCTTCTGGTTTCAGGCTAATGAAGTCTCTGGTTTATGTGGCCCTTTCTGTCTCTTGGGCTAATACTTTCCTTGTGTTTTTGGTGTTCTTCCTTCTCCTTTACTCCAGGTGGTTGGGACCAATTGATGCATCTTAGATGGCCACTTGCAAGCTTCTAAGACCCCAGACGCCACTCACCAAAGTAGGATGCAGAACATTTTCTTAATAAACTTTGTTATGCCTGTTGACCTAGATGTCCCCTGAAAGCATAGTCCCCAGACCCCCACCCCTGCTATCCTGTCCCTCGAAGTATTTGACTGTATTCAGGAAACTTCTTAGGTTTGGTTTAGTCCAGTTGTGCTGACTTCCCCTGTAGTGCGTGCTGTCCTTCCCTTTACCTGAGATAATTCTTGTCTACTATCTAGTTAGTGAATAACCCTCACCCTCCCTTCGCACCTTCATAACCATCAAAGAATGTTTTCTTCTGTGTTTAAACCTTTTCTTGAGTTCTTGTAATAGTGGTCTTATACAATATTTGTCCTTCTGTGACTGACTAAATTCATTCTGCATAATGCCCTCCAGATTTCTCTATAAGATGTTTCACAGCTTCGTTGTAGAATAACCTCTTTTTAAAAGATATTTTTCCATGGATGTTAATTTTTAAATACAGCTTTACAGTATATAACACAGTTATAAAGTAGAACAATGGAATCAGCTCTATAGGTACACATAGCCATAGAAAATGGCCATGATTTCCTCTCACTGTATTCAAATTCACTTGGAGAAAAGCACATTTCAACCATCTTTAGGGAGAAAACCCTGTGTATTAAACAAATTACAGGCTAGTCAGACTGTCTGCAGGGGCTTTGAGTACCAAGCTTTCTTGAAGACTTGAAGCCGACAGGCACTGTGGAACACACGCCAAGTTAGGGTGATTTCATTCTAATTACCATGCCCTGGAAAAACTTAGAATTAGATTAAGCAGTGATCCATTATGTATAAAATTTACTGAGAGACACTGCACTGTATCTAAATATTAGATTTCCTTTAAATCTTACTCTTAATCATGTACATTGATTAAAATATTATACCTGTTTTGATAAATGTAGCAGAGTAGCACAGTCTGAGTGTTTTTTTTGTTTGTTTGTTTTTTAATTAGTCACCTGTATCTATCAGGAGTGTGACAGAGCAAACCAGCAAAGGCATCATACTGCGTGGCTGTAACTAATTCTAATTGCTGGCTAGAAATTGAGAAAGAGAAATATAGCAATCCTGAACTGGCAAGTAACAGCAAGAGTTGGAAGTACATTTTATAATGAGGCCAGAAATGAAAAATAGGCCCTTCAAAAAGTAGGCTTTCCCATTAAGAAGTTGATGGAGCAATAAGTGTTTATCAAGTGCTACTACATTTTCAATACCGTGTTAGGAGCTGAGGGTTACAGAAAAGACTGTGTGTTCCCTGCTCTTGAGGAAGTTTACAATCTCTGAAACGGAACTGTCCAAAAAAACTTTCTTAGATGATAAAAATGTTCTATATCTGCACCGTCCAATACAGCAGACAAGAGCCGCATGCGGGTATTTAAATTTAAATTAATCGAAAATATACAATTTAAAATTCAGGTCCTCAGGCATAGTAGCTAAATTTCAAGTTCTCGACAGCCAAATGCATCTCATGAAGACTGTATTGGACAGCACAAATATAAAACATTTCTGTCATCACAGAAAGTTCTATTGGACACTACTGCTCTAAGAAATGTCAGAAGAGGAGGAAACCATAATGTTGTCATTTTTAAATGTTAACTGCGTGGCGTCTTTAAGTGAAATCTTAAGTCATTATGAAAAAAAATAATAATGAATAAGTTTCTACTTAAAGTAATATCAACAGAAGGCAAATTACTTAAACTTAACAACATACCTATAACCAGATGGATACCTGATCTTAAATTGGCTTTGAATTCATAGATGTTTATAACACTGTTAGACAATGTCGTTAGCAAAAGAGGGTAAATTATTAGGCACAAAAAGTTTCCACTTGAGAAATTTTCTATGAAAAGAAGTTAAATCCATTAAATTTTTGACTTTGTAGTCAAAGACAATCAGTGTGGGTTGATGTAGCAGACTCTCAGGGAAAGAATGAAATTTAGGATAGCAGAGATACCATTGAGGTGAATTATTTCGCTCCAGCAAACCTCTTGCTGAGATTTATTTCTTCTTCTGGGTAATGCATAACAAAGAAAGTCGAGTGTGGGCTTGTATCAGTGGGACCATTTCAGCTGATGCATTAGAAGACTAGCAGTGGCGTTCACCTCTTTCTAGCTCTGGGCCTATTGATGTTCTCGTTAAGAACTAATATTCTCAGTGATTTGAAACCTATCATAAATATTTAAGTGGTATTACGTCTAAAACGAGAGCTCCTTCCCTGCCCTTCATTCACAAAGGAGCCTCAACCCATTTATGGCTACATTTCCAGAGAGGAGCGTAACAGGTGTACCCACAATGATGGCCCTCAATATTTATGTGGACTCTGCTATACACGCCAAGAAAATGGAACATGGTAATTGAGCAGGTCCATCTACCTTCAATCATCTCATTTACATACCTGGGTGAAGGATTTCTGTATTTGGGGGTTGCATTTTTGGTAGCATCTTCAGAACTCTGGTTCTTCAATGATTTAGGCATGGAAAACACTTTATAGGCAATTTAATTTCTGAAAATTGGCTTTTTCACACATGAAATCATTTAATATAAGAACAATGATAATAATCACGTTAATTGAAGAAAGGAAATTCACTGAGCAAAGCCACACTAATGCCTGGTATTATTTTAATCTCTTTGGAGTTTGTGAATTTAACAGGCTGGGTACTGCCCCTGGAATGCACCGTCCTCCCTGTGTTTGTAGCTTCCCGGGTGAACACAGCCCACCTCAAGGGATAATATATCTGCCCTGGTCACAGAGGTGGGCCAACAAGCTGGCACAATGCCTAGTTCCAAATGGGCTGTTTTTTAATTTTTCCATTTTCCTCATTTCAAACTACTCCTTTCCCTGGTAATTCTTTTTCCTTTCTTTAAAAAAAAATTTTCACATGACCTAGAAACAGCCTCTTTAAAACGACCTCTCGTGCTTTCTGCCATTCACTGATCCACCAGTAACACTTGAGTAAAACCCTCAACCTCAGCTCCAGGAATAATCTAGCCATGGTTAGCGTCATTATAACCATCAGCTGTTCATCCACTTCTGCTTCCACTCTTACTGGTTTCATAATACTGATTAAATCTGTCCCACCAGTACTGTACTCCATTGGAATACCTGCCACTCCCTTCTCTGGGAAATGACCACCAGGCGTTGCCCCCAAGGGTAGAATCCTCTCAGTTTTGACAGATTGGATTAAATGAGAGTATCTGAACCAATTTTAACCAGTCAAATGATCTCTTCCTGACAAGTTAGAATTAAAGTCAGTTTGTCAGTCAGTCTGATCTGGTCTTAAATGAAGGAGTAGAGAACTGGGGAGGTTTGTATTGACTACCTTCTCTCTTCCCTCTTTTGTTATGTACAAAGATTCCCTTCTCCATCTTAATGTTACCCCTTGGGCCTATGCCTTCCCAACTTCTTAGTAACCCCTCCTCCACTCACCCTTGCATCTTCCATCTCTATTTCTCTAGGGATTCCCTTCAATCTTAAAGTGTTCTCCCATTTGCCTTCATGGTGCCAAAAAACTACTGGAGAGAGAGATCTGCCTTTTATAAGCAAGTACTGAGCTCAGGCCACCTGCAAATCACTGTGCTGAGCTTGTTATCTACACTGTTGTTGTTGTTATGTACCTACAAGTCAGTTCAGACTCACAATGCGCCTACAGGACAGAGTAGAACTGCCCCATAGGGTTTCCTAGGCTGTAATTTTACCAGAACATATCTCCAGGCTTTTTCTCCCATGGAACTGCTAAAGGGTTTGAGCCACCTACCTTCCATTAGCAGCCGAACGCTTAACCATTGCAACACCAGGGCTCTTTCTTTATGTACATTACCCCCATTTAACCCTGAGAACAACCACACAAGATCTGCCTATTGCATAGCTCTTATTTCACCTCCTGCCTATCCTTACCCTCCATTAAGCCCAGCAAGCCGTTGTCTACTCTCACCATTTCATGGAAATATTATCCCAAAGGGCACCTGTAAACTCCCACACACTGAATCCAAAGTTCTTTTATTCTTTTTCATTCTATTTGATATCTTTGGATCATGTGGTTTACCCTCTGTGGTAGGCAGAATAATGACCCCCCCAAAATATATCGGAGCCCTGGTGGTGCAGAGGTTAAGAGCTTGACTGCTAACCAAAAGGTCATCAGTTCAAATCCACCAGGCACTCCTTGGAATCCCTATGGGGCAGTTCTACTTTGTCCTATAGGGTCGCTATGAGTTGGAACCAACTCAACAGCACTTAACAACAAAATATGTCCAAATCTTAATCCTTCGATCCTGTGAATATGTTATATCACATGACAAAAGAGATTTTGGATGTGAGATTAAGGTTACAGGCCTTGAGATAGAGATTTTCATGCTGAATACAACCAGATGAGCTTTCTTTCTTTTTTTTTTTTTTAATTACGCTTTAAGTGAAAGTTTACAGTTCAAGTTAGTTTCTCATACAAAAGTTTATACACACATTGTTATGTGACCCTAATTGCTCTCCCTGTACTATGACAGCACACTCCTCCTTTCTACCCCAGATTTCCTGAATCCATTCAATGAGCTCCTGACCCTCTCTGCCTTCTCATCTCACCTCTGGACAGGAGCTGCCCATTTAGTCTCATGTATCTACTTGAGCTAAGAAGCACACTCTTCACGAGTATCATTTTATATCCCATACTCCAGTCTAATCTTTTTCTGAAGAGTTGGCCTTGGGAGTTGTTTTAGTTCTGGGCTAACAGAGAGTCCAGGGGCTGTGTCTTCCAGGGTCCCTTCAGTCTCAGTCAAACCATTAAGTCTGGTCTTTTTACCAGAATTTGAGTTTTGCACCTCACTTTTCTCCTGCTCCATCAGGAACTCTCTGTTGTGTTCTCTGTCGGGCCAGTCATGGGTGGTAGCTGGGCATCATCTAGTTCTTCTGGTCTCAGGCTGATACAGTCTCTGGTTTATGTGGCCCTTTCTGTCTCTTGAGCTAATATTTTCCTTGTGTCTTTGGTGTTCTTCATTCTCCTTTGCTCCAGGTGGGTTGGGACCAATCAATACATCTTAGATGGCTGCTTACTAGCCAGACACCACTCACTAAAGTGGGATGCAGAACATTTTCTTAATAAAGTTTGTTATACCAACTGACCTAGATGTCCCCTGAAAACATGGTCCCCAGACCCCTGCCCCTGCTACTCTGTCCCTCAAAGTGTTTGGTAGTATTCACGAAACTTCTTAGCTTTTGGTTTAGTCCAGTTGTTCTGACTTCCCTGTATTGTGTGTTGCCCTTCCCTTCACCCGAGATAATTCTTGTCTACTATCTAGCTAGTGAATACACCTCTCCTTCCCTCCCCACCCTCATAACCATCAAAGAACGTTTTCTTCTGTGCTTAAACCTTTTCTTGATTTCTTGTAGTAGTGATCTCATATAATATTTGTCCTTTTGTGACTGACTAAATTCACTCAGCATAATGCTTTCCACATTCATCCATGTTATGATATGTTTTCTGGATTCATCATTGTTCTATATTGTTGCATAGTATTCCATTGTATGAATATACCATAATTTGTTTATCCATTCATCCATTGTTGGGCACCTAGGTTGTTTCCATCTTTTTGCTATTGTGAACAGTTTTGCAATGAATGTGGGTGACAGCTGTTATTTCTCTAGGATGTATTCCAAGGGTGGGATTGCTGGATCGTATGGAACTTCTGTTTCCAGCTTTTTAAGGAAGCATGAAATTGATTTTCAAAGTGGTTGTACCAATTTACATTCCCACCAACAGTGTATTAGTATTCCAGTCTCTCCACAACCTCTCCAACATTTATTATTTTGTAGTTTTGGATTAATGCTAGCCTTGTTGGGGTGAGGTGGTATCTCTTTGTAGTTTTAATTTGCATTTCTCTAATGGCTAATGATAGTGGACATTTCCTCATGTATTTGTTAGCCACCTGAATGTCTTCTTTGGTGAAGTGTCTGTTCATATCCTTTGCCCATTTTTTAATTGGGTTATTTATCTTTTGTCATTGAGGTTTTGCAGTATCTTGCAGATTTTAGAGATTAGACCCTGATCGGATTTGTCATAGCCAAAATTTTTTTCCCAGTCTGTAAGTCATTTTTTTACTCTTTTGGTGAAGTCTTTTGATAAGTGTTTGATTTTTAGGAGCTCCCAATTACCTAGTTTCTCTTCTGGTGTTTGGGCATTGTTAGTTATGGTTTGTATTCTGTTTATGCCAAGTATTAGGGCTCCTAGTATTGTCCCTATATTTTCTTCCATGATCTTTATCGTTTTTGAATTTATATTTAGGTCTTTGATCCATTTTGAGTTAGTTTTTGTGCATGGTGTGAGGTATGGGTCTTGCTTCATTTTTTTTCTTTCTTAATTGTACTTCAGGTGAAGGCTTACAGAACAAATAGTTTCTCATGAAACAGTAGTAGACATATTGTTTTATGACATTGGTTAACAACCCCACAACATGTCAACCCTCTCCCTTCTCGACCTTTAGTTGTTTCATTTTTAGGCAGATGGATATCCAGTTATGCCAGCACCCTTTGTTAAAGAGACTGTCTTTTCCCCCATTTAACAGACTTTGGGCCTTTGTCAAATATCAGCTGCTCTTAGATGGATGAATTTACTTCTGGATTCTCAATTTTGTTCCATTGGTCTACGTGTCTGTTGTTGTAACATTACCAGGCTGTTTTGACTACTGTGGCTGTATAATATGTTCTAAAATCAAGTAGTGTGAGCCTTCCTACTTTGTTCTTCTTCTTCAGTAATGTTTTACTTATCCAAGGCCTCTTCCCTTTCCATATGAAGTTGGTGATTTATTTCTCCATCTCATTAAAAAAAAGTCATTGGAATTTGGATCAGGATTGCATTGTATCTGTAGAATGCTTTGGGTAGAATTGACATTTTCACAATGTTAAGTCTTCCTATACATGAGCAAGGTAGGTTTTTCCACTTATGTAGGTCTCTTTTGGTTTCTTGCAGTACTGTCTTGTAGTTTTCTTTGTATAGGTCTTTCACATCTCTGGTTAGATTTATTCTTAAGTATTTTATCTTCTTGGGGGCTATTGTAAATGGTATTGATTTGGTGATTTCCTCTTTGAAGTTCTCTTTGTTGGTGTAAAGGAATCCAACTGATTTTTGCATGTTTATTGTGTACCCTGAAACTTCGCTGAAATCTTCTATTAGTTCCAGTAGCTTTCTTGTGGATTCTTTGGGGTTTTCTGCATATAAGGTCATATCATCTGCAAATAGGGATACTTTAATTTCTTCCTTACAAATTTGGATGCCCTTTATTTCTTTTTCTAGTGTAATTGCTCTGGCTAGGACGTCCAGCACAAGGTTGAATAAGAGTGGTGATAAAGGGCATCCTTATCTAGTTCCCATTCTCAAGGAGAATGCTTTCAAACTCTCTTCATTTAGGATGATGTTGACTGTTGGCTTTGTATAAATGTCCTTCATTAAGTTGAGGAATTTTCCTTCTATTCCTATTTTGCTGAGAGTTTTTATCATGAATGGGTTTTGGACTTCATCAAATGCCTTTTCTACATCAATTGATAAGAGCATGTGGTTCTTGTCTTTTGTTTTATTTATGGGATGGATTACACTGATTGTTTTTTTAATGTTGAACCATCCTTGAATACCTAGTATGAATCCCACTTGGTCATGATGAATTATTTTTTTGATATGCTGTTGAATTCTATTGGCTAGAATTTTGTTGAGGATTTTTGCGTCAATATTCATGAGGGATATTGGTCTGTAATTTTCTCTTTTTGTGGTGTCTTTACCTGGTTTTGGTATCAGGGTTATGCTGGCTTCATAGAATGAGTTTGAGAGTATTCCATCCTTTTCTATGCTCCGAAATACCTTTCGTAGTAATAGTGGTATTATCTTTTCTCTGAAAGTTTGGTAGAATTCTCCAGTGAAACTGTCAAGGCCAAGGATTTTTTGTTGTTGTTGTTGGGAGTTTCTTAATTACCTTTTCAATCTCTTCTTTTATTACTGGTTTAGTCATTCTACCTCTGTTTGTGTTAGTTTAGGTAGGTAGTGAGTTTGTAGAAATTTGTCCATTTCCTGTAGGTTTTCAAATTTGTTATAGTACAATTTTTCATAGTATTCTGTTATGATTCTTCTAATTTCAGTTGGGTCTGTTGTGATATCGCCTATCGCATTTCTTATACGGGTTAGTTGCTTCCTCTCCTGTTTTACTTTTATCAGTTTGGCCAATGGTTTATCGATTTTCATGATCCTTTCAAAGAACCAGCATTTGGTCTTGTTAACTCTTTCAATTGTTTTTCTATTCTTTATTCCATTTAATTCTGCTTTAATTTTTATTACTTGCTTTCTTCTGGTGCCTGAGTGCTCTTTTTGCTGCTCTCTTTCCATTTGTTTGAGTTGTAAGATTAATGTTTTGATTTTGGCACTTTCTTTTTGGATATCTGCATTTATTGCTATAAATTGGCCTCTGAGCCAATTGCTGTGTCCCAAAGGTTCTGGTAGGATGTGTTTTCATTCTCATTTGATTCTATGAATTTCATTATTCCATTCTTAACTTCTTCTATAACCCAGTAGTTTTTGAGCAAGGTGGTGTTCAGTTTTCATGTGTTTGATTTCTTTCCTTGCTTTTTCTGTTATTGATTTCTACTTTTATGGCTTCATGGTCAGAAAAGATGCTTTGTAATATTTTGATGCTTTGGATTCTGTTAAGGCTTACTTTATGGCCTAATATGTGGTCTATTCTGGAGAATGTTCCATGTGCATTATAAAAGAAAGTATACGTGTCTGCTGTTGGGTGGAATGTTCTGTATATGTCTATGAGATCAAGCTGGTTGATTGTGGCATTTAGGTCTCCTGTGTCTTTACTGAGCTTCTTTCTGAATGTTCTTTCCTTCACTGAAAGTGGTGTTGAAGTCTCCTACTATTATTGTGGAGCTGTCTATTTCTCTTTTCAATGCTGTTGGAGTTTGTTTTATGTCTTTAGGAGCCTTGTTGTTGGGTAAGTAAATATTTATTATGGTTATGTCCTCCTGGCATATTGACCCTTTAATCATTATATAGTGTCCTTCCTTAGCCTTTGTGATGGCTTTTACTTTAAAGTCTATTTTGTCAGAAATTAATATTGCCACTCTTGCTCTTTCTTGATTGCTGTTTGCTTGATATATTTTTCCCATCCTTTGAGTTTTAGTTTGTTTGTGTCTTTAAGTCTAAGATGTGTCTCTTATAGGCAGAATATAGATGGTCATGTTTTTCCATCCCTTCTGCCACTCTCTGTCTCTTTATTGGAGCACTTAGTCCATTCACATTCAGCGTAGTATTATTGATAGGTATGAATTTAGTGCTGTCATTTTGATGTATTTTTTATGTGTGTGTTGTTCACAGTTTCTTTGTTCCCTTTAATTTTCTGTGCTGACTCATTTTACTTTATGTATTTTCATTCTTTTCATTGTTGTTGATTTTGTATTTGCTGAGTCTGTATGTTTTTCTTGTTTTTTATCTTGATATGCAGGATTGTTAGTTTACTTTGTTTGTTACCTTAATATATACTCCTATTTTCCTATGTTTAAACTAATCTTTTATTTCTTTATATTGCCGTGACTTCCTCTCCATATGAAAGATCTATGACTACATTATTTAGTCCCTGTTTTTTGTTTTAATGTTGTCATCTATTACATATTAATGTCTCTGTTTCTCTATTTTTTGTGTTTTCACTTTGATTTATTTGTCACTTACCTATCTGGATTGATATCTGGTTGTTCTGCCCTGTTTTCTAGTCTTGGGTTGTTATCTGATGTTATTGATTTTCTAACCAGAGGACTCCTTTTAGTATTTCTTGTAATTTTGGTTTGGTTTTTACAAATTCCCTAAACTTCTGTTTTTCTGGAAATACCCTAATTTCACCATCATATTTGAGAGACAGTTTTGCTGGATATATAATTCTTCACTGGCAATTTTCTTCCTTCAAGGCTTTATATATGTCATCCCATTGCCTTCCTGCCTGCATGGTTTCTGCTGAGCGTTCAGAGCTTAGTCTTATTGACTCTCCTTTGTAAACGACTTTTCATTTATTCCTAGCTGCTCTTAAAAGTCCCTTTATCTTTAGTTTGTCAAGTTTGATTATAATATGTTTTGGTGACTTTCTTTTCGGATCTACCTTGTGTGGGGTTCGATGAGCTTCTTCAACAGATACATTCTTATCTTTCCAGATATCAGGGAAGTTTTCTGCCAATAAATCTTCAACAATTCCCTCTGTATTTTCTGTTATCCCCCGCCCCATTCTGGTACTCCCAGCCCTCGTAGGTTACTCTTCTTTATAGAGTCCCACATATTTCTTAGGGTTTCTTCATTTTTTGAAATTCTTTTTATCTGATTTTTCTTCAGATAAGTTGGTGTCAAGTGCTTTATCTTCAGTCTCAGTAATTGAGACTTCCATTGCCTCAATTCTGCTCCTATGACTTTCTTTTGAGTTGTCTAATTCTAAAATTTTGTTGTTAATCTTTTGGATTTCTGTTTGCTGTCTCTCTATAGATTGTTGCAGCCTGTTAAATTTGTCATTATGCTCTTGCATAACCTTCTTGAGTTCCTCTATTGCTTTGTCTGTGTGTTCTTTGGCTTGGTCTGCATTTTGACTGATCTCCTTCCTGATCTCATGAGGAGCTCTGTATATTAATCTTTTGAATTCTACCTCCAGTAATCCCAAGAAGTTCTCTTCCTCCATAAGATTTCTTGAATCTTTATTTTGGGCACTTGCTGAAACCATCATGGTCTGCCTGTTTATGTGATTTATTACTGACAGTTGTCTCCAAGCCATCAGTAAGTTATTATATTTATTTATTTTATGTTTGCTTACTGTGTCCTAGCTTCTTGTTTTGTTTTGATATGCCAAAATAGGCTGTTCATGTGAGCTAGTTTGATTATTGGTAGCTTTGAAGCGCTCACATCCTGTCACCAGGTTCTTAGAGTTGTTACTAGGTATGTGAGCTAAGGTGTCCAGGTAGTTGTTCACCAAGTGTGTGATGCAGGATTTCACCTACGGTCCTAGACGGCCAGGGGTGATTGGAGTAGGTACAGGTATCTGGCTACAGTAGGGGGTCATGTGCTGAACAAGGCAGGGGGCTGATGGCAGCCCATCAATGTCTCAGAGGAAACCTTGTCCCTGTTCCCTAGAGTGTATTAGTGTGTGGGTTTTGCAGCCAGACTATGGGCACCCAGTGCTGTTGGCTGTAAGGACTGGGAGGCATCACCTATTCTTGGCCCCCTGTCGCTGGTGGCTAGGTGGTGTAGGTGGAACCACCAGTCCTCAGGCCCCTGATGTGGGTAGGTTAGGACCTGCTTAATGGGCAGAGTGGTGTCAAATGTCACTAACCTGCCACTCCACCATATAGCTGATATGGTTGAAATAAGGCTTCAGGTATATACCTTGCACTGTGCTAATGAGGGCCTACACTGTTGAAATTGGCCCACACAGGTTTATGCAGTGGTGGAAGGCATTCAAAGTCTGTGAACCCCTTATGCCTATGCCTAGGCAAAGGACCTGTGCCTGCCCTGAGTTCTCATCTTAGGGGAGCTTGCAGATTATTTTTTCCTGTTTGTTAATTCCCCAAAGCCAGGAGAATGGCTCAGGGCATGTGATGGGTCCTACTTTCAGCCCAGGGGACTCAGCAATCCCTGAATCCAACCCGGATCTGGTGCAGAGGAGGAGCAGGCAGGTAAATGGGAGAAAGTTTCTTCCTAAAGGGAGTGTTTTTTGATCCATACGGTAGGTTAGATGCATGTACTTATCTTTTGCTGACTGAGCACTGCTTCTCACTGATTCTGGAGGGTTGAGCAGACTCTCTGTCACTTGGTTTCTCCCAATGTGGAAAACGCGTCGTGAGTGCCACTGCTTGCCTCACCACACAATCCAGCCAATCCAGCCTTCAGGGTGCCTGTTCCTTCTGGGTCAGGTCTGACAACTCCTTGCTGCTTCTGAACCATCTCTCCCTCCCCCTGCCACTCAATCCAATTCCTCCACTTTGCCTTTGATGTTCAGGGCTCCTAGATTGTTGTATATAATTGATTCACTTGTTTTTTTCAGATTTTGTTGTAAGAGGGACCACAGGAAGCATCTGACTACTCCGTCATCTTGTACCCGCCTCCCTCAGATGAGCATCTTAAAGTCAAGGTCATTCTGAAAATTTGATGAAACCTCTTGCATCAGAAGGAAAGATTTGAAGTATAGGAGAGACTCAACCCATTGTTGTTGAATTTGAAGGTAGAATAAGAGAACCACAAGCCAATGAATGTAGGCAGTATCTAGAAGCTGGGAAGGGTCCTCAGCTTATAGCCAGCGAGGAAATGGGGACCTCAGTTCTACAACTGCAAGGAGCTGAATTCTGCCAACAACCCAAAGGAGAAAGGAAATGAATTTTCTCCTACAGCCTCCGGAAAGGAACTTATCCCTGCGACACTTTGATTTTATCCTGGTGAGACCCATGTCAGAATCCTGACCTACAGAACTGATGACAAGAAATTTGTGTTGTTTAAGCCACTCAGTTTGCGGCAACTTTCCACATCAGAAAGCGAAAACATCCTCTTTTTTCTAAAATTATCTCTTTTGTTTTTATAATAATGCACTTCATGTTTCTACCCTTAGCTCCTTGAATTCTTCTTTAGCTCCTGTTTACTCCCATTCTCCATATATAGATAATTCCTAACTCAGAATGTAGCCTCCTACTCATGTTCACATAAGTACACACTGGTTCAATATCACTTCCTGCAGAAAGAATTACTACCAGATTTCCACAAATAATCATCTCTCTTTCCTCTAAAAGACCTCCATATTTTATCTTTGTATGGTACCTACGTTGCATTATTGTTAATTAGCCCCTTGCATGAGGACCTAGCTAACTCCCTGAGGACAAGGTTGGGATTGTTGATGCAGCTTTTTCCTCTCATCAGCACAGAAGACAGTACTTTATGCATAGCATGTGCTCTGTAAATATTTGCAGACTGCCTGGCTGACCCAACTAAATATCAGGTAAGCTTAGGTGACCAAGGGAAAAAAGAAAATAAGAAATGTGTGTCTACTATTAGAATGAAAACTTAGCTGGGTAATGAAAAGAGGCTCAGAAAATATTTGTAAACTGAACGACATTTTCTTGTGATATGTTAAACCAAAACAATCAAACAAACCTGTTGCCATCGAGTTGATTCCAACCTATGGCAACCCCATGTGTTACAGACAGTAGGCACAGGTAATCTGGGCTGTAATCTTAATGGAGGGAAATCAGCAGGCCTTTCTTCCACGGTGCTGCCGGGTGGGTTCAAATCGTCAACCTTTAGATTGGCAGACAAGTGCAAACCATTTGCACCACCCAGGGATCTTGCGATATGTAATATGAACCTTATATTCCAGGAACTACATCTTCCTTAAACACTGTGTTTGAAACATTAAAAGTTACAATCTCAGTCTTCTTTTCCTTTCCTGCAACTAATTTTCTCTTGCCTGATTTTGTGTTACTTTTTCCCTCCAGGCACTACTTCTCTTCTTGACCAAGGACAGGGAGCCTTTCTCAGGCAGGCTGAATGCTGCCCAAACCCCAGTGCCTGGTCCACAGAGATGTCGGGGTCACCACAATTATATTAATCTGACCTCTGTCTTTTGGTGTAGATTATTTTTCCACACCTGGTACGAACACAGTGGTATGTTTTCAGAGTTGTAACCTGTTGGGGGTAAATTTTAATTTAATCATTTAAAACAATAAGAACAACCAAATCCTTCTTTAGCACAACCCATCTGGGGGATTGTTGCAAATATTTAGCTATATTCACTAAAGAAGGGGGAAAAGTATGTTAGGCCAAATTGGTTACAAACGCAAAGCAATCTTCATGGAAAATTAAAAAGCTAAAACCTGACAATAGACTGGGACTCATAATACGATAATTTCTAAGAATACCATTTAAAAGAAATCACCTGTCGAAATGACTTTTTTTCTTGTTCTTTTTTAAAGCAAAAATTAGGCTTAGGAGGAATTCTGAAACATAAATCAGATTCATAGTTCATATAATGTAATGGAAAAAGCCAGGGTTTTGAACTGAAGCATCAGTTTGAATCCCAATTTACAAGGCATTGGCTGGGTAAGTTATTTAAACTCTGCAGCCTCAGTTTCCTCATCTGCAAAACAAAGATAACAACCCTTACCACACAAGTTTATTGTGGAATTATTCATACAGGTGCTCAGCTGCTCAAAAACTGGCAGGGTTAGGATTCTCAACGCATCCTTTTCTCTCATCAGCACTCAGGACGATATCTTATACATAGTATGTGTTCCTATGCCTGGCCTTTTCTTGGAGGAGCTAGGGAGATGTTTCCACATTTATGTCCTTTCACTAACCCAGTTTTAGAGTTTTCATACTATGAAATGACAAGACACAGTCTCATTAGTCCCTCTTGGACTCAGCACCCCCTCAAAGCAAGGGCTCTTGGAAATTCACCACACCTTCAGATTGGCAGGTAAGCATGGAGCCCTGTCCATGATCTTCATTTTCCTTGGAACTGGGAGAGTGTACTAGATCCAGGGTTCCTGATCTCAAAAAATTTATAGTCTGTGTACGTAGCACATACACCCATGAATCAAACAAACAAAAAAATCCCCCATACATTTTATAGCATTTTTATAATATTTTATGGGTTTTCGTATTGAACACTCCATTTTTATTTCCTTCGGAGTTCCAGTGACTCTGAAGTAGGCAGGACAGGTATTAGCATCACATCATAAATCTGGGGAAATTGATACCTAGAAAGGTTGAGCAATTTGCCAGGGCCATACAGCTGCTTAGTGGCAGAACCTAGATGAAGCATTGGCTCCACAGATACTGTGCCCAGTGCTCTTCCCAATAAACATCCACCCTTCTGTGCTTTCCTTCCCCACCATCTACTTTATTTTAGTGACTTAAATATACCCTTAAGTAAGAGATTATCAAATAACTCATTTATTTAAAATCATTTGCTGAGCCTTATGCAAGAGTCTGAGCCAGATGATTTGTGGGATACAGACATGGCTACAATGGAAAAGTCATAATACCTTTAGAGAGAGTTAGCATCATAGGAGAGGAAGAGGAGAGTGTTTCCCGTATGAGAGTCCAGAAAGGCTGTGTGATGAAGCCAGCTCCTAACTGGGCCTTCCAAGTCTGGGTAGAAGAGCAGATAAGACTCAGATCTGCAAGAAATGCAGCTTATTCTTTGTATCAACCAAAAACCAAACCCACTGCTGTCGAGGCAATTCTAACTCATAGCTACCCTATAGGACAGAGTAGAACTGCCCCATAGGGTTTCCAAGGCTGTAAATCTGTATGGAAGCAGACTGCCTCATCTTTCTCCAGTGGAGCAGTTGGTGGGTTCTAAACGCTGACCTTTGGGTTAACAGATGAGAATTTAACCACTGCACAGCTCAGTTCCTATTTTGTGTTCCCTCTCCACATGGAGGCAGTGGCTTGTTTTCAGTCAGTTTGTAATCTCAGTCACTCAGGGTCTTCTTTCATCCCTTGCTGATGTGGTGTCTGTGTTACTGGGGGCAGCAGGAGAAGGACTGACTTGGTACCTAGAGAGGGGAGGAGGTCATCCTTCCTCATCACCTATGAGGCCACTAGTATCCACTAAGAGCTCACATGCTGTTCAGGTGGCCTCCCGTCATTGTCCTTAGAAAGCATTGTAACCCTCCACTTGTTCAAATCATCACAGGCCCCATTGATCCAGCTCTCAGAGCCTCTCTCAAAACCCTCCTGCATATTCAGGGAGCATTTTTTGCAAAACTGCCTCAGACCCACCAGCCTAGACACCCCACACAGCCTCACTGCTCTATTGCTCCCAAGCCTGGGAGACTCAGGAGTTCTACATGATTTTTTCCTCAGAGATTCACCTGCATCATAAGACACAAGTCATTTCCCCTCAGATCTCCACAAGCAAGGGCATATTCTGCTGTGGCACATTCTCAGCACCTCAAATATCTACTTCTTCCTAGCTTCTTCTAAGCATTCCTCCTCCCTCAGCCTGTGGAAGTTTTATATAAACAAGCAAGGGCAGGAGTAGGGGAGCTGGAAAAAACTGATTGACCACATATTCTTACATATGTATGAACCTCAGCTTTTGATAATTAAAAGCCAATAGTTTGACTCATGTTCTCTGTAGATTTGGTTATTCAGCTTGTTTGTTGTCTGTGATAAAATCTTCCCCTCAGGTAATAATGCTGCCTACTGAACAGGGCAAAATTTGAGGGAAGAAGAAAGGAAATCAGATGAAGAAACAACTTGGGGAATAATTTAAAACCCTTATCCTGTAGGGCTTGGAAATGCTGATATGGTAGTGGGGAAGGACAAGCAAGGGAGCAATGTGAGAGATATCGTGAAGGTAAAATTAACAGGGTTCGTTTTTTTCATCCTTACAAAACCTGTCTTCTCCTGAGAGTGTATTTGTGAAAAATAAATAAATTTTTAAGCAACTTATCAAAACTGGCGATTTCTAAATAATAAAAAAACAGGACTGGAACCTACTCCAATCTCCCATGTTATAATTCTCTTCTCCATTTTCTACCACCCTCTGTCTGAGCTAAACAAACTTGCTTGTTTAGCAACCTTCACTCATTTCCAGATCCATGACTTTCTACAAGTCATTTCCTCTGAAAGCACATCTGTCATAATGAGAAGGGCTCAGGTGATGTTCAGTTGTCTCTAAGGCCTGGGCAGGGGGAACTGGAGCTATTTTATCAAAGGCTGTTCCTTGGCCTCTGATTTCATTGCCAGTATCAATGCTCAGAGGCAGAGCCAGTGGCTGTCATGAGTCAGGCTAGAAAGAGAGATAAGCATGGTGTGATCCATCAGGTAGAGTAAGGGTCAGGGACACTTGGGTGAGGGTGATACAGCTGAGCTGGCTAAATGATACATATCCCAGAGAGAATGGCCACTCACAGAAGCACCCCCAGATGGTATCTGGGAGAGACAGGCAGGACCTAGTCTCTTGAAGGAGAACCAACTGATGTGAGGCAGGATAGTGTCTCCTACAGGAAGTCTGAGACACCAGGCAGCATGGGATGGGTGGAAGCCAGTCTCTGAATTGGCTCCACGTAGGGTACAATGGAAGGCATTGGCCAAAACAAGGCTCCAAGAATTGACAGAAAACCAACTGAGATGTTTCAAAAAATATGCAACACTGAAAGAGTTCACTCATCTATGGAAAGAAATTTGGAAGACAGCTACCTGGTCAACCGATGGGAAGAAATCCATAGATGTGCCTCTTCCAAAGAAAGGTGATCCAGCAGAAAGTGGAAATTATAAAACAATATCATTATTATTACACACAAGAAAAATTATGCTGAAGATAATTCAAAAATGGTTGCAGCAGTACATTGACAGGGAACTGCCAGAAATTCAAGACAGATTCAGAAAAGGACGTGGAACAAGGGATATCATTGTTGATGTCAGATGGATCTTGCCTGAAAGATGTTTACCTGTGTTTTATTGTCTATGCAGAAGCATTTGACTGTGTATATCATAACAAATTATGGACAACATTGCGACTAATGGGAATTCCAGAACACTTAATTGTGTTCACAAGGAACCAGTACATAGACCAAGAAGCAGTCATTCAAAGCATACAAGGGGATACTACATGGTTTAATATCAGGAAAGTGTGCACAAAGATTGTATCCTTTCACCATACTTATTCAGTTTGTACGCTGAGCAAATAATCTGAGAAGCTGGACTATATGAAGAAGAACGCAGCATCAGGATTGGAGGAAAACTCATTAACAACTTGCAATATACTGATGACACATCCTTGCTTGCGGAAAATAAAGAGGACTTGAAACATTCACTGATGAAGAACAAAGACTACAGACTTCAGTATGGATTACATCTCAGCATAAAGAAAACAAAAATTCTCACAATTGGACCAATAAGCAACATCATGATAAACGGAGAAAATATCGGAGTTGTCGAGGACTTCATTTTATTTGGATCCACAATCAATGCCCATGGAAGCAGCAGTCAAAAAATCAAACAGCATATTTCATTGAGTAAATCTGCTCCAAAAGACCTCTTTAAAGTGTTGAAAAGCAAAGATGTCACTTTGGGGATAAGGTTCGCCTGGCCCAAGCCATGGTATTTTCCATCACCTCATACTCATGTAAAAGCCGGAAATCAATAAGGAAGACAGAAGAAGAACTGATGACTTTGAATTATGGTGTTGGCGAAGAATATTGAATATACCATGGACTGCCAGAAGAACAAACAATCTTGGAAGAAGTACAGCCAGAATGCTCATTAAAAGCAAAAACAGTGACACTTTGTTGCTCATACTTTGGACATGTTATCAGGAGGGACCAATCCCTGGAGAAGGACATCATGCTTGGAAAATAGAGGGTCAGCAAAAAATGGAAGATCCTCGATGAGATGGATTGACCACAGCTGCAACAATGGTCTCAAACACAGCAACAATTGTGAGGATGGCACGGGACTAGGCAGTGTTTCGTTCTGTTGTACATAGGGTTGCTGTGAGTCAGGACCAACTACACAGCAGCTAACAAAGCAACAAAAAGGTATAGTTATGACTGGCAGCCTACTAGAGTGTCAAGGTTGGTCCCAGACACCGTAAGCAGGTCCAGTTCATATTCTTTCTCAATCCCGGGCACCACTGGTCTTGGTAACTCCATGACAAGAGCTACAAACCATGGAGACAGCAGAGCATAATAGACAAGAGTAAAAGATTGGGAGTCAAATAAATTCACTAGAATATAAGCTCTGTGAAGGCATACTTTTTTTTTTTTTTTTTTTGGTCTATTTAATTCACTCCTATATCCTCTGCATTTAGAATGGTGCCTGGCACACAGTGTGCACTCAATAAATACTTGTGGAAAAAAATGAATGGTATCATGGCCCTGCCTTTTGCCAGCCATGTGACCTTGAGCAACATATTTAGCCTTTGCTATTCTTAGATTCAGTTTTCTTATTGTTGTTGTTTTTAGACAATATATATCAAGGGCAGAATGTTGGCCCGCATGATGTCCACCCTTTTATTACTTCCGTGAATATGTTACTTGTCATGGCAAAAAAGGACTTTGCAGATGTAGTTAAGGTTACTAATTAGCTGACCTTACAATTGGGAGACTATCCTCGATTACCCAAGAAGTCCTAATATAACTACATGAACCATTAAAAGCAAAGATCTTTCTCAGGCTACTAAGGAGAGGTCAGAGATTTGAAGCACAAGAAGGATTTGACGTGCCTTTGCTGGCTTGAAGATGAAGGGGGCCATGTGTCAAAGAAAGAGAGACTTCTGCCCTACAACCACCAGGAACTGAATTCTGTCAGCAGGCTGAGTAAACTCGGAAGCAGAATCTTCCTCAGAGCCTCTAGATAAGGGCCCGGTCCAGCCAACACCTTGATTTGCACCTGATGAGAGGATCCATCTGAGTCCCACTGTGCCCAGACTTCTAACCTACAGAACTATGAGATAATAAATGGCTATCATTTTAAGGCACCAAGTTTTCAGTGATTTCTATGGTGACAATAACTAACTAATACAGAATACATACACAACACACACAGACACATAAAGTAATATTAATACAGAAAGATGATAGATAGATAGATGGACGGATGGATGAACAGATGAGTAGATGGATGGACAGATAGATAATAGGCAGAGACAGATAGATAAACAAATTTTGCATAGCACCTAGAGAATTCTAATCATCAATAATGGTAACCAGAGCTGAAAATCTCCATAGCTTACATCTGAATTTCCAGGTTCCTCCTCAACCCTTTCCTGGTGATTACCTCCTAGTCCTAATCATTCATTAATTTTGCAGTGAAATGCTCCCTATGGGCCTAATTTTAAATTAAATTCTTTAGGCAAGTTTCTCTTGCTGAGAATAAGCTCAACAGTGAAGGATCATTTGTGTGTGAAAAGCTTCAGTCCACCAAGGTAGACTGTCTCCATTGTACATGAGGATGGTTGAGAAGAAAAGGTAAAGAAAAGTGACAACTAAGCCTGAAAAAGTGACTCTGTAGGCTACCAAGAAGGCAGTCTGCTACTTTCCTCATGCACAAGTAAATCCCCATATAACACTTTAAGTAAGTGAAGCCCTCCTTCAGTGAAGTTTTCTGTGTGGTTGCTGGTGCCCAAGGCTGACAGTTGTCAATCACAACACAGGTCCAATACCTGACTCTGTAGTACAGAATCCTACGATGTCAGAGATGGCTGGAGCCTCAGAGGTCATCCAATCAGTTAGGGTTTAGCTTTGGAAAACAGAATACACTCCAGCTAATTTGAGCAATATGGGATTCATTATACTGTATTTTGATAGCTTAGAAAATTACTAGGGGGATGCGTTGCTGAAGAAACAGACCCCAGGCTTAGTCTCCTGGAATAATCCCAAAGCCACACACTGGAAGCAGTCCACTAAAGGAGCTGCCCCTCCTGACACTTGCAGGAAGCTACCAGGAAGCCACCACTATAGCTACCAGCTCCAAACCAGGCTGTTTCTGTTCCTAGTGACAAGTAAAAATGAAAGGCTCATGCCTTGTCTCACTCCCTACTTAGTTCAGTTCATAATTTAAGTCTTTATCAAGGGTATCACAAATTCTGGAAATGTAGGTTTTAGCTCTCCAGCCTCCTCAGCCAGTAAGGAACAATCAGAAAAGTTAGAATCCACACTAACCACAGTATACACAAAAGTGTCTACTCCTAACTCCTCATATAGATCCAGATTCAACTAACCTTTACTGGAGTCCTACACTGGCCAGATATTATAATGCATGATGTCTTCTATATCATTTTATTTATATTCTTTACAATCTTTTAAGTCACCTTTTATTGTCCTCATTTTATACATAAAGAAACTGAAGTTCAATGAGATTTTGAATCTCATCGATTATCTCACAAAATTTATTTAACAGATGTTTAGTGAATCCCTACCATGTGCTAGGCTAAACAGAAAAGATTTTTTTTCCCTTTTTTTTAGTTTCCAGCCACATAGCTTTCTTTAGACAATGTGACCCTTACTATCCAAATGCCAGAGCAACTGTTATATTTTTATATATATTGTAGAAATGTATTGCTGTTGTTAGGTGCCTTAGAGTCAATTTTTGCATCATAATGACCCCATGTGACAGAGTAGAACTGCCTCATAGGGTTTTCTTGGCTATAATCTTTTTCTTTTTTTTTTTTTTTTTGTATTTTAGATGAAGTTTTACAGAACAACCTAGCTTCTCATTAAACAATTAGTACACATATCGTTTTGTGACATTGGTTACCAACCTCATAGCATGTCAACCCTCTCCCTTCTCTACCTTGGGTTCCCAATCATCAGCTTTCCTGACCCCTCCTGCCTTCTAGTCCTTGCCCCTGGGCTGCTGTGCCCCTTTAGTCTCATTTTGTTTTATGGGAAGGTCTAAGCTTTGGCTGAAGGGTGAACCTCAGGAATGACTTCATTACTGAGCCAAAAGGGTGTCTGGGGGCCATATCCTTGAGGTTTCTCCAGTCTCTTTCAGGCCAATAAGTCTGGTCTATTTTTGTGAGTTAGAATTTTGTTACAGATTTTTTTTCAGCTCTGTCCAGGACCCTCTACTGTGATCCCTGTCAGAGCAGTCAGTGGTGGTAGCTGGGCACCATCTAGTTGTGTTGTACTCAGTCTGGTGGATGCTGTGGTAGCTGTGGTCCATTAGTCCTTTGGACTAATCTTTCCCTTGTGTCTTTGGTTTTCTTCATTCTCCCTTGCTCCCGACTGGGTGAGACCAGTGGAGTATCTTAGACGGCCACTCACAAGCTTTTAAGACTCCAGATGCTACTTACCAAAGTAGAATGTTGAACATTTTCTTTATAAACTATGTTATGCCGGTTGAGCTAGATTTTCCCTGAGACCATGGTCCCCACAGCCCTCCGCCCAGCAATTCAGTCCCTCAGGAAGTTTGGAAGAGTCTATGGAGCTTCCATGACCTTTTCTTGTATAAGTTGTGCTGGCTTCCCCAGTGTTGTGTACTGTCTTACCCTTCACCAAAGTTACCACTTATCTATGGTCTATTTAGTATTTTTCCATCCCCACCCCTCCCTCGTAACCATCAAAGATTGTTTCTTTTTGTGTGTAAACCTTTTCATGAGTTTTCTATAGTACGCTCATGCAAAATGTGTCCTTTTGTAATTGACTTATCACTCAGCATAATGCCCTCCAGATTCATCCATGTTGTGAGATGCTTTGAAGATTCATCATTGTTCTTTATCATTGGGTATTACTCCATTGTGTATGTGTACTGTAGTTTATCTATTCATCTGTTGATGGGCATTTAGGTTCTTTCCATCTTTTTGCTATTGTGAACAATGCTGCAATGAACCTGTGTGTGCATGTGTCTATTCTTGTTGAGGGCTCTTATTTCTCTAGGATATATTCCTAGGAGTGGGATTACTGGATCATATGGTATTTCTATTTCTAGCTGTTCCAGAATGATTGTACCATTTTGCATTGCCACCAGCAGTGCATAAGAGTTCCAATCTCCCCGCAGTCTCTCCAACATTTGTTATTTTCTGTTTTTTTGATTCTTGCCAGTAATGCCAGGGTGAGATGGTATCTAATTGTGGTTTTGATTTGCATTTCTCTAATGGGTAGTGATCATGAGCATTTCCTCATGTGTCTGTTAGCTACTTGAATGTCTTCTTTGGTGAAGTGTCTGTTCATTTCCTTTGCCCATTTTTTAATTGGATTATTTGTCTTTTTGTTGTAGAGGTGTTGGATTTTCCTGTAGATTTCAGAGATTAGACTTTTGTCATATTTGTCACAGCCAAAATTTTTTCCCAGTCTGCAGGTTCTCTTTTAACTCTTTTGGTGAAGTCTTTTGATGAGCATAAATGTTTACTTTTTAGAAGATCCAAGTTACCTAGCTAATCTTCTGGAGTTTGTGTGTTGTTAGTTAAGGTTTGTATCCTGTTAGTGCTGTGTGTCAGGGCCTCTAGCATTGATCCTACTTTTTCTTCTATGATCTTTATAGTTTTGGGTTTTATATTTAGGTCTTTGATCCATTTTGAATTAGTTTTTGTGTAAGGTGTGGGGTATGGGTCCTTCCATTTTTATGCAGATGGACATCCAGTTTTGCCTGCGCCATTTGTTAAAAGACTGTCTTTTCCCTCATTTGATGGACTTTGGGCCTTTGTCGAGGATCAGGTGACCGTAGATGGATGGATTTACATCTGGGTTCTCAATTCTGTTCCACTGGTCAGTGTATCTGTTGTTGTACCAGTACCAGGCTGTTTTGACTACTGTAGCTGTATAGTAGGTTCTGAGGTCAGGTAGTGCAAGTCAGTCCTCCTACTTTATTCTTCTTCAGTAGTGCTTTACTTCTCCAGGGCCTCTTCCCTTTCTATATAAAGTTAATGATTAGTTTTTCCATCTCTTAAAGAATGCAGTTGGTATTTGAATCTGGATTGCATTGCATTTGTAGATTGCTTTGGGTAGAATTAACATTTTCACAATGTTGAGTCTACCTATCCGTGAGCATGGTATGTTTTTCCATTTTTGTAGATCTCTTTTGGTTTCTTACAGTAATGTTTTGTGGTTGTCTTTGTATAGGTCTTGTACATCCCTGGTTATATTTATTCCTGAAGTATTTTATTTTTTTAGGGGCTATTATAAATGGTATTGTTTTCCTGATTTCCTTTTTATTGGTGTATAGGAATCCAGCTGATTTTTGTATGTTTATCTTGTATCCTGCTACTCTGCTGAATTTTTCTATTAGCTCCAGTAGTTTTCTCATGGAGTCTTTTGGGTTTTCTATGTACAGTATCATATTATTTGCGAATAGGGACAGTTTTACTTCTTTATTATCAGTTGGGATGCTCTTTATTTCTTTTTCTTGCCTTATTGCTCTAGCTAGGACTTTCAGCACAGTGTTAAATAGGAATGGTGATAAAGGGCATCCTTGAGGAAAGACTTAATTTCTAAGTCAAATTTCTTAAAATCTAACATGAGTGGCTTAAACTTTGGCATCCATGAGAATTGCCTAAGGAGCTGGATTTCCCAGTAGATGGCTGACCCCCTACTACCAGGTGTCTGGGGAAAGAAACACAGCCTGGGACTGGTTCACATCCAAGTGATGATCTGAGCCCTAGCCGCATGATTCCAGATCCAGTTTCTCTGTGTTATCCTGAAAATTCCTCTGGGTACCAGGTAGGAAGTGAATAAACATGTGGAGAAGGCAGACACAGTCAATAGGTGTTAAGTCAATTATTTCTAACTTGAACATAGCAGGACAGCTGCCTGGTGAAACAACGCATTCTTGAATTAGTCAGGCCTTTGGATACCCATGTGGTAATCCCCGCAAGGTCCTCACCCCCTTCTTTGCCTGGCATGAACTCAAGTGAGGAGGAGAATCTCCTTCTACTTCCATCTCCTGCCTGAGCACCTCCCGCACTAAATCATGATTGCCTCTGGTCTTGTCTGTCAGCTCTCCATAAGTAACATGAAGGCTGAGAACTCTGTCTGTCCTGTTCACAGTTATGTTGAACTGCAGGCCAGGTGCCGTGCTAAGTTCTAAGGCACAATAAATATCTGTGGAAGGGAAAGAAAGCAAGGGAGGGAATAAATTTTGTCCCTTCACATTGGGGAAATGTATGTTCTCCAGTCTTACCTTTCATAAAGAGGAAAACCACCCCAGAGATTCAGAACAGTCTGCACAATGCATTTCCTCTTATTGTTGGCCAACGGGCTGCAGAACTTCTCTGCGGACAGAATGTGCAGTCAAACTCCATGGCTCCACCAGATGCACCTTCCCAACTCAAGGAGCCAGTTCTCCACTCCCACACCCTGCCAGTTGAAGAGGCAGTGGAAAGCGTTTTCATTTTTTAATTCAAATACTTCTTTTTCTGGGCTCTGTTCTAGGTGCCTGGAGTAAAGTGGTGAACAAGCCAAGTTCTTGCTGTCATAAAATTTATATTCTAGTCAGATACAGACAATAAATAAATGTATGAATGGGCAAACAGTAATTGCAAATTATGATGAGCATTAGAAAGGAAAAATAAGAGAATGTGTTAGAGTCATGGGGTAATTACTTAAGAGAGTTGGTCAGAGAAAGCATCTTGTGCATGTGAAATTTAAGCAGAAACCTACAGATAAGATGGTACCCACCACGGACAGACCTGGGGGAATAATGTTCCCCGAAAAGGAAACACCAAGTGCAAAAGCCTTTTGGCATGGTAGATCTTACTATTTTAGAAACAGAATAAATCCAGTGTGTGGCTACAGCTTAGTAGAGGGAGCATGATATCAGGATGAAAATGTAGGCAGGAGCGAGATCACTCAGGCCCTTGGAAGCTATGAAGAGAATGCACGTAAGTAACAATCCCTAGGGATCTACTCTCTGAGCTTCTGACAGGGGTCCAGGCACATGACATAGATGGTAGCCAGACGTAGGTAACTGCCCCTATTGTAAATGCCTCTGATCCAGATGCTTGAAGAGAAATGTAGAAAAGTCTCCTTTGCTTTCTGCTGTCAGTGGGCATGTTCCTAAGGACACCCAGGAGAACTGTCATTATTAGGGTTGAAAACTTACCTTAGTGTAACAACAGAAAAAAGTAGTCTAAAATTACTAGATTTCTTAGATTATATTCCTATTCATATTCTCAATTCAAATGCACTGAAGTTACAAGTCAATATATAATTGTTCTTACTGCTCTGCAATTCATTCCACTTGGGAATTAGGATAGAATGGACCTGCCCCATAGGATTTCCAAGGAGACACTGGTGAATTTGAACTGCCAACCTTCTAATTAGCAGCCAAGCTCTTAACCTGTACGCCACCAGGGCTGGCATAAATTAGCATGAATGTGTCCAGTCCATATAATAGGGAGAGAATGTGGGACTCCTACTAACACACATGGGTTGCTGCTTCACACACCACACAAATGTGGAGGCAGCTGGCAAAGGGAGGCCTAGGTTGGGAGAGATTTTTGAACATCCCTGTAGTTCACAAGGGGTTCTGGTGGTGCAGTGGTTAAGAGCTCGGCTGCTAACCAAAAGGTCAGCCGTTCAAATCCACCAGCCACTCCTTGGAAACCCTATGAGGCAGTTCTACTCTGTCCTATAGGGTCACTATTAATAAGAATTGACTCAACAGCAATGGGATTTATATTAACAGTAGCTGTTCCCACCATTACTTCCACCCCACCCCCATGGGGGTAGAAGCTACTTAAGAAGTTTAATTTCCCAACCTCTGAATCAGAGAAAGGATATGTTTGCTTGAATGTGGGGGTATTTTGGTGAGCAGGGGTTGGAGGAACTAGTGAAAAAGAAAATGGGATTTTTTGCATTCAACGAAAGAGTTTTCTGCCTGCATGGTGGGGGAAACTCAAGTTGAACATTTAATATGTACATAAATATGCCTGTTTCTTCATTGCTAAATGAAATGGAACTGGAACCTGGATGATTTTTTCAGTAAGTCACAATTCCTTTGCTTTTAGTGTTTGGTATTCTTTTCTGTTCCGTGTTATATGGGGTAGAACTTTGGGGTCTCAAGCAAGGCAGTTTCACAAGCACTTAAAGATCAAAACTCTTTTCTGAAAAATAACATTGCCTGTAGCAGTGGGCACCCCCACAGCAACTATCTGTGAAGGTGAAGGTTGGCCTTCTCTCTGGGAGAGATGAGAAGTCCATTTTGTAAATTTGAACAATGTAAGAGCAATATGGGCTCCTCTGAAGGGTAGATATTTAGCATTTTCCAGTTCCCCCATGTCATGGATTGAGTTGTATCCCCCAAAAATATCTGTCAGCCTTGCTGGGTCATGATTCCCAGTGTTGTATGATTGTGTAATCTGATGTGATTTCCTTATGTGTTGTAAACTCTATCACTATGATGAGATTATATGTGATCTCCTTATGTGTTATAAATTCTATCACTGTGATGAGGTTATACTGATGAGGTTGACGATTAGATAGTATCTTAATGCAATCTCTTTTGAGATATAATAGAGAGAAGTGAGCAGAGACGCCTGGGAACCTCATACCACCAAGAAAGCAGTGCCAAGAGCAGAGCGCATCCTTTGGACCTGTGGTTCCTGCGCTGAGATGCTCCCAGACCAAAGGAAGGCTGATGCATCACAAGGACCTTCCTCCAGAGATGACAGAGAGAGAAAGCCTTCTCCTGGAGCTGTTGCCCTGAATTTGGACTTGTAGCTCACTGGACTGTGAGAGAATAAATTTTTCTTTGTTGAAGCCATCCACTTGTGGTATTTCTGTTAGAGCAGCACTGGATGACTAAGACACCCACCCTAGTCAGCTAATGTTAATAATCATTGTTTATCATTCTAAATATATTAATGTATGTACAAGTAAATGAAATCTATATATACACACATTTATGCATGTGTGTATATCTATACATATTTTTATGTTGTTGTGTGCAGTTGAGTCGATTCTGACTAACCTTGGTGGCATGATGGTTAAGTGCTCAGCTGCTAACTGAAAGGTTCGCAGTTTGAACCCACCAGCCGCTCAGCAGGAGAAAAGACCTGGCAATCTACTCCCATACAGAGTACAGCCTACAGCCTAGCAAACTCTCCCTGGTTTTCTTAACAGAATGTAACACTCACATATTACATGATTCCCTCAGTGGTGCAAAAGGTCATCATGCTTGGCTGCTAGGAGAAAGCTTGGAGGTTGGAGTCTATCCAGAGGCACCTTGGAAGAAAGTTCCGGCGATCTACTTCCGAAAAAATCCTACAGAGCACAGTTCTACTCTGACACACACGGGGTCACCATGAGTCAGAATCAACTCGACAACACCTGGTTTACTGATAGCATACTATACCCAGTCCTCTGCACTTTGCTTTTTTTTGTTAACAATTTCTTTGAGATTTCCATTATAGGACATAAAGACCTTTTCATTTTGCTTTAAAACAGCTGCATAATATTCCATTGAATGGCTATGACATGATTTATTTCACTGGTCCCTTACAAATGAACATTTAGGCTATTTCCAAATGTGCCAGCACAGATGATGCTACAATAAATAATCATCATGTAAATGTCATTTTGCACATGTCACATCTTTTGTTTGTTTTTAGTATGAATTAGTTGTTAATACTTTAAAATAGAAAGATTTCACATACACCTAATTGAGATTTCTTGCTTTTCTCGAAAGATCAGAAGATCTGATGACAGTGGCCCACAGTCTCATGTGGCTCCCATCAGCTGGAGCTGGGAAGTTGCTGCCAATTCAGCTGGAGCCCACGGTCTCCTACTTGCCATTGCCAGCACAGCGTAGCTCCCTCACTGATGTTACTGGCTAGGCCCCCTGGAGGCACAGGAATGGACCCCAATCCATATTCTCTAGTTTCACTCTAGTTTAAGGTGTTATCAGAAAGCAAAGTAAGTTTATGTATTAGCTCAGATCATTCTCATCACCTTCTCAAAAAAAAAAAAAAAAAAAAAGCCTTCACTTAGAATTTAATGTTATGCCTTCTGCTGCTATAGAAAGTTGGAATAAGAATTGTCTATTTAAGAAGGATTTGAGTGTCTTTTATAAGGCTTGTCATTGAAGATACTGTCCACTGTGTTACTCAAAGTTCTTTATATAATTCTCATTCCATTAATGTCTGCTTAGGTTTGATTCCAGAATGAAAAAAAGGTCTCTTCGGGTGAATGCATATGCTTTCTAGTGTCAAAAAATGAAAATGTAATAATGCGACCAACGTCCACTCGTGCATTAAGAAACCCAGAAAATGTGTAGCCAGATTCATTGTCCCTTGAGAATTAGCAGCTGATCCCTGCTGCCCCAGGAGGGTCTTCCTCTTGCATTTTATGTAAATCAGCAATGAGCGTCTCCCACTTCTTAGCCACATGCAGTCCATCCATTTTCAAGTCCCATCCATTAGCTGATTTCAGGATGAACACCAGAAACCTGCCACTTCATTGCTACTTCTCAGATATGCCCCCAAATTCAGATTTTAGTGGCTAAAACACAGTGCTAGTTATTTCGTTGATATTCTCGTAGTCAATAATGTAGGTAATCTAAGTTGTAAAATCATACATTTTCCCCTGAACAACCTAATAAAGCTATTTTTATAAGCATGTATATTTGTCCTCAACTAGCTCTAGCAGAAGAAAGAAGGGTAGCTTAGCACTGAGTTAGGTGTCCTTTTCTTTTTTTTTTTTGGAGATCTGGTGGCACAGTGGTTAAGAACTCCAGCTGCTAACCAAAAGGTCAGCAGTTCAAATCCACCAGCCAATTCTTGGAAACCCTATGGGGCAGTTCTACTCTGTCCTGTTGGGTCTCTATGAGTTGGAATTGACTCAACAGCAATGGGTTTTTTTGGTTCTATTTTTTTAAACGTCTAAAGTATTTGTTGAGCACTGTGTTTCAGTTGAGGAGGCCTGGTGGCACAGTGGTTAAGTGCTTGGCTGCTAACCAAAAAGTCTGGTTGTTCAAACCCATCAGTCATTTCTTGGGAGAAAGGTATGGCAGTCTGGTTCCTAAAGATTACAGCCTTGGAAACCTCATGGGCAGTTTTACTCTGTCCTATAGAGTTGCTACGAGTCAGAATTCGACTTGATGGCAATGTTTGGGTTTTGGGTTTGTTTCAATTGGAACACTGTAGATGTTTACATTGGAACACTGTGGAAAGAGGTGAGGTATAAATTTTAAATAGTAAAAAGAATACTGTTTTCTTTAAAAAGAAATTATTATTATTTAACGCTAAAAATACACTCTAGTCTAAAAGTTAATTTCACACATTTAATGATTTAATGAAGTTCTTAACTTCACTTAAAAATTCTGATTACCCAGCCAAAGTAAGTCTCAATCTTGCTGAAGTAATGAGCCTGTCATGATTGCTTGTTAAGTAGGTTGGCCGTCATTTGAGTCTCCAGCCATTTTCCCAGTTTCAGAATCTTAGGGGACAATAGTCAAAGCCTATTGAAAAAAGCCCTGGCTGTTTGCTGCTGTGCTGCCATTAATTAGTTGCATGAGCTTCAGTAAGTGGCTGCAGCAGTAGGTTTCTCACCTGTAAAATGTGACTGCTACCTCTCAAGGTCACTGTGATGACAAGCAAATGAGAATGGAATATACAAACATTCTTGGAAAAGTAGTAAGTGGCCTAATAGTAGTAATAATAAAAGCAAATATGTACCAGTCACCCTTCTAAGTTACTTACATGTATTAACCCATTCAATCCTTATAACACCCCTGCGAGGAACTATTGTTGCAGTGCTCACATTTTACAGATGGGGAAACTGAGGCACAGAGCAGTCATAAGAATTACCAAAGATCACACAAATGGTAATTGGCAGAGCCAGGATTTGAACTTAGGCTGTGTGGTTCCAAGGTTCGTGTTGTTAACCACTATGCTGCCTCCCAATGCAAGGAATTATTACATTTAATAAATTCCTTTGGAGCCCCCAAGGTTGACAAACTTCTTTCAAATGCCCAGACATCAGTTCATGCTCAGAAAAGAAGAAACAAGTCTTCCTTTGTGTTTCTTACAATTATAGCTCAGCTGGTTCTTACTAAACAGGAATAGATGGAGGATTTATTGTTGTATAATTTGATACATCACACTTGATTAGTGTATTAGAATTTGCAATGCACTTTCCCACTCATTATCTAATTCCAGTTTCATAATAACCAGGGCAAGGCAAAAAAAAAAAAAATTAGTAGTATTTTCATTTGACAGAGGACGAAGTTAAGGTGGGAAGAAATGATATAAATGGCTAAGGTCTCATAGGTAGTAAAGGGAAAGTTAGGACCAAAGCTTGTGTTTTCCTGAGTCTGAGCCTTTGCTCCACCCACAAATCCATCCAGCTTTTCACCAATCTCAGACTCAGATAACAGCATGGTAAGGGGATAACATAACTGAATCCTTTCATCCTTACATTTATGTTTTTCTTTTGCACCTGCTATAGGGTGCTGGGCAGGACAGCAGAGGACATAGATGGCCAGTAGAGACTGCCGTGTTGTATTTCTTCCCCTCTCTGTTGCATGCAGGGCATTGACCTTACAAAAGAACACTGAAATAAGGTGCCTCCCTCCTACCCATTCCCTATATACCTAATGTGCATGTGTGTGTCAGGGGCTGGGGGGAGGTACGTGCTCATCAAGGTTTAGAGGCTCCCTTCTCCTTACTGCCTGACAAGTACACCCGTGGACGAGGTTCCTTCCCTTTTCCCCTGTTTCTCCAAAACTGAAGTGGAAGGTAGGCAAGAGAGGAATCTTGGGTGCCTTCTGGTGCTTTTCCGATCTTGCCCTGTAAATGGTGTATCTTTCCCTGGAGGCAGCATCAGAGGCAGCCCTTTCCCATGTGCTTCACAACCCAATTGTAGCAGACAATGTTCAAGAGCTAGTCAGGGGACCAGAGAGGATAGCAGAGGACATTAACAAAAGACAAAGAGAGGAGGGTATGAGGCATTATCTATTGGAAGCAGCAATCAAGAATTACTACAGAAGAGATTAGGAAGGAAACATATTTACTGATGAGGAAACTGAGGCTCAGAAGAAATAGGAGACTCCTTGGAAAATCCATCACAGACCCACAATGCTCTTCCAAGATGTGTTATTTGTTTGCAGCTAAAAACTCCTCACACTCCACATCTCAGTTACTTCACAGGAAGCCAAGTTCTTCTGTTTTAGTCTCACAGATAAAATCAAATCAGTAGGTTATGAGAAAATGAGCAAGCATACAGTTACCCTAACTGAAATGAGAGAAGTGGGGTCATAATGGTTCCAGCCAGGACAGATACAGCCATTGGCAGGTATACCAGTTGCAAGCAACACTGTCCCCTGTACTACCATATGACAGTCTGCTTCTGTAAAGATTTACAGCTTTGGAAACCCTATGGGGTTGCTCTGAGTCAGAATTGACTTGACAGCAATGGGGTTAGCTTTGGTTTGGGTGATGCAAATGATTTCCATTTGACTACTAACCTAAAGGAGCTCTGGTGGCACGGTGGTTAAAGAGCTTGGCTGCTAACCAAAAGGTCAGCAGTTTGAATCCATCAGTCGCTCCTTGGAAACCCTATGGGGCAGTTCTACTCTGTCCTATAGGGTCACTATGAGTTAGAATTGACTCAACAACAACAGGTTACTAACCTAAAGGTTGGTGATTCAACCCACCCAGGCATGCCATGGAAGAAAGGTCTAGTGATCTGCTTCTGTAAAGATTACAGCCAAAAAACCCATGAAGAAGTTGTACTCTGTAACACGTGGAGTTGCTGTGAGTCTGAATCAACTCAATTGCAATGGGTTTGGTTTGGTTTTGGTTATCTCTACTATAGAACATATAACAGTGGATATATTTGTTCATGAATCCATCTCTGAACTGGAGAGTGAATTCTACAAAATCAGGAAGGGTTTTATTCATCTTTATTATTCCCAGAGCTTCTCTTGATGCCTAGAAATAGTAGGAGTTAATATTTAATAAATGAGAGAATAAATGAATGAATGAAAAGTTGTCACAAAAAAAAAAAATCTTCCCCAGAAGAAACTTATGCTACAAGTTCATTTGGAGATGTACACCAAATGAGTTTATAATCCATCTCTAAATGTCACTAAGAGGTAGCCAACCTAAACTGTAATTAATGCAAAGTAATCTGTAAATTTGTCAACTGTAAACAGCTACAGAAGGATGCTAAATGCAAAAGGGAAGGGCGGATGCAACAACACAGGGAGGTGACAACGGCCAGAGAGGAGAGCTGAGGAGCGGAGGGTTGTCTGTCTCCTGCTCTGCTCGGGGTTGAGGGTGCTCAGACTGGAAATGTTCTGGCTCTTCAGACAGAAACCTCTCTCGGGAGGAGAGAGAAAATTCGTCAAGCTACCAAGGCTTGACAGGACTGTCCCTTGAGAACATCCAGCTCTGATTCTATATTCACCAAGAAACCTTCTGAACTGTCATGCATTTTTCTCAGTGACCTCACAGTCTCAGGCCAGGTTTTTCTCCAGCTGTAAATTAACAAACCAGCAGTCTGATTTACATTTCGAGATTTTCGGGAGTGTGGTATCATGAGCCAATTATTCAGTGTCTGGACGTGCCAGGAAAAAAAAAAATTAAAATCAAGTGACTAGCGTGAAAGAGCTGTGGACTGGACCTCAGAGAGCAAGAAAGTACTGGCCTTACTTGTCAGATTACTTTAGGGAAAAGCCAAGGGCTGGAAGGAAGTCTGAACCCTCAGTATTATTATTACCCTTACACTCCTTCAGAGTTCAAAGAAACAGTATACGGACGACAACAGCTAAAGCAATTTCTTTCTTCTCCATAGACACTAAGTGAAAGATCAAAAGGCAACAGCATTTATATGGTAAAAGAACTATTGCTCAGCTAAAAGTATGAACTTTTTGGCAGAGCTACTAATATTAGAATTGTTATAAAGTGAAGCTATCAAATCCAAATTCTAAGATCTTTCAGTATTAGGTAGATAATTATTGATCTAAAACAGTTAACATGAAACCTCTACTTTTAGATATTTCTCACCCCATGACTTCCCACGTGTACTTGTGTGACACCAAAATAATTTATAATTCAATGGGAATAAACCAATCAAATTGGTCGTTTCATCTTCCATAGACAGAATAACTAGCTGAAAAGCTCTCTTTCCCTCTCTCTCCCTCCCTTTTATTTTAATCTTTCCAACCAGTTGGGTTGGCGTTGCACAGATTAGGTACAGATTATCTGTGGTCTGTGAGTCAAAAGAAACTCTCGATTTATTTGCAACTAGACAACATGAAAAGTATCAAAGGGTGATATCATCTAGACATACTTTTGCTTATAGTAGAAAAAATTGCCACACGGTTTTAAAAACTGTTATTTGTGGAGCCTTAGAGCTCTATAAAATTAGAATGTCTTTCCAAAAGCCTCCCTAGGTTGGTGTCTATGTACAGCATTCTCCAGTCACACCAGTCTATCTGTGACTTTCATCCTGTGTGTGTGTGTGTGTGTGTGTGTGTGTGTGTCCATCTGTCTCTTTGCATAGCTGTCTCTCTCATTCTTTCTCCCTCAGCTCTCCTATCTCATGTCTAATTCTTGCCTCTCCATATTCAATTTTCCCTCCTTCCTTCTCATTTCTTATTTATCTTTCTCTTTACTTATACCAGTGCTGTCTAATAGAACTTTCTATGATGATGACATGTATTATATCTATGCTTTCCAATACAGTAGCCGCTAGCCTCACGTGACTATTGACCACCTGAAATGTGACTAGTGGAACTGAGGCCATGAAGATTTAATTGTATTTACTTTCCGGTCACTTAAATTTCATTTTAAATAGTCACATGTGGCTGGTGGTTACCATACTGGACAGTACAGAATTCTAGTCGGTAGAATTAGTATGTTTTTAATCATGAGACACACACGCACATATGTCTTTCATAGCTCTTATGAAAGAAGACTGCCTCAGCATTCAGGAATTGGAACATTGTGGGTTGAATGGCTGTCACTGAAACTCAGCCTATTTGATTCTTGAGACCAGAATATGAGGTGTGGTCAGACACTTGAGCTTGTGATTCTAACAACTGTTGGGTCCTTCATGTATGAGTCCAAGTTCTACCTGTGTGTGTGTGTGTGTGTGTGTGTGTGTGTGTGTGTGTGTGTGTGTGTAGAGGACCCTCTTTGTGCCTGTTTATAATTTTAAAACAATATAACTAAAAATATTTATCTCTCAAAAGTAAGAAATAAATTTATGTCGTTCTCAAATGATTTCCCCCTCCCAGCCATCAACAAATTCATGGACCCTTATAATTCTTTAAAAACTCCCTAAACTTTTCATTTTTAACGACTTTAAGGAAGAAAAGGGGGAAATGAAGCAAAAAAGGGAAAATACTTTTTTCAAGGCTATAAACTTGTACAGAAATGTAATAGACGCCCCATTCCTGTGAGTTGGTTCTGCCTCTGCCCATCCATAGAACATGAACGAATGATTAGTAAATTCTGAGGATATGTGGATTTGGCATGAAGACCTGTGTATCGGGGCTCTTTGATTAGGCGTTTCTGAGTGCTAAGATTTCACAAGCTTTCAGACTACCTACCAGGCCCAAAGCCGACATCAGTCCGAAGAGCCGCTCCTGTCTTGAACCTGCAGTTGGCGCAATCTAGAGCAAAAGCTCTGCCTACAGGCCACAGGCGTTAGTGGAGTCTCGCTACAGGGTCTTCATTCACACTGACAAGACTATACCGTAGAAAAATCTCATCTCCAAATCCTGCCACAAAATCACACATTCACAGGGATGTGAGGAGGTGGATAAAGTCAAGCATTTGTCAACCACATCCCACCAAAACGCTACCTCCCTGATTCCACCACAGTAAAGTCCTTTATTTCAGAACAAATAGCAGTTCATCATCAGCCTCCTGCTGGGTGCGGTTTCACTGGGCCCTGGGCCTGACGTTCCTCACAGTCCTCAGTTCTCGGCGGATGTGCATACCACTGTAGGCTCTCTTCTTTTATTTGAAGATTAATGTAAATGATTTTACTGACAATGATGTACTTATTAAGGAATCTAGAGATAGAATTAGATCCTCCTACTTTCCCTTCATTTAGTGACAATGGAATAATCTATTGTTACATTAAATGCATTACAGATGAGCATAATAACCTTGCTATTTTTTATCACTTCTCCACCACCTTTACTGGATTTACACTTTATTAGAGACAATGCAGAGCTGTGGTTTCTAAGTTTCTGTTTTGACACTCTCTTTGTGGCACTTTTATCCAGGTTGCCTGGACAAAAAGCCAGCCCTGGGTCTGCAGGAGGGAAGTCTGCCTGGAAAGTCATTGGAGGTTGCTGCCCTTTGGGAGACCGAGCTCCTCTGAAGGAAGTCCACCTCAGCACTCAGGGATTGGAACACTGTGGGATTAACAGCTGTCACTGAAACTCAGGCCTTTTGCTTCTGGAAACCAGAATAGGAGGTGTGGTCAGACACCTGAGCTGTGATTGTAACCCCTGCTGGGTCCTACAGGTATGAGTCCCTGCTTGCCTTGGAGACAGGGAACTGGATAAGATCCAGTGAGGCCATGGGATTGGATCAGACAGTGTCTTTATTCTGTGAGAGCCATACCAGAGTCAGCATTCATTCATTCGGTATTTACTAAGCTCGATAGGCGGACTCAGTACCACGACTAGACAGAGGCATAGATGCTGCTGTCACAGAATTCATAATCTCTGGCGGTCATCTGACAAAAGTATTAGGTCAAAGTTATATAACTATAACTATATATGTGTGTGTGTGTGTGTGTGTGTGTGTGTGTGTTATCTAACATAGAAGATGCTTAGCTGAATTCTGCTGGAATAAATATCTTCGCTCAGTATAAATACAAGCTGTGACCTCACACTTCTGTCAGATGACCACCAGAGTGACGGCAGCATCCATGCCTCTCTCTAGTCATGGTACTGAGCCCGCCTATCTAGCTCAATAAATATTGAATGAATGAATGCTGGGTCTGGTATGTCTCTCATGGAAAAAAGACACTCTCTGAACCAATCACAGTGGTTAAGAGTTTGGCTGCCAACCAAAAGGTGGGCCGTTCAAATCCACCAGCCTCTTCTTGGAAATTGTATGGGGTAGTTCTACTCTGTCCTATAGGGTCACTCAGAGTTAGAATCTGTTCGACGGTAAAGGCTTTTTTTTTTTTTTAATTGTGTGGGAGGAATTATGCTAGGTTTTTCATAGGTTCTGTGAGCAACGCAAAGGCCCTCAAGAAGCTCTCAGGCCAAAAAGGAAAAGAAGACATATACATCAATAACTACTCTAAATTGTAGTTATTTTACAAAATAAATAACTGCAAAAAATATACAAAAGAGCATAAGAAAATACAAATGGATTAAATGTTATGAGAGATTGGGGAAAGTAAGATTTGTGGAAGGATGAGAAAAGCTGGAGTCTATGGAATCAGAACTGAGACTTGATGGAAGAGTATGATAGCATTGTCACAAGTGTAGCTTCTTCGTCACAGAATCAACAGAGCGCTGAGCTTTTCAAAACATTGTCATATTCATTAATCCACTTGAGCTTCATGACAGCCTTGCAGATAGAAAATTTAGTAATATTGATATCATCTTTTCCCTAGTGAAGAATCTGGGCCTTGGATAATTCACATGCTTGCTCAAAGTGACTAGGCTAGCACACTGCTGGGAACTTGTCATTAACCACTCAGAAGGCAATATCTTGAGTCTGACAGTCCAGCTTGTGGTAGGCAGAATTCTAAGATGGCCCAAGGATTTCCCACTTACCCCCTCCCCAGATAATCCTCAGGTCTGTGAATCTGTTGGATTTTACTCATGAATAGTTTATGTTAGATGCCACAGTTGAGTTTAAGAGAGTATCCAGATGGGCCTGATCTAATCATACAAGAAACCATAAACCAAACCCACTGCCAATGAGTCAATTCCAACTCATAGCAACCCTATAGAACAGAGTAGAACTGCCTCATAGAGTTTCCAAGGCTGTAAATCTCTACAGAAGCAGACTGCCACATCTTTCTCCCACAGAGCCACTGGTGGTTTCGAACTGCTGACCTTTCAGTTAGCAGTTGATTGCTTTAACCACTGCACCACAAGCCCTTAAAAAGCACAGCGATTTCTCCAACTGGTCACAAAAAGGGGAATTCAGAGAGATTCTGAGAGTGAGAGAGATTCAACTTGAGGGAGAGTCCCCATGTGGCAAGGACACAGCCTGTAGGAGCTGAGAGCAGTCCCCAGCTGACAGCTAACAGGACAATGGGGACCTCAGTTCTACAACCACAAGGATTGAATTCTACCATCAGCTTGAGAGAGCTTGGAAACTCTGATACTTCAATTTCACTCTTAGGAGACCCTAAACAAAAAATCTAGCTAAAACATGCCCAACCCTGGCCCCTAGAAGCTATAAGATAACAAATTTGTATTGTTTTAAGCTGCTAAATTTGTGGTAACTCATCACACAGCAAAAAAAAAACACAGAAGTCACCTAGAATTTTGTCATAACCTATCTAGCTAACTTGAACACTCTGGACCTACAAAGGCAAGCTCATTACTTTAAGTAGGGTGACCTTTCCCTGGATTGTTGAGTGCATTTCACTCTTAGGCAACTCCTCGGCTTTGCTGATATAATTCAACCAGATTTCTATGATCCAATGCCCTTTCTTGACTTATAAAAATGATCCCTATAGATTTCCAAGACGTGTTGAAGAAAAGGATCCATGCCTGATTGATTGGATAGAATGGTATGGCAGATTGTGTTTTCCAAAAATGTCCACAATATTTCTGGTCTGACATGCTTATCCAGAATTTGCCATTTTCCCAGTGAGGAGTGAATGTGTGTACCCTCCCTCAAACCTGGCTACGAAGGCCTTTGTGACGACCTGGGCTAATATAGTGGCAGTGAGGCTACGTGCCTTCTCAGGCTAGATTATGAAAGATGATACAAGCCACCTGGTGCTCCCTCTCTCTAAAGATGCTTGTTCTTGGAATCCAGCCGTTATGTTGTACAGAAGCCCATGTGGGGAGACCCTCCAGGAGAGATTCTAAGGCCCCTGGTCCTCAGCTCTAGCCAGTGATGTGCTCTTAAATATTTCACCACCGGCTGGGGAGGGGAGAAACTTGATTTGCAGCATTTGCCAATTTCCATAGTGTAAATATTCCCACTATGGCTAATTTCGAAGCATCTCTGGCGGCACGGTAGTTAAGCACTTGTCTGCTAACCAAAAGGTCAGTGGTTCAAACCCACCAGCAGCTCCACAGGAGAAAGATGTGGTAGTCTGCTTCCATAAAGACTTTCAGCCTTGGAAACCCTATGGGACAGTACTGCCCTGTCCTATAGGGTCATTATGGGTTGGAACCAACACGACACAATGGGTATGGCCAATTTGAAACCACAAATATGATGCCACTGAAAACAGACTTGGGAAAGAAATGCACATAATCAGCTTTTGCAAATCAATACAATCTAAACCCAGCACTTACTTATGAGCCACGTGAGTGAGCCATGTTAGAAGTGGAAAGTCCAGCCTTCAGTAGAACTGCCCCAGATAACTCCATGTAAAGCAGGGACATGCCTTCGTCTCCAAGCCCTGCTCAAATTTTAGACTGATAAGCAAAATGAATGACTGTTGTTGTTTGAAGCCACTAAGCATTGGAATAGTTTCTTATAGAACATGAAACAATAAAAACAAATGGATAAAAGTGAAGGAGTGGAAGATTGAATGACGGCTCTGAGGTTGTAAGCCTGGAAGATTGGAAAAGCAGTTAATACGCTATATTTGAAGCTAAGGAATCTGCAGCTAACATTTCAAAGCTTGAAAACCACAATTATAGACAAAAGAAAAGCAAATAGAGAAGTAATTCACACTAAGATGTTAGTGGTGCCCAGCTTACCCTCTAAGGGGATGTTTGCATTTTATAAGAGGTTAATAGAACAAATTAGTAGTTCTAAAGCAATATTGGTGTTGCTGAAATCAAATAATGGTAGTTGCTTATATTGGAATTCACAGAGAAAAGACATTTCAGTGAACAGAATTTTCTCAATTAAAAAAATTTCCCTATGAGAAAATGAAAGGTTTTCTTAAATCTTTGATATCTGCTAGAATTTTGCTGTGGGTGAGTCCTAACAAATGAACAGACAAATTATTAAGTACTACATTAATTTGACCATAAAAAACATAGAATCATCCTTAGTTCATTGGCATCTGCGATTATGATTTCACATTGCAGCTTAGGATATAGTCATATTTCCTGCTGGTTAAGTGTTCTTAGTTTGTAAATGGAATTAAGTATATCAATATTTCATGGAGTTCTTCTCAGAACACCACTTCTTCCAGGTGTTTTGCCAGCTACACAAGATTGAAAACCACTAACATAAATGAACCTGTCATTAGTGGAATATGAGAGGGGATGTTCTTTAGCAGGATGGGAAGCCTCACTTGGCACTGTCCCTGCTCTGATCGCCTGCCCTGCCTTCACCACAGGACAGAAAGAACAGTAATCAGCACTTCAGCATCTTATCTCCAAACGGCTTACTACCCTGGCCTTAAGGCAAATTTAGCCTGAAGACACAGAACCATATGGGGGTCCAAAGAGATGTGATTATGGAATTAGATTGTATAAATATAAAATGAAAATTATATTCAAAGTCTAGAGATAAGACTACAGGGATTGAAAATCGCTAAGAAAATTAAGAAGGAACTCACATTAATAATTGTAGTTCTATCCTCTTAGCTGCTTTAAGAAAGTGTCTGTGTGTGTGTATGTATTTTACATCAAAGTCCTTGAGAACTGTTTCTCAAACCCAAAAACCAAAACTCAATGCCATCAAGTCGATTCCGACTCATAGCGCCCCTATAGGACAGGGTGGAACTGCCCAATAGAGTTTCCAAGGAGCAGCTGGTAGATTCGAACTGCTGACCTTTTGGTTAGCAGCCATAGTGCTTAACCACTGCCCCACCAGGGCTCTCGTTTCTCAAACAGGACTATATAAATAAAAGAAATTATAATCAATAGGTAAAAAAGAAAGTCAGCCAATTCTAAAAAAGTATCTTCTTGATATTAGACTTATAAACAAAAATTATAAAATAAAAACAAAGGGCATAATCCTGAGTAGCGTTATAGACCTAAGAATAATTGCTCTGATACTAAAAATTGTGATGGTTGGAATTCTCAGTATTTGCATCTCCTAATAAAAAGAACAGTTGGCCAGAGGATTCTGAGCTTGTATAAAATACAAGGATAAGATATTCAAAATTATGTATTGATTTACTTGTGGATTATCTCCCGCCCATTTCCAAATTAGATTTGAAGGACTTCTTTTCTAAACCAAAGCTGACTCTCTTTCTCTCTCATACTCTTATTCTTGCTCATGATGTAACAAGATCAATAAGGCTTGATAACTCCTTTCCTTATTGTCACTTGCTGCTTTTTAATAATTGAAGGTACTGACAACACCAACATCTTCTGAGTTTTTTAATCTACTTCTCTTCAGTCCTGTTCCAGCACATACTCTTGTAGTATAAGATGCTTTTCTTTATAATTGTGTCTGCTTGTCCTTTCAGATTTTCTTGTACGTTTTTACTTAGGTTTTACCTAGATTTATTGGTTTTCCTTGAAGGCAATTTTTCTTTTATCTTAAAATAAATTAATTTCAGAATCAAGGCTGGGGTTGAGAGGTAAAAGATAAAGAGGGCATTGGTATACCCTGCCCTCAAAGCAAGCCTTGTCAAAGATTTTAAAACAAAACAAAATCTTTTGTTTATAAAAGTGTGGTGAGATTGGTATCATACTTTGAGTGCTTTCCAACCTGAGGGGTTCACCTTCCAGCACTATATCAATGTCCTGCTGCTATTCATAAGGTTTTCACCAGCCTGTTTTTTTTTTAGAAGTAGATGGCCAGGTCCTTCTTCCTGGTGTGCTGTTACTGCTATTGGCCTAAATGTGACAGAGCCTCAGATTTGCCCTCATCCCTTGACCGAATAATTTCAAGTCATGAAATGTGGTTTGAAAAAAATTTCAAAAACGTAAACAAAAATTAATATAAAAGCATTTTTATCTTATTGCTAGATATAATAGAAAAAATTAAAATAACATAAATGCCACCAATAAGTTTAAATACATTATAGTATATCTACATGATATAATAATTTAAAGAACAATATATGAAATACGATCCCATTTGGGTTTGTGTGTAGCTGCGTGTGCGTCAAGAAGGAAATAAATAGAAATCCTAACAACAGTTTTTTCTGGTATAAGCATTGTGATATTTCTATCTCCTTCCTTATTTTTTCTATACTCTCTAAATTTTCTACAAAATAGATTTTATTTTTATAATCGGGGAAAAAAATGATACTATAAACCAGCCCATTCATGTTCTTAAGAATTAACTAGAATGCCCTATTCTCTGAACTACTCGGAGAGTTTAACCCTGGATTTACTTTTTGGGGGGGTGGGGGTGGGGAGGAGTAATACCCCACTAGGACTTGCCTTCAGCTTGGTTTTTCCTTCCCTACTCCTGCCATGGTTAGAGCTTGGCTGTTAACCAAAAGGTCAGCAGTTCGAATCCACCAGCTGCTCCTCGGAAACCCTATTGGGCAGTTCTCTGTCCTATAGTTGTCGCTGTGAGTTGGAATCAACTCAACGGCAACAGGTTTTTTGTTTTGTTTTGTTTTGTTTGGGGGTGGGGGGGACTCCTGCCTCGGTGTTGCCAGCTCCTGAAGGCTGCATCCCTCTCTGTAGCCAACGCAGAACAATGGAAGTGTATAACTTTCTCTCTTCCATCAGTATTGCTACTCTCTGCCTTCTGCTGTTGCTCAGGCCTTAGCAATAGAGCACTTTCTCTTTCCATTTGTGCAGGCTTTGCCTTAGCAAACATACTTCCTTTAATAATGTTCTTTTTTTCTCATCACCATGAAACTTCCAAGATCCAATTTTCTCCCTTGTACCCAGGCAAATAGAAGTTGTGGTCCCATCACAATTAAGAAAGAACCCTCTGAATTCTAAAGCTCAATCCTGATTATACTTTATCTGTTGATCCTCTTTGGTGACTTTATGCAAAGAAACTCAGCGAAACTTCAGTCCTTTGAATTTTTTAGCCACTTTATCGCATATATGTCAAGAGTTCCAAGGATACTCATACTCTTTGATGCAAATATTCTATTTCTGGGAATATAGTCCAGAGAAAAAACTCCAAAATATTCACCATAGCATTATTTATAATAGCCAAAATTAGAAGCAATAGAACTGATCTACAATTAAGAAATAATTAAATCAGGACCCATTCATAAAATTGAAATAGGTGTATATATATATATGCATATATATACACACATACATGTATATATATATATGCATACATGTATATATAAAACCATTAAAATCAATGATTAAGACTAGATAGTCTCAGACTAGAAAAAACTAGAAAAAGGCAGTACTTAAATAACTTTGAACCTAAATAAAAATGTACAAGAAAACCTGAAAGGACAAGCAGACATGATTATAAAGAAAAGCATCATTTGTCCCTCCAGTTAGCTGTTTCCATTAACATGGAATGTGTCCAAACCCCAATCTAAAGATACACATTAACAGTTAGAAGTTGTAGTACTTGAAGGAGATGTGGCCTGAGATGGAGTTTTCTTCCTTCCCACTTACCCTGTCCCAGCAGTTCAATGGTGTCCTCCTTCTAGAGAGGTAAAGGACACTTCAGTGTTCCAAACACAGCTAAGCATCTCACTTCCCTCCCATCCAAATGCCTCTTCTTTGAACAAAGCAAACTGCAAACCAATATTTATGACTGTCCCACCAATCGTCTGCAGTCCAGTGTCTCTCGCTGGGTCTACGGCACCCCTGCACTATTTCTGCACATCCACGGCTGTGTCTTGTACTAGGGAGTCAGCAACGCTACAGGGACCTGGAAGTTCCAATTCAGCAAACCTCCCGAAGTCCCCAACGCACGGTGTGATCTGGCTCCTGCTGTGCCTCGGTTTCCCCATCTGTGATCTCCATGGTCCCTCTCATGGCTTCCTCTGAGAGGGCACCCTGCCTCTGGCGAGCACCAGGGGGCAGCACCCAGGCTGCCTGGGCGGCTGGTTCTGGGCTGGGGAGCTGGCTCAGAGCAGGGGAGACAGACGCAGGGTGGACAGACCCTGCTGTAGGCTCCACGCAGCCCAATCCCGGGGCATCTCCTCGGCTGGTCCTTTCATCCCCCGTCAACCTGCCTTTCGTTTTCAATTAATTTTCTTTTCAAAAAACAAATGTATACCTCCTGGAGCTCATACCTCTTGTCTGGCACTGCCAGACGCCACCGCCCAGAGAGGTTTGACGAAGGCTGCCTTCACTTTCACCTAAGGTTGCGTTTCCTCCACTGCTAGCGGCTGCTCCGCTTATCATTCGTGCTACCCACATCACTACTGCCAGAGCCACTGCGTCCTCAGTTCTCCACTTGCTCCTTAGCTTGGCTGTTGTCTTCTTTCCGCTGCTGTTGTCTTGTGCTGCTGAGTCGATTCGGACTCACAGCGACCACGTTCGTTAAGGAGTAGAATTGCTCCATAGGGTTTTCTTGGCTGTGATCTTCACAAAAGCAGATCACTAGGCCTTTTCTTCAGCTGTGCCACTGGGTGGGTTCAAACTGCCTACCTTCTGATCACCAGTTGAATGCAAATTGTTTGGGCCACCCAGGGGCCTTTCTCTAGAATGTTGTTAAAATCTCTCATTTAGGGCAGCTAACCCTTTTTCTACCTATTTCTCAAGGTGCATCTACCTAAGACAAGAGAGGAGTATGTCTCTTCCCTGATGACTCTTTGTCCTCTCCCTCTCCCAGTGCATGGCTGGAGAAGGGCAGTTCGTTTATCCTTAGGGAACTCAGAGTCAGCTGAGGCTAAAGCAGGGAGTAGAGCACTCTCTCATTCCCACTCTGGGAACGCAGACCCCCCTGTAAGAGGTGTCTAAGTGGACAAGCAAACCCATATGCATCGCCATGAGGTCATTGTTCTATGCCACACAAATTATCCAGCCTTCCAGCAAGAGAAAAATCCCTCATTAGTGACACTTTCCTTAACCCCCAGGAGGCACATATCAACAGCCTTGAAGACATTCTTTTGTGACCTTGCTTGACTTTTTTCCCAGGGCAGGCAACCTTTCTTTTTTAGGTCCAAGCTAAGAGTCTCTTAAAATCCTGAGCTGCTGTCGACTCCCATGTCTCATATATGCACATTTTATTTTGAACTTTAGAAAAGAAGCGTTGGAGACAATATACTCAAACGATCATAGCAATGGTTAGAGCAGTTGAATTACACATTATTATTCCTTTTTCTAAATCCTTATTTTCCAAAATTTTATATTTACTTTTTTCAACCAAAAAGTTAGAGGGCTAAGAACCCCTGGAAGTATCAAGATTTCCTTACAATGAATCAAAAACCCCACACAAAATCAGAATATTTCTTCTCTTAGGTCTTTTTTTTTTTTTTTTTTCCCCTCATTTTCTGTCTTTCTCCTCTTTGTCAAAGACAGTTAGATGTGGCAGCCTCCACCTGTCCAGTCCTCTTTCCATTCCTGCCTGAGGGAAGCCAAGTAGGGAAGCCACGCACTGCCTTAAAAGAAAGAAAGAAAGAAACCCTCCATGGCAGCCACAGGCACTAATGTGAGAAGCTGGAGAAAGGTGTCGTTTTTCACTCAAACTGACATTTAAGGTGTTTCATAAATATGAAATCAAACTTGAGGCTCCAGATGGGCTACCGCCCCCTCTGCCTTTTGCTGGAATGACATGCTATTTACCAGCCTCAGAAAGGGGACCGAGGGATGGAACTTCCAGATGATAAGTCACTGAGGAGAATGAGTGATGAGTGATGAGTGAACTGGTGATTTTTTCATACAAAAATCATAAGAGTCACTGCACGGTGGACAGTGATCACCAGCACGTACTGCAGCCACACTCAGGCTATGAGATGAACAAAGTGGATACATATCCTGGGCACTGCACAGAGCCATGGAACACGTCACGGCTTGTCACTCGTCCATGCGTAAGGGAGGCACATTCAAGAGGGCCAGTTTCATTCTGTGATCCTTTAGCAGCGCTTGTTCCTTACTATACATGCATCAGAAGAGAAGCATCACATGAAGCCAAATCTAAAATGGAGTTTTGAGGACACAGACATCTGCAGGATCTTAAAATCAGAGTGTGGGGGGATTTAAGGGCCTTTTATGACTGCACAATCCCACAAAGTGCTTCCTAGACCACAGTTTTGGAGGTGAGCATTTGAAAGCCCTGTCTGCATCCCCATAACCCTGTGAAACTGATTGCTGCTCCAGTGACACCAAGCCATGCCCTGGAAATAAACAACAGCAACAAAATAAAACAGTTGTCATCTCGTCGACTCCAACTCATGGCAACCCCATGTGTGTCAGAGTAGGACTGTGCTTCATAGGGTTTTCAGTGGCTGATTTTTTTAGAAGTAGATTGACAGGCCTTTCTTTCAAGGTGCCTCTGGATGGACTCGAATCTCCAACTTTTTGGTTAGCCACAGAGTGCATTAACCATTTGTACCTATCAGGGACTCCTGCCCTGGAAAGGTAACTCCTACTGTTATGCTGCAAAGCTATGATATTCTCCCAAGTCAGAAGATGGAGAAACATTCTCCGTAATTCTGGAGGACTCTCAGGAATGCTTTGGCATTGTCCCCTGCTTCCCCTTACAGCTCTGAAGAGCCTCAGTTTCCTGAAAAACAAAGGGAGACACAGCCCTGACTTGTTTCATACCTGTTGTTGAGAGGAATCATGGAAATCAGTAAGAAATCACATTTCATTTATAGAAGGAATGTTTTGATGATGCCTATAAGCTTGTATTTTCTTCAGTCATTGAAAGACAAGAACTTGAGGCTGTGTAAAACAGTTTCTTCAATGAAAACATAGTGGTGATTTGCAGCTGCTAGCTGTAACCATGAACCATGTATTTCCCCTAAATGGGCAGAATAGATTTTTCACAACAGGGCAGATTCTAGCTCACTTGGTCTAATTCTTTGCAGATGTCAGCTTTGTATATACTTTGGCATACAGAGGAAAAGAATCTTGCTATATTTCAGTAGAGTGAAGTTCATAACCAGCAATGTCCGAGAGTTGATCTGCCCACTTCTTCCGGGCACTCTTCTGCAAAATGGAGTCCTCCAGAGGAGACTTAAGGTTAGCACAATGTTAGGATAGAAAAAACTCTCTCCCTCTGCTCCTCCACAGACCAAGGACACAATAATCCTTGCCAAAGCAGCATCAATATCTTCACCCAACTCCAACTCTGGATTGCCTCACCCCACGCCACCACTGGGGGATCTGATCAGGGACAACATGCAAGCTTTGCACTCACCTCTGACCGAATGTCTCTTTGCAAACAAGGGGGTCACCTAGAGAAGGATTAGGAGAATCTGCAGCCTCATCTATTGTAGTGGGATAAGGAAATGGAAAGGGGCAGGAAGGAGGACAGGAGGTAAGGGATAGGACTATCTGGCAGAGACTTTGGTGGGTTTTATTCCCCTCTTTCAGGTCTTTGGTTATCAGTGGTTCAACAGGGTGTTTTCAGATGCATGTCTTTCTCTCAGTTGGCTCCATACTGGTATCAAAATAAAATGTTCATTTAGAGAAGAACTGTGTTGCTTATTGATTTAGTGTTGGCTTATACAACTTTAGATAAAATTCTTCTTGAATGGGCCCTTGAATTTCTAGCTTGCCAGGATTACTAATCCCAGACCCATTGCCTTTTCCTTACATGCAGGCGTCTGTGGCAGGTATCCCTAGAGGGCTAGCTGAGAGAATCACTCAGGCATGCTTGGGCTAGTATCTCAGTAAGGCTCCACTACAAAGATGGGAAGAGGCATAATAATGCAGGGCATGTGGGATAAAAACTTAACTCAATATAAAGAAAACAACAGATCGTTTAAAGGGAATGAGTCTCTTCTCTGCTATTTAGGATCCTAATCATTTCATTGAGGCACTAGGCCATATGCTGGTAACTTCCATATTGGAAAAAATTCCAAGGCTCTAGCAAAAGAAAGTTCTATCTCACTGCTAAATTAAAACCTACATTCACATTAATTCAAAAAGCTTTTCTTAGTTGAATTCTATGTGCTTGATCCTGCACCAGATATTGAATAGAATTTAAAAATATATACTTTCTCTTTCCACATATAACGGCATATATATGTTTGCTATGTGTTCCCGTGAGAAAATTAATTAATAGTATAAGGGCAGTAAATAGAAGTCCTTAATTAGATCACACTGCAGATTTTTTTTTCCCCATAGTAAGTATGTCATCCCCTGTGAAGGACAATGGAAACAGAGTGGGAGTAAGTGGGTAGACTTCAGGGCTCATGTTGCTATCATAATATAAAAGAGGATGCCTAGAAATGACTCTGGGTCCATAAGACATACCCCAAATTAGAAGGATTAGCTACAGTGGAGAAAAATCTAAAATTAAGTGCTTCCCCATAGCATAAAATTTTGATATTAAGCATCCACAGAACATGCAATATCAAGTGGGAACCAAGACAAGCAAATGGCCTCAAAGAAGTCCTGTGATTATAGATATAACAGAAGGACAGTGGAACAAAATTGTGAAGATTCTAGGTTAAGGCAAAATGCACAATACCCAAGAGGCAGCAGTAGGAAAATCCAAAGGCTAAAGGCAGAACCTCACCACTAGGGCTGGTTTACAAGGTCTCTGAGAAAGACAGAAAAAAGCTAAAGTCCCAATCTTAAGCGATTGAGACAAGAAAACATCTTCAAAAGATTTGGAGAACAAGACAGGGACCTAGTCGCCAATACAAGGGTCCAGAGGAAGGAGGTGATCTCAGGAACAAGACAGTCTAGTCTAGTGACCAAAGGGCATGAGATCGGAGCCAGGCATGCAGCAATAGGAATTAGCATTTATATACAGCACTGTGTACTCTCAAAGGATTTTCACTCACAGTATCATTCCGTATGGCTTCTCAAGTCACCCACTTAATAACTGTATCTACTGTGTGCCAGGAACTGAGGCAGAGATGAAGCACCCAGCGATAAAGAAGGCATGGTCCCACTTAGGGGAGCACATCAAATGTGAAGGACTCATGATAAACAGACAAGATGAAATACAATAGTTCCAGAACATCACAGAGTCCCATAGAAGAAGCGAGGCCATCCCGTCCTGCGTCCTTTTCCTTACCCTTTGTAACTGAACAAAAAGCTCACAATGACATCCTTGGGCTTGATAATAATGATTTACCATTATTCCACATACTAAAAAACTAAAACTTAAATTTCCATAAAAGTGAATATTTAATTTCCATCCCACAGGGCTACACTTCCAGCAAGGGAACATTTTAAAATTCTGTGGAACAAGCCCTACCGTGCAGTGCTCCAGAGGACTTGGGGGTGGATGGATTGGCTCTAATGAGCTGCGATGTGACTTGGATAATGTAGAGCTCTGAGAAAAGACCTCATACAAGTGTTGGGTGATGAACTAAAGGAAAAAAAAAAGAAAAAGATGGAAACTTCAGCATCAGTGAACGTAGGAAAATTAAGATTATAAAGACATAGGGTTCAAGCCTACGGGTACCCCAGCATCCTGGGAGCTATGAGTAATTTGAACCCAGTTCCCCTCCTCCCAAATGTTCTGTTGCTAAGACAACAGGATGCTAGCAGACATATGCATGTGTCTGTTCCCTGCATGCTGTTGCCTAGCAACAGGACACAGCAGAGCCCGGCCTCTTGCTCTTTCCACCTATCCTGCTCCATCCATCTCCTTTACTTGCCAGTTGCTTCCTCTACCCCCAAGGCAAAGAAACAAGAAGTAAGAGAGTGCAAGAGGCTCCAAATCTGATCTTCTTGTCAACAGCCTATTGTCAACACAAGGAAATAACTCAAGCCTGGCTTCCCTCGGCTTAACCCCTACGCCATGAAGCTGTAGGATGGAAATTGACAGTTACAGCTTAATGGAAACGAAAGGACGATTTGACATTTTTAGTGTTTGAAACCCAGTCCTAGTCTGCAATTGCCAAAGGGATTTGGTGATAAGGAAAATAGTGAACAACTGGGGCAAAATTTACAGAAGTGTTTCATACAGGAATGGGACAGTAGAAGATAGGAGATAAACAGCAGAGAAAGAAGGGGGGAAGAAATGAAGGAGGAAGAAACAAAGGGGGAGGAAGAAAGACAGGAAAGGATGTTAATTCACAACAAATAATAGCCTTCTGGAATATGACACTGTTTAAGCCGAAAAAATCTTCAACATTATGTAGACTAGGATCCGATGCCTAAAATGATAATAATAGAGGTTACTGAGCTTCTTTTTAATACCAGGCATTGCATTAAGTGCTTTACATAGATTAGTGCCGTCTTCACAGTAACTCTGCAAGACAGATGTTAGGAAAGCTATTTTACAGCTAAGACTCAGAATAGTTAAGCAATTTATCCAAGGCCACACAGCTAGTAAAAAGGACGAACCTAGTAAAAATGGGTAGTATTCAAAACCAAATTAGTCTGACTCAAAATCCCACATGCTTTCTTGACATAAACCATGATAAATACCTGGGAAAATGTGTGTGGAGCTAGTGAAATCACACAAATTTGAGAAATTGGAGACCTTTTAAAGGAGCTCTAAATCTGCTTTGTATAACATTAAAGGAATGGCTTTTTCTTAAAGGCTTTAAGGCAATAATTTGTGAAAAGGAAATCATCTCGCTAAGTGGGAAAGAAAAATCTCGTCCTTTAGTAAAGTATTCAGTGAGGAGGGTCCTTTTGAGAAAGTGAAAAAGGGAAACCACAGGGTTCCTCCCACTGAAAAGAAAGTTCAATTTTGGGAAATGCCTATGGAGTTATGGTAAACTGTGTGTATAGCAACAGGTGTATACAGAAAGGCAAATGCTCCAGAAAGGTTAAGTAAGCAAGAAACTTGGTTCCTCTGAAGCCCTGATGACTTCTAACATAGGACACTTTCTTAGCAGCAACACATCACCCTTGCTCTCTGTGAACATGGAGCAGAGCACTGACAGCAGGGATGGACACACACATATTCAGTGACTTTTTCAGACCCTCAGACCTTCATGCAAAGAGACGTGCCCAAGCTGGCCCAACCGAGGCTTAAGCCAGGAACCCTACCAGTTACATTTATTTCTCATTCTAGAGGATGAGTTCAGGCAGGCTCAGCAAATCCCTTTGTCATAGTCATCAGTTTCCAAGGTGAAAGACTCCTTCTAAATATTATTAGGACCAAGCTGACCCTATCGGACCACCAGTGTCAAGACCTTGGTGTCCAACATGGGCACATCAGGGTAACAGATGAAGAGCCCCAGTCCCTCCCCAAATGACATCATCATCACCACCATGATCATCACCACCACCACCATCAGCAGCAGCAGCAGCATAATTTCACATGCGATATCATCTTTCAAAAAATCTTGTTTTTCTTCAAGATCAGTGCCGTATACCTCCTGCGTAGAGCATAAACCAGAGTGGAAATGTGAAACAGGCTTTCCTGCTTTTCTAGATAGACTTTACGAAATAACTATGTTGCAGAGCTCTACTTTGCCTATCACGTATAACACAATGTGCAAAGACTACTAATTGTCCCACAGTATCTACTCTTTCATATCCATTGCCATCAAGTTGATTCTGACTCGTGACAACCCATGTGTTACAGAGTAGAACTGCTCCATAGGGATTTCTTGGCTATAATCTTTATGGGAAGGAGCCCTGGTGGTGCAATGGTTAAGCTGCTAACAGAGAGGTCGGCGGTTAGAACCTACCAACTGCTCTGCAGGAGAAAAGATTGGTGATCTTCTCCTATAAAGATTACAGACTAGGAAACCCTATGGGGCAGTTCTACTCTGTCATATAGGGTCACTATGAGTCGGAACCAACTCGACAGTACCTAACAACAACATGAGTCAGAATCCACTCACAACAACACAACAACAATCTTTATGGAATAAGTTTTCCAGACCTTTCTTCTGTGGAGTTGTTGGGTGGGTTCAAACCATTGACCTTTAGGTTAACAGCTGATCACAAACTGCTTGTGCCACCCAGGCTCTTCGCTTTCATATCCACAGAATTTTTAGCTAGACACATGTTCATACAAACTAAAGTCTGGTCAATGACTTATAAATGGAAGTGTTATATGTCCAATTTTGAAACTCCTTAAGAGACAAATATTGCAGAAACTTTGCCCATCTTCTTTCTTGTTCCTTCTTCTTCCTTGACTCTGGGAATGTGGAAGATCTCATCTTGGATCAGGAGAGGGAGAGCCATACCTAGGCATGGTAGAGTAAGGAGCTAGCATGAGCCTAGGTCCTTGAGAAAACAATCGAACAAAGCCACTATACCAATTCAGAACAGTATACTACTAAGTTTTACACGAGAGAGAAGTAAGTTTCTATCTTTTTAAAGCCCCTAACTTTTTTTTGGATTTTATTGTTACTTACAGCCAAATCCAATCCAAGGTAATACATAGAGATTATGGCATAGGTCTTGTGGCCTAATTGGCTATCTAGGCAGGTAATAATTTGAATGACCTATAACAAGAAGAAATCCTGAATCAAAACGAAGATCTGAATCATCCCAAGGTGAGATTCTTTCATCCCTCACTGGTAAATATAAAGAACCCTTGTCATTTTCATTAAAGACATTATTTTTCTTGTGGCATACAGAATAATATGTTCTCTTCCAAAAAAAGAGATATTTTATTCCACAAGCCCGTCCTTTAAAGTTCCTACACCTCTCACTGAGGAGAGAACCCCATCAGGTCCTCCTTGAGCACACACCCAAAATGCACACCCAAGGTTGCTGTGTGTCCTAGCATTCCAAGAAGTGACATCCAAAAGGTCTTGTCTCCATAGCCCTTGTCCTGACAACAAAGCACACATTGGGGCTGATGATGTAACGATCATCCACAAAAGACATGAATATAAGATATGACTTAATGATATTTTTCAATGTTTAAAGGAAATTGGAATATACATTGATCTACAATAGAAATACAATGCCAGCCACAAATGTGAACCACATATATAATTTTAAATTTCCTAGTAACTATAATAAAAAAGCAAAAAAATAAAATTAATTTTAATAATATATTTTATTTAATGCAATATACTAAAAATTTTATAAATATATGTAAATATACTGATATATTTGACATTATATTTTTTTACAAAGTCTTCAAAACCCAATGTGTGTTTTATGTACTTAGAGATTTCAGTTTGGACTAGCCACATTTCAGCAACCACTTATGGCTAGTGGCTACCATATCTGATATTATAGATACAGATTGTGCCACTAATTGGTTAGTAGAAATAATAACATCATGGAAAGGCCATGGGCCTCTAAAGTTTCATGAGCCCAACCAAGGCCACTGCAGTTCAGTCATAATTTTATCTAACCAAAGAAGGTGAAGGTGAATATTTGTAAGTACCTAAAGAGATGGTTTGGAGACCTGGTGGCGTAGTGGTTAAGAGCTTGGCTGCTAACCAAAAGGTTGGCAGTTCAAATCCACCAGCCCTTCCTTGGAAACCCTATGGGGAAGTTCTACTCTGTCCTATAGGGTGGATGTGAATTGAAACCAACTCGACGATACCTAATAACAACCACAAAGAGATGGTTTATGCAATAACTACTACTCACAATCATTTGTTCAAACCTTAACTACCAAGAGGCCTGCCTTTTGTCTTAATCTTACATCTACAACTGCATTTAACCCGATTCTTCCAGCTCTGTCTTCCACAGAGGAGAACACAGGGGACCAAATCCTCCACATAATAACCCTCTGTGGTAGGAAGCATAGAACGCCAGAGACGTTCTCAACTTACCAAGGTGCAAATATGGTGGTGATTTAGAGGGGCTGAATCCAGATTTCAAAGCACTAAGCCTCAGCGTTTCCTTCTGCCAGCTCACCCACACTACCTCCATTTTCCAGTTCGGTTCTAAGGCCAAGGACATTGTGAAAGCTTTTCTTCAACCACGAAGCAATGCTGAGTGCAACTTCTGACTCAAGGATCTACTTAAAACCCAGAAAACCAAACCCAATGACATGAGTCAATTTTGACTCATCGCAACCCCACATGTTTGGAACTGCTCCATAGGGTTTTCAATGGTTGTAGTCTTACAAAAGTAGATCACCAGGCCTTTCTTTCATGGCACCACTAGGTGGATTTGAACCACCAACCTTTTGGTTAGTAGCCAAGCATAAACCACTTGTACTACCCAGCAGCCCTGGGGTCTACTCAGACCTATTAAAAAGAAAAATTTGAAGAAAAAGAGGAAAAGGAAGAGGAAGATGAAGAGAAGGTGGAAGAGGAGGAAGGATAAAGAGTAAGAAGCAGAAGAGGAGGTAGAAGAAGGAGGAGAAATGTGCTGTGCCATGTAGGAAGTAGTCACATGATTTGAAGGCTAACGTTGGAAGATAAACCTGAGAAAAAATATCTACTTTGCCTACCTGCATGGTTGGAAATTCAAGCATCACTAATTTATTTATTTGAGCTAAACCAAGAGTTCATGCATACCCAGCTAACATGCAAATAACCCTAGAAAGTAACATACCAAACCTTCAAGTTTTACTGAAATTTAATTCATCAAATGCAAGCAAGTTGGTCACCTAAGCACGCCCTGGGAAGGCAGACACAAATATGGCAAGCTGACACGCAGGGTGGGAAAGATCTTGGAAATGAGAGGCCCCAGTCATCTAGACCTTAGTGTGCTGACCCTGAACACCCGGGTTAAGGGGCACTTGAAGCAGCAGAGGAAGTCAACAAGAGGGCAGAGACCATTAAATCCTAACCCTTTCCGATGCCCAGGTGTGCACAAAGGCAGCCATGCACAGAACTCCCACTATTTCCCAATCAGTAAAACTACAACAGTTCCTTTTCTCCACTGATCCTCCAACATTTTTTTCCTAACTCCTATCTGAACTTTCATCACTTTACTGTGAATGTGCTGCTTTGAGTTATCTGTCCTTACTTCTTAAAGCTATAAAGAATGCGACATGTCATTGTCATTTCAATTCTCATGTTTTATTAAGATCACCTTTTCCTCCTTGGGCCCAATAAGCTTCTGGTCTTACTTGGCCCAATAATAATGAAATAAGCCACTAACTTTTTAGACTTTTAAATTTCAACTGCTCAGTCAGTCAAAAGTCAGTGCTTGTCCATAGCCCAGAAATTTATAATACCAGGAAACATCTGTTGTTGTTGTTAGGTGCCGTAGAGTCTGTTCCGACTCATAGCGACCCTATATACAGTAGAATGAAACACTGCCCGGTCCGAGCCATCCCCACAATTGTTGTTATGCTTGAGCCCATTGTTGCAGCCACTGTGTCAATCCGTCTCTTTGAGGGTCTTCCTCTTTTTTGCTGGCCCTCTACTTTACCTAGCATGATGTCCTTCTCCAGGGACTGAATCCTCCTGAAAACATGTCCAAAGAATGTGAGATGTAGTTTTGCCATCCTTGCTTCTAAGAAGCATTGTAGTTGTACTTCTTCCAAGATTGATTTGTTCATTCTTTTGGCAGTCCATGGTATATTCAGTATTCTTCACCCACACCACAATTCAAAGGCATCGATTCTTCTTCAGTCTTCCTTATTCATCATCCAGCTTTCGTATGCATATGGAGCGATTGAAAACACCATGGCTTGGATCAGGCGCACGTTTGTCTTCAAGGTGGTATCTTTGCTTTTCAACACTTTAAAATGGTCTTTTGCATCAGATTTGCCCAATGTAATGCGTCTTTTGATTTCTTAACTGCTGCTTTCGTGGGTGTTGATCGTGGATCCAAGTAAAATGAAATCCTAGACGGTTTCAATCTTTTCTCTGTTTATCATGACGTTGCTTGTTGGTCCAGTTGTGAGGATTTTTGTTTTCTTTATGTTTAGGTGTAATCCATACTGAAGGCTGTAGTCTTTGATTTTCATCCGTAAGTGCTTCAAGTCCTCTTCACTTTCACCAAGCAAGGTTGTGTCATCTGCATATCACAGGTTGTTAATGAGTCTTCCTCCAATCCTGATGTTGCTTTCTTCTTCATATAGTTCAGCTTCTCAGATTATTTGCTCAGCATAGACATTGGGTAAGTATGGTGAAAGAATACAACCCTGACGCACACCTTTCCTGACTTTAAACCATGCAGTATCCCCTTGCTCTTTTCGAAGGACTGCCTCTTGATCTATGTATAGGTTCCTCATGAGCATAATTAAGCATTCTGGAATTCCCATTCTTTGCAATGTTATCCATAATTTGTTATGATTCACACAATCGAATGCCTTTGCATAGTTAATAAAACACAGGTAAACATCTTTCTGGTATTCTCTGCTTTCAGCTAGGATCCATCTGACATCAGCTATAATATCCCTTGTTCCACATTGTCTTCTGAATTGGGTTTGAATTTCTGGCAATTCCCTGTCAATATACTGCTGCGGCCACTTTTGAATGATCTTCAGCATAATTTTACTTGTGTGTGATATTAATGATATTGTTGGATAATTTCTGCATTCCGTTGGATCACCTTTCTTTGGAATAGGCATAAATATCGATCTCTTCCAGTCAGTTGGTTAGGTAGCTGTCTTCTAAATTTCTTGACATAGGCAAGTGAGCACTTCCAGCACTGCATCCTTTCGTTGAAACGTCTCAGTTGTTATTCTGTCAATTCCTGGAGCCTTATTTTTTGCCAATGCCTTCAGTGCAGCTTGGACTTCTTCCTTCAGCACCATTGGTTCCTGATTTTATGTTTCCTCCTTAAATGGTTGAATGTCGACCAATTCTTTTTGGTATAGTGACTGTGTATTTCTTCCATCTTCTTTTGATGTTTCCTGAGTCTTTTAATATTTTCCCTGTAGAATCCTTCAGTATTGCAACTTGAGGCTTGAATTTTTCTTCAGTTCTTTCAGTTTGAGAAATGCCGAGCGTCTTCTTTCCTTTTGGTTTTCTATCTGCAGGTCTTTGTACATGCCCTTGTAACACTTTACTTTGTCTTCTCAAGCTGCCCTTTGAAATCTTCTGTTCAGCTCTTTTACTTCCTCATTTCTTCCCTTTCCTTTAGCTACTCAACGTTCAAGAGCAAGTTTCAGAGTCTCTTCTGACATCCATTTTGGTCTTTTCTTTCTTTCTTGTCTTTTTAATAACCTCTTACTTTCTTCATGTATAATGTTCTTGATGTCATTCCATGACTTGTCTGGTCTTTGATCATTTAGTGTTCAACACGTCAAATCTATCCTTGAGGTGGTCTCTAAATTGATGTGGGATATACGCAAAGTCATACTTTGTTTCTTGTGGACTTGTTCTAATTTTCTTTAGCTTCAACTTGAACTTGCATATCAGCAGTTGTTGGTCTGTCCCGCAATTAGCCCCTGGCCTTGTTCTAACTAATGATATTGAGCTTTTCCATCATCTCTTTCCACAGATGGAGTCGATGTGATTCCTGTTTATTCCATCTGGTGAGGTCCACATGTATAGTCACCATTTATGTTGTTGAAGAAAGGTATTTGCAATGAAGAAGTTGCTAGTCTTGCAAAATTCTATCCTGTAATCTCTGGCATCATTTCTATCACCAAGGCCACATTTTCCAACTATCAATTCTTCCTTGTTTCCAACTTTCACATTCCAATCACCAGTAATTATCAGTGCATCCTGATTGCATTTTCAGTCAATTTCAGACTACAGAAGTTGGTAAAAAAAAATCTTCAATTTCTTCATCTTTGGCCTTAGTGGTTGGTACATAAATTTGAATAATTGTTGTATTAACTGGTCTTCTTTGCAGGCATATGGATATTATCCTACAGCTTTGTACTTCAGGATAGATCTTGAAATGTTCTTTGTGACGATGAATGCAATGCCATTCCTATTCAAATTGTCATTCCCTGCATAGTAAAGCATATGATTGTCCAATTCAAAATGGCCAATACCAGTCCATTTCAGCTCACTAATGCCTAAGATATTGATGTTTATGTGGTCCGTTTCATTTTTGATGACTTCCAATTTTCCTAGATTCATACTTCATACATTCCACGTTCCTATTATTAAGGGATGTTTGCAGCTGTTTCTTCTCATTTTGAGTAGTGCCACATCAGCCAGTGAAGGTACCAAAAGCTTGACTCCATCCACGTCATTGAAGTTGACTCTACTTTGAGGAGGCAGCTCTTCTCCAGTTGTATTTTGAGTGCCTTCCAACCTGAAGGGCTCATCTTCCGGCTCTGTATCAGACAATGTTCCACTGCTATTCATAAAATTTTCACTGGCTAGCTCTTTTCAGAAGTAGATCACTGGGTTCTTCTTCCCAGTCCGTCTTAGTCTGGAAGCTCAGCTGAAACCTGTCTGCCATGGGTGACCGTGACGGTTTTTGAATACTGATACCGGTGGCATAGCTTCAAGCATCACAGCAACACGCAAGCTGCCACAGTACGACAAACTGACAGACACGTGGAGGAGGAAAGGTTTAACAGTTGAAAATAAAGGAATGGATGTTTATCACTTCATAGTTCATGAGATGTCATTCATTCAGTCATTCAACAGCTATGAATGAGCACTTACTATGTGCCCAGCACAGTAAGAAAGAAACATAATAGCACACACCTGTATCAGATTCTGTCCCAGAGGTATCTCCAAGGTAGAGAGAGGGGGACAAAAGACATGACAGGCTGGGATCTTGGTCTCTTCCTTCTTCACATTTCTCTGTATTTCTCTCCCCAGGTGTTCTTCTCAGAGGGAGGAACGATATTCACCAGTCAAAAATATATAAGCAGCTGTGCTTCCCTGTTAGAAAGCAAAGAATGAGGATAGGGAAGATAGGGGAGGAGGAAGCGTTAGCAGAAAATTAGAATCAGAGATGATTTGAAGTCCTCTTTTTGCAGTTATTATCAAGCAGGCAATTTCCTTGAGGTAAAACTAGATCAATTCACCTTTTTGTTGCATGTGTTACCCACTCTTCCCCCACGCAACTACAATGGAATAAATAGGAGCACTTTTAAGTGCAGGCACCCCACCCAATGTCCGTACAAATGTAGCGTCACACTCAGATGTCTGTGGAGCCCAAGGCTCTGGCAGCAACCTTTGGGCTAACAGGCAGATATGGTCTTAAATGTTCTTATTAGAGGAATAGGTCCTCTGTGTGCTAGCCCTGTATTTGATCATATTTTTTTCAGTGATGTCCACCTCCATTTCTGACACGTTCTTGACAGTATAGGGAGAGAAAAGGCTCCAGTGCATTACATAAATCACATTTGAGAATCCTAATATGCACTTCAAGGTGCGTTCCTCTTAGGTAAACATGCAGTCTATTTGCATTTAATTTTTCCACACAAGCCCTGCGAGAAAGTTAGCCAAATTGGTAATCCATTAACATGATCTTTGCTCACTCACTTATTAAAATACACCAAACAGTTAATTCCCTTTTCTGCTGGGAGCTCTCACTGGCTCTACACAGCTTGAATGTTAAACAGCTGCTCTGCGTATGTATGCCAGGGTATGCCCAGGCTCCTGGACTACAGCAGAGCCATCAGTGGGTAAGTGTTTCAAACCACTCAAAGCAAGTCCCTGAAATGAAGGGCCTCGCTGCCCCTTCAAAGAAATCTGTTGATCTGATGGCCAATGGATGATAAATAAGATCTAAAGATTTCAAAAGGACCCAGTGCAGTTGACCAAGCCACCTTCTTGCTCACACCGCCCCTACTTAGATAAGAGGGAAGAGAGCAGTGTTAAATACTCTTCACTGAAAACACTCCTCAGCATTCCTCCTGCTACCATGTGAGACCATTAGACAGCCCTGGTGGTGCAGTGGCTAAGAGCTCGTCTGCTAACCAAAAGGTCTGCAGTTCGAATCCACCAGCTGCTCCTTGGAAACCCTATGGGGGAGTTCTACTCTGTCATCTAAGGTCGCTATGAATTGGAATCAATTCGACAGCAATAAGTTTTTGGTTTGGTTATTCCCATCCTACCAAGAGTCAACCTTTCAGTGTCTCTGTCTCTGTCTCACTCTTTTTCACTAGACAGATCTTCCTCCTCTTTAGCAGGTCCAGAGGCTGATATCAGGTCCCTAAATAAATTGTGGTACTGGAAGGAAGCCAACAGATTTTATAGGCCAATCCCCTCTCTTTGCAGGTGAGGAAACTTGGGCCTCAGCGGTTATTTGGTGGCCAAACTAACCATTAGCCAGATTTCTCAACTCCCAGGGTAATGTCCTATTCCCTCTAGGCCTCTGCCTAGATCCAGTTATGGAAGCTATAACCTAGCACAAAGCTTGATTTAATTTTCCTGCCCTGGAGTAGAGTACGAACGCTAGGCTTTTCCCTGATGTTCAAGCCAATTTATCTTGATTTCCATTCATTTTTTTTCACTCATTCCTTGAATAACCACTTATAGAGATTCTATTTCATGCCATGCACCGTGGTAAGGATTTGGAAATATCGAAAATGAATTAATAACAACAAAATAAATAAAATTATATAAAAATGAATTAAAACTTTTCTGTATGGTGGAGAATACAGATAGATAATGAGATAATTAAATTACAATTCAATAACTGATAATGGATATATTTACAGAACAATGAAAATGCATAGGTTTGGGAACTAACAAGGAAACACCTATCTAAAGCAAATAGTGGATGCTCCATAGATGAAAGTTTAGGTAGTACGGTGGTTAAGCGTTTGGCGGCTAACCAAAAGGTCTGCAGTTTGAATCCATCAGCTGCTCCTTGGAAACCCTACGGAGCAATTCTACTCTATCCTGTAGGGTCACTATTTGTTGGAATCAACTGTACAGCAATGGGTTTTTATACAGTAGTTAACAAATGTTAGTTTGTTAACCAACTCTCTCAGGATTTTCTGTGGAGCTTTATAAATATATATATATACATGGCTCCAGACTCTACATTTTTAATTGTTCCCTAAGATGTTTACTGCACAGGAATTTTTAGGATTCAATGCCTGTAGTAATACAGGAAAAGAAACAATTCCTGGGGAGCTAGGAAGGCTTCACAGAGGAGGTAATGTTCAAACCAAGTCTTACAAGGTGTCATGGATTGAATTGTGTTCCCCAAAAATGTCCATCAACTTGGCTAGGCCATGATTCCCAATATTGGGTGATTTCCACCATTTTGTCATCTGATGTGATTTTCCTATGTGTTGTAAGTCCTATCTCTATGATGTTGATGAGGTGAGATTAGCAGCATTTATGTCTATGAGGCAGGACTCAATCTACAAGATTAGAGAGTATCTTAAGCCAATCTATTTTGAGATATAAAAGAGAGAAGTAAGCAGGGAGACAGGGGGACCTCAGACCTCCAAGAAACAAGAGACAGGAGAATAGCGTGTCCTTTGGTCTTTGCGCTGAGAAGGTCCTCCACTGGGGAAGATTGGTGACAAGGACCTTCCCCCAGAGTCCCCAGAGAAAGAAAGCCTTCCACTGGAGCTGACACCCTCAGTTTGGACTTTCAGCCTCCTAGGCTGTGAGAGAACAAATTTCTCTTTGTTAAAGCTATCCACTTGTGGTATTTCTGTTATAGCAGTACTAGAAGACTAAGATACAACATAAGCCAGGCTTCAGGCAATTATTTGCAAGATTATATTGAGGAAAAGGAATTTCAATTTTTCTATAGCTTTCGGTAGAACTAGGACCAGTTTATGAAAGTTAATATTTAAAAAGAAGTTTAAAAATGCATAGCCCACTCTGGGAGGCAAAGAACATCTATCCCTGGAAGCGTTCAAGCCAGGCTTGTTGAGTAAAGCCCCTGGGTCTTTTCTACTTGGGCAGATATTCTCCACCATCTACTGTGTCTGGTATACTACAGACGCTGAAATGACATCTGTCAATGAATGAGTAATAAATATAATTGAGGACATGAATCAATTAATGGTCAAGTATAATTGATATATTTTTTTAAATATTGAAGCCAGAATTTACATCTACCTCTATTACTTCCTGTTAAAAATCTGAGATCAAGGATTGGGTCTTATGCATTTTTGAGAGCTCATTATCAACTAGCTTTTCACACAGGATATGCTCCAAAAAGTTTACGGAGTGTTGATTGAATTCCTCTTAAATCCCACCTTGTTATTTTACCCACTGTTTCTGGATTTTAAGACTCTTGTAGCTCAATTCTGGCCAACACAGAGGATTAGTTTAGAGGATTTGAGCTCTGAGATCTCTTCAGACTCTGAAATCTGTGACGTTATGAATGGACAGAATTTCTATGAATTTAATAAAATCAAATTGGATCTATTGAAAACACTAATGGCAATCTACTTATGCTCAGAGGGAAACCTCAGGGAATGAAAAGGAAGCTGTTCTCTGTGGCACTTACTCCTGTTGAATGAACAGGTGCTGAACACCTCCTCTGGGCCAGGAATAGTCACAGAGGTGAGCAAGGCATGACCTTGCCTTTAAGAGTTCACCATTTAGTATCAACTACTGGTAGTCGGAATCAACTCAACGGCAACAGGTTTGGTTTGTGTATTGCTATTATCCATTAGATACCTATTCCTTTAGCCAAACAAACACAGGCTTTGCTTTTTGGAACTAAAGGAAAGATGCTCCCCTTTTTTTCTTTTTTTTTTTTTTTAATCTCTTCAGAGTTATTATGTGCCAAAAAATGTGCTTAGACTAAATTAAATAAATGAATATTGAATATTCTCCTTACACAGGTCCTTGGGTGGTGCAAACGCTTTGCGCTTGACTACTAACCTAAAGGTTGGTGGTTCAAACCCGCTCAGCAACGCCACAGAAGAAAGCCCTGGCAACCTGCTTGCATAATGATTACAGCCAAGAAAACCCTACAGAAAAGTTCTACTCTGTAACACATGGGGTCGCCATGAGTCTGAATCAACTCAATGGCAATGTTTTGTTTTGTTTTTTGGTTTATTCTCCACGCAAGAGAAGAGCATTGTTTCAGCTCTCACTAGGTTTCTTATTCAATCCAAGACTTCTAAAGCCAAAGCCAATCAAACAGAGGGTAGATGGCCCTTTATACTTAAGTCTTAAGGATAGATGTGTGAGAAAGCGATTGGGAGATGGGGAGAGAAAGCCTTAAGGACTCAGGCTTTGCATTCCTAACACAGAATCAGGATGGATACACACACACTCACTCCACAATAGCTAAAGAAATGACCATTCGCTGTGCTCTACTCTACCTCTCTAACTCCAGAACCGTTACCTCATGGACCCCAATTATCATCACCAATTCAATAACTTGAAATTCCTACTTTTTTTCTGCAAATAAAGAATAAAAAGGCTCTGATCCTTTTTTTCTGAAGATGCCTACCATCCACCTGAGTGCAGAAATGTACAACCTAAAAAGAGACAATTTGTTTTTGCACAAAACAACAAAGTTTTAAAGAGCTACATTTTCCATTCAGTGGAGAAGATAAGTTCCTTATTAAACAAAATTAAGTATTTTCTCTCCTTTTATCCTTTTCTCTTGAACCCCTTTCAGGTTCTAGTTTTTTTTTTTTTTTTTTTTTTTTTTGAGAACTACCAAATTGACTCTAAGAGAATAATTGCTAAGGCGTGAAAGTACCGCCTTTTCCTGGAAACAGGCTGTGCTGTGGGTCGTTTCTTAATTTTCACTCTATTAGGGTAATTTCCTGCCACTGTAGGTTTTTTTCCTGTGGCACCTCCTGCATGCTGGTACCCTGGCTCCTTCACAGCTGCTTTGTCAAAACAGTCAGAAAAGGGACCATTAACCTCTTTGTGGAAATAGTCAGATGCAACAATGCCACAGCCACATTAGCCTGCAAGAGGGTGAGGACGGGGAAGGAACCAAAGTCAGAGCATGGGATGGCTGGTCACCCCGAAGAACTTGGTTGCTGCAGCTATTTAAACTGCAACAGCATGATTTATAAACTCACTGTCCTAAAAGACAACAAACAATTAACAGATAAACTAAAAAGTAAATTTTGCAAAAATGTTCAACTTTCCCATGTTAAGCAAGAAAATTCAAGTTTAAAAAAGAAAAGATACCTTTTTTTTTTTTTGCCTTTTAGCAATTTTTTTAAACAATAAAATCAGATATTGATGAGGGTCCGGTGAAACTGATATTCTCCTACAATAGATAGTTTTGCAAATTTGAACAACCATTCTGGAAAGCAATTTTGCAACAAGTACTAATGGCCATAAAAATATTCATGCTTTTTGACCTAGTAATTCTACTTATTGAAGTCTATCCTAAGAAAAATGTAGAAAAAGCTGTACACCCAAATACATTCATTGCACTTCTATTTATAATAGTGGAAAAATTATGAAAAAGTATACGTCTATCGATAAATAATTGGGTGAATCATGGTCTGTTGACTGAGTAGAACATTAAAAATGCCAAGATCAGCACCTAGCACATAGTAGCTGCACAATGCTGAATGTGCAAAAATGCTTATGAAATAAAATTAAATGGAAAATTCTGATACAATGAGAGTGTGTGCTTACAACTCTGGAGAGTATGTATAAGAAAAAAGAAAGTTTATTTTCTAAATTTTTAGTAATGTACCTTTTAATACTTTCACACTATAGTAAATATATATATATATATAAATGAATCAACTTGTTTCCCTGGATGTCAGTCACCCCATTAGGCCATAGGGCAAATAGATGTATTGTCACGTATCTCTCTCATTCAAACCAGCCTCAACAATAAAAAGAAGAGGCATAAAGTTCACAAAAGTGAGGACAGAAGAGTTCACAAGGCTTATAGACAGACCCAGGAGATGATCAGTGCAAAGTCTTTGAATTTCAGGTGGACATGATGAAGAAGCATTGAGTAGATCTTGCCTGGACCAAGCAGAACCTCATGGTGCAAGTTTCTACTGTTTCATACCTGGCTTGGCACTGGAGACCCCAGTGTGGATGCATAGATAGCTAGGAAGAACGACATAAGACCACAGAGTGAGCATTAATAGGCTCTTCTGTCAGGAGCTTAGAATCAACTCTCGAAGCACGGTACCCGAGCTTGATGCCACGGACAATCCACCGGGTTGGATCCAGCTCTGCATTCCTTTAACTGGGGACAACTTGCCATCAAGTGGTCTCTGACTCGTGGCGACCTCATGTGTGTCAGAGTGGAACAGTGATCCTTCAGGTTTTCAATGACTAATTTTTTTCAGAAGTAGATCACTAGGCCTTTCTTCTGAGGTGCCTCTGAGCGGACTTGGATCTCCATCCTTTTGGCTAGCAGCAGCGCACATTAACCATTTGTGCCACGCGTGGACTCCTTTAACTGCGGAGTTTTGGGTAAATCATGCACCTCTCTCTGAATCTGAGTGTCCTAACTGGTAAAATGAGCACAGCAATCCTTGCCCCAGCTACCTCACAAGGCTGTCGTAACAATCAAAGGAACATATGTACTGGTGTGTAAGCATCTTGTGAACCATGATGTACCATGTACCAGTAAGAGATGTTGCTCATCAGGCAGAGACCTCATGTTGCTCATTCTGGAGTTGCCAATTGTGGAATCTACCTAATTGGAAACCAAAGAAATCTCTGTGAATTCCTAACCTTTGAAAGAAAATCACAAGCCTCCTCCAGCACTCCATTATTACCCTATGATTTTTGCATGGAACAAAATTATATAAAACAATGACTGACACACAAAAACCTCTATATAAATAGTGGCATTCACTGACAATAGGCTCAGAAGTGCAAGATTCCACTTTCTTCCTGCCCTCAAGTCTAGAAATACCATCAGTGCCACTGCAAAGCTGTTCTTTCTACCAATGAGTATGAAAGCCCAGTTGATAGTAGCTCACAGTTAGTGGAATTGAGCAGGTTAAATAGAGAAACCCTGGAAGAGCTTCAAGAAAGAGGAACATCAGTTATTTCTGAGACACAGGAAGTAACATAGAGTCAATGACTTCCACGTACATTGGAAACTTCTCAAGAAGCATTCTCTGGAAATGTGTTCTTTCTACCAAAGGTTAATGTGGTCTATAAAACTTGTCCTACCACCAAGTGCAGCCAAGATACAGAGGACACATACAGCAGCATCATTCCTAGGGAGTACCTTTTGCAGAAAGTGCACTGAAGGAGAAAGCGCACTGTCAATAAATATTTGTTGAATATCTTCTAGGTGCTGGGACATAACAGCTTATAGTCTAGCCCCCTCAGACCTGATATTGTGCAATCTGTATGGTAGCAAATTAAGAACATAGAAATATAGTTTATGAAGTTTTGCAGTTAAAGTCTAAATTCTTAGTGGTCATAGAGAGACTGAGAATTCTCTGTTGTTGTTGTTAAGTGCCTGCAAGTAGATTTTTTAACTTATAGAGATCTACTGCTAGAATAAAATCACCAACGCAAAGGATTGCCCATTCTGAGATAAGATATACATAATATAGGATAAAGAAGTGAATACAAAGGCTGTAAGACGTGTCTGTAGATTTGTTTCTGTTAGCATATACTCCTTTCAAGTGACACAAGTGAGAATCCTTTTCATTTGAGGATCTACCCTCCCCTACCCCAGTCTATGTATTTTCAGTGAAGCTGACTCCACCCTCAGATACAGGAGAGGAGCACGTGACCTGGGCTAAGCCCATTAGCACACTCCAACCCCTGGCCACAGTGACTGGTCCAGGGATGGATACTACACCCATATCATGTCAATCAAGCCAAAAACACTCAATTAATTCTAAGACTTTCATTGGATGTATTGGGGAAATTTCCCTGATCCCTTTCCCTCTGAAGATGAGCAAGAGAGAGCTCCTGTAGTGAATCTGAAAACGAGTGGGGGGTCTAAAAACAAAGCTACGTGTGAGGACGTGGGGTGAAGTGGAGGAAGAGAATCACATTCCTGGTGACAGCATGTGAGCCCTGGATCAGCCATACCAAAAGCCCCATAGGTGTTCAGTTACAGGAAGCAGCAAATTCTCTTTTTCAATTAAACCAATTTGAGTTAGGTATTCTGTCGCTTGTAATGAAAAGCACTGTCACTGAAACAAAGGACAACTTGGAGCCCAAACACAAGAAGTAGAAGATGGCTTGGTCAAGTAATTCATCGGTTACTTTAAGAAGAGGAATTGGACTTAATGTTAGAACAATCCTGCATGTTATTGGAGTTTATGGTATGTATTCATGCTTAAATTAACTTTTTTTAGGAAGCTCTGAGTCTATCCTAGTGTAAGTTCACTCATTCTCAATCAACAACCCCTATTGTCATTATAGCATCCCGTGTGAGAAAAGCTTCACAGTTACTATTTAACTAAAATAGGTGGTCCCTACTGTCGGGTGCAGTTAAAATTCTGGTGCCCAGAGTAGGCAGACACCATAAGAAGCCCATTATGAAATGCTGCATCTTCCTGAATTAGGAGACTGTCCTACCATCTATCACTTGACTATAAAGTTTGAAATTTTTATTAAAGAAATATATTAAATAAGTAATGCTTAAGCATTACCTAAATATTTTTGAGCAAGTCTAAAATGTAAAATGAAACAAGATTTCAAAAAATAGCCTTTCTCAATTTGTGTTTAATGTGCTTTTCTTTGCTTATTGATTTTTGAGAAAAATCTTTCCTTTATCTAAAATGCTTTCATACTTTGGAAAGCCCACATCCCTCATGACCTCTCAGAAAGCTGCTTGGCCATGAAATGCTCTTTGTGATACTCTCTATGATTATTTAAAATCTGTCCCATGCCTTCAAGACATGTACAGTCTAGTTGTAAAGGCAAGACTCACAAAAAACAATGGACAAAACTGGTCTTAAGACAGGGAAAAGAGACTATAAATTTTGCTGGTGGCCAGAAGAGATTGTTGAGGACTGGATATTTGGGGAAATTTTGCAGAGGAGACAGGAATTTATGTTGGCCTTAAAGTGTGAGTAAGATTCTAATTAATGGAGAGAAGAGAATTTTAGGAGAGAGGAAATTAATAAATAAAAAGGAGGTTGCAGTAGACACAGATCACAATAAAGACTTAGAAGAAAAGAGAATGTGTGAAGGGGAGCTGTAGGTGTATAGTCAGGTACTGAAAGGCAGAAGTTTGAGGAATTTTTCAATGAAACCTACATAAAAGAGAAAACAGTTGAATGAGTACACTGTATTAGATATTGGACTAAACTCCAGTAACAGGATATGAATTGGAGTTCAGAGGAAGGAGGAATGCTTAATGTTGATTATTTCAACCCTGGTGTCTGGGTAGCTGAATAAAGATGAAAACATTTGACAGGGCCACTTCCAAGTATGAAAGCAGGATGAAAACAATAATAGTCATAACTAACATTTATTGAACTTACAGGTTGCTGGGCACATTGCTACTCATTTCACATATATCATATCACAATCATCTCAACAACCCTTCAAGATAGATACTAATATGTTACCCCATCTTACAGTTCAGAAAACTGAGGCTCAAAGAAATTAAAGAATTCATCCAAGGTGCACGGAGCCCTGGTGGTGCAGTGGTCAAGAGCTTGGCTGCTAACCAAAAGTTCTGCCATTCGAATCCACCACCAGCAACTCTGCAGGAGAAAGATGGGGCAGTCTGCTTCTGTAAAAATTTACAGCCTTGAAAATTGAGGCTCAAGGAAATTGAAAAATTTATCTAAGGTTCACAGAGCCCTGGTGGTGCAGTGGCTAAGAACTTGGCTACTAACCAAAAGGTAGGCAGTTCAAATCCACTGACCACTCCTTGGTAACCCTGTGGGGCAGTTCTACTCTGTCCTACAGTCTCTATGAGTCTGAATCGACTCAGCAGCAGAGGGTTTTAAAAGCAGTAAAAGAAGTACAGAAGTAGAAAATTAAGGATTAGCAGGATAACGGCTCTATATGTCATCAGGAACCAAGCCTCCTGTTTTTATACCGTGCTATTAATATGTGATTCCATCCTCAAATTTACCTCATAGATCAAGATGGCTTCTCAGTTTCTAGACATCATAGTCACATCCTAGCTAACAGAAAGGAAAACAAAGGAAGATTATAACTCCTTATAGGCTTTCCAGAAGTCCCACACAACAATATCACTTACATCTAATCAGCCAGAACTTAATCACATGGATACCTGTAGCTTCAAGGGAGGCTGGAAAATACAATCTTTTAGCTGGATATAGTACCACCACCCAAAAAAATTAGGGTTCTGTTACTGAGGAGGAAGGGGAAAGTGGGTATTGAGGTAGGCAAAAATAGTCTCTGTCTCTTATCAGTAAGAGTGCTTTCTAGTAGGATGTGTGAGTGTGTTAAAGGAAACTAAAAAATCAGGTCAGATCTCATGGCTCAGGAGATGTTAAAGGCAGACTTTGTGAGCAATTTCTTTTCTCCTGAGATACATCGGGGGTCTCTCTGAAAATACGAGCCTGGAACACACTGGGCCATGGCTTTGTTAAGAAGCCAAGACTTTCTCTGTAGTTGTACAAGAACAACTCATTATAGGGCAGGTTTTACCATTTTCTACTCCAGTCCAAATTTCCAAATTCAGTCTTAGGTCAAGCTAGACCTGGTAGTAGAGACTTCAACCTGTTCATCGATCACAAAGCCTTTCTAGCTTATCAGTAAGTCGTTCTTTCAACAAATATTTGTTGAGGGTCTACCATGTACCAAGCTGTCTGACAGGCCTGATGATACAATGGGGAAGAGACTGGGTTGATCCCTGCCTTTATGGGTTTAAGAATGTAGTGACAGAAACAGACATGCTTATGTAATTAGAACCTACAGTTACTGCTATGAATAAGAGTTCAAGTAGTTACGAGAACATATAACAGGGGAGCCTAATACAGTTTAGAATGAGGGTGTAGATCAAGGAAGAAAGAGAAATGGTGTAGAGGATAATATTCCAGGCCAAGGCAGAGGGGTGTATAAAGGCCCTGAGGAGCGAAGGAGCATTGTAAATTGAGGAACCAAAAGAGAAGCAATGCTGCAGCTCTGAGTGTAAGAAGGGGATTGTGAGAGGTAGGCTGTGGTCAGATCACGCAAGGCTGCCTAGGCCACGTTGAGGATTGTAGACTTAATCCTAACAGCAGTGGAAAGTGATGGACAGTTTTAAGCATATGGTGGCCTGATAAAATTTGCATTTTAAAATGATCACACCAACTGCTGTGCAGAAAACAGATTGGAAGAGGGTAAGTGTAAATGGAGGGAGGCCAATCAGGATGCTATTGCCTTGTTCAGAACCCAAGGGTCATCAGCTCATCTGCATAGTTTGGTTCTATTGATTGCTCCTTGTTGGGTCCCTTGTATGTTTATTCTGTGTGGTGCAGTCTCAGAAGTCTTGGCAACTTCACCACCGTGGAGTTTTACACTAGACCCGAGCGTTCCACCACAGAGCCACTATTTCTGCATTTAGTGTCTCTGCTAGAGTGCTTAGATTCTGTGGAAGGTGCAAAGATGGGCAGATGTGAGAAGCTTAGAATAAATCGTCAGGCATTTAAATTCCAAGAGGAGAACATTTATATGGGTTGGTAATCAGAAATAGAGGATAATATGAAATTTGACTTTGGAATGCATTCTGGTATTATCAAACACATCTGTCTTGAGTTCTGAGAAAACAGAATATTTAATGTAGAAGACACGGCTTGAATAGAGTCTAAAAATAGCTAGTTGACCAAAGGTGGTATTCAAAACGTGTAACAACCTACACAACATGGCATGGCCAAAAAGAAAGGATGCCGGCAGTACAGCTGTAGAAAGGTCCTAAAAGGCCCTTTGCTATTCCAGGTATCAATCCTACTGGGTTGTAGGAAGCCCAGGATATTCCGGAGTTGGATCACAGGAAATCAGGGTAGTAGATGAGTGCAGTGCGATGGATCACTTTTGTGTGGCCTTTCTTGCCATGGTCTTGTAACTGGGACTGTGCAGATAGGGTAATTGTGGCCCACCAAGAGGATTGGTCAGTTTTGCCATCCCACTGGGCTTGAAATGAGCCACCCCAGAGTCAGGAAAGAGAGGATCCCATTGCCACCAAGAAAGAACACCAGCAGCAGAGAGTGCATCCTTGGACCCTGGATCCCTGCACTGCAAAGCTCCTAGAACCAGAAGACTGACAGAGAGAGTGAGCTGTAACCCTGAAGACAGCGAGAAGCGGTGGCAGGAGAGACAGGCACGAGACCATGCAGTGGGCTTCCCGGCCCATGGAGCAAGAAAGCTGAGTGCCTGGGGTGCCTCTGGAGACTTACTGGCAGGAGCTAAAAGAGATTTGTAACACTTGCCTGAGCAGGGCAGAGGCCGAGGGCCAGAGAGAGGAGTTCCTGCAAGCATGGCTGGGAAGAGGCTGTTCTGATGGAATAACTGTATCCTGAGCATTCCTGAACCTGAATCGTAACCTGTTACTTCCCTAATAAACCCCATAATCAATGAATATGATCTGTGAGTTCTGTGTGTCCATTCCAATGAACTATCAAACCCAGCAGAGAAGTAGAGAGTGCCATGGGAGCAATGGCTGGTGCCACAATTGATAAAGATGGCAGAGAGAGGAGGCATGTCTGACTTCTGCCTCAGAGGAATCAGCCGAGGCTGTTCATCTTGATTCTTCTTCCCCCTGGTGAAGTTAGAGGAGGTCAGACACCGCCCTCATACCTTTTTTACAATGAGAGGAGCAGTTAAGTCATAAGGGAGCTCTGAACAGTGGCTATTCATCAACCAGTACAACAGTATTTCAGTGTTTTAACAACCTGCATGGCCATTCCAATGTACACTGTGAAGAAGGCAGCCCAGTATATTCCCCCATCTATCCTCTTCACACAGTTTCTCCTGGATCCCCATTGCTAACCGGCTAAATGCAACATCACAGGTGAGACAGTAGAAAAGCACCAGCTGTATTAAAGGGGCCCTTGTTTTTTCTATCCAGTGTGATCATCTGTCTCACACCTGGCAAGGGAAAGGTGGGGAACAAAAGGAAGAGAAAGGAGAAGAGACGTTAGAAAGACCAGTGTAATCAATTGTTCTCTTTTATCTTAAAATAAGTCAACCAGAACGTACTTCCTCCTGTTCCTAGTGGGCTGCAATTCCACGTAAGAATAAACTTCACAAGACGGCGATAGTGTCACCAGAGGAGCTGCTTAAGCAGGAAAGGTTATATTACGTGAAAGTTAAAAGCAAGATGTGCTGTGAGTAAATTTCAATGTGGATAGGTTGATTATATTATATGTATAGCACTACAAAGGTAAAGTACTTATGTTAAATTCAGATACTGAAAAGAGTAAACTCAAGCTGTCAGACTAAACCATCATCATGCTTCCTGTATTTTGGAAAATTTCGACTGGCTTATTTGCAATTATTTTTAATCTTAACAATACTTTGTAGAACAAGCGAAGGCTTTACGCAGTAGCATTCTAACATCACGAGTAAAATATCTTCTTAGGAGACATGAAGTTGAATGTGCAGGCTAAGATGTTCGTCCAACTGCGTTGGTCAATTGAACTCTAGATCTCCTGATCCTGAGGGCATATATTTTGCTCCTCGTTAACCATAAAAAAGTAAGGATGGTGCCATAGTTATTTTAAAAGCTGTTTTCTAAAGATTGACTATTAAAAACATGGTCATTTTCTTCAATTTGGGTATGATTTATTCTATTTGCATGTAATTTCAAAAATGATTATTTTTTAGATGGGTTCTGCTTTTAGTCATAACCTTGTGAGAGGGAAGAGCAATGTGGGAGAGAATTTGAAAATAGTAAACTTTTGTGCTGAGCTGGAATTACAACTGAAGTAAATGTCCAGGTCACATCTGGATGTTTGAAACGACATCATAAGCCTTTTGCATTATTTTAAGTAGCTGAATGACCAACATGGATCCATGCAGAACTCACTGGTAGCAATCTGTATCAGTCACAGGGTGAGCTGCCAGATATTGTGCTGTTCTTGTTGTTAGCTGCCATCGAGTCAGCCCCCAACTCATGGCAACCCCATGTGCTACAGAGTAAAACTGCTCCATAAGGTTTTCTTGGCTGTAATTTTTACAGAAGCAGTTCACCAGGCCTTTCTTCTGCAGAGTCACTGGTGGGTTTGAACCACCAACCTTTAGGTTAGCAGCAGATCACAAACCATTTGCACCACCCAAGCTTTCTGCCAGATATTTAGAGATGAGTAAAACCCAGATTCTCCCTTCATGTTGCTTACAATTTAATTTCCCTTCCTCTTTATTTTATCCCCTCCCACTCCTGAGTCAACGGGCAAAAGACAAAGATCATTTCCTCCCACTCCTGTCTTCTCTTCCTAGAGAAACCTCTCTACCACAGCCTTACTTTCAAGATGTCCCATTCTCACTTGCCCTGCTGATTGAACAGGGTACTCATGTTGGGCTGAAAAGTGTTTCTCTCCTGGAAACTGGGGAATTGGAGCCTAAAGCACTGAGTCAAGTGGCTCTTGCTTGGAATGAGAATCCAATGAAGCAGGGGGTTGACTGTGTCACACACAGACAGACATACAGAGAGAAGCAATGATGAGAAACCAAGCAGTTCAGGAGTGATGAGGAGAAGGTGCTCAGGCCTGACTTTCCAGCCCCTGGTCTACTCCCTGAGAAAGTCACACTTCCTGCCATAGGACTGTGAGATGGATATCGCTAATAACCCTGGATCTTCCCAATCTATTACCTCTTGTCTGCTTACACTGGCTTGCACAGACTTCTGTTCCTTCAACCAAATGCTCCTTGTCTAACACAGTTGGTGGACTTAAGATTACAATAGAAAGTTAATTCCAGAAAACGATGGCAAAAAGAGCTCTAAATTAGGAGTGTACAGACATCTAACTTTTTGTTCAGGATTTTTCACTAACAGTACAGAGATTACATGATCCAGATTTTCTAGAAGAGTCATGATTTTAAAAAATCCTATTCCACTGTTGAAAAGACAATATTATAAAATCCCATGCAGATAGGAGTGTGTTAGTAAATGTTTAACAATTGGCTGTCTGGCAAACAACAGCCATGCCCTAATTTGTAGTGTTTGCCAATTTCCATGGTGTAAATACTCCTCTTGTGGCTAATTTCAAGCTAAAGTAATGTCACTGAACACTGAGTTGGGACGAAATGCTAACAAATGACTCTCATGAGCCAGTATAAGCTGGCTCTGGCAGAAGTTTTGGAATTAGAGAGATTTTAGTTTTCACCCTAGCTATGTTGTTGCTGTTGAGTCAATTTTCAACTCATAGCAACCCCACGTGACAGAGTAGAACTGCCCCACAGGGTTTTCTAGCCTGTAATCTTTATGGGAGCAGATCACCAGGTCTTTCTCCCATGGAGCTGCTGGGTGGGTTTGAACTGCCAACCTTCTGGTTAGCAGCCGAGTGCTTACCCCTTGCACCACCAGGGCTTCTTAACCTAGCTTTGCCTCCTATTATTATCTATGAAGTGAATTTCTGCCTGAACCTTCATATTCTGTAAAATTGGGATTAAAAAAAAAAAAGAATAACCCACCACATAGAGGGTTGCAGGGAAGACCAAGTAAGATGTAATGTACTTTGCACAATACCTGGCACACAGAGATGTTCATTGATGGCAGCAATTACTATTATTATTGTTGTTATTATTAAATCACGATTGTTATTGGCAGAGTATAGGTCTGTTTTGGACTGGAAAATATAGCCCCTGTAATTATTACCAATTTTCAGAGGGACCTTAAGCAAATTACCTTACTTTTACATAAGTCAATACCCTCTTCACTAAAATGAAGTAATTCTAAATTATCTTTATTTTTGCCTTCTCATTCTAAGATTCTGTAAGGACATGAGAGTTAGACAGTGTGTATGTGAGGGAGAGAGTTTGAGAGAGAGAAAGAATGGGGTGGAGGGGAGAAAGGAAGGGAAGTGATAGGCCCTGTAGGGTTGAACCACTTTCAAAAAGCAAACACCCAGGAGGTGAAACCATTGAGTGTAATGTCCAAGAATGGCAGTACCCAGCCTTCTTTGCCTTCAGCACCTTCAAAAGTGCTCAGACTGCAGTATGACCCAAAGGCTCTGCTCCTGCCTTTAAGCGAAGTATCTCAGTGGCTTGATTAGGAGTAAAAAGACAGCTGAAAACCGAAAGCAGAGAAGAGGCGAAAGTGTCTTCCTTTTGATTTTTATCCTAACAGCAACATGAGCGTGTTAGACTGGGAGCCAGTAACAACCCCAAGGACCCTGACCCATTCAGTTGGTGCCCCTGAGGGGATAGGGTGATCAATCTCATACTACTTTTCCTCCTTGCTTCATGTATAGGAACATAAACACACACACACACATAACTAAGCACATGTGTGACACACACACAAAGGAGAACAGACTGGTCAAATTGCAGTAGATTCATCTGTTTACTGGGGAGTTGGGGGTATGGGAATTGATTTTGTTTTATTGTGCTTTAAATGAAGGTTTGTAGAGCAAATTAGTTTCTCATTAAACAATTAATACACATATTATTTTGTGACATTGGTTGTCAACCTGCAATGTGTCAACAGTCTCCCTTTCTCGACCTTGGGTTCTCCATTTCCATTTGTCCAGCTCTCCTGTCCCCTCCTCCCTTCTAATCCATGCCCCTGGGCTGGTATGCTCATTTAGTCTCATATACACGGTTGAGCTATGTGTATTATTGTTTGTTTTATGGACCTGTCTAATCTTTGGCTAAAGGGTGAACCTCAGGACTGACTTCAGTACTGAGTTAAAAGGGTGCCTGGGGGCCGTACTCTCAGGCTTTCTCCAGTCTCTGTCAGACCAGTAAGTCTGGTTTTATTTTTGCGAGTTAGAATTTTGTTCTACATTTTTCTACAGCTCTGTCCAGGACCCTCTATTGTGATCCTTGTCAGAGCAGCTGGTACTGGTAGCCAGGCACCAACTAGCTGTTCTGGACTCAGTCTGGTGGAGGGTGTGGTAGTTGTGGTCCATTAGTCTTTTGGACTAATCTTTCCCTTGTGTCTTTGGTTTTCTTCATTGCCCCTTGCTCCAGACAGGGTAAGACCAGTGAAGTATCTTAGATGGCAGCTCACAAGCTTTTAAGACCCCAGACACTACTCAGCAAAGTAGGATGTAGAACATTTTCTTTATGAACTATGTTACGTCAATTGAGCTAGATGTCCCCCAAGATCATGGTCCCCAGCCCTTAGCCCAGTAATTCGCTCCCTCAGGGACTTTGGTTGTCTACAGACATACCACCCTCAAAGTGCCCAATCTTGTCTGGGAGTTGATTTTAAGTAAAGCCTTAAAATCAAACCAGTTTGCTCCAGACCACAAAAGTAAAACAATCTCTGCTCATTTTCCAGAAAAAGGGAGAAACAAACTGAAGAACAGGGAGGGATGGGTGTGGGGTCCCAAAGAGAAGTAGCACTAACGTCAAAGGGACACTATGCAGAAAAGAAACGCAAATGGGATCAAATGGGAAAAAACAGGGAAGATTACAAGCTATGAGAGGAGAGACATGAGGCAGTTGGAGAAAATGGACAAGAAGCAGAATTAACGATGGATGAAATCTTTATTGCACTTTTTCTCATCGCATCAGGAATTTTCTAAGCCCCAAAAGGACAGTAGTGAGTTGGCGGGAGGATGCGTAGTAACTCCAGGCATAGTTCTCACTGTCTTCAGTAGGGACTAAGGGAGTGCAGGGAGACACCCTCTTGTTATGTAATTTACTTTCAAATAAACCTAGATGCCAGGAGAAAGGTGAGCTGCTGGCTCTGTCCCATTTACAATCCTGAACCCAGAATAGACTGCATGGATTAATCTTTGCCAGGATCTTTATAAAGATGAAAAAATGCAAAATTAAGGTGATTTTGTCACTTAAAGACTAATTACTTATGGGAGGAAGGAAACCAAATAAAGCAGCAGGGAAATTGTCTGATACAGTGATATTCATAGAAATGAAAAGATTTTCTGTAAGATCTGTTGTATGAGCTGTAATTTTCCAAGACTGCAGACGTGATATTTGATTGGGACCTTTGATCAACTCCTGTTAAGGCTGTTGCTCCCTCTTATCATTGCTAGCACAGGATGAAATTTCCATATCCTGGCACAGTCATTGCGCCATAAACAAACACAGTCAACCTGGTCGAAATTAGACTCCAGATTTAGCACCAGATGAGTTGAGCCCCGTCTCAACTTACCTGTGGAGTCTGGGAAATAATATTTGTTTACTGCTTAAAACACACCATTTGCAAATGAAATTATCATCCCCGAATCACAACACTATAAAAGCATTCTCTCTGGATAAAATCAAATGAAGAATTAAGCTCTTCTGCAGTGAACCTGGGACTATCCTTACAGTCAATTTAACTCCTTTGACGGAGTAAGAAGGAACACACTTAAATATAGTTAAAATGGCTTTTTTTTTTTTTTTTTTTTTTTGCCTAAGTTATCCCCAAACACTCAGCTTTCACTTCCTACCTTACTTTGACTACAGGTACCTGTAAGGTCTTCTGGCATAAGCTCACCCAGAACATAGATAAACCAAAAAACCCACTGCCATCAAGTCGATTTTAACTCATAGCAACCCTATAGGACAGAGTATAACTGCCCCATAGGGTTTTCAAAACTGTAATCTTTATCAAAACAGACAGCCACATCTTTCTCCCGAAGAGCAGTGGCAGATTCAAATCACACACAGACCTTTTGGTTAGCAGCCGAGCGCTTAACCACTGCACCACCAAGGCTCCTTAGATCATAGATAAGTTACACCCAATTGACAAAATCAGAATTAAAGAGAAGTCAGAACATTAAGGACAAAAGAAAAGAAAAAGTGAAGGGCACCTCTTTCACAGCAGCCAATCAATTTGTTGGCTCAACGTATCTAGCATGAGCGCTAAGCTTTCAAAAGATGGAATGAGGGAAGATTTCTTCCCTTCATTTCAAATCAGATTACAACGTGCCCAGAAAAGAATCTGCAAATAGAAATAAGAAAATCCCATTAACTTGATAATGATATCCTGAACGGCCCGAACAAACAAAGGAGATTGGAACTTCGGGTGTAATTTGTCTGTCGATCGTTTTCTCTCCCAGGTTTTGTGCGTGTCTGACTTAAAGGGTTTTAGAAAAGGCTGCTGTGTCCCTGCCAGGCCAGGTTTGTCCTACCTGTCAGAGAATCCCTACAGGAAGTATTAATTCAATAAAGCATCATTTAAATTGTGATGTTAGAATGTTTCCACTTTCCATTAACTAAAAAAAGAAAAAACATTAAAAGTCAGTCCCAGCAACATCCTAGGCATGCTAAAATAGGTGTGAGTTGAGGGGTTTGAATGAGACTAAATTTCCATCTCATTCTTTTCCCCTGAATGGGACCATAATAGGCCAGAACTGGTCCCGTGTGGGTATTTTCCTGAAGTTGCCCAGAATGGGAAGAGTCAGAAGGTAAATCCAAGCTCAGTCTTTGCCAAGGATTAAGAAGAAAAGGAGGGAAGTTGATATTTATCTTCAAGTTCAGGAGACCAGCAAGAAGGTCAAAAACTGGGATAAGATCTAAAGAGAGAAGTTGGTAGACAGTGGAATGATTGCATGGATGAGAGCAAGGGTGAGAGCAAAGGAAGAAGGCTCCAGGGAGTCCCAGAGATGCAGGGGGAGATAATGGCTCCTTCTTATTTGACCTGGACCCTATGGGGCAGGGACCTGGTTTACACACAGCCATGGGATGAACAATTTCCGAAAAAGAAAGAAAGTTCCAAAGCAGCGAGATAAACAGAGTACAAATGTTAGATACTGTTTGCGGTGGGGGTGCGGTGGGAAAAGTCTGATGTGCAGGCACAGTCCAGTAAAAAGGGGTGCTGTGAGGGTTGCTCAGTCCCCTAGAGATGGAGGATCTTCTAGCTGGCCGAGGTTCTAGAGGTCACAGACGGTCACAGAGAAAACCACATCAGAAACTACCCTGCTGTGAAGCCAACATAGCACCAGGGTTAGAACATGAACTCTCAAGAAAGACCCCTGAATTTGAACCCTGGCTCTGTCACCTACCATCTGTGTGACCTTAGGAAAATCACTCAACCCTCCTTGCCTCAGCAATAACACTAGTACCTACATCAAAGGGTCGTTGTAAGAATTAAATGAATAAATAAACGTGAAGTACTTATGCCTGGTACACAGTAAGCACTAATCAACGTTGCTGGGTGCTGTCAAGTCAATTCCAACTCACAGCAACCCCATGTGACAGAGTAGAGCTGCCCCATATGGTTTTCTTGGCAGTGATCTTTGGAAGCAGATCGCCAGACCTTTCTCCCGCAGAGCTCCTGGGTGGGTTTGACTGCCAACCTTTTGGTTAGCAGCCAAGTGCTTAGCCATTTGCACTACCAGGGATATGTTAGCTATTATAATTGCTTATTAGTATTCTTGATACCATATTGTGAGAGACAGAAAAGGAATATCCACAAGGAATTTACATTTTTATATTGCGATGCCTAATAATATTCCTATTTGCTCTCTATCTGGGAGAAGACAGCTTGACTCTCCTTTACTGCTTTTTCCTAAGTAATTGAATTTCAATAAATTAGAATACCTTAATTCAAAATAATTTTTTAAACATCGAACTATAATTTATAAGTCATTGCTTAAAATCTACTGTGTCATACAGTATTATTAATAGATTTGTTTAAACATTTATGTCTATATTTTAAAGACACAAACCTTGTCACTGCAATAGCGTTGGAAAGGTTATTGTGTGTACATTTTAGTCCATCAATACTTTGAAGGACAATGTCTTAGAGAGGACCTCTTCCTAGCAAGAACTGCAGAGCATCTCTCTGAACAGAAAGACAGTATCAACGAGAGACTGCATCTCCTCTTCTGACCACACCATAGAAAACCAAACCCATTGCAGTCAAGTTGATGCCAACTTATAGCAACCCTACAAAACAGAGTAGGCTGTAATCTTTATGGAAGCAGACTGCCACATCTTTCTCCAAGAAGTGGCTGGTGGGTTTGTATTGTCAACCTGTCGGTTAGAAGCCAGGCACTTAACCGCTGCCCCACCAGGGCTGCTTCCCTTTGACCATAGGGATGTCCTTACTAAGTAGCTGCTTAAACCAGTTTGTGAATCATCCTCTTGCCATATTTCTGTACATGGATCATGGAACACAGCGATCAGCCATCCCCCCAGCGCAGCCTGAAATCGGCCTGTCAGCTAAAGCAGGGACACCAGCAAAGAGCTGCTCCCCTCCTAAGGGGAGGGCACCAGCCCCAGAGGAGCCTCTTCCTGCACTGCTCTCCGGGCCCTGGGTTCACGTGCTCTAAAACTCTGCCCATGCTTTGTACCTTCTTAACGTTAGCTCTCTCTCATTGGCATCCACTATGTCCCAGATGTTTGACATACATAATTTCATTTACTGATTAATTAAGGAGGGATCTCCAGAGGAAATAATAGCAGAACTTGGAAAGCAAAGAGACCACAGGTTAGGATTCGGTTCTATCACCATGTCGCCTTTTCTTGCCCGCTACTGAATAAACCTGTTGCACTTGAGTTGATTCTGACTCACAGTGACCCTCCTGCATAAGGAGCATGAATATGGCCTCAGAGGCATCAACCCCACTGTAGTAAGGGATCTTGATTTACACTACAAGAATACAGAGGGAAGTGGTCTTGTGCCCTGGTTGGGGGGTGGGGGAACCTTCCCATTTCGAGTCATTGGTCCACGCTTACAGTGGCAGTCTAGACAAACAGTTCCTCACCTGGCATTATTTTCTCCTGTTGCGTCTCTTCCATGAGTAACCTCAGGTTGCCTCCATTGAGGACCACTTTCAAAAGGCTTAAGGTATAAAGTACTGATTCTTAATTGGAGTCCCTGGGCCCGTGGTATTAACATCACCTGGGAATTTGTTAGAAAGGCAAATTCTTAGGCCCTGCCCCCCAGACAATCTATGTTTTAACTAGCTCTCCAGGTGATTCAGTGCATGCCCAAGTCTGAGAAACACTGGCTGGTTTGGATTGAATTGTGTTCCCCAAAAAGATATGTTGAAGTCCTAGCCCCTGTACCTGTGAATGTGACTTTGTTTAGAAATAAGGCCTTTGATGATGTTCAGTGAACATGATGTCACACTGTAGTAGGGCGAGTCCGAATGCAATATGAGTGGCATCCTTATAAAGAGACATCTACGAGACAGAGACACACAGAGGGGACAGCACCATGTGACGCTGTAGCTGTGAGCCGAGGAGCTTCCAGGGCTACCAGAAGCCTGGCGAGACAAGGCTGGATCCTCCCTAGAGCCTTCAGAGAGAACGTGGTCCTGTCAACACCGTGAGTTCTAGCACTGTGAAACCATACATTTCTGCTCTGATAAGCCACCAAGTTTGTGGTACTTTGTTATGCAGCTCTAGGAAACTAATACACTGGCCTAGAGAATTTTGACCACAACCTGGTCCTTAATCTCCAAGAGTTTTGTACTTGCCAAGCTCACAGAGCTGGTAAGTGGGAGACCCAGGGCACTGACTCATGTTCTTAGTACGCCATGCTGCTTCACCCTTCTTTGTACCACCTTCAGGGGAAAAGGGGGCCTTGGAAATTAAACAACAGAAAAAGTATAAAATTCCATTTTAAAAGCATTTACAGTAAAAAATGGCAATTTTCTCAGTTTGCTACAACCTAGCATATTTTAACTCCCATATCAACTAAGCAAATATTTCTTCAGGAGCATTTCCAGTGCATAAAGCTACCAGATACAATCTGCTCTCTCCTAACAAAATTCAATACATAAAAATCTGCTTACAAAACAGATAAATCAGGGTTTTAACTTTATGAAAGAATTTGCCACCCAATTTTCTTTTTCTTTAAAAAAAAAAAAGTTTCCTGATACTGTTGCACAGTGATACATTTTATAAAATTTTAATATATATGTGAAATTTAGGAGGCATATCAACTGAGATTGTGTTCAGTCTTTCATATAATTGGATCATTCTTTATCTTTCTCATTAATTCTCTATAGCTGTGTTCATCATTTTGCAAAAATAAAAATTGCACTTAAAATTTCCAGGAGATGCAGGGGTTACCCCAATCTCCTAGGGCAGTAGTTCTCAAAACGCATCACAAAGAGTACTTGTTAAAACACAGATTGCTGAGCCCTAGCCCCAGGATTTCTGACTCAGTAGGTCTGGGTTGGGGCCCAACATGTGGCATTTCTAACGAGCACCAAGGACCACATTTTGAGGACCACTGCTTAGTCAGTATCCAGGGCAGAGAAAGACAAAAATTCTCCTAGAATATTCTTGCCTGTAATACAAATCCCAGCTGTGCTGACTAATAGTCACTAGGTTTTGGCCCAATAAATTAACACTTCATGATGTAAATCTCTTCAGCTGTAAAATGGGGATAGTAATTCTTAACTCACCACAATTATCATAAAGATTGGAGCTAATGTAAGTCATGTGACACACTAGTTATTTACTAAGCTACAATTATTAGTATAGATGCCTCCCATCAATTCCTAAAACACTCTCCCTTAAGTGTTAGATATTCATATTCCAGTATTTCCTGTTTCCTAGGCCTTGGTTGAAATATCATTTTCCTTCATGATATCCACACAGAATCTTTCAAATGTAAAAAAATCCAAGAAAACACATAGAACTAAGTTTAAGTAGTAACAATTTTGCACGTGGGATATTTGTGCAACAACATGTTCTCTGTGTATGCATTATGCTGCCTTGGAATGGAGATAACTCGAGGACATTTGTCCCTGGTGCTGCCTTCCTCATTTTGCTATTCAACATGTGTTAAAGGATAATCATGGTCATCAGGACCACTGCATGAAAAGAAAAGCCCAGTTGGTGCTACGGAGCCCCTGGTCTTAGAATCTCTTTCTGCTTCGGCTGATATATAGTGTAAATCTAAAACTTATTTAAAAACCTGTCTGGGTAAGACAGCTTTTAATTAATCTTCTCTTGGTTTTTATACTGTATGGTACCTGGAAGATGCAAGATCAATCACCACCGTATTGTAATGTTGAGTTGTGAGACAGAAAGATAAATGAGCTATCAAGCTTAGCATTTTGATTGCTAAGTTAATTTAACTAGCTTCAGAACATACTGTAGATTGGTAGATAAAGTTGTGAGCCAGGGCATTGAATGTTGTAACTGTGAATGCAGTATGTTATTAAGAAAACAGGAATTTGCTAGTTCCTATCTGTCCTTTATGGAAATTTAAATCTAGGATCAGAGAGATACAGCTGGGTGAAGAGGTCACATTGCTAGTTCTGTCTACCAATGAAGACAGCTTTATTGATTCAGACTTTTAATTGAGCTGTGACAAGGTCTGGGCTGATCTGAAGTTTCCCATTGCAGGATGCAAGGAAATAAGCTTGACCACATGAATTAAATTCAATTTATGTTTAAGGGTAGATCTTGAGTAGAACTGGTTTCCTTGTGGGACCTATCTGGATTTTTTAAATCATAAAATACAATTTTAGAAGTGATACCAACTACTCATCTCTTCCATTCTTCTGAGAATAGGATACTTTCTGTGTCTGGGCATTTGCCCCTTGAGGACAAATGTAGCTGAAGGAAGATGTGTTTTCTCAGTTAGAGAATTTTGAACTGATTCTTATCCTTGGGGGAGAGGGTACCCCATCTCTAGGATATCCATTTACACAATGATATTTCAATCAGCAAAAAGCATAAGAATAAAACTTCCAGTCTGGCTTCTCAAAGCTACCAGTCTAAACCATGTTAAAACTTTAAACGAAAGAAAAATGCTTCCGAATTCATTGGAGAAGTACTTAGCTATAAGCACAGCTATTAAGGAATATCAACTTTGACATGTCTTATCTATTCAAATAAGCAACAGTAAATGGATTATTTTTGAAAGGTTCTTCCTTTCTTAAAAGATAATGAAGTCAAATTGCTGTAAAAACCAAACCAAACCCATTGCTGTCGGGTCAATTCTGACTCACAGCGTAGTATGTTTTAAATTAAATATGACTTAGTTTGAAATATATAGTTAATAAAAGATAACTCTAACAATCAGCAAGACCTACCTAAAAGAATATTTTGGGTCCTAAGGGCTAGCAAAGGCTGTTTCTCGCAAAAGAATAAAACAGCCAGACAAATAATAATGACTGACTTTATTTCTTATACTGCATCTTGGCAGGAAATAACTATGCCAGCGAGAAACCTTGCTTCCTTATGATATCCTTGAGGGAGATGGACCGATCAAGGCTGCTCTGCTGGAAAGCACAGGTGTGTAGGGAGGCTAGTGTTGCAGTGTGTCGGCCACTAGGACTAGTCTGAATTTGATCACCCACTTGGGCTGTAGGGATTAACCCTTACACATTCCAAAGTTCAGCAATTCCAGAGACCAAACAGTAAGCCTCTGACTCCCCCCAGAAAAGTTTGGAACCAGAACAGCCAAGCCATAGTCCAAAAAATGCCATGAATATTACATCTGGCTTCAGCTACATTTGTCCTTTAGCTTTAGAAAATATCCTGCTCTCAGAAGAATGGAGGAGATGAGTAGTTAGTATCACTTCTAAAATTGTTCACACTATTCAGAAAAGAGGTCTCTTTTCCCTTTCTTCTGTTGCCCTCACTGGTGGCTGTCGAGTCGATTTCGACTCATGGGAGTGCTTGCATAAACTAGTTGTACAATTCATTCAACAATAGTCATTCCTTAGCTCTGGTATTTTGGGTGTGTTATAGAAACTCTCTGAGTCTCAGTTTCCCTTTTGCTACATCTAGGGGAATAAAGATTAAATTAGATAATGAATAAAGCATGCTTAACATAGGACCCATCAAGTATTGAGTGTTCAATGAACTGTAGCCATTGTTATTTTTATCCTCCCAGAGGACTTTTTTTTTTTTTTTTTTTTTTTTTTGCTGAAAAACATATCTGTCCTACAGATTATATAATATTGTTGCTAAGGATGACTTAAAACAGGTATTATAATCATAGGTCTCTGGGTGGCGCAAACAGTTAGTGCTCTGTTGCTATGAAAGGCTGTTGATTCTAACCCACCCAGTGGTGCTGTGGAAGAAAAGCCTGGTCAACTATTTCCATAAGATTACAACCAAGAAAACCTTATGGAGTAGTTGTACTTTGTAACACACGGGCTCTCCATGAGTCAGAATAAACTCGATAATAATGGTTTTTTTTTTTTTTTGGTTTATGATAATCATAATTATAAATTTAAACTTAAAGTATAAAAAAAGATAAGATGAAGTAATGAAGTAAGCAGTATTTTCCCTCCTTTTACCCTGCTCTAGAATACAAACTGATAAAGATCTTTGTACTTCAATTATTTGTACATAATTGGATGGTGTTAATTTAATTACAGGTGACTCTTACTATTCATTAGTTCGTTACCCTGCTTGACTTTGGTAGTAATTAATTAATCTCAACCAGGCTGGAAAAAAAATAATAAAAAGGCCCACTTTATAACATACGCTAAGATCACTCTAAGTTCCAACCTACCTTTTGTACATCTGATGCCCCAGGATGGTGTTCCTGCTCCTTGGACGGAAGGAAGAGACAGAAGGTAAGAGGCTCCAGGAGTACTGAACCTCCAGCCTTTGACTTCTTAGTCCACACCCCTCACGCCCCAGGCCTAGCCTTCAAAACTCAATAAACTGAGTGCAGTGGCTGGTGTGCCCCAGGGCCTTGTATCAACATCCATCTCTATTCCTCATGCCTTAATACTATTCAGTAATGGTTGGTGTCCCCAAGTTCAGGCTGTCCTGCTGTGTTCTGACTCTCATAAGGGATCCTCAACATGGGCACTTTACTCTCCATTTATCCAGAGCCAAACCCTCCCACCCCTGGTGATTGGGCTCATCAGTCCCTCTGTGCAGCTTAACCTCCCTCTAACTCAGGTACCCCCGAGTGAGAAAATGTTCCAAATCAATTTGCCCAGGCTGTTGAGGAAAATGCCATTCAGATGCCTAATCAAAAGTGCAACAAGCATCAAGACACATTATGACTTTCATGCTGTCGTAGGAAAAAAGTTAGATTAGTTAGACAAGATTAGTTCCTTTAAGAGTCATTTTGAGTTCCTCCCACTACCCTCTAATCCCTCTTAGACTTTGAAAATTAATTCTCCTATTATTCTTGTATTTCTAGATATGAACATTATGTTGCCTGGTTTATGGCGTCTGGTATCATGGGCCCCTCGGCAAACCTCTCAGAGTTTTCAGAAGGTTTTGTTTCAGTTAATTCCTTCAGCATCCCAGGATTCAAGTCATTGCGTGTTGTAATTTATTTTATTAATCTGAAGTGTATCTTAAAAGAAAGGAATAGAAATTAATGAAAATAAATTAGCATTTTTGATTATGAAAGATACCTTCAAGGGCACTCTTATTTCTTGAAAGTGATCTTGCATGGTATTAACACTGGAGAAGAAAAATAACAGAACAGCCTAGATCCCCTCAAAAAGGGACAGTGTCTCTTTTTAAAATGGGGCCACATTAACTAGGGGTTGTAGGAATTTGAGCCAGAGGTACAGTCTAGATGTTAGAAATCTCTGTTGGCTCTTAAGCAAGAGCTGGCAAGCGTCCAGACAGCAAGCTAAACCACAGCTGAATTCCAAACAGCCCTCTCCTACTTCAATGCTCTCACCCTAATCCAAGTCGCCAACACTTCTCACCTGGACCACTACAAAGACTCCAACTAGTGCCACTGCTTCCGCTCTTAGCCCTCACTGTAAAACATACCATCACCTAAATCAGATCATGTTACTCCCCTGCTTAAAATATTTTGGGGGTTTCCCACTGTGATCAGGAAAAATTCAAGTTCCTTACATAATGTATCAGGTTATGTACGAGAATTTGGCTCCCGCGTACTCCAACCTCCTCTGACACAGTCAATGCTGCTATAATATAACCTATGCATTCGTAAAAACCACTGAGCTACGCAAAATTGCATAAAAACCATAGCACTTATGGGAAAAATGGGGCTAGGGACACAACACTCGAAACATTCATCAAGTGACACATGAGATCCAAACCTAACAAAATGGCAGCAGTTTTCCACATGTTAAATGGTTAATAAATAAATAAATACTACAATAAACATGGCACTTCCCCTTGGAAAGAGCTGACGTTTGCTTGTGGAAGTGGGTGCCAGAAGAGTTGAAGCTTGTGAGTTATTGTGAGGTGGTGGAAATCAGAAGGAAAGTTGGAACACCAGGTACACCATGTAGGTGAATGAGTGTGACTTGTAATTTATGCAGTGAAATGAGGGAGCTGATAGATGTTTGAGGCATATTCACGTGTGTATTTGGTGTATTCCTACACCGTTCAGTTCATCTGGGTGCAGTTTTCTGAGTTTATCTGGTGTTTCTCTTGGACAAAATCTCACATAAGCAAATGTGAAATTTACACTATGCTCAAATTTTTCCCAACAAGAGTGTTGTGACAAACTCGCATCTTGAACGAAAGCATAGCAGGGCTGACTGTACCACTGACCCTCCCAACACTCACTCCATCCACATTGTTCTCCTTTCAGCAACTCCAACAGGCCAAGGTCTTCCCTATCTCAAGACCATTGCACTTGCTGTTCCCTCTGCCTGCGCTGCCCTTCCCCACACTCTTCACATGATTGGCTTCATCCTGTCCTTTAAGCCTCAGTTTCAAGGCCCTCTCTCCAGAGGGCTCTTTCCTAAGGCCACCCCCTCTGACAGGCCTCTGCCCCCATTACTCTCTATTTCAGAATCCTCATTCATTTCTTTAGAGCTTATATTACAAGAGGTAAATAATTAACATATTTTTCTTTATTTGGTATTATCTCTCTTCTAGAAAGTAAGTCACATGAGGTCAGGAGCCATGTCTGTCTTAACATTAACATCTTTTAATTTCTGGGCCATAGCACAGTACCAAACACAGTGTAAGGAAAAATTGTGTGTGTGTGTAAAATGAATAAAAGAATGAATGACTAGGCAAATATCAAGTATATCCAGCAGCTCTCACAGAATGGCCTGATTAATACTTTTATGATACTCTGCTAAACATCTTACAATTTAGCTCTCGTTCAGATTTAATGTTCTCGTTAAAAAGAGCTTGAAGGGAAAGAGCACAAAATTAAACTTAAAAAAAAAGAATACATGCAAGTTTATTAGAGTCACATGATGCCATAATAATAACAGAAGAAAAGGAAAAATTAGACTGTCAAAATGACATAAACAGACAACCCTTTCATGCTCTTTACAAAACAACTCTAATCCCAATGACAGTAACACAAAAGGCCCATATTTGGCTGGTGATTAAACAGGGGTTAAGGATTTGGTGAGGCCCTCATTAGAATTCTGTGCCTACTTTTTATACCTGTCTTTTAAGAGGAATCTGAAGAAAATTTAAAGGATCCACAAAGACTCATATTAATAGGATTAAATAGTTATTATAAAGACAAACTAAAAGCTATTTAGAGCCTTCACTTTCTACCTTCAGCATCATAGGAAAGAAATTGTGACTGAGATGTCTGAATGTCACTTAATATCCATTCTTCCCTCCTGTATCAATAGAACCCTCAGTTTTTAGCTGTGACTAGAATGGAGGCTCCATTCCTCAGCCTCCCTTGCAACCAGGAGTAATCATCTGACCACAAGTCTTTTGTCGTTGTTGTTAGGTGCCATCAAGTCATAGCGACCCTATGTACAACAGAACAAAACACTGCCTGGTCCTGCGCCATCCTCAGAATCATTGCTATGTGTGAGTCCATTGTTGCAGCCACTGTGTCAGTCTATGTTGTTCAGGGTCTTCCTCTTTTCTGCTGACCCTTCACTTTACCAAATACAATGTCCTTCTCTAGAGACTAGTCCCTCCCGATAACATATCCAAAGCACGTGAGACATCTCACTATCCCCACTTCTAAGGCGCTTTCTGGCTGTACTTCTTCTAAGACGTATTTGTTCAGTTCATCCGGTAGTCCATGGTATAGTCAACACTCTTCACCAACACCACAATTCGAAGGCGTCAATTCTTTGGTCTTCCTTATTCATTATCCAGCTTTTGCATGCATATGAGGCAGCTGAAAACACCATGGCTTGGGTCAGGCACACCTTAGTCCTTAAAGTGACATCTTTGTTTTTTAATACTTTAAAGAGGTCTCTTGCAGCAGATTTGCCCAATGCAATGCATCATTTGATTTCTTGATGCTGCTTCCATGGCTGTTGATTGAGGGTCCAAGTAAAATAAAATGCTTGACAACTTTAGTCTTTTCTCCATTTATCATGATGTTGCTTATTGGTCCAGTTGTGAGGATTTTTGTTTTCTTTATGTTGAGGTGTAATCCAAACTGAATGAAGGCTGTGGTCTTTGATCTTCATCAGTAAGTGCTTCAAGTCCTCCTTGCTTTCAGCAAGCAAGGTTGTGTCATCTGCATATCACAGGTTGTTAATGAGTCTTCCTCCTATCTTGATGCCACATTCTTCTTCATACAGTCCAGCTTCTCAGATTATTTGCTCAGCATACAGACTGAATAAGTATGGTGAAAGGATACAACCTGACAGATACGTTTCCTGATTTTACACCATGCAATATCCCACTGGTGGCGTAGTGTTTAAGAGCTACAGCTGCTGACCAAAAGGTTGGCAGTTAGAATCTACCAGGTGCTCCTTGGAAACCCTATGGGGCAGTTCTACTCTGTCCCATAGGGTCGCTATGAGTCAGAATCAACTCAACGGCAACAGGTTTTGTTTTGTTTTTTGTTTAGTATCCCACCGGGCTAAATTCTGGCTAATGACACTTATATAGTTAGTTCCAGCTAATGGGAAGGCAGCTTCCATAAACCTAAACATGCTCAGCTACTCATCTAAAGGTTGGAGTTTCAAGTCCACTCAGAGGTGCCTTGGAATAAAAGCCTAGGAATCTAATTTCGAAAAAATGAGCCATTGAAAACCCTGTGTAGCACAGTTCTATTCTGATACACATGGGGTCGCCGTGAGACAGAATCATCTCAAAGGTAACTGTTTTTATGGTGTCTTACCCATTGTTTTTCTTCTTCATTCATTCTTTTATCTTGGAATGCAGATGTAATAGCTAAAGCTGGGGCACCATATTGGATCATGGGACAACCTTGGTAATGTAGGTCAAGGTTGATAAAGAAATAAGTTAGAAACAGCCTGCTTTCTTGTAGCCTTTGTGAAACAGGGCCACCACAGCAGCCATGAACTGTCTCACCTCAACACTTCAACATGAGAGTAAAAACATCTGTCTGATTTAAGTGAGTCTTATTTTGCCTTTTAATTTAAACTAATATGGTCATAGAGGTAAATGTGCCCCCACTCTTAGCTGTACTGATTAGTTAAGGAAAACACTTAACAAGTCTTAATGGATGCTTTTAGTAGAGAAATTCAGAGTGCCTGGGCATAGCCAGAGGGTGAGGGTGAGAAAAAAAACTTGAATCGCTCTGCCTAATTAAGAGTTAGGGACTTGGGGATTTACAAAGGATAGCCCTGGGGAGAAGGGTGGAAACATGAAGAGGGATGAGAAAAGCTTCTGTAACCTGAGCCAAGGGCCAGTGAAATATTCCCTGTGATGGGTGTTTCTGTGAGGACATTGACAGTAAAGTTGCCCTCCCTCTTAATTTATAGTTGCCCTCCACTTCCTGCAAACCTTCAGTGAAGTTGTTTGTGATTAATAACCTCGTATTAGTTGTGTTTGGGTAGATAAAAGAAGAGGAAAAGTGGGGATGGGTAGGTGAGGGTGGCAGCTTCAGGAGCTAAGACCTACGGATACTGCAGGCAAAAATGAAGAAGCATCCCTCAGTGTGAAACAGCTTAGAAGAGAATAAATGCCCTCTTCATACCAAAGGAGCCCTGGTTGTGAAGTAGTTAAGAGTTAGGCTGCTAACCAAAAGGTTGGCAGTTCAGATCCACCAGCTGCTCCTTGGAAATCCTACAGGGCAATTCTACTCTGTCCCATAGGGTTGCTATGAGTCAGAATCAACTCGAAGGCAATGGGTTTGGTTTGGTTTTCATACAAAAAGAGGGTAGTGGTGGTTCCATGGCAGATTCTCACCCTTCATGCGGCAGACCCAGGATTGACTCCAGGCTAATGCAGCTCATGCAGAGCCACCACCTGTATGTCAGTGCAGATTCGCATTTTGCTATGTCAGCAGAGCTTCCAGACTAAGATGTACTAAGAAGAAATGCCTAGAGACGTACTTTTGAAAATCAGCCAGTGAAAATCTTATGGATGACAATGGTCCAATCCACATCCAATCTTGGGGATGGCAGAGGACCAGGCAGCATTTCTTTCTGTTGTTCATGAGATCTCCATGAGTTAATGCCAATTCAACAGCATCTAACAACAACACATACCAAAAACACATATACCCACACAGATCTCTGTCAAAGGCTTGAGGGACTTCTGCACAGGATCAATTAGGAACTCGATATTGAAGGAAAGGGCATCTTAAAGCCTAGAAAACTTACAAATGTCCAGGGGAAGTCCTCTGAGCTGCATCGTACCATCAAGTGTCCTCTTCCTTGTCTACATGATGACTCTTATCTATCCTTCAAAATTGTGCTCCCATGTCATGTCCATTGAGAGATATTCCTTAATCCTTCTAGATAAGGTTAACCTACCTCTCTTCCACAGTAACACAGTATCTTGGTCATTTGTCTCCTTGTGGCACTTCTCCTACCGTGAGCAATTTGAGAACGTGATAAATTATATCTGTATTACTCTAGGGCCTAACACATAGTCAGTATGCAAAAATGGATTTAGAGAATTGAGTCAAATCATGAGTTTAAAAATAAAACCACAGACATGATAGAAACCTTAAAGGGAATCTTCATAAATCTCCTTTATTTTGCAGACAATAGAAGTAAGGGCTAGAGAGACTAACTGTATTTTCTAAGGTCACGCTGCCAGAAAGAGGCAGAATGAGGACTAGAACCCACGTCCCTGAATCCCAAATCACACTCTGTTGCCATAACATTATGTTCACTGACACTAGGGCAAAACACCTCAGGAAAACCTGAGAAAATATAGACATTTGTGCTCTCTCCCAAATCAGGTGCTATCCTGCTGTACATCAGATGAAGCGGCTTCTGTTTGCTTCAACTTTTGGGAGAGGAAAACACAAGATTTGTGCTTCCGTTTTCAAGGTTCCTTGTACGTGCTGAATGTGAATAATGAAGAGACAGGCTTAGCAACCCACAGATAAGTGCATAGATTTATCAGCCCTCCTGGGGCTCATAAGTTGCAGCAAAAAAGTATATTTTTCAGTCTAAAGATTGTTATATGGCCCTCACAAAAAAAAAAAAGGGAGAGAGAGAGAGAGAACTTGAATTAAAAACCAGACAATGCAGCACACACATTCCTATTACTTTCAGCCCCATGCACAGAAGCAGACTAGGGCCGTTCTCCAAGCTCTTCGTATTCACCACAATGTCTTATTTTATCTCCCTTATTTTGTTCTCCTTTCCCAAATCCACTCAATCACTTATTGGCTCTACCGTGCTTCTTTTCTGCTTTACTATCTCCCTTTTTTCACAGATAAACACCTCACACCTGGGAAACAGATGCCTCTAATTAGTATTAAACCTGAAGTTTATGCCTGCCTTTGATGGTTTCTAGGATGCATTTTGGTGAATAATAATGTTCTCAGCTCAGCAGCATTCAACACTTAATCAAATTCAGTTTGGCGGAGATTCTCTTGCCATCACCCATCATGCCCTAGTCCCAAGCATGTTTGTGAGATGAAGTGAAAGAACTAGATTCCGAAATTAGAAAGTTTTTCTTTTACAAACTACACTTCTCTAAACTGATGTTTTGGATAAATGGGGACACAACAGTTTTTAAAAATCTTAATAAAATTTCAAAATTTGAGGAAAAATCAAAGTTGAGAGGAGAAAGATCTGAGCTGCTCTAATATTTTCTAAGTGGCCATGTTTCCTTTGCATTTTGAATTCACCTGAGAAGCATTTCTTTTGGCATTTATTATTTAATGGTATAAATGCAACCTGTCAGAGAGTAAGCATGACAAGTTAAAAAGTAAGAACCTGATTGGCTAAGGCTAGAAGAAAATTTATACAGGACGCAATATGGTAGCCATGACTCTGACCAATGACAAAATCCAAAAATAGATTAAATTCAACCTGGAAATCTTCTAGTAAAAAAGGCAGGAAAGATTCCCTATCTTAATACTACGGCTTAATGTGGCAAAACACAGAAAGCCTTCAGATAAAGAAGAAAATTGCAACTCCACTGAGATAAAGAAAAAGCCCATTCTGAAGAAATAATTACATAGTTGGGGCCAGCTATTTTGTAGAGTCTTTGGAGGCAAGGAAAAAACAAAACAAAACTGGGTCAGAGAAATTCTTTTTTTTTTTTTTTTTTTTAATGACCATAATTATTATAGCCATAAAGATACAAACGAAGTGATGCATAGGGTGAGGTCTGAGAGAGTTCCCAACATGGAGTTTCCACATCCCCAGAAGGATGCACTACCCTTCCACATGCATCAATGTCTATTACCAACCAGGAAGGCCATGGAGCGTCAGTGCCCAGAGTCTTTACTGAGGCCTCATTACATAGGCATAGTTGTTTGAAGTCAACCTTCAGTTCCTCTCTCCTGAGGTCATGCTGATATTGCAGCTGCATCGTAGGTCTTTCTGACCTGGCCAGCTCCCACCCGAAATGCACCTTATTAGCATAAACTCTTAGGTGTTGTCTGGAAGCCTCATGAAAGACACTTCAATCCCTGGGTCACCAGGGAAATGCCAAGATTTTTTTGTGTGTGTTCCTTAAGTGAGTTTGTAATTCAACTTAGTTTCTCAAACAAAAATTTATAGACACATTGTTATGTGACCCTAGTTGCTCTCCCTATACTGTGACTGCACACTCCTCCTTTCCACCATATATTTCCCGTGTCCATTCAACCAGCTCCTGACCCTCCCTGCCTTCTCATCTCACCTCCTGGGCAGGAGCTGTCTCATGTATCTACTTGAGCTAAGAAGCACACTCTTCACGAGTATCATTTTATGTCTCATAGTCCAGTTTAATCTTTGTCTGAAGAGTTTGCCTCAGGAATGGTTTTAGTTCTGGGCTAACAGAGAGTCTAGGAGCAATGTCTTCCAGGGTCCTTCCAATCTCAGTCAAACCATTAAGTCTGGCATTTTTGCTAGAATTTGAGTTTTACACCCCTCTTTTCTCCTGCTCCATCAAGAACTCTCTATTGTGTTCCCTGTCAGGGCAGTCATTGGTGGTAGGAGGGCACCATCTAGTTCTTCTGGTCTCAGGCTGATGAAGTTTCTGGTTTATGTGGCCCTTTCTGTCTCTTGGGCTAATATTTTCTTTGTGACTTTGGTGTCCTTCATTCTCCTTTGCTCAAGGTGAGTTGGGACCAATTGATGCATCTTAGATAGCTACTTGCTAGCTTTTAAGACCCTAGATGCCACTCACCAAAGTGGGATGTAGAACATTTTCTTAATAAACTTTGTCATGCCTGTTGACCTAGATGTCCCCTGAAACCATGGTCCCCAAACCCCCACTCCTGCTACTCTGTCCCCCAAAGTGTTTGATTGTATTCAGGAAACTTCTTAGCTTTTGTTTAGTCCGGTTATGAGGGTCAGAGGAATTCTTGCAAATAAAAACAGCATTAATCAAGAGTATAGAAAGAGTTAGAAAAGACTACTTAAAAATATGAATTTGGAGCTATAGCAATAAAAACATTAGTATGCAATTAACATTAAACCTCTTGAGTGACCATCCCAGAACAAATCACTACTGAGCAAAAACTAACAGAGGATACAGAAGGAGAAACAGGCCCTGATGGCACAATGGTAAAGCACTCAGATGCTAAACGAAAGGATGGCAATTTGAACCCACTCAGCAGCTCTACAAGAGAAAGACCTGGTGATCTTCTTCCATAAAGATTATAGCCATGAAAACCCTATATGGCAGTGCTACTCTGTCGTATGGGGTCGTTATGAGTTGGAATCGACTCAATGGTACCCAACAACAACAGAAAGAGGGGATCAATAAATCAGAAACAAGAAAAACATATTAAGCTATGACAGAAACAATTCTATTAGCTGTAAATGGATTAAGAGGTTCATTATTTCTTTAGAGTGGAAGCTTTAGGAAATTCACATTGCTCTATGACATGGTACAGGTACTTTGTCTGAGGTATATATGAGTCAGGATAGGCTAAGTTATGCTATAATAACAAATTATCCCAAAATCTCACAAGGGCATATTTCTTTTCTGTCATATTACCTGTCTGTCATAGTTGGCCATATTGCTATCCCCAGTTTTAGACTGACAGGGTAACTTCCATCTGAAACATTGCTGGTAGTCATGTCAGTGGGAAAAAGAATGTGGCAAGCCACATACTGGCTCTTAAAGCTTCTACTCAAAAATGAAAACATCACTTCTGCTCTCTTTTCATTGGCCCAACCCGAACCAAACCCACTGCCATTGAGTCGATTCCAAATCAAAAGGATCTTATAAGACAGAGGAGAACTGCTCAATAGGGTTTCCAACGTTGTAAATCTCTGCAGAAGCAGACTGCCACACCTTTCTCCCACACAGCGGCTGGTGGGTTTGAACTGCCGACCTTTTAGTTAGCAGCAGAGCACTTTAACCACTGCACAACCAGGGGCCCCTTTTCATTGACCCAGGCAAGTCATATGGTCACTTTTGAGTTCAATAGAGTAGGGATAGATAATCCTCCCCAGGGAGGGTCCCTGAATATGAGTCACAATCTACCACAATATGCTCAAAATAACTGCACATAGGAAATTATATAATTCTAATTCCATAATGCCAAAGTGTTTCTGAAATAAACTTATCTTTACAAAACTCTAAATCAAAGAATTCCAGGTAATATTGTAAATACTTATCTGGATAGGTTAGACTCCAATTGGAGTCTGGAGTTACAGCCAGTATTTTGATGTTTATAGTCAGAAGCTTCCCTTATACAGGGGTGTCTTAAATTTTAACTCTGGGTAAATTCATGATAAATAAGCCTTCAAGTTGTCTACAAAGATCCTTCACAAGGAAGAACAATAAACATACTGATTTTATTTTTTTCGTATGTCTATTCCAAAAAACTAATATGATATTTAAGTCAGAGTTTAAATGAAGCTGGGTTAGAAATCCGTCTGTGTGAATTTTACATATTTTTTATTTCCCACAAAGGACCCAGATCTTCAAACACTGTTCTACAACAAAGCCTTTACTAAGGATAAACCAAACTCATTGTCTTTGAGTCAATTCCGACTCATACCAACCCTATAAATCAGCTGCCGCGTAGGTATTCCAAGGAGCGGCTGGTGGATTCGAACTGCCAACCTTTTGGTTAGCAGCCAAATGCTTAGCCACTGTGCCATCAGGGCCGCAATAAGGTCAAAGGCCTCCTTAATGCCAGTATTTAATTTTACAATAGAGAGCATGTATTTGACAACAAAAACATCAGTCAAGAATTTGTAATTATTTTTCCATATTAGCTTTAATTTGCCTGCTGAAGCTAACAAAATGTATGCCATTTATGCACTCACAAATGTAATTAGAAATACTTATATATATCTGCCCCATCCTCCTTTTGCAAAGGATGGTGTGTTGTGGATCTGGTTACCTACCACTAAGAGGAAGCAACAGCCGTCAGACAAGGATTTCCAGTAAATGATTTCAAGTTAAAGTTCCCAAAAACAGCATTTATCATGTCATTTCCTCATGATACTGTCTGGAGGCAAGAGGAAAATAATAAAAGTTTTCTTAATGTCCCTTTCATCCTTGTGATTGTATTATATATATATACACACACACATATATGCATATATATGTATATATATATGTTTTTCCCCCTACTACTCAGCAGAGCCACTTCTCCTTAGCCACTGGAATTATTATAATAAGGACACCTAGGAATGTCAGAGAGCTGAGACCTCCCTCCCATTCCCAGAATCCAGAAATGAGCCTTTAAGATTCTATAATTTTGAAACATTCTAAGCTGCAATAACAGATCACACTTTTTCCATATGTATTGGCTAAACAAAGGATGGACAAGAAAGTTGGCTGATTGGTTGGTCAATTGATTAAAGGAAGAGATAAGCTGATGTTTCTGACCTGAGGATTCACCCAAAGGCAATGACAAATCCACAGCCTGAATTGAAGTAGGATAAAGGGAGGTCAGAATGGTTCTTCCCCCATCCCTTCCTCTTTCTTGACCACTTCCCTCACTTATCCTTTGGTCAACCTTTGGTTTCTGGCACTACGATTGCCCTTGACCTTGTCTTGATCTTGGCCCAAATGAGTTTAATCATCTTTTAACCTGTCTTTAGGCCTTGTCTTAGCACTTAGAGTTCCCATCAGAAAGGTCACAATTATGAATGGGAATAGTTAAGCCTGGGGAAACCCTGGTGGCATAGTGGTTAAGAGTTCAGCTGCTAACCAAAAGATCAGCAGTTCAAATCCACCAGGCACTCCTTGGAAACCCTATGGGGCAGTTCTACTCTGTCCTATAGGGTTGCTGTGAGTCGGAATGAACTCGATGGCAATGGGTTTTTATGAATGGAGGTGAAAAAGCCTACTTGCTGAGTGTCTGCTGAAGATGAGTTAAGACACAAATATAAGCAAGGACCAGAGTCATACTTTAGGTAGTTGGGAACCTGTATAAAAGTGGCTTGAGCACCCAAAGTTGAACTGCCCCTCTGTATCCCAGTTCTAAGTTGCTTTGTGGTTGGTCCTGAGAGCAGCAATTTGACTTGCTTAAATCCTTCTCACATGTGAGAGCTTAACTCAAGTGACAGCTCGTCCTCAAAGCTTTTCTTCTTCCACACACCTGCCCCTTTGTGCATAGTGACCCCATGCACAAAGAAGCAAAACCCTGCCCAGTCCTGCACCACCCCCATGAAATAAAAACCCTATAGATCACAACAGTCTGATCCACAATGATACTTGCCCCCAGGCAATATTCATTGCTCTTTCCTCCATGATCCTAAAGTATTTAATTCATAAACTTAGTGTGGCATTTTTTACATGTTATGTTATTTTGCTCTGTGCACATATGCATCGTCCCTGCAAGAGAGCAATATCCCTAAGACAAAATTAAATCTTGTTCATATTTACACCTATGATATCAAACAGAGTGTTGAGAACATAGTAGGTGCTCAAGAGATGTTGCTAGTTGAATTAAAATTTAGCTGAGGGTCAGCCTTGTGAGTATCAGAGGCAATGTGGGATACAGTGGCATCAGACAAATCCAAGTTCAAATCCCAACACTGCCACTTACTACCTATGCAACCTGAGACAATGTTACTTAACCTCTCAAAAACTATGTGTATAATTAAGAGATAATTATTCCTCACCTTATTAGATTGTAGTGTAAAGTAAGTAAAAAGCATGCATAGTGCCTGGTACATGATCAGTTGCAGCAAACATGGTGGTTACTCTAACCAGATACCTTTGGATGCGTCTCACTTGTTGGATGCATCCATCTCCCAGCTTCTGTGTGCTTCAGTCCTCCTGGATGGTACCTGCAATCTCTTCTAGAGCACTGTCCTTGAGCTCCTGGAGCTGCCTTGACCCAAAATAAAATTGTCCAACAATTAAGTCCTCTGAGAGGTGGCTGCAGCCAGGGGCCTATCTATGGAAAATAGCACCTATGGCAATTAATTTTAAATTGCTGAATGATCTCTCACAGCTGGTGATGGAAACTTTGATGGCCAATAGAAACTGCCCATAAGCGCCCCTCCTTAAGCAGCACCCAGGGTGAGTGACCTACCTGCCATATCTTAGTTACGCTTCAGGTAGCCCATGCCCAAATACTGTAGGCGTGTAAGAGCCCAGCAACATGACCTGTGGATGAGACAAACTCTCAAGTGTAATTTGTGCTCCTGGGCTCCCACTGGATCAGGCTAAGGTAGAATCACCTGTTTCTTGGTTGGTTTCAACCAACTGAAATGAAAAAAGGCCCAGTTTCTTCCCATTCCCTGCCATGTCCCCTCTCCCCCCCCCCCCCCCGCCCCCACACACACACATATTTCCATCTTCTTCTGGGATTCCTGCCTTAATTACTTAGCTGAACATAAATATTTGACATAGGGTCTGCTTCTGGGGAACCTGACCTAGTACACAAGTGCATAAAAACAGAAACTGTTTTTATAACCCAGAATGATTTAAGAAGGAATATAAAAAATTTCCATCTGTGACCCAAAATATAATTTTGGTCCCCCAGTCAGAGTAGGGGCATATGGAGGTCAGGTTATTAGTGGAATCTTAGCCTATGTCCATCTCACTGTAGGACCAGTGGGTCCCTGAACCCATCCTGTAGGGATTTCCCCAGTTCCAGAATGCATAATTGGAATAGATGTACTCAGCAACTGACAGAACTGCCACCTTGGATCCCTGACAAATGGAGTAAGGGCTATTATACTAGGAAAAGCCAAATGGAAGCCATTATAACTGTTCCTACCTAGGAAAACAGTAAACCAAAAGCAATGCCACGTTCCTGGAGGTATTTCAGAGATTACTGCCACCATCAAGTACTTGAAGGATGCAGAGATGGTGATTCTCACCACATACCAATTCAACTCACCTATTTGGCCCGTGCAAAAAAAGATGTATCTTGGAGAATGACAGTGCCTTATCAAAAACTTAACCAGGTGGTGACTCCAACTGAAGCTGCTGTTGCAGATGGAGTTTCATTGCTTGAGCAAATTAATACATCTTCTAGTATCTGGTAGGCAGCTGTTGATCTGGCTAATGCCTTTTTTTCCATACCTGTTTCAAAGGAACACCAGAAGCAGTTTGCCTTCAGCTGGCAAGGCCAACAATACACCTTTAGTGTCCTACCTCAGAGCTATATCAGATCTCCAGCCCTATGTCCTAATTTAGTCCACAGGGAACTTGATTGCCTTTCCCTTCCACAAGATGTCACTCTGGTCCATTACATTGATGACATTATGCTGATTGGACCTAATAAGGAAGAAGTGTCAATGACTCTGGGCTTACTGGTAAAACATTTGCATGCTAGAAAGTGGGAAATTAATCTGACAAAAATTCAAGCGATTTCCACCTCAGTGAAATTTCTAGTTCAGTGGTATGGGCATGTCACAATATTCCTTCTAGAATGTAATCAATGTCACTAAATTGTACGTGTAGAAACTTTTGAAATGGTGTAACTTTAGCTATGTATATTTTCACCAAAAAAAGATCCTCCAAGGTCGAAAAGGGAGCGTGTCGACATGTCGTGGGGTTGTTAACCAATATCATAAAACTATATGTATACTGACTGTTTAATGAGAAACTATTCGTTCTGTAAACCTTCATCTAAAGTACAATAAAAAAAAATTTAAAAAAAAAAGATATTCCTTCTAAAGTGAAGGATGAGTTATTGCGTCTGGTCCCTCCTACAACTAAAAAGGAAGCACAACACCTAGTGTGCCTCTTTGGATTTTGGAGGCAACTTATCCCTCATTTGGGTGTGATACTCCAGCCTATTTTTCAAGTGACTCAGAAAGCTACTAGTTTTGAATGGGGCCCAGACCAAGAGAAGGCTCTACAACAGGTTCAGGTTGCCATGCAAGCTGCTTTACCACTTGTGCCATATGACCTAGCTGATCCAATGATGCTTGAAGTGTCAGTGGCAGGTACAGATGCTGTTTGTAGTCTTTGGCAGTCCTCTATTGGCGCAAACTCTTAGGATTTGGGAGCAAAGCCCTGCCACCCTGTGCGGATAACTACTCTCCTTTGGGAAACAGCTTTTGACTTGTTACTGGGCCTTAATAGAGACTGAATGCTTACCCATGGGCCACCAAGTTACCATGCAGCCTGAGCTGTCCATCATAAATTGGGTGTTGCTTGACCCATAGAATCATAAAGTTGGACACGCACAGCAGAACTCCATCATTAAATGGAAGTTGTGTATACGAGATCAGGCCCAAGCAGGACCTGAAGGCACAAGTAAGTTGCACGAGGAAGTAGCCCAAATGCCCGTGGTCTCCGCTCCTGTGACATTACCTTCTATCTCCCAGTCCACACCTATGGCCTCATGGGGAGTTCCTTTTGATCAGCTGACTGAAGAAGAAGAAACTCGTGCCTGGTTTAAAGACAGTTCCATGCAATATTCAGGCACCACTCGAAAGTGGACAGTGGCAGCACTACAGCCCCTTCTTGGGACAGGGGTGAAGGGAAATCCTCCCAATGGGCAGAACCTGGAGCAATGCACCTGGTTGCTCACTTTGCTTGGAAGGAGAAAAGGCCGGATGTGGTATTGTATACTGATTCATGGGCTGTGGCCAATGGTTTGGCTGGATGGTCAGGGACTTGGAAGGAACATGATTGTAAAATGGAGACAAGGAGATATGGGGAAAAGGTATGTGGCCAGACCTCTCTGAATGGGCCAAAGAAGTGAAGATATTAGTATATCATGTGAATGCTCAGCAAAATGTGACCTTGGCAGAGGAGGATTTTTAACAATCAAGTGAATATAATGACACGTTCGTGGAAATCAGTCATCCTCTTTACCCAGCCACTCCCCTCATTGTCCAATAGGCTCATGAAAAAAGTGGCCATGGTGGCAGAGATGGAGGCTATGTATGGGCTCAGCAATGTGGACTTCCCTTCACCAAGGCCGACTTGGCTACAGCCACTGCTGAGTATCCAGTCTTCAAGCAGCAGAGACCAACACTGAGTCCCTGATATGACACCACTCTTCGAGGTGATCAACCAGCAATGTAGTGGCAAGTTGATTACTTTGGACTACTTTCATCATGGAAAGGGCAGCATTTTGTTCTCACTGGATGTTTTAGTTATCTAGTGCTGCTATAACATAAATACCGCAAGTGAATGGCTTTAACAAAGAGAAATTTATTTCCACAGTAAAGTAGTCTAGAAGTCTAAATTCAGGGTGTCAGTGCCAGGGGAAAGCTTTCTCTGTCTGTCAGCTCTACAGAAAGGTCCTTCTCATCAATCTTCCCCCAAACTAGGAGCTTCTCCATGCAGGAACCCCAGGTCCAAAGGAAGCACTCTGCTCCTGGCACTGCTTTCTTGGTGGTATGAGGTCCCCCGTCTCTCTGCTTGCTTCTCTCTTTTATATCCCAAAAGAAACTGGCTCAAGACACAATCCAATCTTGTAAATTGAGTACTGCTTCATTAATATAACTGCTGCCTACCCCCCCCATTAACATCATAGAGGCAGGATTTACAACACATAGGAAAATCATATAAGATAACATAATGGTAGACAATCACACAATACTGGGAATCATGGCCTAGCCATATTGATACACATATTTTTAGGAGACACAATTCAACCCATTACACTAGAATAGACACTTACTCTGGATACAAGTTTGCCTTCCCTTCATGCTATGCCTCTGCTAAAACTACCATCCATGGACTTACAGAATGCCTTATCCACCATCATGGTATTCCCCCATAGCATCACCTTGGATCAAGGGACTCACTTCACAGCAAATGAATTAAGGCAATGGGCCCATACTCATGGAATTCACTGGTCTCACCATGTTCTCCATCATCCTGAAGCAGCTGGCTTGAGAGAATGATGGAATGGCCTTCTAAAGACACAATTATGGTGCCAGCTAGATGGCAATGCTTTGCAGGGTTGGGGCAATGTTCTCCAGGAAGCTACACATGCTCTAAACCAGCGTACACTATATGGTGTTGTTTCTCCCATAGCCAAGATTCATGGGTCCAGGAATCAAGGGGTGGAAATGAGAGTGGCACCATTCACTATTACCCCTTGTGACCCACTCGAAAAATTTTTGCTTCCTGTCCCTGCAACCCTATTCTTTATGGGTCTAGAGGTCTTAGACCCAAAGGGAGGAATGCTTCCACCTGGAGACACATCACTAATTGCATTCAACTGGAAGATAAGAATGCCATCCAGTCACTCTGGGTTCCTTACGCCTCTGATCAACAGTCAAAGAAGGGCATTACCATGTTGGCTGCTGTGATTGATCCTGATTACCAAGAGGAAATCAGACTGATATTACATAACGGACATAAAGAAGAGTATGTCTGGAATGCAGGAGATCCCTTAGAGCATCTCTTAGTACTACCATGTCCTGTGATTAAAGTCAATGGAAAACTATAGCAACCCAATTCCGACATGACTACTAATGCTCCAGACCCTTCAGAAATGAAGGTTTGGGTCACCTCACCAGGCAAAGAACCAGGACCAGCTGAGATATTTGCTGAGGGAAAAGGGAATATGGAATGGGTAGTGGAAAAAGGTAGTTCTAAACACCAGTTACAATCACATAACTAGTTGCAGAAACTAAGATAGTAATTGTTATGAGTATTTCTTCCTTGTATGTGCGCATCAGATATTTTTCTTTTCATCACTTACTAAATATAAGACATAAACAGGGTTAGTGTGTTTTCAGTTGTACACATGTTAGTTGTATCATGTTAGGTGCAAGTATGACTTTATGATTTTCTTTATTCAGAGACTATGTATGGTTTAAGGAGATGTGTACAGGTGTCAAGTTGACAAGGGGTGGACTGTGATGGTTAAGGTTGTGTGTCATCTTGGCTGGGCCGTGATTCTCAGTTGTTTGGCAGTTATGATGTAGTTTGGCAGTCATATAAAGATGCAATCACCTCCATGATGAGATCTGATATAATGTGATCACCTCCATAATGGGATCTGCTGTGAGTAGCCAATCAGTTGAAAGCGAGTTTCCTTGGGAGTATGTCCTGCATACAATATAGGTGGACTTTCTGGCAAGGCTTGCGGGCTTTTGCTTGCTCTGGATCCTGCAGCTGACTCCTGTTGGTCTGACCTCTGGTTCTTGGGACTTCAGCTGGCAGCTTACCTGCCATCTTGCCTGCCAATCTTTGGATTCGTTGGTCTTCACAGCCTATGAGTCAGAGCCCAGCTGTCTGACTTGCCAGTCTTGGGTTTGCCAGCCCCTGCGGCTATATGAATCAGGAGAAGCCTCCAGCCTGACCCAAGGACTTGAGACGTTCCAGCCTCAACAACCATGTGAGCCATTTCCTTAATATAAATCTCTATCAATATATATTTATATGCTTTACTAGTTTTGATTCTCTAGAGTACCCAACCTAAGATACTACCCCAAAAATATCTCCTCGTTGTCTCCTTCCACCTATTTTCCTATCTTGTCCTCACTACATTGTACCTCCTCAATATGTTCATCTTAGGGGAATTGAAAACTAGAGGATTTTTTTTTTCTTTTGATAAAATATATGTGGTTCGTGTTCCTAACTGGGTAGCTGCCTCTTCATAACTGGTTTGCTCAACACTTAGCATCCTGAGGGTGATTAACAAATGTAAGAAAAAAAAAGAAAAAGAAATTCTGTTCATCAATGTCTCAAAGGAATGTGTAAGATGTCTTCCATGAGATTCCTGTCCAGGAGACCCAGAGTAACAGATAGGTCTATCCTGGGACTGGCAGATTCTGCCACATCTTGAGGACATTGTCCCCAGGGGAATGGGTAACAGTGAGGGGTAAATTCATTTCATAATATGCTGTTTTGATGAGACCTCTTTGAGTCTCATGTTACAGAATTTCAAAAAACTAGTACTGGGTTTTTGGAAGATTTTTTCTTTCACCAAAGTAGGCCTGAGCAATCCTATCCCTTAATTATGAAACAACATTTCTCAAGCTCTGAGCTCAGACTGTTCACACACAGGCTGTGCTACTTACTGACTGGATGACTTTGGGTAGATTACTTACTCACCCTAAGCCTCAGTTTCCTATCAGCAAATTGGAACAATAAAGTCCCTATCTCATAAGGCTGTTGTGAGGATGCAGTGAATTAGTGTACATAAAGCATATAACACAGTGCCTGGCATAAAATATATCCACTCTAGAAATTAGCCTTTTTTGCCATTGTTTTTTGTTTGTTTGTTTGTTTTTGTTGGTTTTAACACTTTGTCTCTCCTACTCACCTAAATGAACAAAGAAAACAGACATAATCTGATGAGCCTGGGATGTCTTTCCTGGAAAAAAGAAGGCTTAGAGGATACAATAGTCACTGTCAGGACTGAGGGACTATCAAGTAGGAGACAGGATAGACTCATTCTGTTTGGCCCTGTCGTATAGAACTCACAACCACTTGTGGAATTCACTTGAGATATTTCACCTCAATCTAAAAGAATTTACAAATAGTCATCACTCTTCTACATTGGAAGGGAGTCCCTTGGAGATGGTAAGTTCTCCATCACTGGAGACATTTAAGCAGCTACTTTCATAGGGCAATATGTGTACTAACTGTTTAATGAGAAACTGTTTGTTCTGCAAACCTTCATCTAGGGTACAAAAAAAAAAAGAATTATCTATGTGAGATCAAATTGACAACAGTAACTCAAAAGGTTTGATGGGAATCCTAGGGGACAGTGAGTTGAAGATAATGTGATGGAATAATTTGGAAAAGGATGGTGAGAATAGCAGTACAACTGGGAGAATGTAATCGATGTCACTGAATTGTACATGTAGAGACTTTCAAAATGGTGTAACTTTGGCTATGTATATTTTCACCAAAAAAAAGTTCCTCAAGGTTAAGAAGCGAGAGTGTTGCCATGTTGTGGGGTTGTTAACCAATGCCATAAAACAATATGTGTACTGACTGTTTAATGAAAAACTATTTGTTCTGTAAACCTTCATCTAAAGTACAACAAAAAAATTAAAAAAAAAAAATAAGCAGCTACTTTCTGAGAGCGTTGTATGTATAAACCAAGCCTCTTTTAGTTTCAATTGGTTGTAATTTGGTTGCAATTACTAGGAACCTAAGCCAGTGGGGAAAGTACCATAAGGTTACTTGTCTTATGAAGGCCACAGACAGAAAAGCAGACAGGCCCCAATGCCAGCATGTGTGGTGTTTGTGTGTGTGTGTGCATGCATGTGTGTGCACATGCACATGTAGGTGTTTCTTCCTTCACTGTATGTCTGCTTCTCTCTACTCTCTGGACACAGAGAAACTTCTTCTGCTTCTCAGTTCCCATGACAGAATGTGGACATCAAGACTTCACAAATTTTATACCTTACTGGCCAGGTACCCAAGGTCATATTGGTACAATGTTCTCATTGTATGTCTCAATGTCACAAATCCAAAATCCTCTCAAAGGAAATATTTTTGATTCAACTGCAACCTGGACCAATCAAATGTGGCCAGGGAACAGGATCACACTGTGTTAACAATATCATTTCCACGGTAACTGTTGGATAGAATGGAAGGAAGAGAGACCATATCCCAGAGAGTAAGGCAGAAGTGGGAAGAAGCTCATGAGATACACCAGGACAGACAAAATAATTGGTTTTCACTACACTCTAAAATAGATGGAGGTGGAACCAGCTTCTTTTAACTTTTTTTTACCCCTGCAATTCAGTTAGCCCAGATAACAATTTATCTACCAATGGATTCAAATTAATGACTTGAAAAATCAGTCTGAAATATTAAAAACTATTAAAATCGCTCACCTATTTGTTCAAATTAACAGTGAAAGATTTAGCCACGCGAAGACATCTGCCATGTTTTGATGAATATAATACACCATGGATTATAACTACCATTGTTTTATGTTCTATTAAGAAGAAAAAAAGCTTGCCAAATATAGTTGTAAGAAGTTATCGACTGTAAAATGTTACACAATTTCAGAGATTTTAAATTGTGAAAATATGTTAATCTTAGAATTGATGAAGTACAGAAAATTAGTTTGATCATTTTGTGTGTGCTGACAAAGACCCTCTGCTTTCCTTCATTGAACAAATGAGGTTTGGTTCAGTTAAGCAAACATTTAATGAGCATGTGATAGACCTTGCAGATGTAGTAATGCTTCAGAAATCATCTCTGTGTTCTACAAATTCACAGAATTAGAGGAGACAGTTACGGAAACAAATTATTACAATAGAGATGTTCACAATTCTTTAGAATTTTGAAATGCAGCAACATCCTTCCTACCTCAGAGCCTTTGCACATGCTATTCCTTCTTTCATGAATTCCTCCAGTCAGCCTTAACCTGGCTAACTGCTAACCTTCCTTCAATCTCATATTAAATATCACTTCCATAGAAACACCCACAAGAACTCTGTTTGTGGTCGGGGGCAAGATGGCGCTCTAGGCAGAAACACCACGCCGTCCCTCCACAGCAAAGATCCGAAAAACTAAGCCTAACAGAGAATCAACAATCCTGAAACCCTAGAACACCAAATGAAGAGATAAAGAACTCAGCCAAACACCAAACGGAGTGAGAATACTAAAAGAGAACGGAGAGCGAGGAGAGACTCAGGCAGAGATTCCTTACCAGCTAACGCAGCGCGGATCCACCATCTTGGATTCCTATCGGAGACCAGCAAACGGGAGAGCAGCCTTGCAGAGCATCTGGTCGGAGACAGAACGACCGGTAAACTGCGGTGCGCGCTCTCCCACCACCCACCCCTCTCCGCCTCAGCTGGGGATCCCCTGCTTTCCGTGGCCAGGGTCTCTGGGCTGGGGGGTGCTGGTGCTTGGATTCCGCGCGCCTGGGCTGGCGGCTTTCTGAGAGCCGTTTGCTGGCAGCTAGCGAACCTTTCTCTGCCGCCTCCCCCTCCTTTTGCCTGGGTGCCTGGTTCCGAGTGCCGTCTCTGCTCTCTCCTGCGGGGCCCCCGCGTGGATGGGATCCCGGGGCCTTTGTTCGTTCGCCCCTCTGCTTTCCGTGGCCGGAGTCCCTGAGCAGGGGGGCGCCGGTGCTTGGATTCCGCACGCCCGGGCTGGAGGCTTTCTGGGAGCCGTTTGCTGGGACCTAGCGAACCTTTTTCTTCCGCCTCCCCCTCCTTTTGCCTGGGTGCCTGGTTCCGAGTGCCGTCTCTGCTCTCTCCTGCGGGGCTGTAGGGCTGCGTGCGGGCGTGTGGCTGTTTCTAGGTCTGGGCCCCCGCGTGGGACAAGGGAGAACGAAGAGAACAGGATACAAGGAAAAGATTAGTCCGAAGGACTAATGGTCCACAGCTACCAAGGCCTCCACGGGACTGAGCCCAGTACAGCTGGATGGTGCCCGGCTACCACCAATGACTCCTTTGACCAGGATCACAACAGAGGGTTCTGGGCAGAGCTGGAGTAGGATGTAGAGCATAATTTTAACTCCCAAAAAAAAAAAAAAAAAGAAGACCAGATATACTGGCCTAAAGAATACTAGAGAAACCTCGAGAGTGTGGCCCCCAGACACCCTTTCAGCTCAGAGGGGAAGTTAACTTCAAGGTTCGATGTTAAGCCTGGGAATGGACACCCCAGTAAAACTAAATGGGACTAACGATGTACAGGAGTCCGGTGACAAGGGCCAGAAGGCAGAGGGAGAGTAGGAAACTGATGATAAGGAACACAAATTGAATAAGGACACTGTCGATGTATTGTGAGATTGTTGACCACTGCTATAGGGCAACATTTGTAGTAACTATTAAATGGGAGGCTGTTTTGTCCTGTAAGCCTTCATCTTGGGCGAGAATGGCAGCACAATTGGAAGAGCAGAGTCAATATCACTTAAATGTGTAAGTAAAAAGTTTTGAAATGGTGTTTAAATAAAATAAAAATAAATAAATAAACAAACAAAGGAGACTAAAGAGGTACAATAATCCACTGACAAGGTCCAGAAGACAGAAGGGGACAAGGAAGCCCCCTGGTGATAGGGAACACAAGGTGGAGTAAGGATATTCTTGATGTGCTGTGAGATTGTTAACCATTGTCATAGGGCAACATGTGTAGTAACTGTTAAATGAAAAACTATTTTGTTCTGTAAGCCTTCATCTTAAGTGAGAATAACAGCACAGTTGGAAGAGCGTAGTCAATGTCACTGAACTGTGAATGTAGAAAATTTTGAAACGGTGTATCTTTGGCCATCTGTAATTTTCATCAAAAAAAAAGGTTGAGAATTTAGAGGCTTAATACGTTGTGGGGTTGTTAACCAATGTCAAAAAAAAACAACATGTGTACTACTATTTCATGAGAAACTATTTGCTCTGTAAGCTTTCACCTGAAGTACAATAAAATATATATTAAAAAAAAAAAAAAAAAAGGTTAAAGGTCCATTATGAGGTTTGTTTAGTGTGGTGGGAAGGATACAAGATTAGGAACTAGCTCAAACCTAGCTTCAACCACCTTGGCTATGTGTCCTGGGGCAAGTTTCTCACCCTGTAAACCCTATTTTCCTCAGTTGTAAAAGGAGGTGACCAACTGCCTTGAAAAGTCCCTGGGAGGTACAAACAGTTAATGTGCTTGGCTACTAACCAAAAGGTCGGAGGTTCAAGTCCACACAGAGACACCTCGGAAGAAGTTCTGGCAATCTACTTCAAAAAAAATCAGCCATTGAAGACCCCTATGGAGCACAGTTCTACTCTGACACACATGGGGTCAACATGAGTTGGAGTCAACTGGATGGCAACTGTCTTTTTAACTGCCTCAGGATTATTATCTGGATTAAATGGGTGTAGAGCCCTGAGTAGACCCAAAAAAAAAAAAAAAAAAAAAGAACTCTGTTTGTTACCAGCTTTTAATGACACAACCCTTTTCCTACAAAACACTTACCCCCATCATGACTGAAATTAGTATTAGCCTTGCAAAAGCTGTAAGCTCCACAAAGGTGGGACTTTGACTTGTTTGGAGCCCTGGTGGAGCAGCAGTTAAGAGCTATGGCTGCTAACCAGAAGGTCAGCAGTTTGAATCCACCAGCTGCTCCTTGGAAACCCTGCACGGCAGTTCTACTCTGTCCTATAGGGTCACTATGGGTCAGAATTGACTAGACGGCAATGAGTTTGACTTGTTTATTATTTTACCTTCAGTTTTCACACGGTATGTGTTGAATGAACAAATACTTCAAAATTTGAAAATTAAATGCCTTCTATATTTGTTTTTATTTATTTTGAGACTTCATTTCTATTTAGCTGGAGAAATTTAGCTATTCATTTTTCATGAATACATGAGTATATATACTAACAATATGCAAAACAGTATTGGAGAACTCCCTATGAAAACTGGTGACAATAGGCACTAAAGTGGTTCAGACACGGGCAAGATTTCATATTGTAAGGAGGATCAGGAAAGGTTTCACGGGGAAGTAACATTTGAACTAGGCTTTGAAAGATCTCAGCAGGTAAATGTTGGGAAAAGACATTCCAAATAGAAGTACTAGAGTGATTGCAGGCAAGTAGTGGTAAAGGGAAAGCATCATTTGTCAAGTATGGCAGGCTGTAAAAATACATTGAGAGAAAATGTAGATTTAGCATGAAGCCAATGAAGCTTCAGCTGCAGGGCATCTCACTTGCCTGACTCCTTCCAGTGCTGTTCAGGATCTTCTCACGGAGTCCAGAAAAAAAAAACAGCAGCCCTAGCATCCCAAGGGGGCATGGAGTGCTGCCCTAGCCTGGGAGGTCATCCTCTGGTGGTTTCCTGCACTTCCAGAAGTACTTCCACATCTATCCAGCCTCAACAACACTAGTCCATTGTAGACCTTAAGGAGCATCTGGACACCATCTTTGAATCCAAGAAGGATCCAAAAGACATGCTGTTCTTTGAAACCCAGAGGGAAGGTGCTGGGGGAAAGGATGGGTCATCGAGAACTTGAGGAGCAAGACAAGCTGCTAAGGCAGCAGCTCTGGGAGCCATGCCAAGTGACCAAAGACTAGAGTTCTCTGAGGCTTGCCCTTGGGCAAGAAGCACTTTCTGAGCAAGACAAGTTATAGATGTGGCATTCCCAAGGCCAAGTTATGAAGCTGAAAAATCTTTTTTTAAACAATTAGAAACAAATTCTATCGACCACACTGAAGGAAAATCTAAATTCTCTTTATAGAAAATCATATTACAAAATTGTCCTCAAAGGAAGAGATGATTAAAAAAAAAATGCAATCAAATAGGTATGGCGAGGAAGGGGCAAGATGGCGCTCTAGGCAGAAACACCACGCCGTCCCTCCACAGCAAAGATCCGAAAAACTAAGCCTAACAGAGAATCAACAATCCTGAAACCCTAGAACACCAAATGAAGAGATAAAGAACTCAGCCAAACACCAAACGGAGTGAGAATACTAAAAGAGAACGGAGAGCGAGGAGAGACTCAGGCAGAGATTCCTTACCAGCTAACTCAGCGCGGATCCACCATCTTGGATTCCTATCGGAGACCAGCAAACGGGAGAGCAGCCTTGCAGAGCATCTGGTCGGAGACAGAACGACCGGTAAACTGCGGTGCGCGCTCTCCCACCACCCACCCCTCTCCACCTCAGCTGGGGATCCCCTGCTTTCCGTGGCCAGGGTCCCTGGGCTGGGGGGTGCTGGTGCTTGGATTCCGTGTGCCCGGGCTGGAGGCTTTCTGGGAGCCGTTTGCTGGCACCTAGCGAACCTTTCTCTGCCGCCTCCCCCTCCTTTTGCCTGGGTGCCTGGTTCCGAGTGCCGTCTCTGCTCTCTCCTGCGGGGCTGTGGAGCTGCGTGCGGGCGTGTGGCTGTTTCTAGGTCTGGGCCCCCGCGTGGGTGGGATCCCGGGGCCTTTGTTCGTTTGCCCCTCTGCTTTCCGTGGCCGGAGTCCCTGAGCAGGGGGGCGCCGGTGCTTGGATTCCGCGCGCCCGGGCTGGAGGCTTTCTGGGAGCCGTTTGCCGGCCGCTAGCGAGCCTTTTTCTGCCGCCTCCCCCTCCTTTTGCCTGGGTGCCTGGTTCCGAGTGCCGTCTCTGCTCTCTCCTGCGGGGCTGTAGGGCTGCGTTCGGGCGTGTGGCTGTTTCCAGGTCTGGGCTCCCGCGCGGGTGGGATCCTGGGGCCTTTGTTCGTTGGCCCCTCTGCTTCCCGTGGCCACGGTCACTTAACCCCGAGACTACCGGCTTCTTGGAATTCGCGCCCATGAGTGGGGGCTCTCTTGGTCCCATTTGTAGGCACTGACTGCTGGTGTTGCCCTTTTTTTTTTTCTCTCAATTTTATTTTTCTTCCTTTTTTGATAAGTTTTGTCATCTTTTACCTCTTTTTTTCTTTTGTCTTTCTTCATTGCTTAATTTCTTGTCTCTCTATCTCTTCCTTCTCTTTCTGATCCCTGAATTCAAGGCGATGTATGCCTCTGTACCTTCTGGCCAGGCTGAGCTGTGAAAATTGAGACCGACTCCCCCAGACCTCATAGCTGCATCGGTGGGATCCCTGGGAACTTTGCAGTTCTTTAACTTTTCTGATTTTTATTTGGTCATTCTTTCCTTTTCTTTCTCTTCCCCCTTCTGGTTTCCTCCATCCCATAGTCTCTCATCTGTACATTCCAACAACAAGCTCCCCTAGCATTCTTTTATGTTTGTACACTTTTTGCTCCTCCTCCTCTCTCCTCTCTCCCATATCCAGCTTAGCTTCACACATAACCATCTTCCCGCTGCACCCTACCTACCTGCACCGTGCACTAGACATCACATCACCAAGCGGTGCAGGCACGCCCTATTGGAACCTGCCCAGCACTGACTACCGACCGTCCTGGTGGCTGCGGTGAGTGCCACAAGCAACCCATCCCAGTGGCTCCTCCTCAACTAGATCTGCCCAGCTGTACCACAAGAACGAAAAAAAAAAAAAATCTACAATCAATAAACGAGAGAAATATCTACTGAATGCCCCGAAAACAGCAAACAATATCAAAACATTTACAAAAACAAGACAAGATGGCTCCAATAGGCGTCCAAATTAAAACACCAGATAACTCTCCTGTGGAAGAAAATGCACTAGAAGTACCTGATACGGAACTCAAATCACTAATACTCGGAATTTTCCAAGAACTGAGGCAAAAAGCTGACAAACATGAGGAAAAAATAGACAAATTTATGGAAAATACAGACAAAAAATTGGAAGAATTCAGGAAGATGATGCAAGAACAAAATGCCAAAATAAATTCACAACTCGAAATTATACAAAAACAACAATTAGAAATCCAAAAGATAAACAACAAGATTTCAGAAATGCACGGTGTCATAGAAGGGCTGAGAAGTAGATTTGAAACCATGGAAGACAGGATCAGTGGAACTGAAGACAAACACTTGGATACAACTCTGTTTCAGGAAAACTCAGAAAAAAGAACAAAGAAAAATGAAGAGACCCTGAGAGTTATGTGGGACACAATTAAAAGCAAAAACTTACGAGTGATTGGCATACCAGAACGGGGAGAAAAGAGAAAACACAGAGAGGATCATTGAGGAACTGCTGACAGAAAACTTTCCCAATATCATGAAAGATGAAAAGCTGGCCATCCAAGAAGCTCAACGAACCCCATATAGAAGAGACCCCAAAAGAAAATCACCAAGACATATCATATTCACACTCGCTAAAACTAAAGACAAACAAAGAATCCTGAGAGCAGCTCGTGAAAAACAAGAAGTCACATACAGAGGAGAAACAATAAGACTAAGCTCAGATTATTCAGCAGAAACCATGCAGGCAAGAAGGCAATGGGATGACATATATAAAATCTTGAAAGAAAAAAATTGTCAGCCAAGAATAATATATCCTGCAAAACTCTCATTCAGATTTGATGGTGAAATTAGGTCATTTCCAGATAAACAGAAACTAAAGGAATATGCAAAAGTCAAACCAAACTTACAAGAATTATTAAAGGGAGTTCTTCGATCTGAGGACAAACAGCTTAAGCCCTCAGGCAGGACCTAGGACCTAGGACGCAGGTTAACATGAACCAGATACCATTCTAGGAACTGAACTACAGACGACTTTCCAAAAACAAAAGATATACAACAGGGAATCAGAGAAATCAATCAAAGGATGACAACAACATCAAAACAATGAAAGAGGGAACAAACGGCATAGGTATAGAACCTTCTAAAGGAGAAGAAGGCAAGGCGATACCAAGTAACGGTAGACTGCTTCAAAATTATAAAGATAAGGGTAAAATTCATGGTAACCACAAAAAAAGTTAACAAACCAACTCATAAAAATAAAGACAAAAAACATAAAGTCTCAACAAAAACAAAACCTACAAAAACAAAAGAAATGAACACAAAATCCACAAACAAAAGGAACTCAGCACAAGAGAGTAAGAAGAACAAAGAAAACTTCAGCATCACAAAAAAAAGCACTACAAAATGACAGCAACAAATTCACATCTATCAATAATTACACTGAACGTAAATGGACTCAATGCACCCATAAAGCGACGGAGAGTGGCAGAATGGATAAGAAAACAGGATCCATCTATTTGCTGTCTACAAGAGACACATCTTAGAAACAAAGATGTGAATTTATTAAAAATCAAAGGTTGGAAAAAAATATATCAAGCTAACAACTATCAAAAAAGAGCAGGAGTGGCAATTCTAATCTCAGATAAAATAGACTTTAAAACAAAATCTACCATAAAAGACAAAGAAGGACACTATATAATGATTAAGGGGATGATCCATCATGAAGACATAACCATAATAAATATCTATGCACCCAATGACAGGGCTCCAAAATACATAAAAAAAACTCTAACAGCACTGAAAAGAGAAATTGACAGTTCCACAATAATAGTAGGAGACTTCAACACACCACTCTCAGTAAAGGACAGAACAACTAAAAAGAAACTCAGCAAAGATACAGAAGACCTAAAGGACACAATCAGCCAACTGGACCTCATAGACATATATAGAACAATCCATCCAACCGCTGCAAAGTACACATTCTTTTCCAATGCACATGGAACGTTCTCCAGAATAGACCACATCTTAGGCCACAGAGCAATCCTCAACAAGATCCAAAATGCTGAGATAATTCACAGTATCTTCTCTGACCACAATGCCATCAAGGTAGAAATTAACACTAGAAAGAGCAAGGAAAAAAAATCAAACACATGGAAACTGAATAATAATCTGCTTACACATCAATGGGTAATAGAAGAAATCAGAGATGTAATTAAAAAATTCCTAGACTCAAATGAAAATGAAAACACATCATACCAAAACCTTTGGGACACAGCAAAGGCAGTCCTCAGAGGACAATTTATAGCAACAGATGCACATATCAAGAAAGAAGAAAGGAACAAAATCCAAAAATTAACTACAGAACTCAAACAAATAAAAAGAGAACAGCAAAAAAAGCCTACAACCACCGGAAGAAAGGAGATAGTAAAGATCAGAGCAGAAATAAATGAAATAGAGAACAGAAAAACAATAGAAAGAATCAACAAAACCAAAAGTTGGTTCTTTGAAAGAATCAACAAAATCGACAAACCACTGGCCATACTGACAAAAGAAAAACAGCAGAGGGCACAAATAACCCAAATAAGAAATGAAATGGGGGACATTACAACAGACCCAACCGAAATAAAAAGGATTATAACAGAATATTATGAAAAACTATATTCCAAAAAATTTGAAAACCTAGAGGAAATGGATAAATTTCTAGAAACATACGGCCTACCCAAACTACAACAAAGTGATATTGAAAATCTGAACAGACCCATAACAAGAGAAGAGATTGAAAAGGTAATAAAAAAACTCCCAACCAAAAAAAGCCCTGGCCCAGATGGCTTCACTGGAGAATTCTACAAAACATTTACAGAAGAGCTCGTACCAGTTCTACTCAAGTTATTTCAGAGCATAGAAGAGGAAGCAACACTTCCAAATTCATTCTATGAAGCCAGCATAACGCTGATACCAAAACCAGGCAAAGACATCACAAAAAAAGAAAATTACAGACCAATATCTCTCATGAATATAGATGCAAAAATTCTGAACAAAATTCTAGCCAATAGAATTCAGTATCATATCAAAAAAATAATACACCACGACCAAGTAGGATTCATACCAGGTATGCAAGGATGGTTTAACATTAGAAAATCCATCAACATAATCCACCACATAAATAAAAGGAAAGAAAAAAATCACATGATTATCTCAATTGATGCAGAAAAGGCATTTGACAAAGTCCAACACCCATTCCTGATAAAAGCTCTCAATAAAATAGGTATAGAAGGGAAATTTCTCAACATAATAAAGGGCATCTATGCAAAACCAACAGCCAACATCATTCTTAATGGAGAAAGGCTGAAAACATTCCCCCTGAAAACAGGAACAAGACAAGGATGCCCTTTATCACCACTCCTATTTAACATTGTGCTGGAAGTTCTAGCTAGAGCAGTAAGGCAAGAGAAAGAAATAAAGGGCATCCAAATTGGTAATGAAGAAGTTAAACTCTCCCTGTTTGCAGATGATATGATACTATACATAGAAAACCCTAAAGACTCCACGAGAAATTTACTGGAAGTAATAGAAAGATTCAGCAGAGAAGCAGGATACAAGATAAACATTCAAAAATCAGTTGGATTCCTATACACCGGTAAAGAGAACGATGAAAAGGAGATCAGGAAATCAATACCATTTTCAATAGCCCCTAAAACGATAAAATACTTAGGAATAAATCTGACCAGGAATATAAAAGACCTATACAAAGAAAACTACAAAACACTGCTGCATGAAACCCAAAGGGATCTACATAAATGGAAAAACATACCATGCTCATGGATAGGCAGACTCAACATTGTGAAAATGGCAATTCTACCTAAAGCAATCTACAAATACAATGCAATTCCGATACAAATACCAACAACATTCTTCAAAGAGATGGAAAAACTAATTATTAACTTTATATGGAAAGGGAAGAAACCTCGAATAAGTAAAGCACTACTGAAGAAGAAGAATAAAGTTGGAGGACTCACACTACCTGACTTGAGAACCTACTATACAGCTACAGTACTCAAAACAGCCTGGTACTGGTACAACAACAGAGACATTGACCAATGGAACAGAATTGAGAACTCAGATGTAAATCCATCCACCTACGGTCACCTGATTTTTGACAAGGGCCCAAAATACATCAAATGGGGAAAAGACAGTCTTTTTAACAAATGGTGCTGGCAAAACTGGATATCCATTTGTAGAAAAATGAAACAGGACCCATACCTCACACCATATACAAAAACTACTTCAAAATGGATCAAAGACCTGAATATAAAGCCTAAAACTATAAAGTTCATAGAAGAAAAAATAGGACCAACACTTCAGACCTTAATACATGGCATTAACAGGATACAAACCATAAACATCAACACAAAAAACCCAACAGATAAACTAGATAATTGGGATCTTCTAAAAATCAAACATCTATGCTCTTCAAAAGATTTCACCAAAAGAGTTAAAAGAGAACCTACAGACTGGGAAAAAATTTTTGGACAGTACAAGTCAGACAAAGGTCTAATCTCCATAATCTACAAGAAAATCCAACACCTCTACAACAAAAAGACAACCAATCCTATCAAAAAATGGGCAAAGGAAATGAACAGACACTTCACCAAGGAAGACATTCAAATGGCCAACAGACACATGAGGAAATGCTCGCGATCACTAGCCATTAGAGAAATGCAAATTAAAACCACAATGAGATACCATCTCACCCCGGCATTACTGGCACGAATCAAAAACACTGGAAATAACAAATGTTGGAGGGGCTGCGGGGAGACGGGAACTCTTATACACTGCTGGTGGGAATGCAAAATGATACAGCCATTTTGGAAAATGATATGGCGTTTCCTCAGAAAGCTAGAAATAGACGTACCATTCGATCCAGCAATCCCACTCCTAGGAATATATCCTACAGAAATAAGAGTCATCACTCGAATAGACATATGCACACCTATGTTCATGGCAGCATTATTCACAATAGCAAAACGATGGAAACAACCTCGATGTCCATCAACAGACGAATGGATACACAAACTATGGTACATACACACAATGGAATACTATGCAACGAGAAAGAACAATGAATCGGTGAACCATCTCATAACATGGATGAAACTGGAGGACATCATGCTGAGTGAAATAAGTCAATCACAAAAGGACAAATATTGTATGAGACCTCTATTGTAAAAACCCATGAAAAAATTCACATGCAAAATGTAACAATCCTTGTTGGTTACCAGGGATGGGAGGGGAGGGGGGGGAAATACTAAATAGGCAATAGATAAGTGGTACCATGGGTGAGAGGTGAGATAGTACACAGTACAGGGGAAACTAACACAACCTGCACAAGGAAAGGTCATGGAGGCCCTATAGACAGATCCAAACCCCCCGAGGGACTGAGTTGTTGGACGGAGGGCTCTGGGGACCATGATCTTGGGGAACATCTAGCTCAATTGGCATGACACTACTTATAAAGATAATGCTCTACATTCTACCTTGGTGAGTAGTGTCTGGGGTCTTAAAAGCCTATGAGCGGCCATCTAAGATACTCCACTGATCTCATCCCTTCGGGAACAAGGGAGAACGAAGAGAACAGGATACAAGGAAAAGATTAGTCTGAAGGACTAATGGTCCACAGCTACCAAGGCCTCCACGGGACTGAGCCCAGTACAGCTGGATGGTGCCCGGCTACCACCAATGACTCCTCTGACCAGGATCACAACAGAGGGTTCTGGGCAGAGCTGGAGTAGGATGTAGAGCATAATTTTAACTCCCAAAAAAAAAAAAAAAAGAAGAAGACCAGATATACTGGCCTAAAGAATACTAGAGAAACCTCGAGAGTGTGGCCCCCAGACACCCTTTCAGCTCAGAGGGGAAGTTAACTTCAAGGTTCGATGTTAAGCCTGGGAATGGACACCCCAGTAAAACTAAATGGGACTAACGATGTACAGGAGTCCGGTGACAAGGGCCAGAAGGCAGAGGGAGAGTAGGAAACTGATGATAAGGAACACAAATTGAATAAGGACACTGTCGATGTATTGTGAGATTGTTGACCACTGCTATAGGGCAACATTGTAGTAACTATTAAATGGGAGGCTGTTTTGTCCTGTAAGCCTTCATCTTGGGCGAGAATGGCAGCACAATTGGAAGAGCATAGTCAATATCACTTAAATGTGTAAGTAAAAAGTTTTGAAATGGTGTTTAAATAAAATAAAAATAAATAAATAAATAAATAAACAAATGAGACTAAAGAGGTACAATAGTCCACTGACAAGGTCCAGAAGACAGAAGGGGACAAGGAAGCCCCCTGGTGATAGGGAACACAAGGTGGAGTAAGGATATTCTTGACGTGCTGTGAGATTGTTAACCATTGTCATAGGGCAACATGTGTAGTAACTGTTAAATGAAAAACTATTTTGTTCTGTAAGCCTTCATCTTAAGTGAGAATAACAGCACAGTTGGAAGAGCGTAGTCAATGTCACTGAACTGTGAATGTAGAAAATTTTGAAACGGTGTATCTTTGGCCATCTGTAATTTTCATCAAAAAAAAAGGTTGAGAATTTAGAGGCTTAATACGTTGTGGGGTTGTTAACCAATGTCAAAAAAAACAACATGTGTACTACTATTTCATGAGAAACTATTTGCTCTGTAAGCTTTCACCTGAAGTACAATAAAATATATATTAAAAAAAAAAAAAAAAAACAAACAAATAGGTATGGCAAGGTATATATTATACAGATATATTAGGCAGGTAATTAACACTAATAATAATAAGCCATTTTCCTAGATTTTGTGATGTTTGTGGTATTTGTTACCTTTTTTAAAAATTTATAATGAATGTGATTTATTTTCTCATCCTAAGAAAGTGTTCATTTTCTATCTAATTTTGAATTTGTAATTTTATCTTTTCCTTCAAGTCAGTTTTCATCCAGTCAGTTCTGACTCATGACAACCCCATGCGTGACAGAGTAGAACTGTGCTTCATAAGGTTTTCAATGGCTGATTTTTCAAAAGTAGTTCACTAGGCCTTTGAGTGGACTTGAACTTCCAACCTTTCAGTTAGAAGCCAAGTACATTAACCATATGCAGCACCCAGGGACTCCTTTTCTGAGGGCTCCAAAAATGATCTCAGCTACAGGCCTCACAAAACCCACACCTGACCCTGGTTGAGAGTCTTGTCTTCTAGTCTCAAGGGCTGAAATCATATTTGATGAGAGAAGCAGAGAAGATGTTAACCAATCAATTTTCCTGTGAATTTGTGTGAAAATAAACATAAAACCTTCAATCTTGGTGTTGCAATTTCATCTTCCACAGGCAGCATTGATAATTGGAAATTAAATGCCTTCTCTATTTTTTTTTAAAGTGTCTTTTCTACTTGGTCATTTTGCTGCAGGAATTTATCTGCTGATTCTCATTTTGAAATAAAGAAGAAAAATAAACCTTGCCTGTAAGTACAACTATTTTGCTCAGACCGAAGTTCCTTCCCTAGCATCATGATGTTATTAATATATCACATCCATTTTATCCATATCACTTTTGCTGGGTTTGGTTACAGGCATAGATTAATAGTTGTCTTTAATTATTCAGTGGAATTTAATTTATATTTGAATGTTTAACACCATTGTAATGATTTTATTGCAATTAAGAATGATAAATATTTCCCTTCCAGTCTCAAAATCAGTACTCACAAAGTGGCGGAGATAGGCAGGAATAAGGCAGTTGGTAGTACTGGGGGCTGCCAAGAAAACATAGGGAAGCTGGAGGAAAGCAGAAAGGCACTAACACCGATTAAGCACATACTATGTCGGATCCACAACTGATTATGGGGATGGAGCAAGACTACGCAGCCTTTTTGTTCCATTGTGCATGGGTTCGCCATGAGTTAGGGGCTGACTCGACAGCAGCTAACAACGACGTGTGCTAAATATTTTATACTCTCCTAGATATTTTACAAAATATAAATGGTAATAGCAAAAGCAATAATAAAAACAGTTAACATTTATTGTAGATTTACTCAATTGGCCTTCATACTAATTATATAGGATAGGTACTATTTTTAGTTCCATCCTTTTGTATGGATGAGGAATCTGAAGCTCAGAGAGGTTAAATAGCTTGCCCATAATCATAGAAATGGCGAGTAGAAAACTCAAGACTTAAAGTCAGATCTGTCCAATTCCTAAGTCTTTATGTCTTTAATACTCTGTATTAGTTTTCCATCACTGCATAACAAATTACCACAAACTTATACCATTCATCATCTCACAGTTCTGTAGGTTAGACGTCTGGGTGGGCTTCACTGGGTTCCTTGCTTAGGTTTTCACAAGGCAGACATCAAGGTGTCAGCAGGACTGGTATCTTATGCACAGACGCAGGAAGAGTCTGCTTCCAAACTGATTCAGATATTTAGAAGAATTCAGTTCCTTGAGATTTGGGATGGAGTTCCTTGTTTCTTTGCTAGCTTTCAACCAGGAACTGGTCTCAGCTTCTAGAGACCTCCCACATTCCTTGACACATGGGAACTTCCATCCTCAAGCCACCAGGGGTGCACTGAATCCTTCTCATGCTTGGAATCTCTTCTACTTCTTCTTCCGCTTTTAAAGGATCCATGTGACTATACTGGGCCTACTAGGATAATCTTGATTTTTCTTAACTCAGAGTCAACTGGTTAGTAACCTTATTTACATTTGCAAGTCCTTTTGTTATATAATGTAACATAGTCATGGGTGTGGTATGTCATCATATTTTCAGTCCCAAAGAATTGGGCAGAAAATCTTTAAGGAGAAATCTTGGAATTCTTCCCACAACACTCATACTGTTGAGTGTACCAAGTACCTGCTCTCTCAGTCAGTCCTGACCACAATCTTGCCAAGAAGATGTTAATATTTACTCTAAAACAGTGAGAAAACCAGGAGTCATAGCCAGCATGATCACTGGGGAAGAGACAATAAGGTGAAATCTACATTTCACATGATGATAGTCTTACGTACATTGTAGAACTTTCCAGTTCCCTCTCCAATATTATCCCTTACTGGGTCTTGTTCCAGCCATACTGAAGGTGCCAACATGCACCATATGATCATCTTCAAACATTTATAGGTAAACATATTCCCTTTGCCTAGAACTTCCTCTCTTTTTCTGCTTGGCTCTTAATTTTCCTTCAGGACTCACTTAAACCTCTTTCCTTTGAAAGGCACCCTCCATTCCAAACTGGAGTAGCAGTCCTTCCTATACTAAAGCATTTGGAATTTAACCCATTATAAGATCATTTATCAACTTGTATTATAACCTCTATCTACTTATCTATCCTCCCACTCATTGATGTTGTAGTCAGTTTTGTTGCTGGGCTACACATTTTTTACATGGCTTTAGATTATTTCTTTGTGGTCTAGGATTTTTGAACAAGTTACTTCCCCTTGTTTAAAAAAAATGTTATTAAAATCTCTCCCTCAAAATAAACATGCTAAGAAAGTACAAAATGGCAGCAAAAAACATTGCTTGCCCTTATAACACTTCAAAGATCCTAATTAATGTCATGGCCTTCATAGTAGGCATACTCCCACATCTAATTATATCCACCTCTTCCTTCTCTCCAACTCTTTTGATATTAACTAAAAACATAATCTGTAAAAGAAAAGATACTTGAAGTACCAAAGATGCATACATCTTTTGTCTTTGGACTTCATTGTCTTTGACCCGAGTTTATTGACAAACCAAACTAAAAATGGAAATTAACAAGAGAAATGATGAGAACCTATTTGCAAATGTGTGTCATCTTAATTAAAGCAAAATGCTGGAGAGAAAATATTCAAATGGGAAATGTATTTAAATCCCAATTAAAAGGGTTGATTTCTTCTTAGAGTAATCATATTTCAGAAAGTTTGTTAAAAACTTTGAGAGATAAAAACTGAGGAGAAAGAAAACAATATTTGAGAGACTTACAGAAAGGAACAAAAGTAGACATCCAGAGGTAGAAAGACTGAAGTAAAAAAAAGTCTTCAAAATTAAGTATTGAGCTTTTCAGCCACAGCAATATAAAAATTATTCTGGCACTGTCTGAATACATTTTTACAAAACAAAAAAGATATAAAAGAATTAGAAAATCATTTGAAGGCAGCCATCAATGTTTGAATTCTGAGATTTAGAGAAGGAATAGGGTCTAGACGTAAGCTGTTTAGAAACAAGATATATTAAAAAAAAGAAAATCAGATTTCTAAAGATGTTTCTCTTTTCTGGCCACTTCAAAATTCCCTTCAGTCAGAGTTCTCTAAAATTCCTCAAATATCCAATGTAGCAGACCAACTCTATTGGATAAGGCAAACTTTGGGAGGTAGACAAAAATTTTACAGGAGACAATCTGCACAAGCATAGCACAGAAAGATATAAAAACATAACAATTTCCTTGCTTATTTGATCCCAAAAGCAGCTAACATTGAAGCAAAGTTTTAAGTGAATTCCTGATCTAGCTTTTCCCACTTTGCCACCAAAATACCAATGAAGACACTGAAAAAGACTAAAGCATAGAACACCAGAAAATCATACTATTGGACTAACTCTATCCAGAATCTGGGATAGTTTGTAATTAAGTTTAAGACTGGTGGTGTGAGACTGAGAAAGATCTACACGTCTTGCCACATGAGTCACAGCCTGAATAAAAAAGAGGAAGAAGGCACTAAGGGTGTCCTTGTTGAAGAGTTTTTTGGTTCAAGAAAACTTTGTTACCTTAATCCAAAATGAATTTGTTAGAAGTAATTTTGAGTTTCATAGACTCCATGGAAGATTGGAAAACCAGCCTTGAGAATAGACAAGAACAAAGACAGCCTCAAATGAAAAATAAGATACTTGTTGATAAGTAGGAACTACCATAACCCTTGTGGAAAGAGAAGTGAGGGATCCCAGTCATTTCAGTCTCTTCTCCCGCTGCTCCAGGGAGGGATTATCTGATTGGCCCTGTTGCAAGTTGTATCAAAGGAAGAGTGGAACCCCTGTTACAGTCCCTGCAGGTTGTGTCCAATGACTTTACCCTAAATTTAGAATTTAGAATAAAACTCAAGCTTCTTTCCACAGCCAAAAAAAATGGTAACCCTCGAGTCAATTCAGGGTGGCCTCATGTATTTCAGAATAGACAGTAGAACTGCATAGGGTTTTCAGTGGCTGTGACCTTCAGAAATAGATCATTAAGTGTTTCTTCTGAGGTGCCTCTGGATGGATTTGAGCCTTCTACAGGGCTGTAAATAATCTGGTCCCATCCCCCTCCCCCATTTTCACCCCCCCTTCATTCCCTCTTTCCCTCACTATACCCATCCCTCATCCTTCCTGCAGTCCTTGCTTCAGAACTCTTGCACTCTCTGTACCCTCTGTCCAAAAACTTCTTCCCGCAGGTCATCCTCTAGCTCTTCCCTAACCATCTATCTCTTCCCTTCTCCACCTTTATACATTCCCAATCACATTTCTCTATTTTATTTTTATGGCAATCGTCCACGTCTAAAATCATCTTCATTATTTATTTGCTTTCTTTTTATTGTCTGTTGGTACTCCTTCACCGTCCTAGAATGAGGGTAGAAACCTGAGGACAAAGACCATGTCTGTTTCTCCCAGTATATCTGTATCCCCAGCCCAGTTCTTGGACATAGTGTGGACTTGTCACATATTAAAATGAATGAATAAGAGAATGAATGAACCAATACTGAAGCACTTATTACATTTCTCATAATTAATTATAGATCTGTTCCCAGGCTGCATTCTGAGATCTTCTCAGGTAAGGACCAGGTCGAACTCAATCTCTATGCCCCCAGTGCCCAGCAAGGTGCCTGGCTCATGGTGAGGTCTTCAATAAATGTCTGTTGGCGTGAATTCTATTTAGCTACAGGCTCTTTCTTTATGAACTGCTGGGTAGGCTGGCTGTACCTAGAGAAAGCTATTTTCTAAAGTGATTCCAAATCAGATTTCTATAGATGATAATCGCCAGAATAGAAAGTCCTTCCTGTGAAAGCTGAAAACAATGCAAACGTTCTCAAACATTTATAGCCCTGAGTTTTCTCTTGCCCAGCATCTTTGTCCAACATCATGAATAAATGTGCCTGGAAAGTTTATCCAAACTGTCAACAAATGAGCAAGGGGCCCAGAGTGAGAGGCTTCTCCTGAACATTCCATCTTGATGAAGGGCAAAACAATGAGAGCCACCACGAGAAAAACCCTCCAAGGCAGCTGAACAGATACCTCCCGTGGTAATAAATAAATAGTTCAGCTGGGGAATTGTAATTGTGTGTATAATGCAGCTCAGATGTAGGGCATAATTACACTCCAGAATCCATACAGTAATGAAAAACTCCAGTCAGGGAAAAGAAGACTTGTTTGCCATGGTTTGACAGGCAAGCAACAAACAAGAACCACTTTTTCACCTTTTATTCAATAAAATCAGCATATTAAATACTCAGACTGAGTGTCTCCATTAAGCGATTCACTTCTGCCTCTCCTCCCTCCTCCCTCCCCACCTCTCCTTGTTTTGTTTTCATCAAGTCAGGGAAGGAAAAAAATAAAACCAAGGCTGTGATGTGATTGTTAATGAGGCCACTGCTCAGAGATTCTATTGCATCAGGTTCTACTGCTTCCCTTGTCTGCGGGGGATCAGGGATCTGGGAGCCCAGGGTGGGGGCAGTGTGCGAGGAGCTCAGACAGGAGACTGATGACCGTTTTCAATCAAGGATAATGTGTGGGCAATGGAGAAGGGTTGGGGGGACAGAAGGGGGAAGAAGGAATCAGCTTCCTTCTACACCATATACCAAAGAGAAAAGGCACGTGGCCTGAAAATATTTAACTAGGATGCTATGAGTTGTGAACTGTGGCTAATGAAACACCTGAAAACACAGAGTGGAATAAAAGAGAAAGGCCCAGGGAGAGACAGGTTAAAAGGCTGGGGAACTAGATTAGAACGATTAGAGAGAAATTAACATACATCTCAAACATAATTGACTAATCTCTGAAAGACACTGAGAGGGGATTGCAACGTTTTCTCCCAACTGGAAGAAGGTTTGGACCTCTTCATTTTTAGTCTGCCTCCGCAGGAAGGGGCTATAAATGGACAGGAGGAAGAGGGAAATCTAGAAGTGCCACTTACCCCAGAGAGAAGAAAACAACAATTTTTGTCGTGATTCCTTCCTGAGCCCTGACAGTGAGGGGTAGCAAGTGTTCGCCCGGACTTTGGCTCTGATGCTGATGGGCAGGGGGAAGGGACACCTAGCAGGCCGGACCTTGGGAGGCCAGTCAATTCAAGCATAGGAGGGAGTGAGGTCAACGCTAAAGAGCAACGGTGAGGTGGAATGCAAATTGCAGAGATTTATGAAGTTGTTTCTGCTCAGTGAGCAGATTCCAGATAAGTGGAGTGTTAATAAGGCAGGAGAGTTTTTCGGCTGTGCCAGCTGTTAGGAAGACGCTGGCACGCTCTTAAGCCGGTATTTATTGGATGATCCTCACTGCTGTGACAGCAGACATGCGTACACAAGCATGTTTATTCACAACATGCATAATCACTCTGTCACAACACAGATGCAAATCCAAGGCCCGTATCTAAAACCCTAGGCCCTTAAGGAGAACTTTCTGAAAGAGCTCCCGTTAACTACCAGTAATAGATCCCTCCAGGCTGGCCTGTAATGGACTACAATTTCTGTGAGGATGAAGAGGCATAGAAGCAAGACTTCGGCTCTATTTTACGCAGAGCAAAGCCTCATAAAGAATTCATCCTGAACAAGCCGAGTAATTTGGCTGCAGTATCCTGTAAATTTGGGAGGGTATAACTGAATGGTATTATATATGATCGCTGAGTTTTAAGGAGCTTTAGTGGTCTCTGAGCACTCCATGCAAATGTATCCTGTAGAATTAGTGGCAATGGGGAAGCCAGGAATCACAGTGACAAACGGAGCTCCTTTGAATGTACTTGGATATGTATGTAAGCTGCTGAAGCAAAATGGCTCTTCACATACACTTAAAGAACACCAACAAAGCTGCCAGGAGAAGACTGGGAAAAGTCATAAGAAATTTTGAAACGGGAAAGAAATTTTATTCAAGATCACTTATGATTAGGCAGGGAGGAATGGACACCAACATTTGGGACTGGCTAGGAGCCACCTGGAGTCCCGGGTGGTGCAAACAGTTAACATGCTTGGCTGCTAATCAAAACATTGGAGGTTCAAGTCCACCCAGATGTACCTTGCAAGAAAGTCCTGGTGATCTACTTCCAAAAAATCAGCCACTGAAAACCCTATGGAGCACACAGTTCTACTCTACCACACGGAGTTGCCATGAGGGGGAATCAAATTGATAGCAACGGGTGGGGGAGGTGCCAACTACATTACACACACACCCTCTTGTAAACCTCCAAATCACCCCATTTTACAGAGGAGAAAACAGAGCCTCAGAGAAGTTAAGACGCACCCAAAGTCATAGCACCTTGGACAGTGGCAGTGTTGAGACTCAGCCTCAGCACTATCGGAACGTCAAGCCTGTGCTCTTCCAACTGCTTGCCCCACACTGTCTCAAGTCGAGAAAGGGTTTAAGGAAGTCAGGCTGGAATCCTGGACCTAAAGTGGGGTGTTTTGAGAAACTAGAAATAAATTCACACTGAACAAGAGTACTAGAAAAGAACTGGCCCCTAAGATGAATCCACGAAATAAAGGTGTGACTATAAACTCAAGTCAAGAGACTGATTGCTCAAGCCCGACCTGACACCAAATCCAGAGGCTTGCTAGCCACATATCCACCTAGCTGTGGTGTGAATCCATCCACCCCAGCACCAGGGCCTTCTGTGCTCTGCTGGCCCATCTGAGCAGCACCCCTTGCACTCAATCTATCTTTTTCCCATTCTCTCCTTTCCTTTCAAAATGTTTTTGTCCTGACAGTTTTAAGTTTCTAAAGTAACAAAAAGCACCAGTTGCTGTCAAGTCGATCACATTTTATGGCAATATCGTGTGTGTCAGAGTAGAACTGTGTCCATAGGGTTTTCAATGACTGATTTTTTTGGAAGTAGATCACCAGGACTTTCTTTTGAGTCCCTCTGGGTGAACTCAAACCTCCAACCTTTTGGTTAGCAGCTGAGCACATTAACTGGTTATACCACCGAGGGACTCCAAAGTAGCACAAGAGTGAATTAATATGTCATACTACTATTTGATATTAGTGCGGACTGCTGGAAATGCAAAGCCTAATCACAAAGAAACGAATCTGTTCTTGAAAAGATGAGTATGGTGAGGGATGCAGCTCCATTCTGGGGAAAGAGCAGTGGACATAGGTTCCGGGTTTGACTCTTCTGCTATTGTACTGCGGCTTTTGGGAAGTCACTTAAATTCTCTAGGCTTATATTTTCTCATCCATAAAATACAGAGATTGGACTACAATCATGTCGTGTGGTATTAACCAGGTGTACCACTTACCCAGGGGTCATATGCAAATGTGAAGGGTGGGGCATCTAGAGTTATCACATGACTAGTGAGCACCTGTCCCACCCCACATGCCCAAGACCCTTGTTGAAGAACACTGGTCAGATCCTCTTTAAGGTCGGTGTCTGTTCTGACATTCTATAGATCCTCTGGGGAAACTATGGTAGGATAACGATGAACTTCATGAAGAGTATCAAAGAAATGGAGTTCTGTAGGGTGACTGAACTTGGACCCTTTTGAGGCCAACAGCACGCCCACCACCTTGAATAAACAAGGGGTGGTGCCTGCCATCCTATGTGATATGAGAACTAACTCCTTGCATATAAGCTATCTCCGTATTAGGTACTGTAGGAACTAACCCAGTCTTTAAGGTATCTCCTTATTTAGGTATACTTTCGGTTCCGTCTCAGTTAAGAAAAACAAGAGACTGGGATCTCAAGACAAGTCAAAACTGATCTGGAACCAGGTTTTCCCGCCTGACATGCCCAATACAGACGACCGTGTCCCTTGGACGACCTATTGACGTCAGAAGCCGGAAAACACACCCCCGCCTACGCCCGTGAGGTGGGCAAAACGCCATCTTTGTGGCCCCACCCACCCCCTTAGACTGAGCAGGCGCAGAAGATCGGCCATCCCAGGAACGCCTTTATGAGCCAAACCAATCAGCAGGCTGACTGCACCTTGGGGCGTCCCTGAAGACCCCGGACCCAATTTTACTCTATCCATATAAACCCCTCAGGCCATTGTTCAGGGAGCCACCTTGGTGATGCAAGTCCAGGTGGTCTCCTTTACTTGGCCAACTAAATAAAGCTGCTGCTTCTGCTTTCACAGCTTCCTGTCTTCTTAGCTGCGCCCAGCAGACCTGGAAGCATCTGGTTACACTTTTGTTAAAATCCCACTCAGCTGCTAACCTAAAGGTTGGAGGTTTGAGTCTACCCAGAGGCACCTCAGGAGAATCAATCTCAGATTCCTCCCAAATTTTATCAGGTGCAACCAAAAGGCAAGGCTTTTAATTGTCTGATATGGTCTAAAATCAGGTTAAAAAAAAAAAAAAGTTGATTCCTACTTATGTGCTCCATAGGGTTTTCAATATTTGTGATCTTTCTGAAGTTGATCTCCAGGCCTTTCTTCCAAGGTGCCTCTGGATGGATTAGAACTGCTAACCTTTCGGTAAGTAGCCAAGCACTTAAACATTTGCACCACCCAGGGGCTCCAAATTCAGAGGAGAATATTTTAAATCAGACACTGGGCCAGGACACAGGCCACACTTGGCTCGGTAATCCAAAAGGCAAGCCTTTCCCTGAACACTGTTCCTGTTGCTGCTTATAGGAAATTAACATTTTTCTCTACAATTACCTGACTCCTCAGTTTCCTGGTCTCCTTTCTGTACATCCTTTCATGTTTATAAACTGTTCACTTTGAATGTTTGGAATCATTATAAATAACAAAAGGTTTTCTGGGTTTTTCAGAAAAAAACAAGGGAGATGCTCAAATTTTGGTGCCTTGCACATTTTAGGTCCTTCTGAGCTCACAGTTCCTCTCACACCCAGTACACCCTCCAGGAAGGAAGGAAAGAGAGTGTCCTACAGAACAACGCAGAGCAGATACATCCATTTCAATCAACTCCGGGCGCATTTATTCAGCAAACTTCCTCCTAGCTTTTTCACTTACTGCTGCCAGTGAATCCAAATTAATGATCTAGCCAAAATCTTACACTCTCAGAATCATAATTTGTTAATCTTTTTCTCAAAGCCATCGTTTGATTCTTTGTATTTACATAAATCGTCCACTTTTTTCCCTCACTCAATCTCTTTGTTTTCCTAGTCCTCTTAGTGCTGCTGTTCTGCTCTCCCAAATGGTTCTTATTTCTTTTCTCCTCTCTGAACTTCTCCCTTCAACTATTGGGTGTCCTAAACCCAGGATAATATTTCTGCAAAACCCTTCAAAACCCATTTTATGAAACCCCTAGGAGCCCTGGTGGCACAGTGGTTAAGCACTCAGCTACTAACCAAAAGGTCATTTCACCCAGCGGCTCCATGGGAGAAAGACATGGCAGTCTGCTTCAGTAAAGAGTTACAGCCTTGGAAATCCTGTGGGGCAGTTCTACTGTGTCCTATAGGGTCGCTATGAGTTGGAATCAACTGGAGGGCAATGAGTTTGGGTTTGTTTGTTTGGTAGGGACTGGGGGCTCACCTCAGAAACTGAAGGTGTGTTCACAGTAACATTCACATTTATCTTGATCTATCTGGAAGGCTGAGGAGGTAAACCTCCTACTTTCTGTCCTTCCTCCCCCTGCCCCCCACCCCAAGAGTCTTTTTGCATAACACACCAAAGAGACCCTGGGAAAGACTTTTCTAAGGGGAAAGAGTTATGGTCACAATTGGGAACACAATTGCTCACACTATCTTTTGGCCCTGCTTTCCCTTCTTCCATAGGGAAGAAATAAAGAAGCTGTGGCTCTGAAATGTCTGTGAGAGACAAAGGTACCAGGCATCATGGCCGATGCCCGGTGCATAAGATGAATCCAGAAGACTGGTGGTGCAATGGTTAAGTGCTCTAGACTGATAACCAAAAGGTAGGAGGTTTGAACCCCCAGCCGCTCCATGGCAGAAAAGACCTAGCAATCTGCTCCTGTAAAGGTTCAAAACTCATTGCCATGGAGTAGATTCAGACTCACAGTGACCCTACAGGACAGAGTAGAACTGCCCCATAGGGTTTCCAAGCCTGCAATCTTTATGGAAGCAGATTGCCATATCTTTCTCCCGCAGTCATTGGTGGGTTTGAACTGCAGACATTTTGGTTAGCAGCTGAATGCTTAACCACTGTGCCACCAGGCCCCCTTCTGTAAAGATTCCAGCCTAGGAAACCCGGTGGGGCACTTCTACTCTATCATAGAGGGTCACTGTGATTTTGAATCAACTCAATGGCACACAATAACAACAAACATTAACCTAGATTAGACTGTATCTGACCCAGTAAAGAAAATAATAGAGCCATCAATACAGCAGGGAGTTTAGGGGCATATGAAACTCCATAAATGACCTAATGAAATACCTAATATCAAAGGAATAGAATTTGTGTAGAGTGACTGAAGTTGGACCCTTTTGTTAAAATCCTACTCAGCTACTAACCAAAAGGTTAGAGGTTCAAGTCCACCTAGAGGCACCTCGGAAGAAAGGCCTGGTGATCTACTTCCAAAAAATCAGCCATTGAAGCCCTATACCCTACGGATCACAGTTCTACTCTGACACACATGGGGTCCCCATGAGTTGCAATCGACTCAACAGCAACTTGTTGTGTTAGACGGAAAGCTGGTGATCCTTAGATCATGTAAGAACTTGGAGTGTTACAGTCCACTTAGAATGATGGGGCCTGGGTAGGGCTTTCACAGAACAACATCTAAACCATCACACTCTTTCTCTAAATATCTTCAGAAAATATTCTCCAACTTCCATTAATATTCATCAAAATGTTTTTAAAATCTATAAGAAAATTATCCCCATAACTAACTAATGGAGCCATGGTGGTGCAGTGGTTAAGAGCTTGGCTGCTAACCAACAGGTTGGCAGTTCAAATCCACCAGCAGCTCCTTGGAAACTCTATGGGGCAGTTCTGCTCTGTTCTATAGAGTCACTATGGGTCGGAATCCACTCAACCGAAATGAGTTTGGTATTTTTTAACTAACTAAAATTCTTCACGTTGCCCTCAAGTCCGCTTAGAAACAGCCCTTTGATTACTCAAAAACAGCTGTTTTACAAATTGCCTCATGTTATACCTATGATCTTTCCTTCCATTTACCATTTTTAAGGAGCCCTGGTGGTGCAGTGGTTAAGAGCTCAGCTGCTAACTGAAAAGTCTGCAGTTCAAACCCACCAGTGGCTCTGTGGGAGAAAGATGTGGCAGTCTGCTTCAATAAAAAATTACAGCCTTGGAAACTCTATGGGGCAGTTCTACTCTGTCCTATAGGATAGCTGTGAGTCAGAATCAACTCCAACAGCAATGGCTTATTTACCATTTTAATCTTACTCTCTTGCATCCTGATCTATAAAAAAAAGTAACAAAATAGTATCACTAGGTATTTTTACTATCTAACTACAATGATCACAGGATCCTGAAAGGCAGAGAGCTCCCTGGGGTGGAAGTGGGAGTGGGGTGAAGTTAAAGTACATATGGAAATCAAGCACGAATTTGGAGTTGATGCTCCACTTTGGTTTAGCCAATTTAGGCTTATTTGTTAGCTGAGGAATTTTGGAAAAATTAAAGACTGACTCGCTATTACCTCAGGCAATGTTTTAACTGAGCAACCATGATTAGAAACACTAAAAATGACTTATTTGTGGATTTCCTGAAACTTACTTCTAGGTATTGTTTATCACATAGAAGCATAGAATTTTGAGTTGGATTATTTCCTTCTAGATCCTCTCCTGTGGAAGAATCTTCTAACTGCATTCCCGACGCAGGGACCCTCAAACCTCAGTTTGAACATGTTCATGGACCAATTCCTCCCAGAATAAATAAAAGTATCCCTGATCTTGAGTTTAAATATGCTTCCTTGATATTTCTACTCAGTGGCCTTGGCTTCCCTGAAACAACATTAAAACATATTGTGATTGCTACGGTTGTGTGTCAACTTGGCTGGGCCATGATTCTCAGTGGTTTGGCAGTTATGATGTAGTTTGGCAGTGGTATGATGATGTGATCACTTCCATGATGAGATTTGATATAATGCAATCATCTCTGTGATGGAATCTGCTGTGAGTAGCCAATCAGTTGAAAGGGAGTTTCCTTGGGGGTGTGGCCTGCACTGAACATATAAGTGGACTTTCTGCCAAGATGCAGGGGGTTTTGCTTGTTCTGGATCCTGCAGCTGGCTCCTGTTTGTCTGACCTCTAGTTCTTGGGACTTGAGCTAGCAGTTTACCTGCAATCTTGCTTGCCAATCTTGGGATATGTAGATCTTCAAGCCTGTGAGCAAGAGCCCTGCTGTCTGACCTACCATCTTGGGTTCACCAGCCCCTGTGGCTATGTGAATCAGAAGAAGGCTCTATCCAGACCCACAGACTTGGGATATTCCAGCCTCTACAACCTCATGAGCCATTTCCTTGATATAAATATATATATATATATATATATATATATATATACACTTTACTGGTTTTACTTCTGTAGAGATCAGAGCCTAAGACACATATATACCCTCTGTCTCCAGATAGATTTTCAATTTTTTTTTAAATAGCCGTCATGTTCATTCGAAGGCATCTCTTCTTCAGGCAAAACAGCCCTTATTGCTGCAATCATTTCTCATATTTTAGGATTTCAAGACTTCTTACCACCCCAATAACAATCTCCTTAACTGTTATCTAGAACAAAACAGATTATCACAAGACAGTGGGCATTGTATTTCAATTAATGCAGTCAAATACTGCATTATTTGCTATACAATTGATTTTTGTATGCATAGTCCCAATCCTTATACCAGTACATATGTTATCATCATAAAAAGTGAGTTGGTATCTGAACAAGTAATTTCAAGAATTGGAAGCAAGAATGACCAAGAATGGTACAAAAAGATGTCCAACCTCATTAGTAAGCAGGAAAATGCAAATTAAAACAAAAATAAAATACCATTTCACACTCATAAGATTGGCAAATTTTAAAAGTCTGATGATAGAAGTGCTGGCAAGCTTGTGGAGAAACAAGCTAGTGGGAGCACATATTGGTTCAACCACATTGGAGAGAAATTTGGCAATATATAGTAATGTTAAAGATGCACATACCCTTAGGTGCCTTTGAATCAGTTCTGACTCATAGAGACCCCATATAAACAACTGACCAAAACATTGCCCAGTCCTGAGGCATCCTCAAAATTGTTGCATCGTTTGAGCCCATTGTTGCAGCCACTATGTCTATCTTGTTAAGGGTCTTCCTCTTCTTTGTTGACACTCTATATGACAAAGCATGATGTCTTTCTCCAGGGACTGGTCCCCCTAATAAGATATCCAAAGTACTTGAGATGAAGTCTCACCATTATTGCTTCTAATGAGCATGCTGGCTGTACTTCCTCCAAGGCAGATTTTTCGTTCTTCTGGCAGTCCATGGGATATTCAAAATTCTTTGCCAACACCATAATTCAAAGGCATCAATTCTTCTTAGATCTTCCTTATTCACTGTCCAGCTTTTGTATGCATATGAGGCAATTGAAAATTCTATGGCTTGGGTCAGGGGCATCTTCGTTCTCAAAGTGACATCTTTTTTTTTTAACACTTTAAAGAGATCTTTTGCAGCAGATTTGCCCAGTGCAATATGTCATTTGATTTCTTGACTGCTGCTTCCGTGGGCATTGATTGCAGATCCAAGTAAAATGAAATCCTGGACAACTTCAATATTCTCTCCGTTTATCATGATGTTGCTTGTTGGTCCAGTTGTGAAGATTTCTGTTTTCTTTATATTAAGGTGTAATCCATACTAAAGGTTATAGTCTTTGATCTTCATCAGTAAGTGCTTCAAATCCTCTTCACTTTCAGCAAGCAAGGTTGTATCATCTGCATAACACAGGTTGTTAACAAGTCTTCCTCCAGTCCTGATGCCCTGTTCTTCTTCATATAGTCCAGTTTCTCGGATTATTTGCTCAGCATACAGATTGAATAGGTATGGTGAAAGGATACAGCCCAGACACACAACTTTCCTGACTTTAAACCACACAGTATCTCCTTGTTCTAGTCAAAGGACTGTCTCTTGGTCTAGGTACAGTTACATAGGCACAATTAAGAGTTCTGGAATTCCCATTCTTCTCAATGTTATCCATAATTTGTTATGAACCACACAGTTGAATGCCTTTGCATAGTCAATAAAACACAGGTAAACCTCTTTCTGGTATTCTCTGTGTGATGGTTAAAGTTGTGTGTCAACTTGGCTGGGACATGATCCTCAGTGGTTTGGCAGTTATGATGTAGTTTGGCAGATTTTTAATGATGTAATTACCTCCATAATCAGATCTGATATAATGTGATCACCTCCATGATGAGATGTTATGAGCAGCAAATCAGTTGAAAGGGAGTTTCCTTGGAGGTGTGGCCTTCATCCAATATAGGTCAACTTTCTGCCAAGGCTCAAGGGCTTTTGCTCCCTTTCATTCCTCCAGCTGGCTCTTATCCATCTGACCTCCAGTTCTTGGGTCTTGAGCTACCAGCTTACCTGTCGCCTTACCTGCGGATCTTGGGATTTGTTGACCTCCACAGCATGTGAGCCAGAGGCCTCCTATCTGCCATTCCAGTCTTGGATTCACCAGCACCTGTAGCTACCTGAGTCAGGAGAAGCCTCCAGCCTGACCCACCAACTTGAGACTTTCCAGCCCTACAACCACATGATCCATTTTCTTTATATAAATCTCTCTGTATATATATTTATATGCTGCACTGGTTTTGCTTCTCTAGAGAATCCAGCCGAAAACACTCTGTTTTCAGTCAGGATCCATCTGACATTAACAAAGATATCCCTCATTCCATGTCCTCTTCTGAATCTGGCTTGAATTTCTGGCAGCTCCCTTCAGTTTATGGGTGCAACCATTTTTGAATTATCTTCAGCATAATTTTGCTTGCATGTGGTATTAATGATATTGCTCAGTAATTTCCACATTCCACTGGATCACTTTTCTTTTGAATAGGCACATATGTGGCTATTTGAATAGGCACATACCTCTTCGAGTCAGTTGGCCAGGTAGCTGTCTTGCAAATTTATTGGCTAGACGAGTGAGTGCTTCCAACGTTACTTTCACTTGTTGAAACATCTCAACTGATATTCCATTTATTCCTGGAGCCTTGTTTTTTGACAATGCCTTCAGTGCAGCTTGGACCTCTTCCTTCAGTATCATCAGTTCTTAATCATATGCTACTTCCTGAAATGGTAGAATGTCTACCAATTCTTTTTGAAACAGTGAGTCTGTGTATTCCTTCCATCTTCTTTTGATGTTTCCTGTGTAATTCAATATTTTGTCCATAGAATCCTTCAAAATTGCAACTCAAGGCTTGAATTCTTTTTTCAGTTCTTTCAGCTTGAGAAATGCCAAGCATGTTCTTCCCTTTTAGTTTTCTAACTCCAGGTCTTTGCACATTTCATTATAATACTTCACTTTGTCTTCTCAAGCCACCTTTGAAATCTTCTGTTCAGCTCTTTTACTTCATCATTTATGCCTTTCGCTTTAGCTACTGTACGTTCAAGAGCAAGTTTCAGGGTCTCTTCTGACGTCTATCCTAGTCTTTTCTTTCTTTCCTGGCTTTTTAGTGTCCTTTTGATTTCTTCATGTATGATGTCCTTGATGTCATCCCACAATTCATCTGGTCTTTGGTCATTAATATTCAATTCTTCAAATCTATTCTTGAGATGGTTTCTAGATTCAGGTGAGGTATACCCAAGGTCATACTTTGCCTTTCTTGGAATTCCCTTAGTTTTCTTCAGCTTCAGCTTGAACTTGCATATGAGCAATTGATGGTCCGTTCCTCAGTTGGCCCCTCGCCTTGTTCTGACTGATGATACTGAGCTTCTCCATTGTCTTTTTCCATAGATGTAGTCAACTGGATTCTTGTGTATTCCATCCAGCAAGGTCCATGTATATAGCCACCATTTATGCTGTTGAAAATAGGTATTGCCAATGAATAAGTCGTTGGTCTTGTGATTCTGTCATGCGATCTCAAGCATTGTTTCTATTACCAAGTCCATAATTTCCAACTACTCATCCTTCTTCGTTTCCAACTTTCACATTCCAATCACCAGTAATTATCAATGCATCGTGATTGCATGTTTGATCAATTTCAGACTGCAGAAGTTGGTAAAAATCTTCAATTTCCTCATCTTTGCCATTATTGATTGGTGCATAAATTTGAATAATAGTCGTATTAATTGATCTTCTTTGTGGCCGTATGGCTATTATCCTATCATTAACAGCATTGTACTTCAGGGTAGATCTTGAAATGTTCTTTTTGATGGTGAATGCAATTCCATTCCCTATCAATTTGTCATTCCTGACATAGTAGACCATATGATTGTCCAATTCAAAATGGCCAATACCAGTCCATTTCAGCTCACTAATGCCTAGGATATTGATCTTCAAGCGTTCCATTTCATTTTTGATAAGTTCCGATTTTCCTTGATACCTACTTGGTACATTCCGTGTTCTGATTATTAATGCATGTTTTCAGCTATTTATTCTCATTTTGAGTTATGCTTTATTAGCAAATGAAGGTCCCAAAAGCTTTACTGCATCCACATCATTAAGGTTGACTCTACTTCAAGGAGGCATTTCTTCCCCAGTCATCTTTTGAATGCCTTCCAACCTAAGGGGCTCATCTTCTGGTACTATATCAGACAATGTTCTGCTGTTATCCATAAGGTTTTCACTGGCCAATTTTTCCACAAGTAGATCACCAGGTCCTTCTTCCCAATCTGCCTTAGTCTGGAAGCTCTGCTGACACCTGTCCACCGTAGGTGACCTTGCTGGTATTTGAAATATTGGTGGCATAGCTTCTAGTATGACAGCAACATGCAAGCCACCACAGTATGACAAATTGACAGACAGATGTAGATTTCAGCTCCTACAAAGGTCCATTATAGAAACCTGCACACATTTTCACAAGAAATTTTGCCCACAAATGTAATTGCAACATTACTTGTAATAGCAAAAAGGAAATAAAGGAGGGAAAAAGTTAAATTAGTTTAATAGAAGAATGGTTAAATGTGTTGTTATAATTATGCAATAGAATATTATACATGTTTTAAAATAAATAGAACATGGATAAATCTTGAAAATATAACGTTAAATAAAAAAGTTGTAGAAGGCTATATACAATATAATGTTATTTATATATGTTTTCGAAAACACTAAGTAATTTTAAGTGTTGCAGATAGATACATATATAATTAGAATGTTAAAAGTGGGTAGAAAAATACATCTGACTTCAGAGAAATATTTACCTCTGGAAAGGAGCAGGAGGAAGTTGAATATGATCAGTGTAAGAAAGAAGAAGGTCTTCAAATGTATCGGTAATATTTTTGTCATTTAAGAAAAATACTAAAGGAAACATGGTAAAATGCTAACATCATTGAATTTGATGGTATGTGGCTATCTGTTGTATTCTCTCTGCTTTTCAGTATATTTGAAATATTTCATATTTTCAAATAATAGATAAAATATAACTTGTTCAAAATAAAATTGGAAACTACAAGAAAGTATAATAAAGAGAGAAAGGAAAAGAAGGAAGGAAGGGAGGTATTTTATGCATGGGGTTAACCTCTGCAGTCAGTTGGCTTTAAGAATATTACGCTTGATATGGTGGGTGGGCGTCATCTAACCAGTTGGAAGGCCTTAAGAATAAAAACTGAGGTTTCCTAGAGAAGAAGGAATTCTGCCTCAAGACTGCAGTATCAACTCCTGCTTGAGTTTCCAGCTTGATGTCCTACCCTACAGATTTCAGACTTGCCAGCCCCCACAACTGTGTGAACCAATTCCTTAAAATAAATCTCTTATAATCAGTTGGTTAACTGCTCATTGTAAAATATCCAGGTTCCTTAAGCTCAGTGTTCCTCTCCTACAACATATCCCACTGCATGCGCAGGTGTCATCTGGCCCTCCTTGATTTGCCCTGAGGGAATTGGGACTCAAGAAACTGGAGCCAAAAGGATGCATACTTTGGCTACTGTGTTTGCTCTAAGTAATAGACTGCCCATCTCTGACCCAGGAGTCTCATGTCTTCTGCAAGATTCTGTGTGTTATGGATTGAATTGTGTCCCCCCAAAATACGTGTTATAAATCCTAACCCCTATACACGTGGATATAATCCCATCTGGCAACAGGATTTTCTTTGTTATTTAATGAGGCTATATCAGCTTAAGATGTGTCTTAAACCAATCACTTCTGAGATATAAAAGGAACAACTTAGACACAGGAGCAAGCAAAGACAAACTGGAGAAGACTGATGCCACGTGAAGATTGCCAAAGAACAGAAGCTGAAAAGAGACAAGGACTTTCCTCCAGAGCCGACAGAGAGAGAAAGTCTTCCCCTAGAGCCGATGCCCTGAATTCAGACTTCTAGTCTCCTGTACTGTGGTATTTATGTTTAGCAGCACTAAGAAACTAAGACCCTGTGGCAGACAGTGGGAGACTAACTTTTAACTTGCAAGTAGGTAAAATCTCAGGCCCTTCACCGTTCTTGACAGATATGTCATCATTTATTTAACTACTATCCTACATATGGGCATTTAGGTTCCACAGTTTCCTGGATGTTGGCAGAAGAACACCAGATTTTTAGATCAGAGACAAAGGAGTTTATTACTCACAGCACAACAAACAGCATGAGCTTCATGTTTGTGTTGGTTCCCTTTGCCCCTAAAGAACCATGAGGGGAATAGACAATAGCCCAGATAGATGCTACACATTCGGTAGGTTTATGTCACGTCTGAGGGACCTTGAGATTAGGGAGCATGAATCTTGTATATTGGACTGCAAGCATTCTCAATATCCAATGATCAAAAGTGCTTGTTTCCCCACAATCTCACCAAAAGAACGAGTTACCATACTTTTTTAAATTTTTGCCAGTCTGATATGTGAAGAAAGATATCTCACTGTTGTTTTAATTTTCATTTCCCTAATTATCAGTGGAGCCGTGGTGACACAGTGGTTAAGAGCTCGGCTGTAAACCAAAAGGTCAGCAGTTCGAATTCACCAGCTGCTCCTTGGAAACCCTATGGGGCAGTTCTACTCTGTTCTCGGAGAGTTCGAATATTTTTCATATTTTTGAGAGACATGTATACATTTGTGAATTTTTTGTTCATGAATATTTTCTCCCAGTTTGTCAGTTGTTATTTTTATTTTATTTATGGTGTATTTGCCATGCAAAAATGTTTACATATATGTGTATATATATATATATATATATATATATATATATAAAACCATAAATGTTATATATAAATAGATACAGAAATAAATTTACATATAAATGTTATATATATAATTGTTACATATTTATATATATGAACATTTATACATAAATTTTATGTATATATAAGCGTTTATATATGTATAAAAATATTTATAATAAAGATACATATTCAAATTTATCTTTTCCTTTCTTGTCTGAATTTTGAAGCATAGTTAGAAAGCCTTTTGTTACACCAAAATTAAAAAGGAATTCACCCACATTTCTTCTAGTATTTGTATGTTTCAATTCCTACATTTGGATCCCTAGTCCATTTGGAGTTTATTCTTGTGTATGGTGTGAGATATGGGTCTAATGTTATCTTTTTCAAAATGGCTACAAATAATCCCAACATCATTTATTTACAAGACAGTTTTTATACCAGTATTGAGATGACATCTTGTTATATTCTAAATTTCCATATGTACTTGGATCTATTTCTGTACTTTCTATTCTATTCCACAAGTCTATTTTTCTGTTCATACACAAGTACTATATCTTCTAGTTTTATTAATACAATTTTTAAACATTACTGAAATCATAAGGTATAAACAATTTGATATACAGCTTTTTCACTTTACATTATGGTGGAAGCATTTTGTAACATCATTTAAAACTCTTAGTTAAAACCATTCTAAGAGGCTTCATAATTGTCTATCTCATGAATATACTGTCTGTCATTTTTGGACATTTAAGTTGCTTCAAACCTTTTGCTATTATAAATATTATTATAATAAAGACATTATATTAGTTTTTTTCTTAAACTTTTCATTTTGAGATAATTGTAGATTCACGTGGAGTTGTAGGAAATAATATGTGTCCTTTACACCGTTTCCCCAGTTTTAATATCTTGCAAAACCATAGTACGATATCACAACTAGGATATCTACATTGTGTAATGGATGGAATTGTGCCCCCTAAAAATGTATGTCAACTGGCTAGGCTATGATTCCCAGTATTGTGTGATGGTCCACCATTTTGTGATCTAATGTGATTATCCTACATGCTGTAAATCCTAACCTCTGTGACGTTAATGAGGTGCAGTTATGTTAATAAGGCAGGACTCAATCTACAGGATTAGATTGTATTTTGAGTCAATCTCTTTTGAGATATAAAAGAGAGACTCAAGCAGAAAGGAGAGGGACCTCATGCCACCAAGAAAGAAGTGCTGGAAGCAAAGAACATCCTTTGAACCCAGGGTCCCTGCATTGAGAAGCTGCTAGACCAGGGGAAGATTGATGACAAGGACCTTCCACCAAAACTGACAGAGAGAAAGACTTTAAAGCTGGCACCCTAAATTTGGACTTCTAGCCTCCTAGACTGGGAGAGAATAAATTTGTTTGTTAATTGTGCCCACTTTTGGTATTTCTGTTATAGCAGCACTAGATAACTAAGACACATTGATATAATCAAGATACAGAACATTTCTATCACCACAAGGATGCTTTATGTTACCCATTTATAGCCACATTCTTGCTGATTTCTTCCCCACATAGCCCTTCTTTAAACACTGGCAACCAGTAATCTGTTCTCTGCTTCTACAATGTGGTCATTTCAAGAATGTTACATAAATGGAATCATACAGTATGTAACATTTTGAGACTGGCTTTTTTTACACAGCATAATTCTCTGGAGTTTCTTCTAAATGTTGCACATATCAGTAGTCCATTCCTTTTTATTGCTGAGAAGCATTTCATGGTATGGATGTACAACAGTTCACTTAATTCTTCATCAAAATCTGGGTTGTTTCTATTTTGGGGACTATTACAAATAAAGCTCTATGAACATCCATGTGCAGGTTTTTGTGTGAACCTAAGTTTTTAATTTATCTTGAATAAATGCCTATGGTAAGGTCTGGTACTTTCATGCTTTGTAAGAAACTGTCAAACTCTTTTCCAAAGTGGCTCTGCCATTTTACATTCCCACAAGAAATGTATGAGTGATCCAATTTCTTCACATCCTTGCCAAAACTTTGTATTGTTAACTTTTTTTTTTTTTTATTTTAGCCATTCCAATAAGTGTGGTGATATTTCGTTGGGATTTTCATTTGCATTTCACTAATAACTAATGATGTTGAGCATCTTTTCACCTGTTTATTTGTCATCTGCATATCCTCTTTAGTAAAATGTCTGTTCATATATTTTGCCCATTTTTTATTTGTATTGTTGGGTTGTTTTATTTTGTTTTGTTTCTACGGTTGGATTTTGAGAATTCCTTATGCATTCTTGATATCAGTCCTTTCTGGGATGTATGGTTTGCAAATACTTTTTCCAAGTCTCTATCCTGTCTTTTCATTCTCCCCACTATTCTCTTTTTCTGAGAGTTTTTTTTCTTTCTTTTTTTATGTTTAATCATGTATGGGTGTCAAATTATTTTTCTGCAATGATTGATATGATCATATGATTTTCTTCTTTAGCTTGTTGATTTTTGAATATTGAACCAAGCTTGCATCCCTGGAATAAACTCCATTTGGTCACTGGTGATGGTGATAAGTCTTTTTACATATTGCTGAATTCAATTTGCTAGTATTTTGTTTAAATTTTTTGCATGCATATTCATAAGGGATATTGATCTACAGTAGATTTTTGGTTTGAGGTTCTTTGTTTTTATTTTTGTTTTGGGTTTGTTTGTTTGTTTTTTGGCAATGTTTTTTTCTTATTTTGGTGTTAAAGGCAACACTATCTTCAAAAAATGAATTAGGAAGTGTTCACTTCTTTTTACTGGGAAAGAGATGGTGTATAAGTGATGTTAATTTAGAATTGGTATGGAATTATCCATTGAGACCATCCAGGCATTTCTTTTTTTGGAGTTTTTAAAATATGAATTCACCGCTCTTAATAGTTATAGGGCTATGCAACTATCTATTTCATATTGGATTAGTTGTAATTTGTGCATTACAAAGAATTGGTCCATTTCTTCTAAGCTGTCAAATTTACATGAATAAAGTTATTTGTGGTAGTCCCTTATCCTTTTGATGTTTGCGGAGTCTGTAGTGATATCCTCTATTTCATTCCTGATATTGTGATGTCTTTTTTCATTTTTCAGTCTTGCTGGGAGTTTGACAGTTTTATTGCACTTAAAAGAAAAAAAGATACAGCTTTTTATTTCATTAATCTTTCACTATTGCTTTTCTGTTTTCAATTTCATTGATTTTGCTTCTATCTTTTTTATTTCCTTCCTTCTGTTTGATTTGGATTTATTCTGTTCTTTTTCTAGGTTCTTGATGTGGGAACTTAGATGATTGATTTGAGGCTTTTGTGTCCCCAAAAATTATGTACAGCAGTTTGGCTATGCCATTATTCCCTGTATTGTATGATTGTCCACCATTTTGTCATCTGATATGATTTCCCTATGTGTTGTAAATCCTACCTCTATGATGTTAGTGACATGGGACAGATGGCAGTTACATTAATAAGGCAGGACTGAATCTACAAGATTGGATTGTGTCTTGAGCCAATCTTTTTTTGAGATATAAAAGAGAGAAGTGAGCAGAGAGACAAGGAGACCTCATACCACTTGTGGTATTTCTGTTATAGCAGCAATAGATAACCAAGACACTTCTTTTCTAATCTAAGCATTTAGTGCTGTAAGTTTACCCTTCAGCCCTCCTGTAGCTAGTCCCATAAATTTTGATCTATTTTTATTTTCATACTGTTCAATGTAATTTTTTTGTTTTTCTCATAAGATTGCTCTTTGACATATCTTTATATAGAAGTGTTTTGTTTAATTTCTAAGCGTTTGGAGATTTTCTAGTTATATATCTGTTATTGATTTCTAGTTTGATTCCATTGAAGTCCTAGAACACGCTCTGTATGATTTCAATTTTTTTAAATTTATTGATGTTTATTTTATGGCCTAGGATACGATCCATCTTTGTACGTGTTCCCGTGGTGGCAGGACCATAGTTGTTTCTATGGTGTTTGACTGCAGTAATGCATACTAATTTTTTTTTTTTTTCTGTCTTTCTAGGCTTACTCTTTTCTCATCCTTTAAATAGACAGAGCATGATTTTGTTAGATCTTTTTTTGCCTGTACCTGCTGGCCTTTCTTGTAGCTGGCTTCTTCAGCTTTGAGTGTGGGACATATAAGGAAAAAAAAACAAACGAACAAACAAAGAATTCACCGCCATGTTGTTCTTCAAGTCCAGAGGTCCGTAGCTGGTCTACCTTCTTCTCTCCACCTTTCAGAGTCTTCTTATGCTTGTTTTATATATAATGTCCAGGGTTTTGGGTTGTACTTAGTGGGAGAAATAGAAAAAGTATGTTTACTCCATCTTCCCAAAAGCCTAATATTTGCTTTTTAAATCTACTCTTCTGTACAATAAAGCCCATAAAATATAATTTTATTGGAGCAAAGGGTCAGAACATTTAAAGGCTTTTAGTACTTATTATCAAATTGTTTTTTAGAAATTTGTATCAATTTTTAATCTATACTAAATTCTTTCTGTTATGTTTTCTCTAGGATTATATATTACTGTTTTTTAATTGTTCTCTAATTTGATAGGCAAAATATAGCAACTCATAATTATCTTAAGAAGTTTGTTGGTAACTATTAATGCTGAACATTTTTTTCCCAGAATTTGAATAGCCACTCTTAGTTCCTCTTTCATGAGCTATTTGTTTATGTACATCATTTACTCTTTAATTTTTGAGTCTTAATATTCCTTAGTTTGAATATGAATTCCATATATATTTAAATATTAACTTTTATCTATCATATTTATTGAAGTTTTTAATAAGCCTTTTAATTTTCCATGCTATGTAATCTGGTACACATATATTTCAAATTTTGTATTCAGTAAAAATCTATTGATATTTTTCTTTGTGATTACTTTCAACAATTGTGAGATTAGAAAATACTTTCCAACACAGAAATTCAATAAATATTCCCTCTATTCCTTACAATTCTTTTCTTTATTAAACACATAAATTATTAATTCATCTCAAATTTATTTTAGTATGAGATAAAATACAAATGATAGTTCCTATATTTGTACATCTATCATGCAATCTCCAGAGTTCCTTCTATCACCAAGGCCATATATTCCAACTACTCATCCTACTTCTTTGTTTCCAACTTTCACATTGCAATCACCAGTAATTATCAACGCATCTTGATTGCATATTTAATCAATTTCAGACAGCAGAAGTTGGTAAAAAAAAAAAAAAAAAAACTTCAATTTCCTCATCTTTGGCATTGGTGGTTTGGTGCATAAATTTGAATAATAATCCTATTAACTGATCTTTCTGGTAGGCATATGGGTATTAGCTTATCACTGACAGCATTGTACTTCAGAATAGATCTTGAAATGTTCTTTTTGACAATGAATGCAATGCCATTCCTCTTCAATTTGTCATTCCCAGAATAGTAGACCATATGATTGTCTTATTAAAAATGGCCAATGCAAGTCTATTCCAGCTCACTAATGCCTAGGATATCAGTCTTTATGAATTCTATTTCATTTTTGACGATTTCCAATTATCCTAGACTCATACTTCGTACATTCCACTCTTCAATTACTAATGGATGTTTGCAGCTGTTTCCTCTCATTTTGAGTCGTGAATAAGACCAATGACTTATTCATTGTAAGTATTTTTTTTTTTTCAACAACATGACAGTGGCTATACACGTGGATCTTGCCAAATAGAATACACAGGAATCAAATTGACTACGTCTGTGGAAAGAGAGGATGGAAAAGTTCAATGTCATCAGTCAGGACAAGACCAAGGGCTGACTACAGAACAGATCATTAATTGTTCGTATGCAAGTTCAAGTTGAAGCTGAAGAGAATTAAAACAAGTCCACAAGAGCCAAAATACAACCTTGAGTATATCCCACCTGAATTTGGAAACCATTTCAAGAATAGGTTTGATGCATTGAGCACTAATGACTGAAGACCAGACCAGTTGTGGGATGACGCCAACGACATCATACATGAAGAAAGCAAAAGCTACTAAAAAAAAGAAAACAGGAAATAAAGAAAAGACCAAAGTGGATGGCAGAAGAGACTCTAAAACTTGCTTTTGAATGTAGAGCAGCTAAAGTGAATGGAAGAAAATGAAGTAAAAGAGCAGAACAGAAGATTTCAAAGGGTGACTCAAGAAGACAAAGTATTACAATGAATTGTGCAAAACCTGGAGTTAGAAAACCAAAAGGCAAGAACATGCTCAGTATTTCTCAAGCCAAAAGAATGGAAAAAAAAATTCAAGCCTCAAGTTGCAATTGTGAAGGATTCTATGAGCAAAATATTAAATGACGCAGGAAGCATCTAAAGAAGATGGAAGGAATACACAGAGTCACTATACCAAAAAGAAATGGTAGACGTGCTACCATTTCAGGAGGTAGCCTATGATCGAGAACTGATGGTATTGAAAGATGTCCAAGCTGCACTGAAGGCATTGGCAAAAACAAACCTCCAGGAACTGATGGAATACCAATTGAGATGTTTCAACAAATGGATACAGTGCTGGAGGTGGTCACTTGTCTATGCCAAGAAATTTGCAAGACAGCTACCTGGCCAACCCACGAGAGGATATCCATATTTTTGCCCATTCCAGAGAAAAGTGATCCAACAGAATGCAGAAATGATGGAACAATATCATTAACATTGCAGGCAAGTAAAATTTTGCTAAAGATCATTCAAAAATGGTAGCAAGTGTACATCAAGAGAGAACTGCCAGAAATTCAAGCTGGATTCTGAAAAGGATGTGGATATCATTGCTGATGTCAGATGGATCTTGGCTAAAAGCAGAGAATAACAGAAAGATGTTTGCCTGTGTTTTATTGACTATGCAAAGGCTTTCAACTGTGCAGATCATAATAAATTATGGATAACATTGTGAAGAATGAGAATTCCAAACATTTAATCATTCTCCTAAAGAAACTGTACTTAGACCAAGAGGCAGTCATTCAAACAGAATAGGGGGATACCGCATGATTTAAAATCAGGAAAGGTTGGCGTCAGGGTTGTATTCTTCACTATGCTTATTCAATCTGTATGCTGAGCAAATAATCTGAGAAACTGGACTGTATGAAGAAGAACGCAGCATCAGGATCAGAGGACGACTCATTAATCTGCGATACACAGGTGATACAACCTCTCTTGATGAAAGCAAAAAGACTTGAAGCACTTACTGATGAAGATAAAAGACTACAGACTTCAGTATAGATTACTCCCTAACATAAAGTAAACAAAAATCCTCACAACTGGACCAATAAGCAACATTATGATAAACAGAGAAAACATTGAAGTTGTCAAGGATTTCATTTTACTTGGAACCATAGTCAATGCCCATGGAAGCAGCAGTCAAAACATCAAACGACATATTGCATTGGGCAAATCTGCTGCAAAAGATCTCTTTAAAGTATTGAAAAGCAAAGATGTCACTTTGAGGACTAAAGTGCACCTGACCCAAGCCATGGTATTTTCAATCGCTTCATGTGCCTGCAAAATATGGACAATGAATAAGGAAGACTAAAGAATTGATGCTTTTGAAATATGGTGCTGATGAAGAATATTAAATATGCCATGAACTGTCAGGAAAACAAACAAGTCTGTCTTTGAAGACGTACAGCCACAGTACCCGTTGGAATCTGTATTGATACAATTCATTAAAGGCATCTACTTTGTGACATTTTGTTACAGCAGCCTTAGAAAACTAAAGCAATACCTTTTTCAAAATTCTTTAGAAATTATCTGATCCCAGCTAAGTGCTCTTAGAACCTTGAACTCTGGACTGACATACAGTCTCCCCAAATCCAGGGGCTGACAGAGAGGAAAGCATCATTTGACAGATGATCATAGAACATAGAGGCAATGGGACAAAGGCAACCAGGGATTTCTACATACTTTGAAAAGTTGAAAGAATGGCAACGACAAAGTGGAGTCCATTACAGTCCATGGTAACAGTCACTGTATTCTGCACAAAGCCCTCCTTGAGGGCTCTGAGGAAAGTCTCACCACCTCACTAGGAGAGAATTCATAATATTCTAAGGGAGTTTCAAGCATTTGGTGGAACCCAATGTAGCTCCTGACTGAAGAAAACATTAAAACATAGAACCCTGTAATTAAATACAGAAAGAGGTGACTTTAACTTTATAACTCACCACCACCAAAAACATGAGATATTTGAGGCTTGTCAGATTGCTGCAAAGTGCATTTTATATAGTCAAATTTGAGCTTTTTGAAGCTTGCCTCATGGGATCTCCACTATGTGAGCAGAATGGTGAAATTTATCTGCCACATGTTCGATGACTCGGACCACCAGGGTCAAGTACTGAGATGCATGTCAGATGACATAAGCTATGCTTTGGAAAAAACAGCAGGTGTGTGCTGGGAAAAAAAAAAACAAAAACTTACAGTCCATAACCCCGTTATTTCCACAGGCAGACAGTTCCTTCATCTTCTTTCTCTCTTTCTGGGCTCTCCACGCCCACCTTACATTTATCAGTTATATCCCTTAGAGTGGGATGCATTCTGTTCCCCCTTACCAAAAAAATATGCTGAAGTCCTAACCCCCAGTACCTATGAATGTGACCTTATTTGGAAATAATGTCTTTTGCAGATGTTATGAAGTTAAGATGTGGTGATACTGAATTATAAAAAAAACGTATTGCCATCCAATCTATTCCGACTCATAGCGACCCTATAGGACAGAGTAGAACTGCCCCATAGAGTTTCCAAGGAGTGCTTGGTGGATTCAAACTGCCGACCTTTTGCTTAGCAGCTGTAGCTCTTAACCACTATGCCACCAGATTTCCATATTACAATGGGCCCTAAATCGAACGACCTTGGTCCTTTTCAGACGCACAGGGTGAAGACCACGTGAAGATGGGAGCAGATATTGGAAAAATGCAGCTGCAAGCCAAAGAATGCCCAGGATTGCCGGCAATTACCAGACGCTAAGAGAAAGACATGGAATAGCTTTTCATCTAGAGTCTTTACAGGGAGGATGGCCCTGACAACACCTTGATTTTGGACTTCTGGGCATCCAGAACCAGGAGACAATAACTTTCTGTTGTTTTAAGCTATCCATTGTGGTAGTCTGCTTTGGCAGGCTTAGGAAGCTAACACACCTCTCTAGTCCTTGTCTTCCTTAGTTCCCCCAGATCACCCTACCAGGCATGCCATCCCTTCTCTCTGGTAACAGTTGTCTTTGTTAAAACTTCCTTTCTCACTGCCTTAGTGGCCGACTAGATGGCTGTACCCACAAGGTGTGATGATGTGGGCACTAACTCCCTGAAAACTGGGGTTTTCAAATACCCACATTTGCAACAAAATAAAGAAGAACAGTTCAAAATACATATGCTGGAGAAGAGGACTTATACAAGTAGATGAGATGATATAGAAATTAACATGCTGGCATTCACAACTTCTCCTCTACCTACCTAGCTTTTTCTCCCAGCCCTACTCCCTAACAAGAGGGAGAACAAACAAGATAGGAAGACCAGGATTGGATAGATGGGAGAGTTTGAAGTATAAAAGAGTAACAGATTCCAAGTTTGGAGAGTTGGAAAATAGGGTAGAGCAAACATTTTAATAGAAATTGTCAAGAATGCTTCCTAACGTTTAAGAGAGATGACGAGTAAATATCAAAATGTACCTCTAGGTCTTGATTTTTTTAATGCCAAACTACTCTGGTGCCAGAGCTACACTACTGGGATCACAATCTTATAAATATTGCATATTCATTAAATCAGCCATGCCTCCAGAGTTTGAAAAGGGACTGGGGGGAAAGACAGTAGGATGGTAATTTTTAGAAGACAGCGTATTAAGGGAACCCGCATGTCATCCCATTAAACTATCAATTCCTTGAGGTCAGAGAAATGGTCTTGTCCACAACTGCATTTCTAGCCCCTAGTATAGAGTCTCAGTCCCTGGCACACAGTGGATGTTTCACAAATGTCTGGTGAATGAATAGCATATGAGCTTCATGTGCTAGCTCCAGGCTAGATTTATCTGAATGGTTTCAGAAAGTCAGATCAGCCCATTCTTTCTGGATGATACAATCCTAACCCTATGAAGATAGTCTTTCTGGAGAAACCTATAACATGGGGGCCTCAAGGTCTGCAATTCCACCACTGCAGCTCAGACTAGACAAGCCATCGTGATCATCCCTGATCCCCAGAGAAAAGTAATTCCTTAACTAGAAGCCGATACAGAGACTTGAGAATAAAACAAGTTCAGCTGTTTGATTCACAGGTTTGTGATAATCCTATGAAAATGGATTTCAGAATTGCTTAAGAAACTTTGACATGTCCAAAGATTAGAGCGTCGAAAGCTTGGCCCATGGGTATGGAATTAAATATAGTCAAGAGGCTTAGGATAGTGACAGAGTTAACTTACGCAGTTTATATTCCTGTAAATGCTATTTATTTTCATACACACCCAGAAGGAAAGTTTATACGTATTGGCTTATGATAATTCTCTAGTGCACTGTATATATAATAATAAATAAAATGCTGTACTTTGCTAAGAGGAGTTAGGGCACCACTATTTACACATAATTCAATAACTAAAAAATCTGTGAGAAAATTGGTGATAGGGTAATTAAAGCCCACCACCCATATAAAAGGCTTTTTTTCTTTATACCTCATACTAGGATAAACTGAATTTGCTGAACGAGGATATGCAAGCTAAGGAAGGGAGAGAGGAAATGAAGAAGGGAAAGAAGACAGGAAGAGAGAGGTTGGAGCGGAGGTGAGGAGTAGAAGAGGAAGGAGAGAAGAAGGGATAAAGAGACTTCCGTTTCTGGTAATACTTTAAATTAAATATCCTGAATAACTCCTTCTGATAGAAGCAACTAAAATACATGGTAGATAGATAGACAGACAGACAGACTTACGATAGACAGGTAAAAAGGTAGATGAGAGATGAGAGATTTTTTTTAAAAACTGTTGTCATCGAATCGATTCCAATTCATAGAGACTCAATAGCTAGCTAGCTGGATAGATAGATCGGTAGGGAGGTAGATAGATAGATAGAAATACATGTTTAAATACACTGCTGAACTGGCACAAAAGGAATCCACAGACCCCAATAATCAAAGTGAAATAAAAAATCCTGAAAAGTAAGTAAGCACCAGAACTGGATTTTTCATTGAGGGCTTCCTTTTCCTTGAAGACCTTAAAGACCCTAAGCTTCTGTGTCATCAGCTTCAGGAGTTCTAGGGGTGAGGGAGGGCCAGGGGATAAAGGGGTAAAAGAGGGTAAGACCCCAAGCCCCTAAGGGCTACATTTCAGAGAGAGGATGACTGAGAAATCAACCCTGCCACACAGAACAGGATAACAAGGACTGCGGCCACATTCAACTCTGGCACTGGGTAGAGGAGAGAAAACATTACCTGACAACTTGTAACAACAAGCCAGCCTTCATGGGTTTCTGGTCTACATTCATGTTATCTGAGTAGCTGAGAAACCTTACTCAGAGAATCTGATTTAAAGTTATCCTAGGTGAGTAGACACCTCAGGTCCTGGATGAGCGAACTGCAGTCCTCTCTGAATTCAACGGAAACCTCAAAGAACTCTTTCAGAAAAAACTTTCAAGAAAAATAAAAGCTCACAGTTTAAAAACAAATGAACAAAATGAGATAAAATGTCCCATAGCTGAGGACCAGCAGAAACAAGCAAGCATCTATCCCCACATACCAACAGAACTTCAGATATAATCCATCAGAGATGGAACATAAAATACTTACGTTTATTAGGTGTTTAAAAAAGACGAGAAGCTTGAAACATAAGCAAGAAAACAAGAGGCAGTAATGAAAAAAGAAAATCAGTCAGGCTTGAAGAAATCCACTAAGTATGGACAGATTAGACAGAAGATTAGAACAGACAAAGAGACAATAATTTTATAACCTGAGGGTAAGGAAGGATTTCTTAAACATGGCACTAGAACAAGCCATTAAGACTATAATAATAAAACCCTGTGCTCATATAACACTTCCTACAGGGTCCCTGAATTGGAATCGACTTGACGACAATGGGTTTTTTGGGAGCCCTGGTGGTACAGTGGTTAAGAGCTACTACTGCTAACCAGAAGGTCAGCAGTTCTAATCCACCAGTCGCTCCTTGGAAACCCTATGTTCTAATCTGTCCTATACGGTCACTATGTATGACTCGGAATCAACTCGATGGCAACATTTTCTTTCTTTTTTTTTTTTTTTTTTTAACGTGTCCGGCACCATTCTAAGCACTTTACATGTATTATCTCATTTAATTCTCCAATAACCCATTAAGGTAGACTCTGCAGTCATGCGTCACTTAACTTCCACAATTTGTTCTGTGAAATAGAACATTATGTGGTTTGGACATTGTGTCAACATGCCTAAATCGTGAGCAATAGCATTCACTGATTTTCCACCTTCGTGCTGCCTAATAACCTTTGGTTTCGCTTCCAAATCAATACTTCGCCTTTGCCTCTCGCTGTTGCCATTGCTAACACTGGTTTTACTGCATGTGGGAGCCATGAGGCCCTTCATGGTAATATTTTTGAAAGAAAAAAGGTAATATTTTCAAAAGAAAATTAAATAGATAAAGTTACAACACTCAAGAGACTGGTGATACATGAGATTGGATGCTGCTGCCTATGAGTCTAAGCATACACTGCTGTACAGTAAACTTTTTGTTTGTAAGTAGGGAAAGTTCACATTAAAATAATGATAGAAAGTACAGTGTAGGGCATATGTAAGCCAGTAACATAGGCATTTATTGTGACTATTTTCTTAGTCATCTAGTGCTGCCACAACAGAAATACCACAAGTGGACAGCTTCGACAAAGAGAAGTTTCTTCTCTCACAAACTGGTAGGCTGCAAGTCCGAATTCAGAGCGTCGCCTCCAGAGGAATGCCTTTTCTGTCGGCTCTGGAGGAAGGTCCGTGTCATCAACCTTCCCTCTGTCTGGGAGACTCTGCATAGGAACCTCAGGTCCAAAGGATGCACCTTGCTCCTGGCACTGCTTTCCTGGCAGTATGAAGTTCCCATGACTCTCTGCTCACCTCTCTCTTCTACATCTCAAAAGCGATTGGCCTAAGACACTACCCAATCCTGCAGACCTCACCAACATAACCGCAGCGAATCCATCCCATTACACCACAGTGACAGCATTTACAACACACAGGGAAATCATATCAGATGACAAAATGGTAGACAGTCACACAACACTGGGAATCATGACCCAGCCAAGCTGATACACACATTTTTGGGAGGATACAATTCAATCCATGACAACTATCGAGAGCTGTGAGATACACGTGTTGCATGCGGGAAGCTGTTGCATTCACTACATAGGTTACATCCACTATGTCCCTTTTGCCAATGGAGATTTCTGAATTCTATTATAACTTTATGGGAGCATGAACGTATATATGGTCGGACGTTGTCTGAACGGACATTATGCGGTACATGACTGTATTATTATCCCTTCACAGATGAGGAAACTGAAGCACTAAGACATTAAATAACCCACCCAAAGTCCATACAGCTAGCATGTGGTGAGGCTGCTATTTGAACCCAGGCAGTCTGTCTTCAGAGTTAGTGCCCTTAAGTAAAGAAAGACACCATAAAGAAAGTTTATGAGAGAAAATACTTCCGAATAGTTAACTATCAACTGATTAATATCCAGATTATATACTAAACTTCTCAGCCCAAAGTTGGCATTGAGGCGTTTCTGTTCTGCTGGGCATTTTCTAAAAACTTGTACACAAATGTTCATAGCAGAATTATTCATAATAGCCAAAAAGTGGAAACAACTCAAATATCCATCACCTGAGGAACAGATAAACAAAATGTGGCTTATCCATACAATAGAACATTACTTAGCAATAAAAGGGAATGAAGTATCTATACATGCTACAACATGGATTACCCTGGAAAATATTATGAAAAGTGAAAAAAGCTAATCATAAAAGGTCACATATTGTATGATTCCATTTATATGAAATGTCCAGAATGAGCAAATCCATAGAGACAGAAAACACACTAGCGGTTGCCTAGGTCTAAGGAAAGAGGGAAGTGTTATGCGAACAGTATGGGATTTATTCTTGGGCTGATGAAAATTTTCTAAAGTTAGATAGGGTGATGGTTGCACAACTCTGGATATACTAAAAACCACTGAATTGTAGACTTTTAAAAGGGTGGCTTATGGTATGTAAATTATATCTCAGTAAAACTGTTACTTACTTTATACAGTACTTGACACATAGTGAGTGTACAACAGATAATGTTATTTTAAGTCTGTTTAGCAATTTATATGTTTTCTAGCATCCTTGGATTTTTTTTTTTTTTTTACCAGTTGAGATTTTATTTTCAATTTAAAAAAAAAAAAAAAAAAAAAACACAGCTCCAAAAAGCCATATACAAAGAACATCATGGAAGGTTTGAGAGGAGGACTCAAGAAGCCCCTTGTTGGGAAAATGAAGATACGTCCATGCTTTTGTAAGTGAATTTTGGGAGGACTCTTGGGAGCAGTAAGCTCTAGAGTACTGTAAGGACTGCCTTATAGGTGAGAACAGCAGCTGTCTGCCTCCACCCTAATTATAACAACAACATATGAAACTAGTTAGCATTCATTTTCCACTTGCCAGGTGCCAGTCACTCTTCATGCAGTGTCTCATTTTATCCCCTTGTGAGGTTGGTTCTATTCTTATTATCCCCACTTTACAGATGAGGAAACTGAGGTAAAGAACAGTTACATCCAGAACCAATGATCTTCACCATTGTCATGCTGCCTCCCACACAATCTCAGAAACCAAGGAATTCTTCTCACAGTTACTTAAGAATCATCCTAATACTGTGACAACACATGTAGGCTCACTATACTACAGGCAATATTCTAAGTACTTGTATGTATGAATGCATGTAATTCTCACAGCAATCCTCTGATGTAGCTACATCATTATATCTATTTTCAGGTGACACAAATAAGGCACAGAGAGGTTAGGTGACATGCCCAGGCACACAGCTGCCACACAGGTGGCAGAACTGGGATTTGAACCCAGACAGTCTCGTTACCAGAGTCTGCTCTCTTAATCACTCTGCTGTACTACTCACCTAGCTGGTATATATAGTGCTGGCTACATACCAAAAACTCATCTAAATACTCTACATATGTTGTTTTAAACCCTCAATAACAACACTATGAAGTAAGTATTATTAGCAGAAATGTATTTTAGAGTACAGGAAAATAAGTATAGCGTGTTAACTACACTGCTCAACTTTATAGAACAAACAAATTGCAAAGAAAAGACGATTTGAGTGGAACCAAGGTGACTGGGCTGCAGAGTCTATGCTCTTAACCACTACTCCATAGTCTTTGGGTGGTGAATGAAATTCCTGGAACTAGAGACAATGTTCATCATTATGCAATCAGAGATAAGGCTAAGAACAAAATACTCAGAAAGGTTTAAAATGACAAATAAATAAATAATACAAACAAGCAAACAAAATAAACACTTTTACCCTTCAGGGGTATGAGATCACCGGGGATATCAGAATATTCTGGAATTGGGGGGATAGGGGAGGGCATGTGTGATTCTCCAAACATTACACTTTGATTATATACTGAGGTGTCCCTTGAGATCCTCTTCAGAATATCCATTCTGCATTCAAAAGACTAATTTGTTAAGTGGGGTCAAAAAAACAGGCAATGAGCCCAGTTTTCCCCACTACCCCATAGCCTTCTGTCCTGTGTTCCCCCCAAAGCTAAATGACTAGAGTGTATCCATCAACAGCCACATGTGCTCAAGGCTGTCAGCCCTGGAGCCCTCTCCCTTCACAACCTTCTCCTATTGCTTTGAAAACAGCCTATATAAACTCCTCTCTGCTACTTCCAAGAACACCTGTTCAAAGCAGGCGGGAGGCATAAAGTCCACTTTCTTGCCTAACACTCAGGAACAAACTTGTTCCAATCTCACAGAGCTGGGGAAGCATTCCATTTAAAGCCATTACTCTGCTGTCCAATAATCCAGCTTGAGCCTCAGAGCCTATCCCTCACCTCTCTTCTCTGCTTGGGTTATGCGGGTTTGTACCTCCATGCTCAGAGCTGAAGGTTATTGGAAAAAATACAGTACAAAGGAGTTGATGTGGGTTCTTGTTAGCACTGCAGTTACCAGTTTGGTTGGGAAGAAGACTGATACTACTGATTAAAATGAAGTCTTTGTATTATCTATGAATATAACCCAGGCTCTGAACAGCAAAGTTTTTTGCAATTAGCCAATTTCCATCCACCTGAAATAAATTACAGATGGTACATTTGTCCTCTTGAGTTATCAGTTACACTCATGTGCATATATGTCCTAAAAATAAATATATAGTCGCAGAACCGCACACATTCCCAGAAAGTGACACAGATTCACACACCAACATCAGCAACTTTGTAAGGCAGTCTTATCCTCATCAATTTTCTTGTGCCAGCAGAGATTCACAAGTAGCAGTCAGCAGCAGCCCTATCAAAATGTATTTTTAAGCCCTTTGTGTTGTTTTGACAAACTAAACAATTAATTAACAGCAATCTAGCAAACTGATCTCTACTTATAGCTTAGAGTGAGAGAAACACACAGATCACCATAACTGTTCTATAGTCACCATTACTGTGGAAGAATACTGCCTAATTAGCTATAATTGATCACAAAGATTAGATTCAAATTCCGCTAGCAGGACAGAAGAAGCCCAAACAGAGGAAATAAATCAGAAAACTATTCTCCGAATCCATAATGATCCAACAAGCTTTGGAGATAAACAGATTTGTTTCAATTGTAGTTTTTAAAAAATAATTTAAGAACATTTGGAGGCCTTTGGAGAGAGAATATATAGGGGCAGGGAGAAGGACATCATGCTTGGTAAGATAGAGGGTCAGTGAAAAAGAGGAAGACCCTCCACTGAGATGGATTGACACAGTGGCTGCAACCATGCGCTCAGATATACGCTTGTGAGGATGGCGCAGGACCAGGTGGTGTTTCGTTCTTTGGGACCTAGGGTTGCTATGAGTCAGAACCAACTCCACGGTACCTAACAACAACAGAGTAGCAAAATCAGGGAAGCATTGATTGAGGTGAACACTGGTGTTCTGGTCTCTGGTGCTGTATACTAAAGCTGTACACAAAAGCTGTACAATGTTCACCAGGGTAGGGGTTAGGCACACGGACATGTATCCATCACAGCTGTAGAGCTGGCCTTGACAAGTATTTCCTGTTCATTGTATTCTCCCTAGCCCAACTACATGCCCTTGGAAGCGGGAAAGACCCTAACACAGCTCCCTTTTCTTAGCTCTCATAGTGAACACCTACTTTTTCAGCCCAGCACCCATCTCCTCTCTCTCTGATTATAGAATCCCCCTTGGAGCCCTGGTGGCACAGTGGTTAAAAGCTTGGCTGCTAACCAAAAGGTTGGCTGTTTGAATACATCAGTGGCTCCTTGGAAACCCTATGGGGAAGTTCTACTCTGTCCTACAGGGTCGCTATGAGTTTGAATCTACTTGGCGGCAACGGGTTTGGGTTTTTCATTTCCTTTAACCACAGGCATGGGCACTGGATCTGGACAGTGCCATTATTGCATCTCAGCCATACACACATACATATATAAACAGAAGTTCTGTCATAGAGAAGACTTGAGGCACGAATTGGGCCCACCAAGGGCCTTCTAAAGTATCTAAAATACCAGAGCTGAGAGAGAGAAACCCTAACTCATAACTAGTTGCTATCAAGTCAGTTCTGACTCATGGTGACCCCATGTGTGCCAGAGTAGAACTGTGCTCTATAGGTTTATCAATGGCTGATTTTCCAGAAGAAACCAAGCTTTCCTCCTGAGGCACCTCCGGGTGGACTCAAACCCCCAACCTTTCAGTTACCAGCTGAGCATGTTAACCATTTGCACCACCAAGGAACTTCCATCCCCACCCCGTTTCTTCTTTGGATGTGCAGAAGTATACTGCATGGCTGTGGCCTTGCCATGTACAGACACAGAGAGAAGAGATGGGGAGTGGTATGGTCCCTGGCTCCATTTGGTGGAGTCCTCAGCTATGCCCTGGTTTCTGCACATTCAGTTCGTCTTTCCAGAGACCCATTTTTGCTCTAGCCTGTTCAAGCTGAGTTCTCAGAGAGTCTCAACACTCTTTAATTTAATTTAACTAACTCCAAAAACTCTCAAATAAAGGGATGTCCATTATACAAGTCCACCACCTGTCTGTCAGTTTGTGGTACCATTATAGCTTACATGTTGCTACGATGTTAGAAGCTATGACACCAGTATGACACGCATGGTGGACAGGCTTTAGCAGAGATTCTAGACTAAGACTAGGAAAAAAGGCCTGGTGATCTACTTCTAAAAATTAGCCAATGAAATCTTATGGATCACAACAGAATATTATTCTATATTTTACTGTAAGATGAGCCCCCTAGGTTGGAAGGCACAATATAATAGCCACAATAATGGACTCAAACATACCAATGATCATGAATATAGTGCAGGACTGGCCAATGTTCCATTGTTATGCATAAGGTTGCCATGAGCGGGAGCCAACTTGACGGCAACTAACAACATTATACAAGTAGCTGGACAAAGAATTGGAGTAATTCTGGCCCAGAGGAAAGATTTTCACAAATTCTAGGCTTGGCTGCTGGCATGTCATCTCCCACATACACTACCCTGGAGCTGCAGTTCTTAGAATCAGTGTTGGGTGGTAGAGACATCATGAGCACTATAAATAAAAAAGCTCTGGTTTCAAATCATGACTCCTTACTCATGGCCAAGTGTCTTAACCTTTTTGAAACATCCTTTTTTATAAAATTGAGATGATAATAATAGCTATCTCATTGGGGTTTTGTGAGAATTAAAATGAGATAATGCATGAAAAATAACAGTGCCAGGAGCCCTGGTGGCAAAGTGGTTAAGAGCTCAGCTGCTAACCAAAAGGACTGACTGCTTGAATCTACCAGCTGCTCAGTAGAAACCCAATGGGACAGTTCTACTCTGTCCTATAAGGTCACTACAAGTCAGAATCGACCTGATGGCAATGAGTTTGGTTTTTGGTTTTGGAACAACACGAATGGCCTTTCAAGCTTACATGTGGCATCACAGGCTGACATTATTTTTGCTTTCCTCTTCTCTTTTGACAACTGAGCACTACAACGATGCAAATCCTCTCCCTCCTGGTACCATAGAACACGGCAAATGAGGAATTAGAAGCGAAAATCCTGTCTCATCTATAAAATATTAAAATCTGATTTTGGCTTAGAGTTTGTTGGATCTGATATACAAGAAATGTTTATGCATTTATTAATATAGTTGGTTGTATTAATAGTGACCTCACTAATTTAAATTTACCTGGGAAAAGGCACAGCCCAATTATAGGATACTTTTTTAAAGGATACTTTAATTAGTTTCAAACATATTCAGTAACTAAATAATTCTGAAAAGAATTGCTTGGGAGAATTTAAGATGTGATGTAGTGACAAAAACGATTTATAACTGGTGCATCAAAAGTTGGTACCTAAAAATATCATGTTAATTTCTGTCCTTACCCAGGAAACAGAAAAAGCCCTGGCCTTATGCCAGTGTCATGGATTGAATTATGTCTCCCAAAAAATGTGTGTATCAACTTGGCTAGGTCATCATTCCCAGTATTGTACGATTGTCTACCAATTTGTTATCTGATGTGCTTTCCCTATGATGTAATAAGATGGATTAGTGGCAGTTATATTGATGAGGTCTACAGGATTGGATAGTGTCTTGAGCCAATCTCTTTTGAGGTATAAAAGAGAAAAGTGAGCAGAGAGACGGGGGGACCCCATACCACCAAGAAAGCAGTGCTGAGAGAAAATCATGTCCTTTGGACATGAGGTTCCTGTGCTGAGATGCTCCCAGACCACAGGAAGACTGATGACGAGGACCTTCCTCCAGAACTGACAGAGAGAGAAAGCCTTCCCTGAAGCTGAGGCCTTGAATTTGGACTTGTAGCCTATCAGACTGTGACCGAATAAATTTGTCTTTGTTAAAAGCCATCCACTTGTGGTATTTCTGTTATAGCAGCACTAGACGACTAAGACAGCCAGTAATCTGGCTTCTCCACATTTTTGTCTGTAAAATGGGAATCAAAATGCCAAAGACATGGGATTACTGTGAGGCTTAGAATTAAAGTGAGAATGAAACTGTAAATCCTGTGAGGCATGGTTTATATTCACCTATATCACCATAGGAGCCCTGGTGGTGCAATGATTAAGCACTTAGCTGCTAACCAAGATGTTGGTGGTTCAAACCGCCAGCAGCTCTGCAGGAAAAAAGACATGGCAATCTGCTCCAGTAAAGATCACAGCCTAGGAAATCCCCTGGGACACTTCTGCTCTGTCATATAAAACCTATTGCCATCAAGTCGATTCTAGAGTCCCTATTTGTTGGAATCAACTCCAGGGCACAGAACAGCAATAAGCTCACCATGGTATCCCAGTGTCTACCACAGAGCCCAATACTTAGCAGTTATCAATGAATTCATAAATAGGTGAATGAGTGTACAAACACATAATACAGGGTTTAGCACATAGATTACCAGAACCTGGCATTTCAGGGAGGTAATTCTGTGACACTGAGTTCTTGGATGATCTCAGGTGTTCATGCAGAACCTTTGGGAGTCTTGGCCTTGTTCGTCCTGGCCACCTCTACTGGTGCTCACCCATTAGAATGAGTCTCTAGCAGCCTTGTTGTACCCACAAGGCTACCATTTCAGCCACATATATTTGGACCAGAGACGGACATTTGACTTCAGAAAAACCAATCAGATCCTCTCAAATCAGAATTTGGAATTGGGACTTATAGCGTTTCGCTTCTTCCTGGCCAGTTGCTAGAAGAATAACATGTGAACTCAGGAGCTGTGACAAACCATCTTCTACCATGAGAATCAGAGAAGGAGATCGCAGAAGAAAAAAACAAAGATGCTTTCAGAAAGAGATAAAGATCCCATTCTTAGTTCCTAACCAAACCAAACTAGTTACCATCAAGTCATCTTCGACTCACAGTGACCCTATGTTTACCAGAGTAGAACTGTGTCCCACAGGGTTTTTGATGACTGACTTTTTCAGAATTAGAACACCAGGATTTTCTTCTGAGGCATCTCTGGATGGACTCAAACCTCCAACCTTTCAGTTAGCAGCAGAGCATGTTGTTGACCAATGCACATGCAGGGACTCCATTTCTGGGCCCTAATTAAAATCTAACTACTTCCCTGCCTTTGGGGTCTATAAGCCATTCTCTATACTTTTACCACACATTTCTTCTTTGTGTTAGCTTGGAGTATAAGCACAATAACTTTAGTTAATACCACAGGAAAGGTATAAGCAATCAGTAAAAATGTTTTTAACAGAAACGTTAAATAAACAAACAAATAATAAAATTATCAAGGCTTAAACAGTTGTCTTAGTTATCTGGTTATCTCACAGTCTAGTAGGCTGGAAGTCCAAATTCAGGGCGTCAGCTCCAGGGGAAGGCTTTCTCTCTCTGTCAGCTCTGGAGGAAGGTCCTCGTCGTCATCAATCTTCCTCTGGACTAGGAGCTTCTCTGTGCAGGAACCTCAAGTCCAAAGGATGCGCTCTGCTCCTGGCCCTGCTTTCTTGATAGTATAAAGTCTTCAACTCTCTGCTCACTTCCCTTTCCTTTTATCTCTTGTAAGATAAAAGGCGGTGCAGGCCATACCCCAGGGAAACTCTCTTTATATTGGATCAGGGATGTGACCTTAGCAAGGGTGTTACAATCCTGCACTAATCCTTTTTAACATAAAATTACAATCACAAAATCGAGGACAACACGCAATACTGGGAATCATGACCCAGCCAAACTGATACACACATTTTTGGGGGGACATAATTCAATCCATGACAACAGTTTTTACCCAACTACGTTTACTTTCTTGGTCAGCGGTGCTGGGCTGAAGGAAAACTTGGGCTGGTGACAGAAGAGTTAGGTATGTGCTGATTGTATGTAGATGAATGACTTATAACTTTTCCAGGATGAGCCAACGGATATCACATTTTCACTTTCATTACCTGATTTTTTATATTTTATTTCATGTTACTCCTTCTAACAACTATTTTCAGTGAGAAAAAAAAAATGACTAATCCAAGATATCATAGTTAGCAAGAAGCAAGAACTATAAGGCCAGCCTTTTTGTTTATAAGTGCCTTGCTCTTTCCACACCAACCTCCAAGATGAAAAGGAAACCACATAGGTATTCCAACTTGAGGACAGTGGATCTCAACCATTTTAGTATGGGGATGCCTTTTTAGAGTCAAAAGATTTTAAAGATCTGCACTTTACTAATGTTCTGTGGTTGGAAAAAAAATAGTAATATATAAAATTGCAGTAATGCCAAAAAAGGTTTTGAAATAAATTTGTATGTCATTGACCAACACAGAAGATGGCAAATTTTATGTGTTTGCGTGTATTGTGGGTGTGGAGAGATGGAGTTAAAGGAGAGAGAGAAAGCATAGTTTTAATTTATCCTCTATAGAGTGGTTGGCTCACCTAAGGATTTGGGATTCCCAGCAGTAAAGCCAAGACCTCCCAGGGGACCTTGGCCATCAAGATGGAAACCACTCCAATGAGGACAACTGACTGCTTCTATTTCTAGACATTTCAAATGGGGCTAATTTTAGATTATTCAAAAATAATTTCATTGAATAAAAACTGTCTGGAGATAGCCTTGCTTCACCCATTCAACCTACGTAGGAAACATGGATTCAGGATTTTCTGGAGGAAGTAAAAACAAAACAACAAAATATGGGTTTAGTACACCAGAGTTTGGTCAGGAAAACAGAAATTATTCTAGATATTTTAAACAGGAGGGAATTTCAAAAGTGAATTAGAGTTGTACACAAATTTTGTTAGGGCTGAGAAGTGAAGGTCAAGGAGGCCACTGCCAGCTTTCAGAAAATCTAAATGTGCACGAATCATAAGGAAGCTGCTGCCAGCGGCCAGAGCTGCCTGCAGCCCAATGTGAGTGATTCCCAGGAGGATGTCCAGAAGTACCGGTTAATCCCTGTGTTGTAACTGCTATGTCTATGTGCCTGCCCACAGCTGCAGCTAGAAAATAATGGCTTCTCTTTCTTCCCCCCCACCACCTCTCTTCGAAATCTCTTGGGAAAACTTCTCATTGGTAGACTCTAACCTGGAATTATGTTGGCAAGGTATTCTGGGAAATGTAGTTCCTAGTCTTCCTTCCTGTAATTGCAGAAGAAGGCATGTTAAGGCTGACTTGACAATAGGTAATCTAGCACAGTCCATCCCATTCCTAAGCTTAAATTTATATAAGCCTTTCATATTTGTCTTCTAACCAACATTAGGAACAACTTCAGGTGTCTACCTAATATCATGCATCTTACCTTCATACAAATGTATATGTACTCATCCTTTCTTGAAAAAATGAGGACTCAAAGTCCCTTCAGGCACTGTATTCATCTCTGGGTAGTGTTAATTCCTTTTCTACATTAGTCACAATTCTTCTTTAGTAGCCAGCAACTAAAGATTAAATTGGCAGGTTTTCTACCAACAGCATGCCTTATGTAAAACAAGAGAAGAGAGAGGGAAACAACTTAACAACAAAAATACAAACAACCCAGTCAAAACATGGGCAAAGGACTTGAACAGACATTTCACCAAAGGATATTCAACTGGCCAACAGACACATGAAAAGACACTCAATATCATTAGCCATTAAAAAAAAAAAAAAGACACCATTGCCGTCCAATCGATTCCATCCAGTGACCCTGTAGGACAAAGTAAAATTGTCCCAGAGGGTAATCCAAAATCCAAAGATGCTCAAGTTCCTTATATGAAATGGCATAGTATTTGCATATAACCTACACTCATCCTCCCATTTATTTTAAATCATCTCTTAATTACTTATTATAACTCATACAATGTAAATGCTATGTAAATAGTTGTTATAATGTACTGTTTAGGGAATAATGACAAGAAAAAAGGGTACACACAACACAAGTAACCAACAAACAAGACACGAAGGGAACAACGCTCAAACAAATGATCCACAGTTGGTTGAATCCAAGGATGTGGAACCAGTGGATATGGAGGGCTGAAGATAATCTCCTCCATGGTGAGATCTGTTATGAACAGACAATCAATTGAAAGAGTTTCCTCAGAGGTATGGCTTGCATCCAATGTATATGGACTTTCTGGCAAAGCTAGATGGCTTTTGCTCTGCTCTGGATCCTGCATTTGGCTCATCATCATCTGAACTCCAGTTCTTGGGATTTGAGCCAGCAGTCTGCCATATTACCTGCCAATCTTGGATTAGTCAGCTTCAGCAGGCCATGAGCCAGCAGCCTGCTGTCTGACCTGCCAATCTTGGGCTCATCAGCCTCTGGAGCTACGTGAGTCAGGAGAAGCCTCCAGCCTGATTCCTGACCCATGGACTTAGAACTTTCCAGCCTCTACAATCACTTGAGCTATTTCTTTGGTGTAAAGCATTGGGCTGTTAACCAAAAGGTATATGTATATGTATATCTTCTGGTTACCAGCCGAATACTTTAAGCACTACAACCCCAGGGTTCCTCATAAACATATATACATGCTTATATATATACATCTATATATACATGCTTCGCTCGTTTTGCTTCTCTAGAGAACCCAGCCTAAGACAGACAGAGAGACAGATTGACAGACAGATAACAAATCCAGAAGGAAAAATTACATAGCTAACATAGTCCTCAAGACCATAGTTAGACTTTATACTTTCTTCCTCTACCACTCATTCCATGCTCCCTTCGTCATCAGTCAGCATCTAAGCTGGCCGTGGCTATTCATCTGCTTAGGATGCCCAAACTTTCATTCCCAAAGGTGTCTGTATTGGTCTTCCACAAACTTCTACCACCGGATATGAAATGCACACCTGGAATCCTCTACGCTCCAAACATACTCTACCTTGCCTCCCTAGTATAACTGCAACCTTATTTTATTTTCATAGTGGTCTGATAAAAAAACCTATTAAAACCTCAATTTTTCTTTCATAAACAGGATCAGTCACCAGTGGTACAGTAAATTCCTTCTTCTTTCTCTTAGTTTAGTACTATGAGAAACACCTAAATGGTGGGATGGTAATCTCAACTTTCAGTTTAATGTTACACAGAACTAATGCTGACCAGAACTAATGTTGTATCCACTGGTGAAATGACTCCTCATTTGGGAACTAAGACCTCTAAAGCAGCAGATATCAAAGTTGTCGGGAAGGGAACCAAAAATTTTGTGAATGACTCACTAAAGGAAATAGTAAAAAGGATTTCACCTTCCACCACTTGGTTTTCTAGACACATATATTCTGGCAATGGGATAAATGGTATCATATATGGGTTGCTGTTTTTTGAGTATTTACCACATCTGGTAGGCCAGCACTGCCATTCACAAGGTAATGTCACTCACTACAATTGCGGTTTTAACAGATCTTTTTACCAGACCACTTGCTTCTGAGTGAATGAGGAGCACAATAAGACCAATGAAATATGAGCTCTTTCCTCAACTTTCTTTTATTTTTTATCTTTGGCTATAAAATAAAATTCCTTGGTCAGAATAAAAATGTGTGCAATACCAAGACATTGAATAATGCATTTAATAAGTTCACAGATGGTGGTGCTGGCAGAAGTGTTGCTGACAGGGAAGGCAGACCCATATCCATTTATGCATCCATTTCCATGAAAGAAAAAACTGCTGTCCCCTCAGCGATGGAAGGAGTCCAGTGTAATCAACTTGCCACCAGGTGTCTGGCTGGTCCTCCTGGGAAATGCTGCCATCTTGGGAGCTCAGCTTTGATCTCTTCTGTTGACATGTTGGACACTCAGCAGTAGCAGCCGGATAAGCTTTGTTGAGAGTAAATTCATGTTGCTGAGCTCATGAATAACATCTATCTCTAATAACATGGCTACTTTGTTGATGAACAGTTTTGAGGGTGGCTGGAGAAAGAGTCTGACTGCCATCCACAGAGAGTCATCTAGCCCCTATGATTATTACAAGTTTTCTCTGCAGTGAATTGTCTTTGTTGAATATTCACATGAGCAACAATTACCCTTAAGTCTATGCTCATCCCAAAAGATCCATCTACTTAACACTTTCTCAGAGCTCCCTGACACCAAGCCTCCAATTTTATTCTTTCCAAGTGTCTGACTATCCAGCCAAAGTTTTTGCCACTGCTCATGAAGCAATGTAGTTCTGGACCTCTGGCTATCTCACAAAGTACTGTGCAATAGGTAGGTTTTCTCCTCCCTACTGTCATCTAGGGCCATCCTTACAAAGCAACAGGAGTCCTTTCCTAGTTGGTACCAGAACTTCATGTAGAATCATCTGTAAATCAGAAACTCATTTATTTCTTCTCCAAATGATCACAAGAAGCTTCCATGAGTCCAAAGGTGTCGGGTGAAGGAGAGGGAGCAATACCGAATAAGTAGATGCCATGAGAGCAAAAACCACTTGCTCAAGCAACTTACTCCTGTCCTCAAAACTTACTCAAGTCCAAGATAATATGCTGCTTCCACTTGATTACAGCATGCTGCCACACATGCTCAACTTTACCGTTTGGTTAATCAAATAACACTCAAGAGATGATGAGTAGTTCAGGTTGCATGGTCTCAGATCATGAAATGATCAGAAATTTTGTCTCTACCAGATTTGTAACAAGCATGGAGTTGTTTTCAACACAGTATGGTGTTATGTCAAAATCCTAGAGGTCTTCACTGGGATTCTCTAATCAAGACTTTCCTGGAAGTCCAGAAAACATTTCTATAGTCACAAACACTTTTCTGAATCTGATTTTATGAGGCTTAAGTACCAAAGCAGTTTGTACTATAGCCTGTCATGCTGAAGAGCCTTCTTTTGCTCTGGCCTCCTCTCAAAACTGGCAGCTTTATGGGTAACTTGGTGTCATGGATGGAATTGTGTACCCCCAAAATTCTGTCAGCTTGGCTAGGTCTGATTCCCAGTATTGTATGATCGTGTAATCTGATGTGATTTCCTTATTTATTGTAAACTCTATCACTATGATGAGGTTATACGGATGACATCTACAAGATTAGATGTATCGTAATCCAATCTCTTTTGAGATATAAAAGAGAGAAGCAAGCAGAGACACATGGGAACCTCATACCATCAAGAAAGCAGCACCGGAAGCAGAGTGTGTCCTTTGGACCTGATGTTCCTGTGCAGAGACACTCCCAGGCCAAGGGAAGACTGATGACATGGACCTTCCTCTAAAGTCTACAGAGAAGGTATTCTCCTGGAGCTGATGTCCTGAATCTGGACTTGTAGCCTACTGGACTGTTAAAGAATAAATTTCTCTTTGTTAAAGCCATCCTCTTGTGGTATTTCTGTTATAGTGGCACTAGATGACTAGACACTTGGGAAATAAGCCAAAACATCACACTGAAGTGCGGTATTCAAAGAATTCAACCAGTGTTGCACTTCTTTTAGTGAACAAAAAAAAAACAAACCAGCTACCCTCAAATCAATTCTAACTCTTGGCAATCCCATCTGTGTCAGAGTAGAACTGTGCTCCACAGGGCTTCCAATGATTGATATTTCAGAAGTAGATCGTCAGACCTTTTATCTGAGGTGCCTCTAGGTAGACTCGAACTGCCAACCTTTCAGCTAGTAGCCAAATGTGTTAACGGTTACACAACCCAGGGACTTCTTTTAGTGATACCAAAAAAAGCAAACCCATTGCCAACTAATTGATTCTGACTCATAGTGACCCTATAGGACAGAGTAGAACTGCCCCATAGGGTTTCCAAGGAGCAGCTCGTGGATTCAAATTGCCAACATTTTGGCTAGCAGCCAAACTCTTAAACCACTTCGCCAGCAGGGCTCCACTAGTGGGAGGATCCAAAATTCAGCAACTTGTCTTACATTTTAGAGGGTATAGCCCAAAACCTTGGACCACTGAACTCCTAAAAATTGCACCAAAATGACGAACCCTGACTTTTTACAAATTCATTTCCACCCCCAGCACACATGTACTTATGAATACATCTAGAATATTGGCTATTCACAAAGTGTAATCAGTAGGATACTAGCAAGGGAGAAGATCAGACTGATGGCCTGTGTGTTAGTGAGATGATCAAGGTTCCTGAAGACTGAATATGACAGAAAGTCAGAGAATTGACATAGCTGTGAGGCAAATGAAGGAAGTCTTACTGCTGTCCTTTTTAGGGGAAAAAACAGCTTCTGGTAGGCTTTGCTAATCACAATAGATTGAAACAATTGTTAGATAAATAGCTACTTAGCACGTAGTAGAGATAAGATGGTGTGTATACCAAAAAAGGCATCAGGGCCACAGCAGTAAATAGAATAGTTTAACAGGCAGATATCTGCTCTTGGAAAGAAGTAACATCTTAAACAACAGCTAAAACTGGAGTTAGCACCTGATTAGGCTTAAAATAATTCATTGTCATTCTCCAAGATCCACCTGTGCTGTGTGTAGGACAAATATACATGTTAAATGACAATGGCATAAGAATCACACCCCTGTATCTTTCAAGTTTTTATGGTAGTACTAATTTTGTAATTTTCCCAGAGATCGAATATTACTTTTGGTTTGCTATTTTGAAGGGTTTGGACATTTACGTGGGCTTCCATTTGGCCCTGGTTGTCCTAATGGCCTTAACTCTAGAATTAGGGAGACAAATTGGGGATTTTCCAGTGGCCAAGTGTATCTTTTCCAATTATGCGCTCAGGAATTGGAGAAATAACCACAGGGTGGAGTTATGAACCCATTGGGCTAGCTGTGAGATAGTCTAAGGCCAAGCTCCATTTATCACTTAAATCAGTAAGTCTTTACTCTGACCAGTGGACCATAATGGAATTTTGGATCCCCAAAGATTAGCATCAATTCATAGCTATAAGCCAGGAACTGGAAGGAAAAAAAACAAAACTTTTTTCATTTTGTTTTGTTTTTGTTTCTTTCCTATGGAAAAATGTCTGCAGGTGCCTTTGGGGGAGGCGGGGGACTACTTACAGTATATACTTGTGGCAGTATTGCTGGGTTCTTCCTAACAGGGAGACTGCCTCACCTCCATTCAAGTGTTTTTGGGTCCGTGTGCTAGTCCAATTCTGGAAATTATGAGAGAACTTTAATCAACATTTTTGTCTTTTTTTAACTCAGATAAGGCTCTCTGTCCACCAGAATTTTGTTTTGTTATTGTTGTTTCAATCACTCAGATCAGATAAGATTCTAATAGGTTGTCCATCTGTTTCAGCTTAGGGATACCAAAATCAACTAACTATGCCCCAAAATTTCTGCGTGTGAAATCATTCTGATTTTTGCTCTGGCCCTGTCGCTCATTACCATAGCCACAAATTCCTTGTATTTAGTTAAGCACTATCATTTGTTCTCTGTCACTCCAAATCTCTAGTTTAGACTTTTATCCTCTTATCCTTAGAGGCTGCTGGGATCCAACTTTCTTTTGGGTCTTGAGGCAATGAGAAACTGGTGAGGGTGATGCTTGAGGACAGTTGATTTCTCAACTGCCATTAGTTAAGTTTGTTGCAGGGTTTTTAAGAACAAGGAGACCAACCCTTCTGATAGATGGGAGGAAATACAGCTTTTTCTGACAATGGAAGTTCATAACAGTTTAGAATCTAAGGTTCAATTATTCAGTAGAATTTATCTAAATGTCCCCATTCCAATTTTAAGGATCCCACACCTTCATTAAGCTCTCCCGTTCAATGAGAGTATCCATCCAATAGTTCTATTTTCTTGCATTACATTTTATTACTACAACTACTTTATCTTCCAAAGCCTACTTCCAATATCCACTTAATTTGGGGCAAGTGTGTGTGAAAATCTAAGTTTTTCGAATTACATTCCAATTTTCCCTTACGATGAAGTTATTTCTGCTTTTAGATTTAACGAGGTCAAATAACTAATAGCATATTCCATATTTGAGGTTCTGATTCCTAAAATTTATTCCGGGACCAAAAACTTTATCACACAGGGTTTTGTCAATAAATCAGAAGCCACCCGAGACATTTCAAGCAGAAAAAGATTTAACACAGAGAATTAGTGGTTTAGAAAACCGTTGTAAGGGATGAGGAGTTCAAAGGTCAGGGAGGCTGGTGCTAGGTTTCAAAAAAATCCAGAAAATTGACGAGTGAAAACATCACAGGGAAGTCGCTGCCAATGATCTTAGCTGCCTGCAGTATCAAAGAAGGTACTTCTCAGGAGAAGCCCAGAAACCACCGAAAAAGCCCCATAGCTGCCATTTGCTCAGGTTCACACACCTGCCTACAGCTGACTCAGAAAATCATGGTTTTTCTTTCCCTTTTGCCTTCTAAATCTTATAAAAGTGCCTCTTACTAGCCAAACCCAAACCAGAATCTGCTGGGAAGGAAATATGGGAAATAAGGATTCCAAAAAATCATGGGATCGTGGTGGTAGTGGTGGTGGGGGGAAGGGGTTGTTGATGATGGGTGTTTATAAAGGGGCAGCAATACTGCTGAGTTGACAATATAAACAGAGAGCCTATCATGTGCTTAGTGAAGACACAGCCCAGAACACATCCCCAACATACATTACAAGATCATAGAAAGTTAGGGCTAAAAAGAAGAGACCTTAGCAGGCATGTGACCAGATCCTCATCTACAGGCAAGGAGCTAACGAGGAGAAGAAACTTCCCTAAGGTCATATGGCTAATTACTGGCACAATCAAGATTTGAATTCAAAAGCCATCTAAAATTCTTTCCATCACTCTGTGGTTGCAGTTTGCGTTACTTTCTGAAGTCTCACCAAGAGCGTAAGCTGTTCTCTCCCAAACACCATGATCCTGGATCTCTATTCTTCGCCCCACCAAGCTGCACCACTCGCCTGGATAATACACCTCCCCCACACTGTATATAGTAACAAATCACACCCTGAAGTTTAAAGCACCCAAAGCACCATGCTTTCAGTGAGAGGGGCTCTTGGTTTATGAAAGATTCAGATGTAAGCAGATCCTTTCCCAGTTTTCCTTCTTCATTTCTTCTTGCTCCCAGCCTCTGCTTTAGAACACAGGTCCATTGGTCACCAGAAAAGAACATCCTCTTCTCTGAGGAAAACCCCACCTTCTGTACATCTATATACACAAATCATGACTCTGCAGCTGCCCTGGGCTCTGCCATAAAATCTCCCTAAATCAGGCTTTCCTCCCTTTTGGTCTACAACCATTCGATAAGCACTTCAAAAAGCCTTTCTCCGAGTCTTCCGAGTCTCAGATCTTTTTTTTTTTTTTGTTCCCTCACTAATCTGTTCCTATAATTTTATCTTTCTGGCTTATTATCTCTGCCCAGATCAAATTAGCAAAGCATATTATCATATCTACAACCCAGTCATACTTCAATTTCTCTGGTCTTAGATTAGGAATTTTTTTGCAATGTTTCTGTCATCTGGCAATAAGAGTAAGATTGCGATTTTTCCAGATCTACAGAAGGAATAAGAGGACTATATCAAGTCCTGCTCTTCCAGGCACCCATACCCACCAGCCTTGGGGAAGTTTAAAGTTGCATAAGAAGCAGCAGACAAATGGGAAGCACAGCAAAGCAGAGCTCTCTGGAAAAGACAAGGCTGGACCTTGAGGCTTAGCATCTGGCAGAGTGGCTGCTTTTACTTTTCACCCATATCTGAAAGCTAAAGGACTTTCTACCTTCTCCCTCAACGCTTAAATGATCTTCTGTCCAATGGCCTGCACACGTTGGCATATGTACAGAGACAGAGAGAGATGGAGACACTCCAAAAAAGGCTTAGAGTCAACCTACCAAACAGCTTCGTGGAAGGAGGAAGTAAAAGAGAGAACACAAAGTATGGCTACATGACCTGAACACTGCTGACTGCTAAATATATCTTAGATATCATTGTTGTTGTTGTTAATTGTCTTCCAGTAGTTCCAATTCATGGCAACCCCATGTATGATAGAACAAAATGCTGCCTGGTCCTGCACCATCTTTACAAAAACTAGTGTCATTATGTATTTTGAGTGCCTTCCACCCTAGGAGACTTGTCTTCAAGCTCTATATTGGGTAACATTCTGTTGTGATCCATGGGGTTTTCATTGGCTAACTTTTGGAAGTAGATAGCCAGGCCTTTCTACCTAGTCTTTCTTAGTCTGGAAGCGCTGTCCACCAGGTTTTTGAAATACCAGTAACATAGCTTCCAGCATCATAGCAACATACAAACTACCACAGTACAATAAAAAGACAGACGGGTGGTAGTCTTAGACATCAGACCAGTCTAATTAGCTGTTCCTCCTCCTCTGTACACCCAGCATTCTATTTTGTTGAGGAACATATCCCACAGAACAAAGGTCAGAGGCCAGGGTCAACTGGGTGCCCTGAACTTGGTCTTTGCTGAACATAACTCCCAAATGAAAAACCACCATGTCTTCTCTCATGCCAGGCAGTTACTGGATCAAGGTGATTTGACTGAACTCAAGGGTGACTATGGAGTGCCTGTAATGCTTTTTTATTATTCCTCTCCAGGATTTGTCCATTTCCCAGTAGAACAAACACCAAAATAGATAAAAATTTCACAACTCTCTAACTGATGGGAAGAAAAAAATTCCCTGTTTAGCTTAAAATGGTTCTGCAGTAAGAGGCTCCAGAGAATTCTTGAAGAGATTGGCACTGGCCATGCGTAGGCCAGAATGTACGCTTTCCAATTACTGACATCCTCTTCCAACACATCCAGGGTGCTCTCTGCATCTCATTTGCATCAAATTCATTTTAGCACATTTTTGATTACTTATTTTGTTATTCCCTTTTTAATCCCAAACTTTCAATAACAAAAGTATATTATCTTAAGTAATTCCTAGGCTTATAAGCAACTTTTACTCCGCAATACCCACCTCATTGCTGCTCTCCACATCCTGCCCTCCCTCCCACACCACTGCACACACATAAGTATTCCTCATTTCCACTCCTGTTACTGGAATGAACTATTTCATATAAAATCATCAAGACTTGGACTGGAGCTGTCAGTCATAGGAAGATGATCCTCAAACTTACTTATTCTCTCTCTCTCTCTTTTTTTTTTTTTTCCAAAACCACTATTCCTGATGTCAAAGAAGCAACTCTTGAATATAATCCTCAGTAAAACAGTCCACAGTTTTCTGCATGGTAATCATGACCACCATAGTGAAGCATGTCCTGAGACTTTGATATTTGAATCTTAGGTAAAAAAACAGATGATGGCAGTAGAGAAAATTGGGAAGAGTAGGAGAGCAGAGGAAGAACATGGAACAGGGCCAAGAGTAAGAAGAGTTAGAAGGAGACACATGAGCCTTTCTGAGGCTTTCTCAGCCCATCTCAGCTTAATGTTCCACAGTCAGCATGTTTATCCACCTTCCAGCAGACTGACTTGCACAAAGGCAGAGAGTGGCAGTTAATACGTCCCTGGAGCTCACAGCGTCCTCTAGAGGAAAAGAGATCAACTGACCTAGGTAAAGTAAGACTGACCCACATCATTTGAATGGTCACAGTCATTCCTGTTCTAATTTCTAAAACCGCACCAGCTATCCATGGCTTGTGTTCTCATCCCCAGACCACCTTTAGAGTTTTGAAGCTTTGTGATAACCTAGTTTCCCACTTGGAATTTCTCATCATGTAGGGACAACTTCCCACTGAGGGACAATTACCAAGTTGACCCATAGAGGTTAACAACCACAGGGAGAGGCTAATGGATCCTGCTGTGTCTTTCATGCCCAGACTCTAGAACTGAAACCAGAGGAGTAGATCTTAGGCTATGCCAGACATGTGAAAAACGAGCTGTGAATGCTCCCCTGCTGAAAGAGGTGAGGCCTTTGGTTAAATAATAGCAACACAGTTGATATGATCTCAGGAGGTGGCTTGCCCCACAAATCGCTCAGAGAAAACTGTCCGTGTATAACATCTCCACCTCATTAGAGCTTCAGTTCATTTGTTAAATACTGAGCACATCAGATGGTCTCTTTGGTGTGGAGGAGTGGAGTCCTTGTTCTTGGAGGAGGACGCTGTGTATCCTCCTGAGAAGGTTCAGTTAGCGGTGCTAATTGCTAACAGATTTCTCACACACTGTTATTTCTTCATCTGCCCAGGAAGTACATGCTGCACCACAGGAGATGTGGGACAGAACTTTGTTGCTAGGAGTCTTTATGATAGTAGCAATTAATTATTCACACCCATAACGGGAAAAAGCTTACAAGAACAGCCTAGCAATGAATGGAATCTGCTCTAGGAAGTTGAATAAGATGGGGAAGAATCATGGAAATCCCCAGTCACTTAGTCTATAGTTGATCTTTAGCTGAGATCATGCTTTTTGGCATAGCCAGAAAGGACCTAGTCTAAGACCCTCACTTACAGATAATGAAACTGAGATCTGGAGAAAGGAAATAACTTGCCCAAGGCACAAAGAAGGTGACTGCAGAGCTAGCAACTCAGATCTTCTGATCTTGGGCCAATAGTTTTTTTTTCTGGTTGCCGTCTAGTCGATTCCAACTCATAGCGACCCTAAAGGACTGATTAAACTAATGCTCCAGCTCTTACTACGGGCTAGGTTCTAAGCATTCTGTATGTATATACACATTAAATATTAACAACCCAGTAAGATAGCCATTATTGTTATTCTTATTTTACAGATGAAGAAACTGAGAGACAGGTTAAGTAACAAGTTCAATGCCACCCACCTAGTAAGCTGAAAGAATATAGCTTCCTAACCTATGGTCTCAACCCAATGCTAGCTTTTTACTACAATAAAATATCCTAGGCTATTGAAATGCACCTGTATCTCCAGAATTAAGTTTCTTCATAGTCTATCAAATATTCCATGCCATTCTAATCCATTCCCAACCCTGCCTTACAGCCTGAATCAGCCATAAAGGGCACTCAGTACAGCCAGTCTGCACGAGAGAGAAGGTGGCAGCATCACCAAACCTGAGGCTTATACTAGGTGTAATGCTAGGTAGGTATTCAAGCCAGAAATGTTGGCAGAAATTTAGTATGTCAGTACGAAAGGGAACTCTGAAGACTATCTAATCTCCCCCTCATGTTTTACAGAGGAATAAACTAAGATCCGGATAGGAAAATGACAAGCCAAGACAAACCACCCAGTCTGCGTGGGTCCAGGACCAGGAACACAGCCAAGAGTTTTTCACTGTAGCTAGCATTAAAATTTAAATGTTATTATTGCATATTATTTCATGTTTTAAGGCACACAATCTAGGCATAGCTGGGACTAGGCAATGGACCTTGATTCATAACCTGGCTAAAGAAGGAGGTAGTCTAGTCAGATACATGACAAAAATATAGACAAGGAAAAGAAGTTGGTAAATTCATGAGTCAATAAAAGACAATACTGAGGTCCAAAGAAAATAGAACCAGCATTCTAAGATAAATAGACTAAATAGAAAGAAGCTTTTACCATGTTGTTGTTCTTAGGTGCCATTTAGTCAATTTCGACTCATAGTGGCCCCATGTGACAAAGTAGAACTGTGCCATAAGGTTTCCTAGGTTGTAATCTTTATGGGAGCAGATCTCCAAATCTTTATCCCAAGGATCCGCTGGGTGGGTTCGAAGCAACAACCTTTTGGTTAGCAGCCGAGTGCTTAATTATTGCACCACCAGAGCTTTTACCATAGGTCTAGAAAACAACCAAGGATAAAAAGAGCCACTAGCCAGGTGAAATAATTTCAATTGTACCATATCTTATAGCTATCAGATGCACTCTGAACGACATGACCAAACCCATTAAAACTAAACATCCTAAAGAGGACTCATATAAGTTCCCATCTTTTATTCTTGGCTGATCACCAGTTACACCAAAGTTTCCAGAATGTCTTGCTTATCTGGAAACTCATCTAAGAGAATATTCTCCTGCCTACAATGTCTATGGAGCCCTGGTGGAGTAGTGGCTAAGAGTTCAACTGCTAACCAAAAAGTCAGCCGTTCGAATCCTCCAGTCACTCTTTGGAAACCCTATGGGCAGTTCTACTCTGTCCTGTAGGGTCGCTACGAGTTGGAGTCAACTCAGCGGCAAGGGGTTTGGGACAATGTCTACAGCCTGTTTTCTCTTTCCCCAGACACAGCTACCTGAACCAAGGGATGCCAGTCTAAGATAAACCAGACCAAAGTGAACTCACACACACACAAATTTTTATTCTGTGGAAAATTGAGATCATAAGACAGAGAGAGTCCAGTTTGATGATGTCAGCACTTAAACTGAAAAGCCATGAGGGTCAGAATGGGGGGCCTTGTACATGCTGATAAATAAATAGAAGCAGCAGAAGAAAGTAGACATACACAGAAAAGAAAAGAACAGAGACCATAAAGCCCCCTTAACAGACAAAGGGGGTAGCCACCATGAAACACTATGACATTATAGATTCAGTGTTCTGGGGGCCTTTGTGTCCTATTCTTGAATGCCTGGTGTGATCAAACTCAAAATAAATTCCCCTTTTCTTAGGCTAGCTTCAGTGGGTTTCTTGCAACCAAAAATTCTTTGTCTAAACTAGCGTGTGTGTGTGTGTGTGTGTGTGTGTGTGTGTGTCCATAGATCAAACCACATATAAAGGGCTACCTTCCAACTTTTCAGTTACGTAAAATAACACATCTCCTTTTTTCTAATTAAGCTAGTTTTAGTTGGGTTATCTATCACTTGTCCTAACTGATATATCACCCAATGCTTTGAATATATCCCTCCTCCAAAAATTCCCCAGGATAAAAAGGATGATCTTCCAAATAGAAGTTTTTGTTGTTGTTAGGTGATGTTGAGTGGTTCCAACTCATAGCAACCCCATGAACAACAAAACGAAACACTGCCTGGTCCTGCGTGATCCTCACAACCATTGTTATGCTTGAGCCCATTGCTGCAGCCACTGTGTCAGTCCATCTTATTGAGGGTCCTCCTCTTTTTCTTTGAACCTGTACTTTACCAAGCATGATGCCCTTCTCCAGGGACTGATCCCTCCTGATAACATGTCCTAAGTGTGTAAGATGCAGTCTCACCATCCTTGCTTCTAAGGAGCATTCTGGTTGTACTTCTTCCAAGACAGATTTGTTCATTCTTTTGGCAGTCCATGGTATATTCAATATTCTTTGCCAACATCACAATTCAAAGGCTTCAGTTCTTCTTTGGTCTTCCTTATTCGTTGTCCAGCTATCACATGCAAATGATGCAATTGAAAATACCATGGCTTGGGTCAGGCGCACCTTAGTCTTCAGGGTGATATCTTTGCTTTCCAACACTTTAAAGAGATCTTTCACAATAGATTTGCCCAACTCAATTCATCTTTTGATTTCTTGACTGCTGCTTCCATGGGTGTTGATTGCAGATCCAAGTAAAATGAAATCCTTGACAACTTCAATCTTTTCTCTGTTTATCATGATGTTGCTTATTGGTCCCACTGTTAGGGTTTTTATTTTCTTTATGTTGAGGTGTAATCCATAATCCAGATAGAAGGCTAGGACATAAAAAGTCATACAGCCAGAACTCCAACCAAAGACTTCTATCACCCAGTACTAAACTCTTTTCCCTGACAAAGACCTACTTCTGTGCCTTCACCCAGCCTGTGCTATTTCCTGAGCCAGCATAATCTAACTCTTCCTTGCCTGTTGTTGCTGTTGGTAGGTGCTTTTGAGTCAGTTCCAACTCATAGCGATCCTACATACAACAGAACAAAACACTTCCCAGTCCTGTGCCATCCCCACAATTCTTGCTATGTTCGAGCCCATTGTTGAAGCCACGGTGTTAATCCATCTTGTTAAAGGGCTTCTTCTTTTTTGCTGACCTTCTAGCTTACCAAGCATGATGTCCTTTTCCAGAGACTGGTCCCTTGTGATAACATGTCCTGAGTAAGTGAGATGAAGTCTACCCATCCTCACTTCCAAGGAGCATACTGGCTGTATTTCTTCCAAGACAAACTTGTTCATTCTTCTGGCAGACCATGGTATATTCAATATACTTCACCAACACTATAATTCAAAGGCATCAATTCTTCTTGGGTCTTCTTTATTCATTGTCCAGCTTTCACATGCATATTGTCTTAGCCATCTAGCGCTGCTCTAACAGAAATACCACGAGCAGATGGCTTTCACAAAGAGAAATTCATTTTCTCACAGTCTATTAGGCTAGAAGTCCAAATTCAGGGCATCAGCTCCAGGGGAAGGCTTTCTCTCTGTGTCGGCTCTGGAGGAAGTCCTCATCATCAGCAGTCTTCCCCCGGACTAGGAACTTCTCTGCACAGGAACCTCGGGTCCAAAGGACGTGCTGTGCTCCAGGTACTTCTTTCTTGGTGGTATGAGGTCCCCAATTCTCTGCTTATTCCCTTTCCTTTTATCTCTTTTAAGGTAAAAGTTGATGCAGGCCACACCCTAGGGAAACTCCCTTCACATTGGGTCAGGGATGTGACCTGGGTAAGGGTGGTATTAAACAATCCCACCCTAATCCTCCTTAACATAAAATTACAATCACAAAATGGAGGCCAACCACACAATTCTGGGAATCATGGCCCAGTCAAATTGAAACACACATTTTTTGGAGGACATAATTCAAACCACGACACATATGAAGCGATTGAAAATACCATGGCTTGGGTCAGGCTCACCTAAGTCTTCAAACTGACATCTTTGTTTTTCAACACTTTTAAACAGGTCCTTTGCAGCAGATTTGCCCAATGCATATGTCCTTTGATTTATTGACTGTTGTATCCATGGGTGTTGATTGTGGATCCAAACAAAATGAAATGGTTGCCAACGTCAATATTTTATCCATTTATCATGACGTTGCTTATTAGTTCAGTTATGAAGATTTTTGTTTCTTTATGTTGAGGTGTAATCCATACTGAAGGCTGTAGTCTTCGATCTTCATTAGTAAGTGCTTCAAGTCCTCTTCACTTTCAGCAAGCAAGGTTATATCATCTACATATCGCATGTTGTTAATGAGTCTTCCTCCAATCCTTATGCCATGTTCTTCTCTAGATAGTTCAGCTTCTCGGATTATTTGCTCAGCATACAAATTGAATAAGTATGGTGAAATGATACAAACCTGATGCACATCTTTCCTGATTTTAAACCACAAAGTATTCCCTTGTTCTGTTCAAACAACTGCCTCTTGGTCTATGTACAGATTCCTCATGAGCACAATTAAGTGTTCTGGAATTCCCATTGTTCACAATGTTATCCATAATTTGTTATGATCCACACAGTTGAACGCCTTTGCAGAGTCAAGAAAAATTCTTTCTAGTACTCTCTGTTTTCAGCCAAATTCATCTGACATCAGCAATTATATCTCTTCTTCCACATCCTCTTCTGAATCAGGCTTGAATTTCTGGCAGTTCTCTGTCAAGGTACTGCAGCAATCATTTTTTAATCATCTTCAGCAAAATTTTACTTGCATATGATATTAAGATATTTTTCAATAATTTCTGCATTCTGTTGTATGGCTTTTCTTTGTAATGTGCACAAATATGGAACTCTTCTAGTCGGTTGGCCAGGTAGCTGTCTTCCAAATTTCTTGGATAGATGACTGAGCACTTTCAGCACTGCATCTATTTGTTGAAACATCTCAATTGGTATTCAGTCAGTTCTGAAGCCTTGTTTTTCACCAATGCCTTCAGTGCAGCTTGGACTTATTCCTTCAATACCATTGGTTCTTGATCATAGGCTACCCCCTGAAATGGCTGAATGTCGACCAATTCTTTTTGGTACAGTGACTCTGTGTATTCCTTCCATCTTCTTTTCTGGGTCGTTTAATATTTTGCCCATAGCATCCTTCCAAAATTGCAACTCGAGGCTTGAATTTTTTCTTCAGTTCTTTCAGCTTGAGAAATGCCAAGCATGTTTTTTCCTTTTGGTTTTCTAACTCCAGGTCTTTGCACATATCCTTATAATACTTTAAATTGTCTTCCTGAGTGGCCCTTTGAAATCTTCTGTTCAGCTCTTTTACTTCATCATTTCTTCCATTTGCTTCATCTACTCTACATTCAAGACTAAGTTTTAGAGTCTCTTCTGACATCCATTAGGGTCTTTTATTTCTTTCCTGTCTTTCTAATGACCTTTTGTTTTCTTCATGTATGATGTCCTTGATGTCATTCCACAATTAGTCTGGACTTTGTTAGTATTAAATGTGTCAAATCTGTTCTTGAGATGGTCTCCAAATTCAGATTGGATATACTCAAGGTAGTATTTTTGTTCTTGTAGACTTGGTTTAATTTTCTTTAGTGTCAGCTTGAACTTGCATATGAGGAATTGATGGTTAGCCATTGGCCTTATTCTGACTGATGATACTGAGCTTTTCCACGGTCTCTTTCCACAGATGTAACTGATTTGATTCCTGCATTTTCCATCCAATGAGGTTCATATGTATAGTTGCTGTTTATGTTGTTGAAAAAAGATATTTGCTATGAAGAAGTCATTGGTCTTGTAAAATTCTATCATGTGCTCTCCAGCATCATTTCTATCATCAAAGCCATATTTTTCAACTACCAGTCCTTCTTCTTTGTTTCCAGCTTCCACATTCCAGTTACCAGTAATCCATCTTGGTTTCATATTTGATCAATTTCAGACTGCAGAAATTAGTAAAAATCTTCAATTTCCTCTTTTTTGGCCTTAGTGGTTGGTTCATAAATTCAAATAATAGTCGTTATTAACTAGTGGTATTAACTGGTCTTCCTTGTAAGCATATGGATATTATCCTATCACTGACAATATTGTACTTCAGGATAGATCTTGAGATGTTCTTTTTGATGATGAATGTGATGCCTTTCCTCTTCAATTTGTCATTCCTTGCATAGTAGACCATATGATTGTCTGATTCATAATGGCCAATACCAGTCCATTTCAGTTCACTAATGTCTAGGATATTGATCTTTATGTGTTTCATTTCATTTTTGATGACTTCCAATTTTCCTAGATTCATACTTTGTACATTCCATATTCCAATTATTAATGGATGTTTGCAGGAGCTTCTTCTCATTTTGAGTCATGCCATATTAGCAAATGAAGGTCCCAAAAGTTTTACTCTATCCATGTCATTAAGGTCAACTCTACTTTGAGGAAGCAGCTTTCCACAGTTATATTTTGAGTACCTTCCAACCTAAGGTGCTCATATTCTGGTACTGTATCAGGCCATGTTCCACTACTGTTCATAAGACTTTCCCTGGCTAATTCTTTCCAGAAGTAGACCGCCAGTTCCTTCTTATTAATCTTAGTCTGGAAGCTCAGCTGAAACCTGTCTACCATGGGTGACCCTGCTGATATTTGAAATACCAGTGGCATAACTTCAGTAACATGCAAGTCCTCACAGCATGACAAACTGACAGATGCTTCATTTATTTAGCCGTGTTCTACTAACAATCCTAGGTGTCATGGATTGAATTGTGTCCCCAAAAAATATGTGTCAATTTGACCAGGCCATGTTTCCCAGTATTCTGTGGTTTTCCTCCATTTTGTGGTTTGATGTAATTTTCCTATGTGTTGTTAAATACTGATCTCTGCCTGTGGTTAATGAGGTAAGATTAAGTTTTGTTAAAGAGGGTTATGGTGGGATGCAACACCTTTATTCAGTTCACTGATCTGATTTAAGGAAAGTTTCCCTGGGGTGTGGCTTGCATCACCATTTCTCTTACAAGAGATAAAAGGAGAGAGAAGCGAGCAGAGAGAATGGGACATCATACCACCAAGAAACAAGCACTAGGAGCAGAGCAGGTCCTTTGGACCCAGGGTCCCTGCATGGATAAGCTCCTAGACTGGGTAAAGATTGATGACAAGAGCCTTCCCCCAAAACTGACAGAGAGAGAAAGTCTTCCCCAGGAGTTGGCACCCCAAATTCAGACTTCTAGCCTCCTAGTCTGTGAGAGAATAAATTTCTGTTTGTTAAAGTCATCTTCTTGTGGTATTTCTGTTACAGCAGCATTAACTAACTAAGCCAGAATTTGGTACCTGGAGTGGGGTGCTGCTCTAACAGATACCTAAAATGTGGAATTGGTTTGGAAACTGTGAATGTGTAGAAGCTGGAAAATTTTAAGATGCCTAATAGTAAATGCCTAGATTGCCTTGAAGAGACTGTTGGTGGAATCATGGAGATCAAAGACAATGCTGGTGAGGGCTCATAAGGAAGTTAGGACAGGTGTAACACTGGAGACAGTGCAGATGACGAGAAGCAGCAGCAGAGAAAAGGCAGCAGCAAAACCAGGAGAATGACATGAGATGGCACAGAAACCAATCCATGGAGCAAGAGAGCTGAGTGCCTTCAGGTAGAAGGTTTTCTAGTGGAGTGGGGTGTCTCCTGGAACTTATCAGTAGAGCTAAAAAGCTTTGGAGTATTTTCCCGAGCAGGACAGATGTCAGGTCAACACAAGAGGCCCGAGGAGCTGAGAGGCCAAGGAACAAGGAATCAGAAGCTGAAGACATAAGGAGCAAAGGAAGCAGAGCTGACTCAGCCTCAAAGGGTAGGATCACAACCTCTGGGGTCTCAAAGGGTAGAACCACTGCCTGCTGGGTCTCAAAGAGTGGGGCCAAGGCCTCCTAGGTCAAAGAGTCAGATCTTCACCAACTTGGTTCCAGAGTGTGGGGGCTGCCTTTCATGAGTGCCAGTGGAATGGGACAAGATCTGCTGCCCAAAGGTGAGGGGGTGGGGTCACCACTCAGGCAGACTAGGAGTATTTCTCTTTGTTAAAGCCATCTACTTGTGGCATTTCTGTTATAGCAGCACTAGATAACTAAGATACTAGGTTCACATTTTTTCTCTTCTCTGAACTCCCATAACATTATCATTTATATAACTAATCTTTGTACTTAACTACATAGAATTTTTGTTGTTATTCATGTTCGTAATTTTGAATGCTTTATCTTTCCAAATAGATTCTAAAGCATCTGAGGATGGGAACATGTTCTTACACTACATTTGTATCCCTCACCATGCCCTGAACACTGTGTACATAGCATTCATTATAAATATTCAATTTTTTTTGTTGTTGTTGTTGAGTTGACAAAAGGGAGCATAGGGGGAATGACACAGCTGCAGAATGGCTAAAAGACAAAAAGAATAGAGAGTATAAAGTTAAACCTTCTGGTGTCCTTAATATTGGCATTGTGATTCAGTGCAAACTTTAGGAAATTTTTTCAAGAAAAGCAGCACAAAATTCAGAAGAAAGTGACAATATCTCCCATACAGAGAACTGAGAAACGTACTGAATATAACAGAGTTCTAAGCCCACCATGGGCCTTCTACAAAAATTTATGAAATCTAATCAAGACTTGGGCTACCATCCAAGTCATTACTCCATGGAACATTCCCAGGTTTTTTTTTTTTTTTTTCAATGATAATCCACAATCTAAAACTTTTTGCATGCCTTTGTGTGTGTGTTTTATTCAAGTGTTAACAAAAGATAAAAATAGCAACAACTATTTTGACTAATATCTACTATGTATAAGACATTGCCAGACACAGAGAACACTTTGTATATATTATTTCCATTTTTTAAAAAAAGCTGCAAAGTCTATATTAATATTGGCATATAAAAAGTAATAAAATAGTAGCTTAAAGAAGTTAAGTGGGAGTTCTGTTTGGGTGACTAGAAAATCAAATAAACCTCCCTACCAGAAATCACATAGAAATATGGGCTAAAATAGTAAAAACATCCATTAAAGAGCTGAGCATATAAAAAACTGAGACATATCCCCCAAGGACCAAAAACAAACAGGAATATGAATCCAGAAGAATAAGTGTATGAGCCGAGGCTGTAACAACCCTAGGGGTGGGGAAGACACCTGGTTTTTGTAACCCAGGCCCCTAGGATTTTATGCTCAGTCAGAGCAGTAGATGAAGCAAGGTACAGAGTTGGAATTAAGTATCCTCTAAAATCAGTAACTTCAGTGGGCTATAAATTAAGTGAAAGTGTGAATATGTGCATATTCACTAGCACAGGGGAATAGCGGAGAAACTTTTTTTCACCATGGCCTAAGCATTGTTAAGGGAAAAATAAATACATAATAATGCTTACCCTAAGAACTTACAAGCTGGAATGTGTCCCTGTGAAAGTATGGAGTGTGAATTTACCACTCTTAAGTTCTGCTGTTATTGTTGGTGTGTACCATCGATTCGATTTTGACTCATAATGGCTCAACATGACAGAGTAGAACTGCCCTATAGGTTTCTGGCCTGTTAGCACCCCTGGGGCACCTGGCAAAACAAAAAAACACAAAATTTTCTAGACATACAAGTCCTCAATTCAGGCTTCTCTATTTTTAAATAGAGAAAGCATTGCTGAATTAACTTATAATCCAAAATTATAAAACATATAAAGAAAATCTCAGTAAACAAGAGTCAGCATGTAAAATAAATAATAGCATTAGACTCTTAAGACCTTCAAATGATGGAATTACTGAAGAGACTACAAAATAAATATGTTCAATTGTTTAAGATATAATAGAAGAAATGCCAGATTATAAAGAAGAACAGGACATTACATATAAATAACAGAAAATTTTGAAAAACAATGAAGTGGAACATCTATAAACAAAAAGTTAGTGATTTAAATGAAAAAGCAATCAACAAATATATAAAGTTTTTACTTCTGAAGCTTGATGGTAAGTTCCCAAGGATTCATTAAAGTATTCTCTATATCTTTTGTATGCCTGAAAAAATAAATAAGTAAAAAATTAAACAAAATCTGCGAACAGGTTATGCAGAATAGATACAATTGAAGAGACAATTTATGAACATGAAAGTATTTGTTGAAGTGTATGGAAAACAGAATGAGAAGACTCAACACATGTCTAATGGGAGTTCCAGAAAGAGAAAGTAATAAGTGGGACAGATATTAGCTGAAGAGATAACAGTATAGGATTTTCAAGCACTGAACAAAGACACAATTCAGAATGCACAGAATAACAGCAGAATAAGAAAAATAAACTTATACTTAGATACTCATGAAGATCTTAAAAGTATTCATTAAAAAAATGCAGATCATATACAAAAGAATATTAATTAGATGAACAATAGATTTTCAAAAGCAACAATAGAAATAAGAAAACAATGGAATAATATCATTGAAGTACTAAAAGAAAATAATGGTCAACCCTGAATTCTGTACCAATCTAGATCATTATTCATTAGTGAGAGTGAAATAAAGACAACTCAAACTAAGTCAGAGAGTTTTCCACTAATAGACACTTGATTAAAGAATCAATAAAGAATGTATTTTAAGAAGAAGGATTCTCAGTCTAAAAGGAAGCATTGAAATACATGAAAGACTGATGAGCAAATAAAATTGTTTATAATGTAGTTAATCTAGATAAACATTGATTTTACAATTAACATTACAATGATAGCCAACTGGTGAGTATAAAACCAGGCAAATCCTAAACATTGAACAATAAAATGTAAAACTAGAGAGGAAAAAAATCAATTCTAAGCTTCCTGTGTGTTCAGGAGAATAGAGGCTTTGTTGAGCCAAACGTGCACATTAAACAGTTGAGTGACCTTTAAAAGATGAAAACAAAAAGCAAAAATTCCAAAGAGTAGAGGAGGGGAAATGAATAAAAGTAAAATAAATATAAATACAAAATAAAATAAAAGTAAAAAGAGAGAAAAAAGCATAGAAAAAGTAGAGTCAAGAAAAAACACAAAAATAACATGGTAGAAATAAAATCCATTATTTTAGTAATCACAATAAATGTATGTGGATTATGCATTCTAGTTAAAAGACAGATTGAAAGATTACATTAAAAACTATCCAGCATCGTGGTATTTACATGAACACATAACTCATAGAAAGTCAAAACAAATGACATGTAAACATATGAATAGATGCTCAACTGTACCAGTACTCCAAAACAAAACACCAAACCCGGGAAGGGAATCACTCGTCAAAACCTTCTGAGTGGGTGAGATCTACAGACTGCAGAGAGAAACCTTTCTCTCTTCAACCACTTTACCTCTTTCAGGGGTAGTACAGCTTCCTTCCCCCTTCAAATAACTAAAATCAGACAAGTTTCTACAGTTGAGTCCTGGGGGCAACACCAAACCAAAACCCTTTGCTATCGAGTAGATTCTGACTCATAGGAAACCTATAGGACAGAGTAGAACTGCCCCATAGGGTTTCCAAGGAGCGGCTGGTGGATTTGAACTGCCAACCTTTTGGTTAGCAGCCAATCTCTTAACCACTGTGCCACCAGGGCTCTGGTACTTACAGAAATTAAAATTAAGACAATAATGATAATCCTTTTCACAGCTATCAGACTGACAAAGCCTTGGAACAATTGCAACTTTCTTACATTGTTTTAGGGAGCATAAATTGGTACAATCACTCTGGAACAATATTTGGCAAAATCCAGTAAAGTTAAAAATATGCATTCCTTAGATAAACAAACTATGGTACCTACACACAATGGAGTACTATGCAATGATTAAGCACAAAGATGAATCTGGGAAGCATCTCACAACATGGATGAATCTGGAGGGCATCGTGCTGAGTGAAATAAGTCAATCACAAAAGGACAAATATTGTATAAGACCATTACTATAAAAATTCATGAAGAGGTTTACACACAAAAGGAAACAATCTTTGATGGTTAAAAGGGAGGGGAGGGGTGGGCATGGAAAAACACTAAATAGACAACAGATAAGTGATAACTTTGGTGAAGGGTGAGACAGTACACAATACTGGGGAAGCCAACACAACTTGTACAAGGCAAGGTCAAGGAAGTTCCATAGACACATCCAAACTCCCTGAGGGACCGAATTGCTGGGCTGAGGGCTGTGGGGACCACGGTCTCGGGGAACATCTAACTGGCATGACACAGTTTATAAAGAAAATGTACTACATTCTACTTTGGTGAGTGGTGTCTGGGGTCTTAAAAGCCTATGCAGCCATCTAAGATACTCCACTGATCTCACCCCTTCGGGAGCAAGGGAGAATAAGAAAACTAAAGATACAAATGGAATATTAGTCCAAAGCACTAATGGACCACAACTATCACAGCCTCCACCAGACTGAGTCCAGTACAACAAGATGGTGCCCGGCTACCACCACTGACTGCTCTGACAGGGATCACAATAGAGGGTCCCAGACAGGGCTGGAGAAAAATGTAGAACAAAATTCTAAGTCACAAAAAAAAGACAAGACTTACTGGTCTGAGAGAGACCAGAGAAACCCCAAGAGTATGGTCCCCAGACACCCTTTTAGCTCAGTAATGAAGTCACTTCTGAGGGTCACCCTTCAGCCAAATATTAGAAAGGCTCATAAAACAAAACAAGACTAATGGGGCACACCAGCCCAGGGGCAAAGACTAGAAGGCAGCAGGGGGCAGGAAAGCCAGTAATAGGGAACCCAAGGTCGAGAAGGGAGAGTGTTGACAAATCATGGGATAGTTAACCAATGTCATGAAACAATATGTGTACAACCGTTCAGTGAGAAGTTTGTTTGATCTGTAAAACTTCATCTAAAGTACAATTAAAAAAATTAGAAAATGGCTAAAATACAACAAAACTGTTAATACTAAATGCAAAAATAGTAAAGTATGCATTCCTTCAACCTAGCAACCATATTCCTAGGCATATATACAAGATATACTGTTACACAAGTACCCAATAATTTATATTGAAAATATTTATTATCTTGCAAATCTGTAATGATGAAGAAACTGGAAGCATAAAATATATATCAACAGGAGCATAGAGTGGTATGGTGGAATGCTATAGAGCCAGTAACATGAATAAATGAAGAACAGCTAAGTGCATGTTATTGCTGTTGTTAGCAGTCAGCTCCGACTCATAGCAACCCTATGTATGCACCATCCTCACAACTGTTATTCTTGAGCCCATTGTTGCAGCCACTGTGTCAAGCCATCTCATCGAGGGTCCTCCTCTTTTTCACTGACGCTCTACTTTACCAAGTATGATGTTATTGTCCAAGGACTGGTTCCTCCTGATAATATGACCAAAGTAAGTGAGACAAAGTCTCGCCATTCTTGTCTCTAAGGACCATTCTGCCTGTACTTCTTCCAAGACAGATTTGTTTGTTCTTTTGGCAGTCCGTGGTATATTAGATATTCTTTGCCAACACCACAATTCAAAGGCATCAATTCTTCTTCAGTCTTCCTTATTCATTGTCCAGCTTTCACATGCATATGAGGCAACTGCAAACACCATGGCTTGGGTCAGGTGCACCTTAGTCCTTAAAGTGACATCTTTGCTTTTTAACACTTTAAAGAGGTATTTTGCAGCAGATGCTATGTGCATAAACAAAACTAAATTCCAGAAACAATGTTGATGACAAAGTCAAGTTGCAGCCAGATATGTCCATCATGATATCATTTACATTAAGTATAAAAACTCACAAAACAGAGTTCCAGCAAAATGGCACTCTAGGCAGAAGCACCACACTGTCCCTCCACAGCAAAGATCCAAAACACTAAGCCAAACAGAGAATACAACAATCCTGAAACCCTAAAACATCAAATGAAGAGATAAAGAACTCAGCCAAGCACCAAATGGAGTGAGAAAAATAACAGAGAACAGAGAGCGAGGAGAGATTCATGCAGAGATCCCCTACCAGCTAACACAGCGCAGATCCACCATCTTGGACTCCTATTGGAGACCAGCAAATGGGGGTACGAGAAAGCAGCCTCACGGAGTGTCCAGCGGGAGACTAAACAACCGGTAATTTGCGGTGTGCACTTTCCCACCCCCAACCCCTCTTCACCCCGGCTCGGCCTCCTATGCTTCCCGTGGCCATGGTCTCTTAACCGGGAAGCGCCGGCTGCTTGGATTCCACACACCCAAGCGGGCAGCTTTCTGGGTGTCATTTGTTGGCTGCTAGTGTTGCTTTTTTTTTTTTTTTTTTTTCCTACTTCTTTTGATTCCTCACATGCCTCTCGCCACCTCCACCTCCTTTCACTCGAGTGCCTGGCTCTGTGCGCCATCTTTGCTTCTTCCTGAGAGGCTCCAGAACGCCGGCAATTTGTGATATATGTTTTCCCACTCTCTACCCTTCTTCACTTCTCTGAGTGCCATTTGTTGGCTGCTGGTGTTGCTTTTTTTCCTGCTTCTTTTGATTTCTTGCTTGCCTCTCGCTGACTCCCCCTCCTTTCACTCGCGTGCCTGGCTCCATGCGCCATCTTTCCTTCTTCCTGAGGGGCTGCAGAGTTCCATTTGAGTGTGGAGCTGCTTCCCAGTCTGGGCTACCACACTGATGGGATCCTGGGGCTTTTGTTTGTTTGTTCGTTTTGAATTGTTTGTTTGTTTCCTTTTCCTTTTCTTGAGTTGGGGGCCCTTTCTGGCCAGGCAGAGCTGCGTGGCAAGGAACTCCCCTTCAGCTTCCACAGACTTGCAGAGGGATCCCTGAGAGCATTTCTTTTATCGCTGTTTTTTTTTTTTTCCTGTTTTTTTTGGGGGGGGGGGGGCCTTTCTTGTTCTTTTTTTTCTTTAATTTGTTTTGTTTTCTTTTCCCTCTTTTTCCCTTTTTGTCTTTCTTCATTGCTCAGTTTCTCGTCCCTCTATATCTTCCTTCTCTTTCTGATCCCTGAATACCAAGTGTTGTATAACTCTACGTCTTCTAGCCAGGCTGTACTGCAACACCTGACAGCGATCTCCCCAGACTTCATAGCTACACCAGTGGGATCCCTGGGGACTTTGCAGTTCTTTAACCTTTCTGATTTTTACTTATTCATTCTTTTTTCTTCCTCTTCCCCTTTCTGTTTCTCTCCATTTCATAGTCTCTCATCTCTCCATTCCAACAGCAAGCTCCCCTAGCATTCTTTTTTGTTGGTTTGTATGTTTTTGGCTCCTGTTCCTCTCTCCTCTCTCCCATATCCATCTTAGCTCCACACATAACAATCTCCCCACTGCATCCTGCTTACCTGCACCGTGTGCTTGACATCACACCACCAAGCAGCATGGGCACGGCCTACAGGAACCTGCCCTGCACTGATTACCAACGTGCTCTGGTGGCTGTAGTAAGTGCCACAAACAACCCATCCCAGTAACTCCTCTTCAGCTAGACCTGCCCTGCTGTACCATATCTGAGTGACTGACCCTGCCAGTTGGAGAACGAGGTGGAAAGTATTGAGCGCACAGATGAGCAAACAACAAAGAACATACAGTCCGCCTGCTCAGACATAGTCAAAATTTTTTTTAATAAAAGGGACAAAACAAACAAATCTACAATCAATAAATGAGAAAAATAACTACTGAATGCCCCCAAAACAGCAGAAAATATCTAAACATTTACAAAAACAGAACAGGATGTTTCCAGTAGGGGTCAAAAATAAAACACCAGCTGACTCTCTTGTGGAAGAAAATACACTAGAACTACCTAATAAGGAATTCAAATCTCTAATACTCAGAATTCCCCAAGAACTGAAGCAAAAAGCTGACAAACATGAGGAAAAAATAGACAAATTCATGGAAAATACAGACAAAAAATTGGAAGAATTCAGGAAGATGATGCAGGAACAAAATGCTAAAATACATACACAACTAGAAATTATGCAAAAACAACAATTAGAAATCCAAAAGATAAACAACAAGATTTCAGAAATGGATGATGTCATAGAACGGCTGAGAAGCACATTTGAAATGGTGGAAGACAGGATCAGTGGAATTGAAGACAAACACTTGGATACAACACTGTTTCAGGAAAACTCAGAAAAAAGAACAAAGAATAATGAAGAGACACTGAGAGATATGTGGGACAGAATTAAAAGCAAAAATTTATGAGTGATTGGAATACCAGAACAGGGGGAGAAAACAGAAAACACAGAGAGGATCATTGAAGAACTGCTGCCAGAAAACTTCCCCAACATCATGAAAGATGAAAAGCTGGCCAACCAAGAAGCTCAATGAACCCCATATAGGAGAGACCCCAAAAGAAAATCACCAAGGCATATCATATTCACACTCGCCAAAACCAAAGACAAACAAAGAATCCTGAGAGCAGCTCATGAAAACCAAGAAGTCACATACAGAGGAGAAACAATAAGACTAAGCTCAGATTATTTGGCAGAAACCATGCAGGCAAGAAGGCAATGGGATGACATATATAAAATCTTGAAAGAAAAAAATTGTCAGCCAAGAATAATATATCCTGCAAAACTCTTGTTCAAATTTGATTGTGAAATTAGGTCATTTCCAGATAAACAGAAAGTAAGGGAATATGTAAGAGTAAAACCAAACTTACAAGAATTATTAAAGGGAGTTCTTCGATCTGAGGACAAACAGCTTCAGCTCACAGGCAGAACCTAGGACGCAGGATCATATGAGCCAGATAGCAATCTAGGAAATGAACTATCGAGGACTATCCAAAACCAAAGGAAATACAACAGGGAAACAGAGCAGTTAATCAATGGATGACAACAACATCAAAACAATGAAAGAGGCAATAAACAGCATAGGTATAGAGCCTTCCAATAGAGAAGAAGGCAAGGTGATACCAAGTAATGGTAGACTGTTTCAAACTTAGAAAGATAAGGGTAAAATTCATGGTAACCACAAAGGAAGTTAACAAACCAACTCATAAAAATAAAGAGGAGAAACATAAAGTCTCAGCAAAAACAAAACGTACAAAAACAAAAGAAATGGAAAAAAAAACCACAAACAAAAGTAACTCAGCACAAGAGAGTAAGAAGAACAAAGAAAACTTCAGCACCACAAAAAAAAGCACTACAAAATGACAGCAACAAACTCACATCTATCAATAATTACACTGAATGTAAATGGACTCAATGCACCCATAAAGAGAAGGAGAGTGACAGAATGGATAAGAAAACAGGATCCATCAATATGCTGTCTACAAGAGACACACCTTAGAAACAAAGATGTGAATTTATTAAAAGTCAAAGGTTGGAAAAAAATATATCAAGCTAACAACTACCAAAAAAGAGCAGGAGTGGCAATTCTACTCTCAGATAAAATAGACTTTAAAACAAAATCCACCATAAAAGACAAAGAAGGACACTATATAATGATTAACAGGAGAATCCATCATGAAGACATAACCATAATAAACATCTACGCACCCAACGACAGGGCTCCAAAATACATCAAACAAAATCTAACAACACTGAAAAGAGAAATTGACAGTTCCACAATAATAGTAGAAGACTTCAACACACCACTCTCAGTAAAGGACAGAACAACTAAGAATAAACTCAGCAAAAATACAAAGACCTAAAGGGCACAATCAGCCAACTGGACCTCATAGACATATATAGAACACTCCATCCAACCGCTGCAAAGTACATATTCTTTTCCAATGCACAGGGAACGTTCTCCAGAATAGAACACATCTTAGGCCACAGAGCAATCCTCAACAAGATCCAAAACATTAAGATAACTCAAAGTATCTTCTCTGACCACAATGCCATCAAGGTAGAAATTAACAATAGAAAGAGCAAGGAAAAAAATCAACTACATGGAAACTGAATAATACCCTGATTACACATCACTGGGTAATAAAAGAAATCAGAGATGGAATCAAAAAATTCCTAGAATCAAATGAGAATGAAAACACATCATACCAAAACCTTTGGGACACAGCAAAGGCAGTCCTCAGAAGACAATTTATAGCAATACATGCACACATCAAAAAAGAAGAAAGGGACAAAATCAAAACATTAACTACAGAACTCAAACAAATAGAAAGAGAAGAGCAAAAAAAGCCCACAAACATCAGAAGAAAGGAAATAGTAAAGATCAGAGCAGAAATAAATGAAATAGAGAACAGAAAAACAATAGAAAGAATCAACAAAACCAAAAGTTGGTTCTTTGAAAGAATCAACAAAATCAACAAACCACTGGCCACACTGACAAAAGAAAAACAGGAGAGGACACAAATAACCCAAATAAGAAATGAAATGGGGGACATTACAACAGACCCAAATGAAATAAAAATGATTATAACAGAATATTATGAAAAACTATACTCCAACAAATTTGAAAACCTAGAGGAAATGGATAAATTTCTAGAAACACACGGCCTACCCAAACTACAACAAAGTGACGTTGAAAATTTGAACAGACCCATAACAAGAGAAGAGATTGAAAAGGTAATTAAAAAAACTCCCAACCAAAAAAAGCCCTGGCCCAGATGGCTTCACTGGAGAATTCTACAAAACATTTACAGAAGAGCTGTACCAGTACTACTCAAGCTATTTCAGAGCATAGAAGAGGAAGCAACACTTCCAAATTCATTCTATGAAGCCAGCATAACACTGATACCAAAACCAGGCAAAGACGTCACAAAAAAAGAAAATTACAGACCAATATCTCTCATGAATATAGATGCAAAAATTCTGAGCAAAATTCTAGCCAATATAATTCAGCATCATAACAAAAAAAAAATACACCACGACCAAGTAGTATTCATACCAGGCATGCAAGGATGGTTCAACATTAGAAAATCAATCAACGTAATCCACCACATAAATAAAAGGAAAGAAAATAATCACATGATCATCTCAATTGACGCAGAAAAGGCATTTGACAAAGTCCAACACCCATTCCCAATAAAAACTCTAAATCAAATAGGTATAGAAGGGAAATTTCTCAACATAATAAAGGGCATCTATGCAAAACCAACAGCCAGCATCATTCTTAATGGAGAGAGGCTGAAAATATTCCCCTTGAAAACAGGAACAAGACAAGGATGCCCTTTATCACCACTCCTATTTAACATTGTGCTGGAAGTTCTAGCTAGAGCAATAAGGCAAGAAAAAGAAATAAAGGGTATCCAAATTGGTAATGAAGAAGTTAAGCTGCCCCTGTTTGCAGATGATATGATACTATACACAGAAAACCCTAAAGACTCCCCGAGAAATCTACTGGAACTAATAGAAAGATTCAGCAGAGTAGCAGGATACAAGATAAACATTCAAAAATCAGTTGGATTCCTATACACCAGTAAGGAGAACGATGAAAAGGAAATCAGGAAAACAATACCATTTTCAATAGCCCCTAAAAAGATAAAATACTTTGGAATAAATCTGACCAGGGATGTAAAAGACCTATACAAATAAAACTACAAAACACTACTGCATGAAACCCAAAGGGATCTACATAAATGGAAAAACATACCATGCTCGTGGATAGGCAGACTCAACATTGTGAAAATGACAATTCTACCCAAAGCAATTTACAAATCAATGCAATCCAGATCCAAATACCAACAACATTCTTCAAAGAGACAGAAAAACTAATCATTAACTTTATACGGAAAAGGAAGAAGCCCCGAATAAGTAAAGCACTACTGAAGAAGAAGAATAAAGTTGGAGGACACACTCTACCTGACTTGAGAACCTACTATACAGCTACAGTAGTCAAAACAGCCTGGTACTGGTACAACGACAGATACATTGACCAAAGGAACAGAATTGAGAACCCAGATGTAAATCCATCCACCTACGCTCACCTGATCTTTGACAAGGGCCCAAAGTCCATCAAATGGGGAAAAGACAGTCTTTTTAACAAATGGTGGTGGTAAAACTGGATATCCATCTGCAAGCAAATGAAACAGGACCCATACCTCATGCCATATACAAAAACTACTTCAAAATGGGTCAAAGACCTGAATATAAAGCCTAAAACTATAAAGTTCATAGAAGAAAAAATAGGACCAACACTTCAGGCCTTAATACATGGCATTAACAGGATACAAACCATAACCATCAATGCACAAACCCCAACAGATAAACTAGATAACTGGGATCTTCTAAAAATTGAACACCTATACTCTTCAAAAGACTTCACCAAAAGAACAAAAAAAGAACCTACAGACTGGGAAAAAATTTTTGGACAGTACAAGTCAGACAAAGGTCTAATCTCCATAATCTACAAGAAAATCCAACACCTCTACAACAAAAAGACAAATAATCCTATTAAAAAATGGGCAAAGGAAATGAACAGACACTTCATCAAAGAAGACACAAATGGCCAACAGACACATGAGGACATGCTCGCGATCACTAGCCATTAGAGAAATGCAAATTAAAACCACAATGAGGTACCATCTCACCCCGGCGTACTGGCACGAATCAAAAACACTGGAAATAACAAATGTTGGCAGGGTTGTGGGGAGATGGGAACTCTTATGCACTGCTGGTGGGAATGCAAAATGATACAACCATTTTGGAAAATGATATGGCGCTTCCTCAGAAAGCTAGAAACAGACATACCATTCGATCCAGCAATCCCACTCTTAGGAATATATCCTAGAGAAATAAGAGTGGTCCCTCGAATAGACATATGCACACCTATGTTCATGGCAGCATTGTTCACAATAGCAAAACGATGGAAACAACCTAGATGCCCATCAACAGATGAATGGATAAACAAACTATGGTACATACACACAATGGAGTACTATGCAATGAGAAAGAACAACAATGAATCTGTGAACCATATCATAACACGGATGAAACTGGAGGACATTATGCTGAGTGAAGTAAGTCAATCACAAAAGGGCAAATATTGTATGAGACCTCTATTGTAAAAACCCATGAAAAAGTTCACACACAAAATTTAACAATCTTTGTTGGTTACCAGGGATGGGAGGGGTGGGGGGGAAATACTAAACAGGCAATAGATAAGTGGTATTTTGTGTGAAGGGTGAGACAGTACACAATACAGGGGAAACTAGCACAACCTGTACAAGGAAAAGTCATGGAAGCCCCATAGACACATCCAAACTCCCTGAGGGACTGAATTGCTGGGCGGAGGGCTCTGCGGACCATGGTCTCGGGGAACATCTAGCTCAATTGGCATGACACAGCTTATAAAGACAATGCTCTACATTCTACCTTGGTGAGTAGTGTCTGGGGTCTTAAAAGCCTGTGAGCGGCCATCTAAGATACTCCACTGGTCTCATCCCTTCGAGAGCAAGGGAGAATGATGAGAACAGTATACAAGGAAAAGATTAGTCCAAAGGACTAATTGTCCACAGCTACCAAGGCCTCCACCAGACTGAGTCCAATACAGCTAGATGGTGCCCGGCTACCACCACTGACTGCTCTGACCAGGATCACAACAGAGGGTTCTGGACAGAGCTGGAGAAGGATGTAGAGCATAATTCTAACTCACAAAAAAAGACCAGATTTACTGGCCTAAAGGAGACTGGAGAAACCTCCAGAGTATGGCCCCCAGACACCCTTTTAGCTTAGTGGTGAAGTTACCTCCGAGGTTCACGGTTCATCCTGGGAGTGGACAGCCCCGTAAAACCAAATGAGACTAACGAGGTACTGCAGTCCGGTGACAAGGGCTAGAAGGCAGAAGGGGTCAAGGAAGCTGGTGATAGGGAACCCAAGGTTGAGTAAGGATATTAATGATGTGTTGTGAGATTGTTAACCATTGTCATAGGGCAACATTTGTAGGAACTGCTAAATGAGAAACTATTTTGTTCTGTAAGCCTTCATCTTAAGTGAGAATAACAGCACAATAAGAGCGTAGTCAATGTCACTGAACTGTGTATGTAGAAATTTTTGAAACGGTGTATCTTTGGCTATGTGTATTTTCATCAAAAAAAAAAAAGGTTGAGAAGTTAGAGGGTTAATATGTTGTGGGGTTGTTAACCAATGTCATAAAACAACATGTGTACTACTGTTTCATGAGAAACTATTTGTTCTGTAAGCCTTCACCCGAAGTACAATAAAATATTTAAAAAAAAAAAAAACTCGCAAAACAACACAATATATTGTTTATAGATTCATGCATATGAAGTATCAAATTTGTCATAAGTGATATATGCCAAATTCAGGAAGGGAGGGAGGAAATGGGATCAGAGAAAAGTATGCAGTAGACTAAAATGGGATCCATTATGTTTTATTTCTTTTTAAAATAATACCTGAAGAAAAAAATAGCAAAAAAATGTTAAAATTAGACATACTAGGTATTGGGTCCATGGGTTTTATTGTATTAGTCTTGTACTTCTCCTTATGATTGAAATAACTAATAATTTTAAAAAATACATACAACCACAGTTCAGATACAGTGTGCCGGTGAGTGATCTAGTTCCCACCGTCCAACCCCTCCTCCCTCCCCAAAACAAGGGAGAGGAGAAAGGAGAAGAGAGACAAGTTTAAATTACTTGTCTACAATCACACAACTAATAGGTTTCTGGGCTGATTCACCAGCCCAGGCAGCTTGTCTCTATTCCTTTTCTTCACTGCCAAACTGATGAGGCCAGTCCAAATGAACAGATTTTGTTAGTTTGAATAGTCTTTCTAATTTGGAAGGACTGACCCTAATTCTGCCCCCTTGTGTCTTTGTGAGCACACCTCGACTCATCCCCAAACTCCTTTCTTGCTGCCCACGTTCGTTTTTTCTTCACTTTTCCTAATCCCAAGAATCAGAAGCAGGTACCATGGCTTTGGCAAAAGAGTTAGAATCAGAATGAGTACCACTATAAATACGAACGGCTGAAGGTAGATGAGGCCATCCTCAAAAGGCTACCTTCTTTGAGTTGGCATCTGAAAGTTTGCCCTGTCTTCACTGTGGAAATAAGCTCATCAGACTTTCAGTTTATTACTCAAGAATTTAAGTATTTGCCAAGTGCTGTCTCTGAGCCTCCGACTGGGATCACATTTGCATGATCTGGGAGAAATTAACCCGTGATGCTGGATACCGAATGAGAACACATTACACATGATGAAAACTTAGAAACGGAAAACAAAGCCCCGAGGCTTTAAATATGTAAAGAAAGCAAGAGAGTGAACTTGAAAAAATGCAAACTGTATATCAACTAAGATACACTCATCCTAGGAAAGACTATTCCAAAGCACAACTATTCATTGGGAATGAAAACCAGAGAGGCTGAAATATCTAGGAAGTAAGAGATAAGAATGAATGTTGGTGATAAATATGAATAAGATATGAAATCTCAATGTGATATGCTAGCAAAAATGGCCATTGCTTTTTTTTTTTATTACATAAGAAAAGAGACTGTGTCCCAGAAAAAGCAAATGATCATTTATCTTCTTAAAAAAATTGATTAAACTAGACCTAGAACACACACACTGTGGCAACTCGGGGACTATTAATAAATAAAAGAATGGAAATCATTCTGAATAGGACTATCTGAATGGATAACGGGAAGGTGTCTCAGAGTAAACTAACATCTATTCAGTGCCCAGGAGGGACACAGCTCTGTGCTGGGTCACTGGGTATAAAGAGCTTCCAATCTAGTGTGATTTCACTGCTGACTGAAATCAAAAGAGAGAACATGCATTAACTTTACTGTTTTTACCTCTTGACACAAGTGAAAAACTTCCCAAGAAGCACAAATCACATACATGTTTTTTAATTTGAATCTCAGGAATTAATAAATTGGCTAACTCTAGCACAGAAGCCGCATCTGTAATAGCAGACTCTATCCCCCCGCCTTTGTCAAGAGGGCTCAGAAATATAAACCAAGTGATTAGAAAGAGAGCCCCTCTGCTGTTAGAACAGTGTGGTATACTTGGAAGACGGCCTAACAGCTCTTCCCCAAGTCTCTCTGCTGTTGTTAGAATTTGCTTTTTCATATCAAACTGCTCCTCCACCAAGGCCCTGCCCCTTCTCCCTGAATGCTATGGGGAATGGTAAAAAGTTTCAGTATGTCTCTAACCAATAGCATAGTGCCGCTTATGGTGGAAATTTCCCTCTCAGCCTCAACCCAAAGTGCAGCATGGGGTATTAGCCATGACAATTCTCAGTCTAAGACAATGAAGAGAGCTACCCATCAGAGCCGAGTGAAGTTTCCACATGAACAAGGGGACAGTGATACACTGGGGATGAAAACAAGCACCGAATAGACACATGGTGGAGAAGGGGTTCTGCGTAGGAATGACTAGGAAAGACAGTCTAGAGACCGCAGTTTGACCGAGAAGTAACCATGTGGCACCAGAGTTTTAAAAAGCGCTCTCTCTCCCTGGTCTAGGCTCAGTTCTAAGCTTAATAATAAGAGTTAATACAGATAATATTTACTGTACACCAGATACTGTCTTAAGTACCTTGTAGACATTAACTCACTTAATGACTTGACCACAATGTTATCATCATCCCTGTTTTAGAGATGAGGAAATGCAGCAGAAAGAGATAAGGGAGCTGAGTGTCACAGGGCTAGTAGTTTTGCAGAAGTGAGCCTTGAACCCGTGCAATCCAACTTAGGAAGCCAAACATGAACAATTACATCACATGCCTGCCACACTTGAGAACACAATATGAGGGCCACAAAGATGAATTAAAAAAAAAATTAAATAAGAGTTATGAGGTTAACTTTTAAAGAGTGAGCTCATTTATCCTGAAAAAAAAAAAAAAGAAAGAAAATGAAGGCGTACTCTGCAGAGGAGGAAGAGAAGGACTGGGGTGTATTTGCATTCATCTGAAACCCTTGAGGTCCAGAAGTCTGCTTGAAATAGGCATGTGGCTAATGAAGCTATTGCCTTTGCAGTTTAAATGAGTTGCTCCCACTGGAAGATTAACAATTCAAGATGGGCTTGTGCTTACTTGCACATGTTTAGTGATTATGAAAAAGTTAATAAATAAAATCCATTTTTCCTACACCGTTTTATGTTTTTTGGGCGAGAACAGGGTAGGTGTGACAGAAGAATGTGTGTTGCAAAAATAAATGATGCCAGGAAAGAAAGGGCATCCTGAGCACTTCTTTCTGTCACATGATTATATATTTTCTTCTGTATGTCTACTCACTCCCTCCCTCCCAGACTATTAGGATCTCTACTATGAAACTCTCTGCTCCATTCTGTCATTTCTGCTAATATACACGCCTTTGTGAAGCAGTGATGGTACCTCCCCTAGGGCGGCTACTGTGGCCTGACTTCCCACATTGCCCCTCTTAATCCAAGTCAATTCACACCAACTCAGTGCACCTCAACAGGTATCTAAGATGCCCTCCTAGATGTTGCAGGCACTGTGTGAGGTGCTGGGGATACAGAGATAAGTAACACACAGTTTCTCCCCAAATAAGGCCACAGTCTAACAGTAAAGAAAAGACAAATGTAAAAATAACAAGAATATACGTAGAAATAATAAATTTCAAAAAAGAAGGAAATTTGGCTGTAGAAATTCAAAGGAGAGAAAGATTATATCTGATCAAATGGTCCTGAAGAGGTTTCCTGGGGTAAACTAGGATTGGATTGGGCCCTATGTAGAATTTTGACGGGGAAAGGCATGAATGAAGAAGGCACAATAGTGGAAAAGCACAATGCATATTTGAGAAACATTGAGAAGTATAACTGGGCTAGAACATAAGATGCATATGTGGTACAAATGGCCCATAAAGTTGAAAAATAAGTTGGAGCCATATCGTAGAAGATTTTAAAGTTTTAAGAGTTTTTGACAAATGTAACCATTAAGACTCCCACCCAGAGGAGAGGTTGAAGATAATATACTAATATAATATATTTACTATTTCAATATAATATATTTCAGAGGCCTGTCTTTGCCCATGGAAGACATAAGGCAAAAGAACGCAAATGAATCCACATGGTCCATTACCTCAGGAGAAAAGCAACCCCATACGATGTTGTCTATGAAGATGGTGGCCACAGTGCCAGTGTTTGGGGGCCTTCTCTGCCATCTGTCCTTAATATTAAAAACTTCCTTCTCATCCTGTGGTTATGCTCCTAGGCTCAGGAAATCTCTCCAGATTCTGCTTCTCTGCTCATTTCTCCTGTCTGATTTCTACCCAACTGCTCCTCACTTAGTTTCTATCTCTGCCCAGTCCCTGAAAATTGGCACTCCAGTCGACAAGACTCCTGGACTCTTCATTGCAATGTTGCCCTAGGAAGATGCCTCCAGATCCCTCTGGTTGCACACTGTGATGGTTAAGGTTGTGTGTCAGCTTGGCTGGGCCATGATTCTCAGTGGTTTGGCAGTCATATGATGTTGTGATTACTTTCATGATGAGATTTAACATACTGTGATCACCTCCATAACGGAATGTGCCATGAGTAGACAATCGGTTGAAAGGGAGTTTTCTTGGGCATGTGGACTGCATCAAATATAAGTGGACATTCTGGCAAGGCTCCTGGGCTTTTGCTCACTCTGGATCCTGCAACTGGCTCCTATTCGTCTGACCTTGGGTTCTCAGGACTTGAGATAGCAGCTTCTCTGCCATCTTGCCTGCTGATCGTGGGATTTGTCAGTCTTCACAGCCTGCGAGCAAGCGCCCTATTCTCTGACCTGCTGATCCTGGGTTTGCCAGCCCTTGCCGCTACTTGAATCAGGAGATGCCTCTATCCTGACCCACAGACTTGGGACATTCCAGTTTCTACAACCTCATGAGCCATTTCCTTCACATAAATCTTTCTTTATATATATTTATACACTTTACTGGTTTTCTTCTCTAGAGAACCCAGACTAAGACACACATTCTTCGGACCAAGAGACATTTAAAAAAAAAAAAAAATAGAACCCGTTGCTGTCGAGTCGATTCCAACACATAGCGGCCCTATAGGGTTTCCAAGGAGCAGCTGGTGGATTCGAACTGCCGACTTTTTTGTTAGCAGCCTTAACACTTAGCCACTGTGCCACCAGGGCTCCTTTACAGACCCATTATTATCCAGGCCAGCTTCTGAAACCCCTTGGGTCTGGGTTCTCAGAACCCAAAGATCAACAGACACTGTTAACTCACAGAAGTACCTTCAAGTGTCTCTAGTTCCCAGGCTTTATGGAAAGATTGAAATTGTCCAATGTTAGTAGCTGGAGTCATGAGCCTGTAGAACCCCAGGATAGGTAGACTCTTTGGAGTTCATCTATTCCAATATTCCTTGTTTTATTCGGGGAACAAATATGTTAAGTAGCATATTCAAAGATATGAAAAGGGGCAACCAGAGCTGGCATCTCCTGACTGTCAATCCAATAGATGTTTGTCAGCAGTTAAAATGTATACAGTGCTATCAATCTAAATTACAGATGAAATCAAGACCACAGAGACTGAAGAATTTTTATCCATATATTATGCACTTTATTATATCATTCTGCATTGTTCATTAAATCATCTTGGCTTTCTAAACTGATTGAAATTCTTGTAGGGCAGGAACTACACTATCTTCCTGCATCTCCAGCTGCTCATCATGTTGCTAGACACAATTTTTGCATCCTTTGTATTTAAATATATGATACAGTATATTATCAATGTTCTATTAGGAGGGTAAGATTGTAAGCAGCCTTTTAAACTTTTTTAAATATTGGTAACTTTGATATATTAATACTATTCTCTTACCAAAGTAAATGAGAGCTAATGTCCTCATCCACCACTAGCAATTAAGGAAGTCTGGGGTAATTCCTATATCTGCAAATGAGGAAACCAGATGTATCATTTCTCAGCAGTAATATGCTCACTAATCCTTTATTAATACATATTTTCTTTGCTGAAGGAGCCCTGGTGGTGCAGTGGTTAAGAATTCGGCTGCTAACCAAAAGGTCAGCAGTTTGAATCCACCAGCCACTCCTTGGAAACCCTATGAGGGCAGTTCTACTCTGTCCTATAGGGTTGTTATGTGTGGAAATTGACTCGATGGCAATGGGTTTTTCTGAATTAAGCAAGGTGTCTCCCTGCCTCTTTCTAACTATCCCTAGTTTCTACTTTTTTATCTGCAACAAAGCTATAAGTGAAGAGGGAGTTCTTAATCTAGAATCTGGTACCTTGAACGAAGTGGAAGTCACTTCCTCTTTCACACTCACAGAAGTAATGGCTTCAATGAGCTTTCCCCAGTGTTGGGGAGAATTAATGGCAGATTGCTGACTTTGTAAGACCCATATGAATTAGGACATCGTGAGCAATGGTCTCAACTTTTTCCTCCACTCCTAAACCAGAATATATTTGAAACCCTAGTACCTGAGTATAACATTTTTTTCAGAATTTTAGAGAAAATGGATTAATAAATATTAGCACAAATTGTCACACTTATTATAATAAATATATTCCATTTTCCTTCAAATCACTCTTGACACCTTCATGGTTAAATATAAAAACAAATAAATGAACAAAAATTTCCCAGCACCTCCAGCATTTGAAAGTAGAATTTGCTGGGCTGTAAAACCAGTGAGTTATCTGTCATGCAGCTTAATTTTGTCATAAAATGCTAATCAGCCTTTCTGTCACTTTGCTCTTGCCCCATATCTTTTTATGAGAACATTAACATGGTTATTACAGAGCAGAGACTCTTATGACTGCAAACATACTTAAAATTTATGTATATTTTTGTCCAAAAAAAAAAAAGTTCCACCAAGAGCCCCAAACTCCTAGTTAACCATAATCCTAGTTTCTGGCAAGGAGGCATAAGCCTGCTGCACCATCTGCATGGTGGCATCACGTAGCCAGGGCCACGTGGCTTCCTTTTGCTCAGACTTGTTCTTCCTGAGCGAGATCAAGCTTCAGGCCTTTCCTCCCATTTTAGCATAGAGCAGCTGAGGCTTCTTTGTAGAATGGTAAAACACAGGCTATATTTTAGTCCCCATTTTTTACCTGCAACAAGACTGTTGAAAACTGGCTCCTTTTTAACAATCCCTCCACTGGAAATATAGACCCTGGAAGATAGTTTCTCAACAGTCTTCAGAACTGGACTCTCTTCCCTGAAATTAAAGCAGTATGGACACCAGACCCTGGGTGGTGCAAACAGTTAACACGCTCAGCTGCTAACCAAAGGGTTGGACGTTCAGGTGTTCCCAGAATCCCCTTTGAAGAAAGGCCTGGTGACCTACTTCCAAAAAGTCAGCCATTGAAAACCCTGTGGAGCACCGTTCTACTCTGACACACATGGAGTTGCCATGGGTCAGAATCAACACCTGTTTTTTTATGGATACCAGAAAGCCTTCCCACACATGCGCAATCTACATTCCACTAAGGAACCACTGTGGGGGCGGATAATTCTTTCCAGAACTGGGCCTTTACTAGGGCTGTCAGGCATTTTACATTTTGGTAACTCATCTTGTGGCCCAGGAACAGGCTACTGTCCTACAAAGGCATTTTTTGTACCACGAAATATGTGTTTTGAACTCAGACAGTGCTTTGAGTCTTGGCTCCATCACTTGCTGTGGCGACGGTTCTCGTCAAGTCATTTATCTTTCCTGAGCCTCTGTGGTTGTTGTGTTATTTGAGAAGCTGTTCTAAAGATTAGAAAGGAAATATGAACACTACTCAGTACAAAATAATAGTAACCACTCTTATTATTACAATTGATTTGCAGTCAGAAGTGAGTTTGGTGTTTAATTGCATTAACTGTCCTCTAGTATAATTCCTTCTGTCCTTCATCTAGATTTCAGTCTTCTTTTTGTTCATTCCAAGTCTCCTGTTTTGCATGTTTTTATCTGGGCTGCCAGGGTCCTCTTTGGAAGTAGAGTATATTTTCTAAGTAAATGTTTAACTGTCTTGTCCAAAAAAGGAAAGCAAAGAGGGTCTCCAGTGTTCCTGAATGTTTAATGCCTGCTTTTTTATTCTAACCAGAGTGTCAGGGAAATCAGCCTTCTCACCATGAGCATGTCACCTTTGCCCCAGTTAGTCACCAGCCCAGAAGTCTGTATATAAATTCCACTTTAAATAACACCCAACATTTGAATGTAAAATAAAAATTTTAAAATTCAGTCATTCTCATGTTTAGTGACCTGCAGGCAAGCTATTCAGATGACTTTGAAAACACTTTTACTTTTCGTCTATGTATCTTTGGGACTGTGCAGATCCACCCTAAATTATAATAATGTTATTGATGATCATAATTATTATAATAAACTGATTTAGACATATCAGGAATTATCAGAATTGCCAAGCTGGTTGGAGCAAAGGTCCATGACAGACAGGCCTGTCTCCTTTATCACACTTCTCCTTTGCTGCTACCTGGCCTCTTGTGGGGCAGCTCAAGGGGATCCTGGCTGGGAAGCCTGCAGGGGAGCTGCAGGAGCTCTGAGCACCCCCCACAAGTGAGCCTCTGTGCTCCCTGCCTGTCCTGACTGTGGCTGTGAGATGTCCAAGCAATCAGAAGTCAGTTGTCATCAAGAAGAAAATCCCTGTCCAGAGTCAAATTGTGTCACTCGGGAGGAAAAATCAATACCAACTGTCTCTCAGATATTCCTGATTTGGCAGAACCTTCCCCTCCCTTGCCTGCTCACTCTCAGTCGCTACGTTATTATGCTGATACAGGTAGTCAACGCAAAAGGAAAATGTAATCCCACCACTGAGCCTGGCTCATCATTCACTCCCTGACATTCTCCCCAGTCTGAAAGAGCAGGAAAGAAACACTTCAGTGTATAAGTTTGAATGAATTTTATAATTTCTTCTTTAACATAAGTGAATGCTATCCTCTATTCACTATCTCAGTCTCCAAATGCAAACTGAGTTCCCCCTTTCTTTGCTCTGCTTCCTTTTCAAGAACTCATTAAAGGCTCACAAAAGGTGATGGCTTGCAGATTGGCGCTGGGACCCTCTCCTGGTTCTGACCCATGTTCGTAGAGGGTGATAAGCATCAGTAATAATAACAGGACACAGACACAAGCTGCTCAGCATAGACAGCCTAATAAGCATCCGAGTAAGCAGACCTGATCCGGGAGGAAGAAACTGTTATGGTCATTGCATATTTTATTCTCATCAAGAACTACTTCCTTTGTAGGTCAGTGTCTGTAGAATTTGCCTCCTCCAAGAATTACTCAACCTTTTCACGGGTGTGGGAGAGAAGGTGTTTTCTTTTTCTTTTTGGTAGCAGATCTATTTACTATTTGTGGACTAACTCTGAGAAAGCCCCAAATATGTAACATATTTCATACTTCCTTTTAGGTATGGCAGAAACACAATCTGGAATGGGTAGGCATTATATTCAATCCCAGTAGCTTTAACTCTGGATGAAAGCGGGCAGGATAACACAGGATTAGATAAAGGAAAATGATAGTGCATTTTCTGGTTTGCAAAAGAAGCACTAAAATTTTGGCTCAGTTCCTGTTGACTGCACTGTCGAGCAGCCCAACAAAGCAGATTTTAAAAAAAAATTCCTACAAATATTCAAGGAAAAAATTATTGCTGATTTTATTTTAGAAATAGTTCTGGGAAAATCTCCAAAGAAGTGTGAGGTTTCTGTGTCCTCTGGCTGATGACATGACACCGCCCTAGGCTGGGGGAGGGTAGAGTGCAGGACAACAGAGTAATTGATAACCGCTGAAGTTACAGAGACCAGGACACCGGGCTCACACCTGCATCAAAAAATATTGAATCCAAAAAAGTCATCTCTGTAAGAGACTTCAGAGGTGATCAAATCCAACCTTCTCATTTTGCGGTTGAGGAACCTAAGGCTCCAATTGTTTGAGACTCTGATGCAAGAACAAGTAAATTAGCTGCAGAAATGTGATTAGAACTCAGGCAGCATGACCTGGAATCCAGGGCTTCTCACTGTGCTGCACTCAGTAGCAAGTATCAGAGAAGAGGAAACAATGTCTCCAGATGCCCCCCAGAAATTGACCCCACAATCCAATTCCTGTGATGAATGGGCAGCCAGTGCCTTCTTTTACGAGAGCAAATAGGACACACCAGTACATGCTTTGGTGGCGTAGTTGTTAAGAGCTACAGCTGCTAACCAGAAGGTCAGCAGTTTGAATCCACCAGGTGCTCCTTGGAAAATCTATGGGGCAGTTCTACCCTGTCCTATACGGTCACTGTCAGTTGGAATTGACTTGACAGCAATTGGTTTGGTTTTTTACTTTATTTTTTAAAGTATATACCTGAAATACCAGAAATAATACTGCCAAGAGTTGCCAGTCAAAACAAGAAACCATTAAGGGACAGCTCGACAAACTTACCTTAGAAACTGAGCCTGTACATCACTCTTTGTAGAACCTTTATTTGTACTTAAAGAAGTGCTGAAACAAGAGCAAATGGTATATTACTTGATTGTTTATTTTAATGTGCTTATTTATAATATGCTTCTTGAATTTATTAGCTTTGTAATTTTCTGCTTTTGATTTTATTAATTTCCAATGTTATATTTATCAATCCCCTTCTTCTACTTTATTTAGACGTCTAAAGTTACTAAAGTCTATGTATGCTAATGTGTTTCAGTCTATCACCTTTTGATAGTTTTTGCTGTATTTACTTTGATGCTTTTTTTTTTAATATTTTATTGTGTTGTAGGTGAAAGTTTGCACAGCAAATTAGGTTCCCATCAAACAATTTTTATACAAATTGTTCTGTGACATTGGTTACAATTTCTCAAAATTCTCATTATTTCCATTCTGTTTGTTCTGTTTCCATTGATCTAGCTTCCCTTCTCCTCTTTGCCGTCTCTTCTTTGCTTTTGACCATTTGGTCTCCTACAGTTGATTGTTTAAGGAAGCACAATACTCACAGGGTGATATTGTTTATTTTATAAGTCAATCTATCATTATTCTTGAAGAAGTACAGCCAGAAAGCTCATTAGAAGCAAGGATAGTGAGACTTTGTATCACATACGTTGGACATGTTATCAGGAGGGACCAGTTCCTGGAGAAAGACATCATGCTTGGTAGAGGGTCAGTGAAAAAAAGGAAGACCCTCAACAAGATGGATTGACACAGTGGCTGCAACAATGGGCTCAAGCATAACAATGATTGTCAGGATGGCACAGGATCAGGCAGTATTTCATTCTGTTGTACATGGGGTTATTTTGAGACGGAACCAAACCTGATGGCACCTAACAACAACAATCTATTATTTGGCAGAAGGATGACCTCCAGGAAAGGCTTCAGTGCCAAGTTCAAAGGGTATCTTAGGACAATAGTCTTGGGGTTCCTCTAGTCTCTAACAGTCCAGTAGATCTAGCCTTTTTTTAGGAATTTGATGGTTTTTTCTACATTTTTCTCCCATTCTATCCAGGATCTTCTGTTGTGTTCCTGGTCAGAACAGTCAGTAGTAGTAGTTGGGTACCATCTGGTTCTTTTGGTCTCAGGTTAGAAGATTCCGTGGTTCACGTGGTCTGTTAGTCCAGTGGACTAGTTTCTTCTTTGAGTCTTTGGTTTCCTTCATTCTCTTTTGCTCCAGACAAGTAGAGACTAATAGTTGAATCTTAGATGGCCACTGGCGAGCTTTTAAGACCCCAGATGCTATTCACCAAACTAGGGTGTAGAACATTAACTTTATGAACTATGGTATGCCAATTGACTAAGTTATCGCACAAGACTATGGTCCTAAGCCTTTTAATCCAGTAAACTAATCCTACAAGTTGTTTGAATATGTCTAGAAAGTCTCTATGACTGTGTCTTCTATGTGCTATATTATATACAGAGAGATGTATATGCAACACACACAAACATGTATATACATATACCTACAAATACACCTATACATGCACATGCATGCACTCACATATGCCTTCCTATACACATATATGCATACATATCTACCTATGTAACCACACACATATTTTTTGGTTGCTATTACTGTTGTTGCAACAGTGTATGTGTTATAGCATTTACCAAAGTTGTCCCTTTTTCTTGTGTCAAGTTGTGCAGACTTCACCCATATTTGGTATTGTCTTTCCCATCACCAAAAATAACAAGCATCTACTGTCTAGAAGGTGATTCCTCCTCCCTTACCCTCCCACCCCTGATAACCATCAAAAAACGCTTCTTTCTGTGTGTGTATCTATTCTTGACTTTTTATAATAGTGGGACCATACAATATTTATCCTTTTATGATCAACTTATTTCATTCAGCATAGTATCCTCTAGATTCATTCATATTATAAGATGTTTGGCTGACTCCTTATTGTTCTTTATAATTGTGTAATATTCCATTGCATGTATGTACCACAATTTGTTTACCCATTCATCTGTTGATGGGCACTTAGGTTGTTTCTATCTTTTTGGTATTGTGAATAATGCTGCAATGAACACTGGTGTACATATGTCTATTTGTGCCAAGGCTCTTCTTTCTCTAGGACACACACCTAGGAGTGGGATTGCTGGATCATGAGGTATTTCTATTTCTAGTTTTTTGAGGAAGCACCATACCATTTTTCATAGTGGTTGTACCATTTTACAATTCCACCAGCAGTATATAAGAGTTCCACTCTCCCCACCACTTCACCACCATTTGTTATTTTCTTTTTTTTTTTTTTTTTTTTTTTTTGATCATTACCATTTTTGCAGGGTTGAGATGAGATCTCATTGTAGTTTAGATTTGTATCTCTCTAATGGCTAATGATCATAAGCATCTTTTCATGTGTTTGTTGGCCTCCTGAATGTCCTCTTTGGTGAAGTGTCTGTTTATATCTTTTGCCCATTTTTTGATTGAATTGTTTGTCTTTTTGGTGTTGACTTGTTGAAAGTTTTCTTTTTATTATTGAGGTATTAAAGAATTCTATAGATTTGAGAGATTAGACCCTTGTCAGATATGTCATTGCCAAAGATTATTTCCCAGTATATAGGTTCTCTTTTTACTCTTTTGGTAGTCTTTTGATGAGTATAAGTATTTAATTTTTAGGAGGTCACAGTTATCTAAATTATCTTCTGTTGTTTGTGTATTTTTAGTTGTGTTTGATAGGTTATTTATGCTGAAAATTAGGTCCCCTAGTTTTGTCCCTATATTAGCTTCCAGGAGCTTATACTTTTAGATTAACTTTTAGGTCATTGATCCATTTTCAGTTAGTTTTTGTGCGTGGTATGAAGTATGGATGTTGTTTCATTTTTCTGCAAATGGATAAACAGTTTTTCCAGCAGCATTTGTCAAATAGATAGTTTCTTCCACATTGAATGGACTTCAACCCTTTGTTGAAGATCAGTTGCCCATAAATGGATGGATTCACATTCTATTTGTCTATGTGTCTGTCATTGAACCAGGACCAGGCTATTTTTATTACTCTGGCTGTACAGTAAGTTTTGAGATATGGAAGTGTGAGGCCACCTACTTTGTTTTTCTTCTTCAGTATTGTCTTAGCTATTTGGGGCCTCTTTCCTTTCCACATAAAGATGGAGATTAGTATTTACATTTTATTAAAGAATTTGTTGGGATTTGGATCAGAATTGTATTATATCTATAGATTGCTTTGAGTAGTATTGACATTTTCAGAATGTTAACTCTCCCAACCCATAAGCATGGGATGTTTTTTTCCATTTATTTAGGTTTCTTTTGGTTTCTTGCAGTAGTGTTTTATAGTTTCCCTTGTGTAAGTCTTTTACATCCCTGGTTAGGTTTATTCCTAGGTATTTAATCCTTTTGGAGGCTATTATGAATTGTATTGTGTTCTTCATTCCCTTCATGGAGTTCTGCTTGTGAGTGTAAAGGAATCCAAGTGATTTTTGTGTGTTGAACTTGTACCCTGACTCTTTGCTGAATCCTTCTGTTAGTTCCAGAAACTTTCTTGTAAAGTCTCTGGGATTTTCCTATGTATAGGATGATGCCATCTGTGAATAAGGATCGTTTTAGTTCTTCCTTCCCAATCTGGATGTCCTTTATTTCCCTTTCTAGACTTATTGCTCTAGTTAGGACTTTCAGTACAATATTGAGTAAGAGTGGTGATAAAAGGCATCCTTGTCTTGTTCCCATCCTTAAGGGGAATGCTCTCAATCTTTCTCCTTTGAGAATAATATTGGCTGTTAATTTTGCATATATGCCCTTAATTAGGTTGAGGAATTTCCCTTCTATTCATATTTTGCTGAGGGTTTTTTTCAGGAAAGGGTGCTGGATTTTACCAAATGCCTTTTCTGCATTGATTGAGATGATTATGTGAGTCTTTTCCTTTGTTTTATTTATGTGGTGAATCACGTTGGTTAATTTTCTAATGTTGTAGCATCCTTGATTCCTGGTATGAATCCCACTTGATCATGATGGATTATTTTTCTGATATGCTGTTGAATTCTGTTGAGAATTTTTGCATCTATATTCATGAGGGATAGTGGTCTAATTTTCTTTTTTTGTGGTATCTTTGCCTGGCTTTAGTATCAGGATTATTCTGGCTTCATAGACTGAATTAGGGAGTATTCCTTCCTTTTAAGTGCTCTGGAATAGTTTGAGTAGAATTGATGTCAGCTCTTCTCTGACCAGTTGGTAGAATTCTCCAGTGAAGCTATCTGGACCAGGACTTTTCATTGTTGTTGTTGGGAGTTTTTTTTTTTTTAATAACATCTTCAGTTCCTTCTTTTTTTATGGGTCTGTTCAGATTTTCTACCTCTCTTTGGGTTATTTTTGGTAGGTAGTGTGTTTCTAGAAATTTATCCATTTCTTCTAGGTTTTCAAATTTGTTGGAGAACAATTTTTCATAATGTCCTGTTATGATCCTCTTTATCTCAGTTGGGTTTGTTATAATCTCACCCATTTCATTCCTTATTTTGGTTACTTTCATCTTCCCATTTTTTTCACTTGTAAATTTGACCAGTGGTTTGTCAATTTTATTGATGCTGTCACAGAACCAACTTCTAGTCTTGTTGATTCTACTTTTTTCTCTTTTCTATTTCATTTATTTCTGCTCTGATCTTAATTATATTCTTTCTTCTGGTAACTGTGGTCTTCTTTTGCCATTCCTTTTCTATTTGTTCAGATTGTTGGGTTAAGTTATTGATTTTGGACCTTTCTTCTTTTTCGGTATGTTCATTTATTACCATAAATATTTCTCTGAGCACTGCTTTTGCTGTGTCTCAAAAGTTTTGGTATGTCCTGTTTTCATTCTCATTTAATTCTAAGAATTTTTTAAATTTCAGTTTTAATTTCTTCTATTAGCCAATAGTTTTTAAGTAAGGTTTTCATGTATTTAATTTGTTTCTTTGTTCTTTGTGATTGATTTCTAGCTTTATACCATTATGGTCAAAGAAGATGCTTTGTATTATTTCAATGTCTTTTAATTTATTGAGGCTTGATTTGTGGCCTAAAATATGGTCTATTCTGGAGAATATTCCATGTGCACTGAAGAAGAATGTGTACTGTGCTGCTGTTGGGTGATGTGTTCTGCATATGTCTATGAAGTCAAGTTGTGTTATTTAGATCTTCTATGTCTTTGCTGAGTTTCTCTCTGGTTGTTCTGTCCATCATCAAAAGTTGTGTGTTAAAGTCTACTACTGTTATTGTAGAACCCATCTATTCCCCTTTTCTGTTCTGTTAGAGTTTGTTTTCCATATTTTGGAGTTCTGTCATTGGGTACATAAATATTTTATTATTGTTGTGTCTTCTTGGTGAATTGGCCTTTTAACCATTATATAATGCCCTTTCTTTGTCTCTTATAATGGATTTTAACTTAAAGTCTGTTTTATTGGAAATTATTATTGCCACTCCTGTTCTCTTTTGGTTACTGTTTGCTTGATTTTTTTTTTTTTTTCATCCTTTGATTTTTAACCTATTTATGTCATTGTCTTTCATGATATCTGTGAAGTTTTCTGATAATATATCCTTAAAGATTCCTTCTGTATTTTATTTTTCTACTCCTAGAAGTCTTATAATGCATAAATTATTCCTCTTGATGGTGTCACACATAACCCGTAAGTTTTCTTCATTTTTTTTTGTTCTCTTTTTAAATTAGTATAAAAGAATTTGTCTTCTATTTTGCTTATTCTTCCTTCCATTGATTCAGTTCTACTTCTGTATCCTTCCATTGAGTTATCCCTTTCTGATATTTTATTGTTAATCTTCTGTATTTTTAGCTGTTGGTTTTGTATGGTTTCTAATTGTCTGTTTAGTTTGTCATTTTGTTCTTGAATATTTTTCCTTAATTCTTCTGTGTGTTATCTATGTTTTCCTTGATCCCTTTGACGAGCCGAAATATAAGTCTTTGACTTCCTTATCATGTAGTTCTATTACCATTTCTTCTTCGGGAAGGTTTTCTCTTCGTTTATTTTGCTCACTTCTTTGAGCCATCTTATGCTGTTTCTTCATATGATGTGTTATTGTCTGCTGTCTCTGAGGCATTAAGGTCTTAATTTATTTATTTATATGCTTATTTATTGATTGTCTGTCTGTTTGTTTTGTCCTGATTCTTTTGTTTGGTTTGTTTTGTTTTACTGTATCAGGAGCTGTTTCTTCTCTTTCTGTTTAGAATGTCTTTTTTTGTATTATTTTGATAGTTGTTTTGTGATGCTGATCTGCTTGTGCCTTTGGTGGTGTCGGTTGACTGGATGTGATTTCCTTTCACTAGTGAGTATGGTGGGTCACAAGTATGTTTGAGTCCTCTGTGGTTAGACTCAAACGTCTTCCCTTACAGGATTGAGTGGAGGTGGGAGAGTAGGTCTTTCCCTGATATTAAATGACAAGTGTTGGGTGGTCAGGTCCCTTCATAGCCTTTGGAGGACCACAGGGTCCTTCTGGGTTTGTGCTAGCAGTTAGTATGTCTTCTGGAGATCAGGACAGGACATGTCCACAACCACTGTGAGGGAGTGCTACCAAATGGACGAAATAGGCCCTCTGTGCATACACAACTTGGCATCTCAGTAAGTGGTGGGGGATCAAGGAGTTTCAGTGAATGTGCATCCAGCCTGTCAGAACTGTCTGGGTGTGGGATGTGTGATTCTGTAGCCAGGAGGATGTTGCATGAAGGCATTAGGATCTCCTGCTTGTCATTTGGCAGAGGTGCAGATGGTATCTGTTGAGATGTGGTGGACATTACTGATGAGGCAATGTGCTTGCCCGGATGGTCACCAGGCATGGGTACAGGGAGCATTCTCACTTGTCACCAGATTATGGGTGATGCAGGTGTGCACTGCCAGTTGCCAAATGGTCAGGGGGGGTTGCATCAGTCACCAGTCTCTGGACAGGTGGCATGGGAGCTCACACCACCAGTTGCTGTGCAGGGAAGGGGGGGGGTGGGGACTCATGCCACCATTCACCCGGTAGGTGGCAGAAGAGTGTGCCACCAGTCATTGGGGGAGCAGGGTTATGAGGGAAAGCAGGCAGGGTGGGTGCTCACCTCTGGTCACCAGTCCAGTAGTGTGGGAGCACACATCACAGATCACTGCATGGGTGGGGCAGCAAAGGAGTGCAGGTGGGGCATGCAACCACAGGTTGCTGGAGTGACCAGGGGGCTGGGCATTGCATGTGTGTGACTGATTGTCAGTCTGGCACAGACCATTGACCACCTGGCAGGAAGGGTGGTATGGGGGGGCAGGCTGCATGCACTGCCAGTCATCAGTCTAGTGGCACAGAGTGCATATTGTGGACCGCTTCGCAGGGGGGCAGCTAGAAGATGGTGTCACCGGTCACTGGATGGATGGGGCAGTGCATGTTACTGGTTGTGGGTGGGGCAGGAGGGAGTGGAGGCTTGAGCTGCCGGTCGTCGGATGGGTAGAGTTTGGGAGCAAACTGCTGGTCACTGGGAGGTGGGAAGAGGGGAGGGAGCGTGCTCCTCCAGTCACCAGTGTGGGCACTGGGGCACTTCCAATCGAGTGCAGTCAGCAATTAGGGTCCAGCCCTAATCAAATGAGAGGGAGGCCTCTCCGGATTCTGGTATTTTCCAGCCACCATTCCACGGATCCTCCCCTCTTTGGGTGCCTTCAGCCCAAATGACCAGGGAATGTTGTTGATGAGTAGTTCTGTCCCTATTTTCTGACTCCTTCCTTGCTCTGTGGTTGCCTGGATTCCTAGAGCCCTCGCCTGCCTTCCTGCACTTTCCCTCTTCACATCTGGTTCATGTTCTGCTCACCTTGCTTCACTTCAGATTTACCTATAGAGTATCTCTATCTCCTACTGGGGATTCCATGAATTTTCCTTCCTGTGCTCCTCATCTGGGAACATTGCTCACTTTGTCTCAAGATGACCACACTGCACTAGGCCAGGTGGCAGGGCACCTATGATCCGTCAGTATCCTCGTTTACTGTTTTCATTCGGTTTCTCCATCCATTCGATGGTGATCTAATTCTTCATCCTCTATTTTCTGCTCAGCGTTTCTAAACTGTCGTCTGTATCTGTTTCATTTGGTTTCTTGCATCTTTGCTGTAAGGGGATGTCATGGTGTGTCTGACTAAGCTGCTAACTTGAGCCATCTTTCTGATGTTATGCTATTTGATTGAATGATCACTAAATCTGCATTGGGAATAGAATTTTCATGATTTTAATATATTCTATACCAACCAAAGGAGTTCAAGATTAATTTCATATAAATAAGAGAAGGACACTAGTTGGAAAGTTGGCTGATATTAACTGGAGAACTGAGCCTGACTGAGTGCTACCTCTTGTTTAAAGGCTTCCCCAAACTTTGCTGGCCCAAGTGACCTTCCCTCCCACAAGAAACTCAAAACAGTCGGACTGCACCTCTCTCGTCACTCTTAATGTCTTCTACCTCATAGTAGTAGTTGAAGAACTTGCTATAAGGCTGAAGATGTTTCATCTTTATAGCCCTCATAGCACTGAGACATTTCATTACTTTGCTTCTAACAGAGGCTTAGTGAATAGCTGAGGACCTGTATTGATTCATCAGAATAACGGTTTCAGTAGCCTTCTAGCACATGCTCCCTAATGACACAGATAAAGACCTTAGTTGACGTTCTTTCTATTATGGCACCAGATGCTGGGTCTACATCCCTAACATTCCTTTTTATTTAATGCTTTATTCTCAAACATAGGAGAGTAAAGGAACTTTCAACCACATGGGCCCATCATCACATTTGACTTGGAGTACAAGAGGTTTCGAGAATTTACTTATGTGGTCCGTATACCACTATGGAAGAGAGAGGAAGAGAACAGTAAGTTGGTGTATACATGATAAGTGGACAAAAGCTCAGAAGCAAACCCTTGCCTTAGTCAATAAAAATAGCCTCAGAACATGAACTATCCCTTGACAAGGGAGGATGTTGTAGTGAAAGATTAGAAATGTACAGTGAGGAAAGAACTTTGAAGAAATAGTCTTCTAGGCAACTCTCAGACAGCCAGAAGGAGGTTTTCCATTTTCTGCCTTAAAACTGTAGGAAACATTAAAAAATAAAATAAAATGTACCTGCCAGGTAACTTCAAAGAGAGGGTGGCCTTTTCATTTCTAGGAAGAGAAATTTCATAAAGGTAGCCATAATTTCCAATGTTACTGCATTATACCAAATGATACAATACTAGCTACTAATAACAATGGGGACAAAAGTGGGCACCCAAGCTTCATTGGGATTGAGCTCTGGGTATGAGACACCAGACTATGGGCAGTAAGAGAAGGCCTGAGATGTCTCTTCAGGAAGCAAATCAATTTTGCTACTGATAACTGCTCAGTCTGGCCTGGATCAGCAGTGGTCAGTTCTGGCCAGAGGACAAGAATTGGAGGGAAAAAGGAGAGCTTGTACAGCAGGAGAGAAAAATGACTAGCCATCTCTTAGTTTCAGTATCCACTAGAGAGAGGGATTATAATAAACACCAACACCTGCTCTTGAGTTACACTTGTGTTTTCTATAATTTGTAGTTTAAGTAAGTTTTGAGCAATAAGCTATAAGCATTTAGAAAAATGTTTGGTATGTAATAAAAACTTAGTGTTTTTTGAATACACAAAATAAAATAAAGAAACTATAAGTAATTCTTTTCAAGGTAATTATTTTGCTCTTATTTCATCCTTTTGCTGGCTTGATAGTGTCCTAAGTCAATATTGTAAAGGAGAAAGACCAAATCTATATTTACTATTACTATCCTGGTGTCAAGACTTTGGCTCACTTACTTTGGACAGGTCAACGGGATAGACCAATCATTAGAAAAGGACATCTGGGTTACTGTTAAGGATTGAATTATGTCCCCAAAAAATGTATGTCATATTGGCTGGGTCATGACTCCCAGTATTGTGTGATTGTCCACAATTTTGTCATCTGATGTGATTTTCCTGTGTTGTAAATCTTACCTCTATGATGTTAATGAGGCAGGAATAGAAGCAGTTATGTTAATGAAGCCTGCAATCTACAACATTAGGCTGTGTCTTAAGTCAAACTCTTTTGAGATATAAAAGAGAATCGAGCAGAAAGATGGGGTGGAGGCGGGAGCCTCATGCCACCAAGAAAGCAGTACCAGGAGCACAGTGCATCCTTTGGACATGGGGTTCCCGTGCAGAGAAGCTCCTAGAGCAGGAGAAGATTGACTACAGGAACCTTCCCCCAGGTGAGAGAGAGGCCAGTGGAGAGAGAGGGTCTTCCCTTGGAGCTGACATCCTGAATTTGGACTTCTAGCCAACCAGACTGAGAGAGAATAAACTTCTGTTTGTTGAAGCCACCCACTTGTGGTATTTCTCTTATAGCAGCACTAGGTAACTAAGACAGGTAGTAAAGTGAAGCGTCCATGAAGGTGAGGGAGACCCCTGGTACAATGGATTGAAACAGTGGCCGAAACAGTGGATTAAAACATAGCAATGATCACGAAGATGGTGCAGCACCAGGCAATATTTTGCTCTATTATACATAAGGTCACGATGAGTCAGAGTAGACTCAACAGCAACTAACAACAGCAACATCCTGGTGTACCCATAAGGTAGCTTTAACAAGCACTCCTTATATTTAAATTGAGGCATTCGTTTCCTTTTAAATGCCATGGTTGGACCAGGAGAAGAAGAAGAAGATAGCTGTTACAGTCATAGAATTCCGTAACCCCAGTCTAAGGTAAAGCTGAAATAATATCCCAGGGAAGTCAGGAGGTACATAGATAAAGGAGTACAGAAAAATGTAGCAACGAGGAAAATAAGGGATTAAGTGTAAACACATCTTTCTTTCTGTGAATTCTGTGGCATATAGCTGAGTGCTTTCTTCCCCATCATTTCAGTTTAACCCTTCATCTATACTGGGTTGTTTTACTTTAAAACTGTTCCCTATAATCAAGCAGTAATATTGACCCAAGTGCTTCCAGTTCCAGTGGCAGATTAAAAGCAAAATAACAGTGGTGCAAATTTCACGTAGACGTGAGGCCGCTATTTTTCTCTTCTCAAAATTACAGGGAACAAAGGTAAAAAGTGGAATAGATATATAATGAATATTTTTTTAAAAATATATTCATTTGCTTAATTAGGAAATATTTATTAAGCACCAACTGTGTGCAAGGCACTGGTTAGATGCTAGGAAGACAGGGGTGGAAAAGCCAGGCACAGTCCTGTCCTCATGGAGCTTACTGTCTAGCAGGACAGATAGATATTAAACAAATAATCTCATAACTCTGTGACAAGTTTTGCAAATGAAAAGTATAGTGTGAAATAAATACAAGAATAAAAGTGTGAAATATGGTAGAAACGGGTCTATCTCGCATGAAGAAATCAAAGCATTTGAAGCCATAAAAAAAAAAAATTTAAAGTTAGTCTCTCAGTTTAACATCACATCTGCAAAAATAATTTGAAAACACTTATAAAAAGCTTTTGAATGTGTTCTTTCTAAAGTATAACCACTGAACAAAAGCCACTGGATGAAAAATATATAAATATCATAACTGCCTATAATAGGAAAGAAGAAATTCTGACTGTAACTATTACTATACTATTACTGTAACTTCCTCTAGGAAATCTTGGTACTTGGTCCCTCAGTCCACTTACTGATATTGACCCCAGGTCTCATTTACAAAAGATCTTGGATTCATGCCACAGTGGCATATGGATGGAGAGCAGTAATCCACATCTCCTCTGACCTCAGTGCCAAATTCCTATGTGCTCCTTGGTGTGATGTTTATTCAGGTTACTACTCCAAGTTCCATGGAATTGTTTTCAAATATTTTAAAAGACCAAAACTGTCCTAAAACTCTGGAAGGAACTAAAGAGACTCCAGGATCAAATCTAAGAAAAGCATTGTTATCAACTTAAAACTAGAAGGAGCAGTCAATCCATCATGATTTCCAGAGACTCAGGTTGTTGACATTCGCAGAAAGAACTAGAGTTCCCACCATTGGGCAAGAAGTCAATGGCAGTGATCACGTAGGCAGGAAACAGAATATGTATGGAGGAGAAGTATCACAAATTGTACTGTACGCCCTCGGTCTCTCCCATATCACATGCGTCCAATCTTTCTACCAATCCTGGAGACTAGATACCAAGATATTAGGCTTGTACTGGAGAAGAAGTGATGAATGCTATACTTTCCCTGCTCTCAAAGAGTTTATAATTTTATGAGGACAGCCTCACAAATGACTAACTAGAAAATATGACAAAATGAAATAACTTCTGGCTGAGGTACAAGGAATGTCTTTGGAGTCCTCATAGAGGGACGATTCATTCTGAATGGGAGGAACAGAGAAGGATTTAAGAAGGATGCAGTATTGGAACCCTGAAAGGTTTACAGGTTTTAATGGACTGAGAATAAGGGAAAAGGCATTTTAAATATGCGCAGAGGCTTAGGATGTGAAAGTACACCAACCAAAAAAAAGAAAAAGAAAAACCCATTTCTACTGAGTCAATTCCAACTCATAGCAACCCTATAGGACAGAGTAGAACTGCCCCACAGGGTTTCCAAGGAGCAGCTGGTGGATTCCAACTGCCAACCTTTTGGTTCCCAGGTGAACGTTTAACCACTGTGCTGCCAGGGCTCAGAAAGTACACAGCACATGTGAATTATCTCTGTGACTATAATATAAGACAGGAAACAAAATTGGAAGGGTCATTTGGGATGAGAGCAAAGAGGGTAGCGCCCAGTCCATGAAGAGTCTGGACTTTGTTCTATAGGGAATAAGGGCTAATGAAAGGTTTTAGGATAGGGAATAACATGAAGTTGGCTGCTCAGAGCCTCTGCATGTATAGGACGGAAACTCTAACCTTGGCCATCAAGTCGATTATGACTAATAGCAACCCCATAGGACTGAGTAGCACTGCTCCATAGGGTTTCCAAGGCTGTAATCTTTATGAAGCAGACTGTCACATCTTCCTCCTGCAGAGCAGCTGGTGGATTTAAACCTACCAATCTTTTTGTTAGCAGCCGAGCACTTTTACCACTGTGCCACCTTAGATCCTCTAAAGAAACTGTAGGCACCTAGAATTGTTTGGAATGGATAGGAAAGACAAGGGAAACAAGAGAAAAAGAAATCAAGAACACCAACTAGAATGTGTATTAGTTTTCTATTGCTGCAGAAAAATTACCAGAAACCTAACAGGTTAAAGCAACATATATTTATCATCTCATGGTTTCTGTGGGTCTGGAGTCCAGGCGCAGCTTAGATAGGTTCTTGGCTTAGAGTCTCACTACACTGTAATCAAGGTGCCAGAAGAGGCTTATCTGTGGATCAACTAAGGAAAAATCTGCTCCCAAGCTCACTGAGATTGTTGGCAAACTCACTTTCAAGTGACTGTAGAACTGAGGACTTCAGTTTCTAAACGAATGGCTGTTACCTGGAAGTCCTAGAGGCTGCTCACAGTTCTTTGACATGTGGGATTTCCCAACAAGGCCACTGCCTCCTCAAAGCCAGCAGAGGAGAGAGAGTGATATAATCATGTATACATAATCACATACATCCCATCACCTTTGCCACAGTCTATTGGTTAGGAGCAAGCCACAAGTCCTGCCTGCATATAAGGTAAGGGTATTACACAAGGGTGTGGAAGCCAAGAAGCAGGGATCATGTGGACAGCACTAAGAGTCTATCCACCACATAATATTATTGCAAGATTGTGGCCAAGAGATGGTAAGACTTGAAATTGGGTATACAGTGGAAATTAGTGATGATGATAGGAGACACATGACCAGAGAGTCCATAGGCAGAGCCCAGGACACAGGTCTAAGACATATAAAAGCTACCAACCATGAACATGCTAAGATATGAGTCAGTAGTTTATGGAGCTTAAGAACCCCTGAGGATTTTGACAAAAACACAGATTCCTAGTAACCTTCCCAAATTCTGATTCTGTATAGGCCCAGGAATCTGCATCTAAATAAGCATTCCTATTGACACTGCATTAAAAAAATGCCAATGTGCTGGAAAGATGGGAAAAGGCGGATGTTCACTTGGATTCAGCTCAGCAAACTTTCATTGAGCATGTGGTGAGATAACGTAGAGTCAAAGATGAGTAAGACATATCCTGCATTGAATGAGCCCAAAGTCAAATGGGAGAGACAGCCATGTGGGCAGAACATTAAAGGGAAGCACAGGGCAATAAGGTAGACCAAGGAGGGTCAATGAGCCCAGTTTTAGAGGAGAAGGATTACTGGAAAGTCAACTCATAGGAGATGTTTCCTAAAAGTAAAAATAGCTAATATTTATTGTGCCCTTAACGGCTATTACTTTAGAAGAACTGTCTCTCTTAGTCCTCATAAAAACCCCCATTCCAAACCAAAAACCAAACCTATTGCTATCGATTCGATTCTGACTCATAGAGATCACCCCCATTAGGTAGGTGTTATTGTTTTCCCATTCTATAGGCAAGTAAATGGAGATTTAGAGAAGTAATTCGTCTAAGTCACTCAGCTAATGAAAGAGTGTGTTAAACCTAAACTCTTAACAACTCTTAACATTATACAATCTAAAGAGAGTCCTGAAGGATCAGTAGGAAGCTCCAAAGTAAATATGACGACAGGGAGAGATGGAAGGAAAAACTGATAGTGCAAGTGAGGTGTAAGAAACAACTCGGTAAAAAGGTTTTTTCAAACTGTTTGAATCTATTCAAAATGTATTTAAATTATTCTGTAGGGAAAATCTAGAGCCCCTTTAAGCAGATTTTATGTAAGAAGCAATCTTGTCAGCTATAGTTAGGACCTTCAGGAATGCTAAAGGAACACTGGAGAGAAGAAGAGAAAGATCTTTAATATGGATCCCCATCTAAGCCAAGTAAACTTTTATTTTAATTAAATGGACGTGGTCACAGCCTGTCTTTCTTTAGTGGAATTTTCAACCATGAGAGAGTAGATAGAAGGGTCAAATAGTCAAGAGTTTGCTTTTAAAAAGAACGACTCTTAGGAAAACATTTAAACATCTTACTCTGATGAAGAAAAACAGCTAGAGAAAAGCTTTTGTCAGGAATTGCCTATTTTGTTTACTCCCAAAATACCCCTGAACAGCAGGGAGGATGGCTAGGAAGACCTCTGTCTCTGGAAGTGAGGTCGGTGATGCCACAATCCCAGATTATGTTCTGATCAATGCTTAAGCTAGAGAGAAGATATTGATCTATGTCTAAAGGCTGCAGTTTCTCCAACACTGGCTTCAAATTGCCTTTTCATATAGAGGAGAAATAGGCAACCCATGTCTGTTTACATCCGGATGGTTTTGAATATAGCATCACATTTTGATATACAGAGTATGTCAACTGAATTATATACTTTCTTCATTTTCCACTAGCTGGGCTGGGAACTCTTGGTCCTCAGGTCAGTGTCCCAGGACCTTGCCTTGATATAGTAGCAGCTGCTGAAATGCCAGGTATAGCTTCCAGAAAAAAAGTAACTAGCTTTTAGAACAGTATTTCCCACTCTATCTGTGGTAATGAGCCAGTCTTTTTTCCCTCGTTTTTCAAAAATTTTCAGCCTGCTGCAGACCAGTATGTGGTCCGAATACACATGATCAGCATGCAGTTTGCATACATGTAATGCGACACCTGAACTGGTCATTACCCTATTGAATGAGATAAGGTCCCTGATGATCTGCTTAGATTTCATGGCAGTGTCAAATTGCTATATAATTTCTAAACACTTACTCTAAATTTGGAGCCCTGGTGGTGCAGTGGTTAAGAGGTCAGCTGCTAACAAAAGGTCAGCAGTTTGAATTCACCAGCTGCTCCTTGGAAACCCTATGGGGCAGTTCTACTCTGTGCTATAGGGTCACTATGAGTCAGAATTGACTCAACAGTAATGGGTTTGCTTTTGGGAGTCTCAATTTATGCACTTATGTCATCAGAGCCTGGAAACAGTGTGTGCATACAGACACTGGTCTACGGACACCACTGTGAGCAGCGCTGTATAGAAGGTGTGCCTTGACCATCTGACTCACTTGCAGTGGCAGTGAATACGCCATGATATAAAACTCAGGAAAAAGAGACCAGCAAGTGTGGACAGAGCAAGGGTTCTCAATAAGAGAGGAAATAATGGTTGAATCAATACTTTCTGCCAGCTCCGTGAGAGGAAGGGCCTTCTCCCAGCCCACCCTTACCCAAACACAAGCTCCAGGCTCCAGCAAACACACGCCAAGTGTCTGCAAACATCGGGCCCTGTGACCAAATCCATGAAGAATTCCAACATGTGATAGAGTTTAGGCTCACTGCCTTTTTCCTCAAGCTGGCCTGGCCTGCCCCAAAAAAGGAATCAGAAACCACTTAGCTGCAGTGTTGGGTTTGAGAGCCATTTACAACCTCTACCCCTTCCCACAAATGTCTTCTGAATGTTTCAGGAGAAAACTCCAAATTCCCTTAATTCTTAAGACTTTTTTTCCCTACATTTTATCATGTCTGAAATTGGTACGTATCTGCCAGTCAATGTGTACACTTAGCGGGGCAGTGTTCCATTGTTTGCCCCCAACTGAGTTTAAATTGATATTTTACAGTTGATGGCATTTTAGAAATGGAGGAAATTAGGTATGTAATCCTATCATAAATCAAAAGCCTAAGGTATTTAATTTCCTTTAGGCAGCCTTGTTTTAGGGAAGTGTACATCAGGAAAATGGATTAGGGCACTGGTCAACCCATTTGACAGATTTCAATAATAATAAAAGCTTGTATTTATCGAAATCTTGCTAAGTACCAGGTATGTAAGGGCTTTACCTGTATTTACTCGTGTAAACCTTACACAACCTTAAATGTTGTTGTTGTGTGCCATTGAGTCGATTTTGACTCACAATGAATGATGTGACAGAGTACAACTGCCCCATAGGGTTTCCTAGACTGTAAATCTTTATGGAAGCAGATCACCAGGTCTTTCTCACATGGAGCTGCTGATAAGTTCAAACTGCTGACCTTTTGGTTAGCAGCTGAACATTTAACCATTGTACCACCAAGGCTCCTTAACCTTATGCGGTTCATATTTATTTTACAGATGAGAAAAATGAGGCACAAAGAAGTTAAGAAAGTTTGTTGAAGTTCTCATAGCCTGGAAGTATTGGAGCTAGCCAGGGTTCAGAGCATACTACAGTAAGGAAGAATATTCCCTTGCCAGTCTTATCTTCTAGAAGAAACAATTACGAGCTTTAGGGGTCTGGTTTAAGGTAAATTATTTCAATCAGGGGCCTGATTCAGAATGAGCCAAGTAAGTTCATGACGTAGTGATTTAGGACTGGTGGACACAGCAAGTGAGTCTTGAATAGCGTGGTAGAATGATCCACTGTCCTGAAACAAAAAACCCAAACCTGTTACCATCACTTCGATTCTGACTCATAGTCGACCTACAGGGTTTCCAAGGAGCAGCTGGTTGATTGGAACTGCCGACCCTTTGGTTAGCAGCCTAGCTCTTAACCACTGTGCCACCAGGGTGCTACTACCCTGAAAGGGAGGTATTTACTCTAACAAAGGATAGCTGAGTGATATTTTATTTAAATAAATGTATTTTCAGGGATTTTCTTAACCACATAATAATTATGTGCAACATCATCTTCCTGGGGAAGAGTTTCCTGAAATAGAACAGCCATATTAATGCAGACAGTCCAATAGGAAGGTCATGTTAATGCAAACAAGGAGCTGTGTGGGAGCAGACAGTTCCAGTTCCCACCACGCCATTGTTGTCCACGCTAGTGACACTCACACAGATGCAGCTTCCCTTACTGAGTGGCTGCAAGAATTCAGTGAAATAAGGTATGTCAATGTGCTTTACACTCTATAGAACACAGCACAACTGATAGTTGATAAGATTGTTAATAGTAGTGGTCCCTGTGGTTCCTGATTTCTTAAAGTCTTGCCACTTGGGCCAGAGCTTAATGACATGGTTGAGTAAAGCAACTGAGCCTACCAGCTACTTGAGACAAGGCTCACCTTGAGTTAATCAGAAAGGAAGCTTGGCAAAGGGATCGAAGAATAACTTGGCACCAGGAAAACTCATATTCTCTATATTCCTGAGAAAGTGAGCACCAGCTGTGAATTTATTGACTCTCCCTTAAGAAGTTCTAATGGAATAAATTTTGCCTTCTTGGTGCCTGCTAATTAGACAATTATTTAACTCTGTTTCTTTTTTTTAATGACTCTGCTGTTGTTTGAAGACTTCTGTCTATTATTTGTAATAAAAACAAACCTCTGTCACATTTTTGCCTCATTATCCTTAACAAATAGTGCATTCCCCAGTCCCAATCCCTGGTTCCCTTAGTTCTTCCTCCCCCAGCACCTCCCAGTCTAGAGCTCCCAGAGTTTCAAAGACCAGCTGTTATCATTTTGTTGACTGAGAGATTTTTAGAAACTTCTGTCACAGGCACAAGGCTCCATGGGGGGCTGTTGAATTAAATATCAGCTCTTCAAACAGGAATTAGCTCAGAGAACAAAAGCAGCAGGAAGACAAGGGACAAATACAGGCAAATGCTGCAGTCTTCCCACGCAGTGGTGGAAAGCTGGCCCATTCTCCCTTTCCGGAACCTGAGAGTGGGAGTTCCCAAGGCTGTGACCACACTAGCCATGGCAAGTCACACATCTCTCCACAGGGTTGGAGACCAAGCCCAGCCTAGCCTTGAGCCACTTGTTCTTTCATCAGAAGAGGAGTGTATTCAAAGGAAATGATCCTTTTCACTACCCGCTATGGTTACTCAGCCTCAATTGAGCACCCCAAAGGATTTTCTACTGAGCTGCTATTTCTTCACAGGGAAGGAGTGAAAAAATAGGAAAAAGCAAAGGAACGAACATTTGCTGAGCCCTACTATAAGCTAATAAATATCTGCCTTTGAGGCAGGTGCTATCTGACTATCCCCATTTTATAGCATCACCCCCTGTCTGTCAGTTTGTCGTACTGTGGTGGCTTGTGTGTTGCTGTGATGCTGGAAGATATGCCATCAGTATACCAGCACCGTCACCCATGGTGGACAGGTTTCAGCAGAACCTCCAGACAAAGACAGACTAGGAAGAAAGGCCAGGAAGTCTACATATGAAAATTAGCCAGTGAAAACCTCATGGATCACGACAGAACATTGTCCAACACACTTGCTTTGGACGTGTCATCAGGAGGAATCAATCACTGGAGGAGGGCATCATGTTTGGTGGAGTAAAGGGCCAGCAAGGGTGATGGAGACCCTGGGTGAGAAGGATTGGCACAAAAGCTGCAATGATGGACTCAAACATGCAGGCGATAATGAGGATGACACAGGACCAGGCAACATTTCATTCTGCTGTATATAAGGTTGCCATGAGTCGGAGTCAACTCAATGGCAGAGAGCTCGCTATTTCACAGAAATGCTAGAGAGACTAGCTCTTGCCGCTCAAAGCCTGGCCGAGGCTGGCTTCATAGGTGTGCAACCTGCACAGTCACACAGGGCCCTGCACTCAGAAGGGCCACACTTGGTTTAATGCTCTGCTATTGCTGTCTTGAAACTTTCAATAATGTTATCTTCGAACTTATGTTTTGGAAGTGAAATCCAGTGAGACATGGAGCATGCACAAAAGCAGAGGAGATTCACACAATAAGTGTATGCACAGTTCCTTGATGCTCCATTCACATAAAGCACTTGCAATGCCCGTGAACACAGAATTCCAGTGGACTCAGAATGTTCGGAAGTTCATCAAGACTCAAAGCGAGTACGAGGTAAACATGCTATGTCTGTGGCTGAGCAAGCAGGGGCACTGGCAACCCTAAGAGACCACACTTTCCTTTCAAGCCAGATCATGCTTTGAACACAGAAAGAAGGCAATGGCATTCTAAGAAACACAAATCACCAAGGAACTCTTTTATATCCTTTCTTACTCATGTTACTTCTCCATGTTAGCCAGCCACTTATGCTGAAAATGATGACAGGGACAAGGAAAGATAGGGCAATCCATAGTTCCTTTTCCTTCCAGTTCCTCCTTACTCATCAGTAAGCTGAAGGTAGAGAGGGTTGTAGAAGTTAAACAAAAATAGTTGTGTTGTGCACCAATGCATTGTACTGGTAAAAATGCAGTTCCAGTAAGAACAAAATACAGATGGGTGTATGAGCTATGAAATACGAATTGTATAATTCCAGTGATTGCACATACAAGTTGAATGCATTTAAAACTGACATTGTACAATATAAAGATAAATGATTCATGGTAATAATTTAAAATTTTAGTTTTTCTTTACTTAAAAAAAAAAAAAAAACCCCAAACCCATTGCCATTGAGTTGATTCCAATTTATAGTGACCCTATAGGACAGAGAATTGGCCCATACGGTTTCCAAGGAGCGCTGGTGGATTCAAACTGCCAACCTTTTGGTTGGCAGCTGTAGCTCTTAACCACTGCACCAGTTAAATAACAAATGTAGAGAGCAAAACCATGGAAGAAAGGAAAAAGCTGAATATTTTAGGACTTTAACAACACTTTCTTTTTGCATTTTGGACAAGAAGCTCTCATATTTCATTCTGCACTAGGATCTGCAGATTATGTAGCCCTTCATGCCTACAGCATCAGTATGTACTGGAAGCTTGTTAGAAATGAAGAATCTCAGGCCCCACCCTTGATCTGTTGAATCAGAATTTTCATTTTAACAAGATCCTCAGGTGATTCATGTGTGCATTAAGGTTTGAGAAGCACAGGGTTAGAGAGTGCTCAGTGATACACAAGTATTCAATGGAGGAGCTGGGATTCAAACTCCAGCAGACTCCAGAGTTGAGATGAGTAACCATAACACTCATGTTAACTATGTGCCTGTCAAGTCAATACCATATTATCCCCAATTTACAGATGGAAAAGCCAGGGCTTCAAACCAGTTCAGTCTGGTTCAACCTCCTGCTGAGAATTTGCATTTCCATCCCAGATATACTGAATCAGAATCTACATTTTAACAAGATCCCAAGGTGATTCTTATGTATACATCTACATTTAAACAAAATTCCCAGGTGATTCTTATTATCTATCTACATTCAAACAAGAAGCCAAGTGATTCTTATGTATACATCTACATTTCAACAAGATCCCAGGTGATTCTTATGTATACATTGGCATTTTTAACAAGATCCCAGGTGATTCTTATACATACATCTACATTTTAACAAGATTCCCAGGTGATTCTTATGTATCTATCTATATTCAAAAAAGATCCCAAGTGATTCTTATGTATACATCTACATTTTTTTTTAAACAAGATCCCAGGTGATTCTTATGTATCTTATGTTCAAAGCCCTGGTGGCAACAGATGAGAGAGGTTAATGAACTTTCCCAAGATAGCTAGTTTGCCAGCTAATAAGCAGTAGAACAGTAATGAGAAGTAAAATTTGCCTGGGTCCAAAATCTAAGCTGTTTTCCTTTACACCAATAGTTTTCAAACAAGAGTATCAGAGATAACCAGTGCTTCAAACCGGTTTGAACAAGTTTAGTCACAGTCAATGAAGCTAAACTGAAACAGACTGAATTTTTTTTTAATTTGGGTGATCCAGAACCATAACTGGAATGAGAAAAATTACAGGTTGAAGCCCTGGAACGGGAGACTTGAAAGAGGCATAGAGAGCCTTTTCAGGAGCCTGATGCATGATATTGGATTATTGCCAGGACTGAGGACAGCAACACACATTCAAAGCAGTGTGATCAGCTGCCATCTTTGAGGGGGGCACAGCTGTTTCCAACTCTGCTCAAAATACATCGGATAGGAGATTTGGTTGCTGTGCAACACAAACACTGCCCTTGTTTTCTAAGAGGGAGATTAAGTTTCTAGTAGGGCTTCAACTCATAATTTTTCCCTTCCTAGTTATCATTCTGGTTCATCGAAATTTTTAAAATTCAGATTTGTTCCAGTGTCACTTTCTTAGCCATGACTGAACTGGGAAGAACCAGTTCAAAGCCCTGGAAATAACTGGGGAAATATTTTTAAATGCAGATTCCTGGATCCTACTCAAGACAACCAAAATCAGAATCTCTGAGTTGGGCCTTAAAAAAGTCTTTGGCTGCACTGTAGGACCATCTGAGGATCATCTTAAAAATCTTGCTGCCCAGTCCACATCTCAGACCAATTAAATCAATATTGGTGGGGGTTGGACTCAGACCTCAGAAGTTAAAACCCACTGAGAACTACTGTGTTAAATACTTCCAGGGGATCCTAAGGCTCAGCCAGATTTGTGAACCCTGCTTTACACCTGAATATGCACCTGTTCACAGGACTTCCTGCTGGGCTCCTGCACACACAGGTTAGGAAGAAGTGACTAATAAGCAAACAAAAATGTGGGATTTCAGGAAACTGATTTTATTTCCAGAGCCAACTTAATCAACCAGCTCCCAATGTGAAAAAAAAATGCAACTAGTACGCAGGATCACTGGTGTATGTTTTGTTAACAAAACTCTAAAACTTATGAATCATTAGCAGCCCAAAAGCAAGAACTGTGTTCTAAATATTTATATCTGTTTCTAAATCAACATGTTTATCTCCAGGATTAATGGCATTCATGAGTGGTTATTCTGGAGCCCTTGTCGGAGGTCCATGTTAAGAGGGAGAGGAGCTGTGGAAGTCAGGAACCCAGGACCCACGGATGTGTGGTAAGGAGGTTTTGAGGAAAGAGGGAGGGGCCACCATTAAACCAATTAAGCCAAGCTTGTGGCAAAGAACGTCAGGAGATCAGGACTGGAAGGTCTCTGAAATCACACCAGTTGTCGTTGAGTCGATTCTGGCTCATGGCGACCTCATCTGTGTCAGACCCCATGTGTGTGTTCCATAGGGTTTTCCATGGCTGAATTTTTGGACATAGATCACCAGGCCTTTCTTCTAAGGCACCTCTGGGTGGACTCAAACCTCCAACCTTTCAGTTAGCAGCCAAGCATGGTAACTCTTTGCACCATCCAAGGACTCCAGAAGGTCCCTAGAGGTCATGAATTCAAACCCTCATTCAAAACCTTACTCCTGCCTAATGGCATCTGGCCCGACCCAGGGTTTCTCATAGCTCGTCTCAGGACCACCTCCTGCGTGTCAGTCACCTGAGTGCTTGCTTAAATTGCAGCAGCTTCTAGCCCCAGCCCAAATCTTCCATATCAGCATCACCTGGGGGCCAGGAACCTGCTTTTTAAACACAACGTCCCCAAGTGATGCTTCTGCACATTAAAGTTTGAAAACAGCTGCTCTGATAGTTCTATCAGCTAGTTCTATCCCAGCAGCAGACAGTAACAAATCCACCAAGCTAGTGTCGCTCTGGCCATCTTTTGGTGGCTAACTAGCTGGCTTTACCCAATTAAACAATACATACCACCATCTTTCCTGTTTATTTTAGGGTTAATTAAGGAGCCCTACTGACACAATGGTTAAGCACTCAGCTGCTAACCGAAAGGTTGGTGGTTCAAACTCACCCAGCAGCTCCTTGGGAGATCTGCTTCCATAAAGATTACAGCCTAGGAAACCCTATGAGACAGTTCTACTCTGTCATAAGGGGTCACTGTGAATAGGAATCAACTAGATGACACTCAACAACAACATCTGGGATTACTTGGAGATTGTTGTACTCGTGTTCTAATATGTACAATATTAGCCACGAAAAAGACCTCAGAAATTACGTAATCAAATATACCCAGTAAAGGGTCTCCTTCCATATAAGCCAAGACAACTTGCCCCTGCCCTCTCCTGAATAGGTCCAATGATAGGAAATGCACTTCTCATTGGCCTACTTTGTACAATTCCACTGACGCACAAAAAGTTCTTGGTACTAAGCCAAAATCTCCCCACACTAATACCTACAAGTATGTATCCCATCCCTCTCAAACTCTTTTTTTTCCTTCAAGCAAAATAATACCATGTCCTCTAACTTTGTCTTTTTATTAAATTATTTTAAAATTATATTTGTATGTGATCTCACATACTATATAGTTGTTTTGGTGCATGTATCACGTATTATATAAATGGAATTGTGTCACATCTCATTCTACTCCTTATTTTTTTAATCAAAAAGGAGGCTTTTAAGAGCTATGCATGTTGCTATGAGCATCTCTAAAGTTTTATGAGATGGTTTCTCCACCCTCTCTCTCACCTCTCCCCCACCCCCCAGCTCTTTCTAGTTTCTTTTCTTTTTTTTACATATACTTCTCTTTATACATGTCCCTTTTAAAATGAGGCACCCAGAACTGAACATCATCTCCCCTATTATAAACACACAGGATACTTGAGACATACTTTAGGAGTGTATGATCCTAGATTCTCACAATAGTTATCCATAACTAGGGTCTTTAGTTGAAATCCTACTGGGATAGCAATACCTCACACAAATAATTTTACCACTGAAGAACATAGTTTCTCTTTTTCTCAGACTAAATACACTTCTGATATGGGAAATATTGTCACCTAAGTAAACTAACACTGCATTCTATTTCTATGTATTTTATTTTTTGCTTATAGAAGTGCTTGTTGTGTTGTTGAAGGCACTCTTACTGGAAAAGACGCAGAAAATTTCAAATCAGCCTTGGAGATCATCCAGCATGAAGTAGCCTGAGAAGGCGGTAGTCAACCCTAAACATTTTATAAGGAGAAAACTCAGGTCCAGGGCAGAGGTTAGCAACTTTCCCAGGACACAAGGCAATTACAGCTTCAGCTGTGAATCAGAAGACCCAAGTGTCCTAACTCCCAGGCCAGTTTTTTTCTGCTGTCCCTTGTGCCGTGCACCCTGCAGCACAGCAGAGGGCTGTATGTCGGCTCACACAGCTGCCTTCCCCTCACCCACTCTCCAATTCTCTGGGAGAAGAGCACACAGACCCAGTCTGTACTGGAGCTTCACAGCAACAAAGCCTGCATTATTTAACACTGGCTTTAGCTATCTGGAAAGGAGAATAAATAGCACTATAATAAAACCCATAAAATACACCAAATTGGATTTTTTTTTCAAGGATGGCTCTAAGCACAAGTTGGTAATCAAAAGGTGTTCAGAAAGACTGGAAATAGTGTTTGCTATGTTGAAATTTCTCTGACTCTTAAGAGCATCCCAGTTCCTCATCACCCACTAGCTGAATTCATTAAGGGGGAGATGTGTGGCTACTCTAGTCATGAGAATGGACAGCATTTCAAAAGGCCTCATAAAGAATGCTTTCTCCTCTGGTCTTTATAGGCCACCCCCTACCTTAGAGCAAGAAGGTATTTAACCTTCATGGCCTACTAATACTCCTGGGAAGCAGCAGTCAAGGTGGTAGTATAGGTGTGGATGCCCTTGCCAGCAAGGTAAGGATGTTGACAAAGACAGTGAGTGATAGTGATGTTGGCTATCCCCTTATAGATATTGGGCTTGCAGGGCTACTATTGATGAAGACTCCCTCTTCCTCATAAGTCCTTGAGTAACCACAATTAGATTTTTGTCACCAGGTGATGCCTCTGTTTAAGGCCTGAGAGTCCTAGGTGCCTTGTTTCCCATAAGTGTGGTCAAGTGAGGGGCAACCATATCATATGGCTCCCCATCATGATTTTTCTATTAAAATAGAAAGCTTCCAATCCAAGAAGCCTGAATGAGCATACTCAATTACCTCCTTTACAACCCAAGGTCCCAGTGAAATGACTAAACTATATTGCTTAAAGATCAAAATTATAACAGTGACAGACATGAGAAAGGAGCGATCAGGACGTCAGAGAGTTTGAGGAAATCCTAAAGACTGAAGGGAGGTGGGATGGGATGGATACCACCACCCAAAACACAAAGCACTAGAAGAAAAATGTCATTCCCAGGGGCACCTGAAGACAAGACAAGCAACTTGGTGTCAACAAACACAAACAACAAAGATTAGGAAACGGCTCTGAGACAACTGGATGAGCTCATCAAAGAACACTTCTTAGATCAAGTGAGCCAGGGAAGTGCTGACATCTCTTCCAGGTATGCAGAGCACAGACTTGACAGGAGATTCTCTGCTGGGATGACACTTTATCACTACTCCCTGACAAGAATAGGCAATTACCTGGATAAGGGTCAATATGTGGGTGTCTGCGCGACAGAAAGGAGAACAAAGTTTCACTTGCTGCTGGACTCCACGTGAGACCCTAAGGGAAAGAAGGAGGAGGAGGAGAAGGGGAAGAAAGAGGGTGGAAGACCTCGCCTTCAAAATGTCCTCCCCTTGAGCGAGGCCCCTCTAACTTCAGCCACTATGGCAGCTGCAGCCCATGTGCCTGCTTCACTCAAGGTGCCCAATGGATGCCCTGCACATGGCCTGCCCACTCAGTTCACAGGCATCCCTCCCTGTGAGGGGAAGTCCTATTGACAGATACCAGCATAACACAGAGCGAACAACATCAGGAATGAATACTAATTTCATCTAGTCCTTCATTCTTATATATTAACCAATAACCAGGACTCACTATACATTTGGGTGAAGCTTAGACAGAGGGAAGCTCCACAGTGGCTAAACCAAATAAGTGACTTAATAAGGAAGAGATATTACAGGGAACTCATATAAACTTAAAACAAATCTAATTCGTATGCACTAAGATATCAGAAGGACTTTCATTTTTATAAAACAAGACAGATTATTGGTCCAAAATATGAAGCAAAAGACCAAGAAATGGGAAATATGGAGGGAAAAGTTAAGTGATATGGAGGATAAGGTCAAGAAGTTCAACATCTATTTAATAAAAGCTCCAGATGTAGAGAATAGAGATAATGGATTTGAGTAAACAAAATAAAATGAAACAATTCCCAATGCTTAAGACAAACAAGACTTTTCAGATTAAACATTTCTACCAACTGCCAAATAGACTAGCAATACAGCTTGGTGAAATTTCAGAATTCCAAAGATAGAGGAAAAAGAATCTTAAAGATTTACAACTAGGAAATAATCACCTAGGAAATAATCACCTACAAAAGAAGAATCAGATAGCATTTTGGGTGTTTTGCTCATTTATCAACCACTTAGACAGCACTTAGTATATGCCAGGCCCTTTTCTAGGCACTTTAAAAAGAATAACTCATTTAATGAAATAAAACATCATATTTATCCTCACCAACAACCCTGGGTCCTAGAACACAATCAAATAATGTCATCAAAGCTTTAGGAAAATTATTTTAAGCCTGGAGTTCTATACATATTCAAACCATCAATCAAATGTATGGGTAAAATGAAGACATTTTTTGTCACGTAAGAATCTGGAAAATTCATCACCCACATGCCCCACGTGAAAAAAAAAAATTAGAAGCTATTCCAGCAAAATTAAAAAGAAACACAAGAAGACAATAAAAGATATAAGAAACTGTGGTACCTGAATATGACCTAATGAAATGAAGAAGATTCAAAAGAAATTAAACAATGATCCAGTGGACCTTGATGCTTGGAAGATTCTCTTTAGAGCACCAGTGATTTAGTGACATACGATGATATTTCCTTCTCTATAGCCAGGAACAAAACTTGGTGCAGAGTGGATAATCTACATATAACCATAACACTGTAAATGCTGTTTGGGGATTTAATTTTTCTAATAAACCTATAGTCAAAGCAAGAAAACTTGTCATTACAGAGTGAAATGTAAATGCAAATATAAAAATAATAACGGAACAAAAATTGAGACGAGGAGAAAGGAGACTGGGAGAAGATACAAGTGAAATAAATTTCTCATCATTCATGTCAGGGACTCAACAAATACCACCTGGCATTAATAAATCAGAAAGGAAGTACTAGAAATCATTTAAGGTTGTAATACAGAGTCCTGGCTGGTGCAAACAGTTAAGTGCTAACTACAAACGAAAAGGCTGGCAGTTTGAACCCATCCAGAGGCACCTTGGAAGAAAGTCTTGGCAGTCTGCTTCCAAAAGGTCACAGCCTTACTAACACTATGGGGCATAGTTTTACTCTGAAATATGTGGGGTCACCATGAGTTGAAATCGACAGCAACTGTTTTTGTTTTTTTTTTAAGTTATGATAATGAGCACCAGAACAACTGAAAATAAGAAACTTACTTAAAAAAAAGTAATTATCTGTGTGCAGTAAGTGGGTAGCCTTTCTGGGTTGTTCGAATATTTCCATTATTACTTTAATAAGATGTATAACTTCAGAATAAATATTAAATACCATTGAAACAGGATGGAGAGTTATTGATAGGTATATTTGATCCTTATTATGGCTATTTCTATATTATCTTACCCCACAAACTCTTTGAAAGCTTATCTTTGTATTTTCAGTGGTAATTAGCACAGTACTTTTCTTCTTACATTCAAGTGAAAAGATTATTTGTAAAAAGTTAAAATAAATACAAGTACAAAGGCACAATCATTGATGCTTCATACTAATTTTCAACTTTCAATAATTACTTCATGTGTGCAGCATCTAGTTAGGACAGATTTTGGCTAAGAACCAGGTTTACCTTTATGCCATCTGCTGCCTGTCTGGCCCTACCATCTCCACAGCTTCCTGGCTCCAGATTGCTTTCCTAACCTTGCAGTCCCTCAATGGGTCTTGCCTGGCAATAGCTGTGACCTTCTGCACACCTACTGTGTATCGCTTGATCTGGAGTGTGATGGTTTTTTGGTTTTTGGTCTCCGCATGACCTTACTTGCTGCTGACAGACAACCCACCCTACACCTCTTATCCCCACAAACCTCTGTGTATTTCAGAATGGGAATTCCAGAACACTTATTGTACTCATGCAATATCTCTACATGGATCAAGAGGCACTCATTCAAACAGAACAAGGGAATATTATTCAAAATTGGAAAAGGTGTGTGACAGGGTTGTATCATTTCACCTTACTTATTCAATCTATATGCTGAACAAATAATCCATGAAGCTGGACTATATGAAGAAAAATGCAACTTCAGGACTGGAAGAAGATTCATCAACAACTTGTAATATGCAGATGACACAACCTTCCTTGCCAAAAATGAAGACAACTTGAAGCACTTATTGATGAAAGTCAAAGACTACAGCCTTCAGTATGGACTACACCTCAACATAAAGAAAACAAAAATCCTCACAACTGGACCAATAAACAACATCATGATAAATGGAGAAGAAATTGAAGTTGTCAAAGATTTCAGTCTACTTGGATCAACAATCAACACCCATGGAAGCAGGAATCAAGAAATCAAATGAAGTATTACATTGAGCAAATCTGCTGCAAAAGAACTCTTTAAAGTTTTAAAAAGCAAAGATGTCACTTTTTTAACTTTGGTACACCTGATCCAGCCATGGTCTTTTCAATTGCCTCATATGCATACAAAAGCTGGACAGTAAAAAACGAAGACAGAAGAAGAATTGCTGCATTTGAACTGTGGTGTTGGCAAAGAATATTGACTATACTGTGGACTGCTAGAAGAATGAACAAATCAGTCTTAGAAGAAATACAGCCAAAATACTCTTTAGAAGCAAGATGGTAAACTTTGTCTTGCCTACTTTTGATATGTCACCAGGAAAGACCATATAACTAGAAAAGGACATCATGGTTGGTAAAGTAGAGGGTCAGCAAAAATTAGGGACCCTCAATGAGATGGAACCACACAATATCCACAACAATGGACTCAAACATACCAACGATCACAAAGATGGCACAGGACCAGCCAACGTTTCGCTCAGTTATACATAAGGTTGCCATGAGTCAGTGCCAACTCAGTGGCAACTAACAACAACACCTTTCAACTGCTTTTCACTGATGCCATCCAAACTTCCAAATCTGAGATGAAAAAAAAGAAAAGAAGAATTGGTAGAGTCAGAAATTAGTTCAGTATTGTTCAAGAGTTGTTTTGTCAAGAATATCTACCGCCTCCAAAAGAGGGAAAGGGGGTGCCTGCTCTCTGACAAGTAGAGCGATGCCACCTCTTCGCTTCAAGCCAAGGGAAAGGAACTGAAACAGAATCCCTCAGAATGTCTGATAGGCATGAAAAAGGAATAACTCATGCCTATGAAGTCCAAAAGGTAAGAGAGAAGTCATGGCTGGCCAGACTCTCCACTGAGAGCAAAGAGAGGTTCTCATATTGAGGCAAACAGCACTCACACTACTTGTCAGGGGAAAATATCTGTGTTTCTGTAAGCCAAGTGTGGGTCACTCCTGAGCCAGCATGGAGTTCCCATAGATCCTGAACAAGAGCGTCCCCTACGGAGATAAGAGACCTCAGCCAAGAGAGGCTGGAGGTGAACAGCTGCAGATTGGGGTACTGAGCAGAGTCATAAGCTACAGCTGGAATACAGACACATTCATCTTTGGCAAGGAAACCTCAGGTGAAAGAGCCCCAGTGATGGTGAGGAGGAGGTGAGGAAGGTGAATTGGAAGCATTTTCAAAGAGCCTATCAGGACAACCCATGAGGAAAAGTCAGCTGCAAACCCTCGTCAAGCCCAGAAAGCATTGATGCCAGCTCACAACAATATTTATCAGACAAGAAATTTTCTCCTCTCTGTGGTAAGCAGATTTCTAAGATGTGCCCCCATGATTCCTGCACCTTTGTGTGATCCCCTTGAAAGTAAACAAAACCTGTGGCTTGCTTTTAACCAATAGAATATAGCCAAAGTGAAGGGGTTTTATAAATGTAATTAAGGTCCTACTCTGCTGACTTTAAATTAATCTGAAGGAAGATGTTACTGGTTGGGCCTGCCCTAATCAGGTGATCCCTTTAAAAGAGGGTCTAGAGGTCAGAAATAACCTCTCCTGCCGGCCTTAAAGAAAGAAGCTGCAGTGAGTTCTATACATGCAAGGAAAGGACTTCTACCCACAGCCATATAAGCTTGGAGGAGGACCCTGAGCCTCAGATGAGATCACAGCTCCAGCTGACACCTTCATTGCAACCTTGGGAGACTGAGCAGTGGACTCAGCTAGGCCAGGATGCTAGGCCCAGACTCCTGACTCTCAGAAACCAGGAGATAATAAATGTGTATGGTTTTAAGCCATTACATTCATGGTAATTTGTTACACAGCAATAGAAAACTAATACACCACCCCACACACACACTCCAGCTCTATGGAGGTCAAAACCAAGATTAGAAAGATTAAGGAGGGTGAGTTGCAATGCTACATGGGGGAAAGACAGAAAAAAAAAAAAAAAAAAAAAAAAACCTGATCACATTCTCTATCCCTTTGCAAGGGGTCAGCCTGCAGCAGGACCTAACTGAGGAAGAAATGTTAATATTATATAAGAATTGAAGTTTTTATTATTACCTTGAATTGGGGGTTGGGGGTGACTAGAATGACCAGAGGAGTTTGCATTATCTAAGAGTGACAAAAGGGTCATGGAAGCTGCCCTGGTTTCCAACAAAGAAAACAGGGACACTCTAGCCTCATGGTGTGGGTAGTTCAGGAAGCAAAGTTGCTTTCAGATGGTACCCCATGAATTTCACTTGTTCCACATAATGGCAATACCTATTATATTCTTTTACCATGCTGAGATCTCCACATACCAACTTGAAATTGTTTGTACCTGACTGTATTTACACCTAATCAGATGCTCCAGTGACCCACATATCAACAACCACAACCATTAAGAGGAAATTCCAAGCCTCAAGCCTCTCAACCCAAACCCTCTCGAAAAAGTTCTCTCATCCTCCTTTTGTTCTCTGCATTTTTGCAGCTCCTGGCTTCTTGACCTCATGTCCTTTTTCTAGCCCTGACATCTTTCTTTGGACTTAATGACAGATCTGGCCTTTTTGGTTAATCCTCTTTCTTCGATAAGATCTCTCTCTAACTCCATCTACTTATGTCTACATTGTATAACTCCCACGCCTGACTGAGCCCTGACCCCTAAGGCCCAAGCCCAGCATGAGCTTACTTGGTTGGTATCCCTACCAAGACCATCACAACCTCCGATGAATGGGAGATTAAACAAAAGTAAGTTAGTGATGGTTACACAATATGATTAATGTAATTGGTGTCACTGAATTCCACACATGAAAGATGTTGAATTGGCAAATGTTGTGTTATCTATATTTCTACAACAATTTAAAAAATACTCATAAAAAAAGAAGTTGGGTGTTCTGAGCAGTCTGCTTATAGGGAGAGGAAACACAGGAAGAGCAGCTAAGAACAGGCATGGCCTCAAGGGCTCAATCTGTGTACACACATGCATGCACGAGAACACACACATGCTTTGTAAGTCTTGGAAGCAGAAACAACAGCAAGACTTAATGTGGTGACTATTGTAGGTCCATTGTAGCACAAATTTCTTCTGGATCAATTGTGATGTTATACAAAAATGACCTAGTCCCAGAGAAGAAAGTTATGTATCCCAAAGATTTAAAATGGACTTGAAGGTAAATCCAGGGAAGACCTACCATGAGAGATGGCCAATGACAATGTACCCTACCACCAGTGTGGACCCAAGTCCTACTGCTGGAGCTGAAGAATTAAAGGAACTAGAGAGCTCTCTCCATCACCAAACCTAAAATCTAACTCTGAGAGAGCAAGACTTTACCCTCTTGTTCACCACTGTATCCTCACACCTACAACCATGCCCAGCATTTAATTCAAGTGCCATAAATTTTGGTCATGGATGAATGTGGACACACTCTTAATACCAGGTCTCTCCTTATGCTTCTCTTTCCCTCTGCCTCTTTTTTTCTATCTGCCTCAGCTTTGTCTACATGAGTTTCCCCCAACTATCTCTGTCCCTCATTTCTCTGACTGGTTCTTGTTGGACTTCTCTACTCCTACTCTCTCAATTTTTCTTCTCTCTCCCTTTCACACCCAGGATCCCTGGTGGCACATGGTTAAGAGCCTGGCTGATACCAAAGAGGTCAGCAATTTGAATCCACCAGCTGCTCCTTGGAAACCCTATGGGGCAGTTCTACTCTGTCCTACAAGGTCAGTGTGAGTTGGAATTGACTCAACAGCAATGGGTTTTACTCTCACACCTCTCTTTTTCCCTACTCCCTCTCTCTGTTTCCCTGTTATCCTATTTTCTTCATCCTTTCCTTCCTCCCACCACCTCACTACATCCCCATCCATTCTCATCTGTGCCTCTTCTACCACTTACCTGGCCATAATATTAGTCTGAAGTAGATTGTATTTGTTATGTCTATTGATTAAAGGTTTATGTTCTCTGCTCTTAATTAATTTATCATTTATCCTGCTCCCATATATTGCTGTTATATATTTCAAATAATAGATTTATTGCTGATAAAGTTATTTGTAAATCAGTGTTCTGAAAACTGAATCATATTTCAAATGTACTTAGAAAACTTGCTAGATAAGGAAATCTTATTATGAAAAGTTAAGTAAAACAGTTCCCAATAATGTATATTTTTTGTAAATCAAATTTTCAGATAATGGCCATGTAAAATAAAACCAAGTCATTTTAATATCACAAATATTCTGCCACAGTTTTAGTTGACCTCCTCAGGATAGACATGCTATCTGAAAACAATGTCTGTAGAAGGGACTAGATGGTTCCCCTTGGAGGCTCATCAATATGAGAACGGAAGTGTTAGAAAATGAAGGATGAATGACAAGATACTCGAAGTCTGCAAATTTATAAAAGGTAAAAATACTAAGAACATCCATTCATTATAAGAATGTATATTTAGTTACTATTATATTCTAGACACTTTGCTAGGTAAGAAAGATGAAAATTTGATTGAGACATAGTGCCCTCAGGGACTCATAGTCCAATAGGGGACACAGACACATAAATAAATAATTGCAAAACCAAGTGTAAGTACTGCAATAGTAGGATGTATTTTTTTTTTAAGGCTCAGCCATGGCACAAAGTGGGAGAGTTCCAAGGAGCAGAAACCGTGTCTGTTTTGTTTGCTCTTTCCCGTACCTCAGGTGCACAACAAACAGTTGTTAAATTGTTGAGTGATCAACTCTGCTGGGGTGGGAGCTAGAAAGGGAGAATCAGAAAAGGTCCAGTGAGAAGATACTTAAACTGGGCCTTCAAGGAGAATAGTAGATATAGATATTATGTAGTAAGACTGGGATGGAAACAGCATTCAAAGAAGAAACCACGAGTTTAAGGTGCAGAGGTGAGGGAGAATATTACACATTTAAGAACTGTAATTAGCTCACTGCCCAGCCTAATTTCAAGTAGGCTCACACCACTCACAAAAGCCTTCTCTTAAATTACCGAGAGGCAAAATGACCTAATGTCTCTCATGCATCGTTCACATCTTGATCTTTCTCTTTATGGATTTGCTCGTACTTACCATTGGGTTGTTTCCCATTCTCCTTATGCCTCTTTGATCTAATTGGTCCTCCAGGGGTTGTTCTGTTTACTCACTCCTCCTGCCAGCCCTCTCCTTTGATACTCCTAAGACACAGTCTTGTCACTAATGGTTGAGGTTTAATTACCTAACATGTATGTGTCGGTGCAAAAAGGTACTACCCATCTCAAATACACCCCTGGGTGTCCCTGCGAAGTCTGTTAAAGTTGGTGCACCTTCTATGCATGTTTCCATAGGCAGCATGAACTTACATACAGGACAATTTTTATTTCAAACACTGTGTTCTTCTGTTGCCTAAACCTTCAAGGTCCCTGAAGTTTGAATATTTCATCTTCTACCTGTGTCTCCCAGTCTGACTCTCACAGCATGAAGCAGTACAAAATTCTTTTGTTAGGCCATGTGTCACAATTTTTGTTTCAGGAAATAAGAAGACCAGATTCATGGGTCTTGTCTCATATGACAATTTGTGAGTCTTAACATTTGCTACAAAAACTTCCTTATTCCAAGGCTGTTCCAGGAACAGGAGTTATATGTTTGTAATGGTTGTGCAGCATATTAGCTGAAAACTGTAAGTCATCGTCATTGACCTCCCGAGGAGCAGTGAGGGAGGCAATGAAGCAGGACATACAGCACCCAGCCTTTGCAGTCAGAGAGGACTAAATCCAAATCCCATCTCCAACACTCGTTAGCAGAGTGACTGCCTAGAACTGCGACTAGTCTTAGCCTGCCTAACTCTTCTTCTGCCCCCACCTGTTGAAATGGAGACAGGATGTCCTCTCCTAGAAGTTAGAGTTTGTCACCCAACAGTACCTAAGGCAGTAACAAAATAGGTGCTCCTGGCCTCCCCACCCCAAGGCCTCCTTCTGCTGACACAGCCCCATATGCTCCTACGCCATCTCCATTTGGAGGCATGCCCCACGTTCTCATCCTTGTCTCCCCTGGTTAATCTCCCAGTGACTCTCCTTTGTCAGGGTCTCCAAACAATAATACCGTAAAGTGTAACTCTGATGCACATAGACCCTACCACATGGTCAGGGGTCCTTACCTGGTTTCATGAGCTGGGAGGAGCTCTTTGCAAACCTTAGATTTGCATCCTGACTTCTCAATTCCCATCTTTCTCTTAACCCTCTAGGATGCTGCATAGGACTCTATAGTTTGTCCCACACAAATGTGCCCAGCCCAGCTGGGGAAAGCACTCCTCTGAAGCTGCATAACTGCAAGGGTAAGTGCCTTTTCCTAAATCACACAAAGACACTGAATGTGCCCGCAGTGGCGCTTCTTCTGACCAAGTGCATGCCCTTTAGACAGCTGCCTACGTACAGCCCAGCTCAGCCCCCACCTCTGGTTCATCTGCCCTTCCCTTCCCTTCTCTTGCCCTCCCCTCATCATGCCAGCTGTCTTCCTACCTGCGTCTCTCTTACGTTTAGATTTATCCCTAATCTCCTCTCATCCTTTTCACATGCCTTGGTACAAAGGCCACCCATTTCATCTTGAATTACACCACCAGTAAAAAAAAGAAAACACCAGGTGCTGTCCAGTCAGTTCTGACCCATGGTGACCCCATGTGTGTCAGAGTAGAACTGTCCTCCATAGAGTTTTCAATGGCTGATTTTTCATAAGTAGATCACCAGGCCTTTCTTCTGAGGGGAACCTCCAACCTTTCTGTTAGTATTAGCTGCTTGTACCACCCAGATACCCCTGAATGACACCACACTCTCATTAATTCTGTTTCTTGGTGACTCCCAACCAGCCATCTGAATGCCAAAGCACACCAAAGGACTACACGGGAACGTGTGGGCAGTCACTTTCTAAGAGCTAAAATACGCACTCAATTTACATGACTATTTGCATTTGTGTATAAATTATACATCAATATGTATCCTCCTAAGACAGTGAGCTACTAAAATAATTTTGCTACTTTCCAACTTGTCATTGCTCAGTTTTGCCTCTCTCCCCCTTGCTATAATACCCACGCACATCTTTTCATTCCTCAAGAGAAAGAGAGTGAGGAAAAGGAGGAAAGAGAGAAAAACAGGATAGAAGTGAAGTAGAGGAGACAACAGAACAAAGGGGGGACTAAAGATGAGAAAAAGAAAGTACGAAAAATAATAAATACTTTTGAGCAATTAAATAAAGCATACCACTATAATGAACATATCATAATGACTACAAGTTGCTTTAATCAATTTAGACTGATTGCAACCCCATGCGTGTCAGAGTAGAGCTGTACTCCATAGGATTTTTAATGGCTGATTTTTCAGAAGTAGATCACCAGGACTTTCTTCCAAGGCACCCCTGGGTGGACTGAAATCACCAGCCTTTCATTTAGTAGCCAAGCACATTCATCATGTCATAATGATTAGCTGCAATCTATTCCTGCCCCCAAAAGCAAAATAAATATAAAATCAACCTCTCCATAATTTCCTGTTGTTGTATGCTGTCAAGATGATTTCAACTTATAGCAATCCCACGTGATGGAGTAAAACTGCCCCATAGGGTTTTGTAGGCTGTAATCTTTGCAGAAGCAGATCGCCAGGTGTCTTGGACTGGGTTCTCCAGAGAGATAAAACCGATGAAGTGTATATGTATATATATATATATATATATATATATAGAGAGAGAGAGAGAGAGAGAGAGATTTATCTCAAGGAAATAGCTCCTGCAGTTACGTTGTTTTTGTAGTTATGTGTTCCTGAGTCAGTTCTGACTCATAGCGACCCTATGTACAGCACAATGAAACACTGCCTGGTCCTGCGCCATCCTCACAACTGCTGCTATGCTTAAGCCTATTGTTGCAGCCACTGTGTCAATTAATCTCCTCGAGGGTCTTCCTCTTTTTCATATACCCTCAACTTTACCAAGCATGATGTCCTTTACTGATCCCTCCTGATAACATGTCCCAAAGTATATGAGATGAATGCTCCTTGCTTCTAAGGAGCATTATGGCTGTACTTCTTCCAAGACAGGTCTGTTCATTCTTCTGCAGTCCATGCTATATTCAATATTCTTCACCAACATAATTCAAAGGCATCAATTCTTCTTCTGTGTCCAGCTTTCCCATGCATATGAGGTGATTGAAAATACCATGGCTTGGGTCAGGTGCACCTAGCAAATCTCAAGTCCATGGGTCAGGTGTGAGGCTGGAGGTATAGCTGCAGGGGCTAATGAACCCAAGATCAGCAAGTCAGATGGCAGGCTGCTGGCTCGCACGCTGTGGAGGCTGACAAATCCCAAGATCGGCAGCCAATGTGGCAGGCAGCTGGCTCAAGTCCAAAGAACTGGAGGTCAGATGATGATGAGCCAGATGCAGGATCCACAGCAAGCAAGTGGCTTTGCCAGAACGTCCATATGTATATTGGATGCAGGCCACACCCCCAAGGAAACTCCGCTTACAACTGATTTGTTGATCACATCAGATCACATCATGGAGGATGACTATATCATTACATAACTGCCAAACCACTGAGAATCATGGCCCAGTCAAGAAGACACACAACCTTAATCATCACACCAGGTCTTTCTCTCCCTGAGTCACTGGGTGTTTCAAACCACCAACCTTTTGTTCAGCAGCGGAGCACTTAACTAAGTTCAGATAAAAACCATTAGGGCTGAAACTCTTCAAAAAGTTTCCCTAGTAGGCCACTTTGGCATGCATGTGTTGAGTCAGGCTTTTAACAGTAAGCAACTGTCATAAAGTACTTCAGCCCCAACTGTTTTAATGCCACATTAAACTTGTTTTATATGTAGTGCTGCAAAGGGATCAAGCAACACAAGGTATGTAGTTGACAGTGTTGGGCCTTTGGCTCACCCTATAACCTGCTTCCTGGAGAACCCCTCTCCCTCCCACCATCCTATCTCAGTTCAGGTCTCCAGGCAGCCAAGTATTCATTACAGGGCTCCTACACCCTTGGCCAATCATATTCTTTCTCCTAGGAATCTGAATTTTGGGTTCAGAGTTGCTGGGTAATTTGAGTTCTTCACTTGAATGCAGAAACTGAGTTTTCCCTTAGGGGACAGCCATCTTCAACTGTGCAGAGAGAAGCAAAAATAACTGGGCTGAGTTGTTGTTGTTAGTTGCCATTGAGTTGATTCAGACTCGTGACGATCCCATGTGTTACAGAGTAGAACTGTGCTCCACAGGATTTTCTTGGCTGTAATCTTAATGGAAGCAGATCACCAGAACTTTTCTTCTGCATACTGCTGGGTGGGTTCGAACCGCCAACCTTTAGGTTAGCAGTGGAGCGCAAACCGTCTGTGCCACCCAGGGATCTTAAACTTACTACAGAGAGAGAGAAATGAAGAAGGGGGTAACCTTAAGGCTTAAACCCATCTATTCCTGGGTTCTTATGGGTTGCTAACTCCAGTTTGCTCTAGGGAATTCTGAGACACCCGTGTATTCTTGTAATAACTCCCCCTCTCTACGGCCAGCCAGGTTGCATAGGTTTCTGTTATTTTCAACCAAGAGAGCCTTGACTAAAACTATTTAATCCAATTAATCTAAAGGCATTTCCAATTTAATTTTGTATTTCTAACAATTTTTTGACATGTTTGAAGTGTTTTTGGCTGATAGGGTTTTTAAAAATTCTCTTTCTCTATTAAATAAATTCAAACTCTTTAGGATTTAGGCAGTTTGTCTAAGAAACTTTCCTTAACAGTGTTACATTTTCAACTATAAATATATCAGATACTGGAGGGACACATACGACTTTGTGTTGTACAATAGATTATAACTTTGTGAATTACATCCTGGAAAATAAAATACATTGAAGTTCAATAAGATTCTCACCCATGGGTCTCACTTCTTCATTTCTGCTGTCAGAATACCAATACCTCATTAAATGTGAACAAACATTGGAAATGTGCTAATTCAGCTAATAAATGCATGGAATGAGCAAAGGCACAAATACCGGGATAAAAGTAACAAGGAGGAAGCAATAATAATAATAAAAAGGGATGAGTTTTATAAATTCTCCTGGACAGGCTGCAGGCTGATAAGTAACTTACGGCAATAGAAAAGAAAATGGAGCACAGTGGGGAATCAACAGAACGGAGAAGAGGAAGCTGGACCAGTCAGAACGGGGCCTGTTCTCGCAGCCACACTGTGTGGACCGCCCACCAAAGTTAATGCGTGATAAAATGTGCATCCTCATTGCCCAATGTGGACTCAGTATTTCTTGACTACTTTGAAAAAAAGAAATAAGTTGCAGGCTCAGACTGCAGACTAGTAACTTCTATGGTCACTCACGTATTTAAAATAATATTTGATCTCTGTTTTGTGCAGGCAAAGACCGGCAGCTACACATATGAATAAGACACAATCCCTGCCTGTAGCTGATACATCTATAAACTCAATCCTGTGTTCACTCTCTGCTTTCCCCACTCACAGCTATTAATATAACTAAAGTTGGAAGAAAAGACATAGGACTAGGATTATCATCCTTAGTATTCAGTATCTGTTCTAGGGACCGTGCTGAGTGTTTCACATACGTTATATCTAATTCTCATTACAACACTATGGGGCAGGTATTATTCTACCTGTTTTACAGTGAGCAAATTGAAATTCAAAGAAATTAAATCCCTTGCCCATGATCACACAACAAGTCAATGACAGAGCCAGGATTGAACTCAAGTCTTTCTGAATCCAGACCCATATATTTCTAGTTCATTTGGACTCAAAATAAACTACACTAAACCGTCTTAGAGGAACAGCCAGAATGCCCCTTAGAAGTGAGGATAGCAAGGCTTTGTCTCACATACTTTGGACATGTTATCAGGAGGGATCAGTCCCTGAAGAAGGACATCACGCTTGGTAAAGTAGAGGGTCGGTGAGAAAGAGGAAGACCCTCAACAAGACGGACTGACACAGTGGCTGCAACAATGGGCTCAAGCATAACAATGATCATGAGGATGGTGCAGGACCAGGCAGTGTTTCATTCTGTTGTACACAGGGTCACTGTGAGTTGGAACCAGCCTGACAGCACCTAACAACAGCAACAAACTGCCTCTGAAAAACGAAAAGAAGGGCATTCACTCAATCACTACGTTGCTTATTCATTACATTTTATTTTTTTACTGAGTATCTACTACCATGTTCCACAACTACAGGGCATCACTCACAGTGTATCCTAGGTTAATCTCCTCTGCTCACCCCAACAACAGGAATGGTGCCCCTAGAACTGGGCAACTTGCTGGCTTTGTCTCCCGTGGGAGAAGGCATTCTGAGTAGTATAAAAGTAAGAAAGGTAGTCTTTTCTATCAAGAAGCTTATGGTCAATTGTGGTCATAAGGGAAGTGTCCATTAACCTTAAAACAAAACAAAAAATAACGCCTCGAGAAAGGTAAAAATACAGTAGACATTCCAAAGAAAGCATCCGACTTCCCAAAGGGCTGCTTGAGGAGATTAATAATGGGGCCCTTTAAATACCACGAGCAATTTGCTGACTGCACATGTGGCCTGACATGACCCCCTCCTGCCAAACACGTTCAAAGACACCACAAGGAAGTGAGGTGAATGGGAAAAGCTTTTTATATTTTTTAATCTTCTGTGTCGATTTCGCTTCCTCTGTACTGTGAGTGCAAGCAAGGCATTCTCCCACCTCCTCCCAGCTCCACCTCCTCTCCATTTCAACACACACACTCGGCAATTTAAATTTATAATTCATCTCTGTTCCTCTTCATTCAGGTTTCAGTGACTCAATTTTAAGGAATGCAAATATGTATTCTCTTGCTACCTGCCCCAGCTCAATAATCACTTGTCAGTAGAATGACTATAGATGAAATTAAAGGACATTTGAAAAGACCTGTGATTCTAAGACTAGACATCAGAGAATATTAAAAAGTAATGAATCCATATTTGGACACCAAATAAACTTCCCTTCATGTTATTTCTTTGGCTCATGGAAATCTGACATTGCACCTATGCCTATAAAGTTAAGCATATTAGTTCAGGGATCCAGTTTTTATATTTTTTCACATATCTAACATTATCTATTGCTACAGCTCCATAAAAGAATTAAACTGATGCTAATCATATAGATAGGTGAATACACACACACGCACACACGTACACACACGTCTCCATCCGGAGGTAAACAGCATCTGTTCTTTATTTCCCTCCTTCCATTGGTATCTAAGTTTCTGCACTTACTGAGGAAGGAAGATATTAATTTTTTGCTCTAGCAGTCAGAAGATTAGAAGCATTAAAACAGATGCATCACAGTCATGTTTATTTGGGATTTTTTTTTTTTTTAATCTTTAGACCAAAAGGAAGCAAATCTAATTGGCAGATACATGAAATAGGGCTGCATTTTCAGATAGATTAGTTTCTTGCTGCTGACTCTGGCTCTATCAAACACCTCATCTTGGCAAATGTAGGGTTTGCTTTATAATGAACCTTGGGAAATCCTCCCTGTCACTCAGCCAGCCAGGGAGCAGTCCTCTCTGGTATGGTGTGTCCCTTCACAGGTGGCTACGCCTGCAGAGGAGACAACAGAGGTTCCCCAGTGAGAAGAAAATCCACCAAACAGGAGTCATTAAAGCCAAAGAATGATTTCGGTAAGAAAGGTTGTTTTAGAGAAAAGAGGAAGGAAATTAGGAAGATAGCAACAGAGAGGCAGAGAACAGACCTAGAAGACGGTTGTCATCTTCAGTACAAAGTGAACCAGAGGTAAGTGATGCCCCACAGCAGTGATTCTCAAGCTTGCCTGATCCTTAGAAACCTGAGCTTCATAAAATATGGATTTGCAGGCTGTCTTAGTCATCTAGTGCTGCCATAACAGAAACACCACGAGTGGATGGTTTTAACGAAGAGAAATTTATTTCCTCGTAGTCAAAGTAGGCTAAAAGTCCAAATTCAGGGCGTCAGCTCCAGGGGAAGGCTTTTTCTGTCCGTCGGCCTTCTTCTCTTTGATGTTCCCCTGGACTAGGAGCTTCTCAGCACAGGGACCCCGGTCCAAAGGATGCGCTCTGCTCCTGGCACTGCTTTCTTGATGGTATGAGGTCCCCCTTTTATATCTCAAGAGATGGCCTCAGGACACAATCCAGTCTTGTAAATCAGGTCCTGCCTTACTAACACAACTGCCACCCATCCTCCCTCATTAACATCATAGAGGCAGGTTTACAGCACACAGGAAAATCACACAGTACCAGGAATCATGGCCTAGTCAAATTGATACACACATTTTTGGGGGGACATAATTCAAACCATGACACAGGCCCTACCCAAAAATCGCTGAATCAAAATCTCTGGGTATTGGGCCTAGGAATCTGTACATTTTCCCCATACACCAGGCAAAGTTTGGGAACTATAGCTTTATAGAACACACAAATTCCTATTTTTTTTGGTCCTAGTAGAAGCCAGCTTCAGTGATGCTGACGAAGTGGGGAGGAGTCACTGGGACCTTGAGCCCCTGGTTAAGGTGGGAGGTTTAGGGGCAAAGGAGTAGCCGTACTCAGGGAGCAAATCCTAACAGGAAATGGCTGTGATTTAGACATGAGTTTACAGCCCTGGAATTAAGTGGCAAGAACAAGAATGGAGAGGAAAAGACAGAAGTAGAAGGAAATTTTAGTGGATTGTGTTGGCTGGTTGAATAGGAAGCATGTTTAGAAATGCTGATTCTGAGGTTCGGATTTGTGTCTCAGAGGCAACGTTTTCTCACCATCACGCCTGTCCTTATCTGCGTGACTGCAATGGCCTCCGGCCCAGTGTCCCTGTGTCCACCCTTGCCGATTCCCTGCCAATCTATTTTCCACCCCACCGAGTGGTCTTTTTAAAATACAAATCTGATAATGTTACTCCCTGGCTTAGTATGCTTCAATGGCTCTTAAGATGAAGATGAAAATCTTTAACATGTGTTATGAATTGGATTGTGCCCCCCAAAAAGAAATGTAGAAGTCCTAACCCCTCTGCTGATAAATATGACCTCTGTACCTATAAATATGACATTATTTTTATTAGGTTAAGAGGTTCTACCAGAATAGGGTGGGTCCTAAACCTAATCACTTCTGTGCAGTATCTTATAGAAAGAGCAGACTAGACACAGAGACACACACAGGGGTAAGATGCCATATGAAGAGAGCCACACATGACAGATATAGCTACGAGCCCAGGAACACCAAGGATTGCCATCAGCTCCTAGAAGCTGAAAGAGGCAGAGAAGAACCTTTCCCTAGAGTTGACACCCTAAATTCAGACTCTGAGACTATGAGAAAATAAATGTTGGTTCTTAAAGCCAGCCACTTGTGGTATTTTTGGTTACAGTAGCACTAGGAAACCAAGACAACATGGCCTCCAGACCCTTCATGATCTAGCTGAGCTTCATCTTGTACCACCCTCCCTCCATGTCACTTTTCTACTTACATTGCTTTTTTATTTCTTTGACTTACACCCACACCCTCTCCCACCGACACCCCTGCCCCAAGACCTTCATGCATACTGTTTTCTGGGTTGGAATGTCCCTTTCTTGTCCCTACTCATCTCTCACCTCTCAGGGCAACATTACCTCTTCAGAGAAGCCTCCTTCACCTCCTAGTCCAGTTAGGTCCCTATTAGACCTTCTCATGGCTCCCCCAACTTCTCTTTCATTGCGCTTCTCATACATGTAGTAAAGTGTTTTGGGGATTCTGTGATAAACGCTAACTCTCCTGCTGGACTGTAAATGTCGTAGAAACCATATCTTTTAGTTCATAATCTACCCAGCACCTTGCACAGTATCTGAAATATAATATAGACACTTGTATTTGTTGGGGAGGGGCAATATACTTCGTTGCCTGGGAGAATAATAGTACCACTGAAGAAACAGAAAAACCAGAAAAGGAAAAACATGCAGTCTTTGGTTTCAGGGATTGGCAATAAGTTGACAGCGGCGAAGTTTAGGTGAAAATATGTAAAGGTAATAATAATAAAAATAATAACATTTGACTTTAATAGATATTTAGGTTTGTTGTATTCTAGGGCTGAACATAAATACTTAGAACATATAATCGTTTAGGTGGTAGATAAATCCTGAAAAATCCAAATGGAAAGTACACATAGACACTAATATCAGAGAGCCAAATATTGAATCTCCAGGAATGTCCCTGGTTATGGAGTGGGAGGACTAAGTAAGAGACGGATGGATCAGAAAAATATGAGAGCAACCTGGAGATGCGGTGGTTTATAGAGCAGAAGAGTAGGATTTTCCAGAATAGAATCATCAATGAAGTCAAATGCTGCAGAGAAAGTACTTGAGAGCAGGCCACTGGTATTAGCTAAATGGAGACTACTGGGTTCCTTTGAGGGAGAATTTCAGCCCAGTGGTGGGCCTGGAGGACGGAGATTTTGTAGTGGAATGGCTGGTAAGGAAATGGAGGCCGTAGAAGCAGAGCAGGGAAGAAAGAAGCATATAAGGGGAGAGAAGTGGTTGCTAAGATTCAAGACTAAATGAAAAAGATCCAGGAGGCACACAAAGTCAGAATGCTGGGATTGTAGTGTCCAGGTCTGGATGATTCTGACTTGTCTGCAGCCCAGGAGGAGGGGCAGCAAAGACAGTGGATGTGGAAGGGCTCCAGGGCAGGGATTTGCACAATGAGTCTAGTGGAAGAACAGAGGAAAGGAGATGCACCCCAGAGAGACTGCGGTTGGAAACATGCAGGTGGAAAGAGGATAAGGAAGTAAATGAGGTGGAAGGTGTTGAGAGCTCAGGGATGAGGTGAGGGTAAATAATAAAGTCTGTGAATATTGATCATGATGAATAAGGTCTGTGAAGTGAGGTGGTAGTCAATTGATGTAAAAAAGGATGGAGATCAATAACATGAAGAAGTGTCAGGAACTGTGAAATAAGGGTCTTGTAGGACTCCTTAACACACAAGTTGAAGTCACCAAGGAATAAACAAGAGGAACTGGGTGAAAATGCTAAACTTGAGGAAGACAGAATTGTGGCTTTTGGGAGCAAAGGAAGAAGGTGTATTTGCAGTCAATGGTGGTGTCTTAGGGTGGGTTCTCTAGAGAAGAAAAACTAATGAAGTGTGTGTGTATATATATGTATATATATATCTATGTATATACATATATACATATACATATATGTATTTGTTGTTGTTAGGTGTGGTCGAGTCAGTTTTGAATTAATAGAGACCCTATGTACAACAGAACGAAACAATGCCCAGTCCCGCGCTATCCTCAAAATCATTGTTATGCTTGAGCCCAGGGTTGCAGCCACTGGGTCAATTCATCTTGTTGAGGGTCTTCCTCTTTTTCACTGATCCTCTACTTTACCAAGCACGATGTCCTTCTCCAGGGACTGATCCCTCCTGATAACATGTCCAAAGCATTAGAGATGAAGTCTCACCATCCTCTCTTCTAAAGAGCATTCTGGCTGTACTTCTTCCAAGACAGATTTGTTAGTTCTTCTGGCAGTCCATGGTATAGTCAATATTTTTCACCAACACCATAATTCAAAGGCATTAGTTCTTCTTTGGCCTTCCTTATTCATTGTCCAGCTTTCACGTGTATATGAGGCTATTAAAAACACCATGGCTTGGGTCAGGCCATCTTAGTCTGTAAAGTGACAACTTTGCTTTGTAACACTTTAAAGGGGTCTTTTTCAGCAGATTTGCCCAATGCAACACATCATTTTCTTTCCTGACTACTGCTGTCATGGGCATTGATTGTGGATCCAAGTAAAATGAAATCTTTGACAACTTCAATATTTTCTCCATTTATCATGATGTTGCTTATTGATCTAGTTGTGAGGATTTTTGTTTTCTTTATGTTGAGGTGTAATCCATACTGAAGGCTGTGGTCTTCGATCTTCATCAGTAAGTGCTTCAAGTCCTCTTCACTTTCAGCAAGCAGAGTTGTGTCATCTGCATAACTCAGGTTGTTAACGAGTCTTCCTCCAATCCTGATGCCCTGTTCTTCTTCATATAGTCCAGCTTCTCGGATTATTTGCTCAGCATACAGATTGAATAAGTATGGTGAAAGGATACAACCCTGACACACATCTTTTCTGGCTTTAAACCACAAAGTATCCCCTTGTTCTATTCGAATGACTGTATCTTGATCTATGTACAGGTTTCTCATGAGCACAATTAAGTGTTCTGGAATTCTCGTTCTTCACAATGTTATCCATAATTTGTTATGATCCACACAGGTGAATGCCTTTGCATAGTCAATAAAATACAGGTAAATATCTCTGGTATTCTCTCTCTCTCTCTCTCTCTCTCTCTATATATATATATATATACATATATGTATACCTATACCTATAAAGATTTATCTCAAGGAAAAGGCTCATGCAGTTGTAGAGACTAGCAAGTCCCAAGTCCATGGGTCAGGCATCAGGCTGGGGGCTTCTCCTGACTCATGTAGCTGCAGGGGCTGAAGAACTCAAGATCAGCTGGTCAGATGCCAGGCTGCTGGCTCACAGGCTGCAGAGGCTGATGAATCAAGCCTGGCAGGTAAGACGGCAGGCATCTGGCTCAAGTCCCTGTCAAATGCAGAAAACATGCAATACCCAGAAAAACAGGGCAAACTTGTTGAGCTCTGCCTGTCACATGTTTCACTGTAGTATTCCTTGAGACGCTGACTAGCAGCTAAAGAGAGAGATTGGATTGAGGCAAACACTGAAAACGTTAGTTGATGGGGTTTTCTACTAGTCCATAATAGCAGTGCTACCCTAAAGGGTGTGAAAGACAGATAAGGGCCAAAGAGATCACTGATTTAAGAGTTCCCATAAAGACATAAAGTAAATACTGGAAATCAATATATGTACTCCATTCAGCTTGCCCAAAAATCCAAAATTGTTGCTGTCAACTCGATTCCGACTCCTGGCAACCCCATGTGTTACAGAGTGGAATTGTTCCATGGATTCTTCTTGTCTACAATCTTTACAGAAGCAGTTTGACAGGGCTTTTTTCTGTGGCACCACTGGGTAGGTTCAAACCACCAACTTTTGGGTTAATTGTTGTTAGGTGCCCTCAAGTCAGTTCCAACTCATAGCGACCCTATGTACAACCGAACAAAACACTGCCCAGTCCTGCACTGTCCTCACAATTGTTGTTATGTTTGAGTCTATTGTTGCAGACACTGTGTCAATCCATCTCATTGAGGGTCTTCCTCTTTTTCACTGACCCTCTACTTTACCAGGCATGATGTCCTTCTCCAGGGACTGATCCCTCCTGACAACATGTCCAAACTATGTGAGACATAGTCTCGACATGCTAGCTTCTAAGGAGCTGTCTGGTTGTACTTCTTCCAAGACAGATTCGTTTGTTCTTTTGGCAGTCCATGGTATATTCAATATTCTTTGCCAACACAATTCAAAGGTGTCATTTCTTCTTTATTGGGCAAACTCTTTGTACCACCCAGGCCCCTTCCATTCAGCTTATAGCACAGAAAAAAGAAAGCTGAAAAAACAGTGACCAGACAGCTTTTGGGCAGTAACAACAATGCCCAAAAGAGGAGATTTAAGCACCAAGTAGGTTTACCTAGATCATGATTCTCAATTCTGGCTGCATAGTAAAATCAGTTAGGGCTTGTCTGTTTGCCTGTTTTGGTTTTGTTTTAATACAGATGCCCAGCAAAATCCCCAGCAATGTGGTTTTCACTGGTCTAGGGTATCAGTATTTTAGAAGGCTCTTCAGATGACTCTAATGTGTAACTAGGTCTAAGAAGCACTACTCTAAATGAAATGTTAAGGTTTGTTCCAAACTTAAGACTGTGATTTTACCACAGCTTTGAACCAGTTCATTCAGGTTCAAACCCCTGCTGAGAATTTGCATTTCCACCCCAGATACACTGAATCAGAACCACAATTTCACAATATCCCCAGGTGATTTTTATGTATGATAAATTGTGAGAACCACTGCTCTACTAATGCTTCTCGGAATTGGTCCCTAACCAGCATCATTAGCATCGCCTGGGAACTTATTAGAAATGCAAATTCTCAGCAAGGGTTTGAACCAGAACAAATCTTTCAAAGTCCTGGATTTTACACCTGAGGGAATGGGAGCCGTCTTTCAAAACACTCTAATGCTGGCAAACTGCCTAATTATCTAAACCATTGCCATGAAGTTAATTTCAACTCAGAGCCACCCTAACTGATAGACTAGAACTGCCCCGTAGGGTTTCCAAGGATGTAATCTCTATGAAAGCAGACTGCCACATACTTTCTCCAACTGAGCCCCTGGGGGGTTCAAACCTTTCAATTAGCAGTTTAGTGCTTAACTGCTGCGCCTCCAGGGTATCTTTCTAATTCCTTAGACTTTCTCTAATATTGGTTAAACAAATAAGCCATCTAAGAAGCAAGGATGGTGAGACTTTATCTCACGTAATTTGGACATGTTATCAGGAGGAACCAGTTCCTGGAGAAGGACATCACACTTGGTATAGTAGAGGATCAGCAAAAGAGAGAAAGACACTCAAGGAGATGAACTGACACAGTGGCTGCAACAATGAGTTCAAACATAGCAAAGATTGTGAGGATGGCACAGGACTGGGCAGTGTTTCGTTCTGTTGTACATAGGGTCTCTATGAGTTGGAATGGACTTGACGGCACTTAACAACAACAAGAAGCAATATTCCAAATAGAAGGATAGAAAATTGGAGAGAGGGAGGGGAGAAGAGGAGAAGAGAAAGATCTGTACTGAAGCACATATCTTAATTTGTAGTCTGTGAATTCTAAATAATTTGAATTTGCACTTTATCAAAATTTTCAGAAAGTGTCAGCTGTCCAAATATGCAAAGTTCTTCTCCTGAAGTTTTCTGATATGCAACCATGAGCAGTTGGATCACCAGTAGGCATGGACTTAAATCAAAGACCTCAGAATTCTCAAATCTCAAAATGCTGTTAGAGACCTTTCCGCCTAAGGACCGAAAATATTGAAAGTGAATGGGAGAGTACATATGGTGGTTAGAATGCAAGTAGGTGCCAACCAGATCGTTGCATATGCTGCTTCTTATCCTGAACTATTTTAGTACAAATCTGCTCTCTGGTAAATGAATAATTCACTTATATGTCAAGTGCATTTTAAATGTGTCATATTTGAAAGCAGGGTAAGATTTATTTTAATGATGTTATCTCTGTTTAATAGGTTGAGAAGTGGTTTGGGGGCATTGTGCTAGATAAAAGAAGCTAGTCACCTGCACATCTAGGAAAATGGAGAAGGGATGGGCACCGAATTCTTTCTTTCCACTCAATACCTGGAGGCAAACTGCATTCAGTAGCTTCTATAGCTTCAGGTTTCCATTGACTTGTCTTCCAAGAACCATTCTGCCATCAGAGCCTGTTCAGTATTTACTGGCTACTACCTGTGGCTCCCAGTGATTGAGAATTCAACTGATCTACAGCTACATCCTTAGAAGAGACCACAGTTCCAAAATAAATGTACCAATTATTGACATGTTGTTATTTTTGTTGTTAGTTGCCATCAAGTCAATTCTGACTCATGGCAACCCCACGTGTGTAGAGTAGAACTACTCCGTAAGGTTTTCAAGGCTGTGACCTTTTGGAAACAGATCGAAGTGCCTGTCTTCCAAGGCGCCTCTGGATAGGTTCAAACTGCCAACTTTCAACTAGTAGTCGAACGCTTAACTATTTGCTCCAGCCAGGGACTCCAATCATTAAAGTATAGGTGTCTTAAAACACATTGAGGCAAGTATGTAATTAATTTCCAACAAAGTCAGTTGAGGATGGGAGGTTTAATGCCTTCCTCACAGTAAGTGTTCAAAGATTCTAGAAATGCAGACAAAAAGGTGACAAACAGGTATTTAATATTATGTATCATTCAAATAACACAGACACTGCACTTTTAAATAACTCCAGTAACAGAATGTTTAAGGGTGATTACTACATTATTGGTAAAACACTTCAGAAATTGAAAACACTGTTACTTTCAAGAATATTAAAAGTCCCACCTGATACATATTTTTAAATTTATTTTGTTATTGTTGTTGAGGATATACACAGCAAAATATCCATCTGATACTTTTTAATAGGACTCATGGACAAATAATTTTATTTATAAGATCATCAATATTATATATTTTTATTGTTTTATTTTTAATATAGTTTTCTTTATTGAAGTCACTTTATCTCCACTAACATTGTTTCCTTTTACCCTATTTTCACTCACTCATTATGTAAGGATATTATAGTCAGTGGCCACAGGAAAATGAACATAAACATAAAACATTTGGCAAAGATGGGAGGATAGCGTCAGATGAGAATAGGGAACCCTCTGAGCAGGACTAGAAATGACTGGAATTATCTGTCTGGGAATATTCCCAAAGCAGCTCATTCAAGGGTGTGGGTACAGGTAAGATCAGTGTCTCTCCATAGAATCACCAGGAAAACACCCACCCAAATTTCATACATATTTGACAATCTGTAAACTCAGTATGATATAATGGCAAGTACAAATGAAGCACATAGCACCCCAGAAAGAAATAAACCTTGTTTGGGCAGCTATTTGATTTTGCCCACTCTGAGCACTGGACTCCTGTCTGCAATAGTCGGGAAGAATCCCTGGTCAAAGAGCTCGTCATAAAAGTACAATAAAATAAAAGACAATGAAAGAGTATTTTAAAATGATTGAATTTATACTCTTGAAGAATAACTATAAATAATTCATAGTTAAGCTATAATAAGTACAACTACAAACACAACCACCAATTCCAAGGTGCTGAGGTACATTTCCAATTTTTCCTCACTAAGGAACTGATAAAAACCCATTAACAAAATGTAGCTAAGATGGTGCCCTCTGCCCTGGTTGAGCCTGGGCTTCTCTTCTTCACTGTCTGGACTCTGCTCACCCTTCTCTATGGGCCCCTCCCTGTACTTGTTCCAAACTGGCTTATGCTGAAATAACTATCATCTCTTTATATCAGGGCCCTTATTTTTAATAGCAGAAATTTCCTATTTTCCAATGCAATTACACAAGGTTCTGAGGTTAAATAGAGGTCTTAATAACCTTAAAGCTAAGGAGGACTGCTTTTTAGAAGTGCTTTCTCTGTAAAATAGGAGCGTACTTGGAGGAAAAGAACAGGAGTTCAGTATGAGACATATTAATTTTCTGACATGCTATTGCACGTTCAAGTGGAGATTTGAGCAAGCAGATGGTTATGCGCATCTGAAGTCCATGGGAGCATTCCAAGCCTAGAGACATAAATCTGGGAGTCTTTGGCAGATAGAAGGTATTTAAATCCATGAGACTAGATGGGCATAGGTGTAGACAGAATAGGGAAAAGGTCCAAGGACTGAACCCTAGAGAACCCAATATTTAAAGGTCAGGAAGACCAGAACAATTCAGCCAAAGAGACCAAGATGTAGCAACGATTGAGGTAAAAGGAAATCAAAAGAGTGTGATGTCCTGAAGGTCAAGGGAAAAAATGTTTCCAGTAGAAGTGTGAAACCAAATACGTTAAACGCTGTGACAGGTCAATTAGACTAGGGACTGAGAATTGACCTTATTTGAGCAATGGGGAGGGCATTGGTGCTTAGGATAAGAACAGTTGGTTGGAGTGGTAAGGGCGAAACGCCTGAGATGAATGCGTTCAAGACAGGAGGACAGAAGTAGAGAGAGCAGGCCGAGGCCACCTAAGTAGCCATCATTTACTCCAGGAGACAATGAAGAACCAAATAGGTGAATTCTCCAGTTGAGCAGCAGACCTCAGCACATATAAAATGAGGCCCTTATTCCTGCTCTCAGAGGAAAGAAAAAGCTGCTTCTGTCTTTGTAATAAGGTGAGACATTTTTTAACTGCTCATTTTGTCAGCCTACTTGGCTTCTGAATCTAAAGTCACCGTGTCCCTGTTGAATTTGACAAACTCTGTGGTGGCAGGCTTGGATTTGAGCTCCAATCAATTTCGTAGGCCCTAATACAAATCCACACTCAAATGCCTCAGGCCTCCACCCAATCAATAAATTGCAGTTAATGCCCTTAGGGAAAATGGTCTTTGATGAGGCTCAGTGTTAGCAGCCAATCCAAGCCCATTAACTTCCACATCTGGAAATAAGGTAAGTAAGGAAAATGAGTCTGATGGCTTCAATTTAGTTCTCATTTCCCAGCATCACAATAACCCGACTCAACTACATACAATTCAGGATGATTGGATGAATTTGCTGAGTAGAGGTCCAAGACTGAAATAATAAGGAGGCTGAAGGTCAGGATCTAGGATTACTGGTAGAATTATTTCAAAGGACCAGGTTTAGTTAGAGTCAAGGAGTGAGAATAAAAGGCCCTGAATAAGATGCTCAGAGGCTCAAATCCAGAAAAGTGATCTAAGGTCAGTAACATGAACAGCTCCTCTGTGATTTTTGACCCGTAACTTCATTTAAAAACTAACAACAGTGATGACTATAAATCTGACATTTGTTAATTTTACATTAATTCCCTCCAAAATGTTTTATTGTTGATTTTTTTATTTGAGTCCCTCAGCAGGCAATAATATTCTCCATTACCTAAGACGAAAAACTGGGCTTGAAGAGGATGAGTGTCATGGATTGAATTGTGACTCCAAAAAATGTGTGTCAACTTGGCTAGGCCGTGATTCCCAGTATTGTGTGCTTGTCCACCATTTTGTGATCTGATGTGATTATCATATGTGCTATGAATCCTAACCTTTATGATGCTAATGAGGCAGGATTAGAGGCAGTTATGTTACTGAGACAGGACTCAACCTACAGGATGAGGTTTTATCTTGAGTCAATCTCTTTTGAGTGAGCAGAGAGAGAGAGGGACCTCATGACACCAAGAAAGAAGTGCTGGGAGCATAGCTAGTCCTTTGGATCTGGGGTCACTGTGCTGAGAAGCTCCTCAACCAAGGGAAGATTGATGACAAGGACATTCCCCCAGAACCAACAGAGAGAGAAAGCCTTCACCTGGAGCTGGTGCCCTGAATTTGGACTTCTAGCCTCCTAGACTGTGAGAGAATAAACCTGTGTTTGCTGAAGGCATCCATTTGTGGTATTTCTGTTACAGCAGCACTAGATAACTAAGACAGTGAGGTAAGCAGAACAGTTAGTGGCGATGGCCAGAAAAAGAACATATTTGTTTTCAGTTAATAACACACTTCCCTAATGAAGCAAAAAAAAAAAAAAAAAATTGGCATAGTTTAACCAAATTTAGAAAGTATATATGTGTGTGTATATATATACACACACACAATGGGATAAAGTTCTATCAGCTAACACCAGAATTCTTCATACAGAGAAAACTGTCATTGGTTAGGAAAATACTGTGACAAGTAAGGGATTCTGGTTTGCCTAGAACAATCCCAGTTTTTGTCTTTTTTCCTAGAGAAATTACCAGGTACCAGGCTGTACTAATGGAGTGCTGGTGTCGCAGTGGTTAAGAGCTCAGCTGCTAAACAAAAGGTCAGCAGTTCGAATCCACCAGGTGCTCCTCAGAAACCCTATGGGGCAGTTCTTGTCTGTCCTATAGGGTCACTATGAGTCAGAATCAACGCAACAGCAGTGGATTTGGTCTATACTGAAAGCCATCTACTTCTACTTTCAAAGGCGATCCAGTTCCGAGGATGTGATCTCCTATTGCTAAGCCACCTGAGGGAAGATGGGCGAGGAGGTAAAACCCCATCGGAGAGCAATGATTAGTGAAAATGGGGCAGCAAACGGTTCACCAAACTGCTCTGCATTTGACATGAACAGGAATGAGGAGAAGAGCTAGAAGAAAGAAGAGAAATGAGTGCAGTTAGAAGAAACTAGACTGATGATGGGTAGCTGGGTCACTGTGCGGGTTAACAGCCAAATCCCTGGTAGCAGGGTAGCCAAAGGACTTTGAAGAATGAGGATGTCTGGTGGCCAGTTGGAAATCCTTTCTGTTCCAGCCAGGGCCTGATAAGGAACGTGAGGACCTTAAACACTGATAATCTGTGTTGGCCCTTTCTCTGCTTACTCACACATTTGAACAGGTTATGTAAGTTATATATATGTGTGTGTGTATGTGTGTATCTTGGCTATCCATGATGTAATTTATGTTTAAATGGGATTATAATATTAGTGATTTAACACAAAAGTGGCATACGCCTGTCTCGGCCAGACTAGCCACACCTTTGAAAATTACTATAGCTACATGCCCATGTTTTTCACTTGCTGTGTTGATCTTTCTTAATTTCAGAGTTAAACCACGTTTTCTCAGTGACCACATGAAGCTTCTTCATTTATAATATGATTAATATCAATTCTCAGAGCTGCAGGTATTTTAGTCTTAATTAAAATTCTTCACAATTCTTAAAAAAAAAAGTGGCATATGCCATTTAATGGAATTATAAAATTTTTAGTGGATGTGGGGTGCTAAGATTTTTACTATATACCACATTTACTTCAAAAAAGAATGTTCCACATATTCTACAGCAAAGAAAATGAGTCAGTGAATTTAGTTATTTCAACAGTGTTAAATTCTGTTGATCTCCCACAATCAAAAAAATCTGAGGATTCCTCTTCCTGACAGATGCCACACAGTTAGCTCTTTAATTTATGGTGATAGAGAGCATGTAAGTGGTTATCTCTCATTGCAATGGTTGACTTATTCCAATTCTCTCAGTTTTGTGCGTCATCTGGGACTGGAGTTCCCATTGGTTGTCTACCAGGATGTGTGCAAGAGCATACCCTTGTTTTTTGTGTCATGGCAAAGAGCATTGCTGGCCCTCCATCTACAACTGGATCAGCAGACATAGATGAACAAGACAGTTCTCTCAAAATGGATCAGAGACCTGTTATCTATTAATATACTCTGTTCTTGCCCAGTAACCACTCATGTTGGATCCTGTTGCATACTGGGTGAATGTAGCAAGAGTTAGACTCGACAGCCCACGCACACTTCTTGTTTATTAGAAAGAAATAGTATGCTCCCGAGAGACCAGGCAAGATATGGAGTTTCAATTACACGGGAGGGAACCATAGGAGACAGATGTCAACCAAGGTGTTGAAGCGGTAGGGGCCTCATAGCTTAACCAACCTTGCAAGTGAGTGCCCTGGTGACTCTTCACAGACTTTATTCCCAGCTGGCACATTCTCAGTCACTGGAGATAGCATCAGTTGCATTTAGCACCCTCTCAGTGCCCTTCCACCGCGGCACTTGCTTTTCCTTGTGTCCTGTCTGCTTGGCATCTATGGGTGTTTGCTTTGGACAACTGGTGCCCCTGTTTTGTTGATGCCCTAAGCACGTGCTTCCCTTGCTTATTGGGAAATCTGTCCCTGGTTCCAGCTATGTATAAACTTGCCCTGCCCTCCCCTCATCCCACTTCAGTCAGGTCAACTATACATACACATGCATTAAGTAAAAATTTTTATGGAAATTTGAGTTTTATATCCAGATCAAAAAGAGCACATGCAGGACAAGTGATGATCCAAAAATGGAAATACAAGGAACTGGAAGTTTAGAGCCAGAAGTGATAAAAATGTGAGCCCCCCAGAAATTCTCAAAATCCACAGGGCAAGGTCCTCTAGTTCTCAAAGAGCGGGAACACCCAGCTCACATTTGGGTGGCACCAACACTGAATGCAATAGGTGTTAACAGTTGATGGGTTCATCAGAAAAGGCCACTAAAGTTTCTTAAACACTTTATTTAAACTTAAACACATAAATGTACATTTATTTACCTATGTATTAATGTGGAGCTAAGGCTACTGCTTCTAACATGGGTCTGCTGATGGGAGTTCTCTGTTGTTTTTTCTCGCATAAACCACATCCATGATGCGTCATCTAATTTCTTTAGAAGAGACTAAACAAATCTAAATGCTAAATTCTCCTAGACTTCTGTGATATTTTTCTAATCTTTTGCAACTGTTTTGTCCATTCCTAATTGGAGAACGATTCCTCTTAGCAATTTGTTTTATCAAATCTTTCCAAAGCAGCTTAGTTTTCATAGAAATGCTTTCTTCTTGCATTAATGTCCCACCTATTCATTTAATATTTAATAAAATTTTATAATTGTGGTAACTAATACAATTGGCATCGGGATTGCAACAAATGCAGCCAACTCTTGAGAAGTGGAAGAGGCAACCAGTGGGAGCGGAAGGGTCCCAAGAAGGGACAGCTCTGTAATTGCAGGGAGCTTATGAAATGGAGGTTGGTTAAGAGAACTTCTACTGGGTTTATGCATAATTTTCATGAAGAGTCTAGCAGCTTGCCAGCACAATTGCACATTGGAACTACAACCATGCCTTGTTCCCTCCCAGGAAAGAATCATTGTCAAGCTCTGGGTCATGTACTCCCTGTGATCTCCGTTACATAGGTTGCACCTGACCCAGGTACCAGAGAACCGCCCCCCCCCCCCCCCCCCCGTCGTGGTAAGACATCAGTCCCATTCCTACCTGAATAACCACATGGTAAGACAGGCTTTGACATAAAATCAACCTTCCATGCAGCCTAAGCCCCTTAAAATAAACCATGCTGTACCAAAAGCCAGACAGAACAGCTCCAGGAGATTCTCAACAAGAAATTGTAACATTTAGTGGTAATGAATACACGAATGTATTCATTGTAAATTAGGATTCTCTCTGGCTGGAAAGGGCAAAGAGCTAAATCTAAGGAGCAGTCAGAGGAAGCAAATTTTCTCCTAATCAGAAAAGCACAATCACGGTGAAGCAGGGCAGGCAAATGGAGAGAGTGGGTAATAAGGATCTCTTTTTCTCTCCTTCCAAACTGCAAGAAGGAAAAGGTGGGCTTCTGAGAAGAGGGAAGTTAAAAACTTCTGGAAGATGACTTCTTTTGTTAATTGACAACAGACTAAGCACTGATTGTTATCTTGGTAAAGAAAGCCTGAGGGGCGTCTGCGACCTGGGGAAGTGCATGTATTCAAAGGGACTTCAGATACTCTTTAAAGGATTGATATCAATCACTGTAAACAGTTAATAAGAAAGATCTCTAATAGTACCTAGGTTTGTGTTCCTTTAAATTTTATCCTGATTATGTATACAAAAAAAAAAAAACACTGCCATCCAGTGGATTCCAACTCAGCATTCAATAAATACACAGGGTTAATATAGTACAAGAAGTTGTGGTTTTAATAGGTAAGGCAAAACTGAATTTAAAAAAAAACAAATACCATTGTTTCTAGGACTCACATACCTCACCTATAAGAAACCTTTGAAAAGGCCAATCACTAGAAAGGACGTCATGTTGATAAAGTAGAGGGCAGTGAAAACGAGGGAAATCCTCAATGAGATGGATTGATGTAACAGCCGCAACACTGGGCTCAAACGTACCAACGATCGTGAAGATGGTGCAGGGCCAGGCAACCTTTCATTCTGTTATTCAAAAGGTCGTCATGAGTCAGAACCTACCCTACCCAAGGGCAACTAACAGCGACAATGGGAAGCCTAGGAATTCACACTCAGAGAGGTTTAATTCATCAGAGATCTAGCACCACAGGAAAACCCACAGCTAACGGAAAGCTATCTTGCACTGCTAACTGGCAGAGGGCGGGCTATGTAAAATGTGACTCAGTTTGAGCTGGAATTTGTTTATTTTTGCTTTTGTATTTAAAAGATACAAAAAGAAACAAAGAAATTAAATGGAAGTCGCTGTTTGGTGACTAGGGGAGCAAATACACAAATTGTTTTACCTGCTGCCACCTTTGCCTGAAGAAGGAAGACCTTGGTTCCAGCCTTGTGCTTTGTGTGTTTCCAAGTTGGGAGGCAGGTATTAATGGACAGCCCACACTTTCTCTTTTCTTTTGTTCTCCTCCAGCTCAAATCCTCACACCTTTCAAGGCGAGGAGACCCACGCTGAGATCTCTGCGGGAAACCACCAACAGCAGCTGCTAATGGGAAACCTAATGACCCTTTAATGGGACTGGTAAAACTAAGAGAGTTGTGCAGATATTGTTTATAATAGGAGAAAAAGAAACTGAACTCTAAACTGAAGCAAGAGCTGGCCAGGCCAGGCAGGCACTACTAACCCATAAAGAAGCACCTGTAGCCCTCCTAGAGGAAGGCCATTTATCACGCCTCTGCAGGCATCCACGGCATCTCAGCCTCCACTGCAACCGACAAACACCGGGGTAATGGGACAACATTAAAAATGCACCATGGGGCTCTATGACAGCTATAATAACTAGTAGTAAAAAAAACCCAAACTCATTGCCTAGTCAAGTTGACTGTGACTCATAGTGACCCTATAGGACAGAGAAGAACTGATTCTGACTCATAGTGACCCTATAGGACAGAGAAGAACTGCCCCATAGGGTTTTCAACGAGTGGCTGGTGATTCGCACTGCCAACACTTTGGTTAGCAGAGCTTTTAACTATTGCATCACCAGGGTGCCAATTGTTGTTCTTGTTGTTGTTATTGTGGTTGTGTGCCATCAAGTCAATTCCAACTCATAGTGACCCCATAAGACAGGGTAGACCTGACACATAGGGTTTCCAAGGAGCGACTGGTGGATTTTAACTGCCGACCTTTGGGTTAGCTGAGTTCTTAACCATTGCGCCACCGGGGCTCCAACAGACGGAAATTTTTCCTATTTGGCACTCATGAAACAGTTTTAACCCATGGAAAACAGGCAGTAACTAGGTCTCCAAGACCTGGGCTAAATCCAACCAAAACAAAATATGCAATCAATAAAATTTAAATATGGCCCTTGTAACAGAAGAGCACGAATGTACAGTTTTTTCGCAAGCCCTCTTACATCACCTGATTTTACCAAACTAGCCCAAATTTATCTTTATAGCATACAGATTTCCACCACATCCAACGTAGCACCAACCCGAAAACTCTCCAACAGTTATTCTTAAAGTGTGGTCTTCAGGCGGATAGTATCGGCATCACCTGGGAACATGTTAGCCGTGCCCATTCTCAAGCACCACCATAAACCTAACTAGTTAGAAAATCTAGGTGTTTTATTAAGCTCGCTAGATGATTGGTGGCACAGTGGTTAAAGCATTCAGCTGCTAACCAAAAGGTCGGCAGTTAGAACCCACCAGCCACTCCTTGGGAGAAAGATGTGGCAGTCTGCTTCCATCAAGATTTACAGCCTTGGAAACCCTAGGGGGGCAAGTTCTACTTTGTCCTATATGGAGGCTATATGAGTCGGAATCAACTCGAGAGCGATGGGTTTGGTTTGGGTTTGGGTTTCTAAGTGATTCTGATGCACACTCAAGTTTGAGAAGCACTGGTCTATGACATTGGTTCTTGGACTTGGCCACACATTAGAATATCTAGAATACTAAGAAGAAAAAAAGTGCCGATGCCTAGTTCCTACATCATTTCCTCCCTAGAGATTCTGATTTAATTGGTATTAGATGCAGCCTAGGTGGTGGAATTTTTTTAATGCTCCTCAAGTGATTCTAATGTGCAAAGAAGTTTGAAAACCATTAGAACATATTCGAGAAATGAAATATATTCAGTCAGTTTTTCATACCGGGGGCAAAAGGCATACAGGTAAACAACAGGTATTCAGAGGCATCAGTTTCAAAGTGTATTAGGTAATCTATACTGAGAGGCTCAAGAATATTTTCCTTGATCAATTTGAATAAGAGAGAAAATAAATTTGCCCCAAAAGTCTTAGGCTTAATTTGTAAAAATATATATTTGACATTTCTTGTTTTGTCCTTGTTGCTAGGGAACTTAGAAACTAATTTTGTCCTTAGGAATTTCATTTCCCTCTTTCAAAGTACCTGCCTCCTGTTTTTCCATGCCTATTTGAAAGTCCTGTTGCTGCTTCTCCCTGGCTATCTATTCCAGGCTACACAGTGGTGTGTCCGTGAGCTCCAGGAAGCCACAGGACAAAGACGGCTCCTATGTCTGGAGACTCCAATCTATTCAAAGCTGTGTAATTTAAAACATTTTAATTATTATTAGGACAAACAGCTATACTGTGGATTGGGATGCAAAATTTACGTGAATTTTTAAGACTATGTAGACTACTCTTCTACTGATTATTCTGGATTCTGCCCCCAGGCCTCCTGAAAACAGTGCCCATTCATTCTCCTCTGCCATCGGTAGTACTTCACTAGGAAAGCTGGCAAGGCCCTAACATTGTATATGTTGTTGTTGTTAGGTGCCATCAATTCGGTTGCAACTCATAGCAACTCTATATACTACAGAACAAAACACTGCCCCATCCTGCATCATGCCCACAATTGTTGTTATGCTTGAGCCCATTGTTGCAGCCACTGTGTCAATTCATCTCATTGAGGGTCTTCCTCTTTTTTGCTGACCGTCTACTTTACCAAGCATGATGTCCTTCTCCAGGGTCTGACCCCTCCTGAAAACGTGACCAAATTACATGAGACATAGTCTAGCCATCCTTGCTTCTAAGGAGCATTCTGGCTGTACTTCTTCCAAGACAGATTTGTGCATTCTTTTGGCAGTCCATGGTATATTCAGTACTCTTCACCAACACCACAATTCAAAGGTGTCAATTCTTAAGTCTTCCTTATCCATTGTCCAGCTGTTGCATGCATATGATGCGATTGAAAATATCATGGCTTGGGTCAGGTGCACCTTAGTCTTCAAGGTGACATCTTTGCTTTTCAACACTTTAAAGAGGTCTTTTGCAGCAAATTTGCCCAATGCAATGCATCTTTTGATTTCTTGACTGCTGCTTCCATGGGTGTTGATTGTGGATCCAAGTACAATGAAATCCTTGACAACTTCAATCTTTTCTCTGTTCATCATGATGTTGCTTACTGGTCCAGTTGTGAGGATTTTTGTTTTATGTTGAGGTGTAATCCATACTGAAGGCTGTGATCTTCATCAGTAAGTGCTTCAAGTCTTCTTCACTTTCAGCAAGCAAAGCTGTGTCATCTGCATATTGCAGGTTGTTTATGAGCCTTCCTCCAGTCCTGATGCCCTGGTCTTCTTCATATAGTCCAGCTTCTCCTGTTATTTGCTCAGCATACAGACCAAGTAGGCATGGTGAAAGGATACAACCCTGACGCACACCTTTCCTAACTTTAAATCACACAGTATCCCCTTAGTCTGTTCAAACAACTGCCTCTTGATCTATGTACAGTTTCCTCACGAGCACAATTAAATATTCTGGAATTCCCAGTCTTTGCAATGTTATCCATAATTTGTTATGGTCCACCCAGTCGAATGCCTTTGCATAGGCAATGAAACACAGGTAAATGTATTTCTGGTATTCTCTGCTTTCAGTCAGGATCCATCTGACATCAGCAATGATATCCTTGGTTCCACGTCCTCTTCTGAATCCGGCCTGAATTTGTGGCAGTTCCCTGTTGATATACTGCTGCAGCTGCTTTTGAATGGTCTTCAGCAAAATTTTACTTGCGTGTGATATTAATGATATTGTTAGATAATTTCTGCATTCGGTTGGATCACCTTTCTTGGGAATAGGCATGAATACGGATCTCGTCCAGTCACTTGTCCAGGTAGCTGTCTTCCAAATATCTTGGCATAGATGAGTGAGCACTTTCAGTGCTGTATCAGTTTGTTGAAACATCTCAATTGATATTTCATCAATTCCTGGAGCCTTGTTTTTCGCCAATACCTTCAGTGCAGCTTGGACTTCTTCCTTCATTACTGTCGGTTCCTGATCATATGCTACATCTTGAAATGACTGAACGATGACCAATTCTTTTTGGTGTAATGACTCTGTATATTCCTTCCATCTTCTTTAGATGCTTCCTGCATCGTTTAATATTTTCCCCAAAGAATCCTTCACTATTGCAACTCGAGGATTTAATTTTTTCTTCAGTTCTTTCAGCTTGTGGAATGCCAAGTGTGCTCTTCCCTTTTGGTTTTCTACCTCCAGCTCTTTGCACATGTCATTATAATACTTTACTTTGTCTTCTCAAGCCACCCTTTGAACTCTTCTGTTTAGTTCTTTTACATCATCATTTCTTCCTTTTGCTTTAGCTACTCTACATTCAAAAGCAACTTTCAGAGTCTCTTCTGACATTCATTTTGATTTTTTTCTTTCTTTCCTGTCTTTTTAATGACTTCTTGCTTTCTTCACGTATGATGTCCTTGATATCATCCCACAACTCGTCTGGTCTTCGGTCATCGGTGTTCAAAGCATCTAATCTATTCTTGAGATGGTCTCTAAATTCAGGTAAGATATACTCAAGGTCATACTTTGGCTCTTCTGGACTTGTTCTGATTTTATTCAGTTTCAAATTGAACATGCATATGAGCAATTGATGGTCTATTCTGCAGTTGGTCCCTGGCCTTGTTCTGACTGATGATATTGAGCTTTTCCATCATCTCTTTCCACAGATGTAGTCGATTTGATTCCCATGCATTCCATCCAGTGAGGTCCATGTGTATAGTTGCCATTTATGTTGGTGAAAAAAGGTATTTGCAACATTTTATGTATATATATATATATATATATATATATATATATATATATATAAACCAGTTGCCATCACGTCAGTTCCAACTTATGGCAACTGCATGTGTGTCAGAGTAGAACTGTGCTCCATAGGATTTTTAATGGCTGCTTTTTGGAAGCAGATTGCTGGGCCTTTCTTCTGAGGCACCTCTAGGTAGACTCAAACCTCCAACATTTCAGTCGTCAGCTGCTGAGCACCTCAACTGTTTGCACCACCCAGGAACTCCAATATTGTATATATAAGCCTTATTGAAAACTGCATGATACTATTTTGGATGAAGGAAAAATATAAGCGATTAAGTAAATGAGACAATGACTCTTTGAGATATCTTCTGTGTATTCACTGAGAAACACTTAACAGCATTTCCTCTCTGTCAGCCACTGTTTATTCTTAGGATTTGATCAGACACCAATAGTCAATAAAGAGAATTAGGCCGTTCCCCATTTAATATGATCGGTACATGTGATTCCACTGTGGTAGACCTTAAGGAAACCTTTAATGAGAATAGACATTGAGACTAGGTTTTTGGGTTAGAACTTCCATCGCCAGGAGGATTATGGTGGAGCAAATCAGAACCTCAGTGGTAGAGAAGCAAAAGAAACAGGGAAGAAACAAACATGAGGTAAGTTGTTGAAATTGGGATTCAAGGCAGAAACTTGTAAAAAACTTATACAGCAAAAGTCTAAGGAAATTGGACATTTCCACTGTCTCCCAGAAGAATGAGAGAGCAGAGAGAGAAGAATGAATGACAATGATCCAAATCAGGATTGCAACCTCAAGGAAAAAGTGTCAGCATTTTATATAGAAACTCTGTACCATATTTACACATTTATAACATCCAAAGAGTTCATTGTTCAGTCTTCCTGCTATACTCCAGGTGAAAAATAGACCCGTACTCCTCAGAGCTTTTACAGAAAATGGTAATCAAATTCCCTATAGAGATGGCCCTGTCTCCCAGCTTTTCCTTCCTCCTAACCAAGTTTGAGCCTATGGAATTGGCACTTCGGGGTGTTTTTCATTTAACTTTTGCTGTAGGCACTGGCATGCCGCACTGCATTTTTTGGGCTTCTCATTTCTGCTGTGTTCCACTGAGTGTAGATGGCAGCATGGATAAGTGAGGTATCCCTTGGGTTTGTCAATATTTTGGAGAAATGCATCTTCTCTCTTTTCTGTCAGAACAAAATAAAATCTAAAAACCCTAACTGTCCTTTGTACTAACTCTTCTAAGCAACAAAATAAGGACATCCACTTCCCCTAAAGTTGGAGAGATAAGTCTCCAAAAGTCCAGAAGCACTGCACTTGGAGCCATAGCCTGTTAGAGTCAGGGAGAAACTCAGCGACTGTAGTCCACAGTTGTTCTAACAATGAAGGAACTGGGTGCGGAGAGGGAAGATGACCTCTCAAAGCCTTACAGCCAATGAGACCAGAATCTCAGTCTCCTAGTTCATAGTTCAAGGGGCCCTGGTGGTGCAGTTAAGTGCTCTGCTGCTAACCAAAAGGTCTGTGGTTTGAACCCACCAGCAGCTCCACTGGAGAAAAGACCTGGCAATCTACTCTTGTAAAGATTACAGCTTTAGAAACCCTTTGGGGCTGTTCTACTTTGTCCTATAGGGTCAATATAAGTCAGAATTGACTCAATGCACACAACAACAACAAAAACAACACAATCCATAGTTTGACATCCACTTAAATGCTGCAGAGCACAGCAGGGCTGAGAACCACTGTTGCAACTAGCAAATGATAAAGGAAAGAGAACTTAATGGAATGGGATTGAAGACTTGATGAGTGTGGAAATCTGATGCATACACAGGAAGCAGTAAGTCAAGGTGCAATAGGTCCTTGGCTCAGGAAGGGAAGCAATAGAGGCAGAGAGGAACAGCAGGAACAGAGAGGGCTAAGCAAGACTGCCCAAGAAACTCTAGAGGATGTTGTTGCAAGCCCTGGTCCTGGGAAGTGGCTGTCTTACTTATCCTGGTTTGATGCTCCTAGACAGGTACATGGTACAAGGTCTGGTACATGTGTTCTTGCAGCCAGGGAGGTGGAAAATACAACCAAAGAAAAAGAAAAACCACTTACCATAAGTCAATTCAGCCTCATAGTGACCTCCTGTGTGTAGAGTAGAACTGTGCTCCACAAGGTTTTCAATGGCTGATTTTTTAGAAGTAGATGGCCAGGACTTTCTTTCGAGGCACCACTGTGTAGACTTGAACCTCCAACCTTTTGGTTACCAGCCATGTGCTTAACTGTTTGCACCACCAACTACAACAGATTCTAGAAAATACATTCTAGCTTCAGGGTCTTTACCTGTAATATGGGGTTAATTACCTCTGCCCTGGAAAAAGGAAGTGAGCATGAGAACTTGTATATAAATCATACAGGAAGGTGAGAAGTACTATTACTTCTATCATCACAATCACTACTATTTCAGGGGCAACAACAACAACAATCCTGGGCCTTTAGGTAATTTCTTACATAGTCCCTAGATTTAAAGATAGAAAAATATCTAAATGTAGCATCTGGTGTTGTAAAACCAGAAAAGTGTTTGGAAATAGACTTGGGTTTCCACAACAATGAGTGACCACTTCACCTCTCTGAACCTCAGTTTGCCAGCACATGGAAGGAAATTAATAAATGGCAGCACTGGGTAATAATAGCAACAGCAACAATAGTAATAGTAAAAATAAAACAAAGATGCTAATAAACCTCTCCTTGAAAATCAGTCAATCTCAGGGCCAGTTTAAAACCTTTCTTCTAGATGTTAATTCTATTACCTATTGCAAATCTAATCCATGCTGGGCTTATCTGGATATACCTTTGTCCTGAAAAATTCTCCCTCTCTCCTATCTGGTTATCCAGGTGTGGAAAGGCAAACTCCACTCACAGTCTATTCTTCAAGCCATGAATAGAAACATGATAACTAGAACAAAGTAAAAAAAGAAAGAGAAAAAATATTCTGTCAAAACCATCAGTTTTCAAATTAACTAGTAAACCAGCCACCATGCATTTGTCCATTGGTCTCCCTGTGGTGGCTTGTGTGTTGCTGTGATGCTGGAAGCTATGCCACTGGTATTTCAAATACTAGCAGGGTCACCCATGGTGGACAGGTTTCAGCAGAGCTTCCAGACTAAGACAAAGAAGAAGGACCTAGAGGTCTACTTCCAAAAAAATTAGCCAGTGAAAACCTTATGAATAGCAGCGAAACACTGTCTGATATAGTGCCAGAAGATGAGCCCATCAGGTTGGAATTCACTCAAAATACGACTGGGGAAGAGCTGCCTCCTCAAAGTAGAGTTGACCTTAATGATGAGGATAGAGTCAAGCTTTCAGGATCTTCATTTGCTGATGTGGCAGGACTGAAAATGAGAACAAACAGCTGCAAATACCCATTAATAATTGGACTGTGGAATGTACGAAGTATGAATCTAGGAAAACTGGAAGTTGTCAAAAACAAAATGGAACGCATAAAGATTGATACCCTAGGCCTTAGTGAGCTGAAGTGGACTGGCATTGGCCTTTTTGATTCAGATAATCATATGGTTTACTATGCCGGAAATGACAAATTGAAAAAGAATGGAGTTCCATTCATTGTCAAAAAGAATATTTCAAGGTCTATCTTGAATTACAATGCTGTCAGTGATAGGATAATAGCCATACGCCCACAAAGACGACCACTTAATATGACTATTGTTCACATTTATGCACCAACTACTAATGCCAAAGATGAAGAAATTGAAGCTTTTACCAACTTCTGCAATCTGAAATTGATCAAACATGCAAACAAGATGCATTGATGATTACTGGTGATTGGAATGTGGAAGTTAGAAACAAAGAAGAAGGATTGGTAGTTGGAAAACATGGCCTTGGTGATAGAAAACAACGTGGGATATCACATGATAGAATTTTGCAAGACTAACGATTTCTTCATTGCAAATGCCTTTTTTCAACAACATAAATGGCAACTATACACGTGGACCTCACCAATGGAATACACAGGAATCAAATCGACTACATCTGTGGAAAGAGATGATGGAAAAGCTCAATATCATCAGTTAGAACAAGGCCAGGGGCTGACTGCAGAACAGACCATTAATTGCTCATATGCAAGTTCAAGTTGGAGCTGAAGAAAATTTAAACAAGTTCATGACAGCCAAAATACAACCTTGAGTGTATCCCACCTGGCGACCATCTCAAGAATAGATTTACACATCGAACACTAATGATCGAAGACCAGAAAAGTTATGAGATGACATCAAGGACATCATACATGAAGAAATCAAAAGATCATTAAAAAGACAGGAAAGAAAGAAAAGACCAAAATAGATGTCAGAAGAGACTCTGAAACTTGCTCTTGAACATAGAGCAGCTAAAGCAAATGGAAGAAATGATGAAGTAAAAGAGCTGAACGGAAGATTTCAAAGGGTGGCTCGAGAAGACGAAATAAAGTATTATAATGAAATGTGCAAAGACTTGGAGATAGAAAACCAAAAGGGAACATACGCTTGGCATTTCTCAAGCTGAAAGAACTGAAGAAAAAAATCAAGCTTCAAGTTGCAACTTTGAAGGGTTCTATGGGCAAAATATTGAATGACACAGGAAGCATAAAAGAAGATGGAAGGAATACACAGTCACTGTACCAAAAATAATTGGTTGATGTTCAACCATTTCAGGAGGTAGCATATGATCAGTAACCAATGGTATTGAAGGAAGAAGCCCAAGCTGCACTAAAGGCATTGGTGAAAAAGAAGGCTCCAGGAATTGATGGAATACCAATTGAGATGTTTCAACAAATTGATGTAGTACTAGAGGTGTTCCTCGTCTATGACAAGAAATTTGGAAGAGAGCTACCTGGCCAGCCAACTGGAAGAGATCCATATCTGTGCCCATTTCAAAGAAAGGTGATCCAACAGAATGAGGAAATTATCTAACAACATCATTAATATCACATGCAAGTAAAATTTTGCTGAAGATAATTCAAACATGTTTGCAGTAGTACATTGAAAGGGAACTGTCAGAAATTCAAGCTGAATTCAGAAAAGGACATGGAATAAAGCTGGCGTCAGATGGATCTTGGCTGAAAGCAGAGAATACCATAAAGATGTTTAGCTGTGTTTTATTGTCTATGCAAAGGCATTTGACTATGTGAATCATAATAAATTATAGATAACAATGTGAAGAATGGAAATTCCAAAACACTTAAGTGTGCTCAAGAGGAACCTGTACGCAGACCAAGAGGCAATCATCCAAACAGAAAAAGGGGATACTGAGTGGTTTAAAATCAGGAAAGGTGTGCGTGCGTCAAGGTTGTATCTTTTTACCATACTTATTCAGTCTGTATGTCAAGCAAATAATCCAAGAAGCTGGACTATATGGAGAAGAACACCACATCAAGATTGGAGGAAGACTCATTAACAGCCTGAGACATGTAGATGGCACAACCTTACTTGCTCAAAGCAAAGAGGACTTGAAGCACTTCCTGATGAAGATAAAAGACTATACCCTTCAGTATGGATTGCACCTCAACATAAAGAAAACAAAAATCCTCACAACTGCGCTGACAAGCAACATCATGATAAACAGAGAAAAGATTGAAGTTGTCAAGGATTTAATTTTACTTGAATCTACAATCAACACCTGTGGAGAAATAAAATGATGCATTGCATTGGACAAATCTGCTGCAAAATACCTCTTTAAAGTGTTGAAAAGCAAAGATGTCACCTTGAAGACTAAGGTGCGCCTGACCCAAGCCATGATATTTTCAATCCCATCATATGCATGCAACAGCTGGACAATGGATTAGGAAGACCTAAGAAGAATTGACACCTTTGAATTGTGGTGTTGGTGAAGAATATTAAATATACTATGGACTGCCAAAAGAATGAACAAGTCTGTCTGGAAGAAGTACACCCAGAGTGCTCCTTGGAAACGAGGATGGTGAAACTTCGTCTCAAGTACTTTGGACATGTTATCAAGAGGGACCAGTCCCTGGAGAAGAACATCATGGTTGGTAAGATAAAGAGTCAGGGAAAAAGAGGAAGACTCTCGGTGAGATGGATTGACACAGTGGCTTCAACGATAGGCTCAAACATAGCAATGATTACGAGACTGGCACAAGACCGGGCAGTGTTTCATTCCGTTGTACACAGGGTTACTATGAGTCAGGACTGACTCGACAGCACCTAACAACAACAGTGAACCACAGAATCAAATGTGCAATATATGATTTTGAAAAATTCTTAATATAATATTTGGCTTTCTTATTACACTACAAGAAATTAAATCTCCAGTAAGTCAAAGAAACAGATGAAAAAGAGCAAAGATACATTGGGTAGAAATGACAAAAACCTCAGCTATCCAATCTGGATCAAAAATATTAAACAAAGAAAAAATACTCATTATTCTGTCAGCTTTAAGACATTTTCAGTTTGTTCAAACTAGAACAAGTCCCCCTGTGGTCTTGTAAAACTCACTGAATTGGAGTAAAGTAGTATAAGCAGCAGCTTCTTCTTCAAAGATGCCATGTAAAACATACATATTAACAAGCTGATTCTTTTTTTCTCTTGTTCTTATTCCTGCTTGCTGTTTCTCTGCACCTTTCCAAACACAGGCCATGTCTTCGTAGTGTAATATCAAGTAGAGTTTGCATTTGCCTTCACCCACCACCTCCTGACCTGGAAGCCTCCCTCACTGGCAGGGAAGCCCTCCTGGGTTCCTCCAGGAGCGAACCAACTTCCTGAGCCAAAAAAATCTGACATAAGCACCGACATGTCTTTCCTCTAAGACAGTACCTGGTAAATAGAGTCCAGATTAAACTGCCTGTGTTTGAAAAAGCAAATAAACCAAAAAGGCATGTTTGTGGGTGTGCGTCACAGTGCTTTGCTCGGTAAATTCCTACTAAATAACTGACTAGACCCGGGACAAGGAGAACCTTATATCTGAAGCAAGATGAGCTGTGCAAACTCAAGTTTATGGCTACGTACACATCTTCAAAATGTGGGCGTTCTGATATATCCTGTCATCCTGTTTTACAGAACATTGATGATAGCTATAGATAAGATTTAGTAGTCCTGGTGGCGTAACAGTTAAGCACTTGGATTCTAACTGAAAAGGTTGGCAGTTCAAACCCACCAAGAGTCTCCGTGGGAGAAAGACCTAGTGATCTCCCATTAAGATTGCAGCCTAGAACACCCTGAGGGGCAGTTCTACTCTGTCACATAAGGTCACTTTGAGTCAAAATCGACTCGATGAGATATAACAACAACATCGATAAGTTCAGGGATTCCACTCATCCCCTTTCCACCCCACACCATCCTTTGAATGGTTGGAGCCGTGGAGCGGGATGACCACGAACTAAGTGACAGGGGATCTGGTGACGGCTTCATCGTCTTCTTCCCGTCTTTGGATTTCAGCTTCCCTCTTCCTCCCCACCTATGGCCAGTGAGGTATGTCTCTCTGCAGGTAGAGGGGCCGTCCAGAACTGTGGTGCTGGATCCTGTAGTGTGCAATTTAGCAACCATTTTCAGAGGCCCTCCTAGAGGCCTTGAATTGTGCAAAGCCCTGTATCTCCATACCCAGCATGTGCCTTGTGCATAGTAGACACTCAGTCAATAAAATGGTGAATGAATGAACATTTGGCCTGGACCGTCAAAAAGGAAGTCAATGCTAGAATTTACATCAACAGATCTCATCATTTAAAAAAAGGTAGATTTTGATCTGTTACCAAAATAAATACAGTTCGTGAGAAATGGGAAATTTCAAGATAAAGGAAACCAGAAAAAGTCTACTTTGACCACAAAAACAATGCCTGATGGGAAATAACATGGAAACCTGATTGGAGGCAGGAGGGGCCAGACAACTAAGGGGTTAGAACCTGAAGAATGAACAAACCACCAGAGTAGGGCAGGAGGTCCATTAAGCTTCCAGAATTCAGCAGCAGAAGCGTAGACAGGTGGCTTGGGCATCGTAAGGAAACATTTGACCTGGGCCACCAATAGACAGACAGATATCAGCACCAGGGAAGTCAAGCTGCTGCTAGGAACTAATTCATGGAGTCTAGGGCTCAGGGTCCAGGAAGGAGGTGAGTACCCAGTACTTAGGCCAGGATAAGCCCTAAAGCTCTCATAACACAGCTACTGAATGAAAGTCTGGTGTTCCTTAAATACCCCTTGCCTAGAAACACAGTTGACTCTTGAGACTGGAGTGGAGCTGAGCCTACAGCAACAATCTCAGTAACAAATACCCATATGGCACCCACTGTGCCAGGCACTGTTAAATATATTAACTCATTTAATCCTTTCACCAGCCCTATGAGGTAGACACTATTATTATCATCCCCACTGGACAGATGAAGAAACTGAGGCACAGAACACTTAAATGCTTGCCCAAGGTCACACAGTTAGTAAGTGGTACAGCAGGGATCTGAACCTAGGCAGCTTGGCACCAGAGTCTGTGCTCTAGACACTACAGTCTATTAGGGCCCCCTGAACCAGAGGAAGGAGCCCAGGTGGTGCACTGGTTAAGCACTTGGCTACAAAACCGAAAGGTCGTCAGTTCAAACCAACCAGCCACCCTGTGGGAGAAAGAGGTGGTAGTCTTCTTCCGTAAAGATTACGGCCTTGGAAATCCTATGAGGCAGTTCTACTCTGTCCTACAGGGTCGCTATGAGTCAGAATCGACTTGACGGCAATGGGTTTTAACGGGAACTCAGAGGGAGGTGGTCAGGGAACCACACGTTCTTACTAAGCAGAACCAATGAAACCAATTACCTATGTGGAGAACTCCCTGATGAGATCCAACTTTGAAAGGTGCAGAATTAGAAAGCAGAGCACATAACCAAAGACTCGTGCACAGGACTGCAGAACTCAGTAAGAATAATTCAGCAGGGCAAATGCCCCAAGGGCCTGAGGCTTACTCATGCAGTGAATTTAAATCTTACACATTATGACTCAAATGTGCAAAAATGGAGCTCAACACACCATGCTCTTGAGCCCCTATTTCCACTTGCCTGCACCTGCAAGGCCACCGAGCAGTTACCTGTGGTTTAAAGCATAGTCTCTTTGGGGTAAGTGTACAGTGCATTCAGGATTCTCCCCTTTCTTGCTCTCCTGCTCCTTTTCCTGTAGGTGGCCTCAGGTCACAGAGGGTGGCTTACTATGCTCCCAGCTCTGGGGAAGGGGCTTCTGGCTGAGGAGTGGCATCCCACTTGCTCCTCGGCCTGGGCCTCTTTAGCATGTGACTATTTCAATTAAGAGGTCCCTGAGTACAACAAACGGTTTGCACCCGTCTGCTAACCTAAAGGTTGGTGGTGTAAACCCACCCAGCAGCACCACAGAAGAAAGGCCTGGTGATCTGCTTCTGTAAAGATCACAGCCCAGAAAACCCTAGGAGCAGTTCTACTCTGTAACACATTGGGTTGCTATGAGTTGGAATAGACTCAACAGCAATGGATTTGGTTTATTTCAATTAAATTTAAATAAATTAAAAATTCAGTTGCTCAGTCCCACTAACTATATTTCGAGAGTGCCATAGCTACATGTGGCTAATAGTTACCGTACTGGATAATATATGTACAAAACATTTCCATAATCACAGAAAGTTCTATTGGACAGCAATATATATACAGTAAAATCTGCAATAGCTGGAAACTATGTAAGGCAGAAACCTATCAGAAAAGGAAAACTCAAATATTTTCCACTAACATGAGCAATAGAAAAGTGGTGAGACTCTACTCTGTCAAAGGCAAAAAACTTGCAAGACCTGGAAAAACAAGGCAGCCTCATCAAGTTCCAGTTCTCACAGATTTCACTGTATACAAACACACACACACCTATATACATATACTACTTATAGACAAATAACAAGTATGGTGCACATATTTGTTGTTTGTCTATTTACAGTTTACTTTCTCCCAAAAATAACTTAAGATACTTGCAATAAAACATACATATAGCAAGAAATTAAAAACTCCAGTCAGAAAACCCATGCTTTACAGAACCAAATTCTGCCAACTGGTAGCAGTGGGATCTTAGCAAGTCATTTAATCTCCCTGAGCCTCAGTGTCCTTATCTTTACAATGGAGATAATAGTAACAGCAGTTCTACAAATCTCACAAGTGGTTGTAAGGATCACACCAGACAGGGCATATGGAAGTACTTCCAAATTTTTAAGGCAACATCCAAATTTAGCTAACTTTTTTGCTGAGATCAATAGTTATTCCTATTCTAAATCAGAATTTCTGTTTTATTTTTTCTAAATTTTATTTATTTTGTTGTTGTTGTTGAGAATATATACAGCAAAACATAACACCAATTCAATAGTTTCTACACGTACAATTTAGTGACATTGATTACATTCTTCGAGTGGTACAACCATTCTATCCTTCTTTTCTGAGTTGTTCCTTCCTCATTAACATAAACTCACTGCCCCCTAAGGTTCCTATCTAATCTTTCAAGTTGCTATTGTCAATTTGATCCCATATAGATAGTTCCCGAAAGAGCATAATGCTCAAGGCAGGCCTTTTTTACTAGTTAAGTTAACCAATTGTTCAGTTTTAAGATAACTTCAGGGGATATTTTTGGTTTAAGGTTTAAAGGTTATCTCAGGGCAATAGTTTCAGGGGTTCAACCACCCTCCATGGCTCCAGAAAGTCTAGAGTCCATGAGAATTAAAATCCTGTTCTACATTTTCCCCCTTTTGATCAGGATTCTTCTACTGAATCTTTGATCAAAATGTTCAGTAATGGTAGCCAGGCACCACCCAGTTCTTCCGGTCTCATGGCAAAGGAGGCATGTGTTCATAGAGGCAAGCAGCCACACATTCCATATCCTCCTCCTATTCCTGACTCTCCTTCTTCCTCTGTTGATCCAGGTGAATAGAGATTAATTGTTGTGCCTTGGATGGCCTCTTATAAGCTTTTAAGACCCCAAGACCCAAGAATTACTGCTTTATTTTTTAAGGAAAAGAAAAAAAACATGCCATGTGTCATGGATTGAATTGTGTCTCCCAAAAATATCTGTCAGCTTGGCTAGGTCATGATTCCCAGTACTGTATGATTGTCTACCATTTTATCAACTGATGTGGTTTCCCTACGCATTGTAAATTCTATCACTATGATATAATAAGATGGATTAGCAGCAGTTATAATCATTAGATCTACAAGATTAGATAGTGTCTTAAGCCAATCTCTTTTGAGATATAAAAGAGAGAAGTGAGTGGAGGGACAGGGGGACCTCATACCACCAAGAAAGCAGTTCCAGGAGCAGTGCAAGTCCTTTGGACCTGAGGTTTCTGTGCTGAGATGCTCCCAGACCAAGGGAAGAGTGATGACAAGGACCTTCCTCTACAGCTGACAGAGAGAGAAAGCCTTCCCCTGGAGCCGGCATCCTGAGTTTGGACTTCTAGCCTACTGAACTGTGAAAGAATAAACTTTTCTTCGTTAAAGCCATCCACTTGTAGTATTTCCTTTATAGCAGCACTGAATGAGTAAGACACCGTGGAAGTCAGACTAATTATATCTCAGATGCTAAAAGACTTTGCAAATGTATCTCAGAGTTACTCTGAGTTAGTATGACTAAACATGAAGAATAGGCAATGTAATAGAAGATTGATGGTAGAATAATTGCTGAGTTTTTAAAAGGAGGAAAAGGAATTGTCCCAGGAAACTACACATCATTGTTGTTAGGTGCCATTAAGCTGGTCCTGATTCACAGCGACCCTGTGTACAACAGAACAAAACACTGCCCTGTCCTGGGCCATCCTCACAATTCTTGCTGTGTTTGAGCCCATTGTTGCAGACACTGTGTCAGTCTATCTCGTTGAGGGTCTTCCTCTTTTTCAATGACCCTCTACCTTATCAAGCATGATATCCTTCTCCAAGGACTGGTCCCTGCTGATAACATGTCCAAAGTACATGAGACAAAATCTCCCTTCCAAGGAGCACTCTGGCTGTACTTCTTCCAAGACAGACTTTTTGTTCTGCACATTACTTATTAAATTTTAGACAATTTAGAATATCCTTATAACAAAATATTTTGAAATATGCTGAATGCAATGCATGTATGGTAATCCATGGAAGCCAACATAATTTCACTACCAACAGCATGGTCTAAAATAGCCTTCTTTCATTTTTTTGACAGCTATTTACTAGCCTAAATAACTTAAGGGAGATTTTGAACATAGTATGCCTTGATTTCAGCAAAATATTTAACAACCTTCCCCCAACATATCCTTGTAGTTAGGATGGTGAAATGGAACTAACAGGCAGTGGGATTAATTATAGCCATGTCTGTTTGACAGTAGTGTCACCCAAGTAGTGTCAATTATGTGTTCAAAGTTAACTGAAAGAGGGACTGGAGAATATCGTCCTTGGACCAATCCTGCTGCACATTTTTAACAATGATGGGTGCTAAGGGGTGTCTTTGCCTATGACAACAACACAGAACAATTCACCAAAGCTTCAGCAGAAGAGGACTTTGTTGTTGTTTTTTTTTTTTTTTTTTTTGTAGTCACAATCTCTCTTTTTTTTTTTTTTCTTTACTGTACTTCAGGTGAAGGTTTACAGAACAAATAGTTTCTCATGAAACAGAAGTACACATGTTATTTTATGACATTGGTTAACAACCCCACAACATATCAACCCTCTAACTTCTCAACCTTTTTTTTTTTTTTTAGTGAAAATACAAGTATCCAAAGACACACCATTTCAAAAATTTCTACATGCACAGTTCAGTGACATTGACTACGCTCTTCCAATTGTGCTGTTATTCTCACTTAAGATGAAGGCTTACAGAACAAAATAGTTTCTCATTTAACAGTTACTACAAATGTTGCCCTATGACAATGGTTAACAATCTCACAACACATCAACAATATCTTACTCAAACTTGGGTTTCCTATCACCAGCTTCCTTGTCCCCTTCTGCCTTCTGGCCCTTGTCACTGGACTGCTGTACCTCGTTAGTCTCATTTGGTTTTACGGGGCTGTCCACTCCCAGGATGAACCATGAACCTCGGAGGTAACTTCACCACTGAGCTAAAAGGGTGTCTGGGGGCCATAGCCTCGAGGTTTCTCCAGTCTCCTTTAGGCCAGTAAATCTGGTCTTTTTTTTTTGTGAGTTAGAATTATGCTCTACATCCTTCTCCAGCTCTGTCCAGAACCCTCTGTTGTGATCCTGGTCAGAGCAGTCAGTGGTGGTAGCCAGGCACCGTCTAGCTGTACTGGACTCAGTCCAGTGGAGGCCTTGGTACCTGTGGACATTTAGTCCTTTGGGCTAATCTTTTCCTTGTATCCTGTTCTCTTCATTCTCCCTTGCTCCCTAAGGGATGAGACCAGTGGAGTATCTTAGATGGCCGCTCACAGGCTTTTAAGACCCCAGACACTACTCCCCAAGGTAGAATGTAGAGCATTGTCTTTATAAGCTGTGTCATGCCAATTGAGCTAGATGTTCCCCGAGACCATGGTCCGCAGAGCCCTCCACCCAGCAATTCAGTCCCTCAGGGAGTTTGGATGTGTCTATGGGGCTTCCATGACCTTTCCTTGTACAAGTTGTGCTAATTTCTCCTGTATTGTGTACTGTCTCACCCTTCACCCAAGATACCACTTAGCTATTGTCTATTTAGTATGTCCCCCCCACCCCTCCCATCCCTGGTAACCAACAAAGATTGTTACATTTTGTGTGTAGAAGAGGACTTTGAAGGGACATTCTCCAGGACAGTAGGGCAGGCATGCAACTTGAACTTGGTTGGTCTGCCCTGCCCATTTTCCTTGGGATGCCTCATGTAATGCTTAGGGCTGCCATCACACCCAGGCTCCCGAGATACACTTCCCTATGATGGAGTAAGATGCAGAGGAGCTGGAGAGAGGAAAGAGAAGTCTAAGCAAGGGGAATTGGAAACTACTCCACGGTGGGGGAATCATATGTCTCTGGGTAAAAACACACACATACAAATTAATACCTGGATATTTTGTCTTGCTAAGGTTGGAGGTTCAAGTCCACCCAGAGGTACCTTGGAAGAAAGTCCTGGTGATCTAATTCCAAAAAATCAGCCATTGAAAACCCTAAGGAGCACAGTTCTACTCTGACACCCAGGGTCACCATCAGTTAGAATCCACTCAAGAGCAACTGGTTTTTTGAAACTAACTACAACTGTACAGAAATAGATGTTATTAACCCACTTTAGCATTCAGGTCACTGTAAATCAGAGTGCTTCAGTGAATCACCTAAGGTTGCAGGGTCAGCCAGCAGGACAGCTGGGAATCCAGCCCTGACTCCCAAACCTCGGCTCTTTCTTCTACCTCCCATCTATCTAATCCCATAACCCGTATTAGCCTTCTCTCAACAAGGCACAACTCTTTCTTCATCCATTCTCTCTCCATCTTGTGTTTCCCTCTTGCTGCCTCCTCTCCTCTTCTGTCATCAGTTCATTACCTTCTGTCCAGTCCATGCCTTGTGCTGTTCATGTCTGTGCAGGGTTTATTCCCCCATGGTTCTCGAGGAGAGGCCAGGGACTGATCCCTGCCCTAGAAAACAATGTTCCATGTTCCCCCAAAGGCAAAATTAGCAGTTGGGAGTGGCCCATATTTTATAGTTTGTCCCATTTCCAATTCCATTGGACCAATAATTGTCCTATATTTTAATGACAGGATATATCAGAATGCCCACATTTTGAAGATGTGTATGTAGCCTTAAACGAGTTTGTACAGCTAATCTTGTTTCAGATATAAGGTTCTCCTTGTCCCTGGTCTGGTCAGTTATTCAGTAAGAATTTACTGAGCAAAGCACTGTGATGCACACCCACAAACATGCCTTTTTGGTTTATTTGCTTTTTCAGACACAAACTGTTTAATCTGGACACTGTTTACCAGGTACTGTCTTAGAGGAAAGAGATGTAAGCACCTATGTCAGTGTGGGGTGTGTGTGAGAGAGAGAGCAACACAAAGAATTTGTAATACCCTCTCTTGCTCTAATGAGTTAAAACTGCTAGGTCAATCATATTTTCTCCAATCAGCATTCCCAAAGAATGACTCTTTCACTCAACACACACACACACACACACACACACACACACACACACACACACACACACACACCGTCAGATACCTAAGCACCTCTATTTTAATACTGACATCTGGAAACCCCAATAGTATCATTCACATCTGGCATGCACACTTTTATCTTCCTAACAACCCTGTCTGATAGGAAGAAAAAATATTACCATTCGCATTTTAAAGAGTCATCAAATCAAAGAATGGCAGTCATTAAATTTATCAGGAGTTACATTCCCAAGTCTCTAGACCTGGAGTCCTCTGGCTTCCAGCCGGCCCTCTCCAATCTCACAAGTCACCTTGACAGTATTGCTAGGAGGGAAATTAGCTCTCCTATCTTCTTACTCAGGTCTTTTTACAGGAACTCAAATCCATATCCTAAAAAAGGGGGCAGCTAAAATGGAAATAATTTATTCCCCTTTCAAGTGAAAGAAAGGAGAACAGAAAAAGAAAAGGAACAATACCTTCTACCACGTCAAATGCAGTTATGACCAGCTCCAGGCATAGAAAGAGAAAAAGTTATCAACAAGAGCCAAGGGGTCTTAGTGGCTCTCCAGCCTAACCTCCAGCCAGGGCCAGATTACCCAATAAGCAAGGTACGCATCGGCCCAAATGCGCCTTCCCACCTGTCTGCAGTAAACAATTTCACCTGTCCTCCACCATGTCAAAAATGTGGTGAAACCCATATGAAATTGCTTGCCACAGATTAGCAAGTAAACACAATTAAGCAGGTGGGTACCTTGCTCCATGCAAGCCAGTGCATACCAGGTTCACTGGTTAACCCGCCCCTGCCTCTAGCCCCAAACTTGGGCTCCCTGTGGCATCCTTGATGATAATGACAATAATCACTAATGTTCACTGAACACTCTGTAAGTCTCAGGCACTAGTTTTCTATGTTTTCTCTGTTTACTTATTCTACAACCTTAACTCTGTTAGTATTACCTCATTTTACAGATGAGAAAAAACTAAATCATTACCTTCATTTTGTCTTCACAGCAGTCCAAAGAGGTTGCTATTCCCGTTAGTACCATTTTAGAGATGAGAAACTGAGGCCCAAAACGATTCAGTCACTTGCCCACAGTCATACAGATCTTGTGACTCACAGCCCAAAGCTCCTTCTAAAACCAGTTTCATTTGAGTCAATTCTGACTCATGGCGACCCCCGAGTGTCAAAGAACTGTGCTCCAGAGGGTTTTCAATGACTATTACCTTTCAGAAGAAGATCACCTGGCCTGTCTTTCAAGGCATCTCTGGTGGACTCAAACCTCCAAAGTTTCAATTAGCAGCCAAGCACACTAACCATTTGCACCACCCAGGGACTCCAGAGCTCCTTTCTACAAAGCAGTATCTGGGTGATACAGAAAATGCCTTCATGCCCTCCTCCCATTTCACCATAAAACATCTAAAACCAGAAACCAGTGGTGGCCTTCTGCAACGACGCCCAAGACAGGGTCTTGTAGGATCCAGTGAAGAAAAACCAGCACTGACCCTTGAGGAAATCAATAGTCAATAACTCAAAACATATACATGGATTCATCACAAAGCAAACTTAAACCCTCAACAACAACAAAAAAAAATAATAGTAATTTCATAGGAAGAGAATTTTTTAAAGAAAGACAGAATTGATGGCTTAGGAAAGAGTTGTAAATCCTGATCATAAATTAGGGCTGCAACGAAGACCGTTTTTGATTCAGTCGCCTGGTAAACTATTTTATTGAATACACTAGCACCACCCTGTGGTAATAAGAAGGAACTACAACGTGCTACCTGTTCCATACTGACAAAGTATGCCTTCACTGTGGTGGTAAAATAAGGTTGGATAAACATTTCAAGGTTCTAGCATTTCATTCACCAAGTAATGACAACTATCTTTTACCAAATATTCTATTCTTGAGACATCTCTCTTTATCCCAAAGAGAGCAAAACGGAAAACGAGGCCATTCCTGATATCCTAGGTACACATCAAGAGTATTTTTTTGACGATGCTGACGCACACTATTGTGATATAATAATTTCATATTTGTATAACATGTTCAGATACATTTTTTATTTTATTATCAAAATAACACTGTGAATTAGGCAGGCAATATATTTTTTTCTCGTTTTAGAAACAAGGAAGTGAGGCTTAGTGTTGTTGCTGTTGTTAGGTGCCAGCAAGTCGGTTCCAACTCACAGGGACCCTACATAGAACAGAATAAAACACTGCCTGGCCCTGTGCCATTCTCACAATTATTGCTATGTTTGAGCCCGTTGTTTCTGCCACTGTATCAATCCATCTTGTTGAGGGTTTTCCTGTTTTTCACCAACCCTCTAATTTACCAAGCATGATGTCCTTCTCCAGGAACTGATCCCTCCTGATAACATGTCCAAAGTATGTGAGACAAAGTCTTGCCTTCCTGACTTCTAAGGAGCACTCTGGCTGTACTTCTTCTAAGACAGCTTTGTTCGTTCTTCTGGCAGTCCATGGTATATTCAGTATTCTTTGCCAACACCATAATTGTTGTTGTTATCAAGTCAGCTCTGATTCAGAGTAGCTCATTGCCAAGCTAGCAGAGATAATCAAGAAGTTAATAAGCCTGTACAGAAACTGTAAGTATTGTAAAAATTAGCATGCTGAAAAGGCCAAAGAATTAGGATCAAGAATCAGCCAAGAAAACGTTTCATTCCTTTTGAAAATGGCTTGTAAAGAGTTGATTTCTCAGCAAAAAAAAAAAAAAAAAAAAAGTGTCTTCCACAGGTTCAAAAATGAACAGAACCATAGCTACATGTTCCCACCCAAATAGGCAGCCACAATTGGCTGGACCACTGGCATCCCATTGTCATACCCACGTGCTGGTCCATCATAGAATTCCTTCAGAGCCAACAGGCTCTCATGGAAGGACATTTCTGCCAAGCCGGCCTCATCCCACTGCTGTTGATATAATTACATCATCCTAACTAGACCAGCAGAGCCCTGGTGGCACAGTGGTTAAAAGCCCAGGCTGCTAACCAAAAGGTCAGCAGTTCGAATGTACCAGCCACTCCTTGGAAACCCTGTGGGGCAGTTCTACTCTATCCTATAGGGTCGCTATGAGTCAGAATGGACTCCACGGCAATGGGTTTGGTTTTGGTTTTTTAACTAGACCATCAGTTTTAGAATAAATACAACCAGAATGCTCCTTAAAAGTGAGAATTGCAAGACTTTGGCTTGCTTACTTTAGACAGGTCATCAGGAAAGACCAATCGCTATAAAAGGACCTAATATGATAACGTAGATGGTCAGCAAAGCAAGGGAAATCCTCAGTGAGATGGACAGACACATAGCGACAACAATGGGCTCAAACATACCAATGATCAGGAAGATGGCGCCTGCACCAGGCAACATTTTCTTCTGTGATACACGAGTCAGGACCAACTCGACAGCAACTAACAACAACAAATTAGGCCAGCTTGCCCCACCCCCAATTTACCCAAAATCTGCTTGTTCTTTCTTGTACCAACTTCTGTCCAAGAGCACCGGAGAAATTGTCCCCATCTTTCTGTTTGGACTGAGCCAAGGAACTGTACTCAGCCAAGAAATGGTCCTGTATATACTTTCCTGCTAGACCTGTGACTCTGTTCGTGGTGGAATGGTGTGCCGTCATCAGTTTTTTTTCAACTATGCGTTTGGTGGGATCTGTCTAGAGAATAGGGTGCTCAGCTCTACCATTTAATGGGACTTACTCAATTTGTTATTTTTGTGTGATGTTCTGAGACTGTTGGAGGGTCATATGTTAGCTCAGCATTAATCTCATTAATCTCAGATGTCGAGTCATCAAATCAATAACAAACATACTACAAGAAAAGTCTGTGCATTAATCTTTGTCTGCATTTCTAATTATTTCTTATCAAATTTTCTTGAAGGGAGAGATGTCAAACTTGACAAAATTATTCTAAATTTCATTTGTAAAAATGAACTTGAAAATAAAATACCTTTAAAGAAGAATGAGGAATTTTCTCTACAGGTTATTATCTAGTTGTTTTAAATATTTGTCCTTGTTTGTTGTTTGCCTTTTAATATTATGATATGGTTATTTGAGATAGATTACTAGAATTAGAGGTTTTAGAAGTTTTGGTCAAAGAGCAATAATCTTTTTCTCCTTGGTTGGCCCCAAATTAATTAGTAGTTTCTTTTTTTAAAGGCAGTTTGAGTGAAAGTTCCAGATATTAATCAGACATTTTTCCAACAAAGTCCCTTTATTTTCTATTCAAGATAACATTAAGAAATCATCAGATATCACTCTCCTTGAACTGTTTCAAAAGCCTGAGACAAGCTGCAGACATACACACACCTCACACACCCCCCCCACACACACCCCACATACACACATACCCACACACACACACACACACACCACACACTTGTGCCCTGCACACACACATGCCCTGCACACACATACACCCCACACACACATACACCCCATATACACTGGCTTAGGTGCTATCATAGTCGAGTGCCCCAGGACGTGCCCTGGACCCTGTGTCTCTCCCTTGAGGGGCCAGTCTCCCTCTATGATTCTACAGGGATTGACAGTGACGGTATGCAATCACAAGGTTCCCTTTTTCATCAGCAGGCTTTCCACTAACAAAGATACTACAAGTAGCAAACTTGCAAACATTTCATGATACAACACAATACAAAGCTGAGCATTTTAAGAGTTCCTTCTCTCTTCCATTGCTACGTTGTCGTTGTTAGTTGCTGTCAAGTCAATTCAGACTCATAAACCCAAAAAACAAACTCATTGCTGTCCAGTCAATTCAGACTCATAGCGACCCTATAAGACAGAGTAGAACTGCCCACAGGGTTTCCAAGGAGTGCCTGGTGGATTTGAACTGCCGACGTTTTGGTTAGCAACCATAGCTCTTAACCACTACACCACCAGGGCTTATATATATATATACATATATATATATAAAATCTCACGGGAATATCCTAGACTGTTCACAGATGAAGGATACATTTCACACAGCAAAGACTGAGAAACCTTGTTGGCAGATGGCAGCAGGAGATTGTCCAAGGGTTTGTGAACACATGAGGTCAAACGATATGAGAACCATTACAGAACTGAAAAAAAATCTCAAAGGAATTTTTTGATCGACGTGGCTGTATTTTACCTGTTGATAAAAGAATAAATCAATAATAAAAATACTAAAACCACTACTGAAAAATAGGCAAACGACGTCGACTCTTCAAAGAAGAAAAATACAAATGGCTGCGAAAACCACAGATCCCATCCCTAGTAGCTGCTTAAAATATATTTGAAAATAATAATAATCAAATAAATGTGAATTTCCTCAGCAATGAGGTACTAATCTCTATCAAGCTCGTAAAGATCAAAAACATAAAAACTCCCTACTATCCAGAAGGACTTGCATCCTTTATATTGCTAAGACCCCATTGTGAAAACACTAAGGCAATCTGCATCAAAAGTCTTAAAATTTTTATATCCTTTGACCCAGTAATTTCAATTCTAGACAACTACCCTAAGGAAATAATCAGAAATGCAGGCAAATTTATGTGCAAATATGTTTATTATAGCATTATTTATTACAGGAATAAATGGAAACAATAAAAATGTCCAACGATAGAGGACTGCTTAAATAAATTATAGGCCACGCATACGTGCATACCGTGGACTGTTACACAGCTATTAAAAATTACATTTACAAGGAATTTTGAATGACATGGGAAAATGCTAACAATGCACTGTTGAAAGTGAAAGAAGCAGGATGTGAAGCTATTTATGTAGCCCAATCTCATTGACATTTTTTGAAAAAAATGAGTCTGTATGCACAGCAAAAGAATAACAAGGAACGTACCAAAAAGTTACAATGAGTAGGATTACAAGTGATTTTTATTTTACTTTTTATATTTCTTCTTTATAGTTCCAAAATTTTCATAATGAGTATGTGAGGCTTTTTAATAATTAGGGAAAATGTTAATTTAAAGTATATTCCATGGCGCGGCATTCAAGGCCCAGGAAAGCCCCCTTTCAAGCTACTACTTCCTTCTAGCCCTGATTGCTGCCTAAACACAACAGTCATTGGCACACCTCCATGCTTTCCCTCTTAAGGCATCTACTGCTTGGAAAGACTTATAAGAACTCGAAAGTTTTTCTCGGTAGCGTTCTCTGAAGCTCCCAGTAAGAACTGGTTGCTCCCTGATCTTTAGTTTAAAACCACTTGTTGCTGGTGTAGGATCCAAAACCAAAACCAAGCCCTCTGCGGTCAAGCTGATTCTGACTCATAGTGATTCTAGGGCTTCCAAGGAGCGGCTGGTGTATTCAAACCGCTGACCTTTTGGTTAGCAGCCGAGCTCTGAACCCCTAAGCCACCAGGGCTGCCTTTTACCAAATTAATTATGATTATTCATTTGTTTGTCTGTCTCCCCTATTTGACTTCGACCTTTTCAAAGGTCCTGGGTCTTAGGTATCTTTAATAGTACCTAGTACCATTCCTGGCATGCTAGAAACGTTAAATACAGTGAAACCTGTGACAGCTGGAACTCACAGGACTGCCAGGTCCTACATGTTTTCCATCTTTGACAGGGTGCAGTCTTACCACTTTTCTGTCACTCTCTGTTAGTGGGAAATACGTGAGTTTTCCTTCTCTGGCAGGTTTCCACCTTACACAAGTTCCTGGTTTTGCAGGTTTCACTGTAGATGAATGAATGAATGATGAATGAAAGGATGGATGGAGGGATGGATGGATGGAAACCTAAAGGTTTTCAAAGGGTGACAGAATCTGTAAACTAAGTCATCTTGGCTTCTGGATGTGCATATACTACAGATGATACTTGAGAAGTACTACATTGAGCATTGCTAAGACATGTTGAGCTATAATTAGCTTATAACAGAACTGAAATTTTTCTAGGTGAAACAACAAATCTGCTATCCTGCTTTACAGTAAATGGCTGTCTACAAAGGAGACCCACATGCTTTTTTATTATTAAAAACCATCCCAATAAAAGATATGCTGAAAAATTATTGTAATTTCTACTGATTAAAAACTAATTAAGTCATTTGCTGAATAATACATGTACTCCACTTGCATTACCTATGAGCATGCTCTTCACTTACAAATATTTGTCTCCATTTCATTAAAGTAATTAAACTGCTCCAAGTACAGTTATTTTTACAAGCATTTTATAGCCAACTCTCAATTTTCCATACCAATGGAGAAGCATAATTGAAATATTTAAAACTGAATAAAGGATAATGCAGAACCTCCCTGCAGTTCTTCTCCTCCTCCAGTTTAACAAACAGCAAAAGCAACCTGCTTGAGTTTTTGCCTGTCTCCCTTCTCTCGCCCCCTCTCTGGTCATCTGAACAGAAAATAATGGCACATAAACATATGAGCATATTCATGTGCACACCTCGCCTGCTTTCCCAGCCCCACCTCTCCAATGTTCTCACTGTAGTGGATGCTAAGGCAAGATGGAGGGATATGTGAGCCCACTCTGCTAGGGAAGAGGAACCATCCCCAGCTGCACAGCAATCAATGACAGAGTTAATTGCACTCTCTCTCTCCTACCACATCACCCATACTTTGTTCCTGGCAATTATGACAATTCCTTAACTTTCTAGGGAAAAAGAAAAATGCTGCATAAAGCAAAAAAGTCTTTACACTAAGAATTCTAATGCAGATTATGAGTGAAGGTGTCAGCGTGCACAAGACAGTGGCTTGCCTACAGCTTTGTTTGCTATTTTAAAGTAAGGGGAAATGAGCAGAGGACACATTTTCCTTGCAGAAGGGGAGGCAGCAGAATTATGAAGGGGCAGAGAGTAAATATAAGCTAGACACATCTAATTACATATACTGAGAAACGTGACAAGAAAACGCGTATTGGAGACGGCTTGACAATCCATTTTCCGTAACAGGCACTTTGTCGGGGATGAACAGAACAGAGTTCTTCTTCTAACTCCCTAACACCAGTTTTTGCCCTGAATGGAAGAGGCAGCAGTGGGTGGTGCTGGTGGGTGATAATGGTGGGGTGAGAGACAGGGTGCTGGGCAGAGAGAGCACCATCTGAGAAGGCAGACTTCTGGAGGGGACAGCCATGAGCCGGTTGGGGAAGGAGGGAGGTGGACAGAGTGCAGACAGGGAAGACTGGATCCAAGGGCCCAGAAGCTGCAGTTGTAACACAAGACAGACGCAAGATAGAGAACAAGTAAACAGACAGACAGACAGATAGAAACATAGATAGAGGTAGGTAGACAGACAGGCATAGATACATAGATAGAAAAATAATATTTGGTACCCATGCCTAGCACATAATTAAAAAAAAAATTTTTTTTTAATGTTGTTTCCGGCTCATAGCGACCCTGTAAGACAGAGTAAAACTGCCCCATAGGGTTTCCTCAGTGGTAGGTTTCCACATCTTTCTCCCACAGAGCAGCTAGCTGATGGGTTCCAACCACTGACCTTCCGGTTAGCAGCCGAGCACTTAACCACTGCGCCACCAGGGCTCCTTCTAATAACTACCAATAAACGTACTAAGTTCTTGAGGTCCTCAGAGAGGATATTTGTTTCCTAAGGTTAAAGACACAAATGTAAAGAGGTTGTGTGACAGGAGGCGGAGTGTGTGGGCGAGGGAGGGGGACGTGTACAGAGAGTTGTTTATGGCTGTCATTTTGTTTTATTTTTCATACTGACCTCAGGGGCAGTCCCCAAAATGTAGTCAGACCCCATGCATTACATAGCCTCTCCAGTTTCCTGGATTTTCCCTGCTGAAAGTTTTATTGGATGTTAATCGGAGACCATCTGATGAAACGCTCTGAGCCTAGATTAGAATGTAGCACATAGCACAGCTGAATGAGAGGGAGGACAGTGCTATCACGTAATGGAATATAAAATAGATTTTAAAAGCAGTGCAAGTGCAGCAGGCAGAGGGATCTCCTCCGGGGCAGCGGGAAGTGGGATCCTGCAGGCACTCACTCACGCACCACTCAGAAACATAGGCTCCCAGCAAGTCCCTTGCCGGCAAGATGGGCCTGGAGCCCACAGCCACTGACCTCAAGGCCAGGGGCATGCCCAGACCCAGGGATGTGCAGAAAGGACAGGTAGCATCTGGGCTGGCTTATGTAAACAAAAATGAACAAAGTTATTTAAAAAAAAAAGGAACAGCCAGAGCTCCCAAGTACCTGGGGTGTCAAGCATGGTGGCAAAGCAAGCTCTAGACTTCCAAAAGCACTATGAGAGGCAATGGAAGTCAGTTTTCCCGTACCGTCTATAGCATGGCTTCTCAAGCTTTTCTGTGAAACTGAAGCACAGTGAGAGTATTATTAAAATGCACACTCTGATTTACAGTCTGGGGTGGGCCCAAGGATTAGCATTTCTCCAAGGGATGCTGATGTGGTTGTTCCAGGGAGCACACCTTGAGTAGCAGAACATAAAGTGGAGTTTATGCCTCAGCATCACCCAGCAAACAGTTAAAACTCAGACACCTGAGACCCACCCAGACAAGCAGCCTCAGCATCAGCTGGGAAAGTCTGACCTTTGAGCCCACCTCTGTTTTAGGAAGCTCTCCTTGTGATTCTGGTGGGTGCGGAAGTTTGAGGACCATTGCACTGGGCCATAAGCACCATGGGAGTAAAGATTAGGCCTGTCTTGTTCACCATTGTATGCCCAGCATCTAGAATAGTGCATATAGTAGACAGTCAGTAAAGTTTTCTTAAATGAATAGATAAATGAGTCCAATAAGGCTAAACAATTTTTATATCCCAACCAAGAGCCCATCCTAGAGCTACTCGTATACTGACAAAAGCTCAATTTGAAAGAGAAATATCACAGAAACTTTGTTTCCAATGAAGGAGGTTTAAGCTGGCTTCTGAGGAGAGAGCGGACTTTAGGGAGCAAGACAGAAGTTGGAACACCAGCTAGGAGCCTGTTGCAGCGGTCCAGCTGAGGGACCATGATGGCCGGAACTAGAGTGATGGCAGTGGAAATAGAAGAAGGCAAATTTGTGGATGGATCTGAGAGGTGGAGCCAACAGGATTGAGGGTGGGCAGAGGCACGTAAGGGAAAGCAAGACATCAGGAAAGGTATAACATGGGTACAGAGGGGTTCGAATAGGAGTGCACAAGGATACTGAATTTCCAGTAGGGGAAGTGGGGCAATAAAAGGGAATAGGCAGACTGCCCTTACTTTGGAGTGGTCTACAGGGGGCTCTTTTCCTTTCGCCTCCTTAGCCCCCTTCCACCTCCCTGTCTCCCAGCAAACACAGAAGTTAGATGTTCTAGGAGGCGGGGCCAAGATGGCAGAGTAGTCAGATGCTTCTGGTGGACCCTCTTACAACAAAGACCCAAAAAAACAAGTGAATCAATTATATATGACAATCCGGGAGCCCTGAACATCTAAGGCAAACTTGAGGAACCGGACTGAGTGGCAGGGGAGGGAGAGACGGTTCGGAAGCAGCCAGGAGTTGCCAGAGCTGACCTGGCAAGAGCCTGAGCCCTTCAGGCCTAATCAGCTTATGGGTGAGTGGTGAGGCAGGCAAGCAGCAATGCTCGGGAGGTGCGTTTTCCGCACCAGGAGAGACCCAGGGCCAAAGAGTCTACTCAGCCAGCCAGAACCAGTGAGAAGCAGCCCTCATCGGCAAAAGGTAAGTACTTGCGTACAGCCTACCACGCAGATCAAAAACACCTCCCTAGGGAGAAATCTCTCTCCCATTACCTCCCTACTCCCTGCTCTGCACTGGGTCCTGGACTGGCTTCAGCAATTGCCGAGTCCCCTGGGCTGGAAGTAGGATCTGTCACACACCTTGAGCCATTCTCCCAGCCTTGGAGAGTGAACAAATTAACAAACAGGGGAAAAAATAAACTGCAGGCTCCCCTAAGCCAGGAACCCAGGGTAGGCACAGCTCCTTTGCCTAGGCACAGGCATATGGGATCCACAGGCTTTGAGTGCCTTTCCCCCTGCAGAGACTTGTGTGGGCCCATTTCAACAGCATAGGCCCTCATTACTGCAGTACAACAGGGTATATACGTGAAGTCTAACTTGAACCGTTTCAGCTGTGAAGTGGCAGGTTTGTGATATTTGACACTGCTCTGCCTATTAAGCACCTACCCATGTCAGGGGCCTGAGGACTGGTGGCTCCACCCACACCACTTAGCCACCTGCAATAGGGGCCCAAGAATAAGAGGTGCTCCCCAGTCCTTACAGCCAACAGCATTAGTTGCTCATAGCCTGGCTGCAAAACCCATCTACCTACGCACTCTAGGGAATAAGACCACGCCTTCCTCTTGGACACTTGGGGGTGGCCGCCAGGCCCCTGCCTTGCTCACAGTGTGTCTCCCTGCTGCAGCCAGATGCCTGTGCCTACAGCAATCACCCAAGCTTGTTTAGGACTATAGCTGAGAGCCTACACCACGCACTTGGTAGCTATCTACCTGGGCACCTGAGCTGAATCCATACAGGAGGAATGGGCGGACTCCTGAGCTCATATCTAGTAACAGATCTAACCACCTGGTGACAGGACATTAGAGCTTCAAAGGTGCCAATAATCAAACAAGCATATACAAGCAGCCTATTTGGGCATATCAAAACAAAACAAGAACTTCGGACACAGTAAACAAACATTAAATAAATAAATATAAGAACTTATTGATGGCTTGGAGACAACAGTCAATATCAAATCACATAAAGAGGCAATCCACGATAGCTTTAGCAAGCTCCCAAAAATAAAGAATCTAGAAATCTTCCAGAGGAGCAAAATTTCTTGGAATTACCAGAGGCAGAATACAAAAGATTAATATACAGAACTCTTCAAGAAATTAGGAAGGAAATTAAGCAAAATACAGAACATGCAATAGAGGAAATTAAAAAGATTAGAGAAGGGCATAATGAGAAATTTAACAGGCTGCAAGAATCCACAGAGACAGCAATCAGAAATCCAAAAGATTAACAATAAAATTTCAGAATCAGACAACTCAACAGAAAGTCATAGGAGCAGAACTGGGGCAATGGAAGTCAGAATTAGCGAGACTGAAGATAAAGCACTTGACACCAAATTATTTGAGGAAAAATCAGATAAAAGGATATTAAAAAATGAAGAAACACTAAGAATTACTTGGGACTCTATCAAGAGGAAAAACCTACGAGTGATTGGAGTACCAGAACGGGAGGGATAACAGAAAATAGAGAGAATTGTTGAACATTTGTTGGCAGAAAACTTCCCTGATATCATGAAAGATGAGAAGATATCTATTCAAGATGCTCATCGAATCCCACATAAGGTAGATCCCAAAAGAAAGTCGCCAAGACATATAATAATCAAACTTGCCAAAACCAAAGATAACAAGAGAATTTTAAGAGCGGCTAGGGATAAACGAAAAGTCATCTACAAAGGAGAGTCAATAAGAATAAGCTTGGACTACTCAGCAGAAACCATGCAGGCAAGAAGGCAATGCGATGACATATATACAGCCTTGAAGGAAAAAAACTGCCAGCCAAGAAATATATATATCCAGCAAAACTGTCTCCCAAATATGATGGTGAAATTAGGGTATTTTCAGACAAACAGAAGTTTAGGGAATTTTCAAAAACCAAATGAAAATTACAAGAAATACTAAAGGGAGTCCTCCAATTAGAAAATCAATAACATCAGATAACAACCCAAGACTAGAACACAGGACAGAGCAACCAGATATCAACCCAGGTAGGGAAGTCACCAAAATAAATCAAAGCTAAAACACTGAAAATAGGGAAACAGATGTCAATATGTAAAAGATGACAACATGAAAACAAAAAAGAGGGACTTAAAAAATGTAGACATTGATCTTGCATATGAAGAGGAAGTCAAGGTGATACAAAGAAATAAAAGACAGGTATAAACTTAGAAAAATAAGGGTAAATATTAAGGTAACCAAAAGGAAACTAACAATCTTACAAGTCAAAATAAAAAACTAGAAAAATATAAAGACTCAGCAAACACAAAGTCAACAATAATGAAACAGATGAAAAGAAAATATATAAAGAAAAAGTCTCAGCACGGAAAATTAAGTGGAACAAAAAAACTGTGAACAATACACAAAAACAGACATCAAAATGACAGCACTAAACTCATACCTATCAATAATTACACTGAATGTAAATGGACTAAATGCACCAGTAAAGAGACAGAGAGTGGCAGATTGGATAAAAAAGCACAATCCGTCTATATGCTGCCTATAAGAGACACACCTTCAACTTAAAGGCACAAACAAACTAAACCTCAAAGGATGGAAAAAATATATCAAGAAAACAATACTCAAAAAAAGCAGGAGTGGCCATATTAGTCTCTGACAAAAGAGACTTTAAAGTAAAATCCACCACAAACTATAAGGAAGGACACTATATAATGATTAAAGGGACAATATACCAAGAGGACATAACTATAATAAATATTTACACACCCAACAACAGGGCTCCAAAATACATAAAACAAACTCTAACACCACTGAAAAGAGAGATATCTCCACAGTAGTAGTAGGAGACTTCAACACACCACTTTTGGTGAAGGACAGAACATCCAGAAAGAAGCTCAACAAAGACACGGAAGATCTAAATGCTACAGTCAACCAACTTGATCTCATAGACATGTACCAAACACTCCACACAACAGCAGCTAAGTATTCTTTCTTTTCCAATGCACATGGAACAATCTCCAGAAAAGACCACATATTAGGTCATAAAAGTAAGCATTAACAAAATCCAAAGCATTGAAATATTACAAAGCATCTTTTCTGACCATAAAGCCATAAAAGCAGAAATCAACAACAGAAAAAGCGAGGAAAAAAAATCAAACACATGGAAACTGAATAACACCTTGCTCAAAAACTACTGTGTTATAGAAGAAATTAAGGATGGAATCAAGAAATTCATAGAATCAAACGAGAATTAAAACACATCCTACCAGAACCTTTGGGACACAGCAAAAGCAGTGCTCAGAGGTCAGCTTATAGCAATAAATGCACACATCCAAAAAGAAGAAAGGGCCATAATCAAAACATTAACCCTACAACTGAAACTAGTAGAAAGAGAGCAGCAAAAGAAGCCCTCAGGTGCCAGAAGAAAGGAAATAATAAGAATTAGAGCAGAATCAAATGAAATAGAGACTAGAAAAACAACTGAAAGAATTAACAAGACCAAAATCTGGTTCTTTGAAAAGATCATGAAAATCGATAAACCATTGGCCAAACTGACAAAAGAAAAACAGGAGATGAAGCAGATAACCCTTATAAGAAATGAGATGGGTGATATCACAACAGACCCAACTGATATTAAAAGAATCATAACAGAATACTATGAAAAATTGTACTCTAACAAATTTGAAAACCTAGAAGAAATGGACAAATTTCTAGAAACTCACTACCTGCCTAAACTAACACAAACAGAGGTAGAACAACTAAATAAACCCATAACAAAGGAAGAGATTGAAAAGGTAATTTAAAAACTCCCCCCCACCAAAAAAAAAAAGCCCTGGCCCAGATGGCTTCACTGGAGAATTCTACCAAACTTTCAGAGAAGAGTTAAAACCGCTACTGCTAAAGGTATTTCAGAGCATAGGAAAAGACGGAACACTCCCAAACTCATTCTATGAAGCCAGCATCACCCTGATACCAAAACCAGGTAAAGACACCTCAAAAAAGAAAATTACAGACCAATATCCCTCAAAAACATTGACGCAAAAATCCTCAACAAAATTCTAGCCAATAGAATTCAGCAACATATAAAAAAAAAAAAACAATTTGCCGTGATCAAGTGGAATTTATACTAGGTATGCAGGGATGGTTCAACATTAGAAAAACAATCAATGTAATCCATCACATAAATAAAACAAAAGACAAGAACCACATGATCTTATCAATCGATGCAGAAAAGGCATTCAACAAAGTCCAACCCCCATTCATGATAAAAAACTCTCAACAAAATAGGAATAGAAGGGAAATTCCTCAATATAATTAAGGGCATTTATACAAAGCCAACAGCCAACATCATCCTAAATGGAGAGACTTTGAAAGCATTTGCCTTGAGAATGGGAACCAGACAAGGATGCCCTTTATCACCACTCTTATTCAACATTGTGCTGGAGGTCCTAGCCAGAGCAATTAGGCTAGAAAAAGAAATAAAGGGCATCCAAATTGGTAGGGAAGAAGTCAAAGTATCTCTATTTGAAGATCATATGATCTTATACGCAGAAAACCCCCAAAGAATCCACAAGAAAACTACTGGAACTAATAGAAGATTTCAGCAAAGTTTCAGGATACAAGATAAACATACAAAAATCAGTTGGATTCCTTTGCACCAACAAAGAGAACCTCGAAGAGGAAATCACCAAATCAATACCATTTACAATAGCCCCCAAGAAGGTAAAATACTCAGGAATAAATCTAACCAGAGACGTAAAAGACCTGTACAATGAAAACTACAAGACACTTCTGCAAGAAACCAAAACAGACCGGCATAAGTGGAAAAACATACAGTGCTCATGGATAGGTAGACTCAACATTGTGAAAATGTTAATTCTTCCCAAAGCAATCTACAGATACAATGCAATCCTGATCCAAATTGCAATGGCATTTTTTAATGAGATGGAGAAACAAATCACCAACTTCACACGGAAAGGGAAGAGGCCACAAATAAATAAAGCATTACTCAAGAAGACGAACAAAGTGGGAGGCCTCACACTACCTGATTTTAGAACCTATCGTACCACCACGATAGTCAAAACAGCCTGGTACTGGTACAACAACAGGTACAAAGACCAGTGGAACAGAATTAAGAATCCAGACATAAATTCATCCGCCTATGAGCAGCTGATACTTGACAAAGTCCATTAATTGGGGAAAAGACAGATTCTTTAACAAATGGTGCTAGCATAACTGGATATCCATCTGCAAAAAACTGAAACAAGACCCATACCTCACACCATGTAAAAAAATAACTCAAAATGGATCAAAGAAATATAAAATCGAAAACGATAAAGATCATGGAAGAAAAAATAGCGACAATGCTAGGAGCCTTAATACATGGCATAAACACAATACGAACTATAGGTAACAATGCACAAGCACCAGAAGAGAGACTGGATAAATGGGAGCTCCTAAAAATCAAACACTTATGCTCATCAAAAGACTTCACCAAAAGAGTAAAAAGACAGCCTACAGACTGGAAAAAAATTTTTGGCTACAAAAAATCCGATCAGCGTCTAATCTCTAAAATCTACAAGATACTACAAAACATCAACAACAAAAAGATAAATAACCCAATTAAAACATGGGCAAAGGATATGAACAGGTACTTCACCAAAGAAGATATTCAACCGGCTAACAGACACATGAAGAAATGCTCACAATCATTAGCCACTAGAGAAATGCAGATCAAAACGACAATGAGACATCATCTCACCCCAACAAGGCTAGCATTTATCCAAAAAACACAAAATAATAAATGCTGGAGAGGTTGTGGAGAGACTGGAACACTTATACACTGTTGGTGGGAATGTAAAATGGTACAACACTTTGGCACTTTCTTAAAAAGCTAGAAATAGAAGTGCCATACGATCCAGCAATCCCACTCCTTGGAATATACCCTAGATAAATAAGAGGTGTCACACTAATAGATATATGCACACCCATGTTCATTGCAGCACTGTTCACAATAGTAAAAAGATGGAAACAACCTAGGTGCCCATCAATGGATGAATGGATAAACAAATTATGGTATATCCACACAATGCAATACTACACAACGATAAAGAACAACGATGAAGCTGTGAAACATCTTATAACATGGAGGAATCTGGAGGTCATTATGCTAAGTGAATTTAGTCAGTCACAGAAGGACAGATATTGTAAAACACCACTATTACAAGAACTCAAGGAAAGGTGTAAACACAGAAGACAACATTCTTTGATGGTTACGAGTGTGGGGAGGGAGGGTGAGAGTTATTCACTAACTGGATAGTAGACAAGCATTATCTTAGGTGAAGGGAAGGACAGCACACAACAGGGGAAGCCAGCACGACTGAACTAAACCAAAGCTAAGAAATTTCCTGAATACAATCAAACACTTTGAGGGACAGACTAGCAGGGGTAGGGATCTGGGGACTATGCTTTCAGGGGACATCTAGCTCAACTGGCATAACAAAGCTTATTAAGAAAATGTTCTGCATCCTACTTTGGTGAGTGGCATCTGGGGTCTTAAAAGCTTGCAAGTGGCCATCTAAGATTCATCAATCGGTCCCAACCACCTGGAGTAAAGGAGAATGAAGAACACCAGAGACACAAGGAAAGTATTAGCCCAAGAGACAAAAAGGGCCACATAAACCAGATACTCCATCAGCCTGAGACCAGAAGAACTAGATGGTGCCCAGCTACCACCAATGGCTGCCCAGACAGGGAACACAACACAGAGTCCCTGATGGAGCAGGAGAAAGGTGGGGTGCAGAACTCAAATTCTAGTAAGAAACCAGACTTAATGCTCTGACTGAGACTGGAGGAAGCCGGGAAAGCAGGGCCCCTGGATTCTCTATCAGTCCAGAACTAAAACTATTTCCGAGGCCAACTCTTCAGACAGGGATTGGATTGGCCTATGGGACATAAAGTGATACTTGTGAGGAGTGTGCCTTTTAGCTCAAGTAGATACAAGAGACTTAACGGGCAGCTTTTGTACGGAAGTGAGATGGGAAGGCAGAGGGGGTTATGAGCTCGTTGAATGGAAATGGGGAATGAGGGTGGAAAGGAGGAGTGTGCTGTCACAGTATGGGGAGAGCAATTAGGGTCACATAACAATGTATGTATAAATTTTTGTATGGGAGACTAACTTGAAATGTAAACTTCATTTAAACTACAACAATAAATACATATATATATATATATATATATATATATATATGGAAAAAGAAGTTAGATGTTCTAGAGTAAGCCAAAGATGAAATGACAGCTTTGGAAGAAGTCTTTAGGCCCACTTAGTGGTCCCACATCCTGATTATGGGCGAGGATGCTGGAACCTACTGAGAGGAAGTGGTGGCTCGTTCCAGTCACATAGCTGCTGGTAGCCAGCAAGACTAAGCCCCGTCTTCGCCTCCCAGGCAATTGTAGTACCTGCTTCAGTCAGTGCTCTGTGGGAGGACAGGTAAATTCCAAGGCCCAATGTGTTTGGAAATCCTGCAAACAACATTTCTGCTAGAGAGTTCCAGTGCACATCACGTCAAGGCTATAAAAAGTCTTCCATCAAAGAAACTTATTTAACTCAACATTTCTCAAACATAATGGATGATGCAGTCCTCGTCTGTCATGACACCTATTAACACCCCCAGACCGCACATACTGAGCCTGGGCCATATGAGAAAAGGGGATAAATTAATCCCAGTTTAAGAGTTACTTCTGAATGTTTCACATGCTCTCAGAAGTCCTGGTGTCTTCACCATGCTTGTCTACTTTTTAAAGATTCTAAATAACTCTCTGTTTTAAGCAGCTGGATTCATTTTGAAGGCACTTGACTAGCACAAAGGAAAAATACCCTGGAAGCCCTGCTGGGCTGACCCTCACTTTAGATATTCCTGAATGCTTAGGTCATGGAGCTTTCCAGGCCTGACACCCCCTGGTGGATCTGCTCTCTGAAGACCTGCACTGCCCAGCTTCCCTTTTCTGAGTCCATGGAAGGACACGCTAGTGGCTTGGAAAGAAGAACCCCTGGTATGGCCAAGAGGAAGTGGTAAACAACAGTGCACAGCCCAAGCAAGGCTGCCCCCCAGGAAGAAGAGGGAAAGGGGACTAGGGATGATGCTCAGGAGTCCCTAACCTGGTGCCAGGAGGGCATGGGCATGGGCAGGCTTGAGGCAGAACTCAGGAACCTGGGGAAGAAGACATGTGGAATTTTGAATTGGGAGGGGTACACAGGCATCGTCCCTTCCCAAAGGAACAGGACCTGGACAGGACACAGGTGTCAGACTGAGCTGTGGTATCCAGCTATGAGTCAGATACGAGCCTACGCTCTGGAATTCACACACAGACTAGGGTCTAAATCCAACCTCTCATATTGTAACTGCAAGACTTTGGACAAATTGCTTAATTCCCCTGAGCCTTGATTTCCTCATATGTAAAAAAGGCATAACAATCTCTGCCTCTCAGAATTGCTGGGAGGTTTAAATCAGATAATGAGTGTGAAAACACTGACAGATAATAGAAGCACAACAGAATATAGATATGATTATAGTGATTCTTCAGGTGCATACTGAGCATTTACAATAAACCAGACACTCGGTTAGCGCTGCACATGCCTGCTTGTGGAACCTTCCAGGACCCCGCTGAGGTAGGTACTGTCATTTTTCCAATTTTACAGCTGAAGACATTGAAGCCCAAAAAATCTCAGTTACTTGCCCAGAGGCACAGGGATAGAGGCAGCAGAACCAGGATCGGAACCCAGACAGCCCGAGGAAAGTCTGAGGATGTATTTCCCACCCTGCAAACACTGACTCGGGAAAGTGGCAGAAAGCCACATGGACAGTGAGCAGCCAAGCATAATCCTTTGAGCTCAGTCCGCACACTCTGCCTGAGACAGAGGTAGAATTAGAAATTCTGTCAGGGGATCAACCCCATCCACGCTGGGGACAGTGTAACAACCCAGCTGGGTGACAGTGACCAGAAGTGGCCATGGGGCAGGAGTCTTCCCCCAGGCCCTCCGGCCGAGCACCACCCTACTCATACAGAGGGGGCAGCACGTGGCAGCTGAGCAACGGGAGGCACTAATGGACCACCAGCACCTCACGGAAGCCCATCTCGCTGGTTGGTGGGAAAGCTCCTGGGTGGAGATGAATCATGGGAAAGGGATTTACCCAGCTGGGATTTGATGGACAAAGCCACCTAAGCCCTGAGTGAGCTTTGGAAGAAGGCCGTGGGGGATTTGCGAAGTGACAGCTTCTGTGGAGTGTGTGGAAGTCACATTTGCGGCACCTGCCAGCGGCCACAGCAGACACTGCTCAGAGTTGTGTTGACTGAACTGCTGCGGTAATGACGGTTAAGGCTTAAGGTTCCAGTATCCCGTGTCTGGGTCTCTGGGAAGAGGCAGACATGGGGAGAGGAGCTCCAAGTTGATGGCAAAGGACTTGAGTGGAACCCCAGAGGTGAAATTCAAGGGGTAGGGAGGGGCTTTCAGTCAATTCTAGGCTGTGGTACAGGAAATGGGAGGGAGCGTTATACCTCAGCCCCCAGTTCCATCTGGGTCATAAAACTCAGGAAAGAAAAATATAACCCATGAATGAGATTACGTGCTTGCCAGTAACCAGAGCGCAGGCCTGAAACCCAGCAGTGCTGTGCAGAAGGAGAAATCTGTCTTGAAGCCACTGAGGAGGAAGGGAAGGGAGGAAAAGAAGGAAGGGAATCTGGAGGAAGGAGGAAAGACAGAAGGGAGGGAGGAGGGAAGGAGGAAGAAAGAAGACAGATGCTCCTGTTTTAAGGTCAAAGACCGAACAAAGAAATTTTATATCCAAAGCTGGTCCATATGTGATAGGACCATTTTGTTCTATTGCTTAGGATTTGAATAAAATCCATTGTTTTAAAATAATGCTGTCAGACTTCCAGGCAAGTCTGCTCTATACTGTGTAGCTTTAACTCTTGTAATGAAGAAGAAAAGAGACTTTAAAATTAAATATAAATGATGAAAACCTCAAACTTTTTAGTCAAATTTCATTAACTGATAAAGGTCTATCCCGAGCCCTGGGCAAGGTGGTGGGAAGGGTTTGGTTAATTTGTAAGATTAAAGGCATTTTGAATTACTGAGGCCACTTAGAGGGAGGCTCTGTAGTTTGAATGGCATCCCAAGGTCAGGAGACTGAAGAGCTAAGTGTCCTTATCCAAAGACACCAAGTTAACCTTTCAGACAGGAGAAATTCAAGCTACTGTGGCCTTGAAGTCCCATGACTGATAAACAAGAAACAGAAAATATAAATTGGTAATCTACCTGTTTATACATAGATTTATCTTTCCTTTGGTTAAGGAATCTGACCAGTGGAGTCTTGAATATTTTAAGGTGTTCTGTATAAGGTAATGTGTTATTTAGCAACAAAGTCAAAAAGGTCAAAACTGAAGACTCTTTCTATAATTTTATTTCCACTCTGCTTACATCTTAATAAAAGGTGTCTCTTGCAACAGTAAACAGAAACCAATCTGCATTTGCAGGCGCAGAAAATGTCCTCTCAAATATATTAGGTAGAGAATGACATAAGGTTATTGGGATCAGCATTACTCAACACTCTTTGGACGTAGGCAAAATACAAAATGGTCTGTTTCATCTTTTGGCTAAAGAGAAAATGAATAGCATGGTCCATAGAACACAAACCTAAACCAATTAAGACTACTGTAGTTTTGTTATTGTTAGTATTATTGATAATAATAATAATACCATATATAGGGCTTTACAGCGCTGTGTAACATTTTCCCATAGTTTATTGGTAAGAGCTGCTTTGATGGAAGCTGTGTGTGTTAGGGGCTGGATGGTGCTGACTGTCCCATCTCCTCGTTCCCTGGTCACCCTAAGAGGTAGCCCTTGAGGCTCAATGAGACACAGAATTTGAATGAACACAGCCATAAGTTGCCTGATTTTATCCTCAGTGTTACTGTCGTGGATGTTGTAGTTACCTCCCTAATTCCCACTCCCCCTTCTCTAGGCAGCCAGCAAGATTTTCATTTTGCAACCCATCCCCTGCCCTCTGCCCTTTTGCAGAAGCTCATTCCACACCTGGTTCTAGACATGGGGCATGTAGAAAAGCAGTGTTATCTAGACCCTGAGCCACAGTTACCTGCTTCTGAGTAGAAAATGATACAATTTGGGCCAACAAGACTAGACATTAGAGTTTTCTGGGAGTCTGTAAGAAAAAAGCTTCCTGTCTCTTCCAAAAGGCTCCCAGAAGAATTCCCATGGATACACACTCCAGATGTGGACAAGAAAGCATATGACCCTTGAACGTGACAGCAACGGGGAGCTATTCTCAAGATGAGGCCATCATCAGGAAAGGGCAGAGATGAAAAAACATGGTCCTGGATGAAATTATGGTCTGTTAAATCACACCAATCCTAAAGCCCACCTTAGCTCTAGACTTCCAATTATATAGCCAATAAATTCTCTTCATTACTTAAACTGATTTGATTTGGGTTTTCTGTTACTTGCAGCTGATCTCACCTAACTGATATGGCCACTGTGTAATTTGATCAGGTGTTGTATCTGCATTTTAGAGAAAAGACGGTTGAAGTTCTGAGATCTTATGAGATGCAAGAGCATAAAGCCAGTAAGTGATGAAACCAAGGCTTGAATTCAAGTTTTCTGACTCCAAGTCCAGTGCTTTTTCCATTAACCAAATCAGTTGCCATCAAATCAGTTTTAACTCATGGTAACCCCGTATGTCAGATGAGAACTGTGCTCCATATAGTTTTCAATGGCTGATTTTTTGGAAGTAGATTGCCAGGTCTTTCTTCCAAGACACCTCTGAGTGGACTCAAACCTTCAACCTTTTTGTTAGTAGCCAAGAGCATTAACCATTTGCACCACTCAGGGACTCTGCTCTTTCCATTAGCCCATGCTACCTCCTTAAGATGGCCCTGGAGAGTCCCTTTTTCAGATTGATGATTCCCACTAGTCTGAGTTTAAATATTCTGATATCACACAGTTACAATAAAAATTTGAGTATCAGTTCAAAAAAAAAACACTTGCCTGTTGAAGAGTAGCAGCAGAATTTGTTTTATTTGGGGGGGATTTTGTTTGTTTGTTTTGTTTTTTTCAATAGCAAAGAACCACCCACCCACTTGTGAAGCTGGTAGTAAATCCATCAAACAGCTCCATTCATAACACCACCAAAAATATCAGGCATGAGGAAAAACTGGCAAAAGTGTGAGTAGATGACTAGGGATGTTGCTCTTATTGGACAGCTATAAAATATACTAAAAGACAAGTCTTAATACCAGTTTTTTAATGCCAGTCATCAATATAAAACCAGGCAATGTAGAAAGTTAAACATAACCTCTGCCCTCCAGGAATTTGTTAAGTAATGCGGAGGAGAGAAGGTGATGATCCTCCCTCTCTCTGCTACTTCTTCCTCCAACTATACTCCTCTCTTACGGCCTTGATGTGAGTTGTTGTTGTTGGGTGCTGTCAAGTCTATTCCAACTCATAACAGCCCTATAAGATAGAGAAGAACTGCCCCATAGAATTTAAAAGGCTGTAATCTTTAAGATTGTGAGGATGGTGCAGTGCCAGGCAGTGTTTCATTCTGTTGTACATAGGCTCATTATGAGTTGGAATTGGCTTGATGGCACCCAGAAACAACAACAATCTTTATGGAAGCAGACTGCCACATCTTTCTCATGCAGAACATCTGGGGTTCAAACCGCCAACCTTTCAGTTAGCAGTCGAGCACTTAAATGCTATGCCACCAGGGCTCCTCTGATGTGAGATTACTTCCGTGTATGTATGTGCTAAATGATTGTGGGTGAATCAGGAATATTTCTATAGTCACAGGGGAAAGTACCCAGCTTAAAGACCCAGTTAATTAGGTAAAACTGGGTCCAGGTAGGAGGGACAGAAAGAGAAGAGGTAGAAAAGGGAAAAGTGATTTGCTCTCTGAAGAGGTATCTCAAGTTACCAAAGCAGTAAATGCAACTTGAACCAAAGGAGAACAAAATTCTAACAGGCTAGAGATAAAACAGAAAATTATTATTTTCAAACTAACATTAGTCTTATTGAAAATAATTTCAGACTGAAAGGGAGGCGAAGAAACTAAGCGGTTGTAGCCAAAAAAGGGCTTACGATCTTCTTCCCACTTGGAATACTGAATTCTCACCTATCCAAATTTGTACACAGTGAGATGGTCAAGAATAGTCCTACCTTCAAGACAGATAGGCCTGGATCCATAGCCCATCCCCAACATTTACTAACCATGTGATTGGGCAAATTACTTTATTCTTGTTATTGTTAGTTGCTGTCGAGTTGATTCCAACTCATGGAGACCCCATGTGTGCAGAGTAAAACTGTTTCATAGGGTTTTCAGGGCTGTGACCTTTCAGAAGCAGATCACCAGGCCTGTCTCCTAAGGTGCCTCTTGGTGGGTTCGAACCACCAACCGCTCGGCTAGTAGTCCAGTGCTTAACTGTGCAAATTATTAAATGTCTTTAAAACTGTTTACTTATCTACAAAATCTATTGTAAGGATTAAATAAGATAATACCTGTTATCAATAAAATTGACAAACCTTTAGCTAGACTGACAATGAAAAAAAAGAGAAAAGATGCAAGTAACCAAAATAGAAACAAAAGAGGGGACACTACAACTGACCTGATAGAAATAAAGAGAATCATGACAGAATATTATGAACAACTGTACAGCAACAAACTGAATAACTTAGATAAAATGGACAAATTCTTAGAAGCACACAACCTACCCAAACTGACTCAAGATGAAATAAAATGTCTCAATAGACTCATAAAAGTGAAGAGATTGAATCAGTGATCAAAACTTCCCAACAACAAAAAAAGCCCTGAACCAGATGGCTTCCCTGGGGAATTCTACCAAACATTTAGAGAAGAATTTACACCAATTCTGTTTAAACTCTTCCAAAGATAGAGAAGGAAAGAACACTCCCTAATTCATTCTGTGAAGCAAACATAACCCTGATACCAAAACCAAACAAAGACATCACAAGAAAACTACAGGCCAATATCTCTTACGAAAATAGACGCAAAAATTCTCAACAAAATACTAGCAAGCAGAATCCAACAGCATATTAAAAGAGGCAGACGCCATGGCCAAATGGCCTTTATTCCAGAAATGCAGGGATGGTTCGACATTAGAAAATCAATCAACATAACACACCACATGAATAGAACAAAGGAAAAGAACCACATGATCATGTTTATGAATGCAGTAAAAGCATTTGATAAAATCCAACACATTTTTTTCCCAACACCCTTTCTTGATGAAAGCCCTAAAGAAGATTGGAATAAAAGGGAAATTCCTCAGTATGATTCAGGGCATATATGAAAAGCCAACAGCCACCATTGTACTTAATGGAGAAAGGCTGAAAGTTTTCCCATTGAAATCGGGAAAAAGACAAGGGTGCTTGCTCTCACCACTTCTATTCCATATGGTATTTGAAGTCCTAGCCACAGCAATAAGACAAGAAAAGAAATAAAAGGTATCCAGGTTGGAAAAGAAGAAGTAACATTATCTCTACTTACGGATGTTATGATCCTATATATAGAAAATCCCAGAGTCCACAAGGAAACTTCTAGAGCTAATAGAAGACTTTAGCAATGTTGCAGGGTAAAAAGTCAACAAATAAAAATCAGCTGGGTTTCTATACACCAGAAACAAGAAATCTGAAAGGAGAATTAGAGAAACAATTCCATTTACAATAGCATCTAAGAGAATAAAATACCTAGGAATAAATCTAACCAGGGATGTGAAGGACTCATACAATGAAAACTATAAAATGCTGCTGAAAGAGATTAAAGAAGACTTAAATTAAATAAATGGAAAGATGTTCCATGTTCATGGAGTGGAAGACTGAATATTGTTAAGATGTCAATACTACCCAAAGCGATCTATAGATTCAATGCAATCCGAATCAAAAGTCCAACAGCCGTCCTTACAGAAATAGAAACACTAATTCTCAACTTCATATGGAATGGCCAGAGGCCCTGAATAGCTAAAGCAATCTTGAAGAGAAGAATAAAGACTCACATTTCCTATTTAAAAACATATTATAAAGCTATAGTAATTAAAACAGCTTGGTACTGGTATAACAATAGACACATAGTCCAATGGAATAGAATTGAAAGTCTACAGATAAACCCATACATCTGTGGTCAACTGTTTTTGACAAGGGTGCTAGGTCCATTCAATTTGATTCTAAGAGTCTCTTCAATTATGGCGCTGGGAAAATTGGATTGCCACATGTAGAAAAATGAAACAAGACCCATGCCTCACACTATACACAAAAACAAATTCAAAATGGATTAAGCAACTAAATGTGAAAACTAAAACCATAAAATTCTTAGAAGAAAATTAAGCAGCAATGCTGTCAAGCCAAGTTTTTAACAATGGATTATCTAATATAATAACAAAAGCACAAACAGCAAAAGGCAAAATAAATAAATGGAACTTCATAAAAGTTAAAAACTTCTGTTCAACAAAAGACTTAACCAAAGAAGTGAAAAGACAAGCTACCACCCGGAAGAATATCTTCAGAAACCATATATCTGATAAGAATCCAATACTAAATATATATATAAAACTTTGACAATTTAACAACAAAGAGACAAATAATGCAATCATAAATTGGCAAAGAACTTGAATAGACATTTCACTGAAGAGAACATTCAAATGGTCACCAGACATATGAAAAGATGCTCAGTGACATTAGCCATCAGAGAGATGCAAATCAAAAACCACAATTAGATACCATTTCACTCCCATTAGGATGGCTAAGGAGCCCAGGTGGCAGAGTGGTTAAGAGTTCGGCTGCTAACCAAAAGGTCAGCAGTTCAGATCCATCAGCCACTCCTTGGAAACCCTATGAGGCATTTTTACTCTGTCCTATAGGGTCGTCATGAGTCAGAATCAACTCAACGACAAAGGGTTTGCTTTGGTTTTAGGATGGTTAAGATTTTTAAAAATATAGAAAAGAACAAGTGTTGGTGAGGATATATGGGAAAATTGGAATTCTTATCCATTGCTGATGGGAATGCAAAATGGTACAGCCATTGTGGAAAACAAGGTAGTGGTTCCTCAAAAAACTAAAAATAGAATTACCATTTGACCCAGAAATTCTACTCCTAGGTATATACCCAAAAGACTTGAAAGCAGAGACTCAAAAAGAGACTTGTACACCAGTGTTCACTGCAGCGCTATTCACAATAGCCTAAAGGTGAAAACAACCTAAATGCCCATCAACAGATGAATGGATAAACAAAATGTGTTACATACATACAATGGAATACTACTCAGGCAGTAGGAAGGATGAAGTCTTGATACATGCTACAGTATGGCTGGAGCTTGAAAACATTATGCTGAGTGAAATAAGCCAATCACAAAAAGACAAATATTATATGACTTCACTTACATAAAAAGACAAGAAAAGGCAAATGTACAGAGACCAAAGTTTATTAGTGGTTACCAGGGGTTGGAGGGATGGGGAAAAGGGAGATTAACCATAATGGAAAAATCACATTGATTAAGGGTAGGGTTTCACACCTTATTATTGTAATTGCTGTTAATAAGTTATACACCTGTAAAAAGTTGAATCGGCAAAAGTTGTGTGTTATGTTTACAATAATGACCAAAAAATAGTAGCTACTGAGGCTGCTTATGTACAACCATAAACCTCATGGGATTTGATTCCTTGGTTTGGAGGTTTGGGGTCATGGTTTCATGGGAAATCCCAGTTAGTTGGCCTAATAATATTTTTAGTGCTTCTGTTCTGTCTCCTAGTTTGTTGCGTAGTGGCTTGGGACTTAAAAGCTTGCAAGCAGCCATCCAAGGCACAACAATTGCTCTCTATTCACCTGGAGCAACAGAGGAAGAAGGAGAGTCAGGAATAGGAAGAGGATATGGAATGCCTGGCTAATTGCCTCCATGAACAATTTGGCAGAAGACCAGAAGAACTGGATGGTGCCCAGTTACCATTACCGAACATTTTGATCAAAGATTCCATAGAAGAATCCTGATCAAAAAGGGGACAATGCAGAACAGAATTTCAAACTCCCATGGACTGCAGACTTTCTGGAGCCATGGAAGCTGATGAACCCCTGACACTATTGCCCTGAAATAATCTTTAAATCTTAAACCAAAAATATCCTCAGAAGTCTTCTTAAAACCAAACAATAGTTTAGCCTAACTAGTAAAAAAGGCCTGCCTTGAGCATTATTCTTTTTTAAGAACTATTTATATGGGATCAAACTGACAACAACAACTTGAAAGATTAGCTAGGAACCTTAGGGGGCAGTGAGTTTATGTTAATGAGGGAGGAACAACTCAGAAAAGAAGGATGAGAACAGTTGCACAACTCAAAGAATGTAATCAATGTCACTAAATTGTACATGTAGAAACTGTTGAATTGGTGTATATTTCCTGTGTATAATCTCAACAACAATAACAAAATAAATAAAATGTGGTATTTAAAAACAAAGAAAACCCTATGGAGCACAGTTCTACTCTGACACACACGAGGTCACTATGAGTTGGAGTCGACTCAACAGCAAAAAAAAAGGTAATCTATGTTAAATGTTTAGACATGTAAGTTTTCAATAAATTAAAGATACTATCATTAGTCATCCCCCATGCATCTGTCAATTTGTCCTACTGTGAGGGCTTGCGTGTTGCTGTGATGCTGGAAACTATGCCATCGGTATTCAAATACCAGCAGGGTCACCCATGGTGGACAGGTTTCAGCTGAGCTTCCAGACAAAGACAGACTAGGAAGAAGGACCTGGTGGTCTACTTCTGATAAGAATTAGCTGGTGAAAAGTTTAGGAATAGCAGCAGAACACTGTCTGATATAGTGCCGGAAGATGAGCCCCTCAGGTTGGAAGGCACTCAAAATACAACTGGGGAAGAGCTGCCTCCTCAAAGCAGAGTCGATCTTAACGACGTGGATGGAGTCAAGCTTTTGGGACCTTCATTTGCTGATGTGGCACAACTCAAAATGAGAAGAAACATCTGCAAACATCCATTAATAATCAGAACATAGAATGTACAAAGTTTGAATCTAGGAAAATTGGAAATCATCAAAAATGAAATGTAATACATAAACATTGATATCCTAGGCATTAGTGAGCTGAAATGAACTGGTATTGGTCATTTTGAATCAGACAATCATGGTCTACTATGCCAGGACTGACAACTTGAAGAGGAATGGCATTGCATTCATCATCAAAAAGAACATTTCAAGATCTATCCCGAAGTACAATGCTGTTAGTGATAGGATAATATCCATATGCCTACAAGGAAGAACAGTTAATACGACTATTATTCACATTTTGCACCAACTACTAGAGCCAAAGATGAAGAAATTGAAGATTTTTACCAACTTCTGCAGTCTGAATTGATTAAACATGCAATCAGGATGCATTGATAATTACTGGTGGTTGGAATGAGAAAGTTGGAAACAAAGAAGAAGGATCAGTAGTTGGAAGATATGGCCTTCTGATAGAAACAATGCCAGCGATCACATGATGGAACTTTGCAAGACCAATGACTTCTTCATTGCAAATACCTTTTCTCAACAACATAAAACAGCAACTATACATGTGAACCTCGCTGTATGGAATACACAGGAATCAAATCAGCTACATCTGTGGAAAGAGACAATGGAAAAACTCAGTATCATCAGTCAGAACAAGGCCAGGGGTTGACTGCAGAACAGACCATCAATTGCTCGTATGCACATTTGCACATTCAAGTGGAAGCTGAAGAGAATTAGAACAAGTCCACAAGAGCCAAAGTATGACCTTGAGTATATCCCATCTGAGTTTAGAGACCACCTCAAGAATAGATTTGACACGTTGAACACTAATGACTGAAGCCCATACAAGTTGTTGAATGACATCAAGGACATCATACATGAGGAACTACAGTCAGAATGCTCATTAGAAGCGAGGATGGCGAGAGTTGTCTCATGTAGTTTGGCCATGTTACCAGGAGGGATCAGTCTCTGGAGAAGCACATCATGCCTGGTAAAGCAGAGTGTAGTTCAAAAAGAGAAAGACCCTCAATGAGATGGATTGACCCAGTAGCTGCAACAATGGGCTCAAACATAGCAATGATTGTGAGGATGGCACAGGACTGGGCAGTGTTTTGCTCTGGTGTACATAGGGTGCAACTGACCCAACAGCCCTTAACAAAAACAACAACACAAATGGTAAAAAGGAAAAGAGTCAGGAGAGGAAAGAATTAAGCAAATAAATAACAAAAGAGAACTTTTCCTGAGAAAGTTCTATATGACTTTTGTTTGTTTCTTAGTGGTTGCTATAAGGATTACAATATAAATACCTAACTTTACCTTTTCTCAGTCTAATTAGAGCTAATTTGTACCACTTCACATAAAATGTAGAATCCTTGCAACCATATAGGTCCTGCTTTATGTTATAATTGTTGTGTGTATTATATCTTCAGTAAAAATCCCACTATTTTGTTCTTTTACTTAATTTTTTAATTTTTCTGCAGAGAGATATTATTTTCTCATTTATTTCAAGTGTGCAAGAGACACATTTTAATATAAAGATACAGCTAGATTGAAAAATATATAGGGGGAAAATATATAGATTTAAATGTTAATATAAGAAAAAAAAACAAAGATCTAAAATCAATGAACTATGGTTCCATGTAAAATAATGAGAAAAGGAAGAAAAAAGTAAACTCAAAGAAGATAGAAGGAAAGACATAATAAAGATAAGGTTAGAAATCGATGAAAGAGAAAATTATCAAAGCCATGAGCTTGTTCTTTGAAAATATTAACAAATTTGATAAACCTCTAGCTAGACAGATCGAGAAAAAACAGAGAGAACACAAATCAACACTATCAGGAATGCAAAAGGGTTTTTTTTTTTCTTGTAGATCCTTAAAGAACATTAGAAGGATAATAAAAGAATACTATAAACTACTTTATGCCAACATAGTCAACAACTTCAATAAAATGAACGGATCTCTTTAAAATACAATCTACTAAAACTGACACAAGAAGTAAAAGAAAACCTGAAAAGCTCTTTATCTATTGAAGAAATTGATTTTGTTGCCCACCCCCTAAAAAAAAGATGATTTCCCTGGTGAATTCTAAGAAGCACTCAAAGAAGAAATAACATCAATCTTACACAAAATATAAAGGAAGGGCTAATCATTGCTCAAATTACTTTATGAGGCCAGCATAGCCCTACTACCAAAATCTAAAAAAGATATTACCAAAACAAAAAGAATATTACAGACCAATATCCCTCATGAATATAGATGAAAAAAAAATCTTTTAAAATGTCAGCAGATTGATTCCAACAAAATATAAAACAGTTAATACCTCATGACAAAATGACTTTTATTCTAGGGATGACAGGTTATGTTAACATTCAAAACTCAATCAATGTATTTCACCATCTTAAAGGATATCAGAGAACAATCACATGATAAATTCAATAGAGAAAGAAAATCATTTCATGATAAAACTTTCAGAAAACTAGGAATAGTAGAAAACTTATTCAAACTGTTAAAAAGCAACTATGAAAAACCTACAGCTAACACCACACTTAGTGGAGAAAGACTGAATTGTTTCCCCTTAAGATCAAGGCAAGAATAGCTGCTTTCATCACTTCTATTCAACATTTCTAGACATCTTAGCCATTATAATAAGGCCAAGAATGAAAAATAAAAAGCATACACTTTAGAAAGGAAAAGTAAAACTCACCCTACTTGCAAATGATATGCCTATTTATTTAGAGAAACCTAAGGAATCTACAAAACAACTACTAGAACTCCTAGAATAAATGATTCAAGCACGTATGCAGGATAAAAGGATGCAGGTTAATACAAAAAATCAATTGTATCCTTATATACTAGCAGCAAACAAGTAGAAAATAATTTTTAAATCCAATTTACAGTAGCCCCAAAAATAAAACAAAATATCTAGAAATAAAGCTAACATAAGATATGCAAGAACTTTACACTGGAAAGTACAAAATATAGCTGAGTGAAATTAAATAAGACCTAAATAAACAGAAAATTATACCATGTTTATAAACTAGAAGACACAATATTGTTAAGAAGATAATTCTCCCAAAATTGATCCATAGGTTCAATGCAATCCTAATCAAAATTCTAGCACACTTTTTTGTATAAATAGGCAACTTGGTTTTTAAGTTTACATGGAAATGGAAAGGACCTAGAATATCCAAACCAATTTTTTTAAAAAAATAAGAAGTGGGACAACTTACAGGACTTACTCTACCTAATTTAAAGGATTACTATAAAGGATTACTACTATAAAGGAACAGTATACAGAGCCTATAAACAGTTACACATTTATATGGTCAAACAATTTTGGACAAAGAAGCCAAGACAATCCAATGAGGAGGGAGAAGTCTTTTTAACAAATGATGCTGGGGCATGGGGGTGAGAATAGACTTTACCTCACACCATACACAAAAATTAACTCAGGATGAGTGATAGAACTAAATGTAAAATCTAAAATTATAAAGCAACAAGAAAACACAGAAAAGTCTTTATGACCTTAAAATAGGCTAAGTTTCCTTTGATATCACACACACACACACAACATGAATCATAAAATAAAAATCAATAATTCGGGCTTAATCAAAATAAAAAATTCTTGTTCTTTGGAAGACATCATTAAAAAAACACAAAAGCAAGCTACAGATGGAGAAAAATTATTTACAACATATTTATCAGAAAAACGACTTATATACATAATATATAAAGAACTCGTAGACTTCAGTAATAAGAAGATCAAAAAAATACAACAGAAAATGGGCAAAATAATTAAACAGACACTTGAAAAAATAGAACATACGGATAACCAATAAACACATAAAAGATATTTAACATCATTAGTCTTGAGCGAAAACTATAATGAGATATCACAACCTACCCATTAGAATGGAAACCCTGGTGGCGTAATAGTTAAGAATTTGGCTGCTAAACAAACGGTGGGCAGTTCAAATCCACTAGGCGCTCGTTGGAAACCCTATGGGGCAATTCTACTCTGTCCTATAGGGTCACTACGAGTTGGAATCAACTTGACAGCAGTGGGTTTTTTTGGTGGGTTACCCATTAGAATGGCTAAAATTAAAATAAATTGACCACACGAAGCATTGATGAGGATATAAAACAACTGGAACTCTGATATAATCACTTTGGAAAACAGTTTGACAGTTCCTTATAAAGTTAAATATATACCTACCATATACCTCTGCCATTCTACTTCTAGATATTTACCCAAGGGAAAAGAAAGCATGTGTCATACAGAGACTGCTACATGAATCTTTATAGCAGCTTCACCATAATCTCCACAAACTGAAACAACCCAAATGTCTGTCAACAGGTCGATAGATAAATAAATTGTGGTCTCTTCATAGAGTAGAATATAAAAGAAATGAACTATTGTTATTTATATAAAGTGGATGAATTTCAAAATCATTATGCAATGTGAAAGAAGCTAAGCAAAAAAGAGTACCTACAGGATGATTTCATTCATATGAAATTCTAGGAAATTCAAGCTACCTTATATTGGCAAAAAAGTAAAAGTGTTTGCCTAAAGATGAGGGAGTAACAGGAGGAATGAATTACAAAGAAACACAAGCCAACTTTGGGAGACACTGGAAGTGTTTGTTATCTTGATTATAGACACGATTTTACAAGAGCCAAAAGTGATTAAATTATATACTTTAAATATGTGCAGTTTCATGTACTTCTCTTATACCTCAATAAAGTTGGGATTCAAAGAGGAATCAGCCATGTAAATACACACCAAACATAGAGCAAGCATATCCATTAAAAGAAATAAGATTATCAGATTGTTTAAAACTGTAAGTTTTACAAGAAACACTTAAAGTGATCTTGAAAGGTTGAAAATAAAGAAATGCGCAAAAAGATACTGGGAAAATGTAAGTAAAAAGAAATCAGTATGGAGTATTTTTAATATCAGATAAGATTATAAAACATTAAACAGGACAAACAGATATTTTGCAATAAGAATGCCCTATTTATAAAGAAGATACCATAGTCACCCAATAGCACAGGAGATAAACATATAAAGCAAAAAAGTATCAGAAATGCAAAGAGAACTTAATAAAAATATTAGTAGAAAGATTCGTTACACCTCTTTCAGAAATGGGTAGATCTACTAAACAAAATATAAGCAAAAACCTAGAAGAATTGAATAACATCATCAATAAATTGAGTAATACAGTCACTAAATGTATTAGATATATGGAGAAGTAGATGGCTCCAACTACAGAATATACATTTTTGTCTTATGTCCATGAAACATTTATAAAAACTGATCCTATACTTGGCTTAAATAAAACTTAATACATTCAAGAAAATAGTTTACAAGCCACATTCTTCTCCACTCATAATACGTTACAAACAAAACATAAAAATGGCTCACAGAAGTACTTTCAGAACTCTTTTGAGGCTGAAATGCCACCTGACAATGATCACGACACAGCAAGAAACTTGTAGACAGGAATACTGGGGCCAAATCCCACTTCTGCCACTGGCTGATGTGAGATGTTTCAGAGGTTACACAACCCCTCTGAGATTCCAACTCCTACAAAATGGTGGTGGTTCCACCCACTCTACAAATTTCATGAAGTTGTTGACAGTGACAAGACCTATTGAGGTAATGAGAATTAAAGCATTTTTCAAATTATGATGGCCCATGCAAAAGTAGGATTTCTGTGAGAAATTAATTCTAAGTAGCAAACAACTGGGCTCACAAAAGACTTTGGAAATATTTCTTCCTAAATTGGGGTCTTCTTGTACATGTATGCAAGGATCTTTTTAAGGAAATCTAGAAAGGCTATATGTACTTGGAACAGTAAGTGCTGTAGCAACTAACAATGTAAACTTACCACTAACTTACAACTAATGAGGAGGTAAAGTCTCTCAGATAGGAGCTACTTAAATATTTGATGACTAATAAATTAAATGTTAATTAAATACTTCAGTGATTTTCCTCCCTGACCAGCATATAATTAACATTTAATTTGTTATAAAATATTAAAGTTATGAATTATCCTATGGCATCTAAAATGTCTCCATTGTCAAATCACCTTGGGACAATGTGTCAAGGGTACAAGGGATTAGACTGGCATTTAAATCTCAGGAGACAGAACATAAGTGCCCTTTGTGACTTTCTCACCTAAAGAAATTGAGAATGAGATAAAGGGAATCTCATTTTCTAACTGAATTTAGCCAAGGAATTTATAACTAAATAACCCTTAGGAGTAAAGGACGAAATAGGAATGAGGCATCCTTCCAAACATAAAATTGTGTGGTTTCATGAATGTTGCAACAACCTCAAAGGTAAGTGAAAAAAATATGACTAAAAGTTGGTTAGGAAGAAAGTATGATTCACTTTGGTCTTTTTGAACTTGAGATACATCTGGAAGAATGAGCCTTAGGAGGAGGTGGATTGAACAAAACAGTCATCTATTAAGACATGGGGTGCCATCAGAGAGGTGCCCTGCTCCCATCTCTACCCTGGCATGAGGCTGTCTGAAAGTCCCATACAGAAATGCATTTTCCCCTATTGGTTCAAAACTGAGCAGAAAACCTTGGAAAGGACATAATTTCCACTTTATAGTAAGGGAAGTGGGGGCTTGAAGGGCAGAGAGACTTCGGAAACACAACCAGCTAGTAAGAGGAGAGGGATTTGATATCTGAGGAATAAGCATCCACATTCTCAGTCTTTGAACTAAGACCACACAGAGTAGTCACAGGACCAAGAAGAACAACTTCTTCTCTGGATAATCAGTAGAAATACATGATGAAACAGGCTAAGGTCAAACCTCCAAAATAAAGCTCCCCTGAACACACCCACAACATCAATGGGAACAACTTCCAAAGACCATGACTTGGGGAAGTAGCCTTTAGCCTCCACCCCTGATTACCATTCTCGCATGCATGTCTTCAGCACAACCCCAGTTCAGTGATTCAGAATGCACAAATGCTCCACCAGAGGTAAGTTAAATGTTGTATACACACCAGACACTAGACCTTAACCTTCACATAGGCCAGTTCCAAGAGCTTCCCAAGCCCCTCCAATTCCTGTGTTAATAGCCGTTGATAGTAGCCCACCGAAATTCCTCTACTGCTCCACCTTCTTCTACCCAGTCTAGTGTTTCAAAAGAGGCTAGCTCCAGCTCCAGCTCCCTAATCCCAACAAATACATTCTGCTCAGTACAATGTATGCCAACCATAGAAATTTCATTTCACTTGTCAGTGAAGGATTTAGGTGTGAACATGAGCATAGTTCTTTACAGAGGTAAGAGAAGAGGTCTCCTGGAACCCCTCTGTGAAGGAGGAGAACCTGGAGATATGGTTCTCACAATCCTCTGTGTGTTGCTGTGGCTGTATGTGACTCAGGAACAGCAGGAGCTATCCTGAGGAGTTAGCATTCCACTGAGGGTGGAGATCAGAAACAATGAAAGAAGGCAGCCATTCTTGATGTTAGTGAGCCGCTGAATTAATCTATCTGGGGATGTCCCATCTCTGAATTTCTCATCCGGTGTCCTTTTTTGTTTGTTTGTTTTAATAGCACCTCTCCTGATATACAGCCTTCATCCAATTTTATTGCTGTCTTCCATTTTGTCTATAGTTCTGCCCTTTCTAGCCTATATTAATTCCCTGCTACCTGATTCACACATCCCGGGCTGGATGTGCAAACTCCAGTCTGTGCACATTTAGTTCAACTCAGTTTAACATTTATTTAGTACTTCCCCTGTGATGCAGTGTTTAAAGTGCTCTGCTGCTAACCAAAAGTTTGGTGGTTTGAGCCCACTAGGTGCTCTGTTGGAGAAAGACGTGGCAGTCTGCTTCCATAAAGATGACAGCCTTGGAAAACCTATGAGGCAGTTCTACTCTGTCCTATAGGGTTGCTATGTGCTGGAATCAACTCAATGTCAGTGAGTTTGGTTTTTTTGGTTTTGTGTTTTGGGTACTAAGTTTTGTGCTAGTTTAAAGTTTATACTAGCTCCCTATAAATGTTTCTAAAATCCAAGTTACTATACCTTCAAACAGCAGTACTCCCGGGTCATCCTGTAATTTTGGATATAGTAGGTTTTGCTAGAAGATAAATAAATGAGCAATAATGCCTCCATCAGGAACTGACCTCCTCATTGAACTCTTTATTCCTATTACACCCTCCACCACAGCCAAGCTGTTCATTCATCTCTACCTGCACATCCAGAGGTAGCCACTCCGAGCAACAGATGTGACCTTAGCAAGAAGCACCTACAAACACCAGGAAATGAAGATGGCTTTAGTAAGCAGCCTCATTTGGTGGCTGTTGTCTTCCACGCGGGAGACCAGGGTTCGATTGCTGGCCAATGCACCTCAAACGCAGTCACTACTCAGCTATCACTCGTTTTTCTTCTGGACTAGGAAGAAAGCCTGGCAATCTACTTCAAAAAATCAGCCAGTGAAAACCCTATGAATCACAGCAGTCCAATCGCCAACCGATCATGGGGATGGGGCAGGACCAGGCAGCATTTTGTTGCATATTTTTGGTTCATGGGGGCTGCCATGAGTCAGGGGCCAACTCCTTGGCAGTTCACAACAGCAACAACTATCTTATAGCCTTTGGTTTTCTTGCTTGTTTTTCTCTACCCTTTCAGTTTCTATAGGACTGTATGTTCCTAACCCTTTCCCTGGAAGGTAGACTACCTGCACTGCTTTGCTTTCTAGGAAACTGTAATCTCAGGTTCTGGTTTGCCTGCCTAGTTCCTTACCTGCTCTGTGACCTGCCTGGTTCTCAATCCTGGCTCTATCCTCCAAGCCTCACCTTAGAAGCATAGTCTTAATCACTCACCTGCCACACAAGACAAGCAGCTGCCCACACCCCAAATTGTCAGACTTAGTCAGAACTCTTAGAAATGCCAGGGGAGTGAGGAAAATGTGTGTATACTATTATGGAACACACTGCCCTGTGAATATAAGTCAGGGAAAGTGACTAGTGATTTTCCACTGGGAAGGTAATGAAGCCATAAAAGAGAAACAGAGCAGGACAATCATATATGCATCAGATAAGAATATATGAAGAATTTCTTTGATATACACAAAGCTATAAAACTCTGGATTGGAGAATGGTCTGCAAAGTGAAAGGTTAAGAAAAAGAAATGAGGTTTTTGGGAAAATCATTCTATCCCCAATTTCAGAGCTCATATCTCGGAGCTCAGAAGGGGTGTGGGATGTCCTCAAGTAGAATTGGTTTCAGAGGAGGAACTGTTATTTTTGCCTCATCACCCTACTTACTTGTGACTCAGTAGAGGAGCTGAGAACAAAGAACAGTGTTTACTGCTACCAGACTCAATGTGAACAAAGGGCAGACCTAGCCTTGTGTCAGCAATTTCATGAAACTCACATGAGCAACATCAGGTTTGGTGATGGCCGAAATTTTGTTCACAATGTCAGAAGATGTTTTCTGGGTGGAGCAAATTTCAGCCATGCCATTTACCTCCCTGATGAGCCCACCACAGTCATAAAGCTCTTCGCATCTCCAGACTGGCAGGGAACATCAGCATCACACGGAATTAGCATCCTCGGAGAAAAAACTCCGATAATGATCTGGGCTGAAACCAGGGGTGGCACTTTCAGGGCGAGTTTGACTCTTCTTCCTTGGATTCCTGTTAAGACGTACACTGGGTGAGAGCAAAATGCACATTGGAGTAAGAAAGGCAAAAAAGGAACAGCAGAGGATTAAAAAAAAGGAAGGGGGTGGGGAAGCAAATCAGGAAGGCTGCATTCAAGAGCCGCCCTTTCTAAAACAGAAAAAGTAGTTAAGGTGCCTGCAACTCACCGGTCAGCTGCTCCCTCCCGTCATTTGAGATTTAACAAAGCTGGCTCAAGGCTTACATCCCCTGCTCTGGAGGAAGAGCTCTGAGAGTTTCTAGGGTTTATATTCTCATGGTTTTTTCTGATTCTCTGTTCCTCAACCTGCTGAACATGCCATTTCTCCTGCATCTCTTCCCTTTCTCCTTTATACTCAAAATGGGGTCTTGAGACCAGCGGTATTCATACCACCTGGAAGCTTGTTGAAATGCACAATCCTGGGCCACATCCCAGATCTACTGAATCAAAATCTGCATTTTTAACAAGATCCCCAGGGATTTCCATGCATATTAAAGTTTAAGAAGCATGCTCTACTCAGTGCAGACAACCACTCTCTGATATCCCCCTGAAATAATGAGATTGACAGACTTTATTACAGGTTTGGGGCAATGGAGGGGTTTTACACAGAAGCAATTCCTACATCTTATAATTGAATTTCTTGTTAGTTGCCATAGAGTCAATTCCAACTCACAGAGCCACCTCTATTCTTAAAGTTTTTGAACCGTCTGACCTGTTGCTTGACTACCTCCTTTCCTCAAGTCTAGCATCTCAATTCCCCTCATTTTATTATGAAGAGAAATTGAGTTCTCCACCCCTAACCTGGTCCTGTGCTCATTTCTGCGTATCAAAACAAAAAAAACTCATTCATATTCTTAGATAAAACAAAAGGCTATCTACTCTTACTTTCAACTTTCGTCACCCCAGAACTTGCAGACTTTCAAGTTTTGTTCCTTCCTCTCTTTCTTCCCTTCTGGCCTCTGAGTGCAAGGAAGTAGTATTGAGATTTATTTTTCCTCTTATATGAAATATGTCATCCACTCCACTTAAAAGACAGAAACTGCTGTAGTCACTTTGGATTTTGAAACTTTTTTTTTTTTTTCATCCTGCTACATGCCAAAATCTGAACTGTTCATGGTAAAGCAAGATAAGAATAGTTGGGGTCATTCAAAGCCACAGAGTCTAAACACCAGATGTGCCACTTCTTTCAAATGTTTTATCAGGATTGCAGGCAGAGAATGAGAATTAGTCTAAGAACAAGTTCTAATTGGTCTTTCTTTATGTGATCTGTCTCTCTTATCAACGTCAGCTCCTATCTCAGGCTCCGTACTTGTGACTCTGGCCAGGGTAACCTACTCACCGCCTCCATTATCCAGGTCATTGACTCAACCTGTGGCCTCATGGAGATGCCTACCTAGGATTGGCTACTTCCCTAACAGGAAGTTAGTAAGAAATTCCCAGCTGAGGTAGGTGTTGCTTCAGTTTTAAAATCTTATTTCTTGTCAACAACATGGTGCATCATCAGACTTATTGAAAGTGGGGAGGAGGTAAGGAGGCTCACCTGCCTCAGTGTAAGCTGGAAGTGAAAAAATGAGGCAGAGTGGTAGCACAGGCTGGGTCAGTGGTCTGCATGACTGAGGACACATCATATTGATTTGTTTTATAATGCTGGTGGGTAGCAGCCTCTAGTATGTACTAACCAACCATGAACAATAGAACCCACTGTCATCAAGCAGATTCTGACTCACAGCGACAGTATAGCAGAGAGTAGAACTGCCCCCATAGGTTTCCAAGGCTGTAAATTTTTACGGAAGCAGACTACCACATCTTTCTCCCACGGAAGGACTAGTGGGTTCAAACTGCCAACCTTTCAGTTAGGAGCCAAGTGCTTTAACCACTGCACCACCAGGGCTCTTTGTTGGTCAATAAAAGAGCTGGTAAAAATAGCCTTGAGTTCAACTGGGCATGGCAAACATTCAGATCAACAAACATATTTTTCAGAATCTATCTGCCAGGCCCTGTGGGAAGCCCTGGGAAAACATCCATGAACTCTTTGCTATCAAGACAATTCTGACTCAGAGTGACCCTAAAGGACAAAGTAGAACTGCACCATAGGGTTTCCAAGGAGAAGCTGGTGGATTCAAACTGCCGACCTTTTGGATAGCAGCTCAGCTCTTAACCACTGTACCTTCAGGGATCTGCACAATGATTACTAAATAGACCCTGCCTTTAACCCTTTCATGACCCATCATACATATGGTACAAACCTGTTGCCATCGAGTCAATGCTGACTCATAGTGACCCTATAGGACAGAGTACAACTGCCCCAGAGGGTTTCCAAGGAGCAGCTGGTGGATTCGAACTGCTGACCTTTTGGTTAGTAGCCATAGCTCTTAACCACTGCACCACCAGAGCTCCACATATGGTATACCGCCCACTTTTTCCAGCTCTCAAGTTCTTTGGGAATATACTTTTACCACTGAAAGTACTTGCTGCCCTCCAGTGGGGACTCGTGTAATGGCAAAAAGCAAAAGAAACATTAGTGGAAGCAAAATAAGTGGGTCTGAGGCTTGCAAGTAAGGTAGTACAACCAGGAAGTGTGTTTGGGTAAAAATTTTGTCTTTTTTTTTCTTTTGTACCCCTAGATAAGCCTAGGAAGCATATATATGGTTTTCTGCATGATAGTTAGGGAGCCCTGATGGGTTTTGTTTTGTTTTTTTGTGTCATATTTAGAAAACCAGAGATTCCCCATGTAACCTAATGGAAGGTGCCACGAAAAATATCAGCAAGCAAGGTCTGGAGGTAGAGATGGGTGCCCACTAAGTATGAGTTCAAGAACCTTAAAAGTTGTGTAGTAACCATGTAGCACCAGATAATATTTCTCAAAATGCATATTACCAACCAAAAATTTAAACACTCCATGACTCAGCATGCCTCCATTAATTAAAACACATGGTATTAAAAAAAAAAATCAAAGCAGGTGTAGTGTCAGAGTAACATTAATTTGAATATAATATGATAAATCCTAAAACAGATATAAGCACAGAAGATTTATTAGTTTGGTTTGGGCAATCAGGGCAGGCTTCAGGAGGAGGTATTTTCTGTTCTACTGTTGTGGAGACTGATGTCCTATTTTCCTCATATCCTTTCACCATGAATGTTCTCATGTTAGATTTCCTAACATAAGCAACATAACTCTCCTGGAAGCTTTGCATTAGATTCATTAAAACAGAGGAGCTGAGGGACCATCAGGCTTTAGTGTAGAGGTGAAGATCTATGGGAAATCGATGTTAGATTGTAAACTTCTGTCATAAAACAACATAGATGGTGATTACAAGACAACAGTTCAAGGTAGGGTGACCTCATAATTTATTGTCCAAACTAGGACACTTCTGAGAGTGAAGGGGAGACACTACTAATAATTTCTAGGACTACAAATATAAAATGAGAATAACGTGGGCAAACAGGTAACAGTGTCACCCTAGTGCAAGGACACATTTCCAGTCACCTGGTAAATAGTAAATGTCCCTGAAAACATACTGTGGAAGACCAAAATTCCTACATTGTGTTCAGGATGTGAGGGATTCTGAATAATACCCTTCTGAAACTCAGATTAATTTTTGACCTTGAGAATAGGCAAGTTTTTAATAGTGAGCCTAGGATCACATCTGAATAAGTCATTAATTACAGCAGGATGGGAGGGGACTAAAGAATCCGGGAGAGCACTCAGCCCAGCTGCAGAGGACAGGCACTGGGAAGACCGACTCAGCCACAAAGGCCAAGGGAGATTCCTGGTCTATATCATTCTCCAATCTTACTGTTAGCTGCCATTGAGTCAGCTCCGACTCACATACAACAGAACAAAAGTTGCCTGATCCTGCACCATCTTCACAATCATTGGTATGTTCAAATTCATTGTTGTGGCCACTGTGTATTTTGTGTGCCTTCCAACCTACAGGGCTCATCTTCCATCACTATATTGAACAATATTCTGTTGTGATCCATAGTGTTTTAACTGACTAATTTACACAGGTAGATAACCAGGCCTTTATTCCTAGTCTGTCTTAGTCTGGAAGTTCTGCTGAAACCTGTCCACCATGGATGACCCTGCTGGTATTTGAAATACTGATGCCATAGCTTCCAGCATCACAGCAACTTGCAAGCCACCACAGTTTGATGAACTGGCAGATAGGTGGTGGTCTGCAGTCTTAGCCCAGGTAAAATCAGTGGGTATCTCAGTAGGTAGACAGAGACCATTGAAAGGGAATCCAGGATAGGTAAGAGTGAGCAAGACGGGCAGGAATCCAATATTCAGATTGTCTATTGAAAGTTGGTAAAGCCTAACCCCAGCACTTGAGTTCAGGTTCTATCTGGAGAGACTCAAATCACAAATCCAATTAGTGGCCCTAGGGCACTGGTGGGATGGAATAGTATTAAATGCAATGTTGATTTGAAACACATTTATAAATATGTATTTATAACAATGATTCCTTTCAAATAATAGCCGATAGCGATAGTGAACCAAAAACCTGTTGCCATCAAGTCGATTCCAACTCATGGCGACCCCATGTGTGTCAAAGTAGAACCGTATCCCGTGAGACTTTCAGTGGCTGATTTTATGGGAGTAGATCACCAGGCCTTTCTTCTGAGATACCTCTGGGTGGGCATGAATATCCAACTTTTTGGTTAGCAGTCAAGGATGTTAACCATTTGCACCATACAGGGAGGATACTGACAGTAGCTAACACTTACTGAGCACAATTACAAAGTTTCAATCACTGTTCTAAATGCTTTACACGTATTAAGTCACTATATTTTCAAAATAATCTTAAATTCTGGATATTATTATCAGCCCCATTTTGCACCTGAGAATCTGAAGTAGAGAGATCTGAGCTGTGAAGTCTTGGAGGATACAAGAAGCAATCTATCCACCGTCTTTGCAGTTTTATCTCTTCAAAGGTAAATTTGTGCAGACGAGAAATACATCTCTTTAGAGACAATGTCACTTATAAACGTATGAGAAGAATTTGTGATTATCCTAGAGAGTGTCTCAAGAGTTAATAGAACAAAAAAAATTATTCCAGAAATGGGTGTTGTTGTTGTTGTTAGGTGCCGTGGAGTCAGTTTCAACTCATTGCGGCCCTATGGACAACAGAACAAAACACTGCCTGGTCCTGCGCCATTTTCACAATCTTTGCTATGTTTGAGCCCATTGTTGCAGCTATTGTGTCAATCCATCTCATTGAGGGTCTTTCTCTTTCTCTCTGACCCTCCACCTTACCAAGCATGACGTCCTTCTCCAGGGACTAGTCCCTCCTAATAACATGTCCAAAGAACATGAGATGAAGTCTTGCCATCCTCCTTTCTAAGGAGCATTCTGGATGTAGCATGTGGGGATTTTAAAGATCTATCTTCTCATTTAGATGATGGTGAGTTTGGTGCATTATTAAATGTGCACATACCTCAATTAATAGAGTGGGACAATGTAGTTTACCTAGAACTAAAGGAAGATGGAGGAAGCAAGTTGACTCTTATTTCTCAAAGAAGGTGTAGGCAGACAGAGAAGTCAGAAGAGACTTTCTAATCAAAAATCATCTCTGGTAAGAAAAAAGGCTCAGAACTTCAGAAAGAACCTCAGAGTCCAGGACCAAGGGCAAGTTCAGAGAGGGTCAGTAGGCACTGGGATCCTAGACAGAGTTCTACCACCCAGCAACTCAGGTTGGAGTTTGAGAACCTGCTTTTAAGGAACATCAGATTATGGTTAAAACACATTCCAATAAACTAGAGTTCCTACTATTTGCCCCAGGATAAATGTTTTTAATTTTGAATGCTGCTCTGAATTGTTTATCACGAAAATGTTTAATAATGCAATGTGGCTGTAATATAAGAACGCACCATAGAGAGGGCAGAGGCTGAGTAATGGACTGGGAAAATAATCTCAGTTCAACTCCAGAGGGGGTATCCTGGTCAGTAAAGGATATATTGTAGCAGGAGAGTGGAAGAAAAGAGCTAGAGGAAAACAAAAAGAGTCAAAGACAGTGCCTCGAAGAGGAAGGGCCCTGCCGTTCCTCTCATTTAAGTCTCTTATAGAAGGGCACGCGATGTGAGTAGTAGGTTTCTGTATTACCCAGGGGTCCAAACCACAGCTGAAGATATATGCTTGCGGCAGTGCAGCTGGAAGAGGAGGGTGGATTTGGAAGGACTGCAGATGATGCCCCGACTGAGGCCAGAAAAGATGGCCCAAGCCTTCAGCCACATGGGTGAGGTAAAGAACATCACAGTTGGCAACACAAGATACTGTGGCTTCTATAGGAAATTAATGTGTATTGTATGTTGCTTCCAAATGTTAATTAAATTTCTAATTAACTAACTCTTTGATAAGAAATCTTCTTTATTCTGAGCGTGCTCAAAGAAAAGAAATAAACCAACAATGCCCATGGTCAGTGAAATAAATTGCCAGAGAATTTTATGTAAAGGGTCTCTGAATTAGGTCACAGTACATTTATATCAAATGATGTTATGAGAGATTCTCCAGAAAATGTCCTAAAGGGGGAATCTTCTGCAAGCAACCACTTGAGGAGTTTTCTTTCTCATGGGACTAAATAGAACTATTAGAGTGTAGTTGTTATTTGTTATTAAAGTGTGGCAGGGGCTCTGTGCCCTCCTAAAAGGGAGACTGCACATCTGCAGTAAGAGAGAAAAGCATGATTCCACATTCCTGCTAAGGTCCATATCATATAAAAATCACCCTTATTCTCCCCTTTGATATCTGGATTTCTAAAAATAAACTGGAAGAAGCTAAACTTGTAAGGCAAAGAAGACAAAATAAGATTGTGAGTGAATGTCACCATACTATGATCCCACAGTGTCAGACCAGGACAAAGTAATAAAAGGAATCGGCATTGCTACACCCCTTCACTATAACAGTTGTACATTTTCACCAGGCTGCCTGGTAGAGGAGAAGGAAAGACTGGAGATGGAGATGCTGTCTGTAAAAAGGCTTTGGAAAGAGCATCTCAGCTTGATGGTGAGAAACCATGTTGGTTCTCTATGGGAATTAAGCAGGTGCACTGTATGAATCTATAATTCCAGGGACATGACAGCCTTATTGCCACAAAGGGAAGAAGCTTCAGAGGCAAAGTCATTATTCATCCCTATGAGGTTTGCTGCAAAGGGTGTGCAGTCAACAGCAACATCCTCAGGGGCTGCTGGCTTGAATTCTCAGGCCATGCCCACATGACCTGGAGTGTCTTTATACCCTACAGTGACTCCAGAGACTGGTGATGTTTATTTCTCTCATCCTATTCTGTGAAGAGCTGAATCCTGCTAAGCTGATGGTATGCCCAAACACAAGATCTAGGCAAGGACACAGCTAGGGCAGAAGATTTAGGGTTAGGGCTTGAGGATACAGAGGATACAGAGCACTCAGGCCTGGACAGAGTCCTTCAAAATGTGGGATTAAAATAGTGACAAGCTCAGAAGCAAAATAACTAACTACCGAAACTCCAAGGGCAAAATGTGGTTTAAAGAGTTGCTATAGAGATAAGGACATATTTGGAGTCAGCTCCATGGACGAGGATTTTCAGACCTGAGGGATGCTGGAAGCAGAATAATTTTTCTCGTTTCCCCAGGTTTCCTCCTGAACAACAGGCCAAGTAACCAGGATAGGGAAAAACAAGCAAACATGCAGAGTGGACTTCTGTTTTTGACCATGACATTAACTAATACCAGATTAATATTCCCACAGTAATCAACTGTAAATTTGGACAAAACTATGAAGCAAATATTTTCAGATGTTGGACACCAGGAAGTTTATGAAAGAGTGGAAACAAATGAGTTGAACCCCAGAATTTCCCTGACTTTATATATGGAGGCAACTTCTGGACCATAGTTCAGGGAGGTAATAACATACAGAGCACAATGGTTTTACTTGGCTGGGGAGATGGAGACTAGAGATCAGGACTCCAATTCATGATAGAATTTGTGAAACTTTTTACTAGACAGAAGGGAGATGTGCAGAGAGGGAAAGTAAGGAATCTGCATTGGGATCTCCTTAACACTTTGGACAAAGATTAAGTTGTACATGCACAGGATGAGACTAGATGAGGCATAGCTGAGAATAGTTAGTGGGGATCTGTGCATACAGTGGAGATTGCAGAGGTCATAGAGTGCTGAAAGATGTAAGTGTTCCAACCAAACAATGTGAATAAACCTCACTGCACACTCTAAGCATTCAATTGAGGCCTTAGAAAAGCCAAAAAAGAGTTGCCTTATTCAAGCCATAGTGTAAAGACTACTATTGATCTATCCTACCAGAAAACCAAACCAAACGCTTTGCCATTGAGTTGATTCTGACTCATAGCGACCCTATAGGACAGAGTAGTACTTCCCTGGAGGGTTTCCAAGAAGCAGATGGTGGATTCGTACTGCTGACCTTTTGGTTAGCAACCAAGATCTTAGCCACTTCACCACCAGCGCTCCTAGATCTATCCTAACATGACTTAAAAATATACCTTGAGATCATCAAGCTGATCTGCAAGTAAATTAACTGCTTAAGAGAACAAAACTCAACACTCTATAAAAGAAGGCAATAAAAATCAGGCTTTAAAAAAAGAAAAAAACATAGCATCTACAATGTCCAGTCCACAATAAAAAAAATTGCTAGATATGAGAAGTAAGAAAATATGATGCATAACTAAGAAAAAATAATCAATAGAAATAGACCCAGAGATGACAGAGATGTTGTAATCAGCAAATAAGGACTTTAAATAGCTATTATAAATACGCTTAAGAATTTTAAAAAAAAGATGAAGAAATGATGAAGAATCTCAAGAAATAAGTGGAACCTATATACAAGAAGAAAATATATATTCTAGAACTTCAAACTGATATCTGAAATGAAATAAAAATGCAATATAGGGACACAACAGAATACTGGATACTGCAGAAGAAAAGATGAGTGAATAGAAAGGCAGGACAATGAAAACTATTCAGATTGAATCACAGACACAATGAGAGAGCTGAAAAAATTAACAAAACCTCAATGACTATAGGGTATGATCAATCAAGCAGTCTAATAAACACATGATTGGATTTCCAATGAAAGAGGAGAAAGAGATTGCCATAAAAATCATTTTTTAAGAAATAATGACTGTAGGAGGGCTTGCACTGCCTGACCTCAGAACCCACTATGCAGCTACAGTAGTCAAAACAGCCTGGTACTGGTACAACAACAGATACATTTACCAATGTGATTGAGAACCCAGATGTAAATTCATCCACCTATGGTCCCCTGATCTTTGGCAAGGGCCCAAAGTCCATCAGATGGGGAAAAGGCAGTCTTTTTAACAAATGGTGCTGGCAAAATTGGATGTCCATCTGCAAAAAAATGAAACAGGACCCACACCTCACACCATACACAAAAACTAATTCAAAATGGATCAAAGACCTAAATATAAAGTCAAAAACAATAAAGATCACAGAAGAAAAAATAGGATCAATGCAGGATGTCCTAATACACGGCATTAACAGGATACAAACCATAACTAACAACACACAAACTCCAGAAGATAAGCTAGATAACTGGGATCTTCTAAAAATTAGACACTTATGCTCATCAAAAGACTTCACTAAAAGAGTAAAAAGAGAACCTACAGACTGGGGGAAAAAAAAATTAGCTGTTACAAATCCGACAAAAGTCAACTCTCTAAATTCCAACACCTCTACAACAAAAAGACAAATAATCCAATTAAAAAATGGTCAAAGGAAATGAACAGACAGTTCACCAAACATACTGAAGTGGCTAACAGACACATGAGGAAATGCTTGCAATCACTAGCCGTTAGAGAAATGTAAATCAAAACCAAATGAGATACCATCTCACCCCGGTATTACTGGCATGAATCAAAAAAACAGAAAATAATAAATGTTGAAGAGGCTGCGGGGAGATTGGAACTCTTACATACTGCTGGTGGGAATGCAAAATGATACAACCATTTTGGAAAATGATATGGCACTTCCTTAGAAAGCTAGAAATAGAAATACCATATGATCCAGCAATCTCACTCCTAGGATTATATCCTAGAGAAATAAGAGTCGTCACACGAATGGACTATGCACACCCATGTTCACTGCAGCATTGTTCACATTAGCAAAAAGATGGAAACAACCTAGATGCCCATCAACAGATGAATGGATAAACAAACCATGGTAAACATACACAAAATGGAGTACTACCCAACAATAAAGAACAATGATGAATCTGCAAAGCATCTCACAACATGGATGAATCTGGAAGGTATTATATTGAATGAAATAAGTCAATTACAAAAGGACAAGTATTGTTTGAGACCAACACTATAGAAACTCATGAAAAGGTTTACACAAAAAGAAACAATCTTTGATGGTTATGAAGGAGGGAAGGGGTGGGGATGGAAAAACACTAGACAATAAATAAGTGGTATCTTTGCTGAAGGGTGAGACAGTACACAATACTGGGGAAGCCAGCACAACTTGTACAAGACAAGGTCATGGAAGCTCCATAGACACATTCAAACTCCCTGAGGGACCAAATTGCTGGGCCGAGGGCTGTGGGGACCATGGTCTCGGGGAACATCTAGCTCAATTGGCAGAACACAGTTCATAAAGAAAATGTTCTACATTCTACTTTGGTGAGTAGCATTTGGGGTCTTAAAAGCCTGTGAGCAGCCATCTAAGATACTCCACTGGTCCCAGCCCTTCAGGAGCAAGGGAGAATGAAGAAAACTAAAGATACAAGGGAGAGATTAGTCCAAAGGACTAATGGACCACAACTACCACAGCCTCCACCAGACTGACTCCAGTACAACTAGATGGTGCCCGGCTACCACCACTGATGGCTCTCACAGGGTTCACAATAGAGGATCCCAGACGGAGCTGGAGAAAAATGTAGAACAAAATTCTAACTCACAAAAAAAGACCAGACTTACTGGCCTGATAGAGACTGGAGAAACCCCGAGAGTTTGGCCCCTGGACATGCTTTTAGCTCAGTACTGAAGTTGCACCTGAGGTTCACCCTTCATCCAAAGATTAAACAGGCCCATAAAACAAAGTGAGACTAAAGGGGCACACCAGCCCAGACTTGAAGGCAGGAGGGGACAGGAAAGCTGGTAATAGGGAACCCAAGGTCAAGACAGGAGAGTGTTGACATGTCCTGGGGTTGTTAACCAATGTCATAAAATAATATGTGTATCAACTGTTTAATGAGAAGCTAGTTTGTTCTGTGAGCGTTCATTTAAAGTACAATTTTTTTAAATTAAATTTTAAAAAAGGAATAATGACTGAAAATTTTCCAAATTTGATGAAAATATCAACCCACGGATGAAAGAGACTTAACATGCCACAATTAGAATAAAGACACACACATATACACACACATACAATCTAAGCATATTATAGTCAAATTGCTGGAAACAAAAAAAATTAATTTTAAAAGCAGCTGATAATAAAGACACAAAATGATAAGAATTTCCGTTGACCTTTCAGTAGAAACAGTACAAATCAGAAGATAACAGAATGACTTATTTGAAAATCTGAAAGAAAAAATAAAAACTGTCAATCTGGAATTCTATATACAGTAAAAAATAAATAAGTGAAGGCAAAATAAAGACATTTTCAGATAAACAACAACTGAGATAATTTATCGCCAGCAGGTCTGCCTGACAAGAAATTTTTAAGGACATCCTTTGAACTGAAAGAAAATGATGAAAACTCTAAACGTTCATGAAAGATACTAAAGTAGTTACAAACAAATGGAAAGATATACCACATACTTGAATAAAAAGACTCAGCATCATAAATACCTTAATTCTACGTAAATTCGTAAATTTAATGCAGCTCTGACAAAAATATCAACAGAATGTTTTACTAGAGCTAGACAAATTAATTATAAAATTTATTTGTAGCAACATACAGAAAAAACAGCTGGAAAAATCCTGGGAAAAAAAGAAAAGCAATGAGGAAGAGGATAGCCTATAAGATATTAAAGCATATTACAATCTTTTAAAATTAAAACAGTATGATGTTCACACATGAATAGACAGACAGAATAAAAAGCCTAGAAATGGATTCAAGTGCATACGACAATTTGATATATGAAAAAATGGCATCTTAAATTATAGGGAAAAAAGGACTTTTTAATAAATGATGTTTAGACAACTACATAGCAATTTGGAAAAAGATAATATTGAATCCATCCTCACACTATTCATCAAGATAACTTCAAAATAGATTAGAGATTTAAAATATAAAAAATAAAACCATACAAGAACTAAAAGGAAAAGTAGGAAAACTCCTTTGTAACTTGAGAAGGAAAAATTTTCCTCCATGACTTAAAGTTCAGAAACAATAGAGAAATTGATATATTAGAATACAGTAGTCCTCCCTTATCCACAGGGGATATGTTTAAAGATCCCATGTAGATGAAACCAAGGGTAGTACCAAACACTATATATAGTATGTTTTAACCTATACATACATACCTATGATAAAGTTTAATTTATAAATTAGGTACATTAAAAGATTAACAACAATAATGAATAATCAAATAGAACAATAATAACAATATACTGTAATAAGTTATATGAATGTGATCTGTCATGGATTGAATTGTGTCCCCCAAAAATATCTGTCATCTTGGCTGGGTCATGATTCCCAGTATTGTATGATTGTGTAATCTGATGTGATTTCCTATGTGTTGTAAACTCTATCACTATGATGTAGTAAGACGGATTAGTGGCAGTTATACTGATGAGGTCTACAAGATTAGATAGTGTCTTAAGCCAATCTCTTTTGAGATGTAAAAGAGAGAAGCAAGCAGAGAGACATGGGAACCTCACACCACCAAGAAAGCAGTGCAGGGAGCAGAGCACGTCCTTTGGACCTGAGGTTCCTGCGCTGAGATGCTCCCAGACCAAGGGAAGACTGATGCATCACAAGGACCTTCCTCCAGAGCCAACGGAGAGGAGGGCCTTCTCCTGGAGCTGATGCCCTGAGTCTGGACTTGTAGCCTACTGGACTGTGAGAGAATAAATTTCTTTTACTAAAGCCATCCACTTGTGGTATTTCTGTTATAGTGGCACTAGATGACTAAGACATCATCCCTGGGTGGGACTGAGCTAGAAGGCTCAAGATTTCATCACGCTACTCATTAAACATTTTTGGACCCTGGTTTACTGCAGGTAACTGAAACTCTGGAAAGTGAAACTGTGGGTAAGTGGGGGGGGGGGCTACTGTACATACAATATTTAAAAAATAACCTTTTGCAATAAGAAATAAGCAAAATTAAAATGAAAAGCTGGGGAAAATACTACAGACTAATCTCTGTAGTTTATAAAGTGTTCCTTTAAAAATCTAGAACACAAGACCAATAAGGTAACAAAATAAGGGGCAAAAGACACCAACAAATAAGTTCACAGATAAGGAAATGTTTTGTAAACATATGAAAAGATGCTTACCTCACTCATAAAAAGAGAAACACAAAACAACATTGCGGTACTATTTCTTACTTCTCTCCCAGCAAAATCCTTGAGTCTAACCATATACCCTTTTGGTGAGGCTAGCGGAAAACATCAGTTCTTATTCCTAGCTGATACGGGAGTCTCTGGGTAGTGCAAAAGGTTAAGTGCTTGACTACTAGCTAAAAGGTTGGTGGTTTGAACTCACCCAGCGGCGCCTTGGAAGAAAGGCCTAGCAATCTGCTTCTGAAAGGTCACAACCATGAAAACATTATGGAGCAGTTCTACTCCACATACATAGAGTTGCCATGAGTTGTGACTGATTCCACAGCAACTGGTTTTTGGTTTTGAGCTGGTGGAAGGCAAAATGGCAACCTCAAATAAAATAACATTTGTATGTATCAATGCTATATTCCTGTAACTTTAGTGATATCCTGAATTGAATTTTTATCTGGAAACATTTTAGAGACTCCTTTTATAACGAGAATAGAGGTGGAATATTCCACCGTCCCCATATTTGCTAAGTAAAAAACAAACCAGTTGCCATCAAGCCCATTCCAACTCATGGCAATCTGTGTGTTGCAGAATAGAACCACAGATGTTTCAACGTTCTAGCTTGGTCTCAAACTGGATGGACATGCTTTGTCACTAGATCCTAGTGCACTAAGTATTATTTTGGTGGCCCTCAATCCTCAATCTCTTTTATAGCCCCTTCTCCAAGGAAGTTGAGGGGCATCCCCTTGAGGTTAAGTCAGAGGCACTATGAGAAGTAGCATCAAGTGTTGTACCTGAAACCAGCTGCCCTGTCCTGCCCCAGATAGTGTTATCCAGAATCTTGGCTATTAATTCCCGAATGATTCTGCACTATTTTCCTCAGAAGGCCAATTTAGCCACCACACAAATAGGACCCCAGTCCATGTCTTAACCTGTTAGGGATTAGGTATCCTTCCTGGGGAGACAGCATAGGTCCCTGTGGAATTCTTACTCCATCGTGATTGCTTTTTTCATTTAAAGGTCACCTTTTTTTTCAGGATCTTTTCAGTTTTTATTTTGACCACAACTGCTGCTTCTTTCTTTTCTTTTCTTTTAATTGTACTTTAGATGAAGGTTTACAGAACAAACTAGTTACTCATTAAACAGTTAGGACACATATTGTTTCATGACATTGGTTAATAACCCCAGGACATGTCAACACTCTCCCTTCTTGACCTTGGGTTCCCTATTACCAGATTTCCTGTCCCCTCCTGCCTTCTAGTCTGGGCTGGTGTGCCCCTTTAGTCTCACTTTGTTTTATGGGCCTGTTTAATCTTTGGATGAAGGGTGAACCTCAGGTGCAACTTCAGTACTGAGTTAAAAGCGTGTCCAGGGGCCAAACTCTCGGGGTTTCTCCAGTCTCTATCAGGCCAGTAAGTCTGGTCTTTTTTTGTGAGTTAGAATTTTGTTCTACATTTTTCTCCAGCTCTGTCCGGGACCCTCTACTGTGATCCCTGTCAGAGCCATCAGTGGTGGTAGCCGGGCTCCATCTAGCTGTACTAGACTCAGTCTGGTGGAGGCCTTGGTAGCTGTGGTCCATTAGTCCTTTGGACTAATCTTTTCCTTGTATCCTGTTCTCTTCATTCTCCCTTGCTCCTGAGGGGGTGAGACCAGTGGAGTATCTTAGATGGCTGCTCACAGGCTTTTAACACCCCAAACGCTACTCACCAAGGTAGAATGTAGAACATTTTCTTTATAAACTGTGTTATGCCAATTAAGCTAGATGTTCCCCCAGACCATGGTACCCACAGCCCTCAGCCCAGCAATTCGGTCCCTGAGGGAGTTTGGATGTGTCTATGGAGCTTCCGTGATAAAGGTCACTTTTTATGTGTCTCCATATTTCTCACTGTATCTTTCCTTCTTTATCTCTTTTTAAAATATCCTTTTGTTATTCTTTCTCTGCCTCACTCTTGAGGTCTACCTTTGTCTCTTACTCCTAAGCATTCCCTTTTCTCTTTCTTTCCTCTCTTTCACCTTTAACATTGAGTCCCACTTTTTTAAAAAAGCCCATTGCCATCAAGTTAATTCCGACTCATAGTGATCCTATAGGACAGAGTAGAACTGTCCCATAGGGTCTCCAAGGCTGTAAATCTTTTACAGAAGCAAACTGCCACATCTTTCTCCTATGGAGCGGCTGGTGGGTTGGAACCGCAGACCCTTCAGCTAGCAGCCAAGTGCTTTAACCACTGTGCCACCAGGGTTCCTCCTTTAACTTTGAATACACATTTTAATTATTTTTAACTGATTGACTAAAATTTGTTCTCTAATCTTCATTGATAAATCGATGAGTCAAATTTTGTATGCCTATTCTTTGTGTGAAAACAAATAAGTACAAGAAAAAACTAACAATTTGTCTAATCCTTAACTACTCCATTTGAATGGGTTCCTAGTCCGAGCACTGATAACCAACATTTGTTGGTACCACAAGGGGGCAGTGCAATCAAATAGAACATCTATTTTAATCCAAGCGGCTCTAATAAAAGGAGTGAGAGGCAGCCAGGGGCTTTCTCTGAAAGGAGGGCAGGGGCAGAATACAGCCTTTACTTGCTTCTGTCACAAGAGAGCTATGACGGGAAAAGAGCATGAAGAAAGATTCAATAGGCTTTCTGACTAATCGGTCTTCACATGTACGAAATGAGGCACTTAGAACCAATTACCCATTGCCGTCAAGTCAATTCCGACCTATAGGGACCCTAAAGGACAGAGTAGAACTGCCTCATAGGGTTTCCAAGTTTGTAATCTTTACAAAAACCAACTGCCCCATCTTTCTCCCGTGGAGCAGCTGGTGAGTTCAAACCGCTGACCTGTTGGTTAACAGACAAGCATTCAACCACTGAGCCACCCGGGCTCTAAAATCAATTTAAAGACTTTAAAAAGTCATCCTGGCTCAAAAGGGTAAGTGTTTGTTTTGATTGAAAATAAGGAGGTAGTGGAGGGTGTAAAAAATGTAAAATATTTCATTAAAATTTTAACATTTTGATTACATGTTGAAAGTAGAATAATTTTTGGTACGTAAGGAGGCCTGGTGGTACAGTGGTTAAGAGCTCGGCTGCTAACCGAAAGGTTGGCGGTTCGAGTCCACCAGGTGAGATCAAGGATGACTTTGAATCTTTGAGTATGATTGAGCACAGGGACGTGGAGATTTGGTTATAAACATGTTGAAAAGAAATATCTAGCTGGCATTTGGAATTTTGTGCCTAGAGTTCAGAGAGAATGAGGAAAAGAAATTTGGGGTAGCACATGGAAGCGTCCTCTAAAGAGGAGAAAGAGAACCTAAGGCTCTGTGGTCTCCACCCTGACGGTTTATGCAGGGCTCTGCTTCCCACTCCTATGTCTTCCTAACCCACCAGACCAGGATCAAATATGTGCCATCCTCTGTCATTTGCAAGTGACAAAAACTCACTTCGAATTAGATTCAGTAAAAAGGGAAGAACTTGGCTCCTGTAACGGAACAGTCTAGTATCAACCAATAAAAACACAATGTGAGATCATATATAATTTAAAAATTATTAGTAAATTCAAAAAACCAAACCAGTTGCCATTGAGTCAGTTCTGACTCATAGCGACCCTGTAGGATACAGCAGAACTGCACAGGGTTTCCAAAGTTGTGATCTTTATGGGAACAGACTGCCACATCTTTCTCCTGCATAGTGGCTGGTTGATCCAAACCAGTTAGGAGCTGAGTGCTTAACCACTGCTCCACTCTGATCTCCTAAATTGTTAATTGTTGTTGTGTGCCATTGATTCTATTCTGACTCATAGCGACCCTACAGGACAGAGTAGAACTGCCCCATAGGGTTTCCAAGGAGCGCTGGTGGATTCGAACTGCCAACCTTTTGGTTAGCAGCCGAGCTCTTAACCACTGTACCACCAAGGCTCCTTACCTACCAAAAATTATTCTTTCAACATGCAATCAAAACGTTAAAATTTTAATGAAATATTTTACATTTTTTTACATCTTCTTTAAATCTAGTGTGTATTTTACACTTCTAGCACATCTCCTTTTGGACTAGCCACATTTCAAGTGCTCACTAGCCACATGTGAAAGTGGCTGCCATATTGGACACTGCAGGTCTAGGACCAGACCCTTCAGATATGACTGGATCCAGGGACTCAGATAGTGTGCCTTTGGCTCTTTCTCAGTTTTGCTTTTCTTTGCATATTGGACTCATCCTCTCCAAAATCTTTCTTGGGGAGATAGCATAGATCCCTGTGTTACCTTCATTTGGCCAGGGAAGATGGCACGAAAGTGGTTCCAATTTATATCATCCTTATTGCTTACAATCACAGAGGAAAAGACATCTTTGATTGGCCCTGCTGATGTCATATGATCATTCGTGAACCAATCTTTGAGGCCAGGGGAATGGAGTTAATTCTAACCTTCATTGTCTTCAATAGTGCTGGCAAAAAAATGGTCTGGTTGCCCAGGCTTGGGTCATACATTCCTCTCTGGACCTGGGGGTGGAGTGAGGGGTCTGGTCAGCCCCACTTGAACCACTTAGAATCAAAGAAGGCAGGTCCCCAAAGGAAGGTAAGTGACACAAACCACATATATCCACTTAACTTCCACTTTTGGGTTTAAGCTGCCCCAGATCCACTGCCAAGGCAAGGGGGATTAGGAAGGCCTGTATTAATAGCTGCCCACCCAGTCAGACCTTGACAACCAATTCCTCTTTTTTGACTTACACCATGATCACTGTGTCATGGAGCTGAATTCCCACTGGATTCCCACTCCTAAATCTGTAGGTCCCTTTCACTGGCTTCTTCATGTCTCCCATGCTCGCCATTTGCCTATGTGGGACTCTGCTGAGGGCCTAACCCGTTTCTCCATCAAGCCCCTGGGACCTTGGCTTTAATCTTGACCATTCCCTGTCCTTTCTTCCTTATGGGTTGGTGTCCACTCAGGAGCTGACATTTGGTCTGATGCTCAGGGCCAGTATTCCCAGGCCAGCTCTTTTATTCAACTCTAGCTGCCATTGAGTGGCAACTTCGGCTCGCTTCGGAAAATGACTCCAATAACAACAGTAATGATAATAACCAGAAAACTATATCGTGTAGAGAATAAAAGCATAGACCCTAGAACCAAACTGAGGCTGGGATTCAAATCCCAGCTCTGACACTTATTGGTTCTGTGATGTTGGGCAAGTTACTTAGCCTTTCTGTACCTCAATTTCTTCATATTCACAAGATATGAATAAAATAGCACCTGTTTAACATGTTTGTGGTGTGAATTAGGTTAAGTATATGTGGAATATTTAAAAGAGTATAAGTGTATATCAGGGAAGGTTTGATCAAGGAAACAGAACCACTATGAAATACATGGAATGAGAATTTAATTATAGGGAGTAGAATTTACATAATTGTGGGGGATAGCTGAGTAAGCGATGATCTGAAAGGAGAAAATTGGAGCGGCAGAAAAAAGGCACTAACCAGGGCCCACGAAGGGGCACTGATGAAGACTGATACCTCTGCGTCTGCTGTGGCCTGAAGTGCTGGTCCAAAGAGGAAAAGCTGGACCAAAGCAGAGAAAAGCAAGGAAAACCCAGGCCCACAAGGGTACACTGTAACCCAAGACTGCCTCTCTTGGCGTTTAACCCACACATTGCAGGTGACCCCAAAAAGAAGTGGGTGTCCTTGCCACAGAGCTACATGTGGCCTGGAACTTGGAGAAGCTGAAGAAGATGGTGGGAACTGGCGGAGCTGCAGGCCCAGTGGCTGCCAACTCCACAACGTCAGCCAGAGAACCAGTGACTATAGTGTCAGCTGCAGCGGCCCGGGGCCCATCACCAACTTCCTGACCACCGTGGGCTGCTGCTTCACTTCTGCCTTCTAGATCTCAAGTAAATTTCTCTTGTGGCTGATTCTAATTCAGAACCATAAAAGGAGGGAAATCCTCAGAAATATACTGCCAGTTTAGCTAAGTAGTCACAGTATAAAACCACCACCAAGTGTTAGCTATTATTATTATTACCAATATTGTGCATGGGTCTTACTTACTGCTTATATTACACTCTACTAGAGTGTAAGCCCCCTGAGGCTATCTTGATAATACCACTACATATGTGAGTTTACAAAGTGTTGTCAAATGCGTGATGTTACTTAACTCACACAGCAATCCAGTTAAGCAGGCAAGGTAGGTTTTATGATCCACAGAAAGACTACAGAGCTGGTGAGGGGCAGGGCTGCAATTCAGTTGCAGGTCTCCTGGTTCATTCCCAGTCCAGCACACCCCAAACACTCCATCGCCTCTTACACCACCCAAGAACCCGATGTATGGGGGGGCGGGGACACTACACCACATTTATTAACTGGGATCTCAAGCTCCAGATACACATGAATTAAACAATGAGGTATCTCATGGCACAAGGAAACTGGTCTTCATGGGAGGTTTGTGAGATCAGTGTCATTACCAACCCGTTACACCTCCTATGCCTGCCAAAACCCGAATATTGAATTTCTAAGTAATGCAGTTCCCACAATTTGCAGCAAGTGTCACCCCAGAGCTACTGAGAAACCAATGCCTGACACCTAAATGTGTCAAGAAAGAGGATCGATGTAATGCACATCACCTAAGGCAGGACATTTGCCTTAATTTTAACCTGGACAAAACCGTATAAAACAAAAAGAAAAACCACTGCACCATGTCCTGTTACATTGCAGACAGCAGCTGTTTAGCAGAGCATTAATCCCCTTGAAAGTGTGTATGGGACAACAGGTATATGCTGAGTGCTGGGAAGGGTATTAAGGTAGAATTTTGAAAAAGAAGTTCTTGTTCTATTACTATTGACATTCTCCAATTCTTTATGACTATCACTCAGAGGTAACAATTCTGCCCCTACAACACATTATCCTGTCTCTGCCTTCCTTGCCCCTTCCCAGAATCAACTGTTGTAATGAACCTGATTGTCCTGGAGCCTGAATGAGCCCTTTCATGCCACTAAAAGATCATGGTGGGGAGAAAGGAGAAGAGAAGTAGTAATACTATATTAGTATTATATATTACTTATATAAAAAAAACTACTTTCCAAAGTAGTTTTTCATATCTTTAATCTCATTCAAAACTTCTAACTACCTTGTACAATGAGTAGGGAAGACATTATTGTGCTCATTTTAGTAAAGAGCAAACTAGGCTAGAGAGGCTAAGTCAGCTTGCCAAGGTTACATAGCTGTCTGGCTGAAGTACTGTATCTCCTGAATCCAAAACCAGAACATACTCTGCTATCGTTGAAGAGGGACAAGAGTCGTGTGTCATTACTAATACGATTTATGTATGTTCCATCTTAGGTTGATTTTCACTGAAAAAGGAAAATAAGCCTCAATAGTCACAACAGCCATAAAACCATAATCTCTAGTTTATCTAGAATGGTAAAGAATGGAACTTCCTGATTAATGGAACATTTGGTTTGAGAATGCCATACTATCTGTGACGTCATACAACTAGAGTGGCTTTCCTAATTGTATATTTAACCTAGAATTTCTAGAATGTAAGTCCTTTGAGGGGAGAAATCTTGTTTTGTTTACTGATGCACCTTCATCACCCAGAAAAGTCTCTAGCACATAGTATTAAAAAAAACCCATTGCCGTCAAGTCGATTCTGACTCATAGCAAGCCTACAGTATGCGCTTAGTAAGTATCCAATGAAAAAAAATTAACTCTCAAAAAAACAAAGGGAAAAGAAACAAGGGTGAAAATGTGTGCTTTGTGCCACTGCACAGTTTAGCTTTCTAGGTGTTCCTCATCCATTTAATATACGGAAGTAAATATTTTCCATTTTATATCTTAGTCTATTCAGGAGACAGACTATAGAACAAGAAAATGAGCTGGGCATTTAGAAGTAGGCAATCCTGCCTTTTCCTTGAGCCCTTGTTATTTTCCTAGAATTCATAAATGCCATATTCAAATACTAAAGTTGTTCACTATCCTTCTCTAAATCAGAACTTTGGTACCCACAGTCAATGTTGTTTACCCCTTCCCCTACAAGAGTATTAGTTTCCAAGTTTAGTCCATTAGAAATGGCTTCCTGAGTTTTGATAAAGGTCTAATGTGATAAAGAAACAAGTATGCTTCTCAGTGGTTCTATACTTTGTGTCCTATCCTGTCTCAACTTATCTTACCCCATCATCAAATTATTCAGCCAAACCCAGGCCATCAGGACGTTTAAGGCCCTGAGGCAGGGCCAGAGCCTGGGGACACTCTAGGGTCTCATGGAAAATCTCTGGTAGGTTGTCTGGGTGACTTCCCCAAAATCCAGTCCCATGCTACCTGCCTGGGTAAGCTTGGGTTACACCATTGCCACCTACTTTCCTTGAACAAACTGGGTTCCCATTTCTGTCACTGACTACTTATAAACCATCTAACTGTAAGCCTCCAAACCATCTTTGATTCCTTCCTTCCTTATCCCAACCCAAACAGCCACCAAGTCTTTCACAGCCTACGTAAGAGATTTCTCAGATTGGTACTCTCTTTTCTATCCTCACTGCCCTGACTCCGGAACAGTTTCTCAGCATTTCTTACATGAATTATTGAAATAGCCTCTTAATTTGCTTCCAAAGCTTCGTTCTTCTATTTTGTTTTTCTGTAATATAGGTCTCATTTCATCATATTACTTTTTCCTTTAGAACCCTATGGTGCTCCAGCTCCCAAAGAATAAAGACCAAAAACTTAGCAGTTCATGAGAAGCCCTTGAACCCTGGCCCGAAGCTACTTTACCCTATTGTTGATTCTTCAACCACCACCCATGCACAAAACTATTTACTATTCCTCAAAATTAATAGGCACTTCCAGCACCTCCCCCTTCCCAATTCCTTTGATCGTTCTGCTTTCTCTGCCTGAAAGGTGTTTTCCTTCCCCCTTTAATGCCCGAGAACACCCAGCAGTCAGGGCCTTGTTCTAAAACACACCTGAGTACATCCTTGTGGTGGAGGTGGTATAACCTGCTATAATCTCTCTAGAAAATGATTTGGCAACAATATCAAGGGGCTTAAAAATTCATATTCTTTGACCTGATTATTTGCCATTTCTCTCTTTTCTAGGGAAATAAACCCAAGGATTCATCCACAGAGAAATGCACTACAATGTTATTCATAATAGTAAAAATTAAAAATAACCTACATGTCTGTCTATTGGTAAATGTTTAGAACATTTTGAAATTTTTTGACTATGAGCCTCAGTAAGAAATATAAAGTGTACTATAACCCAGTTATACCCATTTATGTACATTCACACACCCAAACATACATTTGCTTTTACAGTGAAGCCGGTGACAGCAGGAACTCAACGGGACTGCCTTGTTTTTCCAGGTCTTGCAAGTATTCTGCCTTTGACAGGGTGCAGTCTTACCACTTTTTTATTGCTTTCTATAAACGGAAAATATTTGAGTTTCCCTTCTCTGACAGGTTTTCGCCTTATGCAGGTTCTGGCTTTTGTAGGTTTTACATATAATCTGAAACAAAAGTTTCATGATACGATATGTATCTTTGCTACATACATGCATTCGATTTCATATTTTCAAAGTGTTGATTAGGGTCACTCTGAGTCAGAATCAACTCAACAGCACACAACATCAAAAACCTACCTATTAATGTGATCCACAGTTTGAAAAACATTAGATTAAAAATATGATATCAATTTAATAGAATATTATTTAGCTATGTAAATATTTAAATAATGCTTAATCCCATAAGAATATATTAATAAAGCATTGATAAAAATCCACGTTCCAGTTGTCTATACAGCCTGATGTGCATTTTTCTTCATTATGTATGCGTTGGGACTGTTCTCTTAGGAGATAGGGTGCCTCAGTGTGTCCACACTGAGTGTTTATTGCTAAATATTTCTGTGTCACAGACACATGCAGGGAGCAGGAGTATGGGCTTCAGACAGACCTGGATTCAAACTCTGTGTGACCCTGGGCTAACTGTAAAATGTATGCATTTTGTCCAATAAACTAGCAACAAACATGTCCTTACTACTCAAACTGCAAAGGTGCTTCAAATCTATCATTGGAAAGTAGACATTTAAACAAATAAATGCACTTGGCATTTTCAGATGATGGACGTAAGATGTACAATGGGTGCCCAAGAGGAGAGAGTGATCATTTCTACTGGGAGGTGATGCTCCAGCCGAGGTTAAAGATGAATTCACACCAGGAAGTAAGGAAGAAGAGAAGAGCATTCCCAGCAGAAGGGCCAAGCAGTGATATGCACAGACAGGGAGGGGTGAAACTGCATTGTGCTTTCAGGGGACATCAAGCATATGGGTCTGACTGGAGCATAGGATAAGGTAAGGATGGAGCTGAGAGGTGAGGCTGGAAAGCTGAGCAGGAGCAAGATCATGGAGGGCCTACGTGCCATGCCAAGGAGCCTGGACATGCTGGGCCACTGATTCTTACCCATCGCCTGTGGAGCTACAAAGACCACAGGTGTCAGTCCTACCCTTAGTAAGACTGATAGGTTGGCCCTTGGCCAAAAATAGTCTAGCATTTTTTATTTTTTATTCAACCTCTTTCTTTAGACAATGGGGAGCTACTTAATGAGTACAATAAATGAGGAGGAGAGTAATACCACTTTTCTAATCAGCAATAGTGAAGAATAGATTGAAAGCAAGAAAGATTAAAGACAGGAAGTCTAGCTAAGAAGACCACCATAATAGTCCAGGTGAAGAAGAAGGGTAAAATACAGGGTAAGGGAAAAGCAGTTGGGATGGAGAGGAAGGATGGATATTAAAATGTCAAGATAAGACCACAATCTGGACTTAATATGGAGGTAGCGATGGTGCCAGTAGAGTCCTGGGTGGTTCAAATGGCTACTAAGTTCAGTGGCTAACAGAAAGGTTGGAGATTCAAGTCTACCCAGAGGCATCTCAGAAGAAAGGCCTGGTGATCTATTTCTGAAAAATCAACCTTTGAGAACCCTATGGAGCACAATTCTACTCCGACACACACGGACGGGGTTGTCAAGAGTCAGAACTGACTCGATGGTAACTTGTACGTGGTGATACCAAGGAATCGGTTGGGGTGGAGGGAGGTTTAAAACCCAAAACCAAACCCCCTGCCGTCGAGTTGATTCTGACCCATAGCGACCCTACAGGACAGAGAACTGCCCCATAGGGTTTCCAAGAAGCAGCTGGTGGATTCAAACCCCAACCTTTTAGTTAGTAGCCATACCACTTAACCACTGCTTCCATAATCGCCTGCAGCCCTCCTAAATAAACATGCAAAGTAAAAACAGGTATCTGCTCTGCTAAAAGAATGAGAAGGAACATCCTCCACTCTCCCTTCCTCCACCCTGCCCACTTTCCAATTAGATTGCCACCTCTATGCAGCTCTTCTTTCTGGGGGCGGGGGTGGGGATACAAACGAATTTAGGATGACTGCCTTTCCAACACCTCGGGGAAAATAATACTGATCTCATGGGGTTGAAGTGAGAACAAGAGATAACGTATGTACTGTGTCTGGCACATGGTAGGCTCTCGATAAATCACTCCTTTTCCCTGGAGTGACTAAAGTCCATCCCCTCCTCTTGTCTGGCCAAAGTGTCTACCCAGCTCTGTTTCCTCTCTTAGACACATTTATAATTCTTCTAGTGCAAGACTAAAATGACAGGATTTCATTTTCTTTCTCAGATGAGACGGAGTTTTTTCATCATATGGAATAACTAAGCCCATAGCTAGGTGAAAGATTTCTCCCCTTTTGGCTATGTTCCACCAGCTGAGAAGAGACTCTCCTGATATTCCTCCCTGAAATTTAACATTCTCTTCACACGTACACCCAGCGGGGGGGGGGGGGGGGGGGGGGGGGAAATGCTAGCAGCAACACATCTTAAACACTTCTGAAGATGCCTTGTATCCATTGAAGAGTTAATTCTTCAGCGCTTTGCAAGTAACCAAAAGCACTACATTAAAAAAAAAAAGCTGCAGAAGGCTCCATTAAAGCCGTTCTCTTTATAAAAATGCAGTCACAAATCAATGCATTGTTAATGTGGTGTCTTCCCCTACAGGTCTCTAGAGTTATGTGGAGACTTGCTCGTGACCTTTCACCAAGGGGGGTAAGGGTGGGAGTTTACACAATGGGGCTTTCAGCTCTCTTGAAAAGGACCTCACCAAAGCCAGATGAGACAACCACCAGCCTTCTCTCCATCCTTTGCAAATAGAAGCCCAGATTGTTCTGAAGTGAACTAGGGTAGGGAGTATACTGACCTAAATTATTCAGCCCTTCCTCTAAATTTAAAATTTTTCAGGAATGTACTTTTTTTTACTTTTCTACAAGTATGAACAGCAGAAAACACTATATGGCAATTAAGAGCCAGGTTGCCTACGTTTGAATCCTGGCCCCAGCTCTGTCCGTATTACAAAATCTTGGACTGGCTACTAAACCACTTGTGCTTCCGTTTCCTCATCTGTAAAATGGGATAGTAATAGTGCCTACCTCAGAGTTGTTACGAGGATTAGAATGAGTTAATAGCTGTCAAGAGCATAGTGCCTGGCACATAGCTTTGTCTCTCCAGACACTATTCTGCAGAGTTGTAAACTGGGTCAATCCATGCAGCAGCTAGAAATGGGTCTGTTCTGCAACAGAGATTGTAAAATACTGGGCCACAGGCCAAGTGAGGCCCACTGACATGTACAGTTAACCTGGGCGGGGCTTTACTTTCTAAATTGGTTGCCAACATGCATAATTGAGGAGATACACAAATTAGGATTTCTGGCTTCTCTTAAAATTCAGAGATCTGGCCATCCTGGGCCTAGAATCTTACCAACAATTCTTGGGGTAGGTGAATACCTGCTTCACTCTTTGGGCAGAGCCTAAGTCCAGGTCACCACGCTCCTTGCATGGCTCAATTCTCTCAATGAGCTCTAGGCATTTGTAAATGGGATTGAAAGGATCCAAGATAATGTAGTTCATCCTTCTTGTCAACAGTTAACTCCATCTTCACTTGTGACTTCAGAGAGCTCCCCGTCCCCCTCAAAACTTCTGGCCTAAGAGGATTTCCTCTAAGTCTCCCCCCTCTCAAAACAGCTGAGTTAAAGGTGGTGAGGGAGCTAGTATTTCGTGCAAAATGCAAACACCCTAGGAAATTTATAAGAAAGGATTAAAAGGCTGTGAAGAACCCCCTAGTGTGTAGGAATTAAAAAGACTCTGAAAGAAGAGCTTGACTGTGTCAAGAAAATTATTCTAATGGTCTAGAAGTCACAGATGGAAAATTTTTTTCCAATCATTTAAAAATAAATTGGGCAAAGAATGACTGGTACAAATCAAGAGTTCTGGTCATGCCATGCCAAATTCGAGTCAGTGCCAAGACTTTTAATACTTATTTAGCGATCTTAATGGAGGAGCTGTGTATGGCAATAGATAAACAATACTCTTAGCTCTATAACTTACTAGCTATGTGACCTTGGGCAAGTTACTTCACCTATCTAAGCCTGAACTTCCTCATCTGTAAATCAGCACAATACTTTGGAAGTGTGTTGTAAGGATGAAGTGCAATGCACGCAAAGTTATTAGCATCCTGTCTGGCATATAGTAAGTGCTCGATAAATGTTGATGTTTTCCCACCTTCTTAATTCTTCTTAGCGATTTAAAATTGATGGTAATCAGAACATAAATGTTCTATTTTGGAATAAAATGTGGGGAAAAAAGAAACAAGGACTATTTAGGTAGACAGACAATAATAACTGAGTCTTCTCCTTTCTCTTAAACAAGAGCCCCGAAGTGCTATTTTATATGCAGCAGTACTTGAATACTACCTCTGGCAAGAAGAGTTGGAATACTGAGGATGTGTAAATGACTTATCCATAGCCTAGAAATACAAGAACTCTGAATCACTACTAATGACTGAGTATTTACTATAATCAGACACCATGCTATTCACTTTATGTACCTCAAAGGTAGGCGCTGTCTCCTTTTTAAGATGAAACTGAGATTTAGAGAATTTTGTCATTTGTCCAAAGTCCAAGCCCAAAGTGAAAAATTCTGGAACCTGATGAACTTGAAGAGCATTAGGCTTATACATAAACATGAAGGAGTCTTGGTATCACAATGGTTATGTGCTTGGCTGCTAACGAAAATGTTGGAGGTTTGAACTCACCCAAAGTCTCCTTGAGAGAAAGACTTGGCCATCTATTCCCATAAAGACTGCAGCCTAGAAAACCTTATGGGGCAGTTCTTCTGTGTCAGATGGGATTGCAATGAGTTCAAACAGACTTGGAGGCACCTAAAAATAATATAAACCTGCCTTTAATGTGAATGATTTTGGCATAAATTATCTAATTTAGCCATCTGACTTGCCAGAATTAAGCAGACATTAACTAAATTCACGGTGTAAAATACACAGCAGGCACTTACTCTTATTGCTTATCTATCTAACGATGTTTGTCTCTATCATTAATATTTTGCGATTAAGTCAGAATTTTGTGCCCTGCCTTGACCAAAAATAGGGAAATAATATTTTCTTCACAAAGAAGCTGTGAGGAAAAGCTATAAATAACTTCATAAACAGAGAATTTACAAGTCACTTTTTCTCTGGATTGTATTTATCTTCTCAACATTTCTTCTGTGAAGTTGACTATTATTTTACTTGACACAAGTTAAGGACATGTCCAAAGGAGGACTGCGAGAAGGTAGCAGAAACAACCAGGACCCCGGAGCTCCCTTTCCAGACACTGGTTCACTCAGACAGGAGCACCTACTAAGAAAAACAACTGGTAGATTACTTACTAGTTTGGGCAAATCGCTTAATCTCTCTTAGCCTGTTTCCGCACTCGTGAACTATTAAGTGATAATATCTTCCATGTAGGGTTGTGGTGAGGATTAGATGAGCTAATGCTTGAAATGCATTTAACAAAGCAGCATGCAGTAAGCACAAAACAAGTGGAAACTATTAGCAGTATTTTATGTAAACACTTCATCGCTGCCTAACATGGGATGCTTCCAAACCACTGTTTAGAACACTGGATTTTCTAAAGAACACTGGATCTTTAATACAACACCAAATGCTACCCACAGACTAGCACAGTCACTTACCCCCTGGGTGAATGACCCTGATGCAGCCTTGCTTTGAGAATTTTCTGACATTTGACTACTATCTTTAACACTGAGTTTAAGAGACCTATCATACAATTTCATCAATTCAGCACATCCTTTGGGCACCTTGTTTGAGTGAAGCAATGCGCTCAGTGTTGTGACCACAACCAAGAAGAGATTGTCCTTCCCTTTAACCTATATAAACATCCACTTGCATACTTATAATACTAATTGTTATTACTTGTTTACAGGCCCCCATTCCCCCTCTCCTGTAATACGAGCCCCTTGAGGACAGGGTTGTGACTAATTCTCCCTTTTTATCTCCAACACCTAGAACAGTGTTTAGCAGATACCAAGGAATCAAAAATGCTTGTGGAATGACTTATAGTTCAAAAGGTAAGACCAATCATACACACGAATACAGGAATATAATAAAGACTCTGACAATTTCCTTATAGATAGTAAATGCTAGCTTGTCAGAGGGAGCGACTGAACAAGAAAGGCTTTATGAAGGGCAGAGTTCTTGGAATGGACTTGCAGTATCAGAAGATTTCGCTTGAGATGATATGCGGAAGGTGTAGAAAAAAAAGGAGAAAAGAAAAAAAGTCAGTTCAAGGGAAGGTGAACAGTCTTGGAGCAAATTTTGCATGTAGAATATTGGAAGTTGAAAATGGAAAAATAGTGGACAATTTGTGAAAGGAACTGACTGAGTCAAGGAGTGAAGAATTTTATTTAATACACAATTCAGAATCCTTGAAAGCTTCTAAATAGGAGTGTAGTGTAAGAAATTTTAAAAAGCTGATTATAATAATCCGGGATGTCTGGTTCTAACCAAAACGTAGTAGCCCCACTTCAAGCTCCATTGTAAGAGGGTTCTCCTTCTCACAACTTAAAACACTCTAGACATAGCACAACAAACAAGTATAAAAGGACACTGAATGGTTGAAGGAAGAGATGGATATCCTAGTGACCCTGGGACTTAAGGAATAACATGGTTGTAAGTTCTCTAGTTTCCCTGTTACTTCTCATATGTCCCAGACAGAACGCTGCCGAAACCTCCAACCTGAAATTGTCAACGGTGCAGATCAACACGCAAAATCCAATAAAAGCTTGTCCTCCCCAGCCAAAGGAGAAAAGGGGAAAGGAGAGCTTAACAATAGATGACTTTTGGCAATACTCACACTACTCCAGCCAAACACAAACAGAAAAGCTGCACCACCACCCCACCCCAACCTCACTTGCAGTTTCAGTATGGCTGCGTGAAAAAATGATTTTCCACCTACCCCTGCCCTGCAGGGTGGCAGTGCTTCAAATCCTGTCTAGTAGTGCCAGCAGGAACATGTGGAGAGCTAATTATTCCATCTCCCGACAGGCAGGAGCAGGCAACACTATCTTGTCAGGCGGTGTTGGTGGAGCTGAGTGGGGAACTGATCTTCTATCCCCTGCCTGGAGGAAGAAGGCAAAACTTCAGTTCCCCTGTCAGGGTAGTGTCAACAAGGTCCAGGATGAGCTGAGTCTGCACCCCACTCAGCAGCCACAAGACTTATAGAAACCATTGCGATAAGCTAAGAAAAAGAAATAAAACTGTCCCTATTTGCAGATGGCATGATGATGTACACAGAAAACCTCAAGGAATCAAAAAACAAACAAAAAACTTCTGGAGTAAGTGAGTTCATCAAGGTTGCAGGATACAAGATCAACATGCAAAATTCAATTACATTTATATTTACTAACAACAAACATGTAGAAGCCAAGATTAAAAACAGGGTACCATTTACAATTATACAAAAAGATAAGTTAAATACTTAGGTATAAATCTAACAAAATATGTACAGGATCTGTCTCCTAAAAATTACAAAATGCCAATCAAAGAAATCAAAGACCTAAATAATGGAGAGACATACCATGCTCATGGATTGAAAGACTCAAAACTGTAAAGATGTCAGTTCTTCCAAAGTTGAATTTATAGGTTTAATGCAATCACTATCAAACCAATAAGGTGTTTTGTAGACATAGAAAAACTTATTCTAAAACATATGGAAAGGCACAGCACTAAGAATGGCTAAAACAATTTTGTAAAAATAAATAACGTGACAGGAATCATTCTACTCAATATTGAGTAGCTATTATATAGCTACAGTTATTAAGACTGTATGACAGACACATAGATCAGTGGAAAATCCAGAGATTCATAAACAAACTCACAAAAATATGGTAGAAAAACAATTCACTGGAGGAAGGACAGACTTTTCAACAAATGGTGCTGGAATAACTGGACATCCATAGGTGAAAAAAAATGAATCTCAAGCTAAACCTTACCTATTATACAAAAACTAACTCAAAATGTGTGACAGACTTAAATGTAAAGTGTAAAACTATAAAACTTTTAGAAAAAGCAAGCACACAAACAGGAGGAAATCTTTCGGACCTAGGTCTAAATCAAGAGTTTAGACTTGATGCCAAAAGCACAATCCACAAAAGGAAAAATTTATAAATTGGACCTCATCAAAATTAAAAACTTTTGCTTTGCAGAAGACCTTGTGAGGATGATGAAAACACAAGCTACAAACAGGGAGAAGATATTTGCAAACAAACATTCAACAAAGAACTTGTATATAAACTTTCTAAAGAACTCTAAAAACTCAACAATAAAAAAAATCATCTAGAAAATGGGCAAAAGACATGAACAATTATTTCACTGAAAAGGATATGCAGAGGTCAAATAAGTGAATGGAAAGATGCTCACTATCATTAGTTATCAGGGAACAACAAATTAAAACCACAATGAGAAATCATTATAGATGTATAAGAATGGCTAAAATAAAAAATACTGATAACACAAATCCTGGCAAGGATGCAGAGAAACTGGATCATTCATACATTGCTGATGGAAATGCAAACGGTACAGCCACTTTGGAAAAGAGTGTATCAATTTCTCACAAAACTAAACACGCACTTACCGTATGCCCCAGTAACTGCATTCTTTCATGCTTTTCCCAGATCAATAAAGACTTACGTTCATGCAAAAACCTGTACACAAATGTTCATAGCAACTTTATTCATAATAGCCAAAAACTGAAAACAGCCCTGATGTCCTTTAATGGGTTAATGGTTAAACAAACTGTGATACATCCATACCACGGACTGCTAATACTCAGCAATAAAACGGAATGAACTACTGATCATGCAAAAATATGGATGGATCTCAAGAGAAATTATGCTAAGAAAAAAAAAAAAAACCCGACCCTGAAAGGTTATATACTGCATGATTCCATTTATACAGTATCCTTGAAATTAGAAAGTTATACAGATGGATTAGTTATTGTCAGGTGTTAGGGACTAGGGGAGGGAGGAAAGCAGCTGTGGCTATAGGAAGGTAGCACAAGGGATGCTGTATGTTGACTGTGGCAGTGGTCACAAACATCTACACAAGTGATAAAACTCCAAGAAACACACACTCACTAGCGCATGTGTAACTGGTGAAATCTGACTAAGCTCACTGGATTGCATCTATGTCAATGTGTAACATTGTACAGTGGTTATGCAAGATGCTAACATTGGGGGAATCTGCAGGAAGGGTATATTAGATCTCTGTATTACTTCTTGCAACTGTATGTGAATATATAATTATCTCTAAATAAAGGTAAAAAAAAAATAATGACCCAATATGTATCAAGAGCTATAATCATGCTCAAAACTTGATTTGGTAATTTCAGCTCAGGACTCATCAGTCATTTATCTATTCAACACCCATACTAGGCACTGTGCTAGGCGATGGAGAGGCAGTAGTGAAAAAAGCAGACATGGACCCCGCCTTCATGAACTTTCAGGCTAGGAAATATGAAAATAGCTTAACATATGGAAAGCATCATCACATTTTCAGCAAAACATTTGAGTATTAGAATCAACTTAAAATTCTAACAATAAGAGAAAAATGAATTTTGGAATACTATACGGTCATTAAAATGATTATGAATACTATTTAACAGCATGAAAGATTCTTATAAAATTAAGAGAAACAGTGCAAAATCATATCTTCACTAGTATTATGATAATTAATGACAACTGTTTTTATATGAATAAACTTTTATTGAATTTTAGATAATTAGAAAGAATAAAGAAATATAAATGCTGTCTAAACAACATCTGATAGTACCGTCTTTTCTGGGCCATGGTATTTTCATATTTCTTTATAAAAAAGTATAGACATTCATGTATTTAAACTTTTACAAAGTCAAGAACCATCAAATGGAAAAAAAAAAAGTAATGCTAAAGAAAATTGAGCATTTAGGAATAATGGAATGGTTGCAATGGTTAGGTTCTGAACTTGGCCCTCTAAGAAAAACAGTGTATGCAGCAGCTGTTGGTTTCCATTTATTCATGAAAGTCTGAAAATCCACAGGCCGCTCCCTATGATGACTATGCTTGCAAGGAAAGAGGGCAAACAGCATGGAGTGAGACAGAGGGAGACAACACATCCAGGAAAGAAAAGATGCTCTTCATGAATCACAGGGTTGGTATTATAAATAACATAGGAAACAAATCCGGAAGAAACCATTTGTGGCTTGCTCTAAGTGTGATTAAGGCGAAACAGTCACCACCACAAATATGGCCAGATTTACACAGCACAAAACCTAGTGGGGAGCTGGTAAATTATGTGATGAATGCCAGGCAAGCCAAGCCAAGCCACTTAACTAATCACAAAAGGAGCCTCTTTACAGCGGTGTGAAATGCATTTGGGGAAAACTCTGTGCAAAACTGCAACCCTGAGATGTCACAAACATAGGGAAGACCCTCCCAGGAGCACGCCTGAAGACACCTCTTTTGTCTTGGTCTTAATGCTTTTAGAAGAATAATGAGTTTGAAAAAACAAAAACTAAACAACTCCTGCCCTCTCTGTAACAACCTACTCACCTACTAAACAAAGGGCAAATTATCATCGACCTCAGCAGAGAGGCATCGGGGTTGCGCTCATTACGAGTTACCTAGTGTGATAACAAAGAGCTCTGGGCAACCCTGTTCAGAGAGGCTGTCCTGAGACCTGCCTTCCTGGTCTGTGCTACCCACACAAACCACAACCTCCTTCTTCCGTGATGAGCCTCCTACAGAGGTCACTGAACACAGGTTAAACAGCAGTCTGTCCTTCCCTAGCCCAATACCCCTCATGTATTTAAAAACAAAAGTTGTCTTTTAAAAAAATATTCTTCCAGGAAATAATGAACAGTAATTGCCATGGACCTGTAACTGATCCTAGAAAAGAGAAGACAGGCAAGAATCTGTCGATACAGCAATATTCCAAATATGAAATTCATGGTTCAAGAAGAGATAAATAAATAAATATGAAGGGACGTCCCAAAGAAGTTTCCTTTGCTTTTCTCCATTTCTTACAGCATTTTTTTATGTAAAATGTTTTGATTCTTTGATACAAGAGCCAGCCTTGTGGGGACCAGTACTGACCATTTCTGCCATCACGCCCCCTGCATGAGGAAATGGGAGACACAGAACATACTACAGGCTTGCTCGTGAGTTTTTCTAAAGATCCCTTTCTTTTCAAATAATTTCATTATTAAACTTCATCTGACATTTTTAGTCTCTTGGGAAAAAAAAAAAAAGCCATCAAGTTAGGCAAGGATTAAAGAACAAGCCCATACGGACTGCAACTTGGGCTTGAAGTGCTATTCTGCATTTTCCTTAGCTTGGCACGTCTTTGAGGTCCAGCTTTTGAACAGAATCCCAGGAAATCTCTGGTGGGTAAAGAAGTGTTCATGGTGGGGCATTCTAGTCCCTTTTACAAACCTTAGTGGCCAGGTAACAACAATGCTTCTTCTGGTGCTTTTTACTAATAAAATGATAAGGAAAGTGTTTCTTTCCCAGCACTCGCCCCACCCTACCACCCGTGTATGATGCACTCCATTATTCTTTTCTGAATACCATATCCCCTCTTGTCCTATACCAGGGACCCAGCCCGACTCTGGGCTGGCACCATAACGGGCACGGCACCAATTCGCTCCAATGCTGCTTGGCTGATGGTGTAGGAGTGTGCATGCTGAGGCCGAGGCTTCCTGCTGACAGAGCCATTGTTCCTGGACACAACCTGTGGTGAGGACCCTGTGTTGGCTGTCACTACCAGAGTCTTATGTGGAGCCGGGACCAGATGGTTCCCATTAGCATAGATGGATGGTATATTGGCATTGCCTGAGTGGAGGGAGAAAGACTGGCGCAAGTCACTGAAGTGAGCGAATGGCTCCATGTTTCTATGAACTTTTGCATTGTTGCTCCAGTATCGACTGTCGTAGGTGTTGGTAGAGGTCAGTGTATTGTTTTCTGAGGAAGATATCTCTGTGTGAAATGCTTTGGCAGAAGAACATTTAGGTGGAAGATCATCCTCTCTGAGAAGAAATTAAAAAAAAAAAAAAAAATTGTCATTAGGATTTATATGAGGTTTATCCCACCCTCCTGCCCAGCACTCCTTCTTCTCCCGCTAAGGTTAATATGCCTGTGAAACACAAATCTTCTGGAGAAACCACTTTATCATGAAAGCAAACACAGTAGCCCTGGACGGCACTCACTCTCTGAGACAATGGTCAAGAAAATTTTTCCTCAACTTCTCAGTCTCCAAGAGTAGAAAAGGAATTCTCAAATTTCTCACAGACAGCCTCTTCCAATGTAAGCAAAAAAATGAATGTTTTCTTTCCTTTTCTGCTGTAAATAGGAAAACAGCCCATGACGAAATCCCCTGAGATAACTGCTGTGAAACAGCTCATAAGCCGAGAGCTATAGTTTGTGGGAAACAGTGACTCTGCGAGAAATGATTTGAGTTGCCCTGATTTTACTGTCCTTTGGGGTTGGAGAAACTGCTGTAGTGGGCCACTGGGAGGTTTTCCTCAGTAATCTTACGTTAGGATAGAATCTACCCCTACCCACAGCCCAAACCCTTAAGAATAACAAGAGGCTAAGAGAAGTGATTCAATTACTTTAAGATTAAGACATTAACTAATTTATTTGACATTTATTTATTAAATACCTGGCATCCTACCAGATGTTTCAAATATAGATAGAAGTGAGAAACCCAAGAAGCTTACAGACAAACAGGGTGGTAGTAAATGCAAGCATATTTGCAAATCTGAAAGGCTGGGCAAGGGGCACAAAGCAACCTATGTGAGCTGTTGCCTAGACTAGTCCTGATTGGGATCAAGGCATTTAGTGAAGGTAGGAATGAAGCGGGAAGGAGTAGAGGCAAAGGGCAGAGGTGTGAGCAATGGTCCTGAGACACAGGAGAATGCTGAAGAGTGACTGGGGCACACTGAGCTGGAAGTGCTGAGAGTAAATACCAGGAGAGTAGATGCAGTCCTGAGGGCCGTGTATGTCACGCTAAGGAGACTAGCATCATTAAAGTGCTTTAACCAAAGATATGACAAGAAAAAATCAAGACTGCACCT